>JAULBG010000001.1:2795914-4193871 GCA_030864175.1 Neonectria faginata | reverse complement strand
AAAGGAGGGGCGTGCGAGTGTATTTGTGGTCTGATGTTGTTCTGTATGTTTCGTTCCGAGACACTGATAAACAAGAGCAAGAACACCAGAAAAAAATAGCCAGCAAAGGCGGAGGAGGGAGGAAAGCAAGGCAAAAATTAGAATGAAAATGAAAAAATGGGATTCGCTGAAGCAATGAAGAACGACACCACTTCGGCCCCTGCTCACGGTTTGACTCTTGCTGCGGCGGCCGTCCGTGGGGGTTATCGGTCTGCCAAGTTTGCGAACGGGAGGCGGCTTGAGATGCTTGCTTGCTCTCTGTCTGTGCAGCTGCGGCTGCCGGACGCTGCAAGTCGTGGGAGCGGAGCCGAAGCCCGGAAGACGACTCGGAGGAGTGAGGCTCAAGGAGGAGTCGGAAGCGATGGGGCCATTTACGATGGATGCTCGGCGATGGAGCAGGTTGACGCGAGGGACAGTAGTGGTCTAGGATACACCTGGGACGTGGTTCGGCGGTTCGGCATATGGCTCACCGTCGCCTTGACGCTTGACACGCCGAGTCACAGGATCCCGTCTATCTGTTTAGATTGGAAGCCTCGCGGTGTCCCCCCTGCGGGATGCCGTTTTTAGGCTCGCCCCAGGCAAAACCGGGCTTGTGATGCTGTCATGGTAATGGGGTGACCAACCACGCCAACGAACCAGCGGCAGTGTCTCCCAGGCTGCCCGGGATGCGATGCCGCAAGGGTCTGGCTGCAGCAATAGTCAAATGGTCACTGGTTTGGTGCGCCTCAAGCTTTGGGTTACTTTGTTCGCAGTGACAGACTTGGAGGGTCGCCTGAATGAGATGAATGAATAGCACCGGAATGCTGTTCTAAGTTAATTAGCGGATGGCCCAGAATAGAATGGGATCTCTCCCGCTGGCGGTGACTGGCTTGGGTTACACCAACCAGACAGGCCAATACGGATGCTGTTGTTTGCTATTCAATCATTCAACCATTCAACCTTCCATCCTCACTCTGCACTCACCCGCAACCCCCACGGCCACTGCATCCAGCATCTATTAACTTATCAAAAAAAGAAAAGGAAAAAAAGAAATCGACAATTTCCCGGTTGGTAGCATCGGTCAGCCACACACGACACGCCGCCGGCCACAGCAGCGCAGCGCGGTTCCTCTGCGGATCCGTTTTGGCGTTTTGGCCCCATCCCGTCTCTCGCAGAACACGATCTCGTCTCCCGCATGCGCCGACAATCTCGAGCCGGGCCTCTCTGCCAAGCGGAGCAAAGACATTGCGGCATCGTAGGTATTGCATCTATAAACCTTCTTGCTCCACTTGTTCCGGCGGGAGCAGCCCTGCCAGCTGCCACGGACAGGCTCCGAAGCCCATCTCGCTTTGTCTTACGTATTGTAGCACAAGGATCTACCATAGTAAGACGACCAGCCACGAACCACCAACACGTGCCATCTCGCCCAAGCATGCCTCACGAGGCAAAACTCAATCTAAGATGAGACACTTCAGTCCGGCAATCCCCAATGAGCACGTCGACATTTATTACACGTCAGATTGAACTACTGGAACATCACACCATCAGCCCTAAGACGTACCATAGCTTGAATAGATGTTTTACTTACTCTATAACTAGGGCACATAGTGGTAATATGAAAATATCCTTGTATTTACTACTTCTTAGAAGGTGTAGTAAAGTCAAGACAGCCATGCCGTCTAATCTTTTCAAGAAATCAGTGTAATTACCCGCTCTTGGCACGCGATCTCGTCGGAGCCCCATTCGCTTAAGCAGAAAATTACTCTCTACTGAACAGAACGACCGCAAGCTCATCCCAACTAACAACTGAACGTCTCATATCTTAACTAACACTATCTCGCCGGTAAACACTCCTTGACCATAATAAGTCCGCGCAATAAGGCCATTTCATTAGACCCGGGAGATCCGAATGCATCTAATCCATCGCCCACATAGTTCCCGGGTGTTAGGACATATGGAACTCCAAGAAATGGTCGCGCCAGTACACACACACCATCATCGACATCCGATGCCCCTCTCCCTCAAGCCAGTGGCACAATACACCCCAGGGCTCGGTCAGCACTTTTGCTCAGCGCCGCACACCCACAATCGTCTGCCGAAGGCTTCTCTGAGACTTCACGAGGCGAACGTACACTAGACCATTCGGTCTCGGGTCTCGAACCTTCTCACAAGAACTGGCGTCCTCACCCTTGACGTTTAGCGGACTTCCAAAGCGGACATCATCAGACCGGAAGAAGACATTTTGCAAGAAATAGACGATGTATACAGCCTCGGCTTTAACACCACATTGACTTCGATATATTCGAGGGTGCTGATCCCGGGCTAACACACGATAAGTTCTGGATTTTACATGCATCATTCGCCTTCGCGAAGCCAGCTTGTTAGATATGCAGGGCGCTGCACGCGATGACAGGGGTGCCTTGTTTTTAGCGCCGTCTGGAAGGTGTCAGAACCTTAGCCTCAGTGTAAAGAGAAGCCTGGCGTTATTGTCGGCTAAAATAAGCGGACTGGTTGTAGATGCCGTCATTTTGCCTCGCTCAACGCCGGACGAGGATTACCAAGTCGCCGAGAGGGTGCACCCAGGGGAACAATCTGTCCTGTCTGCCCGGCTGACGTGAGACGAGAGCCGAGGCTGTAAGAAGTGCGCACGCGTAGATTATTAATTAGAAAGGGTTTTATCTCCCAAGTTTGCATTGTTAGTCGTCGGTCCAATTGTTAATGGAACGGAGTTTATCGACCTCTAAAACTCCGATTATATTCTCCGCCCCTGTGAATATTCCTGGGCGCTCCGTAAGCGGCCTCAACGCTTTTCTTCGCAAGCCAACTTACATAAGTATTTGCAGCACCCAACTCACCCCAGACAATCAACCTTCAAGACATCCATCTCACAACTGTTCAGCTATCAGTCATGGCCGAGTCCAAGAAGCGAGATCCCTTCCCGGGCTTCACGGCAGTGTCCGAGCAGGTCTTCGTTCGCGACGGAGAAGATCTCGACGGCAAACCTCTACCGCCAAAGCAGCCTCGCGTAGTCATCATATACGCCTGGGGCGATGCTATCCCCAAGCACCTTGCCAAATACGCCGACGGGTTTCGCGAACTCTTCCCACACGCAAAGCAGATTGCCGTGCTGGCACCCATCTTCCAGGCCATGCGCCTAAATCTGGACCAGCGCACCGAGAAGATGCTGCCGGTTGTCAAGGCCGCCTTCCCGCCCGAGTATCAAGACGGCACCGATCCCGACGAGGATTCTGTTCTGGTGCACGTCATGTCCAACACGGGCGGCATCAACTACGCAGCGACTCTGAACGCGTACAAGCAGCAGTTCAACCGGCCGTTGCCGCACCGTCTCAGCATCCTCGATTCGACGCCTGGCAGCGTGGTCATGACCAAGGCAAACCTCCAGCGCTGGTCGTACGCCATGGCCTTGGGTACGGCGGGATGGTTCCCGTGGCCCTTCGTTGTGACGCAGTGCATCTGGGGCGTTTTCCTCCTTGCGAACCGTGCGATCGAACACATCATCGGCAGAGAGCCCGCTCCTCTTTTCAGCGTGCGCGCCATGGTGAACGAGGAGCTGAAGCATAAAACGGTCAAAAAGCTGTTTCTTTACAGCAAAGAAGACCAACTGATTCTATGGTCGGATATTGAAACCAACATTGCAGAGTCAAGAGAATGTGGATACAACGCAGACGGTGTTCTTTTTGACGGCAGTGGACATGTTGGACATATGCGAGCGCATCCTGCAAAATACTGGGGAGCCGTCAAGGATGCATGGGATGAGAGTAACTGTTAATGCGTTGGTGTACGAGCCAGATTACGAATAGACATGTACATCGTGATTTTCTTTGCGCACCAAGATCTAACGAGAAGTCATGACTTCGGCATGTTGCAATTGGCCTTGCATAGAACGTTGATGACGATTTTTGGCGGAAGAGAACGGCTGGCGCCAAGTTGGCGGTGGTAATAAGGCAACGACTCCCTTGACATTGGACAGACCAACTAAAGACAGGGAGCAGCGGTACAGGGCGATTAATTAGTACACGATTCTAGAGGCTTCACGAACGAGTTACGACAATGTACACAGAACAGCAGAAAATTGAGCGGTGGATCTAAGTCTCCCCATCTTCCTGCGTCTCTGCGCTTTCCTCCATCAGAAGACCATCGTCCCCCTCATCATCCTCGTCAACTGCCGGGAAAAAGCTGGAGGCATGATGTGCTGGTCCCTCGGTCTCTTCTTCTCCTTCTTCTTCTTCATATCCTTCGGGTAAAAATCCGCCTGCCATGTCTTCGTCATGGTCTTCCGGTTGCGGATGAACGTGTAATGCATCCCGACTGTGTCCAAACACCGAGATTTGGTCATCGATCTCTCCGTACTCTTGGCGAATCTTCTCCGCAATCCGCATACCCATGAGGAACCTTCTCCACTGAGCCAGTGCGGCTTTGCGACGCTTCTCATCTTCCTTTCGAATTCGTTCGGCTTCGACCTTTTCCAGCTCCTCCATAAGCATGTCATAGTTTTCCTCCGCAATAACGACGCCCTGAATCACCGGGACGGCCATGCGATGCCCAAATTCAAAATCCACCACTGCCTCGGCGTAGTCGATCTGCAGTTTCTTGCAAACACGCATGGTCCCACGATACGGCACATGCACAGCACCCTCTGGGCACATATGCTTCGCAAACAAATCGATGTTCCTATCTTAGAGTTAGCGTGCAAATAAGGATAACCGAACATCAGAAGCAAGTACCCATATTCGTTCTTGGGAATAACCCCGTCTTTGATCGGTGGTGGTATAATCCAGTCCGTCTGTTCCATGCTGAATAGTCCCTGGAGGACCTTGTGTCCCGTTGCCGCCTCTGCCTCCATAATCTCCCGCCGCCGGTTCGTGGTTGCTGCGCGGTAAGGGACTCTTTTCAGGGGCTGTTCTCCTTGCATCGGCGCCCGACCCTGCTTGTGCCAAGTCTCAGCGCTCTTTACTTGGACAACGTCGCTCCGGAGAAAGACGTCTTCATCTTCCATTTTGCCACCCTTGGCTTTATTTTTGAAGACTTTGACAGGCACGGCTCCTGGCTTCAAAGCCTCCTCTCGCTTGAAGTGCCGCTCAAGAACGAATTCCTTAGACTGCTTGTAATACTGCAGAGTCTCCTGGCCTTCTTTGACTTCTTTCTTCTCTGGCTTCGCAGCCTTCAAGTCCGTGGTGTCCTCCATCTCGTCGATTTCTGTGATTGGATACCCCCTGGTGCCTCTTCGGTATCCAGAAGTTGCAGCCTTGAACCAGTCAAACTGCTCGTATCGCTTCACCTTTCCATGGCAACTGTAGACTGGGACCTTTTCTGGGACCATCCTCACACCTTTGGTTCGCCCAGGTAGCATGTTCCGCTTCAGATACCGGACAGTAACATCCTTGGCAGTTCCATCTTGCGAATACCCCATGACGTATGCGATCACTTGCCGTGCCTTGTCAGCCTTAGCCCCACGCGGCTCTAAGGACTCGATAATGTCTCTATTAGTCCCAATCGCGTTCTTGACCACGACATCAACAGGCAGATAATTGTTCGTGACGGGTGACAGGACCTCGGTCCAATAGTGTGGGAAGTCCAAGTCATTGTCGTACTTCTTCGTGGGAGCTGGTCCCTTCCTTGGTATTACTTTTAGTTCGACAACAGATTCGTCGTCAGTATCCTTGTATTCCAGTTCCAGCTCGTCCGAATCGCTCTGGGCCACGGTGCTATTCTCTTTCTTCGCCCGTGAAGATCTGGTCGTCTTCGCCGTTGTATTCTTATGTGATTTATTCGTTGATTGCTTCCGTTTGCTCGTCGTCTTGGATTGTTTTCTCTCCTTTGCATTCTCGGACGTCGATGGTTCCTTGTCCGCGTCGTTCTCCTCCTCGACTTCAGCGTCTTCTAATTTATTCCAACCGAATCCCAGGGTCTGAAGGTTGGCAACCATCCGTGCCTCGATTCCTAGTCCACGAAGTAATGCTGTAAAAAGTTGAGCGCCGACGTCTCGGCTTCCTTCGCAACTCCGAGCAAGTTGGCGAAAGTCTTCCAGGGCGTTTATCCGTTCTCCAAATCGCTCTGGGTCATGTTCTTCGGTCTTTTGCGCTTTGGTGAGTCGATCGAGCCTTTCGAGGGCCATGTATCCCCATTTCCTGAGGCCTGGAGCTGTCACCCGAAACCTTTGCTTCCACCAAGACGCCAGCGTCTTCATAAGACGAAACAGAGGATCCCCGTGACTCATGTCAACAGCTCCCTCTTCTAACCTCTCTGCTCCTGCTCCCCAGTCGCGGGCTTGTCTGTCAACTGGCTGCTTTCCTTTGCTTTTTGCTTTGCGCTGGTTTTTAGGAGGCCGCTTCGTGGTAGGCTGCTTGACTAACCCGCTGTTCAGTCTCCAGCGATCAACCTCATCCCATAGTTTTGGCGGGAGGTGAGAAATCATCGTCGCCTGCACTTCGGGGTCGCAGAGCCATGCGTTTCGTCTTGCGTTGTGCCATAGTAACAACATTACATGGATACAATGTGAAGCGTTGCGAACTTGCCTCTCTCGTTTTGAAGGTCCTTTTTTGTTCCCGAATGGATTGGTCAGAGATATCCGGGTATCCTTTATCAGAGTTAACTCCAAATCGCCAGTTGGGGCCGGCGCGTCCGGAAGCGGTGCTGCGGGAGTCTCGACATCTTCAAACTCGATATCCTCGTCGTCTCCGGAGTCTTCAGATTTGTGCTGATCTGGTAGCGCAACATCTTCAAATTCGTCGTCGGAAAGAGATGTCAGGGAGCTATCGTCATCTTCGCCTCCCAAATCTTGAAAAATTGAGTCCGGGTTCTTGGAAGATTGTGCAGTTGCTGTCGCATCAAGATCATCGTACAAAGTCGCTTTCCGCCGTTTCGTATTGGCTTTCTCTCCTCTCGATGAGTGGGTTGAGCCTGTCTGCCCTGGTGAAGGCGACTCCCGCAATCGCTTGCGCGGTACAAGAGGAGGCATTGTATTGGCCAAAATCGATTTAGAGCATCTCAGACGGCTTCGTCGTGGAAAGCGTGGTCATTGCCGTCATTGATGCGCGAGATGACACGAAAGCACGTGATGAAAGCTCAGGTACAAGCATTAGTTTTAATGAATGCCAGGGGAAAATATGTACGTATCCAGTATATCTCCGATCATCATCAAGATATGAATCTACTGAAGCTTGACCAGGCGATCTCAATGGGAGCAGTTATTCAGCGGCATCCAAGTGTCTACGTAATACGTGTAAAATTAAACGTCTCGCTATCTGCCTACTCATATACCAACGAACTTATATCGGTATCGAACAATACCCCAACGCCAGACAATGCAACCATAGCTTCAAAGCTCAATCAAATCAGGAGGAGCACCAACTCCTCTCAATAGCACCACCGTGTTCCCGCTCTGCAACGCCGTTCCAACCTTCTCGTTAAACTCCAGAAGCCTACCGCCTTCCACATGAAAGACTCGCAGTTTGTCCTGTTCATTGGTGCTTTGGTTGTTGATGTTCTGCACCTGCAGACTCCTCGCCGCTGCATCCAGCACCCGGCCAACTACCCAGTCCTTGGAGTAGAAGAACTCTCCCTTGGGGAACTTTGCAGTTGTGGTTTCTGCCTCTGCCTCCACGTAGATGTAGACTCTCTTCTCTGGAGCAACCTTCTCGTCACCCTTGGCCGACTTCTTGAGTTTATTCACGGCGACCACCCGAGCCGCTGCAGAGCTGGGCTTCGGCTTGGGCAATGCTCTGCCGGCCTGTTCCTTCTTCAACGTGCCCCATGCGCGTAGTTTATCGAAGGCCGATTTGGTCTTCTGGCCGACGTCGAACTGTGCTGGCCGCGCCCCGATGGGAATCAGATTGTTGCAGTCGTGGTCCTCCTTTAATCGATGCTTCAAGCAGTAGTCTCGGTTGCAGGTCTGACAGTGTACTCCAGGCGTCAAGGATGTCCCAACAACTGTCTTGCAGACTGGGGACGCACACGGCTTCTGTGAGACCTTGTCGCGTAGCACCCTGCCCTGGCCGATGGAGGGCTGTGCCAGTTGCGCAAGCCGTTTCCGCTCTGCCCAAGCCCCCTCCTCTGTGCATTTATGTGACGTCTCGGATCGGTGGTCGAGGCAGAATGTCTTCCGGCAGGACTGGCAGAAGAAGGGGAGGAAGTCGAGTTGGTTGCAGTATTCGTATTCGCAGTGCTTGCCAATCAGCGTGGCATCGTCGCGCTTGTCGTTCATTTCGCGGTAACTCGTCTCCTGAGTGTCTTTGTTCGATGACGAGGCCATGATGGAGGATTTCGACGGGTTTTATTCCAAACTGGAGGGTTGCGCAGTCGTAGGCAGAGGGGATGTCGTAAGTGAGCTGCGATGGATGACAGATTGGTCAACGCGGCGACGAGGAATCGTCTGGAACAGTCCGCGCCTGCGCCTGCGCCTGACCAAGCTTGGCGACGGCCTTACCGACGAGTCTCGGTGATCTGCTCGCCACGAAAAAGTAACAAAAAACGGGTAAATACGGCGTGCTTTCTAGTGTTGCTTATGAAGAATCTAACGAGGGCAGCTGCAAGTATGGAAATGCGAAGGTATGAATAGAGCGGAGAATGCACAAATGGCAAGGCCTTGTTCAACGCCCACAGCTACATCCCAAAAGACTACTAACATTATCCCAGCGTCCTCTACAGAGTACGGACGACCGTAAGGCAGATTGGCCGTACGTACCGACCCACCCTTTCAGCCACTAAGATCGCCCAAGAGTACCTACCAGGGGAGGCCTGTCCATCAGACAGCATTTTCGCACTATGTCGAACTCATGTTAGGAATAGAGAATGGATTCGATGTGGCGCGAAAATGCCGTCCACCTGTGGACATCATGTTCAAAAACAGGCCTCCCCGTGTAGGAGTAGAACTATATCGCTTCCCACTAAAGTTGTGCTGAAGAAGAAGTACTTCTAATGCCTTTTCTTCCACCTAAAGTTTGTGGGGAGCTTTGTATCCCTCTCTGAGTGGCTGAAGTGTGGCTTGGCCCAAATAAGTGCAGTATTAGCCCAACATCCATTGAGGATTCAAAGGAGGACATTAGCTTAGGCAGTGAATTTGACGGCCACCTCGTTAATACCCACTTTCTAGTCAATCTTTGGATGGTTTTATTGATCATGATGACTCTTATCTGATGGTCTTTTCAGGTTTACAATTGTGTGTGATTTAGCTGTTATTTTGCCTTGCCCTATAGAATACTGAAAGACAGCTCTTGTCCCTCCCTCAACAGCAGCATACGAATTAAGTATAATTATGTGTACCATACACAGTTCTAAGGAAATTACTTATATCATCCGCCTAGCAATCTAACGTCGTCTAATTAATAAGACTCTTCCTTAATTACAACTGCCCACAATATCCTTACTCACCCTACCACATCTTTCTCCTCATTGAGGCCTCTATTCGTCCTCCAGCATTCATCCTCGGCGAAAAAACACAGATAAGAGCTGCGTCGGCCATGCGGCTCAAAGGGGAACAAAGCAGCAATCAAAGCCAACCCACCAAACAGAGCCGCGCACACGTAAAGCGGCACAGCCGTAGCGGTGTTGCCAGACGAAGCCACAAAGGTTGATACGATGCCCATGAGTCGGTTGAAGGACACCGCGATTCCGCTGCCCGTCGCGCGATGCGCAGAGGGGAGGACCTGGGCGGTGTAAGCGTAGAAGATGTTGATGCAGCAAGCTGCTCCACGTCAGCAAATTGTGTCTTTGGGAAAAGGGAGTCCAGTGACTTACAGATCGCACAAGATATTCCCACGTTCTGCTCATTGGTCCTGATTCCGGTGAATCCAAAGAAGAGAGCCATGCCGGCAAGGGCGCTGATGAACATGGTGTGCTTGCGTCCCAATCTAGTGGTAACGAGGTAGCCAGCGATGAGGGGCCCGGGAATTCCAGAGACTGTTGTCAATGTCAGGTCTCGATAGGTCTCAAACTGCGATGCGACCTTTCCGGGCACCCGAGTTGAAAGGTACGCCCTGTTGGACTGTCATCGCGCTGCGTGCGGAGGAGGAGAGGATCATCCATTGCTCCACGTACGGTAGGAACACATAGAATAGCGGATAAGCCAATCCCATAATTGCCCACGAGACCCAGATCAAGAGAGTGCTCAAAGTTGTCTTCCGCGAGACAAACAGGCCCTGGACGTGGCTCTTGATGTCGCTGAAGAGAAACGTCTTTTCTTCTTTCTGCCTCAACCGTATCTGTCTGCACAACTGAAGCTTTTCCAGTGTAAGGGAGCAGGGCCGGTTGTACTTGCGGGCCTGGTCTTGATAGTATCACACCACTTGCTCATCCCGTCCATTGGCTAGGAGGTACTTTGGGGTCTCGACGAGTCGGATCACCGTGACGCAGAGGGTCGAGAGGACAAAGACCAGCACGCCGCAGGTAAACATGACGTAGCGCCAGCCCGCGTTGTTAGACCATCCGCAGTCGTTGCTAGCAGAACAATTCCGGTGGCTTTGAGCTATCCATAAGTCAGCAATCATCACCTAGTGATCAGTTTGTCAACATACTCATGAAGCCCCAGGCGACAAATCCAGTGATGGACTGTCCAAATCCCCACCACCCAGTAAGTGCAGTGACGACCCATTGCTTATCACCCGGAAGAAACTCAAGCAGAACCGTAGGATCGAGAATTAAATTTCCACCAGACCCGAAGGTCGACAGCGCCAAAAAAGGCCCCAAAAACGGCAGGTTGGGGCTCGCGCGCCGGCCACAATCATGGCGAGCGACGTAATCCAGAGTGTCACGTTGAACGCCAGCCTCCTGCCTATGATATCGGCGCCTAAGCCCCAGAACAGCGCACCCACAACGAGGCCGACGTTCTGTGCCACGACGCCGGCGTTGATGTAGGAGGACGCGGTGGCGAGCTCGAGAAATGCCTGGGGGCCGGTGACGCCCTGGACCATGGTGAGCAGCGAGTCCACGGCGTATCCGAAGCCGCTGAGGAAGAAGAGCTTCCAATGAAAAGGCGTCCAGCCGAGTTCGTCGTTTGCCTGTGTCGTGTAAGTCCAGACGCGGCACCATGTTGGGTCTGGGAGGGTAGCTTACGTCGTTTACGAGGTGGTTTTCAATGCCAGTACCTCGTCTTCCAGCTCGGTCTCAAGAACATCTTTTCCAGAATTTTCGGCACGATATGTCGGATCACGATCACTCTGAGAGCTGGTGGGGACTTAGTGTTCCTTCAATGGCAGAGACATGGTGATATCGTTAGGTCCGTGAGCTGTAAGCAGCCAGTCTTGTCGCTGTGCTAGAATCCATCGTCATGAAGAGCGACAAGAGTATTCATTCTTGTTTTTACGCCTGGTAAATTTGCTTTAACCCAGGACCGCTTCTTCATCGCGGAATCTCAGATCGTGGATTGTAAAAGTTGGTGCTGTTCTTGCGTGATCACAAGTCCGGACTTTGGGAGTCCGGAAAACCGACCCAGAGCAGTTACATGGTATGTCAACGACCCGATTCTGGGTCCGAGCAGCTAGGAACGATGCTGAGAATTGCATCTTTCAAATAGTAAATGGCGAACTTCCCCTTTGGACTTGCGTATTTCCAGCAAGGTGACTCCACGTACTTGCACTACCCCAGTCTGAAATCCATCTTGTCACAAAAAACCCCACACCGTCAGCGAAACTGGTTCACCAGGCCCTGCCCGAAGCTGAGATTTAGGCCGAGATGGCGGTATGTGGTTTGTCGCGGCGAAGGGCGAAGGAACTTCTTCGGAACCGCCTGGATCCTTGTGGCGGCGGAGGAATATCAAGACAAAGGATATCTAATATCTTAATCTATGGTTTGAGTCACTAAGGAGCTCCCTACCTTCATTTACCTTGTATACCTGTCCTCCCTGCCCTGCTAACCAAGAGATCGCTGTCAGAGAAGACATGTCGACTTTCAAGCGCGTGGACGAGGGTATCAAAGTTACTATTATCGGCGGCGACCCCTCTGGCCTTGCTGCCGCCATTGAGCTGGCAAGACTACCATTTGTGGAATTGCATCTATACGAGCAGAAACCAACAATCAGCGAGATCGGGACGGGTATCACTTTGCAGCGCAGCACTTGGCGGCTGCTGGAGCAGCTCGGGGCCTCCAAGCACCTTCGAGCCGGGGACTTCTTCAGGACCCCGGATGGCCACGACAACCAGTACAGGTGAGACAAACGCTTCTATAGTATTGATGGTTCATGGCGTGTGCTGATGAATAAACTTTCTAGGAACGGAAGAACTGGTGCGTTTGTGAAGCAAACACATCCGCCAGCACACATCGCTCCGCATCAGCTTCCTTGCAGAGTCCATAGAGGCAAGTGGCAGAGGGTGTTGCTCAAGGAAATAGACCAAGAGCAAATTCTCACCGGGAAGAAGCTGGTCAAAGTCGGGCAATTGCTTTCTGGAAAACTCCGCTTGACATTCAATCATGGTTTTGCCGATGATGTCGACCTCCTTGTCGGGGCTGACGGTATTCGATCCGTAAGTGTGAACGACATTATATCCCTTATAATAGCAATACTAAACATCCAATGTAATTAGGTCGTCAGCAGCTTTGCCTTCCGGAATATTCTATTGTCTACACTGGCACGACCGTGTATAGAGCGGCAGTCAAAGTATCCGACGTCGAATAAATAAACGGCATATCAAAAGCCACCGTCTTTTGGTATAGAACCGACGGCAAGTAGATATACACGAATCCTCTGGACGACAGCGACTGGGGAATCACCTGCAGAATCAGGGAGGCTGACGACGGCGACCGATCAAGCTGGGAAGAGAAGTCAGCCTGGCCGATTTTCGAAAGGGGTTTCAGGAGTACTGCGAGCCGGTTCAGCAGCTGCTCTCACTGGTGACCCGTGCCAAACGGTTTGATTACTTTGGCGGCAGGTGGCTACAGTCGGTTGTCAAGCACGGCTCTGTTGCTCTGATTGGAGATGGATCTCATCTTTTGTCTGTGGCATTCGGTGCCGGTGATGCCTTTGCTCTTGAAGACGCTCATACGATCGCCGGAGCGCTTCTCTGGGCTGCTTCTCCATACAGAGACTTGGTGGATGCTCTGCGTCTATTTGATAGCGTGAGGTGGCCTTACTACGGCGCTCTTTACCAGACTACGGACATGATCGCTACTTCTTACGAAAAGACCTCCAGAAACGCTGCGTCTGCGGAAGAAGAAATCGTTGGTCGCATTGAGAATGTCCCAAAGCCCGAATACAATTGGATGTATTATCATGATGTAAGTCTGAAGTCTCTCTCATTTTCGACATCC
Source organism: Neonectria faginata (assembly GCA_030864175.1). NCBI lineage: Eukaryota > Fungi > Ascomycota > Sordariomycetes > Hypocreales > Nectriaceae > Neonectria > Neonectria faginata. Next base: position 4,180,593 of record JAULBG010000001.1, on the reverse strand, counting down.
GTTCTAATCAGCAAATGAATAGGTGGATCAGGCATTGGAAGACGCTATCTTAGCACTCGAAGAAACGGCCATCAGGTCGTTTTATAGCCGCTACTATTTAGGAACTGTAGAATCATAGTCTACATCACGTATATAACAGCTTTGGCGTAACCATGAAGTAGAATCTTGACGTTTCTGGCGCCATTGTTTTTGTGTCTAGTCCATCGGATTAGTATATACTTGGACAACGATTTGACATGCTTTCTTCCTCCCGTAACTTATAAAGAACTACTTGTCCTAGTTATCAGATCTGTTGCTACAAAAAATAGATGGCTACTGGAACTTCGGGCTGAGACATCAGATCCGGTTGGAAATCCCAGCAACATGCCACAACTGTGGCCAGCTTTTCGGCACTCCAGGAGGTGATGGATTCAGATTTGATACCCCTCTGATTGCTTTGACCTGTCCGACCATTCCGGTCGAGAAAGATCCTACACCGCGGTTTAATCCACATGCTGGAAATTCGTCTTCTGCTAGCATGATGGCGTGACATCTCTTTCTGTGCTAGTATCCCCGGCATGATGTTCCGTGTTCAAATAGAAGCGATGAGAGCCTCAACTTTCGCAGCAGGTGGTATGATACGCTACGACTCGGTTACACCAAACAGGGAGTTGTCTGGCCACCGCACTGACAATGTCTTCCGAGCCAGAAAGCCCTTTCAGGGCCATCAACATTGGTGGCGGGCCTGTTGGTATCGTGGCAGCCCACACCCTTCACCACGCTGGCATAGATTTCATCGTGCTTGAGCAGCACAGCGACATTTGCAAAGATGTTGTTGCCAGTCTTATTATCAGTTCACATAACTTGCGAGTGTTTCATCAACTCGGCCTATACGAACACCTTGTGGAAATTGGGGTCCCTCTCCTACACCATTCACAAGTATATACCAAGCCAAAACACAAATTCAGGCATTCATACACTTTGAGCCTCTTTCAGGAAAAGTATGTGACTCTGTGTGCCCAGATCCACTTCATACTCCCCTCCGTTTAACACCAAGAAACACCAGGATCAGCCTCTCCTCTCTGATCTGTGGTCATCATAGGCCACTTCATGACACTCAAACTCTCCTTACCATTGGCCTCAACCCGCTCACATGTACGATAGCTTCGGGAGTTCTCTCGTAGCGTTTCACCGAGCTCATTTAATCAAAGTTATCTACGATGGCTTGCCTGGGTCTGCAAAAGTCCGCTATCTCCCTGGAAAAAGGCTTGCCGACATTGCCACAACCTCAACAGGCGTAGAAGTCACTTGCACAAATGGGAGCTCCTACCAGGGATTGATCGTCATCGGCGCCGACGGTGCACATTCCAAAACCCGTTCGATCATGCGCCGCTTAGCACTCCAAGCCAACTCATCTCTCACTTCCACCTGGACTCTGAACCCCCTTTCAAGACAACCTACAAGTGCCTCTGGATATCTTTCCGTCGGCCGTCGGAACCAGGGGACAGTTATGAAACGCAGGGCCAGGACCGCAGTACCATGTACCTCACCAGCCGCGACAGGGGATGGATATTTCTGTACGAGAAACTAGGGCAGCCCTCCAGCGAGAGACACTTCTACGACAAAAAGACTCTTGCTTCTTTTGGGGACAGCTTTGCAGATTGGCCTCTGACCGAGAATTTGACAGTGAGAGACGTACTCGGCGACCCCTCTGCCGTAGCCGGCATGACAAATTTGGAAGAGGGGATCGCAAAGAACATCAGCTGGAACGGCCGCATCGTCCTCGTAGGCGACGCATGGCACAAGTTCACCCCCAATTCTGGCCTCGGTTTCAACAACGGGATTCAAGATGCAGTGTCGCTGTGCAACAGACTTTGGGCACTGCTAGTTTCTCACACAAGAGAGGGCAAACCAGACGCAGCCGCTCTCCAGACCGCTTTTGACGGGTACCAGGCTGAGAGAACTGAGCCTCTGCGGTCGGATGTTGCGCGATCTGCCAGCGCGGCGCAGCTCTCGACTTGGGAGACTGGAACGGAATATCTTCTGGGGAAATTTGTTTATTCCATCGCTTTCATCCAGAGGTTCCTGACTACTAGATGTGTGTGTCCTAGGATCAGGAAAGGCCTCGTGTTGGACTACATATCAGCTTCTGATCCCCTAAGGCATAAGACTATTTCTCCAGTTACTTATATCAACACTCAACATGGTTGAACTAAGACGGGGACTGCCTCAGCTTTGTCTGTCAACAGACTACATGAAAATGTAGGGTAAAAGGTGGTGAAAAGTCATGTGTATAGTACGAATAGCAATTTGATGTTATATAAATAGCAAGTCTCATTAAAAAAGAGCCTGACCGAGATCGAGATGGCTACGAAGTTCACAACGTCAGCTTAAGCAGGCCTTTGACCCATCTGAACAGCGGCACCCGGGTCCGCCAGGTCACGCTGTGCGACGAGAGGAAAATACGCTTCTTCACCTTGTTTAATCCCATCTCCAACATCGCGGGATTGTTTCTCTGCTCTCTCCCCCACCGCAACAGCCGGGACAGGGTAGATGTAGAGATCGCACTCATATGCTCGCGCCGTCTTCACAAAGAGATCCACAAGACTGAACAACCTGTTGAGCGAGGGCTAATGGCCAAAGATTAAGGGGCGAGAAATAAAGGTAGAATATACATGTCCAGTTACAATTCCTTCTCTTTCAAAGGTTTCTTCGTTAATAGATCCTCTCGGCCCATGACGGGTGCATTTCCCACGTATTCCTTACCTCCAAACGCCTCGAATCCCTTGTGAAACGCCCACTCTACCGCATTCTCGACTGGCTCATCGAACATCCGGGGCAAGAAGGGCACCACTGCGAGGCCCAAGCCGATGGGAGCCCATGTTCGTATCGTCTTGTTCTTCATGTCTTTCATTGCTCTTCCCGAATATCTCACTACGCTGTGGATCGTGAATGCTGGCAAGCCCATACTGGCAAGACCTTGGAAAAGGGCGCGTTGGACCATGACGGTGCGATAGTCTTCCAGGGGAGAGACCACTCCCGGTTTCGTCACGCCTGTTGCAAGTCCAGCCAGCTTTTCTTCGTGCGGCGTGAGTTGCACCTCCGGGTTGAGCACGCGTTGGTTGTGCAAGTAGGACTTGTATCCTTCGTATGAGACATCGCCGATGAGGTACGCCCATGACACACCGTATGCGGCGCGGACCCAGTTCGGATGAGCGACCGGCCGAAATGATTCGCCAATGTCTGAGGTGTAGGCAACGTATCTATGTGCGGAGAGGAGAATCGTTCGTAACCGAGATCCGTAGGCGGCATATCGAAGGTTGGAGTTGGTCGAGTCCGGGCCACTGAGCAGAAAATTAGTGAGCAAATACAAGGCAATGTAATAGAGAGAATAACTCACTATCCCTCAGTTATTCCATCAAAGAAGCTTCCATCCTCGTCTGCAGCGTCGACCAGTTTCTGCAGTTTCTTGGGAAGCTGCTCCGGCGCGGGGAGCTTGCTGGGGTCGAAGGTCTCGGACTTGGTCTTCTGCTGCTCTGGCGCAGAGTCTTTGGATTTTCCCCACCAAGGCATCGCGAGAAAAAAGGTTGCAATTGAAGAAAAGAGCGTGATGCGACTGGATCCTATGCTTGAGAGATAATTTTCAACATGAAATGCAGCCAGGCGGAAGCTTCACGTTTTGATGGATCCGCCACTACCGGCGACGCACTAAAGATTACTCCCACCTTCTGCACCCGGCGTGGTGACGTCGCCGCTGAGATCCGGCAGATCCCGATCTGGGTCGGCCGGAGTATAGCCGCCGGCTCCGACATCATCCTTTGCGCCTGCAATTCCAGGCATGAGCTTCTGGATTTCAGAGCTCGGCAAAGTATCTCAACCGCGAAGCCTTGTCCATCCGCCCATTATCCCGTCCACCAACCAATCCGTCTCTTCCCACTCTCCCACTCATTCACAATGGCTGGTGTCGCTACTTACAACATTGCTGGCAAGCAGGTCGGCGGCCACTACGTGAGTATCTCGCAATTGACCCGTTGTGACGAGGGAATCCCCCACTGACCTGACGGAAACAGATCGCTATCGGCTGGTTGGCCACCCTCTTCGGCGGTGTCATGTACGCTACCTCCGGCCCCTCCTCCAAGGCCAGCGTCACCGCTACTCCCCCGATCAACGCTTCAAGCTCCGACGAAGCCGACTTCATCAAGTGCGCGAATTCAATAGCTCCCGCGGGGCTTTCATCGGCTAACCGGGATACAGGAAGTTCATGGACGAGCAGGACAAGAAGAACTAAGCGGTCGAGTCAAAAACAACGAGTGTACGGTCTTTCGGACGCGGTGTACGTTTATCAGTCATGAAGACATAGGCTGTCCATCAATTCGGATAGCCGGACTCGAATACCATCAAAGCCCGAATTTGCGGTTCGCGGCATAAGCCATTCAAAGATATTTCTACCTATGCTATCGTGAAACTTCGAGCGCAATTGTTTGCATCGTTACTTGGGTTTTCTGTATCTCAATTGGTGCCTTTTAATCTGGTTTCTCCTGTGGCCATATATCCCCTCTCCGACTTTCGGAGCACCGGATCTTGGGAATTCTGTTCTCACAGCATGTGCATCAATTGCTCTTGTCAGCTTTGCTAAAACTGCTATATACTGGATACGTCCTGCAGCTCAGGATTGTTCCAAGCGAAACAGTGAGCCATTGCCTTCCTGTTACTGATGTCGCAAGACACATATCCAACTCGCCTCCCGCGTTGCCAGTTAGATTCAGAACTTTCATTCACTTTAGTCGTGCGTAGATCTGACATGAAGGAAGCTCTCTCGTCATAAGAATGTCTCGTGTTGGTTATTGCTTTCAGGAGCAGGTGTCTGCTGCCTGTAAACTAGAGCGGGAGATCGCGCGGTGTCGACCTCATGAGCAGCGTCGCTTTTGCCTCGCTCGTTCAGCAATGCACGTTCCAAGCTTGGATACACAAGGCACTGCAAGGTTTCAGATCGAGATCGTCGATTTGTCTATGCTAGGCCTTGCAAAGCAGTCTCTTTCGTAGTTGATCCTCAGAACTGAAACTACCCTGCAGGGTTCTCAAATTGAGTCGATTACGATTATTTTATCACAAAATCTAAAGAATATAGACTCGAGTAAATTCGTATTGATAATGAATACACCTTGGAAATATTCCAAGAGTGTTGCGCATGCCGAGATAGAGGGAAAGGAATTTTATTCTAACGTTGCTATTTCATATTGATTGGTCTTGAGCGCCAGCTTTAAGAGCGTGCAACCTACGAACAGAAAAGAAAGTCAGAAACTGCGCGGCAAAGGATCGTTTAACTATACATAGTGGCGTGAGTGTAGGTGAGAATGTTTATCGCACGTTGAAAATGGGTTTGAGAAGTTAATATCGGGATCCCAGCGCTGGCGATCTCTCATAGTCGTGTCGGAGCCATTGGATTACTCCTCTTTCTTGTTCCCAAATATAGCCTTCTTCATATCTGGCAATCCCATAAGCCACAACAATACGTCCTAGTGATTGTTAGTTATTGTGGCGAATGTTAGTCTAAGCACTCCATGATCGCCTACTGTAGCATTGTTCCACAAACACTTGGAGAAAAACCAGGCCGCAAATGAACCGTAGCCCGTGTATAAGCACGAGCTGGAATAGTTGTTCAGGACGTTATCGATGACGTTCTTGGCATACTTTTCAGGCGACGCTGTTGCGGGTTAGGGGCTTCCAACGTCAGGAAAGGTTGCACTCACTTTTCTGTAAAACTTCCTGGGCTTGTCCGTTTAACCATGGGTCGAGAGAGTCTCTAGCAGGGTAGTAGAGAGAGGTCTTAGAAAATTCAGCATCTCCTGCATGTGAAAAGAAGCTGGTGTTGATTCCTCCGGTGACAACCTGGGGGCTTGTTAGTCGCACCTATCAAGGCTCCCGCTTGTAGCATGGACACTTACATGGAGGATTTTGACGTCAAAAGGCGCCATCTCAACGTGCATCTGCCGTGAAAGATGCTCGAGCGCGGCCTTACTGATGTTGTAAATGCCATTGAAGGGGATGGGAACTCTGGCCACGACGGATCCGATGTTCACAATGGTCCCTTTAGACGCAATGATCATGGGACTGAACGCTTGAGTGACCTCCAGGACGCCCCAAACATTGACATCGAAAACAGACTTTGCCGTAGCAAGATCTACGTCGAGCAATGCTGACTTATCACCTATTACAGATTAGCAGAGAACCACAGCATCTCACCCGTGATGAGGAAGCATACCGATGCCTGAGTTGTTGATCAGAATATCAAGCTTCCCCCCCGTGAGAGCGTTGACTTCGGTGGCTGCCTTCTTGATCGACTCAGAATCCGTCACCTCCAAAAGAACAATGTCCAGACCCAAATCCTTCAGATGCTGCACCTTGCTCGGGGCTCGAGCAGTCGCAAAGACTCGAAGTCCCCTCTGATGCAGTTCCTGGGCGAGATAATCTCCGAGACCTCCCTTGCTGGTGCCCGTCACCAATGCTGTCTTTTGCGATGCCATGGAGACGGGATGATGCGAATTGCGTGTGGTTTGGCGTAGACGAGTTTTTACGAGGCTTTCGTTGTTGATATGCGAATATGAACACCAAGTAGTCGAGACACAGATGTGCGCGACACCGGAACCATTAATGCCAATTCACGTGTTTGTTATTCAAGGAAGCTACTAGTAAGCATGAATCCGCCTTTAGAACGGCAAGTCATATCCACTGGAAACGGCCCAGACAACGCAGTTTTGGAAGGTAAATTCATGTGGGAATACTCAGCATGGCAGGTACCAGGGTCGGAGGTCCAGGGTCTGAGGCTTAGGACCAAGGAATCAAGGATGGCATGGGTAAGGTCCGAATGCACCCATTCACGTCTAAGATGAGTGTTTTTCTCTCTGTGGAGAACCGTTCTCTTGCGAGCCGCATTACTGCTTGACTCTGGGATGGCGCTTGGGCGTTCCATCTGGACGTCGGTTGGCTAAGCTGGGCTGGATAACCTGCGGGGCAACGACTTCATACAAAGGACGGTTGGGCTGCCTGTAGAGAATGTAGGATCCGCTGAGACTCCATGGTCAAGGGTGTTCTCGAATCGGGCATGACGAGGTTTTGCCCCGGCCTGGGATATGAGGAAGCGTCAGGGATGACTTCCTTCAGCGAGATACAGTGTAACGTTCCGCCGCCGGAGGTTCAGTAGGTCAACCGTGAGATCACCATGTTCAAAGATATCGCATGGGAGTTGCTATTATCTCTGTTGCTTTCACAGCTTATGACATTCATCATCGATCATGGAATCCTTCATACGGAGCTATCCGCCCATAAAGATATCTTTCCAAGTCGCCCCGTTGCAAGCAATTATTCGATCATGCAAACTGCCGCATTTTCGACAGGCCACTACCCGTGATAACTACAGGGCGAAGCCATTACCCGGATGTGTAAGTATGTATCGAGGGACGAGCCGGATACTGATATGTGTTTGATGCAACATTGCTTTATGCAAGCGCTGAGGCCATTGCCGAGCTCCAACTGCATACAGAATCAAGAATCTACGACTGATTTCGCACCGGAATGGTGGTCTCACAGTATGCTCATCCACGACAGTTGGCAAATGAGATTCCGCAGCGCGTGCGATGCAATTTATCGGTGCTTACATAATGCAGGGCGACACCTCTGCGGCGGACAGGAGCCGGCGAGATGGGTAAAGGGATGCCTGAGTCGAGGTCACGTGGCCGCATGCCAGTTGCAACACCGCTTTTATCCTCCCCCGCACGATACATTGCATCGCCAAAACCACCATCTATCTCCCTTAATCGAAACATCCCACCACCAACGCACGCCCCATCGGATACAACGATAGCCACCTCTCGATCCGCCAATCTGCTCCCAAAATCCCGAACCCACACCTTAAGGAGATAGCCGTCCTGGGCATGTCGGCTGCTACCACCGACCCGGCCCTGGTCGCCGCTCCCTCTCCCGACCTGTCGCCGGTCGACGCCGCTCAAGCCGTCGAGGTCGCCCAGATCGCGCAGGTCAGCCCCATCATCACGACGCCGAAGGAGCGCCACTCGCTCACTCTCGACCAACGCCGCGCGCTTCGCCGCTGGGCAAACGGCCAACCCCTTCGGCCTTCTCACAAGGCTTGCATCGATTGGTTTTATTCTCAGTACGGCCAACAGATCAGCCAGTCGACCGTCTCCCACTCTCTCTCGCCCAAGTACTCGCGCCTCGATGGCGACAATCCGCAACTCTCTGGCTCCCGCCTGCGCTTCGGCAACTGGCCCGACGTTGAGAAGCTTGTTCTCCTTTGGTACCAGCAAGTCCAGGCTTCCGGTCGTCAGCCCACCAACGAGGAGCTAGGCGAGAAGGCCAAGTCTATCTTCAATCAGCTACCACGTTATAAAGACGAGGACCCTCCTGAGTTCTCTCCTGGCTGGATCCACCGATTTAAGAAACGATACGGTCTGTTGGTCCGAAGACAACGACGGCACGGTGATGGGTCTCTCAACCCTGCGGAAGATATCAACTACCTCGCTGACTGCGTCCCGCGCTTCATGGGTATCGCCTCTGATACCAGTCCGGCCGCCATCAAGGAAGAGGTCATTCGCGTGGTTGGTGTTGAGGCGAGTCTCCAGATCTGCGCCTTGGTCAGGGATGAGATTATCCGTCGCATGACGAGCCCTCATCAACAACAACCACCACTGCCTACGACACCGATGGTTACGAACGAGCCAGCCATCCCTCCTCCACAGCCCGATCAACCCATGTATGCAGATGACGACCCAGAGGTCGTTTTACAAAATGCGCTACGTCAACTCCAGCAGGAAGAACAAGCGGCTGAGGAACAGGCCGCTGCTGTGCGCGAGGAGCGAGACCGCGTTGAGAGAGCCAGCCTCATGACTCCTAGCGGACGGGCCTCGTCTGTCTCGCGATATACTGCGACCCCTGGTCAGGATATGGCTCCGGATTTGACCCTTACGCCAATCAATTCCGAGGGCCCAGTCTCGAATCACGACCGACCACTGAGGTGCCCTTTCTGCGTTAACAATCGGATGTTGCGCACTATTAAGGAAGCAGTGGAACATTTGTCTACGCATGTCGTCGTTTGATTGTAGTGATGAGTGAGGTCCTTTGTCTGTTGTATGATTTGGTCGATTGCCAGCGATTATATATACACTTCGAAAGTGAACAAGCTGGCTGGCTGTATGGCGTTATGAACTGGCAACGGCGTTGCGGTACCCGGAATGGGGGGAGGAATGGGAATACAGTCTTATGAACACATGCGCCTTAATGAATGAGAATCTCTTTCACATCACTTCCTGTTTTCAAGCGAGGATGCGCACTGCACATCCGCTACGACATGATGCGAATGAAACTTAACCGTAATGCTATTGATTGGAATATGTCTAGGTAATGTCTCCGCTCAACATGCCGGTGCCGCCTGTCATAGAAGTCCACTATGCTTCAGCGCCTTCATGATCTGATCCTGCTCCTTTTGCGCCTCGCTCTTGAACTTCTTCTTCTTCTCCCCGCTGTCGATGTAGTTAACCCAGAACTTCAAGCCCTCGAGGCCCTCCTCACGACACAGCGCGCCGCGCTCCTCCGCCATCATCAACTCCTCCTCAGCAACACCCAAGCTCCAGCCGAACCGTTCGGCAGCCTCCTGTGCAGTGGCACCGCGTCCGAACTCCTGCCAGTCCCAGGGCACGTCGCGGTCAGGCGGGAACTCGTGGAGATCCTGCAGCCAGGCCAGAAGGGCCTTGACAGTAGTCGAGTCGGTGCGGTCCCGGCTCTGCACAACCATAACGCCACTGCGGAAAGTGCGTAGGCGTACGGGAAGTTTGAGCTTGCTCCAAAGCCGGGCGGCCTTTTCGAAGTCCATGGGACTGACGAGCTCGACACCACCGCGAGCTCTGTTGAATACCGCCCATAGGTCGACCAGGGTGAGGATGCCGCCCGCTTTCTTGAGGACTCCCCGTGAGTCATCGGTCAAGAACTCAGCTAGGTTACGAGACAGTTCTGACAAGTACAGCGATTCGGAGCTGCCCCCACCGACAATGTCCTTTGTTGTGATCAAACCCAACTGGTTGGCTGATTCCGCCAATATGGCATTCTCCTCAGCCGTTGCACTGTCCTGCCCGTTGTTGGTTTGTCGTGCAAATCTCTCGGCTAGAGCAATGACGTCTTTGGCAGAAGCCATCAGAGCCTCGAGATCTTCAAATGCACTTCCTATTAGTATCTCGTTATTCTTGCGCATGTTAAGCCCCAGCTGTTCCAAACCGGCAATACCCGCAGCTTTGGTTCGACCTCCTGAACTGTCACCAGGCGATCCACCGCCGTTTCCCTCATCCAACATGCGGTTTGTTTTCGGAGCGGGAGGTGCGTTGTGGAGTAGCCATTTGCGCTGGGTCATTGATTCCTTTAAGCGTTCGTAAAAAATCTTTACTCCACCTCCTCGAAACGAGAATTTATAGCTTTCAGGCAGTTCGCTCCCGGCTTGAGAACTCTTACTTAAGTCCTTTAGAGGACCAGGCGATTCAGCCCTAGGGGTATCCGCTATTGAGTTCTGATCGATTGAGGTCGGAATGTCTCGTGAGACGAGAGGAGCACCGCACATTTCGCAGGAATGCAACGAAGGGTGGTTCGAAAAGGTGCACCGAGGACAATGAAATGACTGTTCGGTACCACTGGTACCATTTGAGCCACTGCGCGATATTTCACTCGCCTGCGATGGTAGCCCATCGCTATGGATCTCCAAAGTGGTTGGCGGATTTGAGAGTCCTGGTCGAAGTGCAAGCGGAGAACCAGTTGACATGGCAGTGGACGGAGAAGGACGGTTGTTGGCATTGGATATCGCCGCCTTCAGAACGTGACTCAAAGTTGGCTTGATACCGCAAGCAAGACATGGTGGTAAAGGAGTATGGGCGTTTGCGGCCGCGGGATCGAAGTTGGAGGGGACGGGGTTTGAGAAACTGCAAATAGTGCATACCCAAGTAGCGGCACGGGCAGCAGGAGGATCGGCAGGAGGTTTATACAATCCTTCCGAATGACCAGGCGAGCCAGATGCACTCCTTGACGGAGAGGACGCACTGGAAAGGACGCGGGAGTGGTAAGACCCTCGTTTCAAGGGCTTTGGCACCACTGTGACCTTGGGCGATGAGTTGAAAAACCCGGCATAGAACTCATAGCGGTCCACGTCCTTCAAGTCCAGCGCCACAGAATGCTTTCGCGGTTCTTTTTGATCAACATAGCATATTCGGTGAGAGGTCAGGTACACCTGGCCATTCTGTTGATGTAGGAGTTTGGACTTCCTGGAATTGCGTCAACTCTTGCTTAACTCGATTCGCCTCCCAACAAGCAAACTTACCCCTCATACAAGCCCACGTTGTCCCGAACAAAAAGCAGCACCTCATCCGGGAGATACGAGGGCCGTAATGCCGTGGTGAGGTCGATGGGTTTTAGAAACATCCGTCACGTACAACGACAGGCACGTGTCAGACGTTATGACGTTGTGGCGAATCACCCCCTTGGAGCCCTGATGAACTGCTGGCGGTCGACACAATAGAGATGCTAGAACTTCCTTGATGAGCATGCAGACGTCAAGACAGAAGAAAGAGGCCTTCAGGATCACTGAAAGAGCTTGTTTTCCAAACGCATTTGAGATTTGGTTTGGGACAGGGAGAGTGACTCGTTGTCAAGTGATGTCGGCCATAAGCGGAGAGTTGGACGGCGGCCCCTCAAGGCATCGGCCCCACTATGGCGATAAGCTTTACAGTTAGGAGGTATGCGAATATCCGTGATTTGCCCGGTGGGTCACGAGACTTGACCGCCACGACATTTCAGGCCAAAAATAACGCCGGCGGTTGCCTTACTCTTTCTTCCTGACAAACTTGCATCGCCCACCGTCACCTTTCTCATCGATCACGCCTCGAATATCCTCATTTGTCCCGCCCATCGTCGTAAACTAACACCTTCCCCTCCCCAGAACTCCGTCGCTATGATGCCAAGTTGGTCAGCGGCGCAGCAGGCGCCGGGCGTCGCCCAACAGTCGACACCGGCTTCGTATGCCTATCCTCCCAGTCAGTCAACCCCTCGACCCTCCCCGCCCATCGCTCCGATGCTAACAAATGTCTCAGGCCCTGCCTTTATCCCCGTTACCGTTCGCCAAGGCTTCGGTCAATACGGAGCCGCTCAAACCGCGCCGTACGCTGGATACGTGCCTCCGCCACCACCTGTACAACCCCAAATGACTACCGCATCGCCAGTGACTGGTGCAACCCCGGCTCCTGACCAGGCCAAGGGCAAGATTGACTGGCCTGAGTCAGTCCGAAATTATGTTCAACGATCCTTCCTTCCCCAAAATGACGACTCGTCCGTATCTCGCGCGGATGTCGAGGCTAAGCTCAAGAGCACCATCGGTTCCGCCAAAGAGAACGGAACGCTGTACACGATCGATTGGGATACTATGCCCTTGCCGCATGTCTTTGTCAAGGCTGAACGTGAAGCCGAGTTGAAGCGCGCCGTAACCACGGCCTCCATGCGTGCACGCGACTCACTCAACCCTAAGAAACGAAAATCCTCCGATTTTACCAATGATGACACCCCGTGGCGCTCTACTAACTTGCGGCCTTCTCTTGAGGACCGCATTACCTACCCGTCACCCGAAAAGCGCTCTCCCATGGACGAACCCCTGCCGAAATCAAGTAAGTTCCAGAAGGAAGCCAACAAGCGGAAACGTCGATTCGAGAGCGAGTACAAGTCGCTCAGATCACCCAGTCCGCCGCCGCCATCTTCAGGCCCGATCGTTGGAACATGCGAGGTTCTGGAGAAGAAGTACCTGCGTCTCACGGCCCCTCCAGTTCCCTCGAAAGTCCGGCCCGAACACGTCCTGCGTCAAACTCTGGACCTTTTGAAGAAGAAGTGGAAGAAGGAGAGCAACTACTCGTACATTTGTGACCAGTTCAAGTCTATGCGCCAAGACCTGACTGTACAACGCCTTAAGGACGACTTCACTGTGTCGGTCTATGAAATCCATGCCCGCATTGCCTTGGAAAAGGGAGACATCGGTGAGTATAATCAGTGTCAGACCCAGCTACGTTCGTTGTATGCACTGGGTCTGAAGGGCAACCCCATTGAATTCAAGGCGTATCGTATTCTTTACTTTATCCACACTGCCAACCGGACCGGCTTGAACGACACCTTGGCAGATCTAACCGCAGCAGAGAAGGAGGAGAGGGCTATCAAGCATGCCCTGGAAGTGCGATCATCTTTGGCGCTGGGTAACTACCACAAGTTTTTCCAGCTTTACCTGGACACCCCTAATATGGGAGCATACCTGATGGATATGTTTGTTGTCCGAGAGCGGCTTGCTGCTTTGTGCAATATTTGCAAATCGTAAGTCCCTCACTTGCTCTTCTGGAGAACGAGTTCATCGCTAACTGCTTCACAGCTACAAGCCCGATGTTAGACTTCGCTTCATCACTGAGGAACTCGGTTTCGAGTCTGATGCTGATGCGGCCCAGTTCATCATTGATCAACAAGGTCGAGATCTTTTGGAAGATCGCACCGAGTACATTGCTTTCCTGACGGGCAAAGCCGGTCCTCTGTTCGAGAGCTCTCGGTCTGCTGCATTCCGGAAAGTGGATATCAAAGGCCAGATTTGATCTCTTTCCTTTCGCATTCTGCCATAACCCCCCGTTTCTTCTCTTCTCACACGACCTCGCCGGGATCTCGGATCGGTACATTGTCGATCTTTGCCCGACTTTGCCATGACTCTTCGGTCTGGATGACAAACTTGTCATTATGTAGACACGACCTTTTCTCAACACCTGATACCCCCTGCTTTGCCTTAAGGGCCTACACATGATTACCCTTTCGATGGTCAGCCGTTGCGGGAGTGCTTCTCACTCTTTGCCCCTGACAGCCGACCGATTAACTACAGTCATGACGCCTGCCCGTACTTATTACATACATGCGGAAAATGCATCTTGATGATGTTGGAGGCACGGAAAATTTGGATGGACGGGATGCGCGGATGAGCGTGTTGTTTTTGAACTTTGATGGGACTTGTCTAACATACTCGCGACTAAGGATGGTGAGCTGCGGGCATGTCGGCGATTTTGATGGCCTTTGCTACGCCGCTCACCCCCTCACCGCGCGTTCTTTAGACATGGACGGAGTCTGGAGCTTAGAGGAGTTATAACTAGGTACTGAATCGAATCAATCACATTACTTGCGACTTTGGCCCTGTTACTAATTCACCTCCTCTTGCATGACGTGGAAGTGACTCAAGTGTCTAAAAAAAAGATTTGTCTGTACCACATCTGGGAAAGTCATCAGGTGTGGAGGCAAGGAAGAATCGGCGATGATCGTTCTGCCAATGACTGCCAGGATGCAGGACAAGGGTGTTGAACTTTTGCACAGGGCAATGAGACTCTGCAAGGAGCACTTTCACACGAACAAGGAACAAGCCATTGAACATTGTTCTAGAGATGACGTGTGTTCAAGACTTGGCTCTACGTTCCTTAATGCAATCGAAGGAAGCGGGGGGCGGGATGGATTGTAGTGCATACCAAAGGCGTTATTAGTAGGGACGATCTATATGACAGGTGAGGTTTCAAGTTAGTAGGGGAGGGTGCGGCAAGAGGAAAGGCCGAGAAAGTGTGCATGAAACTGACGACCGAGGAAAGCAAAAGCGAGAGCCGAAGAGACGAAGGATGTATTCGTAATAAGATGATAAGATGGTGATGATTTGGCACGTCGACAAGGCCTGCCTCATTGGGCGGCGCGTCCGTCCGAAGGGTCCGGGCTCGGAACGGAGACGGAGGGAGACGAGGATGGATCCATCCCTGCGGTCCACCTCGATGCTCGAGGCCCAAGGCCCGGGGTGTATGCCCATGGCAGGCCACGAGGTACAACCAAGAGGCCAGCAGGGTGTGCCAGAGCGTCGGGAGAGGGAGTTGACCGCAGGACACTACTTAGGCGTGTCTTGGATGGGAAGATGCTGCGTGACGGAGGCGGCGGGTGTGCGAAGGATGATAGGGCTCTCGGGGCCTTTTTTTCCCCTTCCTTTCTTCTTTCTTATTTGTCTTGCTTGTTGATTGTCTGGAGCGAACGTGGCCCAGTGCTTGGCGCGAAACGTTGGGCTGAACCCACGGCCATCCACTCAATGGGCGCCTGGTTCTTCCCAGCTGCTAGGGCCCCTTCCCGCTAAGGTAGGGACCGTGTTTACGTTGATGATCGGCGGCTGGATCGTCGAAAAGGGTGGTGGCAGGTCGAAAGGTCGGGAGCGCGGTTGGACAAGGACGGCGCATGCATGGAGTGAGTGAGCCAACGGCGGCGGTTGTGGGAGAATCCAACAGTAAGTGACAGCCGTTGGTTGCCATTGGCAAACATGTAGTCTAGACTGTTCGGACATGCGCATGGCCTAGTCTAATGCTGAGCGCGTATTCGAAAGTGTATGGGCGGGTGGGTTAGTGAGATGGTGTCGAGGTCGCCAAAACAATGGAAAACTCGGAGACTCGAGACTCAATCGTAGAAGTCAAGGCCAGAGATGAATTCTACCATGTAACTGATTAATTACGTGGTACAGTGCATTCCCGGCGGACGGGGAAACGCATCCGGAGGACGAGTATGGACAAGGGCTGGATCGAGCGATCTATGGATCCGGTTGTCTAACGGCTACGAACTTCAGCGTGATTATAGCGCCGTCGTAGATGGAGACGGAAGGGTTGGGTTGTTTCGCAACGACGGGCCTGCCGGAGTAGAGGAGGACCGTTGGAGATGAAAGCGTACACACCCATTCGCAAGTAGGTAGAATGTGCAGACGTCACGCAACGCATAAACACCGTCGCATGAATAGCCCAGTGTCGCATCCGCCGCGGCATGAGTCTATTCCGGACAAAAGAAAAAGCATATCGTGATGGGGATGAAACCGGAAACGCCCAAAAACCACGACTCAGGACGGACTCATGACCTGACAAATGCCTCCAGGCGATGACGGCACAACCTTGGAATCGGGGTTTCCACACACAAGCTCGGGAGCTGTCGCAACCGTCATGCCCAGTCGCCGCCACCAAAACGCCGCCAGCCCAGACGCGCGCCCTTTCGCTCCTGGGTGCGGCTGGCTGCGGGCGCCCCATCACGTCTCGCGGTCGTCATGGCGGTTGGACATCTGATAACCTCGCTAATTAGTTGCGGGTTCATCGAGGAGCTACAGCGGCCATACGAAGTACGAATACAGTGGACAGTTTGTGGAAAGGGAGAAAATGTCCCATCCCTTCATTGTCCATTCTTGCGACTTCGCATGCAAATGCAGGCGATGATGCATGGTCCCCTGGTGACAGCAAGATTGATCCCTGCTCGCGTGCCTGCTGGCCTGTCGAACGGTAATTCCTCCCATTCATTCATTTCTTGGGATCGTAGAGCCATGGTTATTAGGTTGGCAGATGGCAAATGGGCGAACTCTGGGCTCCAAAGTCAGTGGAAGCTTGCTGCTGATGAAGCAGTCCACCAGGCAGCCCTGGATAATTTGCCCGCACACCCATAACCTGGGACGATGGTCAACGGTCGCGCCCCTGGTTGGCAGCCCGGCGACTGGTTGGTGGTCTAGGACTTTCGGCCATGATGCTAGGACGCCGACGGTTGGGCGAAAGATGGTGCGAAGTCATCCATCCCGTCTTCCCTCGTCCGGTTGCTAGGCCAGGCTCCCATGCCAGTGACAGGACACATCCACCCACTGCGTAGGCTAGCCCGCGAATACCCACCCATCCCAACTGCCTGGAGGGCACGCCTGGATTGGCTCTGGGAGCGGAAGCAGAAGCAACCGTAGGTCTTCGTACGAATACTTGGTGCACAATGAATGAAAGAAATAAAGATGAAAGAAGCCTGGGCCATTCGACGAAGCCGCCGCCGCCCCCAGGATGGCGCCCTAAGCCTATAATGGGCTTTTGGCACGAATAGATAGCTGTTGGATGCACTCATTCACTAACATCCATTGGAGGGAGTCACTGGAGGGGGCCACCAACTACGAATACACATCACTAGTTAGAACCACTGGGGCCACTCCCTCCAAGGCTGCGACCTCTAGCTACCTACTATTACCACCATCCATCCCCGTGCTCCATTCCTCACCTTCTTCTCTTCTGCTCTACTTCCTTTGCTTCGCTCTGACTCTCACTCCGTTTCCTAACCTCGTTGCTCTTCCCCCCGTCTGACGACCTTCATTTCTTTGCTCCTCCTCGACGACCTTTCCCTTCAGCGACAGACAGACGACGCCGGCCTTCACCCGCCACCACCGACGCCGCTGGGGACGCGATACGACCCCTCTATCCCGACCCCTCTATCCCCGCTGCTCGAACCCGACACCATAAGGGTGCTGCTGCGTGCAGCTCAGCCCGCGCAGGCGGTTCCGACAAACACCCGGCCGGAAATTGGCGCTCTCGGCCGTCCACAAAATTGAGACACGACTGACTGACTGCCCTGCCGCCTGTAGAGTACCGTAGGCGCTGGGGACCCGACATATTGGGATTTCGGTTGGGTGTTAGCAAGAGGTGGCTGGCCCCGAGTCCAATTCAAGTTCGAGTCGCGCGACAGCACCCGCCGGGCATCAACAGCCAACAACACGGCGAACCCGGATCAAGCGAGGGACGACATTGCGAGAATACCACCAACCACCAACCGCAGGCCCGGACGGATCGATTGGGACAGTTTTCACGCATCATCTCCTTTGACGGTTTTACAGACACCGGGGAAGCAGAAGCACACAGAGTGCAGCAGGCGGCTACTGCATTGCACTCAATCACCGACCTCGGTCGCGCAGTCATCGGTCCATCAAACCGCACGCATCCGCATCCGTGCCGCGCAGGACGGACCACGATCCCTCGACGACGAACTTTTTATTTTTCCCTTTTTTATTTTTTGGGGGCACAGGCACAGCTGCAACAACAGAGGCTCCACCCCCCTCCTTCCTATTCCTTAACCCGCTACGGACCACTGCTACGCTACCTAACGCCCCCTTCCCTTCCCATCACCCACCCCTGTGTGTGCGTGAGTCTGCGTGAGAGTGCCTGAGTGCGTGTGTGTGCGTGCGTTGTGTGTGTGCGTGTGTGCGCCCAGTCCGCGCCCAGTCCTACCAGAGCCGGTAGTAGCACGCTGCTGGGTCCGGCGGTAGTACCACCGCCAACCAGCCGGTCTCGCGATTCTGGTCTCTTTTTTTCCAACCTCCAACCTCCGAGTGACGAGAGATTCACGACTGCCCGGAGGCACCCAGTTACACAAGATGAAGGTTCGTCATTGCCTCCTCCTCCGCCTGCTCCTGCGCTTCCGCCGCTCGCTCCTTCGCTGGAGCCTGCGCTGCGCACCCGTCGACTCTCGATTCTGCCTTCTCGACCCCCGATTCCCCCGATCACCCATGTTGCCTCTTTCCCGCTCACCCAGTCGGGCCTCGACGCCGCCTTCCCTTTGTCTCTGCCTCTGCCTCAAGCTCTGGCCTAGGCTCTGGCCCCTGGGGAGACTCGGCGTCGGCCGACTCTACTGCCGCCTCTATACACCCCGCATCCTCCTGCTTGACCACTCCCGGCGAGCTCAGCTTTCACCGTCGTCGCTTTGAGTCAGACCACACCGTGCTAACCGCGATGCGCTTCTTCCAGGCTCTTCGACGATCGATCAAAGGCGAGAAGGACAAGCAGGCCAACGTCGCCATCACTCCCAAGGCGGCCGTTGCCATCGTTCCGCCCAAAAAGGTTGGTTGTCTCCCGCTTCCAGTCTGCCTCCACTTCGCGATCCCGAATGTCTCGCCCACGTCCCCCCTGGCGCTTTGCCACATTCCCCACTATAGCCGTGTTCCAGAAACGCAACCAGGCGAAGTGCAGCCACTGATGCGGAGCCTCCCTTAGGTGATTCGAGCCCTCTACGATTATGACGCGCAAACCCCCCAGGAACTCAGCTTCTCCAGAGGCGACTTCTTCCACGTTATCGGACGCGAGAACGACCAGGACTGGTACGAGGCATGCAACCCCGCCCTGCCTGATGCCCGAGGCCTCGTGCCCGTCACATTCTTCCAGGCCCTTGGCCGAACCGAGCGAGATAGCGCTCAATCCGACCCCGATCAACCGCCCATGCCGACAAAGAACCCCGATCACGATTCCGGTTATAGCGAGACCTCGACCATACAACCCGCGGCTTCCCAGCAGTCGCCCGTCCAAGCAGCCCTGGGCCACCGGGCCTCCAAGTCAGGTGGAAAGTCAGGTGCGATGGTCTATGGAATTGTCATGTACGACTTCGCGGCGGAAAGGGCAGATGAGCTAGAGGCCAAGGCTGGCGAGGCCATCATTGTCATTGCACAGTCCAACCCCGAGTGGTTTGTTGCGAAGCCCATCGGCCGGTTGGGCGGACCAGGCCTGATCCCCGTGTCGTTTGTGGAGATTCGCGACATGGCCAGTGACAAGGCGATCGATAACCCCTCCGATGCCATCAAAAGGGCCGGCGTACCCAAGGTGGAGGAGTGGAAGAAGATGGCTGCTGAGTATAAGAACAGCAGCATCACTCTTGGCAAGTTCGACAACGGTGCCCCTCCTGGTCAGGGTGGGCAAGCCATGGAACAGGGCATGGAGCGGATGAGCATCCAGCAGCATGGTCGACAATCTTCTCAGAACGGGGCTGCAGCTGTAAGTTATCCCCATGGAAGAGTCCTAGCCCGCGGTGATACTGACATGAGACACGCAGCAACAGGGAGGACAGCCTAATCAGCCACGAACTTCGCAACAGGCCCAGCAACCTCAGTACACGCCCAAACCCTCGACACAACTCCTTGCGCCGCTTCAAGCTCGGATACCCCGATATTGCTTCGCCGAAGAGAAGTACTGGTTCGTCATCGAGGCGGTACTAGACGACGGCCGACAGTGGGAGCTCTCGCGGTATTATGAGGATTTCTACGACTTCCAAATTGCCCTCCTTACAGAATTCCCTGCCGAGGCCGGCAACACAGGCACACAGAAGCGCTCGCTGCCCTACATGCCCGGCCCTGTTAATTACGTGACGGACGCCATCACTGAAGGCAGACTACATAATCTAGATGCTTACGTTAAGAACCTGCTGAACCAGCCGCACTATATCGCGCGCTGCAATCTGGTGAGGCAGTTCTTCGCACCCCGAGAAGGAGATTACGAAATCGATCCCAACAACAACGGCGAAGAGTACCGCCTTTCCCAGGGCTCTCAACACTCATCCACCGACTCTCCCGCGGACGGCACATCGCGGCAGTCCTCCCGAAACAACCTAGACGCAGGCGGATACGCTGGGTTATCAGCAGCGCCTGCGCCCCAAAACGGAAACGCTGGCATGTCTCGACAGACGTCGTCGCTTTCGCAACCTTCTCAAACATCCCTCACGCCGAGCATGCAGCAGGCCCAGCAGCAACCCGCATCCGCGATGAAGATCAAGATGTACTACAACGGGGATCTGATCGCCATCCGGGTGCCAACCGATATTCAGTTCCAACAGCTCTATGATAAGATCCAGGATCGTCTCAAGGCTCCGGACGGGGATCAACTGCAACTCTTCTACAAGGACGAGCCAACGGGAGACAAGCCCAGCCTGCTCAGTGATAACGACCTTGATTATGCCCTGCAACGAAACGAGAAGCTCCTGCTTTACGTTGAGATTGTTTGAGACACGGATACCCCCCATGAGGCGCCGATTCCGTTTCAGTTGCTCTCACCCCCCGAGCCCTGTCTTCAGTCGAACAATCTTGAGCATACAAAAAGGATACCCCGCCGCTGATGACTCTTTACTACGATCTCGAAACACCGCTCCGACAAACAACCCCGCACACGACGCCGTGCGTTTCCTTATGTTCACCAGTCGATCTAAATTTTACGCGTCCGCGATGGACCACTCGCCCCTTTTTGTTCTTTGTACCCACTCTTTGGTGGGATTATGACAACGACGTCAACGAGGAAGTTGATGCTTCTTTGGTACGATTTTAGTAGCTGGATGATGCATGAATCATGGCCCAGTGGATCCGACGTTCGTTATGTCTTCGTTGGGAGTTTTCAGATCTCCCCC
Organism: Neonectria faginata; assembly: GCA_030864175.1. Taxonomy (NCBI): domain Eukaryota; kingdom Fungi; phylum Ascomycota; class Sordariomycetes; order Hypocreales; family Nectriaceae; genus Neonectria; species Neonectria faginata. Next base: position 4,159,548 of record JAULBG010000001.1, on the reverse strand, counting down.
TTTTTCGATCTTCTTTACACTTCTTCTGGTTGGAAACGTTGTCCTCGGGACAAGGTTTCGGGGCTTGACGGTTATGTAGTGATGTTGCATGGCTGAGCTCAGTATTCTCCTTTTTCTCACTTTTCTTCTTCAGCTTCTTCTTCAGCTAGGGTGGCTAGGGGCTGGACAGGGCGTTCTGGACGGGGTGGATGGAATTCGCCTTGCTGTCTTAGTTGGTGCCCCGTTTTTGTTACTGCCTGTTGCGGGAGTGTCGTTGGTTTTAAATATCCAGGCGGTGAGGGATCTTGCGTTTGGAGGAAACGAGGAGAAAGCCGGGCAGAGGGGATGGGCATGATGGTGATGTTGAAAGTGATGGGGATGGCGATGGCGATGACGATGGCGATGGCGATGGCGACATTGACGGCGACACTGATGGCGAATGATTTGGGTTTCAATGTGGAGGAGAGGACTAGTAGAGGAGTGGGAGACGGATGTAAAGGATGGAGACGGCGCATTTTTCTGCGTGGGATGCATAAATGATTGAGAGCAAGCTTGTGTGATCACGTTGGATGGCTCTTCGGAGGACTGGCTCTCTGTGTCTTTGATGTGTGAATTTCTAACCTCTGTTTATGGCGACGCTTACTTTTGCGGCCGCTGGGGTTGATTCTTGTCCATCTCTAACGGCGGATCCCTCTAAGTTCTAATTATAGGTAGCTCATCTTTCGTCTAGTTGCCGTCCCGTCCCATATCTGGCATCTCTTGGATTACCTGGTATATCCCGAGGCCATCACCACATTTACGTACAGTCGTGTCTAGTAAGAACGCCGAAAAACAAAGCAAAACGCAAACACCAAGAAAGAGCAAGAGCAAGGCAAAATATCATGCAGGTGGTCTAACGGCATCAGACGCTTCCCCTGGAATATAGCGAGATCGTTTGTTAGCATAGGGGAAGGCCCTTACTCGAGCTTCCCCATTAGGTTTCGTCGGACCTTCATGTTGACGACACCGCCGATTCCAAAGGCCGGGATGATGCGGCAGATGCGGGCGAGGGAGCTGATGGACCAGTTCTGGCGGATGATGTCGTATCGCTCGCGCACGGTAACAGGGGCGGCGCCGGTGGACGGGCGGTTGTACAGGTCGAGGCCGAGCAGGTGCAGCGGGGTGGAGATGAACTGGACGGCGGCCGGGGCCATGAACTGGGCGGTGGAGAGGCCGGACATGCGGGCCTTGACGGAGTCGGAGAAGCGGGCGTCGAGGTAGGGGCCGAGGACCGGGGGCACATTGAAGGAGGCGAAGATGGTGAGGCTGTCGCGCAGGGCGAAGAGGGTGTAGGCGGTCAGGGGCACGGGACGGGGCACGGCGCCGGGCGGGCCGAAGAGGCGGACGAAGACCTGGTCCTTGTAGATGCCGATGCCAATGTTGGTGGCCGACGACGCGGCGAACTTGGCGCCGCCGGCGGTGACGGACGACGCCGGGCGGTTGTTGACGGTGGCCGACGACGTGTCGACGGCGTTGGCGACCAGGTACGTGGTGCCGTAGGTGAGGAAGATGAGGGCGGTGGGCTTGGAGAAGAGTAGCGTGTGCGGGCGCCGTAGGAGCGTCTGGACCGAGGAGACGATGGAGGAGAGGAGGGAGCTGCGCCCGGAGGCGTTTTCCATGACGGAGCTGGCGAACGCGAGAGAAAGTCAGCGGGGAGATGTTTGAAGCTCGTGATGGGCGTAGCTTGATGTTTTCTTTTCCCAACCCGGCCGGTGTCGGCACCGCTTGGTGCTTTCGGACAATTGTCCCGAGAGAGCGAGAAGAGGAAGGGAAGAAAGGGAAAAAAAATCTTACCGGTCGATCATGGCAATCAGTGGCGCGATCATGGCCGTGGCGCACGCAGCGCTGGTCGCATCAACGCCCAGCCGCAGGCCCAGGTTCTTGGTATTCCAGGCGGCGTCGGTGCTGGTGTTGGTGGTGCTGCGTTCCTGCAGGGCCAGACCAGCTGCTGCAGGAGGCGGCGACGGGGATGCATCGGGGTTCTTTATCGCGGGCGTCGACATGGCGGACGAGACGAGGGCGGCAATCAGGACAGCGCGGGGAGGCGGACGGAGGTGGATATGGGCGATGAAGGCATGGGCACTCAGGCGGTTCCTCTTGTCTTTCGTCTGATTTTTTTTGTCTTTGTTCAGGGGAAAAGGCAAGAAAAGAAAGAAAGAAAGAAAGAAAGAAAGAAAGAAAAAAAAAAGAAAAAAAAAGGAATGGCGAAGGACAAGAGAACCGGTGAAGGAATTAACAACAACTGGGCGGTTGCTCTGTACAGGGGAGGGAAGAGAGGGGAGGGGAATAAGCAGGATACAAGAAAGGTGAACCGTCCGTCCGTTCAGTAATGCATCCGCCCTGGTTGGTTTGATACGGTCAAGAGAAGAGGAAACAAGGATCCGCCCTCGAGGGTTCCGCGAACGACAAAAGTTGACCAAAAAGGCGGCCGAGATCGGGGAACCAAACTTCGACCCGGGTTGGGCGTTTTAAATGCTACGAAAGGTGGGCGGCTGGGAGCGGGACAGCGTTCAAGGGAGGGCCATTTTTTTTCGGTGCTCTTACAGCGCGCTCCGGGTGGGGTTTCGGCGGATTGTCCCGGGCGCGAACCGACTGACCGAACTTGTGGACTTACAACCCGAGGATTCAGTCGACTGGAAGCGGCAGGAGGAGTTGGCGGATAATTGGTTAATTGTGCTCCTGGAGTTTACCTGGTCGCCGAGGACATGGCATTCGCCGAGAACTCTCTTCGACGCTGGCCGAGCATGGACCCGTCTATCACGAAACAAGACACCACTCAGCCATCCTACAACTAACTAGAACACCTACTCCGTACACGGGCTCCATTGCTCCATGGCGGGTCAGCTCATGCAGGGCCGCCAGCCAGCTCCTGTGCTCAGCCCGGGAATCCGCGGCTTTGGTTCTGCTACCGGTGCTTGAGCAGTCCCGGAGCTATTAGAGATAACATGTACCGGCGGGGGCTTGAGGAGTGTATCCCATAGATCCTCGTAGGCGGCTCATGACTGGAAGTGCCCGAGGAACGCAGAAAGCACCCAAACCTCACTTATAGTAATGCGTCAATAACGTCGTTTCACAACAGTTTGCCATGCCAGCAAAGTAAATCAAGTCGGAAAGAATCTAGGTATCAAGGGTCGTAAGTATCCTATGCTCGCTAGGTATTAATGTCATGATTGTCATGAAATGAAGTGCAAACAAACCCTCCACACAGAACCGCCCGTCTCCGTCTCTCCCCACCGGGGTAATGTAATATCCGGCCGTCGAGTGACCCGTTCCGTCTTTCATACATCAATCTAAGGATCACTCGCGCCTTTCATGGCCTTCTCAGCCATCCACAGTCCCACCCCTCGAGGATAGGTAGCCGGGACCACTCCACCTCGTGAGACCCCAGGACCTAACCCACCATAGCCCGAACTTAGGCGGACGCAGTTGTGCTCGGCGTTGCGCTGGCAGCCTTTTCTTGCATGGCTAGAATTGCTGCCGCCATCTGGTCAATCTTGCGGTTAAGCTCGCTAAGGTGAACCTCCACAGCCGACGGCGCATCCATGTCGTCCTCACGGCGCTCCTCATGCCCATTGGCCCGTCTCGGAGACAGCAAGTGCCGTCGACCAACGTTGGAAGTCGAACGCTTCTTGGCTACACCACGGCGACCGTTGCGGCGGCTTAAAGCCTGCGGGCCCTTAAACCCAGCGAACTCGTCCGGAACGGCTCGGGCTCGGAACATCTCGTACAGGCGAATGATGCCAACCAGGGGCCAGTGAGTGATCTTGAGGAGAATGATGCGGCCGGCCCGGAACTTCTCATCGGCTGAGAAGATGAGACGCCAGGGCCGGAAAATGACAAAGGCTAGAAGGTTGAATGGCGGATAGAAGTGGGTAAGTCGATTGCTAGTCGACGCCTCCAGGACATAGACGCTGTACACGTACAGATACTCTTCCTTAGCGTGCGTGATGACACGCGAGAAACTGTTGGACAGCATACCCGTCAAAGAGCCCATAAGAAGGAACGATGACAGAGTGATGAATGTGATCATCAGGGGTGGCCCGAAGAAAGGATCGATATCGTTCATCACATCGAATCCAATGGGGGCAGATCCATAGAATATCTTTGTCAAGATCCACGCCATCTTCCTGAACGAGAAGACGTCACGACCCACAAGCGAAAACGTAGTTAGGAAACCACAGTAAACCACCACGACAAGCACCATGTACTTGAAGAAGTCCTTGCCCATTTCCTTGAGACATGGGATAAGAGTTCCCCAGTAAGGACTAAGGCTCAAGATGGAGAAGATACGGGGGATCATGAAGAGAGCCTCCAAGGCAAGGATGTCAAAAGCAAGTTCGCTGTACTCGGGCTTGTTTTGAGTGATACCGATGATCCCTATGAACATGTTAGCACAATGGTGGCACATAATGATTTGGCCGTCTGCTTACTTAAAGTGCCAAATGTGAAACCAATGACAATCATTATCATGTCAAACAAGTTCCAAATATCGGTCGCGTAGAAAATGGACCCGGCATCAAGCCATTCGCTAAGTTCATCGTAGAAGAAGGCGGCTATCCAGAAGAACAGGATAACCTCGGGAACCGTGATGCGGGTCTCGTCACGGGCGATGAGGACCACGTAGTACAGGCACAGGAAGGCGCAGAAGAATAACACCTCCCAGGTCTTGAGGTATTTGGGGACGCGTAGGCGGGAAAAGGGGTCGGCAGTGCGCGCATTGTAGAATCGGGGCTTCTTGGTTGAGTGGACTGATAAGCTGTCCCAGAAGACGAGGTCACCACTCCAGATGGCTGTGATAATCTTCTGGACGATATGCTGGCTAAGAAATCGCTTGGCGTCGGCAATGGCAGCAATCTCGAGCGCGTTTAGATTCTTGAATGGCCCGGTAGGGTCGGGTTCATCGTTTTCGTCCTCGCTGTCTATGGTCATGGTGAGTCTGGATAGGGAGCTCAGCAACTGAGAGCGCTTTATGCTGCTGCCCGCTGGGCCCGGCCCACGACGTCGGTTGCCATCGGACCGTATGTGAGAGAGGAGAGGAGATGTTTCGCCGGCCTCCTCATCAATGTCGCCGTTGCCGGCCTGCTCGGATTCGTCGTCGGCTTCGAGGTCGGGGATTTCGTATAGACAGTAATCGACGGCTTCACGCTCGGAGAGGCGGGTCAGAAAGCGCCAAGCAACTATCTCGCAGGCGCTGGAGCGAGCCTCTCCGAGGCCGCGGTGCTCCGAATCGGCGGCATAGTGCCACTTGAGGGCTCTGAAAGAGTTGGGATTAGCGATTGATAGGTAAGAGAGATGGTCCGGCACTTGGCAAGGTGGTGTGCAGGTAGGTGCCGTTTTGAGTAGCGGACGGAAACCTCACACCGCGCCACCATCTAGCCTACCACATGCAGGACGGGAACGTGCAGGCGAGGAACAAGCCAATTGCTCTTCAACCGAGAGAGACGAGAGCATGTATCACGGACAGTTGCAAGAAAGCACCACCATCGACATCAGACTTACAGTAAAGCATTGACAATGGCAGGGTTGGTGCACGTCTCCGCTAGATGATCCACCAGCACCCGGAGACAATTCCCCGCGGCAGTGGTCCGCAACTGCTCGAAAGTGCTCGGCAGCTCGATGACATCGACAAAATACCTGCAGAAGCCCATTGTCAGCCAACCTTTAGGTTGGGAAAACTGTGGAGGGAACGTGGCCTACAGGGAGAGCTTCTTGACCACCTTACGGAAGTCGTCGTCGGCCGCAATGTCGGGCAGCTCAAGCTCCGAGTCGAACCGCACGACGTCCACGGGGCTTGGCTCGCGCGAGGGCGGCAGCTTCTTGGACTTGACTTTGATAGGCATATTGGGATAAGGTATGTTATGTGGGTTCAATAGGTAGGTATAGGGATTGGATGTGACGGTCCGTGATCCAGCACGGGCGGAGATGGCAATTGTTCCCGTGCCAGATGGGAGTGAGGAGGGGAGGTTTGACGATCGGGGGGCGGCACTCGTGGAGCGCAGGCAGAGATGGGACGCAGAGGCAGGTGTATTAGAGGGAGCTCGTCCCACGATGCAAGGAATGGGGGGAAAGAAGGACGAGGTTGTGTCGGTGGTGTTGGAGGAAGAACAAACGACCTGGATGGACCCTTGGCCTGTGCACATCAAGGCCAAACAAAGAAAACCGATCCATCCCAACCTCCCTCCTCTCCTCGAGTTAAAAGGAAATACTGTCGCGGCAGCATCATCACCCCCGCCCACTCTCGCTTCACGATAGACTAACTAGCCCCGCGGACTTACAGGCGGCAAGGCGGCGGGCGAGCTTAGCGCGGCCGTCGCCCTTTTATTCAGGTTTTCGGCGCTGGGGGCCATAACGACAAGCTTCCTCTCCCCATCGCTGCTGCGGGTCCATTAAGGGTTCGTGACGAGCTGTGGTGGAGTAGAGCCTGCGGCGCCAGGTCCCCTAAAGATCTCTTGGCGCCACTGACAAGGGCCTGTCGTGTTGCAATGGATCTTTAGGAAACATGGCCATGACGAATCACAACCGCGCCTGCTAGCCCGGGTTCAGGGTCGTCCCCCCTCTCGTCGCTTGTGCAACGATTGTGAATTTGTGGGTGAGATGGTGCCGGGAGGATAACGATAAGAAAAGGGTAAGTCCTTCCATTGTAGGTCGGTTTCCTGAATTGTTAGGCAACCAAAAGCATTGGATTCTGCCCGTGCCATCAACGGAAGTAGGGGCTCGAGGGAAGTATGCAGAGTAGCATATGAATTGAGGATTCAATGCAGGAGACTGGTTCTTTGCATAGAAAATCAGGCAACAAAAACACTCCTAACACATCGCCACCTTTCCATTAAAACTCGACATACAATGTTTCACAAATAGTTAATCAACACGCCGACTTCCTTAATTCATCTTCCCAGCATGTACATGAATCTGTCGGAAAGCTTGCGTGGCACTTCGATGACTTAATGTGTGTGTATTGTCTGTGTTCTGTGTGTTCTTCCCCCTGGGCTATCTCTGCCGTGTTTTGGGGGGTATCCCTTTCCTTGACCGCCTTCCTATTCGGGCTATACCGGGTGGAGCTTCGGCTAGATGTCTGTGGACCCCAGAGGTAGTCACCTGACCACCTTGTTGGTCCAATGTACATACTCCAATCTAACAGAATCATCCACAACAACGAATCTCAACCCTTTTCTTCACGCAAATTAATCCCTGGAGCGTGTTGACTTGAACGTCATGGTATCTGCCCTGTCAGAAACCCCGAAAGGTATCCCTTTGAGTGTCGTAAGGCAACACTTAGGTCACGAGCAGGGGGGTCTAGCCAACCAGAGTAAAGCAAATCAAAGGTACATCCAACCCCACCTATTTTGTATGGTGATAGAAGTCCCAACAATCTCCCGCTCTACATAGAGCTACATTACACTGCTGACAGCGGTATCGCGACTTCTTCAATCACCGGCCTCCATTGCTGCTGATTTGGCGGCGGAAAGGGACTGAGAACAACACCCCAAATCGATGGCAGTCCCTTAAGAAGGTACACAGTAAAGCGTCGTATAGGCGTCTTTATCGGTCAGCCCAAAGCTGCACCAGATCGCGCGTATGTACTGTAGCAGTCTTGTGTTTAGGACCCTCTAGCAGGAAAGCATCTCATGGGAATGATTATCAGGTCGGTGGCAGGAAAAGAATGTTGGCAAGGCATCAACATGGCCTACCACCGGCTTGATGTTCGGTGTGTAAGGGACAAAAGGGCGGACAGCAATTCGAGTTGTGATCGGAAAAGAAGGGTCTCAAATTCTCTCGTAAACAAAGGCAAAGAACTCAAGCTTCGAACTCGAAGAGCTCTCTTTCTCTCGTATCTCTGCAAGAAGGGAAGAATCTCTCTGCAAGCAAAAACAAAAATCTCTCTAATCTCTCTTCCAACCGATCATGATGATGATGGTTGTTCGTTGTTGTTCTCTCGTCCCTCTTCTGACCATCCACTTTATCCCCATTAAATCCCTGCTAGCAACTTGCTAGCCCACCTGTCCAGGGACCCCCGTCACACTGACTGCCCGCAACGGCTGCGGCCGCCCCTCTCCAAGCCGTATTCCTTTACAAGCTTGACAAGCTGAGGGATTCTTATTCCGGACCCAATTGTGCTGTGAGACAGGCGTAAATTCGTCCCCGGTCCAAAACCTCTGTCGTGACTGACTGTCGGATGCATACATTGTAATAAGGTCATTGACAAGGCGTTGCCGCCAACTGCCTTGTGATGCCTCCGGCTTCCACTGTGGCTGCCCTCTTTGCTGTAAGATGAAGCTGTTGATGAGGGCTATTTCTAGCAGAAAGTCCCAAGCTAGGGCCTTCCAGCCGCCCCTACGTACACGGCGGTCAAGGCCCCAATACGCTCGCATCTGATCACCGCGATCCACAGCGTTCATCTCATCATTGTAGATAGCAGCGATGGATGGGATCGAAATCAGCTTGACAGGCTCGTCACCGAAAAAACGCTATATTGGCCGTGCTTGCATTTGGTCTGTTGTCGGTCTTTTCCTCTTGCGGTCCAGTCTTTCATTGCCCCTGAACACAGTTGACAGGAATAACACAAGGGCATTGTCTTTCCAAGCTACCTAGTTGACCTTATTGTCAGCTGTAGGGATAGCTTTGATGACGTTGAATTTGAGGCTGCCGGCAGCTGTGTTATCCGTAGCTTTGAGCTTGACAAGGGGCTTGTAGATGCCACAGTTCCTGCGGGCTGTGCCGGTGGCTCTGTGGCCACACTGCCGGAGCTGGCGAAAGAGGTCGCAGGAAGAGAATAGGTTATCGAGAAATACGTGGTATGTGGACTCCGGCAGCAGATTTACTAGGGCAACAACCACAGCTTGGGTCGGGTTCAGATGGATCATCCTCTCTCGTATCCGCTGCCGGCTCTGCCGTAGCTGTGTCCCTTGCCGTAGCCGTCGAGCCGGCCGGACCCCTACAGGCCCGAACTTCCGGCCCGGCCGGTGCCAAATCCACCGCAGAAAATAGCCTCGTTGGGCAACAGCCCAGACTTTGAACCCTGTGGGAATTGGCTTCGAAGGGACAGTCGTTGTCTCTAGGGACCTTCCGAGAAAGCGGACCATGCACTCATCTACAGCAATAGATGTGCCCGGTATGTAGAAAACAGTAGACGTATACTGTATGTGGTCAGACCATGCGTTGACCCGGCTAAAGGTGCGGCCATAGAAGCTTGCGTCAGGGTCCTTATTAATAGTTGTAAAGTCATAGATGTGAAGATGCCGAGATAATAGCTGGAAGCGGTTATAAGGCATCCATTTGGTCACTGGGTGGATAGGGCGTTGGTCCTTTAAAGTAGAAATCTTCCAATAGTCCTTGATCTTTGGCTCCCTATGTATTCTCATATACATCAAGATCGCAAGCCATATGTAGATTTCTGCAACAGAGGTCGGCTTCCAAGTCAACAGCCGAGACTGCGGCTTTAATCTACAGCTGCCAGCTTCGTGCTGCTCAAGCAGGTGATTGATCCAGCTATTGGTGTAGTAGACCCAGCTTTCCACTAAGGAAATAGGTAGGAATTGCTGGAAAAGTAACAGCGGCTCTGGGGGCAGGGCTGTTATCTCGAAGACCCGGCTTGGAAGGTCCATCGGCTCGAAGTTGTAACCGCGATCCCGGACCGGATCATGTATCGGCCGGCAGGTGTTATCAGCTGGGTGCTCGCGGCGGCTGTCATCAGTACGAATGAAGCTATTATCATCATATGCATTGACTGCCGCCTGGCTAGAGGGCTGTTGGGAATCCATGAGAATGCACAGAATGAGTTGTATGAGGAATTGGGCGGGGTTGATTTCGCCGGTGCTTAAAGTCACTCTACGTACCTCAGCCTTGGCGGGGGTCATGTGGGGCTCGTGACCTACGTGTTGCCTTACGACACTCAAAGGGATACGCACGTAGAACACGGCCTCTTAAGCCACAGCACGAGGAATTGGACCAATCACCAAAGAGTAAGTAGGAAGAGCAGGAGTAAGGTCTCCCCCCCAAGGCTCAAACTCGGCACCAGATCCGTTGATGGTGCCTGGACATTATGCTGTGGCGCCCAAGTAACGCCTTGTTACTCGCAAAATCCCAGCCCTATGCAGCATTAGTCTCGAATCAAATTACACGTATGAGACCCAGAAGGATTCTTAATCGAGGCTCAGTCGTGCTCCAGGTCCATGCGGGTCAGACTGAGGCTGATGGTGGACTAATACGGCTTAGCATTGGCGAGCACCGTTACGTGACCCCACAACGACAGCGCCCCGGCGAATCACAGCTTGAGATGCGTGTATTTGGCACAATCTGAGCCTCGACCAGGACATCATCAACAACACTGCCCTCGCCAATCGTTAAACCCACCAAGGCTTGCAGAGCTTCAATTTACCCAAAGACGGCCTCTACAAAAATTCGTATACTTAAAGACCGCCCACGACTTTCAGAATGGAGGAGAATCATCGGTCAAGCAGAGCAATCTCATCGCGAGCAAGAGAGCCAATTTCTTCCTTCCTTCAAGCACTGTCGACTGACTTACATGCAATAAAATCCACATACAATTCGCCATATACCGCCTCACCCATACCATGGCCACCTCTACCATCACAGATAGTCCGACGTCGACGACAGCGTCCTCGTCCACGGCAAGCTGCACCACCGCCGTCCCTGACAAGTATGGTCACGTCGACATCGACGCCTGCAATGCAAACTATGCCTACTATCCCAGCTTTGGCGGCAACATGGCCTTTGCCGTGCTCTTCGGCATAAGTACCCTCATCCATCTGATGCAGGCCATAATTTACAAGAAGGTAAGTTGATCTTCAAATTTCAGATCCACTCGACTTGAGCAAGTTGGTTGCTAACCTCATCAAAGAGATACTGTTGGGTGCTCATTATGGGTGCTACTTGGGAGACGGCAGCCTTTGCTATCAAGACATACAGCAGCCATCACCAGCAGGAGCTGGCATTTGTCATCTGGGGACAGCTCCTATTCCTACTGGCACCTCTATGTAAGTACTGCAGTCTTGAGAAACGCAAGGACGAAAGCTGACAATTGAAATTCCAGGGATCAACGCCTTTGTCTACATGACCGTCGCCCGCATGATTTACTTTCGAATCCCGGAAAAGAAGATCTGGGGCGTTCGAGCAATCAAGCTGGGAACACTGTTTATCTGGCTGGATATTGCTTGCTTCCTCATCCAGGGCGCCGGTGGCAGCATGCTCTCAAACAATGATGATGGCAACACCACTCGCATTGGCCAGAAGATCTACATGGCAGGTATCGGTGTCCAGCTGGCCTTCATCGTCATCTTCATTGTCATGACGGGGTGGTTTTACTACCAGCTGGTGCAGCTAGAGGGATCGCGCATTGGACGGATGAGGTACCTCATCTGGACAATGCTGGCTGTTTTGATCTTGGTTATGGTGAGTTTGGACTTGGAGCTGGCCCTAAGTGACGAGAATCCACGACTAACATTGTCATGACAGATCCGAATCATCTTCCGACTCGCCGAGTTCGCCCCTGGTGTCAACGACGAGAACCCGATTCTGACGAATGAGAACTACCCCTTCAGCTTGGACGCCTTCCCTATGCTGCTGGCACTAGTACTCCTCAACGCCATGCATCCCGGCCTGGTGATGCGGGGCCCGGACAGCGATTTTCCGCGTCTCAGCCGCAAGGAGAAGAAGGCACTCAAACAGCAGAAGAAGGACGAGAAGAAGCAGACCAAAGCTGCCAAGAAGGCACGCAAAACAGGCGACGACGAATACGAGATGTACGAGACCGTTGAAAGCCGCTCCCAGGACAGCCGAGATTCCCGTCAACAGATGATTGTGTAAGAGAGATTGGGACGAGGAGGTGTGGATATGTAGATGAAGACGCGGGTCTTTCAACAGCAATCACATTGTGCGAGTACGCGAGAGGATTCCAGTCGGGCATACCAACTCATCCATGTGGGTTGGAGACAGCGTGGCGTTTGTTTTCTTGGGCTTAGAAGGAATGAATGAATTCCAAAGTGGTGTTGTTTAATTAGACAGGTTGAATGAATACTTACAGGCTTGCAAGATAAGAGATGGCGACCCGAGTGAGCGATGGAAAAGTGCGCAGTGATTGTAGACGAATAATTACTAGAAGAGAGACGCTGGAACGGATCTCACTTTTCCATCCCGACCTAAGTTAGTTTATATGCAAGACGTCGTGACGTCCGTGATAAAGCGGACGTTATAGACGATGGTGCCTCAGCTCAGGTCGTAAGAAGTCGACGTCCAGATCCCGATTTAGAAGATTTAGAAGCACACTGCCCCGGTGCTAAGGCGCAAGGGCGGGCGGATCTGCAGAGCGTCGCGCACTGTCTAAATCGCGTGGGCTTTTGGTGCGCATGCACAGTGCGTCCTTGGCCCCCACCAACACCGGATGTTGCAAGTGGGTGGGCATCGTGTGAGAGGTGTGAGTGACCTGACGCATGCCTGCGAAACCGGTGGAGGGATGATGTATCTTGCTGCGATGTGGTGTGCTGTGTAGGTATGAGGTGCATGGCAGATCGGGCGATGGCCTGGTCCATGGCCAGGTAGCATGCCGGCCTGACGAGACATGCAGCGAGAGGGTGAGACATTCAGAGACACGCAGAGACATCCAGGGGAGCCAGCAATGAGATGTCAATAGTGTGTGGGATTAATAGAGCATCCCTGAATAACTTCTGGGAAAACTCCTACGAGGATGACCATCACGCTCATCATCATGATCCGTGAAGGCTCGCCGCCTACGACGCTCACCTGCAACATCATTAGCAACCATCAACACCACCAACACCGCCCTCGGGCCCTGTTTCACTGCCAAAGATTCGCACCTGGGTTTCATCTTCCTTTTCATGGTCCGAGGAGTGAGAGAGCTCTGTAACGTTGTTACCCGCCGGCGTGGGGCCGCCAGTCTCTCTGGTCTTGTCTCTGGCGTCAACCCTGGGCCATGTTGATTTCATTGTTTTGACACACGCCCAATTCCTCTTTGCGGGCATCCATCAATGCCATCTTCCCCCCTTCCGCCGCCGCCGTCTTCCATCCTTCCAACGTAACCCTCCCATCCAGCTGATCATCGTCACCGCCCGCCATTACCACAGTCCGTCGACCATTCACGCCGTCGAACCGTCCTCCTCCTCGCCAACCCCCCTGGCAGCTTTTGTCCTCCCCAGCCTCCTGGGTGACGCTACGATAGAACAGCATACTACAGTACAGTAGTGTGCTACGCCATCGTCTGCCAACACTTTCTCCCCATCTCGCGCATCGCCTTGCCGCCCCCGGTCCCCTGCCCTTCCCCCGGTCCCTCTTCTCAGCGCCCTGTTTGGGTTTGCTTCCGCTGCTGTTACTGCTAGGCCACGCCCTGGGCGACGTAGTATGGGCCGTCGGACCTATAACACCCAGGCGCCAAGGGGAACGTGCCAGGGTCCTTGAATCTGTCCCATCGCCAGCCTCTTCTTTCTTCCCATCCTTTTTACCTAGCAACCAACGCCCCGCGGATTGCCCCCCCCCGGTACAGCCTAACTTTCGCTGCTACGCCCACCAAAGAACGGCCCACCAAAAAAAGGCCCTTGTTCATGCGCCTCCAACTCGCGCGCTCACGCTGTTCCTCGTAAAAGCTGGGCTATTTCCAGCTTGCCCTTGCCCGTTGCCTGTCGCTTTCCTCCCTCTCTTTTGTTCCCTGGAAAATCTTGCGCATCCCTTGAGCGCTCCCTAATTGATAGAAGTGGCAAACTTGGCGGCCATTGCTTCGTGTTAACAACCAAAACCCACCCTCGATCCATCTTACCCACGACGCACAAATTCTCTACAAACATCAACCACCGAAGGACCATGTTTGAGTGAGACAGCGACGACCAAATCCGCCATGTCCCCCGCCAACCGAACGGTGCGCTTGCCATCAGCCGCCTCGCTCCTCGTCCTCTCCAGTATCATCCGCCTCACGAGCGCACATCCATTCGCGCAGCCTCCGCAGACAAGGACTATCGAGCACCACGAACTCCATGTCCAACCCTACCCTCTCGCTGCGACCGCCGCCCCCGGCTTCTTCGACGACCTGCTCGGCCGTCGACAGTTGAACACCGTTTGCGGGTACATAGGAGGAGATCCCGCCCTACCAGCAACCTGCTCTGCCGGGTCGCATTGCGTCGCCGACGTGGATCATGGTGTCGTGGGCTGCTGTCCGAACGGCGGCGCTTGCACGCAGGGCGTCTACACCGGCTGTGTCGACGGGAATAGCGGGGCGCAGACGGAGGTGAATCCTTACGTCTTCACCTGCCAGGGATCCGATCTCTGCTACAAGAACAGTTTCGAGGGTGGCTACTCTCAGTATGGATGCGGTTCCGAGTCGGGAATGGCCACGACTGTCGTGGGAACGGCGTCTGGAAAGTCAGCCATCGAACTCTCGAGCATAACTGCCCCAATCACAGACACCGCGGAATCATCATCCGAACCCACTACTACCCGGGCAACCAAAGACTCCAGCTCTTCACGCACGGACTCTTCTAAAACGGCCACTAAGACATCTGCCACTAAGACGGATACGACGGAGACGGATACATCGAGCACGAAGGCCTCCAGTACAGACACCACCACCACAAACACATCCACATCGAGCAATTCCGAAACCACATCCTCTGCAAGCAGCAGCACTGAGACTGATCAGAGCTCGTCCACCAGCTCTGAAGAGGCTTCCTCTTCGACCTCGGCAGCCGCCGCGCCAGACACCGACGGCGACGACAATGGCTCCAATAACACGGGCGCGATCATCGGTGGGACCATCAGCGGTGTTGCCGCATTGATAGCCTTGATCATCCTCGGCGTCTGGTTGTGGAGACGAAAGAAGGCTAACCAGGGTTCTGGTCTAAGCCAGAAAGCAATGTATGTCCTTCGTAAACGCTGTCAAGCAAAGAGCACAGAAAGTAGAAACCCATGCTAACCAAACTGCACAGAGCTGGCGAAAACGGCAACATTCAGCCACTGCTGCCCATGCGGGAAGTCGATGAAAGCCCACCAGTCCCGCCAATGGCCATGGCTCGCGGCGGGGCAATCGCCCCAGTGAACGAATTCGAGGATGAGCGGAGAGCCGAACCGTACCAGCCAAACTACCCTTACGGATACGGCCCTGGGTCAGCCGCGGGCGGCGTCATGGCTGTTGGCAACAACTCGCGCCAGATGGACTTGGACGAGCAGCCCCTGACCAGGGATGATCGGGAATTCGAAGACTACGCCGAAGGCTTCCACGCTCCGCTGGGGGCAATCGAGGAAGAATCGAGACCGAACACAGCCGCTATCGGCGACCCAAGCGACCTCAGCAATGCCAGCAGTGCCTATCCAGGTCCCCGCGGAGGTGGTGGCGGGCCGTTATGGCAGCAGAACCGGGGACCAGGCTGGGTGTAAAAGAATCATGACCTGTACGAGGTGGGGAATACGGCCATTTAAAAAAGACGACTTGGAGGATTTATGTGTTTTGTGAGGGCACGCTTGATTTGGATTCAACGGCGTTTTTTCATGGCTGGGTCGATATCCGAAGCGGAGTTTTGTTTTTAGAGAGGCTCCGTCAGGGAAGTAATGAGCACGTGGCCCTGCACGGCATGTTCGGTCGGAATCATTGTCAACGAGAAAGAGGATAGATTGGTCGGTCAAATTCGACTTGGTAATCGTGGAGGAGACATGACCACACGGTCGGCGCTGGAAAGACAGTACGGCAGATACTTATATAGCAAAATCGTACATAGGATAATACAATTGACTATCTACTTTAGTTTATTCTTCAAGCTGAATCACTGGCATAGTTGTCAATATCGTTCAACCAAATTATAAATGTGAGATGATCAACGTCCTAGATATGTGTGATCTAAGTCCAGATGCTTGGTACACCCACCCTTTAGGCTGTACTGTTACTACCATCGGACGAACCTCCTTCTAACAATCGTATCCGTATGTTATGTTCGGATATGGCGCATCTCCCACTGTTGGATGGATGGCTCACCTCCCTCTCCGTAACGGACTTGAGGAAGGGTTTCCAGTTTCCCAAGTTTCGTGTTAGCCAAAGCTGCAGGTCTTGCAACGCATCATCAAACAAACTGCGAACCAGATGGGCGGCTCGCTGCCCAGCTCTACGCGCAGTCTCAAACGCATTGGCTGCGTCTTATCAAAGTCCGAATAAAGCCTGGAGCTGGTAGGGGGTATCATCTATGTTACCAGGCTGGGTTTGTTACCAGGACACTCTACATGTAGGTCTTTGGTGGAGGATCAACCCCCAATGGACCAGACCTTGAGCCCTGATTCGTCAAACACATTCTGCGAAATGGGAACGGGCCGCATCGTGCCCGAGTCGTCGTCTGTTCCCCGGATAGACGGGGCTCCCCATCCCCCGGAGCACGTGGCCGCGACCGAGCCGCTTGAGTGGACGACGGTGCTCCCTACGGGCGACTCGTGAGCATTCCAGTCCCATGACGGGTCTACGGGACCAACGCTGCTGCCAACGTCCTCCCAAACTACGACGGAGCCGTCCCGAGTGCCGGCCCAGACCTCGAAGAACGACGAGTCGGCGTACTGCCCGCCCTTGAAGACGTCGCAGGTCAGCTTCTGCTGCGTCGTGGCGTCACGACCCGTGAGCACGCTTAGGAGCTTGCCCGAGCCACGGATATCGTAAACGAGAAGCCCCGTAGACTGGCGCTCGTTGACGACTAGATACCGGCCGCAGGGACTCCAGCATACCTGCACTATGCCTTGGCCGCCAATCTCCGCGGCCCCGTCGATTTCGTCGGCGTTGGACACGGCCCAGTTGGCGACTATCTTGTCAGTGCGGTGGAGGTCGTAGAGTCCGAGCCAGCGTGTCCATGTTCCCGCAGCGATGATGGAGCCGCCATTGGCGTCCATCGGCGATGCTGAAAGGGCAGACACAGTCCCCTTCATGCCGACGCCGCTGCCCTTGGCGATGTGTCGCTTGGAAGGAATTGTGGGAATCGTCAGCAGCGGACCGTCCGACCCGTGGCGCGACATGTCAAAGTAGTCCAGACGGTTCACGGAGCCGCATATGAAGTGCGTCCCGGGATGCTCCCACAACATAGAGGAAGGCGTGATGTACTCCTCCGTCTCGTGCCGGATGAGCTTGTAGGTCGCCAGCGGCGTGGCGAGAGAATCATGGTGAGGGAAAAGATTGCTGAGCTGGATGGGGTGGTCGCGGCAGCCGAGAAGCACCGTCTGGGAGGCGGGTTCAGCGAGAGAGAAGAAGGGCGCTGGGACGATGGTCTGCGTAGCTTCGGGGAGGACGATGGTGGAGTGTTGGTCGATACTACGCGGTCGCAAGGACGGGTCGAGGAGGTCGCTAGGGAGGACAAAGGTAGAGATAGAATTTCGGGAGGCAGAGACGACGAGGGAGGTTCCGTCAGCGGTCCATCGGGCAGAGGCGTAGAAATCCCGCGGGGTGCTGCTTTTCACCAGTTTCGCATCATCTTGGCTTGGTCGACGGATGGCATTTTCGGCTATAAGATGGATGGCTGGGGCGCCTTGTTGCTGGTTCGGTTGCTCATCCGAAGCAGGCGGGGGATTGGAGGGTTCGGTATCGGCATCGGCATCGGTATCGGCATTGGCATGGGAATTGGTGGCGTGGTCGTGGTCGGGGTTATCCATGATGCGATTGTAGTTGAGAAATGGTGATTTGCACGGTAGATATTAAGTGGGCTGAGAACTTTTGGGGTGAGGCGGCCGGTTAGAGCTGGCTCTATTCGTGCATCCACAAACCATGTTGGACGTGTTCAGCCCGTGGGCATTCAATGTTTGGGAGAGAGATGAGTCCGGGAATCTGGTCAGCATTCATTTTAAGATACGAGGGTTCGTACTGTGGAACGAACGAACCGTCTCTGATCCAATACGGCGTTGTCTGGTGAGGGTAACTTCAATCTTGTTCGTATCCCAGCGACGTCATCGGAATGGGGGGCCCACGCTCTAGGACGGGACTATGGGAGGGCTTCAGCCTTTCACTTTGGGGGAAGGAGCTGGTGCCTGTGCTATGATGCAGCAGCCACGCGCACACACCCACTAAAACGAGGGGGTCCCCTGTCCACTAAATCTCAGCACGTTGCAGAGGGCGGCTCACAGGTATCTTTCCACTGACGGCGCGCCGCGACAGTACCTCTCTGGCTTCTGCGCTGGCCGTTCTGGTGGCTTGGCGCGCTGACCAAAGCCGACTCCCCGGCCGCAGGGCCAATGGCGAAGCTACAGTGTACAGTGGGTTGCCTGCTCCCAGGTTCCCTCTCGACTCTCCCGCTCGCTCGCTCGCTCTCACTCTCACTCTCGCCATCCTATTCTCCGCATCCAAACAACACAACTGCAACTCCGGCACGTAGCCAGGCTCCTGTCCTCATCACCATGGTCACTTCGTAGCCTTGTCCTGCTCTCTGTTGCTGATTGCGGCATCTTTCTCCTTGTCCAGTCCGCCTTGCTTTTCCCTGCCTGTCACCACCACCCGCCCGCTCCCCCCTCCTCCAGCGTCCGAGTCGCTGAGGTGCTCTCTCACGACAGCCTCGCCCAGTCCTCCCCCCCACAACATACGTCACCCGTCCCAACACGCGCCGTTTTCGCTCTCGCTCTCCTACCCACCACATCCAAGCTGGGGCCCCTGAGTCCCTTAAACCCCGTGATTCTCGACGATCCCTCTTGACCTTCAGCAGAGCCGCAGCATCCACTTTGTTCAGATTCTCGGTTCTCATCTCATCCGCAAGCATGGACGTCTTTGCTTCCCCCGATGACCGTTGCGAGCAGCTGAAGACGCCCTCGTACCTTGAGCTCATCATTTCCATGTATGACCCTTCCCGCCGCAGTCTTTTCTTCAGTCCACGGTGTGAGATTTGATAATAACAATTGTGCAGAATCCTCTTGCTCGGCATTCTCGTCTCTTACCTCCCCCAGCACTACCGCATCATCTCGAGGGGCACCTCTGAGGGTATCTCTCCCTACTTTGTCCTGCTGGGCACCACCTCCGCCACTGCCGGCTTCGCCAACATCCTGACCGTCCCGCCGTCGCGCGTTGCTATCGGCTGTTGCAAGGAACTCGGCACCTTCGAGTGCACTGCAGGACTGCTCGGTGTCTTTCAGCTCGGCGCCCAATGGGTTTGCTTTAGTCTCATGTAGGCAATCCCCAGTATGATACAACGATTTGCTTAAGTCCCAGGCTAACCTGGTCACAGTCTCGTTCTGTTCTTGATCTTCTTCCGCTACAGGCAGGCGACTGTTCCCCCAGAGGAGCTCCGTGGTGATGCGCCCAAGTGGCAGACGGCTGTCCTGGTCGGCCTACTCTGTGTTCTGCATGGCTTGATTGTGATTATTATCACGGGTGTCTTCTTCATCGCCGTTCCTGACCACCTCGTCTTCTGGGCCAACTTCTTGGGTATCATGGCCACGACTCTTGCTGCCATCCAATACATGCCGCAGATCTTGATGACGTACCGCCTGAAACATGTAGGGAGCTTGAGCATTCCCATGATGTGCATCCAGACCCCTGGCGGTTTCTTGTTTGCGGCGAGCCTGTTTGCCCGACTGGGCTGGGCAGGATGGAGTACCTGGGTCATCTACCTGATCACGGCGACGATGCAGGGCTCGGTGCTGGCCATGGGCATCTACTATGAGCTGGCATCAAGACGCCAGGACACCCACACCAATGGATACTCGAATGCTACTCCGCAGTCACCCGTTCAGTACTCGACCATGCCCCGGAGACCCTCAGCCAGCCGAACCTACTCGGAGGGCTGGGAGCGCGGTCTTCCGGGTCCGTTTACGGGTCATCCTGAGCGATACGCGGAGACGGAGGAGGACTTGGATGACATCCAGGAGCGTGAGGAGCGGGCGATTGAGAGGGAGAACCAGCCATTGTTGAGGCCGGGAGGCATTGGCAACCCCAACAGGAACTACGACGCTACCCGAGACTGATATCCCGACGAAAGGTACCAAACAAAGGTCAGAGGCCGTCAGCTAGGGAAAGAGAAGGAAGCATTTGATATCCAAGGTTGTTTGTGCCGGTGTACTTATTTTAACCACGGTAGGATTGCATTTTAAAGGCGTACGCATACGTGCCGTCCACTGGTGCCATGTTGGCTCAAATCTACGCCTCAATTACAGAAATCACTCGATTTGAGCGGACCTTGTGACGATGACTCAATGCCAGGATTCGATGAGCAAACGAGCTGGCTCATTTCGCCTGTTTGCTGCCTGGCCCGCATGACTAACATCCACCACCGCTTGCATTGCGTTTGCAGTCATCATGACTGCTCCTCCACCGCGCACCTTGAGAGCGCCAACGGGCCCACCACCAACCACTCTCCATGACACGACCCCGCAGGCGCTGCCTCGGATTGGACACGGCAACAACGCCTCTTCGCAAAGTCGTCTAGCAAATGGAAGCTCGCATTGAGCAGCAGCAAGACGGACGAAGGATGGAACGGGTGTGGTGGAAGCGCAGGAGGTGACTCGCAGAGCTCCGGGGATCCGATGCATCCCCGGAACCGTGTGGCATGCGCTCGCTTCGTGATTGGCCGTGTCGTGCCTCGCTCCACGCACGGGGGGAACGGCGGGTCAGCACTCAGGAGGTATGATTCATCGCGGGCCATGGTCCTAACTCCCGTCCCTCCCTATCTGGACCGCTATCTGCAAGCCCTCGGATCACCATCATCACTACCGACCACCAACCAACCCTGGTTCTCCTTTCCCTAAAACCCCCCTGAGGAATCATCATCATCGGCATTTCTACTCTGGGTGTAGACTGGCTGACTGCTGTGCTTCTCTCCCGTGGATCATCATCGTACCTAGCATCCTAACCCTCATCTTCGCCTTATCTACCACCCCGCAATCCGCCCCGGTTCCGCCCCGTGTCCTACATCGCCATCATGGCCATCTACAGCGCCGTCCCGCCTCCCGAGTACAACCCAGCTGCAAACGCTGCTACTCCGCCGCCAATTGCTCATGATTCGTCGGCACCCGTCTCCAACAACGGAATTGACATCGACGCCTGGACAGTCTCCGCCCTGCAGTCCCTCAGCGTCTCGCCCCTCGCCCGCGGAACCGGCTCCCCGCTTTCCATCCCAATCGACAATGAGGTCAAGGTCAAGATCAAGGAGTCGAACGTCGCTCGCATTGTCGATGGGACGCCTGCTCCCCCGCCGCGGCCGCTCTCCAGGAGAGATAGCCAGCGTAAGCGTGACATGGTCTTGAAGGGCAAGGAGGGCACTCGCCAACGGAGGCGGTGGGAGAACGGTACGACATGATTCCATCCGCCTACTCCCATTTCCCTCCTGGAAACAAAGCTGATAACTCGTCCTTTTCATTAGACCATCTCTTGCACGTTCCCAACGTCCAGCCCCCGCAGCCGGTCGACTGGGAAGTCCACCCCACGCACCCCATCCACCGCGTCCCCTACCAGCTCGCCCAGTTCTGGGACCGCGGCGTCCGCCAGCGCGTCGAGGACAAGACCATCCGCCTGCAGGCCTCGCGCAAGAAGCAGCAGCTCCAGCGCGGCAGCGCCACCGGGCTCGGCGCCGGCGAGGTCCCGCGTGACCTG
Source organism: Neonectria faginata (assembly GCA_030864175.1). Taxonomy (NCBI): domain Eukaryota; kingdom Fungi; phylum Ascomycota; class Sordariomycetes; order Hypocreales; family Nectriaceae; genus Neonectria; species Neonectria faginata. Next base: position 4,137,980 of record JAULBG010000001.1, on the reverse strand, counting down.
CGCGAGGCCGCCAAGCGCAGCCCCGTCGTACGTACCTGGGTGCGAGCCCTCGAAGAGCCCGTGAGGCAGTACTTGCGCAGCCAGGTTTCGCACCAGCTCCAGGCCGAGGCCGAGTCCGAGGCTGAGACGCTGGAGGACGTGGATAGTGCGGCTGAGGAGATGGACTCGGACGACGAGGAGATTGTGTTCGTCGGCAGGAACGGGGCTATGCGCGAGCTGCAGGAGAAGAGGGCTCGGTGGAGGAAGGCTCGGAGGGAGGTGTCGCAGGAGACTGTTGACTCGGGCATGGTGTTTGACTCGTTCGGCACCGATGAGAGCGCCGCCTACAAGTAAGTTGTATCCTCACCGCCCAGCTGCCAACCACCCGTGTTGTTCCGGGATACCTAGCTAACGAAATCCCAGGCGCTGGCTCACCCACTCCATCTCCGACTACTACGGCCTCGAGTCCCGCTCCGTCACCATTGCCAACCCGTCGCGTCGCGTGGTATACGTAGGCTTGAAGCAGGCGCACCTGCAGGGACCCACGCCGGCGCGGACAATGCCGCGACCGTTGTGGGAACTATGTTGATCTCGCACCATGTTTTCTGTTGTAGCTCTCTAGACTGGGTTGTCAAGATATAGTCCCTCCGGGAATAGACCAACGCCGCCAGGTTTGGCGGACATGTTGACGTGCGATGTGTTTCGTGATTGGTTCTCGAGAGTGGGAGCTTGGATTCACTCGGGACATTGTTGTGCATGTGTCCTCCGATGATGTTGAGACTTGTGGACTTTGCTGATCTGACTTGTGTATCGTAGAGTGTAAGTTGTCGACTTGTCTAATCATAGCCTCCGGAAATGAGATCCACTATCCAGACCCCCCGGTTTGGAACTTGACGTACTCACTGGTGCCCCGTTGCCGTGTGGATATTCCTCGTAAAGACGACTGTAAAATTGAACGATTTTTTGTAAGTCTGGACAAGCTACATCTCTCCCCGGACAAGATTATCGGCTATATCATGTACACCTTGTGTTAATAGCCACCTGATCTGCCCCAATGGATGTTCACATATATCCCCCGTTGCCCAGCTGTCTACTGGCGTTTCCCAGCACCCTATCTCCTCCCATCACTTGTCCATATTTTGATACCCTCTCCTCCAATGACATGATCAAAAACCGGTCCATGCCTAGGCCACCATACTCGGCAACGAGCATATTATCGAGCACTTGCGATGCGACAATGTTCAAGCCCGCACGTCGAAGAAAGAGTGCCCATGTGGTGTCCCGGGTGTCAATGAGGTGCGAAAAGGAAGAGGAATGCGAGGCAAAACGAGACATCAGCGCCAGGATCCATTTGCTTAGGGTCTCGTCAGCTCCGTGAACGAGCTCGGTAGTAATACCGGCTTGCAGAGTAGTTGTGAATCGAACAAAGTCAGCGTAAGCCGACATGTCAGATGCGCTCGGGGCGCCAACGTATTCGCCCTGTGGATTTGCCTCCGAGACGAGAATAAACAGAGATTCGTACTTCTCGCTCACACGCTGAACTCGGTCGCGGAATGGTGTGGGTGAGTTCGAGCCTGGAAGAGGCTTCTGCTTCACTTTGAGCATTGTTGTAAGTATAATGCCTGCACTCGGCGACAGAGCAATATCGGCTTCGAACGACAGGGGCGAGATGGCTTCTTGCCGCTTGGCTGAGCCAGGAGACCATTGGACTTCATTGTACTGTGAAAAGTCCTTGTCAATCAGCTCTATTCGAGGCCATGTCTTCTCAATACGTGACAGGACAATTCGGTTTAGACTCATGGACACGATATAACGACAACTTCCTGTAGGGACGAAAGATTCAGGGGCTGGAGCCTTCACGAGATTAAGACTGGTCTCGGGGCGCGGTTGCTGGTCAACTTTCGTGGGAGGATGAGGTTTAGGAGTCATCCAATCCTTCGGTTTGATATTTCGCGAAGAAGAATCTTCTGTTAGCTTTAGCTTTTTGTTAGGATGCCGGAGTTGCATAAAGCTTGACAACAGCTTGCTCGTGGCACTTGAGTCGTTTGAATGGGGCAAAAGATCAGAACGATCTTCAGTCGCTTTCTTTCTTAGCGGCCGGGAACTGATCGGAAGACGAGACTTCCAGAGTTCGTCGAGAGTATCTTGATGTGAAGAAACTGTCGGAACTTCAGACGCAGATCCGGAACCCTGGCCGGGTGCGGTGCTGGAATTCGTTGTATCCGGCGTGTCCGGCTCAATCTCTTCATCATCTAAGATACGAAGAATAGTGAGATCCGGAGTGTGTGGAACGTAATCTCCGCTACCGATGCGAGGACTTTCAAGCATAAGGTATTGTTGCCTCGCGGCCCTGGGGAGTTCCAGAGCTTCATTGAATAGTACTCGGTCCCTTCCAGGCGGTATAGGCGTCCATTTTAAGGAAGAACCAAGTTGAGCGGTCGAGGTGGCAGGGGATATTAGAAACGCGGGCGGGAAAGCTCTGCACATCCAACTGAATTGAACTTCTGGGCTTGATAGGTGATCACCCCATTCAGGTACTGGATGTTCAAAGTTGAGGGTAGGTACCTGTATCCTTAAGAACGAGTCTGTATGGTTAAGTTGTTCTTCTTCCGCGCTCTGAACTGCGCGTTCGTGGCAGGAGTTCATCAGGTCTTCCATTGCCTCATCAAAAAAACCCTTTGTACCAGCAGGCTGTAACTCCATCTCTTCAGTGTTGGTTTCGCCCGGCCCCAGAAATTCCAGAAAGGAGTCTTTTTTTTCGGTTTGAAAAGGGCTAGAGATTAATAACGGGACATCGACTTTTAAGCCCGCCGTCTTGTAAATTGGCGAACCTAAACATATGAGGCGATTTGGAGGCGAAGAAGACCGCGATGTGGCCGAAGGTGCCGCGGGCGTTGAGTCCAAACAGCCATCCTGCAAGCCTTTCCGTAGTTTCTGGGCAGGTAAATATATAGGACTGCTTGGTTCAGATGTTAAATCGATGATGGCAACGCCGGGATCTGGGATAAATGGGCCATCCAAACTAGATGTCGGAGAAAGAGGAGGTGAAACTGGTTCTGGATAGGCTCTTGGCCGCTGGAGAGGTTAGTGAAGAAACAATTGAGAAAGGCCGATGGTTGTTTACCACCTGCAATCCCAAATCATCACCTTTTAGCCATCCAGCACTGCGACCCAAACTTATATCCTCTGTATTACGCACCAGCTTCCTAGCTCCCTCGGAAACTGCGATAGTCTCGCGTTCAAGTTCGCGCAATGCCAACTTCTGCCACCTGGACGAAGCAGAAGAAAACCACAATCCTTCGTCCCTGTCAATGTCGACTGGGCTCAACGGAAGCCACTCATTCAACACGTTGCATGACTGTTTTGAGTGTATCCCGTCCGCGTACTTCTGGAGCTCTTTCTTGATGTTATGCTCGATATTTAGGGGTTCTGGCGATATCCGCAACTCTCTTAAAATACGGAAGGCGGCGAGGTCAATGAACGGAACTAAAGGGCTTGTCGGTGGCGAAGACAAGCTTCCCAATCCTTCTTCTGGAGCGTCAACATCTAAGTTGATTTCTGAAAAAGAGAGACGTATGGCACGGAGACCAGGCTGGGGAACCAACCCACCCGAGTCTGCCTCGTGGACTGTCTTTTGAAGGTCGGCGATTTGGTCATGGAATCGATATGGTGGTCCTTGGTAATCATGGAAGCATTGCTGGGCTTGGGCGTAGTCGGCGGCACATACGCTTTCACGCTGAGGATCGCGCGTCTTTCCCATGGTAGGTGAGTAAGAATAATGGAGATAAATGATGGAGAAAGTCCAGCATCACGACGATGTTCGAATATCTAGGTATATAAGTAAGACTGGGAGTAATAGCTTGGCCAAGCAAGCCAGCATCTCGTTCAAGGCAGACGAGCTGACATAAGACACCGTCGTCCTTCTTTCCATTTGCGATAATTAGACGTCAACAACAAGAGGGACTACGGAAGCAGGTACGCCCGGCCGTGCCTGTACAGTACGACCTCGGTATGATGTCGTGACCGAGCCTCGCTGTACGGCTGTCACATCCTCAGGAACCAAAGGGCCTCCTTAAACAATTCCGGGTGGTTATGCAAGTCAGGTTGTAATCGAGGCCGAAAAGCGGACCGACTGTGACCTTGGGCAACGGAACTCCAAGCTCCATGTGGAATCTAGGTTGCTTGCTGCCCGAGGGAGAACGCCCTGAAGATGTGCGTCGATGGCGGAGGACCCGGCGGCTTTTAGCGCCCTTTACCCCACTACGGTCGCTGTACTCCGTGTTCCGTCCTAAGTCCGGTGTCGGTGACACGCCCGACCTCAACTTAAACAAATCCGCCGCCTCGATGGAGCTCCCTGCACTAATTCTCGTCGGGAGCAAACCCTCGCCAACTCTTTGTCCCCGCCCTCCGCCCGCCTCCCGCCGCCCGCGCTCTGTCGCTGGATGAAACATCATGGCTTACGTCGCGCCCATTCATAGAGCCACCAGTATCCGGCATGCGCTGCGAGCCAAGCTTCTCGGGCCAGATGTCGACGATCTCGTCGTCGCGTAAGCCCGCCCTGTCCGTTAATGATGCCTGGAAGGGGTACTGATGGCATTTGGCAGCAAGGCGAACCGTCTGGAGATATGGCGCCTCACCGAGGAAGGCATGACATGCATCCACACGAAGCTGATCCACGGCACAATATCTATGTTGCAACGGCTGCAGCCCAAAGGCTCCGAGACCGACCTGCTCTTCGTCGGTACCGATCGACTGCAATACTTCAACCTAGTCTGGAACCCGGATACAAATGAGCTTGATACGATCGAGCGAGTTGTTGAAGATACTTCAGAGCCGTACATGCGCCATTCCCAGAGCCAGAACAAGTGTTTGGTGGATCCGACAGGACGCTTTCTGGCCATGCACCTCTGGGAAGGAGTGCTGAACGTCTTCCGGCTACCAACCCGCAAAGGATCTACGACTAGACTGGAAGCTCTGGATCAAGTTCGATTGACAGAGCTGTGGATGAAGACCAGCACTTTCATCCATAGCAGCACGGGACATCCGAAGATTGCCTTTTTATACAAAGCTCAGGCGGATCAGGAGGAAGCTCGAGTCGCCATTTACAGGCTCACCAAGGACGACAAGAACGGCGAGGTCTCAAAGTTCGACCCTCACAGAGACAGGGAGCTTGACATTGTCATTGCTGACCCCTTGGCATCCATGTTGATACCAATCCCGGAGGATGAGGCGAAAAGATACAATGTGCGAAAGCACGAAGGAGCCAAGGCTCAACTGGGTGGTCTTCTCGTTGTCGGAGAAACACTCTTAACATACTTTGACAGTCAGACACACACGAGTGTGTCATCTGGCCTGAAGGAGCCCAGGATCTTCGTTGCCTGGGCCGAATACGATGGCACCCATTTCTTCCTTGCTGACGATTACGGCCGTCTCGACTTGCTGCAGATCGAGACGGCACTTGAGCCTACCGGGGTCGTGGTCAAGGGAATGACGACTACACCAATGAAGTTCCAAGACTCCATAGCCATCACCTCAAGAGCAACGAACCTAGTGTATATGGGTAACGACATCCTCTTCTTAGCATCACATCAAGGCGATTCTCAACTATTCCAAATCGACACAAAAACAAACACTATGGTGTTGATAAAATCATTGTCCAACAACGCCCCATTCCTGGACTTTTCGATTATGGACATGGGGAACCGAGAAGGCGACGCCCAGACCGGAAACGCATTCTCCTCAGGCCAGTCCAGAATCGTTGCGGGCAGTGGAGCATACCAAAATGGCAGCCTTCGCAGTATCCGCAGTGGTGTTGGGCTGGAGGATAAAGGCATCCTAGATGAGCTGATTGGGACGAGGGGCTTGTTCACACTGCGTTCCTATGGATCTGACAGAGTTGATACCTTAATCGTCTCTTTCATCGCCGAAACAAGAATATTCGTCTTCGACCGCGACAGTGGCATCGAGGAGGTTTACTCGTTCCAGGGAATGATACAGGATGCTGAGACTCTATTGGCAACGAGTCTCCCTAATGGGCAGATACTGCAGATCACTTCACACACAGCTATTCTGCTTGATCCTGAGACCTGCGCCGTTACCGGTGCATGGAAGGCTCCTTCTGGGAAGTCCATCACGCGAGCGTCTGCAAACAGCAAATGGGCATTGCTATCAGTCGATGGCGTCACCCTAGTGTCCCTGAATTTGATGCAAAACCTTGCTGCTCGTTACCAGGAGGCCCAGCATTATTCATCTTCTGGGCAGCCAGACCAGATATCATGCATTCATGCAGCTCGCGATCCGCCAGATTTGGGCGTCATTGGCTGGTGGTCCTCAGGTCGAATATCCTTAATCGACATGGCCTCCTTGGACCCCATTCACGGAGAGTCTATGAGACAAACCGAGGATAGCGCCACCGTTCCGCGAGATATTGCACTCGCTCAACTCCATCCACCGGAAACAGCTGGACCTACCCTGCTGATTGCCATGGAGGATGGAAACGTTGTCTCATTCAACGTTTCCACCAAAGGGTTTTCTGTTTCTGGTCGAAAAAGCGTCACATTGGGGAGTAACCCAGCAAGGTTGCACATTTTGCCGCAAGAAGATGGTACCTCTAACGTGTTTGCGACAACTGAACATGCAAGTCTCATTTACAGTTCTGAGGGTCGGATTATTTACTCCGCCACCACTGCTGATGACGCTACATATGTTGCTCCCTTCGACTCTCACGCTTTTCCTGACTCCATTGTCTTATCCACAGATGATCATGTCAGGATTTGCCACGTTGACAAAGAACGCCTCACTCACGTGAACCCCTTACCAATTCATGAAACCGTTCGGAGGGTGGCATACTCCCCAAGTCTCAAAGCCTTTGGGCTGGGCTGCATCAAGAAAGAGCTCGTCGAAAGCGAAGAGCTTGTCACGAGCTCCTTCAAACTTGTTGACGAGATCGTCTTTCAGCAGCTCGGGAAGCCATTCATATTGGATGCCAGCCCCTTAGAGATGGTCGAATGCGTGATCCGTGCCGAACTACCCAACGTCAATGGCGATTCAACTGAACGGTTTATTGTTGGGACAAGTTTCCTTACCGATGGCCAAATCCAGGCGACAGGTGATATCCAAGGCCGGATTTTGGTCCTTGGTGTCAACGAGGACCAAGAGGTTTACCAGATGTTGTCTCACAATCTGAAAGGTCCTTGTCGCTGCTTGGCGATGATGAATGATGAGTATATTGTGGCAGGCTTGGCGAAGACTGTCATTGTTTACAATTACTTGGAAGAGACAAACAGTTCTGGTTCTCTCCAAAAAGTCGCTTCCTATCGGCCGTCAACAGTTCCCGTGGACCTCGACATATCAGGAAACACAATTGGCGTCGTTGACTTAATGCAGTCACTAGCACTGGTTGAGTTCATCCCGTCGCAAGATGGAAGCAAGGCAAAGCTCGAAGAGCGAGCTCGTCATTACGAGCCTGGATGGGCAACCTCGGTCTGTAATTTGGACGAGGACAGGTGGCTAGAAGGTGACGCCCAGGGCAACATCATCGTTCTTCAGCGGAATGCAGAAGCCCTAACTGAACAAGACCGTAGCCGGTTAGAGGTTACGAGTGAGATCAACATTGGCGAACAAATCAACAGGATTCGAAAACTTCACGTTGCGGTCAACGAAAACTCGATCGTCTCCCCAAGAGCGTTTTTAGCATCGGTAAGCAACCCTGAGCAAAAACAACAGGAACCCCTTGGCACTAACACATGCTAGACCGAGGGCTCCCTCTACCTATACGGGGACATCTCGCCGCAATATCAAGATCTCTTGATGACATTCCAGTCAAGACTAGAGCCGCACATCCGTGCATCCGGAAACATTGATTTCAGTGTGTGGCGCGCGTTCCGGAACGAGGTCAAGGAGAGCGAAGGTCCTTACCGCTTTGTAGACGGGGAGATGGTGGAAAGATTTCTGGACATGGATGAAGGCACGCAAGAGTTGGTATGTAAAGGACTGGGGCCTACCGTCGAAGACATGCGGAACATGATTGAGGAGTTAAGAAGGATGCATTGAGATGGAGTCTTGGAGGTCTCTTGGGGCATCGATTGCAATGGTATGCCATTTTGGGTATTTTGGCAGGGAGCCTGGTTGCCAGGTCCAGATCCTGGCAACCACTCGCCCTGGCTGGACGTAAAGGACGAAAGGATCGACGGCCATTGGTCAGACCGGCCTGCGCACACTGGAGGCCAGCTGTAACACCAATTGAACCGTCTCTAGAGTAGATAAGGATGTCAAAATCGTGTAGAGTGCCTGATTCATAATCGAACAAGACAGCAGAGTGCTTTTTTGCTTCCCAACAACCTTGATGCAGCTTCTTGGTTCATCCCGTGGCGAATGCCGTCAAAGGTCCAGATGCCCGGGAGAGTCCGGACACCCCACCCGATATCGACCGGACCAATCAGGGACCGTCAATTTCCGAGCTTAAAGCTGATTTACAGCCTCAGGCCACAGTTTTCACCCAAAACTTTCGGCAAAGCATCATCAGCCGATACCACCAAGGAAAAGACCGCAACCTTCCCTTCGACGACCCCTTCCGCCAACGCCACCACCCCGATCCTCACGATGGCGACTCTCGCGACCGCTTCTCGCCTGTGCCTGCGCTCGGCAGCCAAGCCGGCCGTCCCCGCCGTGCGCGCCCTCAGCACCACTGCCATGCGCCCCGACAGCGCGACGGCTTCCGCCTACTCGAGCCCCTTCCGCGGCGAGACCAAGGGTTCCAAGATCCCCGACTTCGGAGCCTACGTCTCCAAGAACGGCGAGAACAAGAATAAGCTGTTCTCCTACTTCATGGTCGGAGCTCTCGGTGCCGTCAGTGCCGCTGGTGCCAAGAGCACTGTTCAAGGTGGGTGGCTTTGGTTCCTGCGGATGCATTGCCATTGAGCTGCAATTGGACTTGCCAGCGGTCGGCAATATATCCGGCACGGTCAATTGATGGTGCTGACGTCCGAATCACAGAGTTCTTGGTCAACATGTCGGCCTCCGCCGACGTTCTGGCCATGGCCAAGGTTGAGGTGGATCTTAGTGCTGTCCCCGAGGGCAAGAACGTGAGTTGGCATGGGCCGAGCCAGCCATCAAGACATCATCACTAAATATCCTCAGGTCGTCATCAAGTGGCGAGGCAAGCCCGTCTTTATCCGACACCGAACCCAAGACGAGATCGACCAGGCGAACAAAGTCAACATCAGCACTCTACGAGACCCTGAGAACGATTCCGACCGTGCCAAGAACCCCGAGTGGCTTGTCATGCTGGGTATGTTGCTCCTCGATATCTTAATGCGTCCATGCGTTCGGCCCTACGCGGATGTGAAAATCCCGAATTCCAGACGATATATACTAACGTTGGTTCTTAGGTGTCTGCACCCATCTGGGTTGTGTCCCCATTGGTGAGGCCGGCGACTATGGTGGCTGGTTCTGCCCCTGCCACGGTTCTCACTACGATATCTCCGGCCGGATAAGAAAGGGACCTGCCCCTCTCAACCTCGAGATCCCCGAGTACGATTTCCCCGAGGACGGCAAGCTGGTTGTCGGTTAAGCGGAGCAAGGGTTGTAAGAATACGGGGAGTTTCTTGCGATGGAGGAGCATAGACTGGTGGGGAGAAGACACATGCCCCGGTGGGCGCACCTACTGTTTCTTAGACGTGGCCTCGGTTCCTTGTATAAAAATAAAACGTCATAGGAAGATCCAGTCGACGGGTGTGAAAGGGGGGAGCGTGGATGGAGTTTTCGAGGCCAATTCCACAGTGACAGGTTGAATAATTCAAATTTCGATGCGTTAGCACCACTTGCAGGTTCTTTGGCCTGTTTAACTCGTGTTCTATTTTCCGTGTTACTTGAGCTTCCTGATACGTACGGCCATTGTGTGTACGAGCATATACGAGAGTAGTTCCGTAGCCAAACTATAATAATACTAACTATCAAGTTCCAGTCTTCCGGCATGTGATCAAGGGCCTCGTAGTCCCCATGAGAGATGGGTTGCAGTACATGGACCTTTAGCATCCCACGCGGAAGTTATGTCGCCGTGTGCCCTTGCATAGCAGACCAGGTGTTTGCTAGCATGCTGAAGGGTTCATGGGAAGTATTATCAGTCTTGTCTCGTATAAACTCATCGAGGTACGTGTACGGTTACTCATACACATGACAGTATCACGGTAAATAGACATGAAAGAAGACGATGTAGAGATCCACACACAGGTTGCCAGCTTTTTAGATTCTATATACCCTGACTGTCCGACCTCATTACAATTCATCAGTGACCATGGCCGTCGTCCTCTTGCACCTCGGGATCCAACTTGATCAGGGTATCAATACGCATGATGCTGATGCAAGCCTCGACAGCACTCTTGAGCTGTCGGATCTTGCTCATACTGGGCTCTAGTACACCAATCTTCACCTCATCGACAACCTTGCCGCGTGTGAGATCCAGGCCGTAGTTCTTGTAACCCTTCTTCCGCGCGATGGTCTTCTCGTCCTCGCTTCCGTCACCCTCCTGGATGCGTTGCGACAGTGCGTGTCTTGATCGCAGCTGAGCAACGAGCTCTGCGGCGTCCTTCGCAGCGTTGACGGCCAGGGTCTTGGGAATAACAAGAAGCGCTTGGGCAAACTCGCCAATGGCAAGCTGCTCCCGGGATCCGACAGTCCCGGCAAATTCCTCGAGGTAGATGTGAAGAGCGGTCTCCACAGCACCGCCTCCAGGGACGATGCTGCCACTTTCCAGGGTTCGCTTGACGGCAGAGAGCGAGTCGTGCACTGAACGCTCCATCTCGTCGAGGGTGTAGTCGTTGGGGCCACGGAGAATGCAGGAGGCGGAGGAGTGAGCCTTGGTTCCCCTGACAAGAATACACTCATCGTCTGAGATGCGTTCCTGGACAACCTCTTCGGCATAGCCCAGGTACGAGGCCTCGAATTTCTCGTCGCCGTTCAAGTCAGACAGAGTGCTCAAAATGGTGGCACCGGTGGCCCGCGCAATTCGTCGTAGGTCCTCCTTTTTACATCTCCTCACACCCATGGCGCCCTTCTCAATGAATGTCTTCAGTACCAGATCATCGATTCCCTTGGTGGTGAGAATAACGTTGGCGCCCGCCTTGAGGATCATCTCAACACGGTCGAGAACCATGCCGGACTCACGTGCCCGGATCTGCTCGAGCTGTTGGGGGTCGTCGACAGTAATCTGAACACCCAGCTTCATGCGCTCCTTTGATAGGTTCATATCCAGAACGGCAATCTTGGCGTCCAGGATCCGAGTGGGCATAGCTTGGGAGGCGACGGTACAGTTCAAGGCGTATCCCTTGACAAGGACGGACTCCAGAACACTCTTTCCATGGGCCTTGAGGATGTTGACAGCCTTGACGGGGTATTTTACCTCGTTTCGGTTGTTGGTAGACTTAACAGCCTGCATGGCGTCGACGACCATGTTAGCGAAGAAGTCAGAGTCAGCTCCAATAATCTTGCTAGACATGGACGTCTTGGCAATGTTGATGAGGGACTCTCGGCCGAGGTGCTCCACATTGATGCTAACGTTCTCGTTCAGATACTTGACAGCTTCTCGGAGGGCGAGTCGGTAGCCGGTGATAATGGTGGTGGGATGTATTCGGTTCCTCATCAACTCGTTGCCTCGTCGCAACAGCTCGGCGGCGATGAGCACGACGGAGGTGGTGCCGTCACCGACCTCCTTGTCCTGCTGATGGGCTAGGTCGACGAGAATCTTACCGGCGGGGTGCTCGACATCGAGGAGACTGAGAATCGTGGCGCCATCGTTGGTGACGGTGACATCCTAAGTCGGGTGTGTGAGAAGGGGAGACGTTACGATGTCGGGGTTTGGACGACCTACACCAATATCGTCCACCATCATCTTGTCGAGGCCACTGGGACCGAACGAGCTCTTGACGACGTTTGCGATGGCCTGAGTAGCAGCAACTGGGGCACGAGAAAGTCAGCACATATGTCCAGCAACAGGCGTATTCATCACCGCCGCCATCATGGACTCCCCCACATTCCCCCCTAACACAGGCTGCACGTACCATTCTGATCTCGGATATCTGAGCCAGAGATCTTCTGACCACCCAAGAAAAGGGTGCCGTTTCGGGGCTGCTCGAACATGGAGGCCATGGTTGCAGCTATTCGGAGCGTTGACGGGGAATGGCGGCTTCGTCAACGTGGAGAGTGCGGAGCGGGATAGCGAAGCGTCAGGAAATTCTGCCTGGCTCTAGAAGCTGTGAAGCTCCTTTGCTGGTGTGGTTGGTGCCCCTCAACTTTTTTGTCGGAGGGGTGCATTATTCCGGCGCCGGGACCTTGTCTCGGGGCATGGAAGGCACGGGCCAAGCCAGCCCGAGCCTGAGCCCGAGCATGGGAGGCAGGGCTCCTTCCCCCTGGACTGCGTGCCCCTCCATTGGCCGGGGCGTCAAGATTGGGCCTGGATTTTGGCTGTGGCAGGTGCGCGGTGCCCCTCCTTCCCACTAACTACGCACTTTGGCACTCCCTCCAGACTGCGGGGCACACAGCCGCACAGCGCAGTCACTTGCCGACTTTAGGTCGCGTCGACTCACAACCTCTGCCCCTCCCCCTCCACCAGATATCTCCCTTTCTTCCCTTTCTTTTCGTGATCTCTGACAACTGCGACCGACAAGCTTCTCAAGCTCCCGCTCAAGCCTGCTTTCCTTATCACTCCTCTTCTTCTCTAGGCAAATCCCATACGAGATTCCAGCACAATGTCCGAGGGCGCCCCCGCTGAGCCTTCCAAGAGCGCCTTGAAGAAGGCCGAGAAGCAGGCCCGACACGCCGCCGAGAAGGCTGCTAAAGCTGCCAAGCAGGCCAGCCTCCCCGTTGTCGGTGGGAAGAAGACCGACGACATCATTGGTATCACTGTCTCCAAGGCCGAAAATTTCCCACAATGGTACCAAGAGGTCGTGCTCAAGGCCGAGATGGTCGAGTACTACACGGAAATCTCCGGCTTCTTCATTCTTCGTCCCATCTCCATGCACATCTGGAACGAGATTCGCAAATGGTTCCAGGCCAACATTGAGGAGATGGGTGTAGAGGAGACCAACTTCCCCATGTTCCTGTCTTCCAAGTCCCTCGAGAAAGAGAAGGACCACGTTGAAGGCTTTGCCCCCGAACTCGCTTGGGTGACCAAGGCGTAAATTTCCCGTGCCGAATTGCAACTAACCATTGCTAACATCTGCACAGCGGCGATAAGGACCTCGAGGTTCCCGTTGCGGTCCGTCCCACCTCCGAAGCCGTCATGTACCCCTACTACAGCAAGTGGATCCGCAGCCATCGAGATCTTCCCTTCCGCCTCAACCAGTGGAACTCCGTTGTGCGCTGGGAGGCCAAGCAGACTACTCCATTCCTCCGAACTCGAGAGTTCCTCTGGCAGGAGGGCCACACTGCTCACTTGACCGAAGAGCTTGCGGGTAAGGAGGTGCTGGAGATTCTCGAGCTCTATGCTGGCGTGTACGAGCAGCTTCTCGCTGTCCCTGTGGTTCGGGGCCGAAAGACGGAGAATGAGAAGTTTGCCGGAGGATACTACACCACCACTGTTGAGGGTTACATTCCATCCAACGGCCGTGGTATCCAGGGCGCCACCTCCCACGCCCTCGGCCAGAACTTCAGCAAGATGTTCGACATCACGGTCGAGGACCCTGCCAAACAGGGCTCTCATATCAACGTTTGGCAGAACTCTTGGGGTCTCTCGACCCGTGTCATTGGTGTCATGGTCATGATTCACGGTGACGATAAGGGTTTGGTGCTCCCTCCCCGTGTTGCCAAGATCCAGGCTGTCATTGTCCCTGTTGGTATCAACAAGAACACCACCCCCGAGGACCGCAAGAAGCACGAGGATCAGGTCGCTGAGATTCGGACCACGCTCAAGAAGGCCGGTGTCCGTGCCGAGTCGGATTGGCGAGAGGGCTACACACCTGCCTGGAAGTTCAATGACTGGGAACTCAGGGGCGTGCCTCTGCGACTTGAGTTCGGCCCCAAGGATGCGGCCAAGGAGGTTGTCAGCTTTGCTCGACGTGACACTGGTGAGAAGGGATTCATCCCCTTGACGGATCTTTCTACCAAGATTCCCGAGCTTCTGGAGACGATCCAGAAGGACATGTACACCAAGGCCGAGATCTCCTTCCGCGAGCACCGCATCAATGTCACCAACTGGGATGATGTTCTCCCTGCCCTTGACAACAAGAATGTGGTGCTTATACCCTTCTGTGGTGACTGCAAGTGCGAGGACCGCATCAAGGAGTTAACCACTCGCACCGACGATCAGCCCGATGTTCCCGAGGGCCAGAAGGCCGCTACCATGGGTATGAAGAGTCTTTGCATTCCCTTCGAGCAGCCTGAGGGCATTGTCTCTGGCGAGACCAAGTGTCTCAGCCCCGAATGCGAGCGCAACGCCGACAAGTGGACCATGTTTGGACGTAGCTACTAAGGGATCTCAGGGATGATTTAAGGCGAGGAGCGAGAGGAGTTGGCCTGGCATGTTTAAGATACTCCGGTGTGATTGATTACGGCCTGATGTGACTATGAAAAGGGAATGAGGTTGGTGGGTGATATCTGGGCAAGAGGTTAAAGGACACTGGATTGAGGTTAAAAGAGAAAAAAAACACTCCGTGGTCTATATCTAAGTGATAGTCTCAGCTTCTACGTGAGTCTAGTCGTGAGTATCTAACACCACGCGTACTTCTCACTGGCGATCCAGTCGACTTCGTCGACGAGACCATCGCCAAACCACTGCAAACTGGCAAGGTTGTCGTAGTCTCTAACCTTGAACTTGGCCCCTAGTTCCTCGATTCCCATTGCCACCTCCTTCACTCGATCGCTCGGGTTCCAAATTTCGGCTTTGGTGCACAACCACTCCGGGGCCTCTTTCTGAGCCACGCTCACAATGGCCTTGAGGCCCTTTCCTAGCTCCTCGTCTGAGATGTCCTCATTCTCGATGACGAGGCGCAGAAAGTACAGAGTATTCTTTTTCGGCTTGGCGATGCCGCCATAGAAGGCACGAGTCCAAATAGCCCAGATTCGAGAGTTAGGTGCGCCCGTGGGCGTGTAGATGG
Source organism: Neonectria faginata (assembly GCA_030864175.1). NCBI lineage: Eukaryota > Fungi > Ascomycota > Sordariomycetes > Hypocreales > Nectriaceae > Neonectria > Neonectria faginata. Next base: position 4,122,912 of record JAULBG010000001.1, on the reverse strand, counting down.
CGCCACGGATAGACGGCGTTCGCGATAAGATGTACTTGCACATGAAGTCTTCGCGAGTGAGGTGCCATTGCAGAGTGTCAAGGTCAGGAAGTACGGCAGTGCGAATTTTTGAGGAGGGACTGGAAATCTTGCTGCGCAAAAGTTGCTCATCCCGGGCAGTCAGGGAGGGCAGATCCTCGAACCTAATGAGCTTGAGATCACCGTCCGGAGCAATTGAGGTCTTGGTAGTCGGAAACTCAAGATAGGTGCTTTGGAATGGCTTCCATCCGATGGAGTTGTAGAAGTCTTTGCCGATATCTGACCAGAGGACTGAGAAGGCCGCATCTCCGTCTTTCTTGTTTTGTGCGGCGCGTAGTTCCTGTGCAAACAGCACCATCATCTTGCGCGCGTACCCTTTTCCTCGACACTGAGTAAAGGTGAAGACACTTGCAACACCATGGGCAGTGACCTCCTTCACGACGCCATCCTTACCAGCCACAATTGCCCGCTTCTTATAGCTTTCAAAGGTGGACAGGATAGGGCGGCCATCGGGGGGCAGGCTCCCGTCTGTAAGCATCCAGGAGGTCAGGCCACCGTTGCGAGAGAGCGGAGAGTCGAGAAGATACACTTCACGGTCGACATAGTCGTCGATGGTAAGGGCAGCACCCCAATGCGGGTGGGTGGCTTTCCAAATGATGCGTTGTTCAGACTCGGTGGGGTTTGTGAGGATGATGGAGGGGGAGGAGACTGAGGGGAGGTTGTCGTAAGAAGCCATGATAGCGAGAGTTGAAAAAGAGTTGACAAGAAGGTAGTGCTGTTAACAGGCTAAGAGTTGAGATGGGCAATAAAGGTAAGTATCTAGGTATGTTTTTATCTTGACCGTATTACATGATCCACTAGACCCTCAGAAAACCAAAGCCAACCAAACTCCAGCGCCTTTTCCGCCCTTCATATGACAAAGGCCCCACCCCCACCATTTTGCGAACGGAACTACCCTGGACGTGCGAGTGAGTTCCTTGTGGAGCAACCTTCGATCAAGAATGATGAGATATCTTAAGTATGCTTCTCTTTGTTTTAGTTTATAATAAGTATAGTAGAACTTATATTTATATAAGTATTCGATGGTTTGTTAAAGGTTGTGGTTTTACACTAGCTGTGGTGAATACTGGGGATTTAAGCTTTTACATGTTAGACTGAGATTGGTTGTTAAAAAAAGAATTGGGCTCTAAGTTGAGTTGTGGATTGTTAGAAAAGAAACTCAAATGGCGTAATGCTAATCAAACAAAGCTCTAAAGCAAAATAAAATGCCGCGTCTATTATTATTTTACAACAGTCATCAGACCTCTTCTCTTCTCGTCTCTCGGACGTTGTGATCTTTTCATCTTACGACCTGTGCCTTTGGCGGGGTCGTCGAGATCACGGTCTTGTCCACACTCCGTGCTTAGACGGGAGGGGCACATGCCAGCAGCTTCAGCGTCGCAAAAACCTCCGTCAACCTTGAACCTCGACCTCAAGGCATCAACTCCCCAACCCACCGCAATGGCATTGCCGCTCCCCACGGGGATCACCGCTTCCGAGGTTGCCTTCCTGTGCGAAATGGAACTCGTCACCGTCGTGCCGCGACAACGACTGGAGAGCATTGATCTTCTCTCGGTGAGCGCGTCTCAGCGCGTCGTCCCAGCTTCCGCCGCACGCCTTCTAACACGCTGGACAGGGCTCGACCCCGACGCTCCGTCCGCCGTATCGAAGCGAACTGCCTCTATGGCTTGCCATGCTCCTAAAGAAACAGCGCAGGGCCAATATCGTACCGCCGCCGTGGTTACACCCCGCCTCCCTTCGCGATGTCATCCTTTACGAGACCACCATCGATCCCAATCACTGGGCTCCACCGCCGCCGCCGCCTGCCCGAGCCGATGGTCTAGGAAACGCACGAGGGCTTAACGCTTTCTCAGATAATGAGGTCGTGTTGTCGCCGCCATTCTTGCCCTCCTGTACCGCAAACGCGCCGTCAGGCTCTCTCCCATACCACTGGTTCGAAGTTGCAGAGATGCTGCTGGCGCATGCCAGCGACGATATCCCTGCCTCTTCTGAGGTCAGATCACTGCTTCGTGATCTACAGGAGGTGAGGGCAGCCAAGATGCGGCTGAGCACAGCCGAGTTGCAGAATGGCGTGGACAGTGTCATGACGTTGCGGGGCGTTGGTGCCATGGAGCTCGCTGAGAGTAGAGGTTTTGTCATTGGCGTCATCGAGGGTTTAAGGAAAATAGGAGCAAGTACTGAAGTTACCCGCCGCGAGGAGGAAGCCAACGGAGAAGATGGTGCCGACGGAGAGAGCGACGAAGAAATGGGCCTGTGAGAGGAAGCCGAGCAGCAAATGCGTATTTACGAACTGGCTGGACATACGACAAGGATATACATCCATGTCACTAAAAGAGAGGGTTTAGAAGGACAGTCTTGTGGGTAGGTCGAATTCCTTTCCGCCTTCTACGGCAAGTGTTTTAAAATCTAACAATCAAAAGCAGAAGCACGAAAAAACCAGACGCATGGCTAATTTCAACACAAATATGTTCTCACTCCTGGTCAATAAGTCTTTCCTCTGTCACCCGGTCAGGGTGAATTCTCATCCTCCCACCCTTTGGGGGACTCGGAATAGGGCCAAATGACAGTAGGGCCTAGACGACACCTGTGGACAAAGGCGCAGTTCAGGCCGAGATGGTGGAACTGCTCGTACCAGTCAGTGCGGAGGCGTGGTCAACCCAGATCCGTACAAGCCTGGGATCTCACTACACCGTGTCTCAGTTTATGATGCGGCCAGGTGAGGGCTGGGACTCACGGTTGGATTGGTTTTCTATCATCATCGTTGGTGATGAATGTTGGACTGGAAATATCTTTTGTTGTGAAGTCATCCGCCGTCATCCCGGCGTCCTTCGGGGTCAGATCTCGGGAAGTCGAGGAACGGCGACGGGTGTCATAGAAGAATATATCGTTTCCAGAGGAAGGGAGTTTCTTGGCGTCGGGGGCAAGGCCGTCGTCGTCGTCGTCGTCGTCGTCGTCGTCGAATTGCTCTTTTTTGGGCACCTGATTGCCGGTGCTCTTTGAGTCTTTCCCACGATTGGTCTTGTTCACCTCTGGTACTGAAGCGCGAACATGTGAACTCTCTTTCTTGACACGGTTGGTTGGCAACATGGGGCTGGAGGATTCGGCTTTTGACGGGCCACGCTTCTTGGTTTTTGGGATGGAGTCCTTCTTCTTAGGCGACCGTTTTCTCTTGTGGACTTGGCTGCTTGGGTTCTCGGAGCTGGAAAGATAGGTGCTAGTGACATCCGTTGGTGGGGAAGAAAGAGAACTCGATTTTTTGGATGTGTGACTGTTTCCCTTCACTTGTTGAACTGGGGACACGGAGCTGGATTGGCTGGGAGAGCATTTGCCGTTTGGGATATCGCTGAAGCCACTGCTGGAACACGAATCCGCTCTGTTTTTGGTAGCGCTGGGAGCGGCAGAAGTGGGAGTAACAGCACTAGAAGTGACCTTATTCCTGGGAGGAGTCAGATAACCCTCCGCCTTGTTAAGGGATCCCTCGTCGGTACAATCGCTCCAGTCCGCCCAACCTCCGATACCCGCCCTTCCCGCAAGGCTTGGATCATCGAAGACGTTACGATCGCGTCGGAGGTCGAGGTCGTGGCTTTCGACACTCTCAGCATCATCACCCTCGCCTACCTTCTTGAGAACCTCGTTGGAAGTGACGTTCTTAGGATCTTTGGTCAGAGCATCGATGGGCTGGCTTCGGTCGTGGCTTTCGATGCTCTTAGCATTCTCGTTCTGGCGCACCTTCTCGAGAACCTTGTCGAAAGTGAGGCTCTCAGGATCTTTGGTCAGAGCATCGAGGGGCTCTCCTCGGTCGTCGAGACCCTTCATCAGAGGAGGAGCATTCTGGAGTTTTGACCGAGTGCGCGTTTGTCTGATTGGTTGGGATGGCGAGATCTTCATGAAATTTCTTGCTGGAGACATATCGAAGAGATGTGTCGAGTCGAGTACGAGAAAGTGGTTATGAGTGAGAAAAGTGAAGAGTTGTGATGTATGGTGAGTTGTTCACTTGAAGAAGATTGTGATGGTGAATGGTAGAGCGGAAGTAATATATACTCCTGGAACATGGACTCTACAGATACTCTGAAAGCGCTTCTTGCAATCACAAACAGGGTGTTGATGTGTTTGACAAAGACCGATACTGAACAAGCGACAATGCAAACAAAGGTGGGACGCTGTTCAGAACCATCTATAGTTACTGACAATAGCTAAGACAAAGAAACTAGTCGGGATAGAAAGAGTTTGTTATTGGTGTAATTTTATTTTTCTTTATCTTGATTGGAGAAGACTTTCCCAATCGGTGATGATTCACGAACGTGGTTTTATTGGGGATAGCTAGGGAACTGATGGGGCGGAGGATAGTGTAGTTTGTGAGGGATTGGTGAGTTGGATCTGATCTAGCTGATACTAGAATGAGAACAGGCGCCTTGAAAAGTGTTTTCACTCTGAAGATGGCTTATGGGTGGGATTTGAAGTGTGGGGCTCATATATACACCGCCCGTCCAGGTGAAGGTGATGCTTGACGATGGAGTAACTAAGGGGGGTTTACAGTGGAAGTAGTTGATATCTGGAGAGTGTTGAAAAAAAGGTCGCCTTTTTCTAAGACAGTATGCCGTGTAATTAATGTCATTCAATTACATAATTCAGGTCCAAATTACTCTGCTTTCCCAGGTCAATCACGGTCGTATGTGCATGTTTACAGTGAGATGCGCTATGTCCCCGCAATCCACTCTAGGCACCGGGGCCTATGCCGCTATCCTAGTATGGGCTAGAGCCGGCTTGGTGCGTCATCAGCAAACCAGTCACAAGACCGCTGGGCCGACTGGTCCCAAAGCGGTAGGTGAGCTAACGGTACCTTGCGGCAGCCATCCTGTGCTCTCCGATCAGCGCTTCTACCTTGCAACCTACATCAACACGAACAACAATATCCCGTCTGCCTGTTTCCGCATCACTCCCACCATAATTTCGAGCCCAATTCCATCCCCTAGATACCATCCACCATGAAGTTCTCGCAAGCCTCTCTCCTGGCGGCCTGCGTCCCCGCCATCTCGGCTCGCTTCCTCGAGACGGCCGAGGCCAATAACGTCATCCTTCACCCCGAGCAGACCTACCTGATCGAGACGGCCCCCGGCAAGACGCAATGGGTCACCGAGGATGAGAAGTGGGAGCTGCGCCGTGTATGTCTGTTCTGAATTCTTGTCAATGGATATCTACTAACAATATTCGTCGTGCAGAATGGCCAGCGCTTCATGGACATCACCGACACCCAAACTCTCGGCGCTACTGCCAAGACCCGAGCCACCGTCACTTTCCCCAAGAAGTGCACCAAGCAGGACGAGGTCGCTCCTCTTTTCAAGAACCTCGACAAGGCCAACATGAAGGTCAACCTCGAGAAGCTGTCCAGCTTCCACACCCGATACTACAAGTCCGAATACGGCCTGCAGTCGTCCGACTGGGTCCTTGAGAAGGTCAACGCCATCATCAAGGAGGCTGGTGCCGATAGCACCGTCTTCGCCGAGAGCTTCCCTCATACCTGGCAGCAGCACTCCGTCATCGCCACCATCCCTGGCCAGTCCAACAAGACTGTTGTCATTGGTGCTCACCAGGATTCCATCAACCTCTTCCTGCCCTCCATCCTCGCCGCCCCCGGCGCCGACGACGACGGAAGCGGCTCCGTGACCACCATGGAGGTGTTCCGCGCACTCCTCCAATCCAAGGATGTCATTGAAGGCAATGCTCCTAACACCATTGAGTTTCACTGGTATAGGTAATGGTCCCCGAAACCGTTTTCAAGAAAGGATGTGCACTAACCTTTGAGTAATTCGTAGCGCCGAGGAGGGCGGTCTGCTTGGATCGCAGGCCATTTTCCAGTCCTACGAGTCTACAAACCGAGATGTCAAGGCTATGCTTCAGCAGGACATGACTGGCTTCGTTCAGAAGACCCTTGATGCCGGCGAGCCCGAGAGCGTTGGTGTCATCACCGACTTCGTTGACCCCGGTTTGACTACGTTCATCAAGACTGTCGTTGAGGAGGTTCGTCATTCCTAACCCCTATAGTTGTTCCGTGACAACTAAATTGTGTAGTACTGCAACATCCCTTGGGTTGAGACCAAGTGTGGTTACGCTTGCTCTGACCACGCTTCCGCCTCCAAGGCCGGTTATCCTTCCGCCTTCGTCATCGAGTCTGCCTTTGAGTTCTCCGACCCCCATATCCACACCACCGATGACAAGATTAAGTACCTTTCCTTCGACCACATGCTCGAGCACGCTCGCATGACCCTTGGTCTCGTTTATGAGCTTGGCTTCTACGAATTTGATGAGTCTAAGGAGGCGTGGAGTGACCTGTAGGCACGCACTGTCTATTGAAGCGTGCTGAGATTTTGATTGCTTGCTGGTTGAAGGCGAATGAGTTTGGTAGAATGGATTTCATCAATTGAATAGGCTACGACTGCTATTTGCACATGAGGATGCTAGAATGACCTAGAATGCCAAGAATTACATAGAATGCATAACCTCTCACCTAGTTTCCGTGTATGTGATGCTCCTTGATAAATACGATTGCCATCAAGTGGACGTGATGGACAGTTGGCGTTGAATAGAGCAGAGGCACTGTCTCTTCTCTGACAATGCTACTTTCCTGATTGTGGTGGACAGTCTTGATAGATTGGGTATCATTTCGTCCAAGTCTGATCTGACCTTGAATACCATCCTTTGTCTATAGTTGTGAATACTCATTATCCCCAGCGCCGTTTACAGATACAGTCCTCAAAACAAACAATGCTTTTAACCCTTAGTCCAAACGCTCACTCAAGGTATTTACTGGCCTTGGCCGTTGGGAGGCTGAGGTGGCGTCCACGGCACCTGGCCGCTCTGGGCCTGCATCTGGGACATCAACGCAGCAAAGAAGGCCGGGTTGACAAAGGCACCGCCGGGCGCCGCCTGTTGGCCCTGAGCAGGCCAGCCCGGAGGCGGCGGGGGAGCAGCAGGGCCACCGGCGTTGGGGATGGGCGGTTGAGGCCAGCCGGGCAGCTGGAAGCCGAAGTTGGGCATCGCGGGTGCGGCACCTTGGGCGGGAGCCGGGTTGCCGCCCCATTGGGCCTGGGGAGCGGGAGCGGGAGCGTACTGTTGCTGGTTGCCTTGAGGCGGGAGGGAGTAGCCATCTCGGGGCTGTCCGAAGCCTCCCCGGTCGCCGCGACCTCCGCGACTGCCGCGGCCTCTACCTCCTCGTCCTCTGGAGTCTCCGCGTCGGGCTCCTCGCTGGAAACTGCGACTGGCCGGCGGCTCGTATGTCTCGTTCGATACAGGTCCGCTGCCGTAGCCTGGCGGGCGGGCCAGCGGTTTGTAAGGGCCATCCTCGTCATCGTCGTAGTTTAGAGCGCCGTCTGGTCGAACTTCCTGCCGTAGGGGATGGGGCTCCTTGCCTCCCTTCCCGTTCTTCCACTTATCCTTCTTCTTTTGCTTGATGGCCCGCTTATACTCGGCCTCCTTCTCATCATCTGAGAACTCCATCTCGTCGTCGCCAACTTCTTCGTCATGGAGGTTACTGGCGTCGGATCCCTTCAGGTTCTTTAGGGGCTCGGTGAAGACGAAGCTTGCATGTTCGACCGGGTAGAACACCTTGGTTCCAACCTCCAGGCCAAGCTCCTTTATCTCTTCCTCGGAAGAAAACCGAACAGTGTACAAGGGCTGCAGGACCTTTCCAATGGTCTCTGCGACGGCGCCAATGACAACTCGCTCAGCGGTGCAGAGCACAGAGCCCGTGTCTAGTACTTGGTATTCTCCAGGCGTAATGGCTTTGACAAGCATGATGTTCTCCACAATGTGTTCAATGGCTCCCAGCTCTTCAACCTTCATCTCTGGTGTGATTGTGACGTTGGGCTTTGTGACTGTCTCGTCGACAATCTCATTTTTGGTGCGGACTTGCGCAGAGCTGGACCCCTTGCCCCCCTTATTGTCCTCATCATCGGATCCTCCCTCGGCCTGCATTAGGAGTCGCGCCGTCTCCTCCACACCCAAGAGCTCGTATCCTTCATTGTCGGAGTCCTCATCTGATGAGGAGTCGGAGCTACTTGATTCTGACGAGGACTCGTAGGGTGAAGAGTCGACCTCCCATTGTGGGTTCTCTGCTTCGTCGTTTTGAAGATCTGCGGGTGCCGGGTTGGCTTCTGGCTGTCCTGCGACGGGGGCTTCCAATCCACCGAGGGCGGCCTCGAGTGCGCCAGTAAGAGAGGGTGGGCTTTCAGGCTGATCGACTGCCATTGATTCGGGATCAGCAGTGATTGGTTGAGTGTCGGCAGGCTTGGGTTGTTGTAAAGCGGCATTATATGTCTGTTCACTGGCTACATTCGCAGGCGCGTCGGTCATTTCTGTGCCCTCGAAGGTCGTATTCGCAGGTGCATCGGTCATCTCCATGCTTTCAACAGGCGCATTTGCGGGTGCGTCGATCATCTCGGTGCCTTCGACGCTTGCTGCGGCAATGATGATATCGACGGGGAGATGCGGAAGAGTCTCGTTAGGCTTAGCCTGGCCTAGGCCAGGAATCTGGAAGCCTGACATAGTCGAAGCGGCGGGGTGTTCTTGTCGTCGTCCAGAGGAACGGGTTGGATCGAGTCGCAGTGGATGAGGGTGAAACCCAAAGCGGGAGAAGTGGGAGGAATTCGGGAGGGTCCAGTAAGATAGTTTTGAGATGAAGGGGATGAGCCCGTATTGAGGAAAAGATCGTGAGAACCGAGTCAAAGAACAGCAATCTTAAGCGCCTTGGGAAGATTTCTTGGGGGGGGAAGAGTTGCGGGAGCAGCGAAAACTGGCTGTCGCAAGAGGACCCTGGGAACTGGGCAAGAAAAAAATCAAGGTGAGCGATAAGCGGTGGATCCTCGGCGGCCAGTTGGAGCTAGTGGCTTATCCTTATCACCCCACCACCCTCACCGAGGACTCACCTCGTTTTCACCGAGGCCAGGCGAAACGGAGCTAAGGAGCTAGGGAGCTGTTGCAAGGGTGCCACCTATGCGCCCCAACTGTTGAAAGCAGCCCACCATGATAACAGCATTCCAGACTTTGCAACTCTTGCAACTCTTGCAACTCTCGCAGCTCTCCCAAGTCATCCACAATGGCTCCGACCACAGCGCCCCAGGAGCGTGAGTTTGTGCATCCGGCTGCGAGCCACGCCAAGAAGAAGTGCGACCCGTTCCCTCCTTGAAGCTTGAAGTGAAGCTATCGCTAACCTGTTGCTCGCTGCCCCAACACAGAGCCCCCAGCGCCTATGGCATCCAACCTATATCCGCCTTCTACTGGTTCCTCGCCGCCGCCTTTGTTTCCGCCTGGTTCGCCCCGATCCAAGACTGCGACGAGACGTTCAACTACTGGGAGCCGGCGCACTATCTCTCCCATGGCTACGGACTCCAGACGTGGGAGTATTCTCCCGACTTCGCCATCCGAAGCTGGCTCTACATTGGGCTGCATGCCATTGTTGGGAACGTGCGCAGGCTGCTCCCCCAGGCTACAAAGGTTTGTGTCTTTCAATCTCGGATGTTGTTTACTTTAGTTGACAAGTGGAATACTAGGTTGGCGAGTTTTACTTCGTCCGCATTGGATTGGCCTTCGCCTGCGCCCTCTGCCAGACCATCTTGTTCATGGTCACTAGCACGACCCTCAACAGTCGCATCGGTATATTTTTTCTCATCGCCACCATCGTGAGCCCCGGAAACTTCCACGCGGGCACCGCGTTCCTCCCGTCCAGCTTTGCCATGTACATGGTCACCCTTGGAGCTGCTGCGTTCATGAACTGGCGTGGTGGCTTGAGGACTACCCTGGGAATGTTCTGGTTCGCCACGGCAGGCATCCTGGGTTGGCCTTTTGCGGCCGCACTTTGCGCACCGTACATTCTCGAGGAGGGTATTCTCGCACTATTCAGCGATAAAACCGCCTTCATTGAGGCTTTCCTCCGGGTTGGTCGTGGTGTTGTGTCGGTTTTCGTTTTGTTGGTGAGTTGCCTCTCGCCTGTTTTTTTTTGACTTGTTCTGACCAGCCTAGTTCGTGGACTTCATCATCAACCTCTTCTTTTACAAGAAAATCGAGGTTGTGACCTGGAACATTGTCAAGTACAACATCTTCTCGTCGACTGGCGGCCCTGAGCTGTATGGAACTGAACCCTGGACCTTCTACTTCAAGAACCTGGCCTTGAACTTCAACATCTGGTTCATCCTGGCCCTTCTTGCCTTCCCGTTCTTCATCCTCCAGAAGATCATTTCCCCGTCCAGCCAGGGTGTCAAATCCGGATTGAGGACAGTCGTCTTCATCTCTCCGTTCTACATGTGGCTTGCCATCTTCACCCTGCAGCCCCATAAAGAAGAGAGGTTCATGTACCCGGTGTATCCCTTCCTCGCCCTCAATGCTTCGATTTCGCTTCACATGATCCTGACGGCCCTCGGAAGCTCCGACCCCAAGACGTTGATTGGGAAAATACCAGCCAAGTTGAAGCTCACAGTTGTTGCACTTGCCATGCTTCTGTCTCTAGACGTCGCAGTTCTCCGCGTTTACGGCGTTTACTCCGCGTACTCCGCCCCCTTGAAGATCTACGCTCCTCTTTGGGACACCACCGAAGGTGCACAAGTCATTGGCCAGACGGAGGATTCAGTCTGTTTTGGCAAGGAGTGGTATCGCTTTCCGTCATCTTACTTCCTTCCACGGGACATGCATGCCAAGTTTGTTCGCTCTGAGTTCCGAGGCTTGTTGCCTGGTGAATTCGCAGAGGCCGAGACCGGCTTCGGCTTCTGGAGTGGCACGTGGATGCCCACCAATGGCATGAACGGCAATAATGAAGAGGACCTGGGCAAGTACACCGACTTGCGACTCTGCCCATTCCTGGTCGACACGCAGTATCCTGAGCGAACTGATCCGTTGCCTTCCAACGAGCCTGATTACATCGCGGACGATGTAAACTGGGAGATCGTGCGATGCGAGCCCTTCCTCGATGCCGCTAGCACTCACCTCATCGCAAGAGCACTGTATGTGCCCGATCTCAGTTTCATTCCCGACAAATTTAGAAGAAAATGGGGCCGCCATTGTCTGTTGCAACGGAGGAAGCAACCGGAGGTACCAGTGGAGGAATGAAGAAAACTTGGTCATGCAAGATTTTCCTTTCTATAGATCAATGTACGTCGTTGCATGAGATAGAAGAACGACGGGATGATTTAAAACTACAGGAATCGGAATGCTTCCTGTTGAACATTCCCACAAGTATCCCTTCTTCGCTCACAGCGATTCAAGATGTTCAAGTACTGGATAGTCCCTGTCAGGATATACTTTTGCCTCACCCCACGTTGGTTGACGACAAACTCAACTCCCACAGCCCTCGGCAACTGTGCGAAGTGTACCCAACAGCTTCTCTGACCTGTGAAGCCGGACAACGTCAGTGACAACGATTCTATGCCGTAGCTGCGGATCCTGTACTCACCATGAAGTCGGGACTGGCCTTCCGAAAAAGGTCTTTCCACCCATCATGCGTCCTCAACTTTGCGTTGTGCATGGTCATGACGGTGACATCACGCCTCCGATACGCCTTGTCTACGTGCGGTTCGAACGTACCCGGACGAGGAGACATGAGCTCGTTGATCAAGAGACAAGAAGTTGGTGCCTTTTTCAAGAGAGGAAGGATGACTCGTAAGACCGTGATGCAGTCCTCATCGGGGAGATTCCACAAAATGGAGTTCAGAGTGTAGATGACGTGGTGGCCCTGCCATTCCTCCACCGTGAAAAGGCCAATGTCGTCTGGGAACTTTTGAACTCTGAACGAACAAGTAGGATACCTCTCAGCCAGAAAGTGGGGAGTCTGAATAGGAAAACGAGTGATATCGATGAATTCGTGCTGCGTATCGTCGCGGCCAGACATGTAAGAAGAGAACCAGTTCTCGAGGAGCTGATTACCCGGGTCCAGGACTGTTCAAGCTCGTGTTAGACAACTGCAGTGCTCAAGCATGACGGGGATCACCAACAACTTGTGACGCTCTTCATTGCAGCTCCGAATCGGGCGCCCTTCTCGGGATGGCCCTTATGCCAGTCGTACATGGATTGACCCCATCTGCTTCGAATTAGCCCTGAAAGGTGCCATGATTTCCGCACTCACGCGAATTTGAAAGCAGACTGCCCCGTCCAAAACGGGTTCGGCTTCTTTAGCGAATCTGCAAGATGCGCAGATGCGACTCGGGTCTCGAATAATCTGGCATCTGGTCAGTTCTGCACCTCGCTTTCGGTTTGGGGGAGATTACTGAAACCCGATGAACGCCTTCAACCCGGGATCAGACACGAGCTCTTGGGAGATGGGTCCATGCCGAAAGACTTCGTTGGTGGGCTCCTGAATTATCTCTCCACATGCTGCCAACTTCAATATTGGCAATAGCTTCTCGGCCGGAACCACAGTCTTCTCGGCAAGCTCTGCTAAGGTCACAGACCCGTCGTGTGGGAGGAGCTCCAGGACGCCGTGTTCGAGGAGGCAGTACAGGGCGCCTCTGTCCCAGTTCGATGCGACAAATTCATGCAATACTTCTTGTGGCCCCCTTAGACTGCGGTCTAGCCTCTCCGCGAGTCCGAGCAGCTTGGATTGGCTTCGCTCAATGTCGGATCCGCGGGGGGGATGGTTCCAGAGCTGGGTCGCGGGGTGCTTGGCGTCATCGGAAGACCCATGAGACGGCGGGTTTCTCAACAGCTGGGTCAGGATTTCGGATTCCTTGGAGATCTCTTCGGCAATGACGGCAATGTCTCTGGGGTCCATCTTGGCTGCTTGCCTCTCGTATTCAGCATCCTACCCTGACCAAGTCAAACCCGGGTGACGGACTCATATGACTTAAGACCAATACATTTGCGACTATTCTCACCCTGTATACGTATACCCTGCATCGCGAGCCGAGTCCTCTGTATGCACGTCGGAAGCGGAAATCCTCCAGTCTTTATCTGGGCACGCGAGACGGCTCCCGCCCACCAACCGGGTGGGGCCGTCGCACTCGGCGTCACATCTACCGACAGCCCCGCAGCCCCGGACTCCGGGTTCCGAAGGCCGGGAGCACCAAAGAGGGCCAGTTGATGACCACAGGTCTCATCATCATGCGGTTTTGCTGACTCCTGCTGACTCTCGCTGATTTCCACAACCCAAATATCGGACGCCGACCGTCTCAGCCCCCTCGTTAATGCCCAAGCCTCACGATAATGTCGCAGCGACGCCCATGCTGCATCACGTCGGAATAGGAGGTATCACTGCATAGACCGCCATCAAAATGGACTCGTCACCGCTTCTTTTTCGTCGATTAGACGGAAAGCAGTCATCCAAACCATCCTGCAAGTCGCACATTCCCGACCATTCACGATGAAGCCAGTCGTTACATTGTCGCTCGTTGCTGGGCTTGGTGTCAGCATCGCCAATGCGGTGCCCGCGGATGTGGAAGCCAGAACCACCTACCCTACTGTCAGAAGAGATGTCGTCGTGATCGGAGGAGGATCTTCGGGGACGTACGCGGCCGTGAAGCTTCGCAGGATGGGCAAGAGCGTCGCCGTCGTTGAGACACGGGAGTCTTTTGGAGGACACACGTCAACCTACCACGTACCTGGTAGCGACATCACCATCGATTACGGCGTCCAGGGCTATGGAGACGTTGCTGTAATTCGCAATCATTTTGCCAGCTTTGACATTGCCATGGACCAGCTTCCACTCTCTGAAACTGGTTTTGGCATCTCAAATTACGTGGATTTTCGCAATGGCCAGACCGTTCCCGACTTCAACTTCTCCATGGATCTCTTTGGCTTTAAAAAGCAGAGTGAGAGATACCCTTACCTCTACTACTCGACTCGTCTTCCAGATCCTGTTCCCGAGGACTTCCTTCTGCCTTTTAGAGAATTTCTAGCAAAGTACGACCTGGAAGACACCGCTTACAATATGTTCTACAACCTTGAAGGTTTTGGGGATCTACTGTCTCAAACAACCTTGTACGTCCTGAAATACTTCAACCGGGAGTATCTCGCTGCTTTGGACCCTGGCTTTAAGGGAGCTCTGGTGACATCTCGGCGGTACAACCAGCAGCTCTATGACAGAGCAGAGGAAATGCTCGGGGATGACGCGTTGGTCAGCTCTCGGGTTGTGTCGGCGACTCGATCCAAGTCCGGAGTTACGGTTGTCGTCCGAACTCCGAATGGGGTCAAAACAATCCAGGCGAAAAAGCTACTCGTCACAATGCCGCCACTGGCGTCAAACATGGAACCCCTCGGTATGGACAAGACCGAAAAGGCCCTGTTCACCAAGTTCGCGGCTTCAGGATGGTATGTCGGACTTGTACGCGCGTCCGGGCTGCCAGCCAACTTCGCCTTCCAGAACACGCGTCCAGACACGCCACACAACCTCCCGAAGCTTCCGTCTCTGTATCAAATGTCGCCAACCGTGGTACCTGATGTATATCTGGTCCGCTACGGCACAACAGGGCAGATGCCAGATGCTCTCATTAAGAAGGACATCACGAAGACCTTCGACCGAGTCAGGACTGCGGTGCTGGGTAAAAAGGCGAAAGCCCTTAGACCTGCCGAGCTGCTGGCTTACTCGAGCCACTACCCATTCAACTTGCATGTCAGTCCAAAGGAGATTTCCAACGGGTTCTACAACAAGCTCGATGACCTCCAGGGACATCTAAGCACGTGGTATACCGGCGCAGCTATCATTTCTCACGCGACCGGCGCACTCTGGAACTTCACTGATCACCTTGTTGATCGCATGTACGAGACTAAGTAAGTGGTTATTATACCTCATGGTGGAAGGATTGGTTGGGAACGTTGTTCTGCTTCTTGAGCTTTGCATTTTGTATCTTACGGTAATCTTTGCTGCAACCTTCTTATTCAGTGCCTTTGATCCGTTTTATTTCCTTTAAAATGCCCCCTTACCTCTTATTCTTGAACCCCGGGACTCTTCCGTCACCGAGGGCGCTTTGGTCTCGAGCCGAAGCCTTTTTTTTTTACCTACTTCTCTGGTCTTGCTGAAGATCTCATGCAACAATTTTACTTTCAAGTCTAGCTAGCTAGAAGCCATGATATCTGGCTTCGTTTTAGGGAATGAAGATCTAACTCGGAAATGACTGCGCAAGAAGGTGTGATACATATAGCCCCTACGCAGCTCCGACTGCTACGTTCTCTTCGACATCCCTCTCAAGCCGAAATTTCGCATGCCCATCGCCGTCTTCCTTCTTCTCCTCTGGCTTGGAGTCATGTCCCTCCATCGGCTTGAAGCCCCGGGTGAAGACTGGGCTGGTTTCAACCTTCTTCCAGTCGTGAAGCATGTATCCATTCTCGACGGAACACTTGACCTCCTCCTGGCCACGTGGGATGACATCTGCCTCGTAATCTTTGATCGTCTGGGCGAGACTCTTGATGTCATTGTGGAAGTCCGATAATCCGGCAAGGAGATAGGACGTATCGCAGATACAATGGTTCAAGCCCTGGCCACGATCTTGAAGAGTGTCAGCATCCCGACATAGATAACACCAAGAAAGAGTGACTTACACGGAGGCATCGGGTGAGCTGCATCACCGATCAGAGTCATCCTGCCGTCATGGTTGTTCCATGGCTTTGGGATCCAGTAGCTGATGTCTGCCTTGTGCACTTCGGTATCGTCTGGCAGCCACAAAAAGGCCGACCGAGCCGGCTCGCCCATTCCGGCTGCGCGTTCTTTGATCAACGCGAGTCGTTCCGGATAGCTAAGGGAATTGTTTGCGTCCCCAAGCCAGGCCATGGCCATGTGGAAGATCCAGGACTCTGGATGGTCGGGGCCATCAGGCATGTTCGAGACTTCGACGTGTTAGTGAATCGGCTTGGGTAAGAAATAGTTAGAAACTCTTACTGGACTGGAAAGCATGGAACGACTGGTTGCTTAGAGCCAAGTAGCTGGTGGGAAAGTCTCGCCGCACATACTTGGCCTTCTCGGCGTCCTGGAAGCACACGGTCATGTTGGTATGAAAGATGGGAAACTTGCTGGTGGCAGCTTCGGCGGCGCTTCCCATGGCAAACTCCCGAACCTTGGAGCGAGGGCCATCGGCGCCGATGATGATGGAACCAGGAACGACTGTGCCGTCAGAGAAGGTGGCTACGACACCTTGGCCGCTCTCATTGAAAGCAACATCGACAAGATTCTTCCCGTACTGGACTTCAACTCCTTCGGCGCAAAGCGATCGCATTTTGCTGCGAGATACACGAAGCCCTTTATCGTATGGGACACCCGTAAGAAGGCTGCCTGTCTCGGCTTGAATGATGGGGTAGAGCCCGCCAGCTTCAATTGGCACGGCTGGGTTGCATGAGATCAGAGGCAGTTTGCCGAAGACTTCCGGGGGCAGGATCTTCTCCAAGCGGTCGAGAGACCAATGGATAGCCATGGTCCACTCATTGCTGCGGTAGTTGAGACAGACTTCCTTCTCAAAGATCGAGTATCGAATTCCCAACTGGAAAAGATTAACATCTGTGGGACAGCTTTTTCGAGGCAGAGTCTTACCTTTTTGAGGCCTTGCCCAACAATCAGGCCGGTAATGCCTACATTGGTGAGATGCATGCAACGAAACGTCGAAGTTAAGCTCAAATACCTGCGCCGATAATGATGACATGGAGGTCCTTGGGTGACATCTTGGTTATAGACAGTGAGACAGAAGGTAGGATTCTTTACCAATGTAGCAAGTACTGACACTACTTCTGGGAAAAGCTTGTCCTTTTAGGTGCTGAAATAGCTGATAATAATCCTTGCTGGGTTCCGCTGACGAGAGCCTGGAGGCTTGGGTGCCCGTTCGGGAGCCGACCTCCGATGGCATCCGTTTCGCGTCCCGTCGACAGCTTCGGGGTGTTTTCAACATTGTCCACAATGGTCGGACTTTTTGACTTGAAGTAATCAAGCCACCCGGTAACTGTCCCCAGCAGAGAATCTCAGTAGACAGTCATGGATCTCACGAAGCTGTTGGAGCTCCCCAGTATGTGGGGGGTAATCTTAGTCGCTCTTCCACTACTTGGTAGCATTTTTGTAAGTCACAGATTCACATTCGGAAGCATATGAAAGACTCACAACTCGAAGATCATCGCCAAAGCTGTTTACAACATATTCTTCCATCCTTTGCGTCACCATCCTGGCCCAAAGCTGTGGGCAGCAACGAGGCTCCCGTGGTGCTGGAACCAGTATCGGGGCAGACTGAACCATAAGCTGGCTGAGTTGCACACCCAATATGGATCAACGGTACGAGTCGCCCCGAATGAGGTTTCATACAATTCGGCGACGGCATGGAAGACAATCTACGGTCAACGGTCTGTAGAGATGACCAAGGACCCAATCTTTTCTCTTGCGACGCCAACTGGCGTTCCAAGTAAGTCTTCGACAAGCTGAAGCTCTGACCGGTGCTGACGAGCAAGACATCATGACGGCTGATCGCATGACGCACTCACGGCACCGTCGTCTCCTATCTCATGCATTTTCCGAGAAAGCCCTTCGTGAACAGGAAGGAGTGTTAGTCAAATACTGTACCAAGCTCCTCGCTCAACTGGACTCAGAAAGCACCGGGGGCCCGGTAGATCTTACAGACTGGTTTCACTTGACGAGTAAGTTCAAAGACTTTGGAAGTTTTCAACGTCTTCTCATGTGGATTAGCATTCGACCTCATCGGATCACTTGCATTTGGAGAGGACTTCTCCTGTGTCGACACAGGAAAGCCACATCCATTTGTAGCATCAATCAAAGCCGTCTCTAAAGAACTAATCATGAGCCAAATGGCCCGGTACTACGGCATCGGCAAGCTGAGAAACTGGCTTTTTCTAAGCGGTTCGGCCAATTCGCGTCTCGCGAATGCTCACCGCGCGCGAGAAATGGTTAATGCACGAATCGCCCGAGGTCCGACCAGCGACCGCAAGGACTTCTGGCATTATGTCCTTGCGGCCGACGAGATCAGCGGAAGCGGCAAAGGCCTGTCCCCCGAGGAGATGGTTGTCAACGCGTTCAGCATCGCAATCGCTGGGTCAGACGGTACTGCTACGGCGCTGACAGCGGCAATATTTCTGTTGCTGACCCATTACCACGTCTACCAGCAGCTTCGGGACAGCATTCGCACAGAATTTGACCTCGAGGAGGAGGTCAATTCTGCTGCGCTCGCTGGAGATCGAATCCCGCTTCTTGACGCTGTGCTCAATGAGTCGATGCGACTGTACCCACCAGTCGCGGTCACTTTGCCTCGAGTGGCTCCTCCTCTGGGGGCCACGATAGATGGGCTTTTTGTTCCTGGCGAAACGACTGTGGGAGTAAACCACCTGTCAACTTACCGCTCAGAGAGCAACTTCCATGACGCAAAGAAGTTTATCCCTGAGAGATGGCTTGAGGACGAGCAAGGCATCAACCAGGTACAATCGGACGTCAAGGCCAGCTTCCAGCCCTTTTCAGTGGGCCCTCGAAGTTGCCTGGGTAAGAACTTGGCCAAGGCAGAGATGCGTCTGATTCTCGCCAGACTTCTCTGGCGGTTCGATCTGGAACTTGCCCCAGAGTGTGAAAATTGGATGGACGGGCAGAGGATCTATGGATTCTGGGTGAAGCCACCGTTGATGTGCAGGTTGTCACCCAGGTCAGCATGAGGTGAAGATGAAATTAGTTTGGGTTGACTAGAAGGTTGTTTGTGAGTTTTATGGATTGTACTTTGTAATTTCTATATTTATTGATCACTTGGTTCCACTCATTGCTATGGTAGTTGGGTCAAACTTCCTCTCGAAGACCTAGTTCTCACGAGAGCCGTACTGGACTTTTTGAATCAAGATGTTTTCGAATGGAAATCTCTTATCTTTTGCTATAATTAATCAAGAACCGATATCGATGCATTTCATTAAGCACGCAGTGCATTGTTTTGTCATCATACCATCCCAATTCAGTCAGTGCCGAACCACTTTGAGAAAACAAATCTTGATGTATATTCTGTCTAATATATCACAGAATCATTCTTGACAAGTAGCAATGTATCTGACAAATTCTTATCTCATAGCCCCCATTTTTTCTGTTTCCCCTTCCTACTATTCTGGAAGTAAACCCACCACACAGCTCCCTGACGCGACAACTTCCGTCTTATCATTGCACCCAACTCTCCCAGTACTCGACAATACTTCGCAACTACTATGCGAGACCTCCACTGTTCTAGACCTCCTCGTCCAATCAGTGCTTAGTACCAATGAAATGGTAAATCTTGCCAAAGGGCGGCAAGACCGTCGTTTCACCGTCAGAGAACTTCCACCCAGTCGTGTCGATGCCCTCCTTCTCCATCAGCTTGAACATCTCATTGGGGGTGCGAGCACGCAAGCAAGAGACGTAACCGTTGATGAAGAAGAAGAGGGGAACCACGGGGATGAGATACGTGAAGATCAAGTGCATAGGAGACCACCACCACCAAGTCAGTGTGGTGACGAAGGGGGACAGGATGATGAAGGTGGTGTTGAGCAACGAAGAGGGAGTTCGGTGGGTTACTTCGAATATCCTAAGCGTGTCAGTTGAGTCGGAAAGTCGGAAAACCGGCAACTGTGCTTACATGAACGAGTCAGTCTCCTCGATGCAGCTTCTAATGACCTTGCGGGCGCCAGGGTCATCAAAGTGGTGGAAGCACATGTTGAAGATGCGCAGCTCCTTCTTATCGCGAGCAGCATATCTCGACGCTTTGGTAGCGTCTACGGGCTTCGCCACGTACGAGATGTGATCGCTCTTCGCGACAATGGCCTTCCAAGCCTCCAGATCGGGATACAGATCCGTCAGCAGGAAGTCGATGGGCGGCTTGCCCTCGGCGGCCATGCGCTCGTTGAGGATCTCCTCGAATATAGGCGTCGGCCCACCAGCGCCGGCGCACGCGTCCACGAAGTGATACTCACTCGGATGGCCAGGCAGGTTCGCCGTGATGACGTCGCAAACCTGGGCGGCCGTGGACGTGCTGCGGTTGAGGCCCACGGTGCGCCAGACGGCGGCGAGCGAGCGATGCGCGTACTCGCGAAGCCATTCGGGACACCAGGGATAATCCTCAATCTCGATGAGATGGAAACGGGGAAGAATGACAAACATGGTGATAGTGTTTTGGGCTTGCAACTAAGACAGGGGATGCAGGTAGCAAAAGCGAGTTGAGATGAGTTGGACGGTGTTGTCTCGGCGCATCAACAGATCTTGTGCCTCCATCGCGAACAAGATATAGCATTTGCCTCGTTCTTCACATTAGGAGTGTTACTTGGTCTGCGTTATCACATTGTACAAGCTCTTTAGGCAATCCCGAGTGGCGGAACCCGAATGCCATGACGCCCAAGACCCGAGCCACGGGGGTGAATAGGTAGGACAGATTGAAACTCCTTGAGCGATAGGCTGTCACATCGCACTAGGGGTTAGGAAAGACTAGTAAAGGTATTAGTGCTTAGAAGCAAAACGCCTCCTTATACAAAAAAGGCCAAGGCCCGGGTGCGGACGCCGAGTAGCATCCCGCCTCAGCGTGTGGGGAACCTCACATATTCAGCAGGGGGGGATCCAATAAGACTGGAACGTCTTGCCCCGAAGGGCAATTAGAGACTTGGCTCTTGCATGGTAAATCAGAGAGTGTGGTAGGACTTGGTATGACTTGGCTTCCTTTCCGGACTTGGATGCAGGTTGATTACCCTACATGGTCCTGTTGTGGCACCGGCTAGATATTGTCCAATCTTCGTCACTTCGAAGCGAGACGCCAATGGGTGGCTAGAGATAAGGCAAGGTCACGGCTTACGCTTGATATAAAATACTTGTTAATATGTCCAGTTAGACAAGTTGTGCAGGGTTAATGTTGTATCACCAACAACTCGGGTGTGAAACTAAATCTCATCTAGGTTACCATTTTTGATCACAACACTAATCATACAAACCCATTCCAGGATGGAGAAGACATTTGAGCTGAGGGTAATGGAGGATTGATCAGAGACCTTTCTTTTTTCATTTCTAGCCCACATGAGATAGCTAGAAATTCCTAATAGCAATTGTGATGGCTGACAATTATTATGCGGTGCATCTGCATCTGAACGGAACCAAATGGGCAAATCGACATCTCGCCCAGACATGAGCAAAAGCCATATTATGTGTGGTAATCTATTCCTTAGAGTCTTTACGAGCCCATAGGACGGCTTCTTGTGGATCTAACTGGAATACAGAACATGACTTGATCCTTAGAGCACAACAACAAGCTTCTGTCCGCTGACACCAGTCTCAAATTGCTTCAGTCCCGTGCCGACAGCCTCCCAACCCTTCCCAACAACAGTAGTGGGAACCGGGAACTTGTACTTCTTTTCACCCACAAGTTGACCCAGAGCTTGCATGGCCGACAGCCCGCCTGGTGCCCCAAAGACCTGTCGCCCAAAGACAACCGCCGACTCAACGTCCTCTGGGACGGTGACTTTCTGACCCGTGAAGACTTGCGAGTACAGGCGAGGTCCATCGTTGCGCAGTGACTGGAAGACGCTGGGGTCAGCGGCAGCGGCGGTAACGCAATCGATGATGGCATCGACTCCTCCAGGCACGAGTGCAGCGACGTCGGCAGGGATTGACGGGGAGTTTCGATCGATAACCTCAGAAGCGCCAAGCTCCTCAATTCGAGAGGCATGCTTGGCAGAGGCAGTTGCCACGATGACGGCTTCGGGCAATGCCGATCGCAACATCTGGATAGCTGCACCACCAACAGCCGAGGCGCCACCAAGAACAAGGACACTGCGAGGTGCGGGAGCGGGCTCGCCTGGTGCCTTTGGGGAGATGTGAGGGATCGGGACGTGCAGACCAAAGAGAATGGCGGATGCAGCGGTGAGGTAGCAGATCCTAACACAGCCAAGTCGTGTTAGCCGAGATGTTGTGTCGAGAAAAAAGATCATCGCGACGGCGTGGGCACAAGTGAAGGGGTAAATCTAGAGGGGTTTCACTTACGGCAGCGCTGCAACCTCCTCGAACGTAGTCGACTGGGGCTTCTTCGCCACAAAATGCTGGGGCACCGTCACGACTTCTTGGAAGCCAGCGGTCTTGCCACCAATGCCACAGAGCGCGAACACCTCGTCACCTGGCTGGAAGGTCGTGACGAGGTCGCCCACCTGCTCGACCACGCCGGCTGCGTCGAGTCCGAAAGTTGCGGGCCATTGCTGTACCATCTCGCCGCGGGTCATCATCTTCCAGTCCAGGGGGTTGAGTGCCACGGCCTTGATACGAATGCACACGTCTGTGGGCTCGGGTTGGGGCCTGGGCACCGTTGCAAGTGCAAAGGGACCACCCTTTTGCGTTGCCTGATATTGAAGCATTGTATTGGCCATGGTGAATCGTGATGGTTGACTGGAGAAGTTGCGAGGCGAAAATGGTGATGGTCTTAGTAGTAGTGGAGATGTTGTTGAGGTTGAGATGGTCCTGGAGCCTGCAGAGTTGAGATGAACAAATGGATCAAAACAACCGCCAAGAACGACCTTGGAAAGACCAGCTCCTGTTCTTATTTCTCGTGCCGGGTAGCTAACCTTTTGGCAGGAACTCCAAACTCCGAAGCGGGTTGCGAGGGAGAAAGGCGCGTGCGACCTGGACCGTGAAACGGCGCCGCCATCGGCCCTCGCGAGCGGACTTAGCAGATGCCAGAAACGATGAGACACACTTCATGCTGTAGCTTGTATAGACTAGCTCGCGTCTCGCGTTCAGGAAAACTTTCGACGCCGTGGTTGAACTGGAATCACAGAGAACTGGACCGCAACACGGGCCCTCACGAATGCTTTTTGAACGGAACCCGGGCGCTTGCTCGTCAAGTGCCGGCTTAACCACCTTTGTGTCCGAAATCCGTTGTTTCATCTTGGCGAAATGCCGTTGCATGAGTAGATAGTTG
Organism: Neonectria faginata; assembly: GCA_030864175.1. Classification (NCBI taxonomy): domain Eukaryota; kingdom Fungi; phylum Ascomycota; class Sordariomycetes; order Hypocreales; family Nectriaceae; genus Neonectria; species Neonectria faginata. The sequence continues at coordinate 4,099,984 of JAULBG010000001.1, read as the reverse complement.
CCGTGAGCTCGATGGTAGGGCACCCGGGAGCCAGAACGAGAGACGGCCGGGAGCCGGCGACAGACCTTCCTGCAAGTCCCCGGGCAATGATACGATCGGAGGGACGCGTCTGTAAGACGGAATTAGCGGGGATAAGAGTCAAAATGTTTTATATCAGCGGCCAACCTGCTGAGGTTGTGACGGTCGAACTGTGCATGCATGTCCTGAAACGGAAATCTTTAACTGCTACTAAGTCCGCTTGTACAACCTCAGCGACCCGCTCCACGGCAACACAAACTTTTAGAGGCGATAACCGGAACGCAGGTAGGTCAGAGTGCCCACTGCCAAGATTCAACAGGCAGTGCATTCATTGGCATTTCATTGGCATTAAGAAGCAAGAATTGACGAGAAACTAGTCTAAGAACGAAAGCAAGAACGCAAGGACCCGTAGTCTAGAACCATGGATTCATCAATCGAGGCCTACGCCAAGACGCTGCGCATCAACCACTTCAAGCCCAGCGAGGTGCCATGGCGCCGCCTCGGCCAGTGTAAGTAACAATTCGCTAGGGTTTTTTTGTTTGTTTGGCTTTGGTAGTTACCTTTTTAATCTCTAACCAACCTTGGTAGATTTGTGGCGGCCGATTGAGGATGGGTCCAACACGCAGCATCGGCTCGCTATCATCGAAAGCCTGCTGCCGCCCAATACCAATGGCCCAGTCTTTCACTTTCATGAGATGCATGATGAAGGCTTCTATGTGACGGCACGTTCTCACGTCATCCTCTTCCCCTCTCCACGTGTAAGCTCGGTACCTAACATGTGCTTTTGACGCGCGTTTTAGAAGGGCACAGTGCGCTTCCACTCGCCAGGCCGCCCAGACGTCGACTGCAAGGCCGGCGAGATGTTGACGATCCCCATTCGGCTCCCGCACAGGTTCAGCAACCCCTTTGACGAAGAAGCTGTCTTTATCAACACTGCAACTCCGGGGTTCTTCATTCGCTACTTTGAGTATCTGGAGGAGCTGATTGGAAACGGCGCGGAGTTGACGCCAGAAGTTAACAAAGCTGCCTTGCTGCGATTTGCCACTATCCCTCTCAAGGATGATGATGTCAAGCGAATGGAGGAGGAGGCTGCGGCAGAGAAGAATGCCAAATAGGAGAAATGGAGAATCGGGAGACTGATAGGAATCACTGCTTGAGATTACTGAGTTGCTAGAATCAAATTGAAAACATTGCGCTGTTTGTTACTTTGGTTTCTATTGAACCATGCAGGTGACTCGCTGGCCCCGACCGGCCCTGAGTAGTAGGCTGTGTATAGATAATATATGGGAAAGTAAGACAAGACAGACCGACCGACCGACCGACCGACCGACCATGCGCACATCGACCTGTGCAACGCCGTCCTGACCCGCCGCCCGTTGGAAACGTGGCTATGCCGGATCAAAATGAAGTGAAAATGAACATGAAGAAGGAAAAGGAGAAAAGAGCGACTGTTGGTTGGTTGGTTCGTAACTGTAGCTATGCGTTTTGCGTTATTCTTCCGCGTTAAACACTGGAATGTCGTTTCCGCCCGTGAGAAAGTCAAACATCGACAACGGGTCCTCGTCAGGCCGCTGGCCATGACCTTGCATGTGCTCCGCAAAGGCCGCCGTCATGTCGAACATTTCGGTCTGGCTTGGCGGTCTCGGGCGCTTGCCTACGCGTCCTGCAGAGTCCGCCTGCTGCTTGTACGACGATGGCCACGGCGAGAGCACCACGGCGCTGGCGGCGGGATTGGCGCCGGTGTGCCATGGCGAGCAGCTGCGCGGCGAGTCGAACGGCTGCATGAAGGGTAGCAGCATCGAAGATGTATTCATCTCCTCGCCCGCGGACGTCACTGTTGACGCGGCTTCGGGCTCCGGCGGCGTGGCCTTGCGGGAGCCGCCGGCGCTGCCCCGCTGGGAGCCGGACGACGCGCTGGAGTGCAGGCTGGACAGGTCGTTGAAGATCATAGAGGGCGTGGTGGCCGCTTCGGGGAAGCGTTTCTGCCGCACGATGTGCACGATCGTGTCGAGCGTGCGACTGAGCTTCTGCGTCAGGTTCTCGATGTGGTCGTGGTCAGTGGCCGCCGCGAAGCGATCGCGGAGCGTCTCGAGCAGCTGCATTTCCTCTTCGGGCCGGGAGGCCAGGGCATCCGGCGCTGCGATTGGCTGCAGCGCCATGTTCCTGGCCACCAGGAAGACGGCCGCTAGCGGGAAGCTCGCCGTCAGCCGAGGCAGTGCGGCGGCGGCGGCGGCGGCGGCGTCGTTCTCGTCGCATTCGAAGGCGCGAGACTGGAACGAGACGTGGTTGTTTTCTTCGGAATTGTTGTCCATCGACAGGGGACTGGCTGAAAGCTTGCGGTCGAGCAGCTGTTCAAGGACCTCGACCAACCGTGCGTCCGGGTGCGGTGCCGTGACTAACAGAAACAGGACACAACTGGCTTTGGCATCCTTGTACGCGAGATGCGCCAGTCTTGGATCATCGCTGCCTCTGCAAATGCAAAGGCGCGTTGCGAAAAATGACAGCGTCAGGTTGGCCCACTCGACGGACGAGGTCGACTTTTTGATGACCTGGTGCGTGGCCGCCCAATGCTCCAGCCTCTGCTCCAGCTTCGAGAGCAGGTGGGAATGCTTCGACGGCGGCAAGGCCGGAGCTTCGGCAGAGTGGAAATGGCGATATATCTCGTCTTGGATGCGGGCCAGCTCGATCCTCGGACCGTACTTTGCCTCCTCGCCATCTACTTGCTCCGAGAGCGGCGACACGCTGGAGTCAAACGTCGGCAGCCAAGACGACGACCCCCGACATATCGCAAAGTTTTTGTCCCTGATGTACAGCGACCGGAACACCTTTTGCTTCTCAAAGGACTCTTCAACGAGGAGGCTGTTGGAGGAAGCGCGAGGCTGGTGAAGGCCCATTGTGCGGGCCAGCAAGCACGCTTGCGCAAACACCACCTCGGCAAACCCCGGAGGGCTGTACTGCTCGGCGATGTGACTCTGCGATGACAAAGGTTAGTTTTTAGCGTCGGGGCGTCGGAGGAAGAGATTTCCATAGGCGGCCTTACCAGAAGCGCTAAGGCTTGAACGTTGACGAGCCGCGGCGCGAGGAACACCCGCGGGTTGTTCACCGTCATTTTCAGAGTCTGAAGAAATGGCTGGATGAACGGGCTGTTGCTCTGCGTCGTCTGATCCTTGCCGATGGCGAGCAGGACGATGACGTTGAAGCATACGGCCCACGCCTCGTCCGCGGGACTGAGCGGGTGTCCGTAGATCCGGTCGAGCTGCACCTGGAAGTTGGACCGCACGAAGAGATCCGTCGCGTAGTCGGCGTTCTTGAAGAACTGGCCGATGACGATGTTGAGGAACTGGCGCGGCGGGAGACATATGCCAGAGTGCTCCGACGGGATGTCCATGTGCTCCTCCTTGCTGGCGTCGGCGCACATCTGCTCGAGCAGCATCTGAACCGCGACATTGTTCTCCGCGGGCGTGCCCAGGTCCGGAGTCTGGAAGACGGGATCGTCGTGGAACTCCTTGCAGAGGGTATACAGCGAACACGGCCCATGGTACCGGTCGATCGAGGAGGCCTCATTCCGCACTATATGTCGATCCTTGCGCGCGCCCGTCGACACGTCTCCATGTGTGAAGTCTTCTTGAACCCACTCCTCCCCTTGGACGGGCAGCGACCGTCCTGCCCCCCCGCTCTTGACGAGTGACGTCAAAGCCGAGAGGTCTCCTTGGATGCTGTTCAACTGGTCCTCGAGCGCCTCGAAGTTCTGGCATCTGAAACAAAAGCCGTTTCATGAGCCCTCTGTGCAGCCTTGGGGGGGGGACTGGGGTTCATATGCGAGCTCGACTTACAAGAGCTTGACGTGGTTGATTCGCTTCCCCGGAGACGAGTATCTACATTCGACGCCGTCTCGCTTGCAGCTCTCGCACTGAGGTCGCTCGCGTCCACAGCGGATCTTCCGAGCTCGGCAGTGTGCACATGCCAAGTCGTGGGTGGACCACATTTGCGATTGCTCCTGTGTATATAGGTCAGCTTCAAGCTCACAATCCAGGGCGGAACCGCCTGGACAGACAGACAAACCTCTTTGCCTTGAGTATTCCACATCCTGAACTCCAGTATAATCTTGACAGAGAAATACGAAACAGAGACCAATACCAAAGCAAGCCGACCGTATATAGATGGGAAAGCAGAGGTCAGCAACGAGCCCCGTATGATCCGTGGCCGGTGGAGGTGGAATAATCCGTCAGAGACACAGCAGCGGCGTGGTCCGGGCAATAGCGCAAGACTCTATTGCTGCTATTTAGTAATTATGCCGACTGGGAAATCTTCTTACATCCATATCAAGAAGGTCAAGCACTTTGTCTCCCCCCTCGCATTCCTACTAAGGCTGCCAGGTTTGGTGGCTTGGCCCTTCCCAGCTCATCTGCGGAGCGAGCAGAGCACGTTGCCGTAAGCTGCCTTAACGAGGGGGGCGGACCAACAACACCGATCATGTGAATCTAGTACATTCTGTTGATGTTGTACACGGTGTTTATGGCTGGGCAGCGTCCTGCTGTCCCGGTGTGTGCTATTCTTGATCCGCGCCCCGGGTGCATATCCAGGCAACCCGGCCAAATCATACCCCCCGGTCCCGGCGAGCTGACATCTTCCCCCAACTCCGCGATAGGGCTGGACGATGGGGTAGCAGAGTGAGCCACTCGGCATGTTGGACCGTCCAACATCTAGAAATACTGCGCAACAGACGGTCTCCGTCCTGGACTGAGGATCAATCAACACTCCAGCACCGTTTTTTTGCCTACGACGTTGAAACAGACCCAACCGCCAATATGACCACCACCCAATGCACCACCTCCCCTCTCTTCGGTCTCTGGAAGCCCCAGGACCATCTGAAGAACTTGTACTATGGGGCGGGCTGCGTCGAGAAACACCTGCTCGACGTCCTGCCCTCTCCGTCGTCCAAGGTCTTCATCGTCACCGGTATCTCCATCTCGACCAAGACTCCCCTGATCCAACGTCTCGAGGAACTTTTGGGTGACGCCTATGTCGGAACCTACGCCGGGATCAAGCAACACGGCCAGGAAGACGGCGTCAACGAAGCCACCCAGCTCGTGACCCAGATCGAGGCGGTGGACACGATCTTGTCTGTGGGAGGCGGGTCGCCCATCGACTCAGCCAAGACGGTCTGCTTCCGCATACACGAACAATGCGGCAAGTCTCTTATCCATATCTCCATTCCCACAACCCTGAGCGTGGCCGAATGCACCGCCGGCGGTGGTTTCACGCGTCATGATGGCACCAAAGTCGGGTTCATGCATCCGTCCATGGGGGTCAACACCATCCTCTATGACGCCACGTTTGCTCGATTCACACCTGAACGGCTCTGGCTATCGACCGGCATGCGCGCCGTCGATCACGCAGTTGAGACCATGTACCATCCGAATGCCTCGGAAATGCCTTGGAAGGCCCTCGCCTTGTGGGCCGTGGCGGGCTTGGCTGAAGGTCTACCGCAGGCAAAGCTCGTCCATGGATCTGACGAGGGCAATGACGTGACCACGAAGCTGCAGCTCGCTGCCTTTGCGACGTCGGGACTCCGCGGATCCAATTTTAGAGGCGGCATGGGCCTTTCCCATTCCCTAGGCCATGCTATCGGAAGCCCGTACAGCATACCCCGTGAGTCAGCTACCTTTCTTTGTGTGCCGTGTCTTGCTCCGGGGTAACCTCTATCTGTCTGACCTACCTCCGCGAGCAAGGCTGAGTTGTCTCTGTAATCTCTGAGACACGGCCGTGTTGCTCCAGCGGGCTCTGTGAGAAGCTCAGCACAGAAAGATGAGGCGTATGGAGGCACGCTAGGAACGATGTGACGCTGTGTCCCTGGTTGCGGATGATAATAACCTCAAGACACCACCTCTTGCTGACAATGGAACATAGATGGTGAAACCAGCTGTCTCACGCTGGCCCCTGTCATTCGTCACAAAGCACAGAACAGCACCGCGGACGCAGAGCAGATCGCTCGTCTCTTACCGGGCATGGGCGGTCAGCGGCGATGTGGTAACGACGTAGCTGACGCTCTTGAAGTCGCACAGCGTGTGGAGGATTTGGTGATGGAGCTGGGCCTCACACAACCATCCCTGTCCTCCCGCGGGGTTGGCCAAGACCAGGCTGCCGTTATCGCCAGAAAGGCCTCTGGAGGGCATGGGGAAGACTCGATTCTGGGATTGGTTGAGGCCCTGTTCTAGGAGTCGGGTGCCGAGAGGACCTAAAGAGTGGGAGGGGGGGAAGGGCCTGGACGGAGACAAAGAAGGCCGGCACCACCCCAGGCAGAAGTCAGAACTTTATTTGAAGGGTATAGTTACGTGTATCGTGTAATCCGTATACGAACTTTTGTACGAATCTAGAGGCTGGGGGGCATGCATGGAGTTGTCATCGATCCTAGCTAAGACGACGACAGCGTCGATCTTGACTGGGATTGCGATCTTTGGGAGCCCTCCCGTTCCTGTTTGAGCCGGCCTCTTCTCTTTAATTATTATGCGGCCAACTCGGCTAATCTTTGCTGATTGAAAGATTATGTCCCATCTGCGAGTCGTTGCGGCCGATGATATCGACGCCTGACTTAGACCAATGTGCGTCATTATCGGGAGAGTGAGCTGCATCCCTCCCTCCGTCTTATTCGTCAGCGCACCGACTGTTTCCTTCAGGGTAGCATGGGAAAACAAAGTGGTCTCCGGCATGTTAGGAAAAACGGTATGCATACCACCCGCAGTGCCGCAGCGATTTGCATATACGATAGATCTTGGCTGCTATCCTATCGCCATGTGAGCCAACACAGCGCCGATCCCTTGGCGGACTTCCCCCCCCCAAATGCGTTGCATTGGGTGCCTCGTTTCTGTTTACCTAATGTTCAGCTGCGAGCTGTCAGTGGCGACATGCTTCCGAACGCCCGACACTACTGTACAGTACATGTAATGCAATGTACCGTAGCATGCATGCATGCATGGATGTACTGCGCAGTACCAGCCAACAGAGCTTAAGTTAATAACTCTCCGGGTGGGATTCGTTGCTTTCTTGGGTCAGCCGGTAATTGCAGATGTGAGCACTCGTGCAGAATGACGGCATGCCACTTAATCCTAATCGCGGAGCATGGTTGGAAGCACTTACAAAGGATCTGTGCTTACATGTTGGGACAAGATCCAAGCCTCGTTTCTCGTTGCCGGCCTCCAAAAAATGCCCCGGTACCGAATCTGAAGCTAGTTCCTTCGCATCTTTCGACCGATACGTCGATGTTCAAGTTGGCGAATTGGCGCTCAGAGAATGCCCCTTGCGTCGGGTCGGTCCGCTCTCAAAACGCACGCTTTTGTCGAAGCCACAGCTGACGCCTACATTCAAACGCCATCGACCGTTGACGTCCCGGACTTATCGATTACCTCTTCGGATGTCAGCCGAGAACAGGCACCCCCCCCCCCTCCTCGATATCTTGCATACACTCCCATGATATATCGGTTTGCGATTGACTTGATATAGGGCCCGCCAGAGCCTCAGGCACTTCCGACACTGCCGAGACTATCTTGCGACATCACGACAACGGACTATGACGCGCGTGCAATGATCCTGATAGATAGATAGCAGTGATATTGACGCGAATCGAAGGATTCCGCTCCCCGAATGCTGGAAAGGACTATCCATCCAAGTATTTACGTCCTAATATAGGACGGTACAGTGTCCACTACGTAGTCATCCTCCCCGGTCAAACGGCTTGTCCGTCAGCCACATGAAACTCAAACCAGCCCGTAACGAACTTCGTCTTGGACGAGTCCGAGAACACGTCGTGATCCGGGTTCACCACGGACTTGTACTTCTCCTCGTTCTTGACTTTGACATAGTCGTCAATGCTCCTGAAGACAATCTGAACAATACAGTCACTCTCGTCAACCTTCTCAGACGGGATGCTGGGGAAGATTTGGTCGAGCAGCGCTCGCCCCTTGGTGGAGTTGTGTTGCTTTACAACATCAGCTTACATGCTTCTAAAGGTGGGAACCTTTGAGGCATTTCTCGGGGATAAACCTACCATATGGTATGAAACAATCTTGTTCTTGATAAGCAGATCCTTCAGGTGGTTGGCATGTGTCTGGCTGACGTAGTTGTGGTAGAAGTCCTCATCCATCCCAGGCTTGCGGTAGCCGAAGATGGTGACAGAGAAGAGTTTCTCCGGGTTGGTAGCCATGACTGTGGTGACAAATCTGCGAAGATGGGAATTGTGGTGTTTGGCCTTGGTTGGTAGTGATGCCAGTACCTCTTCATCCCGATGAGTCCAGGTGCAGAACGTAGCTTTTATCCTTATCATTTCAAGGACCTATCATCCCCCTAAGCCCCCAATTCACCATAGAGAGTTCTCAATATTGATTTCCCGGTCCAGATGGCTTCGGACTGTGATACTCGGGCGGCGAGTCGGGCGCCGAGCACCGCCATTCGACGCTCCCGAAAAGCAATACACGACGGCAATTGCAACCTCTTGGGTCTGACACTCTGATAGCACTGTGAGTGATTATTCATGGAAAGCATTGCAGCTGACAGTAAGCTCAGATAAGCAAAAGATACGTTTCAGTCCTTGATCGTGATGGGAAGCTGGCGTACGCCAAGAGGCGAAGTTGGCAAGAAGACGCGGAACATAAAGCGCAGGCCAGCAGCTGCGGAACCATATAGTCTGCCGGTTGTGCACGAAACCAGTGTCAGTTCCCGCATTCAACATGGACTCTCACAAAACCGAGATGGCATCTTGCAGAGTTCTCTTGTTCGGGGATCTGTCCGTCGCATGCGAGGACGATCTCCGGGCTCTTCTTCACATTCGCGACAACCCCTTGTTGTCCTCCTTTCTCGAACAGGTCGGTGCCAGAATCAGAGATGAAATTGGGTGTCTCGGTACCCAACGGCAGTCCTTGTTTCCGCGTTTCACCACGCTCATCGACCTGGCATCGAAGTTGGGTGAGACAGAGGGCACGCCAGTTCTCCGATTCTGTCTCTTGTCGATCTGTCAGATTGGGCAGTTCCTGGAGTAAGTTGATCGATGAAACAATGTCTGTGTTCTTTTGTCTAACAACTCTGTAGTTACTACAGTCGCAACGGACGACAATATCCTTCACCTCAAGATACCTATTGTCTTGGAATCTGCACAGGCTCATTTGCAGCGGCTGCCGTCAGTTGCTCTCGATCGCTCACCGAGCTTATCGATGTGGCCATTCAAGCCGTAGTCGTCGCCTTCCGGACATCGCTCTCTTCTCTGATTGTCAAGGAGGATATCCTTGGCAATGGGGAACAACCCTCCAAGAGCTGGTCAGCAGTGGTCTCTGGGGAGGAATTCGACTCTCAAGCGAAGATCCAACAGTTTTCCGACGAAAAGGTAAGATTCCCCATTCCGCAATCACATTGAGTAGTCAAGTACTAACAGACATAGCAACTTCATCAGACATGCCGCCCATACATCAGCGCCGTTACACCAAGCCACATCACCCTTAGTGGTCCGCCAAGTGTGTTGAGGAGTTTCATTGCTTCGGCTCAACTCAGGGCCCATGAGCTGTCGATCGAGTCGCCTTACCATGCTCCGCATCTCTTCGATGATGCTTCAGTGCAGAAGACATTCGGGACTCAATCTCGAGAGGTCTCTGGGGCCTACCTGCCATATCTGACTTTCCTGTCACCGTCAACTGGTGAACCCGAAACCGCGGAAAGTTACACCACGCTCTTGGAGTCTGTTGTCGAGAACAGTCTCCGTAGTCAAGTCCGATGGGATCGCATTCTTGACATCACAGTCGAAAGCTTCGTCGCTCAGAACGTCCAGCACTGCGAGATAATCCCAATAAGCAGCAACGCGTCTCAACTTCTGTCCACCGCTTTGGCGCGAGCCAACATCGAAGTCCGGGTTGAGAAGGCATTTTCACACCCCAAGACGTCACCTGCTCAGCATGGACACTTTGCGGACTCCAAGATTGCCATCATTGGCTACTCCGGCAGATTCCCAGACTCTGAGTCCAACGAGGACTTCTGGGATTTGCTGAAGGCGGGCAAGGATGTGCATCGTGAGGTTCCAGAGGACCGCTTCAATTGGCGAACTCATTATGATCCGACCGGAAAGACCAAGAACACCAGTCGTGTCAAGTATGGGTGCTGGATCAAGGATCCTGGGCTCTTCGATGCCCGGTTCTTCAACATTTCTCCGCGTGAGGCTGAGAACACTGATCCTGCTCAGCGACTTGCCATTACGACGGTCTATGAAGCAATGGAGATGGCTGGGATGGTCCGGAATAGGACGCCATCGACACAGCAAGATCGCATTGGCGTCTTCTTTGGCACCACAAGTGACGACTGGAGGGAAGTGAACAGTGGCCAAGACGTGGACACTTACTTCATCCCTGGTGGAAACCGCGCCTTTGTTCCAGGAAGAATCAGGTACGTACACGGGTTGTAGATTGAGACTACATGACTAACATGGGCTGTCTATCCAGTTACTTTTTCAGATTCTCTGGACCAAGCCTCAGCATGGATACGGCCTGTTCGTCGAGCTTCGCTGCAATCCAGACAGCCTGCGCATATCTTTGGAGAGGAGAATGTGACACAGCAGTAGCTGGAGGCACCAATGTCCTCACCAATCCCGACAACTTTGTCGGACTTGACAGGGGACACTTCTTGTCTACTACAGGTACGTTTCCCGCCCTTCTTGAGCAGACACAAAACTAACAATGCTTTTTTAGGCAATTGCAACACTTTTGATGATGGTGCTAGTGGCTACTGCAGATCAGACGCTGTCGGATCCGTCATTCTCAAGAGACTAGAGGACGCCGAGATGGATAACGACCCCATCTTCGGAATCATCTCTGGAGCTACTACCAACCACTGCGGCCAGACTGACAGCATCACCCGCCCTCATGAGGGTGACCAGACATCTGTGTTTAAGAGGATTATGCGCCATGCCGGCGTGAATCCCCTCGACATCAGCTACGTCGAGATGCACGGCACAGGAACCCAGGCTGGCGACGCAACAGAGATGAACTCGGTACTGTCCGTCTTCGTGCCAGAACGACAGCGGTGGCCGCGACATCCCCTCTATCTTGGCTCTGCAAAGGCAAACATCGGACATGCTGAATCCGCGTCTGGCGTATCGTCGCTCATCAAAGTCCTCATGATGATGAAGCACAGCGAAATCCCGCCGCACTGTGGAATCAAGACGAAGATCAATCACAACTATCCCCTGGATCTGAAGGATAGAAACGTCAACATTGCTTTCCAGACAACGCCCTGGCTGCGAGATGAAACACCGTGTGGCAAGCGATTCGCCTTCTTGAACAATTTCAGCGCTGCGGGTGGCAATACGGCCGTCCTTCTCGAGGATGCTCCTCTCACAAACGGCGTGAAGACCAAGGATCCTAGGACCTTCTATCTCGTCGTATTGTCCTCCAAGACCGCGAAGTCACTGAAGGGCAATATGGAGGCTCTTGTCGATCATCTGGAGAGTCACCCTGAGACCTCAATCTCTGATTTGTCCTATACGACCACTGCCAGGCGAACTCAGCACTCATACCGTGTCGTTGCTGTTGGAAATGACGCAACGTCTGTTGCCCAGGCCTTGAAATACAAGCTGGCCACAATTGAGCCGAAAACTATTCCGCCAGCTGCCAAGATCCCGAAGGTGGCCTTCATGTTCACCGGACAAGGCTCCTTTTACTGTGGACTCGGCAAGGAGCTGTACCTACTCGTATCCTCTTTCAGGGAGGACATTGATCGATTCGAGAAGATTGCTCTGCAGCATGGCTTCCCAAGCTTCCTGAGTGTGATTCTGAACAGCGAAGCGGATGAGGCAAACGACCCCGTTGTCACGCAACTCACCATCACTTGCACCCAGATGGCCTTGGGTAGACTCTGGATATCTTGGGGAGTCAAGCCAGGTTTGACTGTTGGACACAGTCTCGGAGAATATGCCGCCATGTTCGCCGCGGATGTCCTGTCTGCCAGCGACACCATCTACTTGGTTGGTACTCGAGCCCAGCTGTTGAATAAACACTGCAAGCCTGGAACACACTCTATGCTTGCCGTCAAGGCCCCTGTAGACAAGGTCAAGTCTTTGCTTGAGGGCTCGACAGCCGAGATTGCATGCTTGAACCAGCCGACAGGCAACGTGGTCAGCGGTCGGGTTGAAGAGATTGACCGTCTCAAAGAAGTCTTCAAGACAGCCGGACACGATACCACGTGCCTCAACGTGCCATTTGCCTTCCATTCATCCCAAGTTGACCCAATTCTGGAGGAGTTTGAAGCAGCAACCCGTCAGGTGACTTTCAGAGCACCATCTATCCCCTTTGTCTCGCCTCTGCTGTCTGAGGTCATTTCAGATGGAGACTCTCTGGCTCATTCGTATCTGGTCAAGGCATGCCGACAGGCGGTAGACTTCCAAGGTGCCTTGGAAGAAGCGTCCAGCACTGGTCTTGTGAACGAAAAGACCATGTGGCTCGAGATTGGGTCGCACCCAGCTTGCTCTGGAATGGTCAAGGGAACCTTGGGCAGCAAGTCCATCACCGCAGCCACTTTGCGCAAGGACACCGATACCTGGAAAGTTCTGACGACAGCCCTGGAGATGCTCTATCTCAACGGTCTTGATATCGACTGGAACGAATACCACCGAGACTTCGAGCAGTTCAACAAAGTCATGGAACTACCCCGATATAGTTGGGATCTCAAAAACTACTGGATCATGTACCGCAACGACTTCTGTTTGACCAAGGGTGAAGGCACTCAGCCTATTGCACCCGTGCCTGTTGAGATGCCGAAGACTCTCAAGTACCTTTCGCCATCTCTTCAGCGGGTTATCGAGGAATCTCATGACAGTAACCAATCATCCATCCTCGTCGAGTCAGAAGTCCACGATCCCAAGTTGTCGCCCATATTCACTGGCCACAGAGTCAATGGAGCAGAACTATGTCCTTCGGTATGTCTTTGATCTAGTTTATCATTTGGTTTAGAACTAACTAACGCATGAATAGTCACTCTGGGGAGACATTGCCTTCCACCTCGCAAACTACTTCATGGAACAACAATCAATGTCGACTGAGTCTATGGGAATGGATGTTTGCGACATGAAGATCGAGAAGCCGTTGGTACTCAACTCCAACCAGAGTTCTCAACTCTTCAGGGTGTCTGCTGTCGCGGATTGGGCCGAAGGTTCGGTGAAGGTTGCCATCTTCAGTGTCAATGACCAAGGTTCCAAGACGCTCGACCACGCAACATGTACCGTTGACTTAGTGCCCGTACGAACCTGGACCAAGGAGTGGAAGCGAAACGCATACCTTGTGCAGAGCAGGGTCAAGGCTCTCCGGCACTCAGTCGAGAGCGGCAATGCACACCGGCTGAAACAAGGCATCGTTTACAGGCTCTTTGCGAACATGGTCGAGTACAGTCTCCCCTATCAAGGGATGAAGGAGGTCATACTCGACAGCGATGAATTAGAGGCAGTTTCCACTGTCCAGTTCGCCGTGGATGACCAAGGCTTCTACTTCAACCCCCATTGGATGGACAGCGTTGGTGGAGTCGCCGGCTTCATCATGAACGGCAATGAAAGCCCTCATCCAAAGGCTGAAGTCTTTATCAGCCATGGATGGGACAACCTGAAGTGCATTTCCAAGTTGGAAAAGGGCAAGACTTACCATTGCTACAACCGGATGCAGCTGCTGGAAGGGACCTTGTATACTGGCGACACATACATTTTCGATGGAGATGAGATTGTTGCCGTCGTCGAACAAGTCAAGGTACGTTTCCCGTTGTGAAATCTTAGAGAACTTGATCCTAACCCCTGTAGTTCTTGGGAGTTCCTCGCCGAGCTCTGGATGGCCTGCGACCTGCTGGCGCCAAAGCAGCCCAGACCAAGACTCAGCCAGTCGCAAACACTGCCAAGACGACCAAACCCGAGGTCTCGGCAGCGCCTGTTGTGAAGCAGAAGAGCACCAAAGTGTCAATGCCAAAGCCGGCTCCGGCAGTGTCTGGACGCATCTGGGTCGGGATCTTGGCCATAATCTCCGAAGAGGTTGGTGTTGATCTTGGAGATCTGAAGCCCGAGACCGAGTTCGCTGAGCTCGGCCTTGACTCTTTACTCTCATTGACAATCACTGGTCGCGTGCGCGAGGAGCTGGATCTTGATCTCCCTTCGACGATCTTCGTCGACTGCCCAACTGTCAAGGAGCTTCAGCAACTTCATGGCAGCGAGAGCGGCGACTCATCTCTCTCCAACACATCTGACTCCAGCGTGAGCAGAGATTCGGGTACTTCGACACCTGACACATCCCTAGCATCTGAAGAGGAAATTATGGATTACGTTCATATCCTCCGTTCTGTCATCGCCGAAGAGACGGGTATCAAGATGGAGGATATTTCCCCCTCGACACGCCTGGATGAGATTGGCGTCGATTCTCTCCTAGCCCTAACCGCCATAGGGAGATTGAATGAGACCTTCGAGGTAGATCTCCCAGCTTCTCTCTTCGCCGAAAGCGAGACTCTTCTTGAGATCGAGAAAGGCATTGCCATGGCTCTAGGAGCAGACGCAGCACCCTTTGCTCCCGTCGCAGAATCAACCACGCCGAAATCCAAGATTTTCCAGGATGCAGTTGTCCAGGATGCACCGCGTGCGACCTCTGTTCTGCTCCAAGGTTCTCCTAAGACTGCATCGGCAACTGTTTTCATGTTCCCCGATGGTTCAGGTTCTGCCTCTTCGTACGCGACGCTCTCCAGGATCGATCCGAAGATAGCCGTCTATGGACTGAACTGTCCTTGGCGCACCACTCCCGAGGACATGGCCCGATCCAAGTGCACCCTGGGTCAACTATCGGCCAAGTTTGTCATCGAACTTCAGCGCCGGCAGCCAAAGGGTCCGTACCACTTGGGTGGATGGAGTGCTGGTGGAATATGTGCCTTTGAAGCTGCCAGACAACTCGTCGCCGCTGGAGAGGTCGTTGAGTCCCTCGTTCTCATTGACTCACCCAACCCCATTGGGCTGCAAAACCCGCCTGCGCGCATGTATGACTTCTTCCAGCAGCTTGGGATCTTTGGCACCGGCGGAGAAATCCCCAAGTGGCTGCGGCCGCACTTCGATGCATTCATCAGCATGTTAGATGCCTACGAGCCAGCCCCGTGGCCAAAGAACTTGGGGCCTGCTCCGAAGACGCTCATCATCTACGCTACAGATGGCGTGTGCAAGGATCCAAACGGCCCAAGGCCAGAGATTCGACCCGATGACCCGAGAGAAATGATTTGGCTCATCAACCAGCGGACTGATTTCTCGGCTGATGGCTGGGCGTCACTTATCGGCAGAGACCGACTGAAAGTCGAGGTGCTTGAGGACGTTCATCACTTCAGTATGATGGATGCTGGGCCTCAGATGGACAAGATGGGTGTGTATATGAGAAGTTTCTTGGCATGATATATGCAAGCCCAAGCGATCGTCTGGATCAGTGAGAGGAGAGCTGTAAGTTGTGCAGAGTTTTGGTTACCGTCCCTCCTTAAACCTGTTAGATTTCGTTGCATACATTCTTTGTACATTGAATTTCATAGAAAATCCGGCACAAATTGACTACGGAACACTTCGCGACCTGAGTCCCAGTACGAAGTCTTAGGTTTATTGATTGGATCAAAACCCGAATGAGCCCGGAGCTGAGAAGAATCGGTTGGGCTGTTGACATTGCCCACCGCTACCGAGCTACCAGCAACCGCCTGTCTCCCTTCGACAATCCACTTCTAGCAAGGCCAGCCAAAGGAGGAGAAGAAATGGAACAAATAACCAAGCCATGTCTAAGAGTACAAGTGGCAAGGCACTCGGTGAAAAAGTATGTCAAGGGTCGGCATCTTATGGTAGTAACGAGGTTGCCCCGATCTCCAGGCTTACCCGAAGAGTGCCGCGCCCCTTGGGAGAGCAACGTTAACTCGGATGACGCCGACACAAACTTTGTGTTGCGGGGGATTAAAAGACGTTCGGGGGCCGTTGGTTTCTACCAAATAACTGGGAAATTGTTCGTAGTTGCTAGGTCATGAGGTATGGCAGAGACTTCGGGAGGACAAAGCAGGAACTCGGCAACTTTTTTGTTTGCACGAGTGTGAACGGCCCGGACCTCGGGCGGTCAAGTTTATCGGTTTTAGATTCTATCCCTGCATATCAGCAGGTTTTTATTCAATTGAGCCGTCATCTTGTGCTCGGACTGAGGCCCTTGTCTGCTCCGTGTCTGATTTATCTGCACCTGTGCCGCCCCATTTCTCTACGCAACAGACACTTATGCAACATATCCCTATTCCATGGGATTGTCTGCGTGAAAACCAGTCTAAAAAATGACGGGTTTTCTTTCGAGCAAAGAGAATAATGCAGTGCCACTGGACAGCCGACCAGCAAGCAACCGATGAATTCGGGGAGCAAGCCATAAGACGTAGTCATAGCTTTCCAAGACACCGGGCTATCAGAGCCGAAATCGAGGAAGTCGGGCCTTGCAAGGATTTAAAAAGAAGCGGTGGGCTGATGCCGACGCCGATTCCCAGCACCCGGCCGGCTTGGGGGCGTTCCAGTACCGGCGATACGGGAGCGGGGCGGCTTTCGGCCCGGCCTGGGCGGCACCGAATCCAGCAAGTGGAGGCCGGCCGAGCGCGGGCCGCACATTCCCCCGTCCGACTCCCGGCGGCCGGGAACCTTCCCCAGGCCGGCGGGTCCTGGTATCGGCGACCACAACCTGTTGCACAGTAATCCCATCAGGAAGTTAGTCAAGGTGCCCGATCTCCCGTGGCGCTTGCCCCAGATCCGCCGTGGATCCAACCCACCCCGTCCAGCCAGTCGCGGAAGGCGGTTCGCCGTAAGCTAGCGCCTTCCCGCGATATTCTGCTCTGCCCTTGTCCGCTTGGCCGCCTCTCGGCCGACTCCCGCTCCTCTGCCGTCGTTGTACCACGCTTTTCTACCTTTCAACGGCCCACAAGCGGCCTGTCACGAACTGCGATGGCCGCGACGGCTTTGCAATCATGGTCGACGATCTGGGCTGAGTCCGACTGACTCGTTTAAGCATGCTTCTTACCCGTCTGCTCGGTTCCCAGGTCCCCGAGCCACGTCTTGCCGCCCGCCGCTCGCCGCCCGACGTCTCGTATATCATGTTTCGCAGATTCCATCTCGGCCTGGTCTGGTTCCCCTTTGACCTCTGTTATCATTCAACACTGCTTCTGTTTCTCTACCACCTGAAACACATGATCCTAGCTTCCATGCCATTCCTGTCTGCCCCTTTTCTACCATCTACCGATCTCCAACATGGCAACCCATAAGGTCACACATTTCATAACAAACAAGGTCCTCGGCATCGACGTCGAAGAACGATATTCTCGGCTACCCAGGGATCTCGACCAACGTGCAGCCAAGGCCCTTGCTCCTGCGAACATCTATCTCGAAGATGAACCCTCCATCGCTGAGTGGTTCAAGGAGCTGGCTCCCTCAAAAGCGGGCGCTGTTCAATACGTGCGAGATTTGTTCCCGTTTGCAACATGGATTACTCGATACGGACTCAACTGGCTGGTAGGCGATATAATTGCCGGTAAGCTTCCCCTGAGCACCCAGCCTCCCAGTACCTTACTCTGCAGCTGACACAATCATTTCAGGCATCACTATTGGTTTAGTCGTCGTCCCTCAGGCCATGGCTTATGCCCTCCTCGCTCAACTTACACCAGCCCATGGACTCTACACATCTTTCACCGGTGCCGTGCTATACTGGGTCTTCGGCACCTCGAAAGACATTGTTATTGGCGTAAGAACCTAAACTACATTTAATGCTTTCCTCGGCTGACAACTTTACTTCGTTACAGACTACTGCCGTCGGATCCCTGCTTGTTGGCCAAGTCATCGGCCATGTCGAAGGCGTGTCGCCTGGAAAATACACCAACGAGGAAATAGCACATGCTCTCAGCATGATGTCAGGGGCTGTCTTGCTCTTCTTCGGACTCTTTCGGCTGGGATGGATCATTGAATTCATCCCTTATATCCCCATCTCGGCTTTCGTGACTGCCGCAAGCATCACTATCATGTCGACCCAGGTCCCCAGTGCCCTGGGCATTCCTGATATCAACACTCGAGAGTCCCCTTACAAG
Organism: Neonectria faginata; assembly: GCA_030864175.1. Taxonomy (NCBI): domain Eukaryota; kingdom Fungi; phylum Ascomycota; class Sordariomycetes; order Hypocreales; family Nectriaceae; genus Neonectria; species Neonectria faginata. The sequence continues at coordinate 4,081,855 of JAULBG010000001.1, read as the reverse complement.
GTCATCATCAACACATTGAAGTCACTACCTGATGCCCGTCTCGATGCTGCGATAGGCATCACTTCAATAATCTTGCTGTTTGCCATTCGAGACTTGTGTTCCTTCATGGAAGCTCGTCATCCTCGGATGAAGCGCACATGGTCATACGTCTCCTCCCTGAGACTTACCTTTGTCATGATCCTCTTCACCCTCATCAGCTTTCTTGTCAACCGGGGTCTTTCTTTCGATGACTCCAAGTTCAAAATCGTTGGTAAAATCGAGCCTGGTATGTATCGTCATCTTTGTTTAATTCATGTCATCACTAACTTTATTATCAGGTTTCCAGCACGCCCATGTACCGATGCCTAGCACTGGCCTGCTTGGTGACATCATGCCCCAACTGCCCACGGTTGCCATTATCTTGGTCATTGAACATATCGCCATTGCTAAAGCAATGGGACGCCAATACAATTACACAATCAACCCCTCGCAGGAGATCGTTGCCCTTGGCGCAGCAAACATCTTCAGCCCGTTCATGGGCGGATATGTCTGCACCGGTTCATTCGGAGCCTCTGCAGTCCTTTCCAATGCTGGTGTCAAGACTCCCATGGCCGGCGTTTTCAGCGCACTCGTCCTTGTGTTGGCTCTATACGTCTTGACCGCTGTTTTCTACTACATTCCCAAAGCCGCACTTGCTGGTCTCATTATCCATGCCGTGTGCAATCTCATTGCCCCGCCGAAGAAGCTGTACACGTATTGGCAGCTATCGCCTCTGGAAACTTGCATCTGGGTGATTGGCGTTGCTGTGGCCATCTTCGACTCGCTCGAGACGTCCATCTACGTTGGCACTGCTCTCTCCGCTGCACTTCTTCTCTTCCGTCTCGCTCGTACAAGGGGCAAGTTTCTTGGGCACGTCAGAGCGCAGCGAGTCGTCGATGCAAAGGGCAAGTCTGGTGAGATGAGTCGACGCTCAAGCCACACCACTCTTATCAATGAAAACGACACTCGCGACATTTTTGTGCCTCTTGATCGTAAGGATGCCTCTAATCCTGACATTGTGGTCGACTTGCCATATCCTGGCGTCTTCATCTACCGCTTCAGCGAAGGCTACAACTACACCAACCAAGCATATCATATTGATACCTTGGTTCAGTGTGTCATGAAAAGCACTCGTCGCATGTCGGAAGAGCACTACGAGAAGGAGTCTGATCGGCCCTGGAACAACCCTGGCCCCAAGAAGCATGACGCCAACTCTGGTCACCTGCCATATCTTCGAGCCATCGTGCTCGACTTTTCTGCCGTGAACAACCTCGACATCACTTGCATTCAGGGTCTTGTTGACTTGCGAAACTCCTTTGACAAACATTCTGCCCCCGACGCCGTGGAGTGGCATTTTGCCAATGTTCACGGCCGCTGGTCTCGCCGTGCCCTCGCCAGTGCTGGTTTTGGATTTCCGACATCGCAAAACGCCGAAGCGCTCGTAAACTGGACGCCGGCGTACTCGATCGCTACTACGCTTGCAAACACCCACCGTGAACCAGACATTGAGGCAGACGCAACCTGTAGCGAAGATCCCATCCGGCGAGAATCCTCCGATAGCGAAGAGAAGGCGACTATAACTTCGGAAAGGCTTGACGCGGAGTCTGTCGAGACTATCCCTACTTCGTCCGGACATCATGTGCCAATGGCCTCTATCTTTAGTGTTGATCGGCCGTTCTTCCACATAGATCTGCTCGATGCGGTGGCCGCGGCAGTGAAGGATGCTCAAAACAAGGACAACCATCTGCAGCCATGATGGTATCAGGAATACCCATAGAACGGCGACTAGACTTGGATTGAATGCGCTGGTGTTTTGGTGTTGTCAAAGGGAAAAGGCACAGGGAGCGCTTTTTACAAGTGCATTAAACACAGTATTAATTTTAGACTAGCTTTCCGAGTAATGAAACTTATGACCCAAACATAACCAAGGCATCATCGAGATCGACAGCTGGTGATTTTTAGTTCCTTCATTTTACATAAAGTTGCGACAGTACCGCTTCTGCCTTCAGTCTACTGATGGACAAGAGTGATTTCCGATGCCTATTGCGATTTGTATAATCCTGGTTGTAATTTCTCCCATTCTATACGTGTCCCTAACAAATTTCCGTCGTTTACTTTCCATTCTATGGTCCCAAATGATCTCTACCCAAGTACGCCTCGTCCATGAACTCCAACTGGCCTCTCCTGCGAAGCCCTCGAAATCACAAATATCGCTTTGTCTGCCAGTAAAACTCCTCGGCGCCTGTCATCCGCCTTTCTATCCCCCCAACAGCCCTCCGAATATCTTCACTCTCCATGTCGCCATTTGCAACCAACTCACGCACCATCCGCTGAAACTCACCCTCCCAAGTCCGCACCAGCGAAAACGACCAGACTTTGGCCGCCTCAACGCCAATGTGCGTCTCGGCGGCGAGGATGCTGACACCGTTCATCATGACTGCGGATTCGCCGCACGTTTGCCATACTGTCCACTCGCGGTCGAAGGAAAAGATGTCGTTGAGCGTCATGACGTGGTAGTTGGCGATGCGCTCGAGCGGCGCGAGCTTGTGCATCTTCTCGCCCGGGAGAAAGAGGTTCTCCGTCCAGTAAAGCATGGTGGAGCAGATGTTGATGCCGAAGTCTACTTCGCGGTATGCGAGGTACTTCTGGAAGGAGTCGAGGTTGCCGCGGCTGGAGTCGCAGTGGCAGAACAGCATCTCCACGTATTGGTCGATGATGAGTTGCTCGCGACAGGATGAATCCCTGATGAGGGGGTCGGTGATGGGAGCTTGTGCGAGGATTCGGGTGAAGATGGAGTGGTGCATTATTTCGATGGTGGTGAGAGGGACGAAGCACTCAGGCGCGTCTCGAAGTGTTGATAGACGCAAAACGACATTTGTGCTATCTTCCAGTTTCTGATGTTCGAACCAGTCTAACACTTTCGTCAGCACATTTCCAATCCCCATGCATAACAATGATGAGCCTCACCGTCCATCAAGAACCCGAGCAGCAGCAGCTCGCAAGCAAGCTTGACGCGTTCAAACTCCCCAGTAGCGAACATTCGGAGAGCTGTATCGCTGAGTCTCCAGCTTAGGAAGCCGAGTCTTGCTCTAACCGAGGGCCATTCCCATGTGTTACTGAGGTATTGGTTGACGTATGTCTCGATCTCGTCATGTCGGGCGTGGATCTCTGGTTCTGAAAGGGTTGTTGGTACGCTGATGGAGCGCAGAGGGTGATCTATTGAGGCGTTCATTGTGAGAGTTGTGTTTCTGAACTTGAGTTTGATCTTCTTCTTCACTTGCGAATCTCTCTTGGGCTGCCCGTTCACTTATATACCGTTATCTTGCTTGGCGTCGAGGCGGGAAGCATGGGATCCTTGATAGCGTCGAAGCACTCGGAATCGAGCCATCCTCCTTCCAGCTGAGGAGACTTACTAGGTGCACGAATGGCTTTACTAGGGGTACGAATAATACTCAGCCCTAGGGCTAATGCGTAAGGTATGATGCAGAACTCCCCAAGTCTTTACCTTGGGGTATACGTTTATTCGTAGGTATTCCTCAGTTTTGGGCTCCTATTCGTTTGGGCGGTGAGCTTTCCAGGTAGATATCGAGGAAAGAGACTTGATTGGTTTCTGAAGATATCTTAGTTTATGTCCTAAGGCCGATAGTGCCGTCTTAGCCGTGTAGTTATAGCTACTCTTACTTTTCAGCTGCTGACGGGCCTTCGTTACGACAAGCTACAGGGTAGGCCGACGACCAAAATGACATGGCATACAATACAAGCCCTGACCCAGCGTTTCCGAACTTGTAAAATGATTGATAATTACTCATTGCAAATTTTTACAACCATTGGCATATATCTAGGTGTTTGAGCCTAACCCGAGTCTCCAATCAACTCAACTAATCATCATCACTGTTTAGATACAGCATCCTAGAATCGTTAGCATCATTCGTCATTCGGCCTTGCGGGTGCTGACTAAAGATAAAGCCCCTCCCCCGCGTTGATCGACACATCGGTTCAACCGACTATCTCCAGGTAGTCTCAACTTCAACCGTTCATCTTATCTGTCCTCAATTTATCTGTCCTCAATAATAACAACTGTTGTCATTGCACCAAAGCTTCGATCGTGTCTCAACCTCCGTTGCAAGTAGCGGTCGTGTCAACACCGTTCTTTCACATCTTCCACGCCGATAAAGGCTGTCAAAACAATCTGTCCTGACCACCTACCAATACACTACAATTTGCTTTGCCTCTATCTATCGATCTATTCCACCTATTTGAAATCCTGCACCATGTCTTCATCCAACTCTTACATCGCGCTGCTACCGAACGAGGTAAGGTCCTACGACCCTAACGCCTCATAATCTCCTGTTAATCATATCTCAGACCCTCAGCGCTATTGTATCACACTCCTCAACCCTAGAGCTCCTCCCCCTTGCCCTCGTCAATCGCCGCTTCTATTCCCTCGTCACCCAGGTCCTCCACCAGCGTCTCATCCAAACAGCCCCCGTACCCGAAAACCAGTTGATGCTCGAGTGCTATCACCCGAGCGCCAGGTTCTACACGCCGTACCTGGCATGCAAGTTCCAAAAGACCGTCGTGCGTGACGGGCCAGAGTTCGATTCCGCATCTCCAACACTGTCGGACCTGCAGAGGCTCTACGCTTCGTATCGCATCGTGTGGTCGGAGGAGAACCGTCGTCCGCGACGGATCCGGGCTCGATTCCTCAACGCGGAACGTGGTTCCAAAGCCGACGATGACGACATCACTGTCAATGTGGACTTGGACGAGGGAGAGTCCTTCAGCCAGCTATGCGCTGGTGCATATATGGTCAGAGAGGGGCCCAAGCCGAGTATCTTTGTGAGCCACTACAACATAGAGGATGGAGTCATGCGTGTCTTTAGGAAATGGCTGGCTGAGAGAGCCTCGCAAAACCCGCCTTCGAATGAGTCAGATAACATCCTCTGGATAGACCGGTTCAAGAACGTGGGCATTCGGTTCCGTGTTAATCCAGCTGCGTCACGAAGAATGCCGCTTATATCTGGACCTGATGATGAACCGCCAGTGTCATATGGTCTGGTTTACGAGGGTGAGTTGACCGATCGAAAATTCCGGAGTGTCACATTTCTTGTGCTAAGAATTGCAGAACTTCTCGTCCGCGCAAGCACCCTCCTACGGTCAACAGAGGCGATGTTGGTGCAGGAAATTTCCGATGCTGGAAACACTGTTGTGATCCATGGAGCAGCTTTGTCCTGATAGTGCGCGAACAGGAAACAAATTAGACGAGGCTCGTTAGATTCATGAGTGAGATGCGCAATCTAATATATGGGCTTTAGGCATATAATTGCGTCTGCCGGTGCATTGGCAACAGTTATATGTGCCTCTAGCACTCCATCAAATCGATGTACTCTGCTTTAGTGTTCACAGTGGTAGCATCTTTTACTGCCTGGGCTGAACCTGTAACGAACTCAATTAACAAGAGCAGTAGGATTGACATCGCTGTAGGATATCTTTTTATATCTCATCGTCACATTCAAGCATTGCAACTAGTAAATCCGTCACAAGCTCGCCGACCTCTTTCCGGGCGCTTCGGCCATTCTCCTCAGCTCAACATCACTCCCGGAATCCGTATCCTCCAGGAAACTCTGCCCTCTACCGGTACGGATGTCTGGGCTCGGTGGCGGAACTGCCCTATCAACGGCTGTCTCCACCATGTCGCACGTTTCGTTCCTGTCCCGCCAGGTCTGTCGCAGAGCGCGGTGGCTGGTGATGAAAAAGATGGTCGAGTTCCACAAGCCCTGTAGAGGCAGCACGGCGGCAGTAGCGACGTGATACTCGAAGGGTGAGTCGCCGACCAGCCAGCTATGGATGCGGTTCATGCTGCTGGGGATCCAGGTGACCAGGACGCTCAGGGCGAAGAGGAAGCTGGTGCGCAAGTAGGCTCGCTTGATGGGGTCCTCGATCACGAACTTGGACACGGCCCTGTTGGTTGCATTCGTAATGCGACGCAGCGGGCGTCTCGATCGCGAGGGAGCGCCCGCGGGGGACGTGACCGTTGAGAAATAGTTGCTGGGCGCGGTCTGGATCGGCGGGGGTGAGGACTCATCGAATGAGACGTGTGGTGAGGATTGTGTATGCGTAGGTCTTGGCTCTTCGGGGAGCGAAGCTGGGGTAGCGGTCGACTGGATGACCTGGACCTCAGTCACGATGGTTCCGTAGAAACAGTCTTGAGGGACAAGGAGATCCACGCGAGGCATTTGCTGCTGTGAAGGGTCAGTAACCAGTGCCAAGTGCTCCCTGTGAGTTCTTGACTTACTTGCTCATAAGTTCCAGCCTCTCTGCTCTTGGACGCGGAAAAGCTCCTAAGTCGATTCCTCGTGCGAAAGACTTGGTAGCCAACCAAGAAGTAGAATAGCAACGATCCAACGATGCAGATCCAAATAAGCATGTAGTAAGAATAGATGCGAACATTTTCCCACTCCTGATCTACCCAACACCAGATCTAACATCAGACTCGTTAGTCGACGGGTGAGTTCAGGATGAAGGAAGCAGATAGGCACTCGCCGTGGCTTGGCCAAATACTGGTCCGCGGCCCGAGCTTCTAACAAGGACCAGCGAAAGAGAGATGACAAAAGGGCCTCCGTAGCAGATGAGGCAGTATAGCCACCACCACTTGCGGAAGGCATCGGGGCTTGTTCGGAAGAAGAATACGAGGAAGACGTTGAAGGCCATGGCGAGGGACCACCAGGGGTCAGACTGCATGAACCTATGGCATGTGTTAGCTTCCTGCTCCAATGACAATACAAATAAAAGAGAAACTAGCGAGTAAGGAGAGACAGAGGGAACCACCTTACATTTGGAATAAGAAACCTTGTCCCTGACAGAGCGCCGAGTCCGTCCCACTATGCAAGCCATCCATGGCGATGATGCTGGCAACGCTGGCGCCGATGTTGGCGATGCTCGCAAAGACGATGAAGGTGTTCTGGACATTGCGAACCCGCGGGGCCAGGGCGTAGGCGGCGAAGAGAAACAGAACGGCCACTAAGCTGATGGTGCCTCCTATGCGTTCCAACAGCGTCAGTGTCTGAGCCTGCGTGGGCGTCATGATGATGACCTCGGCGCGGGCGACGAGGAGCGTATGCATCGGCATAGCATCCGGGGGGGGGGGGGGGGGGAGGAGATGATGCAGATGAGGAGGTTGGACTGTATCACCACCTGGTTGAGAGAGATGGAAGTGCTTGGGTAGTTTCTCTCTCCGCCCGATGACGGGGGGCTGGAAGTCGAAGAGAGAGCAGGAGAGTATCGGTTATGCTCAACCAAGGGCCCAGACGACGTAAAGTAGGCCCCTCGTCTCGGATCAAAGCGAGTGACAGATTCAGTACGAGGGAACGACGGATAGAGAGAGAGGAGATGGGAACGAGAGGGAAGAGCGAGGGATTGGATTCGAACAAGCGAGGGTGTGTTCCGCGAAGGAATCTCGCTCGGCTCGCACAGAGCAGAGCAGAGAAGAGCAAAGCAGAACAGAGCGGCGGGTTATTTGTTGACGGGGGGGCGCGGGCTGCCGAGGGCTGAGAGGGAAACGAGAGCAGCCTACCAAAAGGCGGCGAAGCTGAGCTGTGCCACCGTCGCCGGCTGCAAGAAGCCGTGATGGTGGTCTATGGGTGGTGGGAGACGGTGGATGCAAGTGAGCTGTGGTGGGTTTGAGGTGGAAGAGGAGGCCATCTCGGTTTCCTTTTTTTTGTTTTATCTTGAAGCTCGCCTCCTCTCTCACCCTCTCCTCACTTTGGCCTTGCTTCTTCACACTCAGCTCAGAGCAATGACGGGGGAGGACGTGGGAGATTTGCAGTTAATCACCGACAAGGCCACCATTCATCTGCCACCACCGCCGTCTGCCAGCTGCCAGCTACCTACCGCTCACTTAATCACTCGCCCATCAGCATCAACCCGCCAATCCCCATCCTTCATCGCCCTCCATCCACGGCTTCCCGCATGTTTCCAAGTGTCCAAGTGTAAAGCATCATCCTTTACTTTGGCTCAGCATCATAGATGTAACTCGAGTGATCGTTGTCCCAGTCAAGTCACCAAACAACGAAACCAAAGCAAACCTGCTTCGAATAAAGACTCGCCGAGTCCATCGGGCCCTACAACGCCTTGGCCCTCCTCCACGCTCGTTCTTGTCTTTCTCCAGCCGAACGCAGATCCACACAGCCTCATTTTGCCTGTTCCCCGAGATCCAACCCCCCAAATGACGATGCAGCGCCCATCAGCCCGCCGCCCGATGCAAGACGGTGCAGTGTAACCGGGCAAGCGACGCCATGGGCTGACTCTCGAGTCCGACGAAACGACACATCCCCGTCCTCCACCTCCAATCACCATTCTCCGTCTCCTCCTCCAGCGTCGAGCCGCCCCGATCATCACCGTCCGGCCCCCAATCAACAAACTCTCCGCCAAAAGCAAACACGCATATCCCCTCCCCGCGTACTCTCCACTAGCCTCGAAAACAAAGTGCGCCTCTCTCGCCTACGCCGGCCACCCAGCAGCGGCCGTTTCAGGGATTTGCGGTGAACGGGCTGCGGGACACGAGATCTGGGCGGCGATTCCGGCCCTGTCAGTGTCTAGACGTGAGATGGAGGCACTTGTTTGCCCTCCATGCGTCAAGCCTCGATCAGTGTGGCGTCAGACTCCCAGCGCGCCGAGCCGCCGAGCGACAGTCCTCGGTAGAATGATACGGATAGAGTGTGGCTTGTCCTAGATCTCCGTGGTCGACGGACACTCGATCACCGTAACGTCGACCCCAGAGTCTCATAGCTGAGCCCCCACGCCCAAACACAAGTCCTGACTACACAAATTGGGGCATATATTCACTGTTTAGGTTATACTTGGAGTTCATGTCCAGAGGTGTTACTATACCTATTCTAAACGCTGGCCTTGATTATGCGTCCCTGTCGTCTATATCATCGTCGTAAAATAGATCCTGCGTGTAAAGTCATCATTTTCTCGAGACTTGACCAAGTCACTTCTATGATGCATCTTGAGAGCAAGGCCGGACGGAGCCTTATGTCCATTTCACAATGTTAGCGAGGGCTATCACGGAATACAGTGTGATTCTCCCAAATCTCTCGTCACCTGGTCAATCCCATTATACGGATACGGGCCGTCTGTGTGCGGCATTGCATACTGAGCGAGCACAATTGGTCGTATGCATACGACCTTGTGTATGACCTGTTGACAAGACTTGTTTGCTACTGTGGCCCTCTAAATGTCTTGCTTGGAATAAATGAGCGCATTTCGTTGCCTAAGCTCCACCACTAAATTCATCGCAATGTAGGACATCATTTCGCCTCACGTCGTGCGAGAATCCTGAGAATCAAACTGATATGTAGTATATCCAAAATGTTCATTCCAACCATCCTGTGTGACCGAACCCCATAGCCCAGTCCCTCGGACAGAAAAGGTACCCAGACTTCGTAGAATACATGGCCTCTCCTCCCCTATAGAGTGTAAATAAAGTCGGGTCTCTGGTCGCCCATCGCATGAATCGCCTCGGCCGTCTTGCCCTCCACCCAATGGTCCCGCTCCCCGTTGAGACGCTTCCTGTTTTCCCGCGCAAGCATCGTGTACATGATTGCGCTACCGCCGAAGAGGCCGGTGAACATGAACGCGAGAATGGTTCCGTGGCCTTCGTAGAAGGTAGGCGGGGAGAAGAAGACGTTGCTGCTCACGATGCCGTTCAGGTTGCCCCACCCGATGACGAAGCCGAGGACGATGCCGCGCTTGTATACACCCTCGACATTGTTTGCAACCCAAGTGATCGTGATGGGAATAGCAGGGTAAATACCGATGGCGCCAAGGAAGGTGCCGCAATACTGTACGGCCGGGTTCGTTGAAGCAATCAGCATGATAAAGCCCGCGAGGCCGATGGGCGCAACCGCCAGGTTGAAGATACCGCGTCTGTGAACACGATCCGAGTATATGCCGACACACACCGTCACAATGGCCGCCAAGGCATATGGAGCCACGCTCAGAAGCTGGTTCTTGATGACAGCCTCCTTGGTGGTGAAGGACATGTTCTGGATGATGGTGGGTAGGAACACACTGAAAGAGTACAGCGGCATCAGAGGGCCCATGTAGATGAGCATGCCGCAGTACGTCTTCCAGTCCGTGACGGCCTGCCAGAAGTACTTCATCCTGAACTCTTCATGCTGGGCCGAGGCCTGCTGGTCGCGTTGGAGGCGAAGAATCACGCGACGGCGATCTTCGTCGGACAGGAACTTGGCCTCGTCGGGGAAGTCATGGACCATCCAGAACGAGATAATTCCGACGATAATGGTCAGCAGACCTTCGAGAATGAAGATCCAAGCCCAGCCGGGAATGTCAGCAATGCCATCCATCTTCTCGATACCGGCTGCGAGGAGACCACCAAAGGAGCCAGCCAACGCCGCCGCCGAGAAGAACCAAGCAGCACGAGCACCAAACTCAGAGCGTCGGTACCAGCACGAGAGGTAGTAGTTAATTCCGGGAAACAGACCAGCCTCGGCCACGCCAAGAAACCATCGAGCGGCCATGAGGCCGGACCAATTCTTGACGAAACCCATTCCGAGCATGCAGCAACCCCAAAGCACCCTAGGCCGAAGTCAACAAACCATCCAAATGACGTTCTCAGGGAGAGGGTTGCTCACATAATTATGGGGATGAAGATGGACGGACGAGTGCTCTTCAACAGAATGTTGGCGAGAACTTCAAAGAGGGCGTACGAAATGTAGAAGATGGTCAAAGTCGAGTTGAATTGAGTCGTTGACATGGGAATGTCCTTCATGAGACCGGCGATTTTGGCGTTGCCAATGTTGGTACGATCGAGGAAGCAGACTAGGTAGAGGAAGCACAGCTGTATAGAGTTGGTTAGCATATGAATGATCTCCTTCAACTGTGGAGTAGCTGTGCAGAACATACCCATGGGATGAGCTTCATGTCAAGCCTTCGAACGAGTTTGCGTTCCTGTATTAAACGGTTAGCAACAGCTAGCATTGGCAGTTCAGACGTTGGTCACGTACCACGGCCTTCTTCTCGAAATCTGACAAGCCAGCATCGGGATCGTTGACAAGATCGACCTCCTGAGTTGTGGCCTTCTCATCGAAGGCCTCGTTTCGGTCCAGGTCGCTCATGATTGCTCAGTTGACAGAGTAGAGGCCTGGTAACGGGAGTATATGGGGATGAACCACGGAGGGGGGGGGTTCGTTCTCCGAGTCACGTTGATGGAAACGTGGGAGAGGGCGGGATGGGACAAGGTCGCAGCAGCCAGCCGAGCAGAAGAGCAATGGATTGGCAGTGGCAGGCAAGATCAAGACAGAGACTCAGGATCTTTGACGATGCGAGACAAGGGCTCCAGAAACGGGAGGGATGGTGAAACGGTGAATCCCGTGTGAAGCGGGAAGAGCAAAAGAGGAAGGCAGCACGATGATGTATAAGAGAAATGGACAGAATGCCAAGAGAACAGAGAACTGGAGACGAATCACTGAAACAGAGAGTGGTTGTCTATCTGCGAGTGAGGGAGAACTCGTTGCATCTTGTCCAAGGCAAAGGCGGCCAAGAAGAAGAAGAAGAAGAAGAAGAAGAGAGCGGCTGGCTTTAATAGAAAAAGCCAACGCGTGGAGGGTTCTTCTCGCTTGCCATTGCCCCGTCGTGGGGGAATGCAGCCCCGAGCAAAATGAGGAGCAAAGTGTGGAAAGGGGGAGCATCTCTTTCTCGCCTCACCAAGACGCTTCTGATCCTGTGAGGAGGAAGATGGTGGACGAGGTTGTAGTGGATAGGTGTGGAGGAGGAAGAGGAGGTACTTCGTACAGCTGCACAACGACGACACAACCCCGTTCCAGCTTTTTCTCATTCCATCCATCCGTCCGCCCGCGTCCAACCCCAGTCGCGGGCCCTCGCCGAGCCAGTCAAGGGAACCGAACCACAGTGAAGTCAGTGGCTTACTGCGTACTTTCTTTCTGGGCGATTGGAGGGAGGGGAAGAAAACGTGGACAGGGTTGGGTTGGGGTTGGGATGGACCCGCCGTTGTTGTCTCGGGCTGCGATGACCCCTGCGGGCTTAGTTGTTTAGTTAGTTCAGGACTCTCCAGGTTGTGGTTTTGGAGAGGAGCAGGATTTGCCTGCAGAGTGCTTTAGGGTCTCGGATCTGGCGATCCTTGGTGCCTGTGGGGGACGCAAAGAGACGGTTACGGTAGCCGTCGCCGTAGCCGTCGCCGTAGCCGTGGTGCGTCGTCTCGAACGGAACGGGTCGTGCACGCTGCAGCTACTCATTCATGCTTGAAGAGAGCCTTGTGCGATTTCGAGGCGGCCACGCGAGATGGCGCTCGCCGTGTCGGGCGCCGGCGCCTGGTTTCTGTTCTTTCTCGGTGCCGTGCCGTGTCGCCTTGTGTGCCCGGTCTTGTGCGTCCTGTGGGTCTCTTTGTGTTGCAGCTAGTTCGCAGTCGAATTTGCATTGTCAACTGCATTTCTCTTTGTTTTCGTGGGCCGTCATCGATCGAATGGGCGGGTTCCGGACGTGTACGAGGGACAATGCAAGGGCTCGTTTTCCTCGTCCAAGTCCAGGCCCATGACCATATATTGACTCGACTGATCAAAGATGAGATCCCTGATTTCCCCCAGAGATGCATCTCCCAGTTGGCCCCGTGGGGAATGCCCTCCCTGCCTTGCTCTCTCTGGGGAAGCCGGTAGACCAGACCAGACCAGACCATCTCGCATCAGGAGACCGATGACACAGTCGTGATCCGGCCGGCTGGATGGCCTCGCCTCATCTCATCTCATCTCATCCCATCTCAACCCACTGCGCACACCCGCCTCCGTATCTGTTCGTCGCCGTGCCGCCGCCCTGTCGTGTTCGAGGCATGCGTGGTCTATTTGTCGCCTGCGTCAAGCCACTCCACGTGCGGCGACGGCCTTGGTCCTCCATGCTTGTTTGCGACTGCATCCCATTCGCATGTCTGTGCCTGTGTCCGTGTGGTTTATTTAACTCAGATATACCCCAAATCGTCGGGTCCGTCGGTAGTAGGCCACTCACAAGCCCCCGCTGCCCTCCCTCGTCGTCCTCGAGCCGGGAAAGCGCCGTGGTCATGGCATGTTGCAAACTTGTCGTCTTAGCCTCACCCAGCGAGAACCTTGGGCAGAAGCGAGGCCATTCCTCCTCGGTCCATCAAACATGCCACCCTGTGTTTCTTCTAGAGTGCGAAGCATGACTCGATGTTAGTTTAGAGATGTGCCAAGAGCACTGGTCTCGAGGCAGTGTGGTCCCTCTCTCAGCCCTGACGATGGGCAATCATCTCCACCTGCAAGTAAACAAGCTACGAATCAATCCCTCACCGATAGAAACCCCAGCCAGCCCGCTCCCTTGGCAAATCTCCTTTTTTCCCCGGTCTGCAGATCACCGCGGGAAGGTAATGCACAGGTAGCTAATCCCCGAAGTCAAGCAATCACCCGTCCCCCCCTCCCAGGAACTCAGCCTCACGCAAGATGAATCAAATAACTCGATGACGAATGAAGTTAGCGGGAACACAAACAATTAGACTAGCTGCAGCAAGCTAATGGGAACCAACATGACGCTGCTTCCAGAACCACGACTGGTCCATTGAAAGCCATAGCATTGCGCCCGCCACCGCAGCCAAGCCGGAGTCTTCAGGATACCCAGCCACTGACCGCCAAGTCGTGCAACATGGAGCAAAAAAGAGCAAAATAGAGCAAAATAGAGCAATAGCCAGAACACTATTGAGAGTAATAAAGAGCGCGTGCAACGGGAGAATGCAAGAACTACTCGGAATGTATGAACGAGAATTGCGGGCATTAACCTTGTAATCTATTATTAATGGCAGGTAGAGAGGGCTGTTGGGACACGAATAACTTCTACGAACGACATGAATAAGTACATGTCTAAAATGAAAGACTTGAATAATTCGATATTGTGCTTTACTGGACTTTACGCTGTACAGCTTATTCGTGTCATTACAAGAGTCGTTCGTACCCCAAGCAAGAATCTTCGAGTCCATGCGTTCGAACCAGGGTTGTCATATTATTAGTGTCGGGAACAGACATGGCGGCTGCCTACATACAGACAGGAGGTTATTGTTCCTGCAAACTAACAAGGGCCTTCGAGTTAACCCTCCCTAGGTTTGTGAGGGGAACAAGCATAAGTCGCGTGGGAGGGGGAGGGGGGCGAGATGATCGTGGCCTGTTGCTTCCATCTGAACGAGTAAGTGCTGACCCTCGCGACGACGGAGTGGTCCGATGGCCACCGGTGGAGTCGCGGAGGTTCAAGGCCGTTGGTATAGCGCCGACGCCCGGGATCCGGATCTTCGCGTGGCGGCGACTAGTCTGTTCTGTTGCCTCCAGATTAAGAAGAATCCCTTCCAAAGAACCCAAGGGAAAAGAAACCCCCAAGAAGACCCTTGCTTAGCTTGCCCGTCGAGCAAGATAAACCTATGCACGCCATGAGATAGAACCCGACACAAATGTCTCGGATGCCGCGGCGCAGCGCCACACGGGGTTCCAACACCGTTATACACACACAGGCACATACACACTGATTTGTGATTTACGACCTCACGATGGCTTCCTTTGCCACTGTTGCCCACAGCTCACCCAACCCCATGCCGGTACTCGCCCGGGAACGCCGCAAGGTTGCGGTTCCGCTCTCTCCCGCAGACCGTTTTTGCTGGTTGTGTGGCTTCGCCTCAGCCCGCAATTCCATGCCCGCAATTCCACTTCCCTGCGTCGAGCCCGCAATGTCTGTCCTTCTTACTCGACCATGACCGTCACCCGCGTAACCAACGCTGTTTAACTTGCGGGGATCGCCAGGGATTGTAGGTTGCCGTCTTAACCGCCACAGGGTCTTGCATCAACGTAATCCATGGTAAGCCCAGTGGATAGATAGATATCCTCAACCAATCTAGCAACACGCCAAGTCCCACGTTGTCGACAATGTAACCTTGAGGTGATAGGACTTGGTCTTGATGAAACCTATTAATCGCAGCTTCTCGTAAACCCTTCTTAGACGAGCCGGGCCGAGTTCATGGTCGTTACTAAGTCTTTACAGAGTCGTGACATGCGGACAAGAACTTGCTCTCCGCACCTGGCTCATTTTCCTCCGAGAACCACTTTCCATAACGGCACTCAAAGACAACCTACGGTAATTACACCAAGAACTGCAGCACCTGTTCATGCGATGCTGTTCTTCGCCCAGCAAACCATAGTCATATGGATCACCCCCTAGACACTGCTCACTCCGCGTTACCGATGCCATGTACCGCGCAAAGGGCGTCAACATAAGTATTAATAACGCGACCCCAGTCACCCAAACAGTGCCAGGATGTAACCGTCACGAGAACCGCCTCCAATGGTGCATGCCTGTGCGGCGAGATAGAACTGTGGGGGGGGCACAAAGATCCAGAGACACGTTTGTGTTCGTACAAACACGAGCAAATCACGTATTTCAGTGGACACTGGGGTCAATGCTGTATGACCCCAGACCTGCCTCCGTTTTCGGGGCGCCCCGAATGCATCGTGGGGCTGTAGTGTTAATGATGTAACTTGTGCAATACCCTATACCCTAACCTCTTTACTATACGCGTTCATAGCTAACGACATTTCTGCACTGTTTTACGCCTCCAAGGAAGGCCTGGGGTCTCGTAAAAGGTTTTTTTACTGGCAGTGATGGCGTCATCTTTACCACCGAGACTCCTGCGCCGATTCCAGCTGGTGGCTCCGCTGCGTGTTATTGGGGTGAGGTTCCAGTCATACGGGAACCCACCGTTTTCGTGAGCGACTCAGTTGCAAAGCTGTTGAATGGTCTGGAGGTATATCTCGACCGATTGTCTTCTTCGATAGTAGAGGTTAAACCATACTGAATTTTGGAATACTAAATTATTTCCAAATACGCTTAAGTTGCTTGTGGTGGGAAACTTCGTTAACTACGGTCTCGCGAGAAGGAGGAAACTAGCCTATCATGAACAATCCGACAAGCGAGTTCAGTAGTGTTCATTTCCTGCTAGGTAAATGGAGAGACGAACTCCATCTCCCCAATAGATATATGTCCAGTAATTCACCCTGTTCCTCCATCCTCGTACGCGCAAGAGCCGGGCGTCGAGTAGCGCGTAAATATGGGCGTTCTCGAACCAGGCAGTAGGAAAAAGAGGATCCCCGCAGGATATAGAAGACAAAACTTTGGTCTTATTCAATCCCCATCTAAAGTTCCAAGTCTCCCCATGAGCTTGGTTCTCCCAAGCAAGGCCAGTCGGAAGTCTACCAGCATGCCACCGGCTGATCTTGCACTACCCACGCCCGATCCTGATACGCGCTGATCGCAATGGAATCGTAAACTCGATGGCAAACATGGGTGAAATACATGGGAATGCATGGGAAGGTCAGCAAATGGATACATGATAGGCGAACACAACATCCATTACATCCACCCGCGAGATACCTTAAAATTGACAAAAGTGGCAGACTAGATGCCTGGGCTTCCAGACGCGATCTAGGAAGAGGCAACAATTAACCTGAACTCTAGCCATGACCTAATACTAATAAGCAATGCCAACACAGCTAAATGGAAAAGAAGTCGTGCGTGTTCCATTGACAGAGCGTCAGACTCCGAGCGATGGAAGGGGTGTGAACCGTCACAAGGACAGTCTGCAATGGGATATCCATGTGCCACAAGATTAACTTAGGGGGAATACGATAGCTTAAGGGATAGAGGTGTACAGGCAGCAAATCTTTGGTTTCAAGGGACACCAAAGCTAGGTCTGTACGACCCTAGAACTCCAGCCTTTTGAGCCCGCAATAGCCCAAGTACTTCGCGGAGCTCAGAGTCATTTATGCTCCTTGTGTGCACCGACAGCTTGCTGCGTGCTTCTGGCTAGCGGGATTGCTGTAAAGCCTTACGCCTTCGACGAAAGACCAAGCTCCTTGTAGAAAGATTCTGTGCTGGGCTCTCTGCCCAGGAACTCCTTCAGGAATTCCATCTCGTCAATACTACCACCCTTCTCCAAAACAGTGTGGCGGTATCTACGGCCCTCCTTACCATCCATGGGGTTCTTCGCGAAGAACGAATGGAACATGTCGAGAGAGAACACCTCAGAGTAGAGGTAGCCGTAGTATCCGGCATCATACCCCCCGATGAAGTGGCCGATCCCGGCGTGGCGGTTGCCCCATTCACTATTTGCATGTCAGCATCAACTCTTTAGCCCGAAATCGTCGAGTCATATACTTACTATCCTTCTCCGAGATCTTCAGGGCCCTTGGTTCCAGAAATGTCGTGTCGAAGCGTGTTCCAGAGCCGGCGGGCGTTCAGCTCCTTGACAGCCTCATGAGATTTGGGAGTGTGCACCGTCATGTCAAAGGTTCCAATAACGATCTGACCGAGGGCACCGATAGCCGAGTTGAGACGCTTGGTAGAAATTAGCCGCTCGATCAAGTCATCAGGAATCGGCTCGCTGGTCTCCCAGTGCTTAGACAAGGACTTGAGAACACTAGGGGTCCAGCACCAGTTCTCCAGCATCTGCGAGGGGGCCTCGACGAAGTCAAGCACAGTAGAAGTGCCGTGGAAGTAGCTGTAGCGAGTGCGTCCAGCCAGGTCGTGAATGCCATGACCGAGCTCATGAAACAGAGTCAGTACCTCATGGTGCTTGAGGAGGGATGGCTTCTTGGGTGTGGGCTTGCTGAAGTTGCAAACCAGAGCCGTTACAGGGTAGTGCTTCTTGCCGTCCTCAGTAATGTATCCAGGCTCGAGGTTGAAGTTGGCATTGTGGCCATACTTGTTGTCACGAGGATGAAGATCAAGGTAGAGATAACCGCAGAAGGCGCCTCCTGCAGCCTCATCGTCCCAAACGGTGTATACTAGGACATCCTCGTGCCAAACGATGTCTTCGGCCTTGCCAGTTGGGCTGAGCCTAGCTCGCTCGTCTTCCTTCAGCTCTACGAAGACGAAGCCAAAGATTTCCTCAAATATCTTCAGCATGCCAGCAAAGGTTGACTCGACCGGGAAGTACTGGGAGATGGCCGTCTCGTCGACACTGAACTCCTTTTCTTTCTGGATTCTCGAGTAGAAGGATGAGTCCCACATGAAGAAGCTGCCGTCAAAGTCGAGACCACGCTCTTCGTAGTCCTTTCTCTTGTATTCCAAGAGAGCCTTGATTTCAGCCTCTCCGCCAGCAGCAAGCCGGGTGCGAAGGTCGTCCAGGAACTCGCTTACAGCGGCAGGACCCTTGGCCATCTTCTCCTCAATCCGGAGGCTGGCATGGTTCTCATATCCAAGAAGCCGGGCAGCCTCGTCTCGGAGAGTGATGATTTCTGAGAAAAGGGGCACGTTGACATTGGCCTTGGATGGAGTTAGTAGACGGTTACAGGAATTCGGGCCTGGGTTTACTCAACATACCTTGTTGGATTCGGCAATGGTGTACTTGCGTCTCGTCTCTGCGTTGATAGCGTGCTTGATAAGGGGGAAGAAGTGGTTGTACTTGAACGAGAGCTTCACCTTGCCCTCGTTCTCTCCGGTTCCCTTCTCCAACGTGTCGATGTCGATGTCATCAGCAGGCACACCCTTGAGCTCCTCCGGGGTAAACCAGATAGCACCCTTCTCTTCGTTGAGGTTGGTCTGACACTGGATCTCCAGCTCACTGAGACGCTTCTGGATCTCCTTGAAGCGATCACGCTTGGGTCCAGCTGGCAAGCGCAGGCCGTTGCGAATGTACTTCTGGCGTTCCTTCTCCAGCACATGTAGACGCTCCTTGTCCAGGCCTTCCGAAGCTCGGCCGGCGAAGGCGGCATCGACAACCTGGAAGATGTCCTCTCGCATGTTACACTCAATGCCAAAGTCATTGAACACCTTCTCAGACTCGGTGGAAGCATCTCTCAGCGCCTTGTCCGTGGAGACATGGTGGTAGAAGGTCAGAATCCGTCGCTGAGTCGCAGCCAGATTCTCGTCGAGGAGAATGGGCTCGAGCACGTTGGCAAACTTGGCTTTGTCGGTGGATACATTAGCCACAACGCTATCGAGGGCCGCCTTGGTTGTATCGCAGAGCTTCTTGGTGTCGGCCGCGATCGAGTCGGGGGTGGCGGTGAACAGCGGTGGCGCCTGAGGAGGGTTGCGATACTTGTCGGGGACCATCGTGCTAGTCATCAGCGGGCGCTGCGGAATTGTCGATCGTGCTGCTTGGAATCTGAAGTGGTTGACAAGGGAGCCAAGGCGAGAGAAAGCTCGTGAGGAAGCCAGAGTTGCGGCTAGGAGAAGGACGAGGAGGGAGAGGAGGAGGAGGAGGGGCTTGAGAGCAGAACGTCGTTCCAGCTTGAATGCGGGAAGCCGATTGGCTCGATGCAGTCAGATTGAGGCAGAGACAAAGAAAAGAGGGGTAGCGTAAGGTGCAACTGCGTTTCTAGGACAGTGAATCAGGCAGAATGTTTCTAAGCGTCGGAAGGCGCGTCACAAGGCGTTGTTGGTGATGCAGAAGGATGGGGCGACGAGGAAGCTGAGCTCCGGCTGGGCTGGTAAGCTGCGAATAGAAACGCGGGGCAATTACGGAAGCTCCGGTTCCTGTGGGTGGACGCCATGACGTCCTAGGAACGAGTGAACGAGCATCATGACGAACAATGAAAGCGGAAGGCGCCTCAAATGCGTTTCTTGTGTGTATGAGAAGCCAACTTAACTTAATCCTCAATGGAAGCCATGCATGACTCTGGTTAACTAGCTAGTAGACAACCACAAGCGCTGGCGTTCCCATTGTTGTTGCCGTAATATCAATGCGACCGCCACTCAACAGACCCCGCCATAAAACCGGAGACGCCCGGAAAACAATGGCCACGCAACAAGCCAAGGGAGTAAAGAGGCAATAACAGAACGATCAATTCTGTGACTCGTGCTCGCCCCCTAAAAACATCTACCAAAAATCCATACATAGTATAATGCCTTGCTAATGCGTGGCAAGCAATTCTCCATCCCAATTTACCCAACCAATGTCCTTAATCAAACACGCAAGCAACGCCATTCCGTCCACGTAGATGCATTACCCCTAGGTCTACCAAAAACCCGTGTCGCTTAGTTGGCGAGGATGGCTCGCACGAGATCTACAACCACGCAAAACAAAGTCAGTATACGCAATCCTCACAGCAAATGCAAAGGAGCATGGGTGTTACGAACCAGTGTAGTTGACCTGGCCGGAGCTGGTGTCCACAGCCTTGAGGAGCTCGTCGACCTCCTCCTCGGTCATCTTCTCGCCCAGGTTCGTCAGGATGTACTTGATCTGGCCGACGCCGATGAAGCCCGTCATGTCCTTATCGAATACCTGAAAGCCGCGGCAGTATTCTTCGGGCTCGCCGGCTTCGCGGAAGCCACCGGGGCGGTTCAGCACACGCTGGAAGGTCTCGAAATCGACTGTGGAATCGCAGAGTCAGTCGCTATGCTATACTCAAGCAAAAACACCAGGTATCAAACTGGGATACTCACAGTCACCAGCAACATTCTTCTCGAGGTCCTGGATCTCGGAGAGGGTGGGGTTCTGGCCACAGGCGCGGAGAAGGTCACCGAGGCTGTCGAGGGAAACACGGCCGTTGCCGCGCTTGTCGAAAAGGGCGAAAGCCTCCTTGTAGTTGGTAGAAGCCTGGGAATCAACGTGGTTAGGAGCCATGGTTGCAGATGGAGCGTTCAAAGCCTCGCGAGCGCAAGAGAGATGCAATTTTGAAGATGCAGTGGTGAAGATGGGACAGAGGCAAATGGTGCTCGCGGCGCAAAAGATGAAGCAAGAAACCAGTTCTTCCGCAGCGAGCGGGTGGGCGGCCGTCGAATCAGATGCACTAAAATGCGCTCGCGGGGCGGTTTGTTTACACAGGTGCCGGGCCAACTTACCATTTTGGGTTTGAATCGGGGGGTACGCGATCAGCTGAAGACACGGACACGGGAGCGGGCAGTAAAGACCAGTCGACGAGCAACAGAAAAAATGGTTTGGTGATGCGTTTGCAGGGCGGTAGAAAATGGTGTTGAGGTTGGAAAGATGGAGGAGCTAGAAACGCAGCAGATGTCCGCTCCTTGTGCATGGTCGTCCACGCTCTGGCCTCCCTGGTGGCCGTTTTCGCCTGGGACTGACGGGGCAACCGTGGCAACCGTGTCAGGCGTCTCCAGCCGGGCTGCGAACGAGCCAATGGAACGGGTGCAACTACTGGCAATCGTTCAATGCCACAAGCCTGGTTATCAAGGGGCTGAGCTATCCATGCAGTGTTCTGCGTAAAAAGTGCACAATTTTGCTTAGCGAGGGGGTTTGGTTGGTGTCCATTCATTGAGCCCCTTTCTTCGTTGACCGCCCATCGTGGTGTTGTTGTGTACGATGCACCAGCGGTGATCTCATCCTGCCCCACCTTGGGCTGCCTCACCGAGTCACCTCCTTGAATATCTGTCTGTACTTGAGGTAAGATGCCGACAAGCAGAACCGTAAAGTTCAATTGTGGCGGTGTTTTGATCCCAAGTCCCGAACCGACATGGAAGGTTGCGGTCATTCTTGAAGCCATCTCAGTCTTATTGCGGTGAAGGTACGGGTCGCTCCACGAAGTGTTTGAGCCAGCAGATAGACGCCAGTCATTCTGCTGCATTCGATGTCACAGAGGTTTTTATATCGGGAAACAAGTTAAACCCAGCTGAAACCGATGAGATAAAGGCTGGCAAGCACAGTAACACCAGCTTGTAGTGAAACACCTAGTGACTTGACTGAAAATGCATAAAGTTGTTTTTTGGCAGTCTCAATACGAAGACAGATCGTACCTAGTAGTTCTCCCTCCTGTCTCTTAGATGCTTTCAGTTCTAACATGTTACGATAATTTCACCACTCGAATTGTAACCAAAAACTTACTTCCACCTCTTTCAGGGTTCCAATGGCGACATGGAGGCTTCCAAGTGTCAGGATACAATCTCATGCGGTAGCAAAAGATCGTCGAGCCAACAGTATGTACGTTCCCCAGACAGTCTCAACCTCTGCATCTCGCCATTGGTCACCCATTGCTTTCCACTCCGGCTCTACCTCTAGGATCTGGTCGAACATCAGATCCACGATATCTCCATCGCCTGCTTGTGCCCGACTCTTCTTCTCCGGATGCGCATCCATCCAGCCCTGGTAGGAGCTAAATGTCCTCGCATAGGCCTCAAACTGACCCAGGTTGAGACTTTTCCTCATCCAAGCTGTCTCTGGGCCCGCGATATCAGTCGTGTCTTTGTCGACGTCGTACATGATTCTCTTCACATCCTCCCAATTGGGCTGTGGGGGCTTCACCACGACCAGCAGGTCGCGGAGGATGTCTCTCCCAGGACGTTCCCAATATTGGTTCATCCCTTCCAATCGTTCAACCACCTCCCCCTCGCCGTAGCAGAATCGGTCAAAAATCTTGTTCGCCTGAGAGTGTCCAACGATGATGTTATCTTTGTAACCAAAAAAGCCGATTGATCCCCCTGGCTTAACCACCCTAGATAGTTCTGGCCAAGCCCTGGTGTAGTCGAACCAGTGGGCAGCTTGGCCTGAGACGGCCAAGTCTATCGATTTGTCTGGGATGAAAGACAGATCTTCCGAATTGCCTTGCCGGAAAGATACCTTGGGGTCTTTAGTTGTCTTCTCGGCTTGACTGATCATGCCAGCACTCGGGTCAATTGCAATTGCCCTTGCAAAGTGCGGAGCCAGCTCCCTGGTAACGACTCCATGGCCACACCCCAAGTCCAACAACGTTCCACTCAAGGTATCTGCATTACAGTACCCGATGATGGTCTTGTAGAGACTTGGCGGATAAGTTGGCCTGGCTGCCGCATATCCAGCTGCAGAAAAGGTGGCTCTCCTAATGGGACGGTTAGCGTTTCTTTCTGCAAGACTATCGACAGACACAAACTGACCCAAACACCGACATCTTGGTCTGAGCGTCGAGGTCTGGTTCGTTCGAATCCAAAGAAATGAGGAATACAAAAAATTAAGCAATTGAACAGTTTGTTATTAACGTGCCGGATGTTTTAACTTATGACGTCCGGATGATCGGCGGAAGGGCTCGGAACCCCGCAGTTGCTTCGGTGTTATCGGAAGCTTGCTTGCGTGCTCGCACAGCACTTATAACACATCGCAGCATTCATCCAACTCCACTTAACCAAAACTGTCTCATCCTACGCAGCAATCATGACTACCGAGGCTTCTGTCCGCAAGTTCTTCTCATCCTCCGCCTTTGCCGTCGTTGGAGCGAGCTCTAACCCCGCAAAGTTCGGACACCGAGGTAAGACTGCGCGCTCTGTCCTGGTTGGCCTTCACGTCAACTCCTGCGTGGGAGCCCCTGCTGAACTTGCCGTTTGTACGAATAGTATTCACCTGGTATCTGGCGCATGATCTCCCTGTGACTCCCATCAACCCGGGATCGGCAACCATATCCGCCTTGGATGAGAACCATGCCACTGTCGCCGACGTCGCCTCCCTTCCCAACCCCAAGCAAACATCGCTTTCTGTCATCACACCGCCGGGAGCGACGCTCAAGGTTCTACAGGAGGCCAAGAGGCTGGGAATCCCTTCTGTTTGGCTGCAGCCCGGAAGCTTCGACGACGAGGTCATTGAGTTTGCCAACGAGAAGGGGGCGTTCGAGGCTGTTGTTGCTGGTGACGGTGGCCGAGGCAGTGAGGGATGGTGCATCTTGGTAGACGGTGAGCGTGGATTGAAAGGTGCTGGGAAGCTGTGAGTCCATTGGGAGTAGGGGTTGTTCGTGAACTGATGTTTCTTGATGAACAATGGGCTGCAATACGTTATAATACAACTAGACCTGGTCCATACTTATCCGGACGCCAGCCCAAGCACGAAGTACCTGCTAATTAAATCTGTCTTGGTTTCATTAAGTTCCAAGGAATAACGCTACCCACAGCGTCGCAATAAATATTTCCACCGCAAATTGACCCCAAATTCAACAAAAATACAAGCTTGACTCAGGTCAGGTTGGAATTTCGGCATTTCGCCTACCGAAGCCAGTCGCAGGTCGACCGACATAATCCAAGGTGACGGGAGTTGGGCTCACCAGGATCCAAACACTGGCGGCCCCACTTCCCCCGAAAGTAAACAAACGCGCCCCAGACCCACCCACACAGATGCTCGCCAGCAGGTCGTTCTGGTCGTCACGACTACTACTTCCATCACCAATTCCCCTTCAACAACCAACGCCTTTCGCATCAACTACCCACGCAGCCGAGGAACTCACGAGGACGTCCGCAAACGATTACTTACGATTGAAATGATAACGGCCTCCTCTTGATCTACACCAACCGCCGCCGCGTCTCGCGTCTATCAGCCAGCTCGCGACCCGCGACTGAACGAGAAAACACCACGACTTCACTCCGGTTGCACGCGTGCAGCCACCAACAACATGTCTGCCGAGGAAGTCACCGACGAATACATCACATACGAGGACCGCTTGGCCTCCTTCCATAGAAGCGTCAAGAAGCGAGCCTCAGGTGCCAATGGCCGAGGCACCAAAAACCTAAGCTGGCCCCATCGAAACATTGCGCCCGCGAGTGTATGCGCTCCTCTGCGCCCGACTTTCGTTCCACGCTGACAAGTGCTATCAGCTTGCCCGTGCCGGTTTCTTTTATAACCCCAGTCCTGCCAGTCCCGATAATGTCACTTGCTTTCTTTGCCACAAAGGTCTTGATGGTTGGGAGGCTGGCGATGATCCACTCCTGGAACACCTCAAGCATGGCCCTGGCTGTGGATGGGCTGTGGTAGCCGCCATCGAGGCAGAGCTTGGAGACTACGCGCAAGAAGATCCAAGTCAGCCCTACATGAAGGACGCCCGAAAAGCGACATTTGCAGGGAGATGGCCTCACGATTCGAAGAAGGGATGGAAGTGCAAGACCAAGCAGGTAAGGTTTTTTTCTCAACGCGGTCTGAAGAGCATTCGCTCACATTCGATAGCTGGTCGACGCTGGTTGGAAGTACACACCAACCTCAGACTCAGACGACATGGCGACTTGCGTCTACTGCCAGTTGGCCCTCGACGGCTGGGAGCCTGCCGATAAGCCTCTGTAGGTGTTTTGTATGCCTTTGTTTGGCGCGTCCACAACTGACATGATACAGCGACGAACACTACAACCGATCTCCCGATTGCCCGTTCTTTGCTTTACTGGAACAAACACAGGGCGCGAAGAAGACAAGCCGAGCAAAGGCCGGCCGCGCATCTAAGGCATCGCGACTGTCGGTCCAATCCGTCGCCACAGTCACATCAGAAGCCGCCTCAGTCACAGACTCAATACTCGGTCCAGAAGACAGCGTGTTGACTACTGCCTCTACTCAAGGTGGGAAGAAGGGCAAGGCACGGAAGACTGCTGCGGCCAAGGGACGGAAAACCAAGGCTAAGAAGGAAGAGCTGGTCGAGGAGGATGCGGTCAAGGAAGAGGAGACTCTTCCCCAACAGAAGCCCGTCCGTGGAAAGAAGCGAGCGAGTGCGGTCATGGATGACTTTGCTATGACTACAGAAGTGCCGGCCGCGAAGAAGCGGGCAGGAGGGAACCGCAGCAGCCCTGAAGTGATTATCTCGATCCTGGGGGCTGACGATGACGAGATGATGGATGCGCCGGTTTCTAAGAAGGCCGCAGGGCGTAAGAAGACCCAAACATCAACGACAAAGGTCCGCAAAGCATCAACTGCGTCAGCCGCTTCGGCCGCATCTGCTATATCAGTCCCTGGAGCCTTCCCCGATGATGACGAAATCGAACGCCAACTAGAGGCAGACCTCGAGCGACAACACAGCGAAGATGAGGAAATCTCAGTTGACTCCGACTCGGAGCGAATGAATGCGTCGAGGAGCAAAGGGGGGAGAAATTCAACGACTGAAGCCGAGCCCGTTCAGGAGTCAGCAGACTACGCAATGTTCAACCCCACACCTGTTGAGCACGATGAAGCTGACGTCGAAGATGAATTGAAGGCGCTCCAGGCTGAGATGGAGATGGAAGAACCTCAGGAACTACATGTTCCTAAGAAGGGCCGGAAGGCTGGTCCTCGCAAGGCCTCAAAACAGACCAAGGCCAAAAAGGCCAAGATACCTACTCCGGAGCCCGTGGAGGAAGACGAAGCCCCTGAACCCCAGCAAGAGCTCGAAGAAGAGGTCCACGAGGACAGCCTGGTCAGCACAGGCACAGTTGTCGTCAAGTCCTCGGCGGAAGCACGGCTG
Source organism: Neonectria faginata (assembly GCA_030864175.1). Taxonomy (NCBI): domain Eukaryota; kingdom Fungi; phylum Ascomycota; class Sordariomycetes; order Hypocreales; family Nectriaceae; genus Neonectria; species Neonectria faginata. The sequence goes on along the minus strand of JAULBG010000001.1, from coordinate 4,055,657 downwards.
AGTACTGGAAAGCGAGGACGCGGACGCCCATCCAAAGCTTCTCTTGCCTCCCGTGAGTCTACAGGTGCTGTTGAGCTGGTGGAGGCTCCAACCGAGTCTCCCGCCGCCGAGCCCACTGTCGAAGCTTCCGCTGAGCCAGTTGCCCAGCCGCCAGCTAAACGCGGTCGTGGTCGCCCATCCAAGGCATCCCTGGCTTCTCGCGCATCGATTGACGTCGAAAGCAGCCAGCCTACCGAGGCTCCTCCAAAACGCGGCCGTGGGAGACCATCCAAGAAGTCGATTGAAGCCCGTCTGTCGATGAATGCTACAAGCAGCCAGGAGTCAGTTGAGGCAGTCAAGGAAGATGCGGAGGTTCATTCGGCCGGCGTTGAGAAAACCAAAGCACCAGTTGTTGCCTTCGAGGAGCCACAGCAATCCCCAGTCGCGAGACAAATGGCCTCGTCACCACCTCCCGACACCAGGCATTTGGCAAACCCCCCTTCAACGCCTGGCAGAGTCATCTCGCCTGCCCCATCAGCCCGACAAGCCGCCATCTCGCCGTCTCAATCGCCTCAGTCATCCGACGCTGAGAACCAGCCCCCATCGTCGAAGCCTGCTGCCAGCGTCAAGCGAGTCGCTCTAGCACCAGTTGCGGCAACGCCAACGCGAAGTTCGCCATCAAAACGTAACATGATTGCCGGACTCCGAAGCACGGCCCCCTGGGTAGAAGTTGACGTTGAAGCCGTGCTCGCATCTCCGCTCCCTAAAAGCGGAAAGGAGAACACCGTCGTCGACCGTTTGCTGAAGCAGGGTAAGACTCTCACGTCACCGGAGAAGCAGATGACGGTGGAGGAGTGGATCTACCACAACGCGGGCGAGGCGGAAAAGAAGCTCAAGCAGGAGTGCGAGGCCATGGTTAGCCGGTTTGAGAGCGAAGGCAGCAAGGCGATGCGTGTACTCGAGGGATTGGTAGTTGAATGAGTGTATGACATGTCGAAAGGCGCTGAAACCAAGGAGATGGACACGGACACGGACACGGACACGGACACGGATCATGGGATTCAGTTGGTTGGGTCGGAGCCTCACTAAAATGGACTGGACTGAAGACTGCTTAAAGAAGGCGAATTGCATGCCCATGTGTACGGCATGAATGGGATGCGGATGGGGCAACAAATGGCGTTTTGGGATAACTGAGATGGAATCTGAAATAAATACAGGAGCCAATGTTGAACATGATGGAAAGCCTTGTGTTCGCTAGCTCTGCGATACACTTTGCATAACAAACTACAAACATGCATGGAGTGTAAAATATCGAGCACGAGAACCTCGTCGTGCTTCAACACATGTCACATCTCCGGCTTTGCCTTTGTTGTGGCTCTCTACTCCATTCCTTCGGTATCCATAGTCCCAGGTCCAGAGTTCCAGATTCAAGTCAAGCTTTCGCGAGGTTATCCAGCGAACCAATTCGAAGTCTCGCTCGCAGCCTCCCGACCCGAATGGAGTAAGTCGGTGATAGGCTTCCCGCCACTCGGCAACCTCCATCGATCCCGATGCCCCAACGTGCTGTTCGCGACCGGTCGAATGCGTTCATGCTTGTTAGTTGAGTTACCAAGCGCAGTCTTTCTACGTGTCACCGAGTTTCTGGCTGATGGGAAAACTGGGGTTTATAGTTGATGGCTGATGGCATGACATGATGACTCTGGGGGTATAAGTACGGGACAAGACACCCACCAGTCGAGTTATCACGAAGACATCTACACCATCTCCAATCCCCCAGTCGACTCCCAGAGCAATCCCGGCCAAAGTACTCCCCCAAGACAAAAAACTATGCTCGGCATCTCCCTCTCATCCTTTATGGTCCCCGTGCCCAAAGCCGAGCGCTTCTCCGACTTCTGGGGCACGTTGATGTTCCCGCGGCGTCGGTCGACTTCGGAGATTGCAGACTTGGCGACGCTCCAAGCCGGCCAATTCGAAGAGACCCGCGTGCGGCCTGAGATGCGACGGAGGAGAATAAGCAATGCATGAGACGTCTGTTAAAAGTATGTGTGCGGCATCCTTCGTTGGTCGCAGTGTTGAAGATGTGGAATGCTGACTTGGAACAATAGCGTTGGCGTGCAGGTCAGGTTAACGAGACGAATGTTTTAACAGTTTTTGGGATGATGACGGGATAACATGATACGACTCCTTGGTACATAATGGAAGCACCAAGCTACAAGGCATGAGAAAATTAAAACCAGATCAACTCGCCCATTGGGCTTTGATCATTGAAAACTTAAACTATAGGCACCCAGACATGTGATCTTCAGTCTTCCTCCCGCTTTGCCAGTTATCCCCATCGCACATTGTATTAATATCCATCATGCTCAGCCATCCATGCTACAGCATCAAACTAGATCCCGGTCCATCTCTCCGAACCAATGGCTTGTTTCTTTTGCCTCCACGCCAAGCATCACCCCGAATCTCAGTCTAAAGGAGTGTTGGAGGGTATCATTTCCAAGATGTCCATGCCCACTATCCTGTCCCCAGATTGCGCCGTAAATGAGTGTGATAGCTAATGCCAAATGTATCAAAATAAACATTCCAAATCAAGGTCCCTTGATATATATATGCCGTAGTGAATGTGCTCGGAATAATACAAGCGTCATATCCAGGCCGTCATTTTGTTGATATTATCGTAAATGCGTGTCTTGGAATGTTGAAGAAAAAAAGTAATATACACGAAGATTAAATGAAGAGGACCGCAAGCGCAGTGAGGAGTGTGACGAAGCTGGTGAAACCAACAGTCAGAGAGGAAGCTGCTCCTGTGGCCGTTGCAGGATCAGAAGTCGACTCGGTAGCTGTCGTAGTACGAGTCTGCAACCCCGAAGATCCTGAGATCGTGCCAGTAGTGGTAAAGCTCTCTCCAGCTTCACTAATACTCTGGTCTCCGCCTTGACCATCAGATGCAGACCCAGTTGAGGCAGTTTCGGTAGTAGCGGCAGTCCCAGTACCAGTGGTAGTGGCAGTGCCTGTGGCTGTGGCAGTAGCGGTATCAGTATCAGTACCAGCACCAGTACCGGTAGAGGTCTCGGCAGCAGAAGCAGCAGCAGAACCAGAACCAGAGTCGGATGCAAACTCGGACTCAGAGGCGGACTCAGAAGCAGACGCAGGCGCAGACGCAGGCGCAGACGCAGGCGCAGAAGCAGAAGTTTCAGAGTCTCCAGTCGATGTTTCTTCGGGAGATTCGCTAGTCACAGAAACCGACTCACCTGACACTGATTCGCTTCCAGTCTCAGTCAAGGTTGCAGTCGCATCGGTCGATTCAGAGGCCACTTCAGTAGATTCGACATTCTCTGTAGAAGTTGCCTCCTCCTCTGAGGAGGCACCCCTTGTCGAGGTTGCCTCAGTCGAAGTTGCGTCGTCCGTTACGGTCGCCTCCGTTGTCGCCTCCTCTACTGAGGTTGTCTCCTCTGCTGATGTTACTTCTTCTGACGAAGTTGCCTCCTCCGCTGACGTTGCTTCCTCTGTTGAAGTTGCCTCCTCTTGCGTGGTGGTTGCCTCCTCGGTCGGCTCTGCCTCAGTCGTCTCTGCCTCGGTTGTTGACGTGAATGCCGTGAAGTCATCAGAGCTCGCCTCGACTTGGCTTGTCGTCGACACATCAGGCTCGGTTGTTACTGCTGACTCAGGGCCCGATTCGCTGGTCGTGGGAGACGTTGTACCCGTTCCCTCACAGTAGCCAATGAACTGCGAGAATTCTGGCTCAACATAATCACGGATCGTCTCTTTTCCGGAATCCGTGTTGTCTTGGATGCACGTCGAGCAGATCGCATAGCTATCCATGAAGGAGGAGCCAGAATCGCAAAGCTCAGCAGACTTACCCACAGACAACGCAATCTTGTAGGCACCGTTGCAGTCGTCGTAGCAGAGAGCAGGTGCAGTATCACGCTTTCCGAACATGTGGAGTTCTTGTCGACGACGCATCCTATAAGATCCATAGGCCGTCGTGGTTGCCGTAGCCTGAGGCCAATCGGTCAAGGTTGACTGAGATTCCCAGTTTCCGGTCGTAATAGTTTTAACATGCCCGTGTTTCTTGGTCTTGAAGATCACCTCCTTCTCGAAGATGTCATAAGAAAGACCAAACGCTTCTGGGTTCAGGTCGAAGTAACCGTAGGACGGTGGGTAGTACCCGGTCTTGCCCTCCTTCCAAGTGACATTATTGAATGGAGGGGAGGGAATACAATACTCGGGAGCGCAGAGGTAGTCCTCACTTGGTGGCTCGGGCCAGAAATTGCAAGAAGCCGGTTTGGGAGGGTTGCACACGTATCCGGGCTTGCAACCAAACGTGAGATCCGAATCCGAGGACAGCGGTGCAGAGTTTCCAGTCACCTTCGGGCACACGGTGATTTCGGAAAGGTCCGTCTGGGTGATGGTCGTCGGTGGTTGGGTAATTGTACTGGCTCCCAGTGTCACCGTCGTCGTAATGGTTCTGGTCGTTCCTGGAATTACTGAAGTGACAGTCTCACCATCTCGTGTAATTGTAACCGTTTCTGCGAGCAGTTCGGTGGTGAAGGTAGATATGACCGTAGTGCCAGGGAGCGTGACGACCTCTCCAGGCGCTGTAATCGTCTGTCCAGGTGCTGTAATCGTCTCCCCGGGAGCTGTGACCGTGTCTCCAGGGAGAGTGATGACCGTTCGTTCTCCAGGCAAGGTAACAGTCTGTTCTTCTCCAGATATCGTCACGACGCGTGTCTCGGCGGGGAGGGTCACAGTCGTGGCTTGGCCAGGAACGCTGACTGTCACCTCTTCGCCTGGCAAAGTCACAACGGTTCGTTCTCCAGGCAGAGTGACCGTCTGCTCTTCTCCAGAAATGGTGATGACTCTAGTTTCCTCAGGAAGCGTAAGGGTCGTTACCGCTGTGACAGTTTGACCCGGCGCAGTGATAGTGGCACCAGGTAGAGTAATCACTGTTCGTTCTCCCGGAAGAGTCACCGTCTCTTCTTCTCCAGAAATCGTTACGACTCTAGTCTCGCCAGGTAGCGTGATCGTCGACAGCGAGGTGACTGTTTCACCAGGAAGAGTGACAACGGTTCTCTCTCCCGGTAGCGTAACTGTTTCTTCTTCTCCAGAAATCGTTACGACTCTAGTCCCGCCAGGTAGCGTGATTGTCGACAGTGAGGTAACTGTCTCACCAGGAAGGGTAACAACCGTGCGTTCTCCCGGAATAGTGACAGTCTCTTCTTCACCTGAAACGGTGATGGTTCTGGTCTCGGCAGGGAGAGTAACGGTTGTTTCCCTGCCAGATGCCGTTACAGTGGCTCCAGGAAGTGTAACTGTTCTTTCTTCTCCAGAAATTGTCACGACTCTCGTTGTGCCAGGCAGAGTAACGCCAGGGGCCGTGACCGTCGTTCCGGGAAGTGTTATAGTCTCCTCCTCTCCGGAAATTGTCACGATCTTCGTTGTACCGGGGATAGTAACGCCCGGGGCGGTTACTGTCTTCGGGGGGAGGGTAACGGTCTCCTCCTCTTCGGTGATGGTCACTGTGTTAGCAGGAATGGTAACGGTTGCGCCCTCGCCGGTAACAGTGACGGTAACATCTTGTCCGGGGACGGTCACCGTGTTAGCAGGGACGGTAACGGTTGCGCCCTCGCCGGTAACAGTTACGGTAACGTCTTCTCCGGGGATGGTCATGGTGACGGTGGAGTATTTCTGGACCAGGTCAGCATTTGACTGCGGAGAACGGCCAAGTTTCTTACCGTGACAGGCGGTTTGTAGATGTACTTGGTGGTGGTGGAGGTACGCCATTTGACCTTCCACTCGGTGGTGGTTCGCCACTTCACTTGCCACTCGGTCTTGATGGAGGTTTCACTGGGTCATAGTTAGTTGGTCTAATCGAGCCGCATTGAATCGAAATAGGTAGCTTACGTGACAGTCGCGGCGTTGCTATACAGAAGTCAGCTTAAGATTTCATGTCGGTTTAAAAAGCTCTTACCATGAGGTTGGACCCGGGGTCTCGCCGTGGGCCGAGGTCGTTATTTCCGTGAGCGTTGAAGTCGGAGTTGGCACCTCGTAAGTCGGCACATCGTAGGTCGGCACGTCGTAGGTTGGCACGTCATATGTTGGTTCCGCTGTGGTAGAGTCGGGCAGAGGCTCAACGGTGGTGGTCGTCACTGGTAGATTGCAACCACACTTGGCGTTCCAGGTCACACTTGGTCCAGATTCCTCACTTGATGGCGGTGGTTCGTCCTTCGGAGTGTCATAATTGTATTGTCGACGTACGACCTGAGGTCTGTTGGGATCCCTGTGGGCTGAGATCTCAGTAGCCAAGGTGCCCAGGAGGTAGAGAGTCGACAGGAGACGCATGATAGCTCGGTGCTGTGAGACAAAGCGAACGAAGGAGACAGCGGCACCGAAGCTTGCAAGCTGCAACAAGCGAGCGTGGGGAGAAAGAGCGCCTCGCGTCTGATGTTGGATCTTTGTTGTCGATGTCAGGTTAGACGGACGGGAGAGCAGAGAGGAAGACGGGACGGGGGCTGTACCTAGATGAGCATATGTACAAACGATGGATAGCTCAAGCTGAGGGCGGGAGCCGGGTGGCTGAGCCAGGTAGCCCTACGAACTGCCGATATAGACGGGGAAGAGTCGCACCACTGGGCTCGATACCCCAATTGGTTGTTATTTTCTTCCTGTTTACAAGCCACTCACTTGACGAAGGGGCCAGGGGGAGGAAAGCTGATGCGTAAGGCAAGGCAGTACGTGGCAACGTGGTGCCAATGTCTGTCAACCAAAGTCTCGAAGCCAATGTGGTAAGAATGAGTGAACAAGGGCAGGGAGGGATCCACGGCGCTCGTAAGCTAGGCACGGACAGCACCACAGCGGAGATGGGAGCGGAGATGTGGGCAAAGACTACCGTTGTCGGTGAGATTGGACTGAGATATCACAAAGGCAAGTGACCTGACGTGAAGTACGAGGGTAGCACTGAGCTAAATGGTATTATGCGCCCTGCTGTGGATACCTCGAGAAGAGCCATGGCACTGCTCGAGTCGCAGCAGCACGAGCAACAATGCAGCTGGAGCACATGCAGAAAGCACGGTCGGGGTAGAGGCTGGGATGGAGACCGGGACAAGGACGGAACACGTCCAACATCCCAAAGCAGGAAGCAGCACGACGCAGAATGTGGCCCAGAATGTGGCCTTGGGCAAAGCCAAGAAGTATAAACAAGGCCTACTGGGACCAGGTGCGAGTTGCATGAAGACGGGATGGGCGGGTAGGTTCAGACCTGGCAGGACAGAGTCCGAATACCACGCATGCATCCATGAAAACGAGCGAGGTGGTGATGCCATGGCATCCATGACCGGTGCCGGCGACGACGAGGAGACCAATTGTCTCCGTAGCAAAGCAACAAGGCACCCCAGTCTCTTTTGCCCAGCGGGGCCGTGGACAGGGTCGATCTGACATACACCGGAGAATGGAGTTGATTGGGAAACGTTCGGTTACTATCCTTGTCTGCAGTCAGCCTAGAGACCAGAAGAGCGAGTCCAGCGTCGACGGTGACATCGGCGTCGTAATCCGCAAGTCAACTCTGGGAAGCGATTATGGCAGCTGAATAGCTGTGTTGCACGGCACCAAGCCATAACTGCAACGACCAGCACGGGATAGGCCTGGTTGAAGGTCGGAGGGTCGGAACTTTCAAGAGGAGCTCGTGTTTGAGCCACGAGGCTTGGGCTTCACTGGAGGATGTGGCCCAGGGACAGGCAGGATAGGTTCGGCGGGATGCGAGAGGCGCAACAACGGATTGAGGCGTAAAAGCGCCGCAAGCAGCCCCAAGGCAGCCCCGACAAATCCCAAGGAGCGGGGAGCGATGTGAATGGTGGATGAAAGCTGGCGTGGGTGGGTGAATGGATGGAGGTTGGAGATGGTGGATAGAGTTGGCAGAGTTTGGACCGCTACAAAGTATCCACAGCGGGCAAGGAGCGCCACAGAAGTGCTCAGGGGTGTCACGGGGTGTGATTGGCCACAAGCGCCGATGGAGACGGTCCCGGCTCCGCCTCCCAGTGCAAGCCCAGTGCAAGCCCAGTGCAAGCTCAGTGCAAGCCCTTTCAGAGAGCCTTCAGTTGGCGGGCCCCGCTGTCGTCCAGCCCTGTGGCATCCGTGGATCGCAGAAAGTAGCCCGGCCCCGCCCTCATCGGCCGCTGGACCACCGCCGCTATCCCGCCCGTCTAAGCCCTAACTCCAAGGTTCACAACGTGGTGTGGTGCTCCCGTGTGCAAATCAGTCCCCGCCATGACCGTTGGGCCAACGACTGAGTTGCCTAGTAAGGCAAACCTTCGCTTCGGAGCGGAGCTCAGCCCAGCCGGAGCCAACCAGAACGCCGCTTTCTCTTTGAACCTCGACCTCCTCTTTGTTCTTTTCCAACGTGAACGTGAATCGCGCTCGTACGGAGGAGTATTCATCAGCCATTCAACCTCGTGCTCTCTTTCGTCGATCCTCCTCCCCCTCTTCCTCCCTTACCTCATTTAGCACCCATCTGCCGTACCAGCATCGGCCGTGTGCGCGACTTTTGCATTGCATGCCCACCTTCTTCCGCCGCTCGGCCACATGAGTTGCATCCGAAGTGCAGCGAAGGTGGCTGCCAGCTCACCCTCCCTCACGGTTGAACCGCCATCCCTGCAGCCACAACCAGAGCCTATTTGACAGCCTGATGTGCTGGAGGGTGTGTTGGGGGCTAAATCGGGAACAGCTCGGTCCTCTGGAGCTTCTTTGCTTGCAGCAAAAGAGGGGGGGGGAGGGCCTCATTGTCAATTGGCATGGGTGGTGAGATCGTCCCTTGCCCCCAGTTCTATCCCGGTCCCATCCCTGTCCAACCCCCCGGCAGCCTGTTTGTTTATTCTCTCGACGTCCCAAAGTTCTGAACCTGTCATCCTCACCCGGGAAAGCTCTACTTATGGTAAGAGCTTCTTATTTGGATAGTTAGCCGGGTCTTTTATTGCTGGAATCATCACCGTCATCCCCACCGTCGCCATCATACGCGGAAATTATTCACACGGCTACAGGCAGCAGGTAATGGATCCTTGAGGCTCAAGCTCGACTAGCCAGCCTGCTGCGAGCTCAGACGGTGAAGTGGCTGGCCGATTGCAGAAAAGTCAGAGCACTTCTTTTCATTGTTTCTGTCAGGCTCGGACACTTCTCAGCCACCTACTTCCACCGGCCGCGTGGCCCCAGTCCAGCACTATTCTCGCCAGACCTAGTCTTCCGTTTTCTCTTCGGCCTCATCTGCTTTGATCATCACGTACTTCACAGTGGGCCCGGTTCTGGCACTTCTGCCACGGCGGTGACACCGACGCTCCCCACGTTGGGCCATGCGAGATTCTGAGGTCAGCACTCTCCCGTACTCGCGATGGTTCCCCGACGGTGACTTTTGCTGCAGTTGTGTGTCCCCCGTCCACATGGCACCATTCAGAATGTCCTCTCATGCTACCCTACTTGCCGTACCCCGTATCGAACGTTACAGTCAGAGCAATGCGGCCCGCCGAGGCTGAGCAATACTCTGGGTCCCTCCATCCCACAGACATATGTACCAACGCAGCTCTGGTTGAGTCCGGCCTTGGGCAGCCAATCGTCGATGACACCACATGCTGCACATTCGGTTGCCAAAAGTAGCGTCCTATGAATCCCAAGGGATAACTCGGGCGGAGCAGCCTGGCCGCTGTGCATCCATCCCGCCGTGACAGTGCTGGTGCGCTTGGGTCGAACTCGCCCTGGGAACAACAGCTGACCCATCAGCCCTACATCTTCCCCGTTGCCGGTTCTTGAGTGGCAAATCTCGCTGCCAAAGTCCTTCGACCGGGCCGTTTTTACTGCCATCCCCTCTCAATATCGTGTCTTACTTCCCATTTGCGGCTCGCTTGCGGGGGTCTTGTTGTCGACCTCTTGCATTGATGCTGACTCTGCCCGTTCTTTGACTGTCCAGTACGACTTCTCATCCCCAGGAACTAAGCCGCACCAGGTCCAGTCGTCTCAGAGCGCATTTGTTCCCAGCCTGTCTGCCTTGTCAGATACCTTCCCGAAGGGGACATATCTTACCGCCACCGAGCGGTGCCCTCGGCAAACAAACGGGACCGCCATCCCCTCGTTGTCTCCGTTGACAGTCCCCGTGGCGACGAACCCTTCGCGCCTCGAAATTGCGCGAGTGATCATGGTTCACTAGCTTTTCCCTGCATCTAATTTCCACTGCAGTTTCTGAGGGCGCGAGCAACTGGCAGTCCATCGAGTAGTTCGTCGAATCCATTCATCATGATGTCTTGTGGTGTGTCGCTGGCTCTGTTGGCCGCGGTCGCAACCAGCGCCGTCGCCCAGTTCGACACATGGCAAGATGGTCAAATAAGTACTGAAATATGCATTTGGGAGCAGCCAAGAGGTAATATGAAACACTTCTAATCATTGGCCATGACTCTAACAAGTTACTACAGCCGCTCTGATTCGTGACATGATCTATCTGGATGGTGGCAATATATGGTGGACTCCGGGGATGGACGATGGTTCTGCAGGCACAGCCGTGGACAATGGTGCGTCGTCTTCCATTTCCACCTATGCTATTAATTCAATCCCTAACATCGCAAAGGAAACAATGAGGGTCTTATTCTCAACTATAACCTCAGTACTCCATTCGACTCGGATACGAACATCACTGCGATTCTTCTGAAGGATGCCATGTCCAAGGCGCGGGGCAATTCGGGAAATAGCAATGACGCCGGCCCAAACTATGTCGATGGCGGCATGCTCGCCAACGACGCCGAGTTCTTCCTTTATGGCGGCGTCATCTTGAGAAACGACGAGCTATACCCTGATCCCGACGCAGATGAGATCCTCTCCTATCAGGCCTATCAATATGGACCAGACAAGAAGACCTGGAAACCAAGCTTCAAATCCTATGAGCTCGACAACGACGTGACTCGTTATGTCGCCTACGGTGCCGCCGTCAACGCTCCCTCCGAGAACAAGGCGTGGTACTTCTCTGGCCTGCGATCTCCGACTTATGGAACTATCTTTGACAACGCTGTCAACGATACGACCAAGGCGGTCAATGTCTCCAACACACTGATCGAACTCGACATGACTAAACAGATGCGCGAGACCTGGACCAACACCACGCTTCATAAATCCGTAAAAGGCCGTTCCAATGCTGAGGCTGTCTGGGTTCCCGTCGGCGAGGAAGGCATCCTCGTCGTGCTAGGTGGTGTGGTGTATCCGGAATGGGCGGGACGAAGTGGCAAGTCGCCAAACAAAGACGCGAGTGTAAGTCCCATAACTACGTTGTCTTTCCTGCAAGCCAGTGTGCTAACGAGCCTGTAGGAGGAGGAAAGCCCGGAGTTCATGAGCACCATTGACATTTACGACGTCGCAAACAAAAAATGGTATCAGCAGCCGACCGAAGATGGCCCCGGGGCCCGCGCCCGTGGGTGTGCAGTTGTCGCCGCCGCGTCCGACTATTCAAGCTTCAACATATTCTACTACGGCGGGTTTGACGGTGTAAGCCCGACAGACCCATTCAGTGACGAGGTCTGGGCGCTCTCACTCCCGTCTTTTACATGGACAAAGATCAGCGAGGGCAAATCCCTCCACGCCCGGGCGGGCCACAAATGCTTCATGCCGTACCCCGACCAAATGATGATCTTGGGTGGATATACTCCTCTGGCTGGCTCGACCATCGCTTGTCTCGACGGAGGCCCCGTGGCTCTCTTTAATGTCACCAGCGGCGAGTGGATGGACTCGTATGATCCATCCAAGTATGGTGACTACGGTGTCCATGAGAAGATCCAGTCCAAGATCGGTGGTGATGCTGCGGGTGGTGCAACTGCTACCAAGCCCTCGCCGGATGGTTGGGCCACGTCGGCGCTCGCGAAGATATTCGACACGTCCTACGACACGGATAAGATCACGACATATTGGCCGTATGCTTCGGCAACCTCTACCGAGCGGCCCGACATCGGCGGCGGCTCGGGTCAGGACGACAACGACGACAACGGCGGCGGCGGTGGCTCCAGCCTTCCGAAGTGGGTGGCACCAGTACTAGGCGTCGTTCTCGGGCTCATGCTCGTCACCGGCGCTATCGTTGTCTTCTGTCTCTACCGTCGACGGAAGATCTTCCGAAACCGTTCCAGCGACTACGGCACTGAGGACGCCGGGATGCGCATCATCTCTTGGATGCGAGGCCAGCCGACAGACAAGGCCCCGACGGTTACGACCTCTGAAGACACGCCGACCAGCCCAGAGATGGACGAAGCGCGGGTAGTGGGGGTGAGACCTTCGTACGACGTTACGGCGCCTCCTCATCCGGTCGAGATGGCTGATACACAGAGAATTGCTGAGTTGGATGGTATGTTAAACATTTCGCCATGATACAACTTTTCAGAGACTAACAAGCACAGATACCTCGCCTCGTCCGGAGCTCCAGGATACGGGTCTCTCCCCGATAGAAATCATCCAGAAACACTCGCACTTCGCTGAACCCAAATCCACCTCGCTGTCAGATCCCTCTTACAGTTCCTTCTCCATGGGCCAGGACCACGCCAGCACTGTCTCCCGCTCGTCCGCAGCAGCAAACAGTGCGGCAGTGATTCCCGGAAGCCCAGACGATGCCTCTGGGCGGGTCACTTCCAACGTATCTGGTGTCTCGGAAGCAGAATTGGCGAAGCTTCGACGTCTGTCCGGCGGTCCTGTTAGTCCAAGGAGCGATACTGGCGATATGCCATCCAAAGAGGAAAAGGTCGCATCGGATATGCCCTCGCCGGGTTCTCCAACCCCCGTGTCACCACCATCTGTTGGGGAGAACTCGAGCCAGGACTACATATCTGCGAGGCCTGCGGTAAGCCCTTTACGCAAGAGCGTTTTCCTAGAGAGCGAGGAGGATATGGGTAAGGGGAAATAAGCACCTAATTGAGTCGCGGCGTTGGAGGATTTTGCGATGTGCTCATGACCGGTGGATGTTTGATGATACATGTTTGGCCTGGATAGTTTAATGTTTCTATTCCAACCCTCTTGAGACATGTCCCTACTTCGCAACATGCTGGTATATACCTGACCTTTTAGACTCTAATTCCTCGTCTTTCGTACAACCTTTTTCATGTTCCACTCAATGATCCAGTTACTCCGCCATGCTATAGCGTTGTATCAAACCGCCATGTCCTATCTTCGCGACTGGCGAGTAGCCCATTGCCAGGCTTAAAACGGGATCCCTTCCCTACCAGGGTTAAATCTCTTCATCAGGAGGCTTTCTTAGACCTCCACTAGCTCGTCGTCGTCATCCAACTCCGTCACCTTGCTTTTGGTCTCATTCTGTTCCTCATCGGCCTCATCGGCCTCGTCACGCGCCAAGACCTGGACCAACCGGTCGCAAGCCTCCTGGACGTCTTCGTCCAGGACGTGCAGGTGAGTTTCGCGAATAATAGGGTACACCTGGATCTTACGCATAAGCTCGCGGCCTTCGCGCGTCGTCGTTAGTAGCGTCAGCGACTCGACGTGAGTCTGCAGAATTGTGTTGTCCGGGTCACGCTTCTTGTCCGGGGGCAGAAGTTGCAGGTCCGGTAGCATGGCGTTGCTCTCGTCATCGTCGTACTCCTCGCTTCCCATGATGGGGAGGAGGATGTAGGGAAGGATGTCGATCTCTTCGTCGGAGAGAAGCGACGGGTGGGACTCAATCTCGAAGGCAACGTTCTTGATGGTGCTTGCGACGCCCTTACGTCGGATGTCGGACTTGTGCTCAGTGAAGACTTTGATCTTGGTCAAGGGAAGCACTTTATCGTACTCTTGCGCCTCGAGAAAGTATTTTCGGATCTCGATGTGCTTGGAGAGATCGGCAAAGACGTAGGCGAGATAGTCGAAATCGGCCTTCTTGTTGTAGGTTCCATCCTGACCCTTGACGAAGAGGTCCATCAGCTGGTTGATGACACTTCCATCCGAGCCGAGCTTCTCTGGGGCCTTCTGTTTCCTCTTCAGGATATCCTTGAATCCATCCCACTTCGCAAGGTTGGCGAGAAGCATGGCCAAGAGATTGGCGTTGTGCTCCTCGGGGTTCTACTCGCATGTGTCAGTTGGTGTCCTTGAGGGGTAGAGATGTCAGACCTAGACTTACCACTATGCGTTTAAATACATTGTCAAGAAACTTTTCATCCTTTATCAAGTGCTCGAGGACCTCCTGGTCGCCGGACAAGTTGACCAAAATGTTGACGGCATGTTCTGAAACGTCCTGGATATGTCATGAGCCGACGGTTTCGTCTTCTCACTGTGCGTGAAATTTTCTTACAGGTTTGTCGTTTACTAGGACTTTGAGGTTTCGAATGGGAAGAAACTCCGTGGCCTTGAACAGAGCTGGGTCCGTCGTCGAGTACGGCACGCAGTTTACGACAGCGACCTGGCGGATTTGAGGATGAGAATGGCCGATGAAGCTCACGAGCTAGACGGGGTGATCTAGTCAGCAAGGGCTCCGGCAGAAGGGTTAACAAGGATCGCGTACTTCTTCCAGCTCGGTCGGCATCTTGTCTGCGAGTGCGCTGGGCCAAGGGACGTCGTTGTGGTGCGGGCGACAGGCTGGGAAGAATTTTGAATATGACGATGGAGGGGCATTTCGGTTCGTAGTGGGTTGGTGGGGTTGCCGCCTGAAGTCATCGCTGCTTCAGTGGGTTCCAGCGTCATTGGCCGACCCACTACGTGCCTACTTTAGGCATCATGGTCGCGGGGGAGGGGTATGTAACGCGAGGCGTTGATGAAGGGGTTTGATGTCTAACAGACGAGCGAATAGGGAAGAGCTTTTCGGAACATTCTAGATAATTCAATTCCTTTTGATTGTATTCTAATACATATTTGCTTCAGCTATTCAGGTACCTCGCCTGAGGCAAATTGTGCACGCAAACATGTCTCGGCAAGTAAGCCGTTCGTGGATGAGGTGTCAAAGGGGAGTCATCTACTGTATTTATTCGAGTATCAAATATATTAGGCACTTCAACACATGCACAGGCTGAATCGGAATCAGCGAAATCTAAAGCCCAATGCATGATGTCAATCGAAGCCTATCATGCGAGGTATAACACGGGATAGCTCCAAGAAGAGTCTAGGTACCTACTTCGGACGCTTGACGAGAAGCCTGCTACATGACGGTCAAAGTGTGACACAAGAACCTCGACACGAGAAAAATAATTCGAGCAAAAGTAATTCGTCTTCATTATTACCTCTTGAATATTCCGCAATTTATATGCCTTCAGATTATACGAAGTCATTCACGTTCAAGGGATGAAGATAAATCGTCTTAATTGGATTTCACAAACAGTGCCAGCGGTTTGAGCGGAAAATCGGCGGCAAACCACCGAAGGCGGTGAGAACTTTTCTCTTTTCAACCTACGCGCTAGTCCCTATTTAGGAGGAGGGGTGTCCTATCGATAAGGCACAAAATTTTGAAAATCTACGAATATCGGCTCCGCTATCTCGACGCCCACATTGTCCATGTCCAACCCCTTCAATAAGCCCAAAATGCCCAAGGCTACGACTCCCACCGCGGCGCGAAACACCCGACGCCACAATCCTCTCGAGGATGACATCGTGGCCACCGGAGTCCTCCGGGAAAAGCCTTCCAAGAAGCGATCCAAGCCCAACAACAATGAGGAGGAAAACTTCGTCGACTCCCGCGCGTCCAGGAACATTCTCCGGATAGGTCGCGAGTTGGCCGAGGAGGAGAACGCCGAGCGCGCTGTGCCCAAGCCGACCATTGACAACTTCGGGTACGACTCGCGATTCGACGACGAGGTCGAGGAGGAGAACAAAATCTACGACAATGACGAAGTCTGGGGCGATGACGATGAGGTTGTCGAGGAAATCGAGGTCGATCCCAACGACCTTGAGATGTACCAAAAGTTCATGCCGGACGAGGAAGACGACCTGTTGAAGCACGGCTGGGATCTCAAGCCTTCGGGCGCGGAGGAGGGCGATTCTATCAACCTTGCGGATTTGATCTTGGAGAAGATTGCTGCACACGAGGCTGCAGAGGCTAGACGAGACCACATGCCCGCCGCGCCCGATGATGACTACGAGCTGCCTCCCAAGGTTATCGAGGTCTACACCAAGTAAGTCCCCGCCCTATCCGGCAGTGGGCTATTCTAACATTATATAGGATCGGCCAAATCCTCTCTCGATACAAGTCCGGCCCTCTACCCAAGCCCTTCAAGATCCTCCCCACAATTCCCCACTGGGAGGATATTCTGGAGATCACCAAGCCGGAAGACTGGTCCACCAATGCCTGTTACCAGGCCACGAGGATTTTTGTCTCCAGCAAGCCGTACGTGGTCCAGCGGTTCCTGGAGATGGTCATCCTTGACCGAGTCCGCGAGGATATTTATGAGACCAAGAAGCTCAACGTTCACCTCTTCAACTCCCTCAAGAAGGGCCTCTACAAGCCAGCCGCCTTCTTCAAGGGCTTCTTGTTTCCTTTGGTTGGCAGTGGAACGTGTACTCTGCGCGAGGCTCACATCATCTCGGCCGTTCTTGCTAGGGTATCCGTCCCCGTCCTGCACTCTGCTGCAGCCCTGAAGGGTCTCTGCGACATTGCCGCTCAGGAGGCTTCTCAAGGCACCGAGGGTGGTGGTGCGACAAATATCTTCATCAAGACGCTTTTGGAGAAGAAGTACGCCCTCCCGTACCAGGTTATCGATGCGCTAGTCTTCCACTTTATGCGATTCCGCAACGAGGACCCGGCATCTGTTCAGCATGGCGATGCGATGGCGGGTGTCGAAGGAGATGCCAAGACCAAGCTGCCTGTCATCTGGCATCAGAGCCTTTTGGCATTTGCTCAGCGGTACAAGGGTGATATCACAGAAGACCAACGTGAGTCGCTGTTGGATCTTCTCCTAACCCACGGTCACTCGGCTATTGGACCCGAAGTGAGGAGGGAGCTCCTGGCTGGAAGAGGCCGCGGTGTGCCGCTGGAGTCTCAAGGACCGGCCCTGGACGGCGACGACACCATGGCCATTGACTCCTGAGGCATGGCCAGCGTCTCTTGAATGAATCCTATCTCTTAATAATGGCACAAACGGCGTTTGGCGCACTAGGCTGATGGTTTGCGACCGGTTCGACTCGAGATCAAGTAGGCTGACTGGGTTGGAAACGGGCCAGACCCAATTCGATACCAAAATTTATCAAGTTTGCTTCCGGTCGGAAGCATCAAGCTCGAACCACTGTACCGTGTTATTGGCGCCTGCCATAAATTTGCTCCGTGATTGTACTGTAGAAAGAATTGACAGACTCGGCCTCTCCTTCCCGGCGAATTTAAACCATGTGTCCGCGCACGTCTCGCCATCGACCATCATCGTACAGATCCACGCCACCTAGAACCTACAACCTCTTAAAAACGGTCAACTCTCTTTTTTTTTTCCTTCTTGTATTACCCTTCCTCTCAAGTCTTGGCATACATTTGCGAGTGGCAGGCTCAATTCCCCCCGAGCCGCGTCGCTCCCGTATCGACGAAACCTTTGTCCGGCCTAGAATGCAATGCGGACACAATGTCCACATCGACAAGGTCCTTTCCCAACACAACTCTACCATTTAATATCCTAGACACGAATGACATCAGGTAACGCGTCTGCTGAGACGTTCTAGAAGAACGCCATGCTGATTCTCTCGCAACAGCTATTTCAACCTTCCCTCCCGATCCGCTACTAGCCCCTTCATCTCTATATCTCTTCAGTCGCCCCATTTCGAAAACGCACTTCCTGGTGGCAAACCCAGGCATACCATGCCGAGGGAGACTTCCGTGAATACTCCATCGTCGACAAATCCAACACCCCGCAACGGTGCTGGGGTATCGAGTTTTGGTGTCGACCCGCCTCGTCCACCTCGTGATGGATTCGAGTAGGTCTGGTTCCCCGAGGGCTATTGGGCGGAGCGCGCACTCATGATGCCGCGCAAGAGCACCTCCAGCAGCCGCTTCTGGAAGTGGCGTCCACGCTCAACCAAGTCAGCCAGCGAGTCGGATGCTCGCGACGTGTCGTATGCGTCACCAACGACGTCCACCTCGGGACCTCGTCCACTTTTCAAGGTCTTTGAACAGGAAAGGCCGTGTAGCCCCTATGTATCAGAATCCGCCCATGTCTTTTCCCTGCAGCAACCTATCACATCCGCCGTATCAGAACAGTTCCCCGATAATCGCCCGATATCTTCGAGTGTGGGCAGCAGGAGACCTTCGCTTGCCTCTTCAAACCCGCTCCAGGCTCATCTCGGAGGCTCATCTAGCTCATCTCTACGCTCTGCTACTAGAAGCAATAAATGCAGTAAAGAAAAGAGGGGTATTGGGTCCAGGTTCAGATATCGGGCATTCAAAGAGGTCAGCCATCGAGATTCATAATGATTCAAGGATTGTACTAACAGCGCCCAGCGATGCATCTGCCCGCCGATCCCGGAAGATGGTCATTTTCATTCAACAACACATAGTGTTGAATGCCATCAGAGTGTGCATCATCTATCCAAGGCAGGAACCCAGTTCAAAGATGAGTACAGCAAGACCAAGTTGAGACACAAGCTCTTTAGCAAGGCTCCCTGGTATCGAAAGGGGTCGGCAGACTCGTCCAGCACTGTCGCCAGCTCCTTGCGGGAGGTTCTCAGAGGTGAGACTCCGCCTCCCACACCGTTGTCAGGTCACTCTCCCTGTACGTTTCTTGCCTGTGCTCCAAGGTTTGCGGAGGCTGATCCTCGTTGCTCCAGTCAGTGAAAAGTACACAAACAATCACTTTCCTGGTGGAGTAAGTGCTTATGGTCATTTTATGCTAGTCCTGTTTCTTGACTCGTCTCATACTTCCTTTGTGGCAATGCTAATACTGGATCCAGGAAGCCGTTCGTGTCAAGACTCCACCACTTGGTGAGTACACTGTCGATGGTCGACCCCGTGCATTCTTCACCTCGATGACGCCGCCCACCATCGATGGCGCAGGGCCTCGGTCACCTGCTCCAACTCCCGCGTCTCCCTCGCCAAGCGCCTCGCGTCCTGTGGGACAGCGCCGAAGCCTGGTACCGCGAGCACGCGAGTGGTGGGAGCATTTACCGCAAAAGCCTGGCCGCCGAGACCCTTACAACCATACAGCGCCTTTCGATTTTCAGATCCCCGAGCATCTCCCCAACAGCCCTATGTGCCCTACAAATACGAAACACCAAAGCGGTGGTACTGGGTTGTGTGTGTACCACGGGCGGAGGAAGGCCCCTTCAGGCTTGAAAGGCACGGACGTTACATGAGAGCTCAAACGATTTCAACAGAAGCTTCACAGATGAGGATGAATGGGCGGGGAGAAGTAATAGGATCGAATTTATTCATTCTGGGCCCTCCAGTTCCCCTACCAACGCTGTTTCATATCCCAATTACGGTACCAACCAGTACACCTAAATCAACGCTTACTACCAGTAAGAAGGGTATTTTATATGTCTCGCACAAGTTCTGCTGCCTGGGCAGCCGAAGTGAAGCTCTTCGATTCGTCAACGGATTCCTGATGGAAATACACAATGGCCTCTTTTTAAGCGTGTGCCTCAACGACCTGGGTGAGGTTGCCGGTGTACTTGTGAGGATCAGTGTTGTCGTTGTTGTCCGGCACAGGGACAACGGAGTCGTACTCGTGCTTTGGCTTCTGGAAGAAGGACTGGCTGCGCTTGAAGAACAACGGCGGCGGGTTGCGGATGTGGGTGATGGCCAGGACAAGAATCCAGACAAGGCAGATGGTGGGCAGCAGCCAGGGACTGTTCTTGTAGTTATTCGAGCGGGTCTGGTTGTAGTAGAGAAGGGAGACCAGACTCATGCCGAGACCGAGGCCAAGGAAGAGGCCGGTGCGGACAATGCTCCACTTGCGCCAGGGCTTGGTGCGGGCGACGATAGTGAGTACCGTCATGAGAATGAGGGTGATCCCTGCGGCGACATACGCGTATTGGAACTACGCAGTTGCGTTAGGATGTGGTGATGGATAGAGAGCAGGGAAAGTCACTTACCACGAGGTCGAAACGCTCCCACATCTGCTCATTGACCTTGGTCTCGAGGCCAGTCTCGTCAATGTTCTTGTTCGCCTTGTCAGTCGAAACCTCCTCGACAAGATCAATACCAAAGGTCTCGAGCAGTGAGTTCTCCATAGAGGTGGTCATGTCGTAGAAGTAGGCGTAGAAGAGGTTGTACTCATCCTCATCTGGCGCATCCTTGTCGAGACCGGTGGTAGCATACTGGGCGAGCTGAGGCCAGAAATTGTCCGAAATGGTTGACAAGTTTCCGATAGCCCACTCAATGTTCGTCCACGTAGCAGAGTACTTGGGCGGGTAGTCCTTGAAGAAATTGTTGATCACCTTGGTCAAGCTGTTGACCACATCATAGGTAGTCGCCTTTGCAAGGTCCTCGGTGCTGTTAAAGACCGAGTCGAACGACATGTTGTTGATGGTGTCCATGATCTTGGACCAGATGATGAATTGCGTGAAACCCTGCATGAAAAGGACCATTGCGAGGTGGAACGGAAAGTGCAGGATGCTCCATAGCTGCTGACGGAAAGTTGGCAGATACGGTGTCTTGATCCAGTCGAAATAGACAAGGAAGACACAGTAGATTGTGGTGGCAGCAGCGGTAACGATTCCGATAGTCTGGGAGTCTGGCAAACTGTCAGTTTTCATTCAGGAGAGAGAATAGCAGGTAGGCTTACCCCAGGCGTCTGGGCCTTTCACAATGGTCACCACGTTCTGGGCCACAATAACCACACCGTCACCCAAGAAGAGAACCGTCATAGTGCTCATACGCTTCATCAAATGCGTGCCAGTAAGGCTAAGCACGGGGAAAACTACGGCAAGGATGAAGCTGATGATAATCTCGGCAGCTCCCAGGACATACCAGGCGAGGTAAACCTGGCTATTTCCCTTCCTGAAGCGGAACGTAACGCCCAAGTAGATCATGGAGGCGGCGAAGTTTAGGGCAATCTGTAGCACCATCGACAGTCTCGGCTTCTTGTATTTCCGGATGTGCCAAAGGATGCTCGCATATTCGACAGCCAAGCAGAAACGCGAGACACACAGAATGAGGGCTGGAGAGAGCATCATTAGCTTGTATCAACAAAATGCAGAGCATAAAAGTACTCACACATAACTCTCATCGTCTGCAAGTTCTGTTCGGCGGGCTTAAAGTTGGGGGCAACCACGGCGAAGCCAATCATGACACCGAGGTGGACAGCTCTCGCCAGTCGCTCTGATTCTGGTCAGCAGAGGCCTGCATCGTAGTTGAACGCCGGACTCGTTCTTACCGAAAATACTGTCAGTCACGAAACGGACATCATAAAGGCTAACAGCGAGCCATGTCATCCACAGGATACTTTTGGCGCATTAGCAAGTGTTCCAGGAGGCGCCAGGATTGTAGAGAACACCTGAAGTATCCAACGTATGCCTTAAACCGTTCGTGGCTGTTTACACCCTGGGTCTGGGAGAAGACTGTGTAGTTGGCGGCGAAAAGGAGGTCGAAGAACAGCTCGAGAAGACTGGCATCCTCGTGCTATGGGGTGTCAGTATCGCACAAGGTCGCTTGATAGGAATAATCATCATACCTTCTGGAACTGGGGAGTGTCGTGGGCAAAGCGATCACCGAAGAGGGCCAGGTCTGGAGCGCCTCCTCTGTCGTTCGTCAGCGGCAGAGAATCGGTTCGCTCGGTGAGGACGGGGCTCTTGAGAAGCTGAAGCTTCTCAGCGACAACTTGCTCAAGAGTTCTGTGATCTTCCGTGGCCATTTTGAATGCTGTAAACAACTGAACAATACCACTTCAACTGAAGCACAAAATTGGCTGCTGGCCGAGAGTCTGCTGGGACGAAACGAGGAGGGCCTACGCTGAGGACGGCTGAGCTACTTATACTCGGTACGGGACGGCGCCATTTCTTGATAGTGGCATCGAGCAGGGAAAACAAGCCCTCACTCTCAGTCGAGTCGGTCCTAGTCTTCGTCCAGCAAGCATGGATTGACCCCGCTCGCAACGATGGTCCCGTTGGGGGCCGGGGATGCTGAGGACGGGCTGAAGAGCGTCAGCCTTAACCCGTAGGGTTGGCCCTTATTGAAAAGCAGCATGATAAGGTGGCTTGGGTCAAGGCGACGACCAGTCTCCAGAGAAGAGACCAGAGCCCGACCAGAGCCAGTGGGCGATCAGAATTGATGGCGCGGACCTTTCTGGAGAAATTTTGGCTTCTGACGTGAGGAGAGGTGGTAGTCTGAGCGGCTCTCGCCGGGGGGGGCCAGCTCCAAGGTCCAGCCGATCAGCTTGCAGGGTATCATGGCTAGTAATTCGTCCTTAGCAAGGTGCCTGCGGTCGTGTGAGGGTGTGATTCGCAGCACAAGAGCCGCGACGGTTGGGGCTCTTAGGACGATGCGGTTAGGCCATTGGAGAGACTGGGCACGACTTCGCTAAGAAACCCTTGGCCCCACAAGGCTGGATGGGCTAAATGAGCTGAAACCAAGCAGCGAGGCCGTCGAGTCCCGATGTATCTTAGAGCCCGGGATGACCACCAAAGTCCCAAATCCTAATGCTTCCCAATTACTTGAGAGTGCAGCCGTCTAGCCTGAACCGGCGACATTCTTCGATATTTGCCTTCAAGGCGCGTATGTCTCGGCGCTTCCTGGTGATGCGACGAAGCTCCATGGCAAGGTCCTTTCGGATTCAGGTCGATAGCAACGCATGGCTAGCCCAGTGCACGCCTGGATATTCGTACTCGGCTGACCGCATCTGCCGATCTCCCAGCTATATCCTCCATACCGTTGCATTAGGCCCAGGCCGAGACTCGAGTGATCACCACAGGCCATCGACATGGACGTTGTAGGGGATCGACGTGGTCCACGACTCCCTCGACCTCCAGCTCAGCTCTTCCTAAGTCTCCGAGGATCCCAACACCTTGCGCCCGTTGAGAGATGGCCCCCAATATGGCGAGTCTTGGCAAACAGGGACTTTGTTCGACGAAACGTTAGTTTACTGATGGCGCTCGTAGGGCTGGATCCGGCCAGCCCCGAGGTGGAGCAGATACTCCCACTGCAGATGGTGCAAGTCCCGTGACACTGGTCCTAAAAAAAGAGTTGGCCAGCACGTGAGATGCATATAACGAAGCGTATGGTAGGTATTCAATTAACGATGCGCTTTAGCTCGGCGCGTCTAACGCGTCTCACTTCCGGCCGCTCAAACTCACGCTGCTGGATGCTAGCTGCATTGATGCAGTAACTCGACGTCACAATCCCAACGCGATGCAGATGCCGGGACTCGCGACCAAGCCGACGTGACAGCCCTGTCTGTCTTTCTGTATCCAATCTTTTTCAGAATGGACCTCGAAGCCACCCCCGACGGCCGTAAACGAGTCCATTCGGAAGCCGACGATGTTGCTCCTACTCCAATATCCATCAAGAAGCGCCGACTTGACGACCTCTCTGCCGAATCACCATCGACACCGAAAGCTCTCAGTGCCATCGCCTCGGCCATCTCTGGCGCCTTTGGGATCGGACGGAAAGCCCAGGAGCCCACCCAGGACCAGCAGCCACCCCCGACTCCGTCACAACCTGCGACGCCATCGCAATCTGCAACTCCATCACAACCCGGATCAGCTTTCCGCCCAGCAATCAAGCTGTCCGCATTGAAAGGCACGATATGGGATACTGGAGAGGAACGTCATATTAAGCTACCGAAGAAGACAGCCCCTGCCAGGCCCAAGACGGTCAAGCCCCCAAAGACTGTCGCTCCGAAGAAACCAGGTCGGCCAAGGGGCAGGCCTCCGAAGAAGAAGGTCCAGGATGGCTCTGAGGAAGTCAACAAAGGGGATGCTCTCGACGCGTCAACAAGAAAGGGGCAGGCGGGCAAGGGTGACGACGAGAACTCCACTGATGAGTTGGCAATGATGGATCACATGCAGGAGCCCATTTCAGCTCGAAAAACAGTTCCTAAAGGAATCATGACTCCTAGCAAAAAGTGGGGCCCTCGAGGGCGGAAGAGCGTAACATTCGGCTCCGGACAGGACCTCAATGGGGAAGTCTTTTTCGAAGACTTGCCCAAGAAACCACGGGGTCGTAAGCCTGCTGTACCTGCAGAGGACGAAATTGTCTGTGGGATCTGCTCAAAACCAGACTCCAAACCGCCCAACCAAATTATCCTTTGCGACAACTGCGACTTTGCAGCTCATCAGGAATGTTATGATGTTCCAGAAATCCCCAGCGGCGACTGGCTGTGCAAGTCCTGCGCGCAAGAAGATGTGTTGAAAACACCCAAGAAGGCCGAGGATACAAACGAAGCCATCATTAGCACTGCAGCCGAGGTTCCAGATATCCCAAATCTGGATCAGCATGTCAAGGCGTTGCAGAGAGTTTTGGTGGACCGGTGTACGGGACGAAGGCGCATTAAGATGTTTGGGCAACAAGAAGCACATGAAAAGGTTCAGCAACTGATTGAACAGACTGTTGTTGCCGGTGAGGGAAACTCGATGCTTCTGATCGGGGCCAGGGGCTGTGGAAAGACGACGGTAAGTTGCACTATCTGGCAGCGGAAAAGTACTGAACTAACAGGAATGCAGCTCTTGGAAAACACCATTTCAGACTTATCACAGGAGCATCGACATGATTTCCATGTAGTCCGATTAAATGGCTTCATCCATACCGATGACAAGCTGGCCTTGAAAGAAATATGGCGACAGCTCGGTAAGGAGATGAAGGTCGAGGACGACCTCGTGAACCGAGTGAGTACATTGCAAACTTGAGCTGTCTACTCCGTTAACCCCAATTGATTAGACCAACTACGCAGACACCATGGCGTCGTTACTCGCTCTACTATCACATCCTTCGGAGATCTTGGGCACAGACGAGGGTGTCACATCGCAGTCGATCGTCTTCATCATGGATGAATTCGACATGTTTGCATCACACCCTCGACAAACACTCCTGTACAACCTGTTCGACATTGCGCAATCCCGGAAAGCGCCCATTGCCGTGGTAGGGTGCACGACTCGGCTTGATGTTGTGGAAATGCTGGAGAAGCGAGTCAAGAGTCGATTCAGCCATCGTTATGTATATCTCTCTCTACCGAAGGCATTGCCGTCATACTGGCATATGTGTAGGCAGGGCTTGGTGGTAGAAAACGAAGATGCCGAGAATGAGGGCATTGACACGAGCCTCGAGGGACACGATGAGTTCCAAAAGTACTGGAGTCACAAAATCGAGGTAAGTTTCCAGGATTTAGTTTCACTCCACGGCCCGATCTAATCTGGGCATACAGGCTTTGTACAAGGAACGAGCGTTCCAAGACTTGCTCCAGTATCACTACTACACGGCAAAGTCCGTCTCGGCGTTCCTCACCGAGTGGATCCTAGTCCTATCGTCTCTCTCAGGGAAGGACGTCACCCTGAAGGCTCCTCCGGTGCAAGGGGATATCGATTCACTCACGCCCCCAGACTCTCGGCTCCACCTCCTATCAACGTTAGCAGATCTCGATCTGGGTCTCCTCATCGCCGCGGCCCGTTTGGACATTGTGGCACACACAGATACAGTCAACCTAGCGATGGCGTACGACGAGTACAGTTCCCTAATGGGCAAGCAACGCGTGCAATCAGCAACATCCGGAATGCTTGCGGTAGGCGGCGGTGTTCGCGTATGGAGCCGAGGTGTTGCGGCCATTGCTTGGGAGCGCCTCGTCTCGCTTGGGCTGCTGGTGCCGGCGGGGATTGGAGGCGCTCGTTCGCTAGGCCACGGCGGGTTGGAGGGCAAGATGTGGAAGGTGGATGTAGCGTTGGAGGAGATACCAGCGGCCGTGAAGCTGAGTACGGTGTTGGCAAGGTGGTGCAGGGAGATATAACACTTGTATTAATATTATATATGACGAGCGACGATGTAGAATAAGGGTGACTGGGGGTGGTCGCTCGGTTTGGTGGAATACTTAGACTATCACGGGCCGGTTCTGTATACGAAAATGAATAAGAATATAGGAGCAAACAATATGGCCCACGTACTATTTACTCTAACCAAGCTTCCAACCCAACGAACAACTTTTTGGCCCGCTGCTGTCAGAATTATCGCTCCTCGAAGGCGTTCCGTTCCGTTCCAGGTGCTCGGGAGCGGCCTCATCCGAGAGGAAAGCCACCCGCTATCAATCCGGCGATCCATCCAGGCCCCAACCCGCTACTCGACGGAAACGCCGCTTTCCGAAGGAAGCACCTTGTCTAAATTCGGCTCGTCCCCCTGCCCCCACATGCAACCGGGAGGAAACATAGCCGCGAACCGCCCAAAAGAATCCATGCAAACGAGCGGCAAAGGTGTAGGCTTCTCTGTGCTTAGACGCGATGGCGCAGCGGAGTCGGGTTTGCACAGCCACAAACGGCTTTCCCTGGTTGCTTGTTTGTCTGTTAATAATAGCTGCTAAAATCTCACCCTCGCCAAGAGAAGTAAGTGAATACAGATGTAAGCTTGGTGATGGATGGCCAAGACCGTTAGCAGGTTCGCTACCCTAGAGAAGAAGGCCAGCCTTTCGGTTTTTATTTATGCCAGCGTCCCGCGCTCAAGCGGATGTTGCTGTCGTGTCACATTTATTGTCCATCAAGCTGCTCTTTTGTTTTCTTCCCCGAGACCTTTGTCGCTGTTGGTGAGAGAGACGAAAAGCGCGTGCTTGGTGGCGTCACAGGGCTTCAGCTGAACACGGCGCATTGAGAGCAAGTGTGGCTCAAGACGACATCATAGGGCGCCCACCTGCCTCACCACGGTTTCAGTCTCACTTTCCCGCTACAAAACACCTAGGTCGATCATTTTATTCCCCTCCCGTCTTGGTACCAGACTCGTGTGTCTAACTCACGCTCAACACCATCAACACCACACACGAGATACCAGTCGCTGCATCCGTCACCGACACATATACATCCCTGTCCCAACCGCGCCGGGCACTTGGCTACCCAACTACCGGGAAGAAAAAAAGGTTACATCATCACCATGGTGAGAACCACCTTCACCACAATCACCCCCCTCCCGCCCAGCATCTCGCGGGAGGTGGTGGTGGACTTTCTCCACGATCACCTGGAGATGATCGACCTCAACCCGCTCATCAAGGAGCGGCACTCGATCCCGCCACCGGCCAGCTCGCCGCCCGAGGAGCGCCGCTGCGTGTGGTACTCGCTCACCGACCGCATCGACTACCTCCCCGGCGGCGTCGTCTCCGGCCAGGTCTCGTACACGTGCGCCTTCAACGACCTGCCCGAGGGCCTCCAGACGCACTGCTACGCACCTATGGGGCTCGACATCCGCGACCGCTGGTCCGTCGGTGGCTCTATGCCTGGTGAGCCTCCCCAACCTGTGGAGCTGGGTCTCAACGCCCCCGCCAACGGCCTGTATCTCCGCGAGGATGTCGACATGCGGTGCAATGTCCTCATGGCCGGCTTCGTCAAGAAGACGCTCAAGAAGTCCCACGGTTCGCTTGTCGGCCGCCTGTCCGAAAAGGCCCATCTCGTATCCGCCAACCAGTCCAGACAGAGCATGGCAGGCAGCACGCCCAGTATCTTGCAGTCGCCCACGCCAGCCTCCATTCGCTCTGACAGTTCCGGCGTGCCCCCAATGGGCCCTCTGCTGCCTCCCAGCACGGGCAACCACCAGGGCGTAGTCCCGGGTCTGGCCACGCCACCGCCGCTACATCATCATCAACAGCAGCAGCAGTACCAGCAACAGCAGCAGCAGTACCAGCAACAGCAGCAGCAACCCTACCAGGACCAGGAGCAGTACCAGCAGCCACAGTGCCAAGAGCGCCCGCTCCAGCAGCACCAGCGCCAGTACTCACAGCACTCACAGCATTCCCAGCACCAGCATTCCCAGCACCAGCAGCTACAGTACCACCAGCAGCCGCACTACCACCAGCAGCCGCAGCCGCCACTGGCACTACACGGAAATGCCTCTGGATTAAATCATGGACTACCCCAACAGGCTAACGGGGGTCTGGAACTCCCGAGTGATGGCCCAGGTACCTCGACCCAGGAGGGAGGACTGAGGTACTCTGGCACAGTGTACAAAGGGAACAGCAAGCCTAATGACTACGATGAGTTCTCTAGCACGAACCCTTATGAGAAGACAGGCTCGCCGTGGGAAGAGCAACAAATGAACGGTGCGTACCCTGCTCCTCTCAAGGTTCAGCAGGACAGGCGCGTAAGGCCGGCGGAGCTTGAGTAACGATAGCGACTGGGTTACACGAGGATTCCAACCAGAGAGCGGGAGAGAGAGAAGAGAGCTAGAAATGTTGCCGAGACATTGGCGTTTTCACCTGATCCAGATTTATTTTACGAGCGAGCACATAATGGCAGACATATCAGTCACATCAAGAAAAGGGGTCAATGTGAGCACAAGGATGAAGTTGCTTTCGGGTACGTGGCGTATCTACAAGAACGAAATAATCATCCTCCTAGCAATGCTATACCCTCCGGATCCCGTTCCACCGCCGGGAGATTGCACCAAAAGAAAAGCCCCAGACGGAGCAACTCCCAAAAACCCCTACGAGCAGATGG
This sequence comes from Neonectria faginata, assembly GCA_030864175.1. NCBI lineage: Eukaryota > Fungi > Ascomycota > Sordariomycetes > Hypocreales > Nectriaceae > Neonectria > Neonectria faginata. The sequence goes on along the minus strand of JAULBG010000001.1, from coordinate 4,027,175 downwards.
TCCCGTGCCTGGAGGAAAGCATCCACAGAGACCACTCCCTCGTCCCAGTCCAGATGCGGGCGAAATTGGTTCAAGTAATTAATAGTGTGATTAAGAAGGTTTTGAACAGAAAGCTTGACGGGGCGGGCGCATGACAGCATTCCGGACCGTCCCCACGCGCGGGTCCTCCCTTGCTTGGCTTTGCAGCTTATGCAGGGCTGACCGGCGGTAGTTTGCTTGCTTCTGCGGGCGAGCGTGCGGCCGCCAATTTCGTCGCTTACAGGGCGAGGAGAGCGACAGCAGCGGCGATACCGAAGCTGATCTTGACGGCACCAGCGCCGGCGGTGACGACGACGTTCTCGCAGTGCTCGCCAGTGCAGTCGGAGCCGGAGCCAGAGCCGGAGCCGGAGCCAGAGCCGGAGCCGGAACCAGAGCCCGATCCGGAACCAGAGCCCGATCCGGAATCAGATCCGCTGCCAGACCCAGAGCCAGATCCGCTGCCAGAACCAGAGCCCGATCCGGAACCAGAGCCCGATCCGGAATCAGATCCGCTGCCAGACCCAGAGCCAGATCCGCTGCCAGACCCAGAGCCAGATCCGCTGCCAGACCCAGAGCCAGATCCGCTGCCAGACCCAGAGCCAGATCCGCTGCCAGACCCAGAGCCAGATCCGCTGCCAGACCCAGAGCCAGATCCGCTGCCAGACCCAGAGCCAGATCCGCTGCCAGATCCAGAACCAGAACCCTCGTGGCAGTTGCTTCCCTTGCAGATGTAAGGCTGCTCAGCAGGAACCTCCTTGCCGCCAGAGCCCCAGCCCAAGGTCGCGGTGGGAGCGAAGCCGCCGTGAGTCTCAACGACGGTGCAGGGGCAGTCGGTGATGGTCAGGGTGCAGGCCTCGGTGATGTCGTAGTGGTGGCCGTTGAAGTCGAACTGCGTGGGGCCGGGGCAGACGGTCGTGTAGGCCGTGTACACCTTGGTCACCGAGACGACGGCAGTGCCGTTCATCGGGTACAGGGTGGTCGCAACGGTGGGCGCCGGCGAAGGAGTCTGCGCGGCAGCGAGGCCGGCGAGGGCAAGGAGGACGGCGTTGTAGTTGAACATCTTGACTTGAGGTTTCTTCTGGGAGTTGTTTTTGAGTTGAGGGAAGAAGGGGGTCTTGAGAGATTCTAAGACTTGCGGAGGGCAAAAAAAAAGAGAGGAGCTTGAAGCGAGTGACTGGGGCGAGTAGTTTGAGAAAACGAGTGTGGTGGCTGTTGGAGCTGAAGGTTGTGAGGGAAAAGTTTATGTCCATTTGCGGACGACGATGGCCTCTTTTATCCTTGGGGAGCTGCTCGCGGCGCGACGCAAACAACACGACTGCTCATCTCCCTGCTCATTCTTGGGCTGAGACATGTCTGAGCCTGCGTGCTCAGTCGTGGCCGTCCATGGCTGTCATGCGTCGCCCCCAAGAATGATAAACAGGGCCCGGCAGCGTGCCAGACCATTCCATCCCGGAAGCTGAGAGATGATGGCTTCGTTCCAGGGCGACAGCGGCCGGCCGTGGCGAACACTATCCGCTCGCCCTTGCAGATGGTTGGAACCGAGTTCTGGAACCCAGCGACTCGGGTGCCTCGCATTCCCGTCGGGCGGCGGCGTTTAATTTACCTTGACACCGCCTGTCTTGCCGTAATACAAAGCAGAACGTGCCATGTCTCACGTCCCGGCACGATTGTTGCGCTGCGTTGCGTTATGTTGAGCTGCGGAAGCTGGGTGGGTGGGTGTTGAGATTCTTTGTTGACATTGTCGTGGAGGCTGCCCAAATTTCTCTTCTATGTACAAGTGTATCAGCGCTCCCGCCTTGTAACCGACTCCTTTCGATGCAATGCATTACTTCGGCCTGAAGGTCGCAACATGTCCCTTGACCGTGAATAACAACAAGATGCCGCCGAATTTTCCTGATTCCCCAATTCCTTATCGCCAATCGCACCCGCCTGCACGCTGTCGTCGCTCTGCCTGTCCGTGTCATCAATGCCACCGCCTTCCTACGCTTGACCGTCCGCCGCCCTGGACTCGGCCAAATATCCCGGTCTCAGAGGGTGAGGACGGTGAATCTACCCCTTTTTTCCTTTCTTTTTGAGGATGGTCCCCGTTTATCTCTCTCCCTGCCTTTGTTCAGTATCCCTTGGGAACCTCGAGGCTCCAGAGATGACTAGAGGAAGGGCGTATGTGTAAGGCGGGAACGGGGCTCGTTGCGGGACCTGATCCTAGACGGGATTGTATGCCGTGACAGCAGCCGAGTTTTGTGGTGGGAAGATGGCGCCCGAGGGATCGATGAAGAAGAAAAGTGACAAGATAACATCAATGAGAAAGAAAAAAAAAACTCCCAAAAAACACCGATAATGCATCAGATGAAGTAGCTCTAGCTGGTATCGTTTTCGATTGCGTCAAAAGCACGTGTTTAGCCAAATCAATCAGTAGGCTGTATTCGTATGCAAATGACTCGTGAAATGAGGCACATTGTGTGGGTGGATGATTCGTGCGTTAGGGAGCCTCGGCCCGCCTGTAGCAAACGTCGGTATTCGGCGTCAATAGTTTTGTTCACTTGCGGTTGGTCTGACTCTGGCTTCGTTCAGGGGCCCGCCCAACAACGTCGAACTCATAATTCCGTAGTTGCTGTTCATATCTGGGGCTGCGAAGGAACTTGGGAACCGAGTCCTGCGGCGTGTTAGCGACTGTCGGCGTGGCCGGGCCAGAGGGGAATTAGCCAAACTTACACTAGCCATCAGCTTGAACACTGCGTTCTGGGCGTCTTCGAAAAGGGATGTCACTTCTTGGAGTGTGTCAATCATGGCAATGTCCTGCCCAACGGCCTTGGTCATCCGCGTAGCGAGGTTGTTGCGGAGCTGGTGGTCGATGTTGAGCTCGCATGGAGACCCGGGGGCCAAGAAAGCGTTGTAGATTCCGTACGCTTGGGCCATAATCTCCTTGACGCCGTCCATCGATGTGGTGCTGGGGTTCTTCTGGGCGGCTCGTGTTACGGCCTTGCAGCTGTGAACAAACTCATCCACGTCCTGGTAGAAGGACAAGTTCTCTTCGCAATGGGTGTCTCGAAGGTTCTCACGGAAGAGCAGGCGGAGCGCAGGATCTGTGAGGATCTTGTCGAGACGCTGCGTGTTGGAGTCACGGGTAATGCCGTTTCGCTGGGAAGCGGCACCGCCCTCGCTTTCTGAGGCCCGTCCACGCGAGCCAGTACCGTTGATGAGATCCTTGCCACGCTGCGAGAGCTGGTAGAGAGCATACTTGGTGGGCTGGAAAACGTTGCAGCCAGGATTTTGTGACATATAGGCCCGGTCTTGGGCAACAACCTCCATTAAGTCAAACTCGACAAAGAGAGCAGCAACCTCGATCGTCTCGCGTCGGTCGACAATAGTAGAACAGTCCATAAGCCAATCAATGGTAGCCTTTCCAGTGAAGGTATCGCGGTACGACTTTCCATTGACCTTGCGTTCCGCGGCCATCTTAACACCAGTAAGACCATCCCTGTAATCGTGCAGAGAGTCCGAGTCGGCGGCATTGACTGATGCCTTGATGTTTCGGCCCTGGGTGCCTACGAATCGGCGGAAAACAACCTCGACGGTGCCCTGATCGTGAAGCAGCTTGTCCGTCTGCGGGTCTCTCTCGAGCAGCACCAGCTGGGTCTCACCGAGGTTTAGAAGTTCCGACACCTGCTTCTGCTGAATACCGTTCCTCGAGCAGAATCGGTCTAGCACCGTGACTCCCTTGGGTGTCAACTGCCATACGGACCCCTTCATCGTGTATACCTGCTGCAATTTGCCATCGGCAGACTCAATAAAACGTGCCTCCACAAAACGTTGGCAGATGGACCGGGCCATATCCTTAGCCATGGAGAAGGTGGTGGTTGTGGTGGTTGTGACAATACGGGAGGGGTCTTTAGGATCGGGCATGCGGTTGGACTGAGAGAACTTGAGGGATCCAAGGTTGTTGATGGCATCCTCGGAGAGGAAGGTGTACTCGACCTTGGTCAATCGGACACGGTGTGCCGACAGCGGCAGCAAGCTGACGACCAGGGTGGAAAAGAGATCTTTGAAGTCCTATTGTGCAACCAATGTCAGCTCATAACTCAGGCGAGAAACGGGTACGCGAGGCAGCGTTTCAAGAGGGGCGTCTCGTGTCCCCGCGCGGAAGGTCACGGGCAGACCGGCGCACAAGAAACGGCGAGGCAGATGCAAGCATTGTAGAACCATGACACATACCCTTGTGAACGGCCGGTCGTCGTCCGTCATGCGCAACAAGCGCGAAGATGTTTGATGCATCTTGTTTGCCGTGGCGGGAGGGGCCTTGATGGGAGGAGGTTGGTTTGGGTCCGCTGTCGCGTACGGCTGAGACAATGGGTGGTTTGCCGAGGCCTGGGAAGCTAGGGCTCCGTCCAAGTTGGCGCTGGACAAGAGGGACTGGTTCGAGGCACTCTTGAGGCGGTGTTTCCGGTCCGGGCTGGAAGGCTCGGAGGTGGAGTTGGAGGTGGGTAGGAGGGAGAGTCTCGAGAGGGTGCTGTTAGACGGGCGAGGGCGAATCGAGGGCTCTGATATAGTAGCTATGGCGTTCTGTGTCCTGTCCAAGGCGGCTGCGGCGAGAGCGAAGATACTGGTCGAGGATCGTTGATTCGGTCTCGAGACGGAGACGGTATGGCGGTGGGAGTGGGGGTGTGCGGGAGGAGCAGCGGGAGGAACAGCAGTGATTGTTTTTCCGAGCGAGGCGGCAGAAGCAGCGGCGGCGGTGACGGTTGAGGGGCTGGATGCACTGGAGCGCTGGCTGAGGGTGTCAGAGGAAGAGGGAGCTGAGGCAGACTGAGGATCCGTGGGCCGAGAAGGATGCGACAGAGTGGCCATCTATTGGGAACAAGAGAGGTTAGGAGGGAGACTTTGTGGTGACGGCAGCGGGAGTGTTCAAATAAGAAGGAGATGGACGAGCGAGTACGGGTGGGACACCGGGACGCCAGAGATAGGTGAAAGGTAAGGAAAGGTAGACAAGACAAGGAACAAGACCGGACCAAAAGGCCCCAAGTCGCCAAACCAGGCCGGGCTTTGAGATGAGCGCACTGGAGGGGGGAGGGAGGGGTGCCCTGGGATAATGTGGTGTGGGGGGCGTGGCCACAAGATGGAAGGGACCTCCACCGGGACCTCCACTGGGGACCTCCACCGGGACCTCCACTGGGGACCTCCACTGGGACCTCCGCTGGGATTTCCACCCAGGGAACCTGCGGGCCTTGAGAAGGCGCTGAGACGAGCCGGCTAGGCAAGGCCAGGGCCCCAAGAGCCAGGGCAAGGCGCCGAGCACAGCACCCCAGCATCTCCACATGCTCGCCCCCCCCCCCCGGGCAGGTAGCGGGTACTTGGCAAGGTCGTGCAACAGGGGTGGTGAACTTCTGCAGCGTGCAGTGCACTGAGGGGGCAGCCCGCCCCGGGGTGCTCGGGGTTTTTGTTAGGCAGGTTTTGGAGGAGTCCGGCTGCTGACTGAGCCTGTGGAGCGTGCGCGCTGCCACCAGCCGTATCGGGTACTTCCTTCTTCCTACACGAGGGCACGAGAGGGCAGGGACCCTGGCGGCGTGGCCTGCCTGTTCTCCCCAGATGGTGTTAGCGATTTCCGGGTTGGTGAGTAAATGGAATTGACCGTCAACCGTGAGCTGTGGGCACAAGAAGGCGTGGGTGGGTCTTAGAGGTCGGGAGAGGCTAGGAGAGAGAAGAGGGAATACTGGTAACCGTACCCAGGAACACAGAGAATAATACTACGACTAATCAGAAATATCTGAAAGAAAGAAAAAATAAAAAATAAACCCCTGTCGGCACTGGCTCCGGTTCAGACTGCCCCAGAGCACGCAGTAGTTGGACACGTCGTTGGAAGCGAAGACCAAGAATAAACAGGGAAATCGAGAGGGTGTTGCTGACGGTTTAACGCCCTCGCTTTTGTCCCCAGAGGTCCAAGAGCCACGACGCCAACGACATGGAGAGACGATCCAGCCCCGATGAAGAAGAAAAATGGCTTGCGATGCCAAGGCACTGAGATACGCCGCCGTCTCTTCGGTAGGTAGGACAAGACCACCGCTTCCAGCATCCCGCAGTGCTGGCAACGCCAGGACCCCCAAGCCGCTTTCGGGGCTACCTGCACTAAGGTAGGCCACTAATTAGGGCAGAAAAGGCGCTGAGGGTTCATGGCCGGGAGCCACTGAGATTCGCAGCAGCAGAGAAGGAGCAAGTTACAACTCTGCTGATCATGAGGGGGTGAAAGGGGGAGGCAGTGAGCGGTCTGAAGAACGGGGACGCTTCTCCGCACATCAGAGACGGCGTCGACAACGAAACATTCGACGGGCGTGTGAGTAAGTGGATGATGACGGGCGATGACCCGAGTGCGCTCTCTTGCTCTCTTGAGACAGTCTTGCTTGAAACCATCCATCATCCGGAGTCCGCGTGGGAAAACAACACTGACAGTTTCGCACGGCGCCCGCCATGGCCGCCTTCTAGCACTGCATCTACTCGGGGCCACGAGGCCACTGCGTAGTCTACTATTTTGGCTGGGTGCTCGCGCAGCCACAGAGCACGTTCAACAGTGCAACCTAGGGCGGGAATCGCCTGGGTGCAGTGCCCTGTGCAAAGTAGGTCAAGCCGGGTAGTTTCCATCGTAGCGTGCAGTGTAGCGCATGAGCACCGCAGACAAGCGCCGGGCGGTCGTGGGCGGTCGGGTCGCCCATCGTCCAATGCCTCCGAAGAGTCAGTGGGGGAGACTATAAGCTGCGACGGGAGGAACGGGGTTGAGGCCAGAAGCGAGGAGTGCATAGACACGGCACCAAGACGGCGAGACTCGAAATGGGCCGGAGAGGATGAGTGGGTTTCGATAGGGGGGGATGGGAATAGTCTCCAAACGCGAGCATCCGGCCGTTGAGAGATGGGCATGAATTATGAGCCAGGACAACACGGTCCAGCTCAACTGCATGTGCATCGGGGCGTTGAAAGAGGAGGGGGGATGCAATGCAACTCGTATCTCTGCTGTGTGTCCTTTGAGGGAGAGAGAACAGTGAGGAGGCACGGCGTCGTTGTGAGAGTGAGGGCGACATGGCATTGGCAGACCAGGAACATTGCCTCCTCTTCCATCCATTGCATGGGTGCCGGCCACCGCTCATTCCCATTCATTCCCGCCGATAAAATGGCATGGTTTGGCAAGGATGGATGGGTGGGTGGATGATGGATGATGGATGGTTGGAGTTTCCCTCGTCGTCGACATCGTGGCTCTCCCCAAGGTCGCACCAAGACAGAATTAGAGGTGTGTGCTACCTCAGGATCCGTCCCACGCCTGCAGTCCCCCTCACCCCTTGCCCCCTTGGAGGCGCGTGGCTCCAGGGATTCCTCCCACCACCCTAGGCCGCTTTCGGCTGACTGCCTTCCCTGTAGCCATGCTCGCTGCTCATCCACAGCGTCACGTTGCGGCCACGCAGAGAAACCATGGCTTCCATGCTGCCCCCATGCCGCTCCCATGCTCCAAATGCAGCCATTGGATCCTTGCCCGGTGCTAGCCCACCCCTCACTGCCCCACGCAGCGTCTGGCGTCGTCTGTCTGGCTTCTCCTCTTTCTGGCGCAAAGCGGTGGTTGTCCAAATTGCATTGCGAGGTACTGGCTGCTCAGGCCGGGGAACAGCACGGTCGCGACGCCGTGCCCGCACACTGTGCGCCACAATATGCCACTGCAGCGGAGGCTTCTCCGTGTCCTACTGTCCTCGTCTTTCCGGCTGGTACGCATCTTGGCATCCTCACGCACCCGCATGCACACGCACTCGCTCACGCACGCACGCCTGTTCTTCTGCCACAGCCCACGACGCATGGATGGTTGGCTTCTGGCTCTGGACTGCGACTGACATGCGGCCGAGATTGGGAACCCGATGCCTGCCCCGCTTGCAACCGACCTGTATCTGCTGAAACGGCTTGAAACGGCGGGGATGGGCTGTCCCGTGTGGTCGAGCAAGGCACAGGGCCTGCACCCTCTCTCTCATCATACCTCCTACCCTGGGCTTCCATCATATCATACCACGTCTCATATCCATGCTTCACTCTGGACTGGCCGGCATTGGCTATGGTCCTGACTCTAGCAGCTTTCTGTTCACCAAGAGTACTGGTTCTTGTGGGTTGTTGGCATCATCACGTCGCTAACCAGCACTTGCCGACACGGAATCCGAAAGACTTTGACAAAAGGAAACACGACGGAAATGCCTTGCGACCAATTCGACCCACCATCTCCGTATGTATCGATACTCGTGCGCTTGATTGGTGAGGTGCCATCCTCGGACTCTTGCTGGTGGCTTCAGTCACCATCACCGTGTCCACCAAGGTGTCTACGCTACCGTGTGGGCTCGCTGCCAGTGCCGCTTCCGTTGCTTCCTCCGTTCAGAGTCTTTGCTGCGCTACTACTGCGCTAATTGAGTAGTGTTGCAACAATTCTCGCCAAAATCCCAATGCATACAGCTTCAGGATGAGCCCGTCAATCTGTCGGTGCATGTTAGCGTACTCTTTCATCCTGTCATTCTCTCCAGCTGAAAACGGTTCGATTTCATGGAGGCGAGATTGAGATTTGCATAAAATGGGCTGTCCCTGTCGGAGGCCAGCTTCTAGAAGCCATTTTGGAAACCGGGCCGCCGTCAGGGGTTGGAGGAATTCAGATTGGTCCACTTTACCTGAGCGCGGGCCGCAAAGCAAGAGTGCAATTCAACTCGACGCAAAATCACGTCGGTGAGCCACGCGACCACGATTTTGCGGGTGGCAAGAAACGGCAGATCCTGGCAAACGTCTCCTGCTTCTTGCGCTCGGAGGAAGTCGCCAGATAAGGCGATCAGCAAGGAGTCGTTCAATTCGGGGAGAAGAGGATGATCAATGGCAGGTGCGGGCGGAGTGAATGACGACGACAAAAGCAACTGAGGTGTGGTTGGGGACGGAGGCAATAAGGAAGGAACTAACGGCTGCCCGTCTTGAGAGGGGACAGTGTGGCCTTTTTGTCTGATTGATGCACACAACTCTGAGGAATCTACGAAGCACTTTGTTCGTGCTACATACATGTTTTGCTCCCGGGCGGTTGAAAGGACTTCTTTTCTCCGTCCCTCCCAAATCCCAGCATGCGAGGGTGCCTACGCCTCAGACGGCAAGAATGGACTGTAACGGCGACGGTTGAGTTGACGATAGTGTGCGCTATTGGTGATCATGGCCTTGATCCTGCCTGTACGCACCATCTGCAGGTATCGCTACCGAATCTCAGCTTCAGGTGAATGGCTGCAACATGCAGATGCGGTGCCCGCACGCTAGATACCTACCGTGCCGTGCCCAGATACGAATTCTTACACGGAACCAGAGGGCCCCACCGCGGTCTAGCCACGGCATCACTGTCGGAAGATCTACAGTACGTTCACTTGGTTGCGCGCTCGACCCCCGGACCTAGAAGCCCCAGGCCGGATGCATCACTGCGCGGAACAAGTGAAGGTCGCAAGTTCAAGCACATAGAAAGGCAATCGCGCCACCAAACCCGACTCTTTCTCAGGCGTTGCCCGAGATAGCCCGGGAGGGGCCCATCGGACGCTCCGGGCCCTGAATGTTGATGGCTCTTCAGTCTCCATGAGTTGTGTCTGGATGGCTTTAAGATATGTCGGGGGGTTGGGCGGGAAGACGAGGCGTCAGCCCACCTGGCCTCCACTGGCATGATTCCGCATGTCCGGGCGGCTGGCTCGCATGGCTTGATGACTTCACGGTATATACCAGAGAGCAAGACATCTGCGACAAAGAGAGTCGGTCTGACTGGCAGAAGAAACACTAGTCTCTCAATAGTACATGGACAAGTCACGATGGTATGTCTCTATTTTCTTCATCCTTTTGCGCTTTGGCTGAATGACTGATCTAGGACCATAGTCTTGTGATGGTAGGTGGCCATACGTAGTAATTACGGTGTCGCGGGGTCTCCGAACGACACTTCTCTGCCATCCCATTGCCCAACCCCAGAGAAAGCAAAGGGCACGACGCGGTGGGAATAATCGGGTATGAGGGGAGGTGAATCCTTAGCGGCGCTGTGGAGGCAGCACCAGCGTCGCGACACTGGACAGGTAGCCATGGATCACGCTGCGAGTCACCTGAGACGACAGCCGAAGGGCTTCACAGAGCAACTTCAGGCGATCAGACATGACCTCTCATTTGTGATGGTCGCTATCATGGGAGCTGTCCAATGACGACGGCCAATGCGCCCGCTTCGGCCTGGGCATGACTGGTCACTTTTCTCCGTCAGTCGGCACTCCCACGTGGCTGCTCGTGCCGCCTTGTCAGTCACTCTAGAGTCTAATAAATCCGTACCGCGGAACAGATGGACATGCGCAATCACACCCTCCCGGGTTCCGATATGTGCCAGCGCCTCGACGCCCTATGGGGCGACTCCATCTCTGTGCGAAGATAACCTTAGTCATGGCTCTCAAGCCAGACAGTGCAACGACGAGCACCACCCGACTCGGGCATAGAGGGCTCCGGGTCGCCATGTTTCGTCAGGGAGCTGCCCCAACCCAGGACGCTGGACAGGTTCAAACTTCGAGGAGCAGGGTTTGGTCCCGTGCTGTACCGCTACAGTACACACCCACCCACAGATCCTCAGTTATGGCCTACAAAGTGCATCAACAAGGCAACACGGTCGGTTTCAACCGCCGTTGATTTGGTTCTCCAGCTTGCGCGCACAAGTCGAGAAGGTAAGACGGATAATTACTTTACCACTACTACCTCTCATTAGAGGATTGGTCATGATTGGGCATCGGGCTAGCGAGCAAACTTGCAGTGTCCGGGGCAAGCCACCTCGCACCCAACCACAGCTCGCTCGGAGGCGATGGCACCGCTATTCCCTTCCAAGGCCTCCATTGCCTGCCACAACGCCAATCCACCATCCAAGGGGGTGCCGTGTCAACAAGCATGGGGGTGAGGGCAGCATTCACCCCGGCCGAGGCTTGCCATTGTCGCACTGGCGGGGCCGCCACGTGGGTTGGGGGACAGCCACGCGTTTGCAAACACGAGCGGTGGAGTCATCGCTAGACGGTTGATGCCAGTCCAAGCGGCCAGGCCTGACAAGTGACACGGGAGGATCGTGGGCCCTTCACACTGGATAAGACTACGTATCAAGAATTTTCGCATAGTGGCTGGACCCCGTTATCGCTGGAACGGCACTTCGTGCGGCACGCAGTACGATGACATTCTTGCTTCCTCCCCCTTTCCCCGCCTCTTACAGTCGAGATGAAATACTAACACCATAAGGCTCAAGCTATTGCTCAGCCTTGGCTGTTGTTGGTCGACTTCATCGCAGATGGGCCGCCAACACCCAGGTAGCCATGTGGCATCGCATATCCCAGCTCGAGTCGCTTATTTGACGTACGCACGTTGGCGGTTCGCGACCCAGCGCTCTGGCTCATGGGAAGACCACCCAACGCACGCAGACCAAATGACCAATTACCTCATTACGTTGTTGAGCAGCGCCAACCTCAGCCCGTAGGCGGCTCTCTGAGTCAACCGTGCGACCCGTGGGGGGAATGTCCTAGTCATCCACAAAGTCGCTATCCACCATGGATGGAGGATGCTACGTTGATGTCAATGCCGGAGACGCCGTGCTGGGACTGGAACTCAATATCTACAACCCTTGGATTCGAATTTCGTCATTTGGCTCAACATTAACTTTATGACAGTTTTCCAACGATGCCAGTTGGCCAGCTCGGGTGAAACATGCGTCGATGATTAGTGATAGTGGGGTCGGGGATACCTGTCATGAGAAGCAACTCCAGTCGAGAATCCAGGGTCTAATTCGGGAGACGGGCGCCAGTCTCTACTACGGCACAGAGTACGAAGTACTCAAACGGAGTGTGCCACTCCCAATTGCCGAGAGAGAGAAAAACTGGCCGTGGATCCGAGCCCACTAGCTCCGGGCAGGATCCCACCCAGAACGCGCCACAAATCAAGGGTTTTCCGGGATGAAGGTCTTGCGCCGTGGCGCTCGATGAGCGATCTAGATATCCCGAGACCTCCCTCCATCACAACCAAGGTCTCAGTTCAATGCTTCCGGGGGCCGGAAGAGCCGGTAGTCAGTGACCGCTCTATGTACTTCACGTGCTAACGCATGGAGGTGTCTCATCGAGCCGTCAAACTCACAGCCACTTGCAGCGTCAGCCAAAAGCCCGAAACACGAAGGGGAATCAGATCATTCTTTGGCTTGAGGCCGACTACCTAACATTACGCATGACGGCGAAGTACGGTGTAAGGATAGTTCTAGGGTTGGCTCTATGATCACCGCGACCTGGTCCACTTCCGGGCTCGTTGCCTTGGTGCAGGCAGACGTCACAGTCACATCTCAGCCTCCCGGTTGCAACCACGAGGTGATGCAGCGAGACGTCAGGCTGGCGATCACTGATTAATCAATATGGCACCCATCCCTGCCCGTGGCGTGCTTCTCACGTGGGACGGCGATGGAGGCGTAGCCTCGCACCCTGCCCGACCCCATCTGGACACCTTTGAGATCGTCGTTCCAGAGCCCTACACGGCTTTTCCAGCATCACTTGCTGGGCAGTCAAGTTTTGGCCATCCCCTTTTTGGGAACCCTTCAATGCCACGCGAGAACTGCCAGGGTGGTGAAGACTGAGAGAAATTTCTATTCTCGGCGCCATAGATGCAGGGCACGAGTATATTATCGTTGGTCCTCCTCTCAGAGCTAACCACGAATGACTCAAAGCAATCAACACTTGACAACCCGCCGATTCAATAGTTTCAGGATATGGCTTGCCCTGTTAGACCTAGCAGCGGCGTGCGTGGATGGCTCAGCGGCCAAACATGTCCGGAGCAGCCCCCGAACACTCAACCTCCTCAGTCCTAGATCCCCGACCCCGACTATTATCACGGCTTCTGAGACAACGGTCTTCGCTTTCACCGCTTGGTGGTGGAGACAGCAGCTCCTCGGTCTCTTCCTCCTGAAGCCCCAGCCTTGGACCACAATGCGTTGCGCCGCTGTGTTGCGTTGCCCAGAATACCGTCTCCACCGACTTTCCGCCCTTGTCCCCTTTTTGCATTTCTGTCCGAGCTGAGAAACGTTTTCTGTAGCTGCTAAGTGCTATCGGCCCCCCAGGCCTTCTCCACAAAGCCAATGGCTAAGGAAGCAGGCACACGCAGTAGCATCCTCTCTGCCTCCTCGGTCAATCGATGGTACCACCTCGTTCGACGGCGTTTCATCCCGCCGGCCACCAAGTGGGCATCACAGTCGCACCGTTCCTCCGCCGGACTCTTGACTTGCAGCGTGTTGCTCGGACCTTGGATAATTCTTTTCTCACACTGACTTTTTCTTCTCCAAGCTTGCGGGCGGGCGGGTATTCGGCGGTAATATGGTTCCAGTACAACTCGCGGTGGCTTCCTCAGGAGTCTTTTTTCAACCTGTGCTAGAGTCGGACCATGGACGAACTAATACGTGAACTAGATTTGGAATCAACGCACGTCCGGTCTTGCGCTGATCACAGACCTACAGGCCCGTATCTACTTCGTAGGACGCTCCCCCATTATCCAACACTACTGTCTCTTGGTGATCGGTAGGTAGCGTCCTGTCATAGTAGCCCCGGTTCATCGCGTTGTGGGATCTCCCTCCCGGGCAGACTTGGCTTTGCACCTCGCAGGGTTTCTAAGTGCTCAATGAGGCCGCGCTTCGAATCTTGGCCAGATTTCCTATCGGGCAGTAGCCTAGATCTGAGCGGAGCATTCCATACACACGCACCCTTGATCTGGAGTCTGTCTATTTGCAACTCCTCGCTTCTATCCCAGGTGTCATTGACAACCTTGTCCCCACGAAGTCTGGAGGCTCAAAACTACGAGCTCCTATCTCCGGGCGTTTTACTACGGCCCACGGTAACCGCGAATGAACCTGGGGGAAACTCTACACAGTAGTATCATGGCAGTAGTAGTCATCTACCTAGGCCCCTCGAACTAGCTACCGGATAACCCGAGCCCTCGGAACCTGGGGGAGCTATACAGTCGACGATGGCTTTCGCCCCTGGGCCTCTCCCCTAACCTCCGGCCCGATAGACGCTGGCTGATTCAATGCAAAACCTTGAGGCCGCTCAATTTAATCATGCATACTGCACTAACTTACGTACAGCTCGGGGCGGTGCACGCTCCTCGACGGCCGCGGCCTGGCTCGTTCGCGCCCCTAACGCCGGTCAGCGCGGTGGTCGTCGAGAGACAGTCCAGTCCATGCTTGTCCTCCCCCGCGGATCTGTGCCATTCTGCAGCTGCAGGCCGCCGTCTCTTGGTCCATCTTGGGAAAGCTCGCTTTTGGCGGAAAGCTTGTGTTGGCTGGGCGTGTGGACGGGCGCGTGCGCCTGTACCATGTATATCTGTCTGCGCGCGCATGGCTGAGGCTTAACCGGATGGGCGTTGGCTGAGGCCGCCGACTGCGAGTATTGGTCCAGGAAATGGCGGCGCCGGCTCTCTGAAAGACGTGCTCGGTGAGCGATGGAGAGGGTGTGACCGAGGAGGAGATCCAGACCTGTCGAGCGCGTGTGGAATGCGACCTGCTTGTACCAACCGCAATGACTCGCGTTTGACTTGGGTAGTACCTCGCTCGACCAGCCGATTCGGCTGGCTTCCCGGTATTTGCTGATATTCCGTTGTGAACCAACTTTGTCTCTTTTTATCTGATTCTACTTTTCCTTGAAATCCCCAGATGGTCATACCTATAGTTACACACGAAAGAACCGTACAACGCCAACGCTTTTTCACTCTTCATACATATCCGCCACTCTAAATGGACGCGGGGGCTGCGTCTTTCCTCCAGCCGCGAGACCGCATGTTCGCCTCGATGGACTTCCAGATCTGCTCGACAATCTCCTTGTCGCGGAAGCGGGAGTCGTCGTGGCCCTCGCCCCGCCAGCGGTCGACACCAGTAGAAAGCACGCGGTGACCCCAGCCCTGGACATTATCCGGGGCCACATCGCCGCGCCAGCCGACGTAGATGCCGAGGGTGTGCTTGAAGAGCTCGTTGGCGTCGCTCCACTTGTAGTTCTTGAACTGCCACGTCTGGCCGGTGGTGAAGACGGCGACGACACGGTTCCAGTACTCGGGCTTGAACTGCTCGGAACCCTCAACGAGGATGAAGCGCAAGGGCCGATTGGGGTCGACGGCTTTGATGGTGCGCTGGACGTGGAGCATCGTCGCCGTTGAGTCGCCGGCCTCGGGCGGAGCGAACTTGCCGTCCTCGAGGAAGGACCGCGCATTGGAGAGGCGGAGGAGAGATGACGCCGAGGGCGAGAGGAGGATGATGGGGTCCGGTCTCCTAGACGGGGCCTTTTGGTTGAGGGCGAGGGTCGGGTTGGCGCTGATGCTGTTGCCGCCTGACTGGGACTTCTTCTGGATGAAGGGGGCGGCGAGCTTGCGCACGTGGGAGAAGTCCTGCAAATGGTCAGCTCGGGTTCGGCACGGCGGGTTGTATAGTAAGTGGGAGACATACCGTAGGCTTGATACCCCTCAGGATGGTGTTGCGATCGCCCATCTTTCGTTCGCCGTTGTAGATGCTTGCTAGTCGAGGGTCCATGGTGCCCCTGCCCGATCTCGCCTGCGCAGCCGAGGACACAGCGCCAGCCTTTGCGGCAGTTGCAGCGCCGGCAGCGGAGCCATCTTTGTCGCTGGCGAGAGGCTTGATGTACTCGCTCTCCTCGCTCGCGCCCTCGAGCCAGGTAATGAGATCGAGGCGCTCGATGAAGCCGAGGTTCTGGACCTTGCCCTTTGCGCCGAGCTCGTCATTGAGCTTTGTGGCGGAGGCATTGTACTCGGGGATGGCGACCTCGCGGTTGAGCCAGGCGAAGTAGATGCTGCGCAGGTCGACGGGCTTGTCGTTGGAGACGAAGCGCGTGGCGCTGTCGATGGGCACGGTGACGGCGGCGGCGGCGTGCTCGGGGAAGCGCAGGTGCGTGGCCTGGGCGAGCGGCACCTCGGGCGCGGAGGCGTCGGCGGACGCGCTGGGGATGAAGGGCTGCGACGCGGCGATGGACTGGCGCAGGAGGACGAGGCCGTCGTGGGCTGCCGCGGACGCCATGGTTTGAGGGTTGAAGTTCGCGGCGGGGGTTATGAGGGCGCAATTGGCGGAACGATCGCGTGTGGAGGAGGATTTGAGGCGGAAAAGCAGCGAGGAGAGGTGAGCGCTGGCCGCGGTGGTGTGTGGTGATGGTGGTGTTGGTGTTGTTGGTTGGAGATGAAAGGCTGAGGCTGTATTTTTGGAGGAGCTCTCTCTCTCTCAGCTTGTCAGAGCCGCACGCACGGGCAGGGTTCACAGCAACCGCGCCGCAGCCAATCAGCAACACTCAAGCTTACGACTTGCACGTCACCTCACATGCAACCCGGATTCTGGTTGGTATGTATGCGAAAGTCGTCAATTTTGTTAGGTTAGCTACAAGTCTCCTGGGTTATCTCGTTGACATGTGGTGTGAGCTCTCCGAATTTGTTATGATTTCGTATTGTGAGTTTCGTGGATATAGTCACTGGTGGAAGCTCTGTCAGAAGGAGCTCATAGCTTTGCATGCAGCTCACCTGAGAAGATTCACAAACATTGCTCTTCTACAAATCAGAACCAGGATTGTCTACGCCCCTATCCAATACTACTGCCGATGACTCTGTCTGAATGCTCAATATCCAGTCTTGACGGAATACTCGTGATACTAAGCGTGTCGGCCTCTGTACCCTATACACTACATCAATGAGTCTCACAACACCAACTCTCCAAGTATCGAGTACATTGCCATGTATCACTACAAATGCCTCCCACGTCCTAATGCAGCCACAGCCCAGTGGTTCTCTCCGCAAGCCACGACGAAACCTCTGATCAACAGGGGCGGCACATGTCATAAACCCGCACCCATCGCTAGATCTGCACCGGGCGTCGGTTCACTCCCCGTCCCTCCTCTTTTTTTCTTCTCCTTCTCCGCCTTCTCTTTACATTTCCGTTCCTGGCATACCGCGTTTTGTCCACGAACACATTAGCTTCTCAACGGCGCTGATCACGGGGCTCCCGCCACGGCAATCTCACCCCTTCAACCCCTTCAACGGGCTTAGCTGCGAACACCCCGACGGAACCGATGGTTTTCGGTGATGAGTAATGTTGGTAATCTCCCGGCCATGACACGGCAGCCAGACGGGTAGTCGCGCATGCAAAATACACTATTACAAAGAGGACCCATCTGACGACGTTACGTCGCTGTCGGAACCGGCCGTCTGCCGACTGTGGCGAAGGAAAACGGTCGCCGAAGGATGCCCTTTTGAGGAGGAACTGAGTCAAGGAACTGGGAGTTCATCATCATTGGGGGAAAAACAAGACGCTGGAGCGTCTAATCTACAATATGTACATCTAGTATTGTCACTCCCTCCGCAATCTCCATTCCTAACAGCTTTCCAAGCAACCCAAAACCCCAAGCCATGCTGCACAAGACTCCTTAAAACGCCACTTATCAAAAGAATTGTCGGATCCGAATCCCCTTTGCCGTGTCTATATGCCGAAGACGAGTTTCATCCGCTCGTACGTGTAGAAGGCAACCGCCGCCATCGGAATCACCTTGACGTACCCAATGGTCAGGCCGATGAAGAACCCGGAGAAGCCCCTTTCCCGGAAGATCATGCCGGCTGTCTCTCGGATCCGGAGGCGTCTTCCGTCGCCGACCGCTCCGCCGACCTGCATTCGGCGCCGGATAACCTCTAGCGGGTACGACGCTGTTTGCGATATTAGGCCTGCTATTCCTCCTGCGCAGAGTTCCGCCCATGGCCGCAGCGGCGCAGGCTTTCCCGGAGGATGATCCTTCTTTGGTGGGAGGGTTGTGTATTGTGAAAAGCCTGGGCGGCGCATCAAGTCACCAACAGTGTCGTGAGTGAGGAACGACATGCCCGCGTATGGGAGCATTCCGAGAACGGTGGGAGTGAATCCTCGGTAGAAGTTGATGATGCCCGTCCGGTGAGCGATGGGTTGCGCTGTCACTGCAGCCCCATCTACAGCGCCGGAGACCTGCGCCGGAGCACTGACAGGTCGCTCATGATAGATCTGTCTACAGATCTGGGACAAAGAGGAGTGGCCTTCACGCTTAGTCTCGAATGCGAGGCGTACGCGAATCACCTCCAAGGGATACGTAAAGAAAACAGAGGTGACGCCGGCCAGACTACCACTGAGCAAGCGTCTCATGGGCGTCTCATGCGATCGGTGGGGTATAATAATAGCTCGGATTTGCTCGTAGGCTAGGAACTTTATGCCAGCATAGGGGAATATTCGTAGGAGAGTCGCGGAGTGGCCTCGGTATAAGCCCAGTATGCCGTCCTGGTGGTAGATATCCTTCATTGCCGTGGCGACGCCGAACCAAGAGCCAGTGTACTTCGCGAACAGCGGATTGCGGGCTTGGAAGAGGATCTTGACTCGGTCAAGGGGCGCAACAAGAGTTTTGGCCTAAGGGGACCAGTCAGTAAACAATGCGCATCGATGTCATACATTGCAGTGGTACTCACAGCGCATCCAGCCATGCCGCCAGCGACTGCGGACCTCCAGATATAGTCAAAGCTCTGGGTCTTGCGCTTGGGCGTGACGGCCTCGCTGTCGGTGGGACACATGGTGGCCTCCGTCTCCTTGTGGTTGTCCTTCTTGGCCCGGGTCAGGGCGTCGGCGCGGACATGCTGCCGAGGGTTGGTTTCGCGCGCAATCTCGGTCATTGAGGCATGTTCCATGAGGGCGGCGTCGGCGGAGGGCATTCCCTGTCAGCTAGCACGTGGCTCACTGGAGTGGCGGCTTCGGGGCCTACGGACGCGACATTCCGCGCCGGCGTCGTAGGAGTCGGAGTCGGACGCGATGTGCGAGTCGGTCGGCGAGAGGATCCGACTCGAGGTTTGCGGTTTAGGGGAGTATGTCGAACAATATTCCAGGTTCTGTGGGGAGGGGAAAGGAAGGAAGAGTGGCCGTGGGGAGGACGGGATCGGACATGCACAGGTTTTGGCGATGCGGGAGAATTTCCCCGGCTGTGAGGGCGGCAGGGACGTCATTGGGCGGACGCTCAGTGGCTGCTTCGAACTGGCAGAGGCCGAGCAAGGCCCCACCGGTTTGGTCACGCCCGCAAAAAGGGCCTAGGATACTAAAATCCGGGGGCGTTACAGGGCACGAGAGCGCTGTGCATACTATGTACCTCTCTGGAGCGCTGCTATCCCCGGTAAATGCGGTTTCCGGCAACCAATGACCGAAGCCGAGGTTTGCCGAGTCTCGGCTCTCGAACTCCACCTAAACTTCCGCCGGACGACTCCGCTGCAAAGACTCGGAGCGCCGGGGACGCGGATGAGATGGACATGAAGTTGAGATGCATGTGAGATGACGATACAAGACGACGAGACAGCTCCGCGCGAGGGCGGCAATGACAGCCACAACCGCAGGGACACGGCCAACAAATCCATCCTATTCGAGAGCCACGACAAGGCCCTTGTCGTCATCGACATCCCCCGGTCCCTCGAGGAGAGCCAAGTTCTGCCCTCGCAAACGCCCCGGCGCCGCATCGTCTCCGCCGAACCCCCTGCGTCGCCTTATTCGACGCCAGAGCCGCGACATGGCATCGATTACTCGTCCCAGCCGTCGCCCTCACTTGCCGCGCAGCTCGCTGAGCTCATGACCACCGCCGCGGTACAGGGCGCGCTGCAGGACCTCGCTTCGTCTTACCGCGGCCCTTTCCACCTCGCCCGTTTCCTTGAGCCGCAACCGCCGTCGATATCCGGCCTGCCGCCGCACCTACCCCCCAAAGCCGAGCCCCTGCTTGGTTCCATCCAAGAGCTGCGCGACTCCTTTGATGCATCGGCTCCCAGCTTTGATCTCGTCGTCTTGGATCCTCCATGGCCCAATCGCTCCGCGCGGAGGAAGACGGACAAGTATGCAACCGTTCAGAATCTCCATGAGATGCGCCGCCTCTTGCTTCACATCCCTGTTGCCTCTCACCTCAAACCGGATGGCTTGGTTGCTGTCTGGATCACTAATAAGCCTAGCATCCATGATTTTCTTGTCTCGCCTACGGGATTGTTCGCTGCATGGGGTCTCGAATTTGTTACCGAATGGACTTGGCTTAAAGTTACTACCTCAGGCGACCCGCTGTATGATGTTGAATCGGCGTGGAGGAAACCCTGGGAGAAGCTCGTCATTGCGAAACGTATAGGTAATAAGAGGGCTGACTCTCTCAAGCCCAAGGTTGTCATTGCAGTCCCGGACGTTCACTCCAGGAAGCCTCACCTGCGAGGCCTGTTCCAAGATAATCTCGGAGAAGGGTTCACCGGTCTCGAGATCTTTGCTCGTAACTTGACAGCCGGCTGGTGGAGCTGGGGAGACCAGGTTTTGTACTTCCAACAGACAGAACATTGGATTTCAATAGAAGACGAATAACGGCGCAATATCTGGGCGTATATCCTATCTGAATTTGATCTCGCCAACATGCATTGGCCACCCGTAAGGGTTGGTTACAATAATGTACATCGCTGGTGCCAGCTAATCCTACAGAGGGTCCCCAACCCGACTAGGATCTCCTGGCATTATTTGAGGTGGCTGCTTCCTTTATTTAGCAGTTCCCTACCATCCACTTCGACTCGTAGTCCACGTATTGCGCCTCCCCGCTCCGTAAATAATGTTGCTCAGGCATCCTGCGTGGCCTTGACCGCATTCTTCTTCTCTAGCAGCTTGTCCCACTTCGGGTCCAGGGAGACGTCGTTGGACCATTTCACCTCGCCCGACAGCATCTTCTTGGCGAGATCTGCCAGCTGCTCTCGCTCTTTCGACGCAGGCTCCTTGCTCTTCAAGGGAATTTGGAAGCGTTGTCGCTGAATATGCTCCTCGTTACGAGTGTCCATGAGTTCCTCTCGCATCTTCCACAGCTGGTTGCTCCACGGCTCTTTGTTGTCTGGAATTTCGGGCCACTGGAAGGGCTTGGCCAGCTCGACGTTCATGATCTTCAAGGGCTGCGGGCGATACCACGAGCGCGAGTGCGAGTTGCGCTGTGTGAGGGGCTGTTGCTTGACGAATGACCGGACCTTCGTGACCTCCACATCGTAGAGGTTCCACAGATAGTCTCGCAGATCGAACTTGGTGAAGCGCAGAGGCACCTTGAAGCAGGCCTCGTTCGGCGGGAGGTGCTCTTTTCGGAGAAAGGTGATGATGTGGTTCGGCCTGGCGGGGATTGAAAGGTCAGTTCGAGGGCCACAAGGAGGGGAGATGGGGGCGAGAGAGTCGTGGGGCAACTGACAAAAACACCTGCTTCTGGCCCAGCTTGAAGCTGGGCAATTGGCGTGCCACTGTCTTCGCTGCTTCGGCCATGGTCGTGGTTGTGTCCGTTGAAGTCGTCGCGACGGTTGAACTGCGAACGTGAAGAATTTCGACGACTGACGTCTGATTGGCCTCGGCGGCGAAAGAGAACTTCCGGGGGCGTGCGATGCTCGCCGAGATTGCTGCGCACACGCCCCACCTGCCAGCTGTAATCGGTCGGTAACTGAGTTTACTTCAACGTTTCTATGTCTAAAAAGCTGGCATTGTCATTGTGATCAACAAGCGAACCTGAACAGTTGTTAAGACTCCATAATCCTTTTAAGTTGGCTTCCGTCTGTCTTCGCCGAAAGTTTGCGGCCCTCTCCTTGTTTTCATCCCAAAGGGCCGCCAGCCGTTTGCTACAACTTCTGTCCTACTGTGCCTCCAAACTTGAGCTGTGAAAACAATGCACAAAGAGCACTGACAAACTCGAGACCAAATAACCGAGTGGAGGCCTTGAAAAAGCCCTGATGCTATCAACTCACCAAAGATGGAGGAGTTCACCGATGGAAGACGCTCCTTGAGCCCACAATCCAGCCAGGCAACCCCTCGACCAAAGCAAGAGTCGGTTGCTCGAGGAGGAAGTGGCGCCATGTCGAAATCGCCATCTCTCCCTCTAGAAAAGCCGCTTGGTGGTTCACAAGAAGAGAACCAGAAAGCTTTCGAGGCCTATATCAGAGAGCAGATGGAGCAGGAGAAGACCCGGTTTCCTGGTGCCAGCGGCTGGGCTCCTGCTGAAGCGCGACTGTTCGAGATCTTATACATGCGCCAGGATCTCCCAATGTTGCCGCGAACCTGGGATATCGACTTCAGCGGCGTGCCCATCTCGGATGTAGTATTTGAAACCTCCGAAGAATTCCCTCCCATAATTTACGCTCACTCTAAGGACTTCCGAGGTGAGTCTCCTTCTACTGTTGAAATGCAGTTTCCTGATCCCGTACAGCAACGTCGTCGCTCATGCGTTTGATGGGCCTCACTTCGAAAGTTAGGGCTCAACTTCAAACCGGATTCCGCAGAAAAGTCCCTGGCCTCATCAAGCGCGAGCTGGGCACGTACCTGAGCTGGGCGGCTCAGGACGGCGACTTCGCCCACCTGCGCATTGTCCCCAACTTCCTCACCGAGGTCATCGACACCACCATGGCGGAGGACAAAATCACTGTGTACATCCAGGATCGGATGCGAGCTCTAGCACGGCTCCAGCGCGAGTTTCTCAGGGTGGATAAGGATCCGCAGTTCTGGGACCTGGTGAAGCCGAATATCATGGCCTCGCCCCAGGTAAAGTTGGAGCCCGAGGACGATACTCCAACAATGGACAGTTGGCCCAGGACTATGGCGGGAAGACACCACTGGGCCCTAGAGCCTGACGAGCTCTCGGCGGAGACGCCAACCCGCAATAGGGCCGTGAAGTTAGAGGATACGCCTAAGAGGCGACGACTCTTTCCGTGTACCGCAACGACGGCTGGCGATGAACTGGGCGAGTACACACTCGAAGACAAACACGACGCGGTGATAAAGACTGAAGACCACAAGACGCCAGAGGCCGAAAACGAACAGACCAGGATTTCATCAAGTCCTGAATCCTCTCCAAGCCCCAACGGACGCCCCCAAACACCCACCCGCCCAAACTACCGCCGCCACCCACCCGTGGTCTACGGGCTCTTCATCATCAACACCACCGTCCTGCTGCTCACCGTCGACGCTTCTCTGGACGAAACCGCCTACGTCAGCTTCCACGTCCAAGCTGACTTCGCGGACCAAAATCAGAGCGTCTGGAACGCTCTGACCGTCGCCATCGCAGTGTGCCTCGCACGCGATGAGCTCATGTCTCGCATTTCTGACTTTGAGGAGTTGCCCGTCGTTGTAGACAGTGATCCGGATGCATGAGAGCCCGGACAGTGACAAATGTGCTAAGACAGTATAATTAAAGAGATAATGATTTCATTGCGTTGCTTTGCGGTTTTTGCTTTGGTTATACCCTTTTACCTCGGCTGTTGCAAAAAACCCCTTTACACGCGTTCCTTACCACAATACCCCTTACGCCTAACATGTGCTCATTCGCCAGATATATTCGCATGAGAGACAACGTCAACTGTCACGATGACTTCTTTTTTCCCCTGAGAAATGGGAACCGCAGAGTCGAAATCAGATATGCTCTATTTTCATGGCTCCCTCTACATCTATGATCGTGTCTGATATACCTAACCAGATGATCCCTTCTATTCCCAACGCCCAACAATGACGGCTACCCGCTGCCCACGCGTCTCTCTATCTGTACATACATTTCCATCACAATCGTCTACCGGGAGGGTTTTGTAAAAGTAAAAGGTGGGGGATTTTCAGTGTCGAGCCGGGTGGAAAATTTTTTTTCTTAATGCAGGGGAGAGGTTCTATATTTCCTTCGGCTCAACGGGCATAATCACGTCCAGTTGGCGAAGTATTCGTTGGTACAGGAACAGCATACATCCGCTCTGGATGAAGGTCCACACGCCTCGGGGTCCGACGCCGCGGAACCACCCGGCGACCCCTTCAGTTCGGTAAATGACTTTGAGGCCAGTCACAACGGAGGACGCCTCGAGAGCGATGGCGCCGGGTTTCGGTCGATGGGTGCTGGGGGAGGATGTTGAGATGTGTCGGGTTTGTGGGTTTGGGTCTTTGGCGTGTAGGGACTCGGCGGGTGGGTTGACTTGCGTCTGGAGGCGCGTCTTGACGACATCGAGAGGGCAGGTGATGACTCCGGCGAGGCCACCCGCGCTTGCACCGGTAAGAAGTTCGAGAGGCACGCCGATGTCACGGCTCTGCTTGTACTTGCGGGCCCAGGTGGTGAACTGCTCCCAGAACATGAACTGCAGGGCGGAGAAGGGGAGATCTCGGTACAGGGTGGCCTTGTAGCCGTAGAACAGGGCGGAGGCTCCTTCAGTACGGACAATGGTGCGCGCAGCATCGATGGTGCCTCGGTAGTTGTAGCCGGAATGGAAGTGAGGGTTGTTGTATCGGCCCTGGAGTTGTAATCGGGTCTTCAGCACCTCTGACGGGACATAGACGATGGATGAGGCGAGATCTCCGAGGAATCCTGAATATGATCAGTTAGCATTTGGACGTCAGCCATTTTGCCATGGTGGGGGAAACTTGCCCGCTGATAGGTAGGCAAGATGTTGCTGGCAGCCGTGGTCGATGAGGAAGCGTTTACTCCACTCGTACGTGCCGAAGAAGAGGACGGTGCCGGGAAACGAGCCGCTCAATGCTGGAACCCAGCCGCCGTAGAGACCTCTCCGAATTCCCTCTCGATTCCAAATCGTGTAGTAGGACTGTCCGAGAGACGTGTATTTGGGGGGCACATGGGGATCGCCCTGCTGCCTCGTCTTGACGGTATCGAGTGAGTGCATCAATAAGTCGCCGGTCGAGCCTCCAATTCCTCCCGCAATCATAGCCTGCCATTGAACCCATGTTAGCGCACTCAGTCCCATTCCCGAAGGTGTTGCGATGCTATGGCGGAGCGAGACCGGGGGAACGCACGTGAAGGTAGGGCGGCCGGCCTTCGGATTCAACATCTTGGTTGGTCATGGTCTGGTTCTCGGCGAGTCCTGCACTGATACTGTCCAAGCGACGGCCCGGGTGGCCGGCATTGCGATGCTCGGGCTCCGGCGCGTAGTCGCTGACTGACGTCGTTGTTGTTGTCGTCGCCGTCGTCGTGGCGGGGGCGAAGACGAGGGTCGAGTCTTGGAGACCGAGGGGCATTCTCCGAGGAGAGAGGGAACGGCGCGCGGGACAGCGGATGAGGTGGGATCACGGCCAGCGCAGCAGCGGGGAGTGCGAGTGGAAAAGAAAGAAAAAGAGAACCGTAGGGAGAGGATCCCGGGGACGTCGCTGAGGGAGGGTCGGTAGAGCGAAGAAGCCGGGGAAGCGAAGAGGAGAGGGTCGCGCGGCGGGAGGTGGGAGGTGTCGGTCTCGGTGTCGCGTGGCGGGCCGGGCGATGGAGATTATCATGCCGAGAATTTTGTTGGTTTGGATCCTGGAGATGCGCCTTCCCTAGCGGCGGCCACGGCCACGGGCTCCGGAGGCGGGCGTCGCGGCCACTTTGCTTAGAATTCGGGCCCGAATTTCTGCCCTGGGGCCTGGGACCTGGCTACGGATTAACCCGAGCTTAGCCATGGTCCGTGCGCCTTGGTAAGGCTGCCCTATGAATCCAGATGTCATTTCATGCGTCCCGTTAGTCCGTAATCGTGACAAGAAACGTTGTGCGACTAATTGAGATGCGAATACGTGTAGGTAGTCCCATACGTTTCCTGATTCTTGCGTTTATCATGCCAACTATGTACGTTATCTTTCCAAATCTTCTCTCTATATTTGGTCGAGGATAGACATAAAGTCTCCGTTCTATCCTGTGTCGTCCGTGTTGTACATCCTCACCCAGAAATCTCACTGCGCTTCACTCTGTCCGCCGCCGCCGCATGCTCCCACCACCGCAAAGACCCGAATTTCCGAAACGGATACACCACATACGTCACTCTCCCCGTCAAAAGTTGCTTCGACACCGGGCCGTACGTGTTGCTGTCCAGGCTTGACCCCGGCGGCCCATCGCCCTCCACCCACACGTGGCCCTGCGGCACCCTCACCGTCGGCAGCGGGTGCGGCGCCTTGGTCTGCACCACGTCGTTTTCCAGCGCCACTACTCGCTTGATCGCAATCTTCTCGGGATGCGTAGGACTCCTGTTCGAAAGCGTCAGCGTGGGGCTTCTCTGCCTCCTCGTTTCCTCCCGCGGTGCTCGGCGAAGGCATACCGTAATGTCACGACCATGCCCCTCTCGAGGTTCTCCTGCGGGGACCACTTGTAGTTGAAGATCACGTCCCGTCGCAGCGTCGAATCCTTGTCATCGTTCAAGAGCGGGAACATCGAGTTGCCGTCCACGACCGTAAACTCCGCCACGTGGAGGTTGATCATGGCTATTACCGGAATCCACGTCGCGAAACCAAACAGCTTCCAGGCCGTGGCCCGGAGGATACTGGGCTGCCCGCCGCCACTTGCCCGCTTCCATATTGAGCCTAGAGCCATGAGACGTCGAATTGTTAATGTCGTTGTTGAGCAGTGGTGCTGAGAAACGTTTCATATGAGATGCGCACGATGAGATTTGGCTCTTGGCGATGTGACAGGATTGGCTAAGCTTTTTCTCGGCTAGTCCCGCCGACCGCCGCACTGTAAATACCCCTAACCAGGTATTTCGATCCTTCCATGCTTTCAAAATATTTCCTCTCAAAGTGAGCCTCACTTAAACGCAAAGATTCCCTTCGTCCAAATTAATCTGTCTTTTTCCGTCACATATCCCAGGACAAAGTAATACAAAAAACCGATTCCGGGCCAAATTCAAGCATGTGCCACCACACCCCCACAACAACTCACACGACACACCAAGCCAAAAGAAATTGATCGTGAAAAAGTCGTGTTAGACGCCACGTCCTACTTGAATAACTACATGAATGTCGAACTTTTGTGATGCCTTTGCAGCCTGGGTAGACGCTTTCTGCCCGTCTCCTGAACCGCGTCTAATGACACCGATTTTGTCCGACGCCCCTCTCAAGGGGCGACCCCGGGACTGGTTCGAGCAGACCTGCCGATTCAGCTCGTCCCGGCGTGATTTGCCCCAGCCAATCCTTAAATGGTCTCAGGGATGTTGTCGTCGCTGTCGCTCATACTCTCGTCGCCGCTGACTTCGGCGTTCTCGCGCTCGCGCTTCTCCATCAGCGCCTGGAGCTCGGCATCGTCGCTCTCCGTAACGGCCTTGGGCTCCATCTTGACGATCAAGTTACCACCAGCTCCCTCGATGCTCTTTCGGATCTCGACGATGGCCTCTTCCAAGGCCGTAATTCCTACACTCTTGTCCAGGCAGGTGTTGGTGAGGACGTATAGGGGAGGAGACACGAGCTTGACCTTCACTTGAGACTCCTCGGTGTTTCTGGCCTCGGCAGTGCGAAGCGCGGTCTTGACAGCGTCGATACCCTCATAACCAAAGCAGGTGACCTCGATATCGGCTCGAACCTTGGTCGGTTGGGGAGTAAGTCGCTTGCTGATGTAAAGCTTGAGCTCATCCGCCACAGGCTGGTTGGGGAAGGTAATGTCGTTCCAGACCTCCGGGTTACTTCATAATGTCAGCAGGATTCTACCTCCCAATGATCCATGCAACTAACGTGATGGAAAGCTTGAAGGCGTCGATGGCGTGGCCGAACTTCTTGTTCAGAGGCCAGGCTATGCTCTCGTACAGCGATTCGATCGGGTTCTGGGTCTTCTCGGCGACGTGGCGCATGATGGAATGGACCATCTTTCCCTTATTGTATCGCTCTTCGCACTTCACGATATCCTCGGGCGATACTCGGCGCTTCGACAAATCGATATATCCTGCGACCACGTGAGTGCCCATTCGAAATCGCTCAGGCCTTCTCGTCAGGCTTACCCTTCTCCTTGTCCACTCGGAGCACCACGACGACCTCATTGCGACCGACCCGGATGAGCTTCTGAATACTTCGGATACGTCGTCGCGAAAGTTCGGAGAGTAGGATCATGCCGTCAATGTTGTCGTACTCGAGCAGCTTCACGTAGGCACCCATCTCGGCGATCTAGAGTGGGGTCAGAGCGGGTGCGTCCAAATGGACTGGACTTCGACTGACCTGCTTCACATTGACCATGACGAAGCTATCGATCTCCGGGAACTTCTCCTCGTAGAAACGGCAGTTTGTTAACGACATCTTGGCGGTATTGTCGAGGATTCGGGAGTTTGGGTCGGTTTTGGGAGGCGAGGTGGGGTTGGATCCCAAGGTGACCTTTCGCAGACGCAAGCCGAGCTTCAAATATGACCGAAAAAACCTGACGGGATGTGTTTTCTCGGGGGCGTTAATATTAACCCGTCGTTCGTCGATTTCTCGTGTGGTCGGGTCGCGAACCGTTTGTCTTGGAGGGGAACGTCAAGGATGCGGAGTCATAATTTTGACATTTTACGACACAGGCAATGATGGTGGGGTGTGGCGGGGTGTGGCTAGTTTCTGGGCGGTAAGCCCTGGCAGAATCCACTAGCTCAACGATGATGGAAGCTATCGCCACGTGACTAAGCAAGTAAACATCCAAAGCTTCATCTGAGAATATCTCGAAGCGCGCAATTGGCCATGGCTCCTGGTAGGTTCTTCGCGCGTGTCGCTACTCTCTTGGGACTCACTGTACTAACCTAGTCTCAGCGACACAATACGAGCTTTCCCCGCCGCCGGGCGACGCGGTATCATCCATCTCCTTCGCGCCCTCTTCAGGAACCAAGCTCCTCGTCTCGTCATGGGACAAGAAGGTCTACTGCTACGATATCGCCGGCGGTGCGGGTGAGACGAACCTAGTTAACACTTACGAGCACCGAGCGCCTGTTCTAGACGTGTGCTTCGGTGCCGA
The DNA here is from genome assembly GCA_030864175.1 of Neonectria faginata. Classification (NCBI taxonomy): domain Eukaryota; kingdom Fungi; phylum Ascomycota; class Sordariomycetes; order Hypocreales; family Nectriaceae; genus Neonectria; species Neonectria faginata. The sequence continues at coordinate 3,998,412 of JAULBG010000001.1, read as the reverse complement.
CGACAATGAGGCCTTCACCGCAGGCATGGACTGGGCTGTCAACCGGTGGGCATATTACATTCACACGCGCCTCAGGGACTACGCTAACGATACTGCTTAGTATCGACCTGGAAAGCGGAGAGAAGACTCAACTAAGCAAGCATGCTGCGCCGGTACGATGTGTAGCGTACAGCCGTTCGCATTGTATGTTCATCCCTTGCCCGTTGTTGTACCATGCTAACAGGGGATCAGCCATTCTCGTGTCCGCATCATGGGACTGCAGCCTCAACCTCCACAATCTCAAGGATCCTTCAAGCACTCCTATTCGAGTTGCTCTGCCAGGCAAGCCTCATGCGCTGGCTGCTAGCCCTACCAAGGTCGTGGTTGCCATGACCGGACGCGTCATCAACATCTATGACCTCAACACCATCGCCGAGCTTTTTGCGTCCGGCTCTACGGAGCTTAAGCCGTGGCAGCAGCGCGAGTCTTCCCTTCGGTATCTTACACGGGCCGTGGCCTGCATGCCCAATGACGCTGGGTACGCGACGAGCAGTATCGAAGGTCGAGTGGCGGTGGAGTGGTTCGAGGATACTGCCGAATCCCAAGCTCGCAAATATGCATTCAAGTGCCATCGCCAAGCAGCAACTGATGGCGATGGAGATATCGTGTATCCTGTGAACGCACTGGCCTTCCACCCAGTCCACGGAACGTTCGCGTCGGGAGGTGGTGACGGCACTGCTGCTTTGTGGGACGCAGAGGCAAAGAGGAGACTAAAACAGTACCAGAAGTTCCCAAACAGTGTCGCGGCGCTCGCGTTCTCTAGCGATGGCAAGTATCTAGCCGTCGGAGTGTGCCCCGGCTTCGAGACTGGACAGGAAGACTACAACGGCGAGGGCCTAACTTCAGTGTTAATTCGAGAGCTTGGAGACAACGAGGCAAAGGGCAAGGGTGCCAAGTAGGTACTAGTACCTATTTGATGACAGCCTCATCCGAATAGGCGTTCGGGCGGGTGATGGGATCTCGATTGTGTTTAAGTAAAGGTAGTATTCTCGAGTTTGGGGGAACGTTAACATGTAGATACCCCTACAATGAAATGAATCTTGTTGAACATCTCTGCGCTTCCCCTCTTTGTTCTGTACATTTTTGCTCTTTATTGGACCTCGTTGGCCTGGTTTCATTGTCCTGGTCACATCGTGCATATCCCACTCTAACTTGGACATGGTCTTCGTGATCTTCTGCCAACGGGGGATGTAACCTGGCGATCCCCCGACATTCATCATCATGTGGACTTAGCTGAACTTCATGCAACCACTTGGCTTTGCCGGTCTGACCTATTCGTGCCACACGTACGTATAGTTGCTGGGTTTAGTGTGGATGGATATTTCACTGCCATCGAAGCCGTCGCGGCATTGGAATGCGGCACTGTTGGATGACACCATGTGTATCTTAGTGTTACCCCGAGGGATTTTGTAGTCCCTAATTCGAACTCCTTTCCGAACAGTGTATTTCCCTTTCGTCTGGATGTCACGCGGGGCGTTCCGAGGGAGAGGTCTCAGTTTGTTCTCCAAAGGCGATTGGGATTCGAATTTCGCGACCTGTGGAGGAGTGGTGTTGCATGATAGGATTGTCTCTTCGATTTTGAGGGGGCCTTCGGTACTGTTGGCTTTTTGCGTTGCATGAACATGACTTGGACAGCATCACATACCTGTGTTCCGTCTGGCAGCAACTGGAACATCATCTCGAACGGAGCGGATTGACTCATTCCGCTTTCGCTTCAAGGTTGTCCGGGTACTGAAAGCTGGATCGGTGCTGACCTTTGGGCTGCTATCTCTCTCTAGCCTTTCGATATTCCAATTTCGGTCGTATTCCAGCAAGTTCTCGCTAGGGAGTGGTGTACACGGTATTCTGCATTGTGTAAGTACAGCCCGGTCGGCTTGAGTCCGCCTAAATGCACATACATGTCGATGCAACTAAACTCATCCAGCGTTGATGGTATGATTCTGGGCTCAGTGGCATCCTCGACATGTACCTGGAATTCGGGGTCAAGACTGTGTCTAGCACAAGGGCTAGGTGAATCTGTCATGATACGGCCGCGACAAGGTACGCTCGTCGCACGCCTGAGTTTGCGAATACAGTCGTATTTGGCCATCTTGCGAGGCGGGCATCCAAGACAAGGTATGTGTAGAGAGAAATGGAGACAATGCAATCTTCTCTGGTAGTTGTACAAGCAATGTAAAAAGGTGAATCATGGTTGTGTGGTTTGGGTGGGAACAACTAAAGTAACGGTTTCTTGCCGGGCAGGAACGCCTTCCTCAGTGCTCACTTCATGGCACGTAAGCCTCAGCTACCAGGCATCCTCGGACGTCAGTCAATAGGTACCCATACACTACTACTAGGAACACCGAGTGTCCCCCAAACAATTACCAGATAAAAACAGTGACGCCTACCGTATATGATAGATGACAGAAACTCGCATCCGCTCGCAATAATGCTGCGAGCTACGGCACAGAGACACCACTCCGATACTATGGTCCGGACCTGATCTATACACAGCACACTCGCTCACCAGCAAGTTGCGGCAACGAGCTGTAACATATAATATACTTAAAGAGAGCTGAAATCTGATTGACCCAGGGCCAAACACTGATGACTGAATTGCTGTTACTTCACCGTACACCCGATTGTCCTCTACCACGGTCTTCCCTGATATGCCACACTTCCGTTTGGCCAGCGAGAGAATGGGTACCGACGCGGAAACCATCGCCAATAGTGCGACTTGAAACGGAAGCCCTACTCTCCAGATTTCGATGCCGGGATCGGCTGAAGCAAGTTAGAGGTGTTCATAGCAGAGGGATAGCCAAATGTGATTCTCGGAGCTTACCTTGTTGTCTGCGACGTAGTCAAAGTGACCTCCCATCTGCAGCAGCCAGACATCCTGTCCACCACTCGACTGTCCAGGGCGGAAGAGGAAGCTGTGGGGGAATCCAAGTTGAAAGTCCACAGCGTTGTCGATTTCCTGGATGTCTTCATCACTCAGCTCGAGAGTGAGCGCTTCGATGTTTCCCCTGATGTGCTCCACCTTTCGGCCGCCGACAATGGGGAAGACGTAAGGCGTCTTGTGCATAACGTAGGCGAGCGCCACACTGGTGATGATGGTGTTTTTGCGAGTGGCAACGGCTTCTAGGACCTTGCTGGTCTTGATATCCTTCTCGGTGGCCTCCACCTGCCTCCCTTCCATGGCCTTGCGCTGCTCCTCGGTCTTGAACTTACCTCCTCCGAGAGCCCCCCAGGGAGCAATCCCCATGCCTTCGGCCCTGCACATGGGAATGATGTCTCGTTCGAAGTCACGCGAGGCCGCGGACCAGTTGCCCTGGTAAATAGAGAATTGGCGGAGTCCGTGGTTGCGCGCATATTCGTTCGCCTTGCTATAATGTTGTGAGTGGACGCCCCACGCCGGGTAATGAGTGAACTTTTACCTGACTACCCAGGCAGGAGTGTCGCTGATACCCAGATACAAGACTTTGCCGGAGCTGACAAGCTGGTTGAGAGATTGCATCAATTCAGGGATCGAGGTGCTGTAGTCCCACCAGTGGACATATAGCTGGGGTGATGATTAGCCACTACGAAATACTCTACATATGTCAGCATTCCTTACTAGATCAATGTAGTCAGTCTGTAGGTTTCTCAGACTGTTATTGACGGAGGTCAAGAGACTCTTGGCACCGTTTCCCTGAAAGTTCGACATGATTTGTGCAGAGTTCGGGCCATTGCGGAAGTTGGTGGTGTACTTGGTGGCGATGACTTTCCCAAAGGTAAGTTTCTATAGCCAGCAAAGTTAGGTAAAACGGAATAACCAACCCATCTCATCGCGAACTCCACGCTTCTTCATCCACTCTCCAACCCATGTCTCGGACTCCTGAAACTGGTAGTTGTTTGCAGTATCAATGAAGTTACCTTTAAACATAAATAAAGGTCAGTGCAATAACGACTTTGAGGTTGGGTACAGGGCAGCTGACCTCCCTATGGTCTGTCAGTTTCTTTACTTTAATGTAACACGGCAATTGAATGCCTTACCTGCTCGAAGAAGAAGTCAAGTATGGACTCGGTCGAGGTCTGGTTGCACTCCCCCATGTATTGCTTCCTTGATGGGAGTCAGCCGCCGATGCCTTGTACAGCGTGGACTGTTCCTTACCAAGCATCGCCAAAGTTCATGGCTCCCAGGCACAACGGGCTAACCCGAATGGCGGCAGTGGGTGACAGCAATCGGTGTCGAGCCAGGGGGCTCTTGGGGCTTGGAGCGAGAGGAAGAGCCATTGTAACGGATGGTTGTTCTGCCGAGATTCAATCCGGTACGGGACAAGACCAAGGTGAAGGTTACTAAGATGGCTAAGTCCTAAGAATGCTAGGTCTCAATGGAATTGGGCGAGGGGTAGGCTTCGGAAAGCTAATATGTTGGGAGGTGTTTTTGAGGGGAGGATGCCTGATTGATTCTTTGGAAGGTTCAACCAGTAAAAGACGGGAAAAACGTCGACTGCGGGAAAGGACCTTAAACGAAAGGCGTTCCTATGGCGGTTATTTATAATGGCGATGCCATGGACGCCATACGGAGGGGATCCAGCCTTGCTTGTCTAAACTCCGTTCTAAAATCCGGGCAGGATCTCCGCATGCAGCCATCCACATCCCAGTATGGACGCCAACGGGAACGATTCTTGCCGTCCGATGCAATCACCAGTGACGTGATGAGGGTGGGGGGAGTTGGTTGCTAAACACTTTCGCATCGAATAATGAAGATGACTAACTACCGTACCATGGCCACTACCAAACCTGTTTTTTCCTTCTCATCGGAGATAAACACCTAGGATTCCTCCAGGGCATAAGTTGATTAGCCACACTGCGTTGATCGCATTCTTATAAGGTTTCGTGCCGCATCGAGGAGTTCAAAGCAACCCCGCGAATCAAGTTGTAGCGTAGGAGAGGGAGCTGGACTTAACGGGCTTAACGCTAGACTACTAGCAACCAAAGCCACCCAATCAAACCATCTCCGCCCGAGGGGCAGCACGCACAGCTTCAACGCCTCTGGCCGACGTTTTCCCGTCCGGTTCCCGGTTCCCGGCCTAGTCTCCAGCGCAAATGACTTTCGAACCTCCAGTAAGAATCACACCACGCCACACCATTCGCTGAGCGACATTGACCACCAACTTGAACGACAACCACCACCCGAATTGCGATTTCGACGTCGAGGGTACGCCCGGCCGCCAGTGGCTACGACTTCGACAATGGCTGCCTGAGATGGCCTCTTCTCACCCCGTCCAGTCAAGGACTGCCATCAATGCTCTCCGCGGCGTCCTCCTGACGACGTCCTGTTCCGTCATCCTCCTCGCCGAAGAACGCCGACAACGCCTCAAGATTGCTCGTGCCGCGATTGACAATGCCAAGAAGCTGCACACGGCTCGTGTCGTCCACAACTCCGTCGCATTGAGCGAGAGCTTCGGGCGACGGGAGGCATACCCGATCGACCTCGGGGGCGATTATCTCACTACCTCGAACCCCCGAGGTACAGTCCGCCGCCGCCGCCGAAATGGACAACCCTCTCGAACATCATTGAGGCCAGAGGCTGCTGAACCGAACCGACTTTCCACGACCTCGCCACCCGAGACGCACGAGACACCTGAGACACGACAAAAGAAGTGGGATGAATGGGACACAGCAAGAAAAGAGCTCTCACGATTATCTTTACCAGAGCATTTTGCCCATCAAGATCTTTTCCTCCGGGTGTTGATGGACGATATCTCCGTCGCTCCGGGATCTCGACAACTAAGAATCAACGAACACGATGACGCACATGGATCGAAGGAGTCGGTGGAAGCTCCTACTTTGAGGCTTTCTGGGGAACCGATTTCAAAGACCGTCGATATCCCAGTTTCCAAGGATGCAGCACCACAGACGCCAGCTGAAAGCCTTCGTCCAAAAACCAGTACGATCTTGCATGCAGCCTCGACGGGCGAGCTCGCGGCAACTCATTCCACCAACCTCAACCCAACAATGAAGCCCGCTTCGTCTCTTGCCGCACACTCCCGCCAAGCCGAAAGCCAAGGTTCCTTGGAGGAGTCTTTAGTCACGCTAGATGATCTCATCGTCGAGTTAAAGTCACCTGGGGCCGATCAAGCTGTGGTTGCTAAAGGACAAGATTCAGCAATTGAGCTACTCAAACACTTAATATCTTCGGAATTCTTGGCGCCCCAGGCGGCTCTACTTCGAGGCCTTCGCATCCTCCTGTCTGTTGTTAGTTCTCAGGAACACAGCAAGATTCCCACTGTTCTCGATACTCTGCGTCCAGTTTGCAAAGACATCTGCCTTTTGGCTGTGCCAGCCATGGACTGCTTACACGCGAAGTATGATACAGAAGGTGTTAGCAAACTGCTCAGGCACTTCTTTCAGTCCCCAGTCTGGAAGTCCGAAAACACTCCGCACAACCTACGCAAAACGTGGGTAACCCGGATGCTTATGCACTATTGGAGGAAGAACCAGAGTATTTCTGAAATCAAGAGCATCTACCAGCTATTGCAGGATGCTGGTCTCTTCGCAGAAGGCTTTTTGTCTCCAATTACACAGTACTCCATTCGGCGTCGAATTACCTTGACAGCTCTTGATGCAGGCGACGATACGACAGCGAAAACAGAAATGGAGCAGCTTCGTCAACTCAGACCCAAGGCGTCAGAATATGACGTCAAACTTAGAGGGAGATTTGCCATCCGGGATGCTTCGTTGGGCAAATGGGAGGCGGTATGGCCACAGGTCCAGGGGCTTACGGCCAAGGGAAAGACGGGCGACCAATATCAACATGTTTTATCTTGGCTGACAAAGATATACTGCAAAGACCACTCGGCATCAGAGATCGACATTTTTGTCCGAGACCTTATCAAAACTCACGGGATGGCCCTGAATCAACCCCTAGCCTTCATCATCATCGACCGACATGGGCGAAATCACGACATTCAGGCGCTTGTCAGATGGCTCCAGTACTGTCATAATGACGGGCTCGAAACGGACCAGATCTTCTTCAACGAGGTCATTGAAAGATGTTGCAAGTACTGGAACCTGGCACGAGTGCACATTGTCCACATGCTGAAGGGTGTCCGGGAGTTCATGCCCTGGATCTACGATCCTCATATTGCTAAATACTCCGTACGGGGCGGTTTGAGTGACCTTCACAAACCTCTCCCAGGAGAGGACTCGAAGGAGGATACTTTTAGACTTGTGTCCAAACTGCCCAACACACCCGGCGATTCTTTGACGGCATTTGAGCGAACGGCATTCAGGTGCATGAATACGTGGGCTCTTGAGAGCAACTGGCAACGGGTCTATGCTACTTTCCAGGAAGCGTCAGAGAAAGGAATTGGATTCTCTTCCCGTTGTCTTCGACTTGCCGTCCTAGCCAATATCCACCTGGAAGGGGCTCACTCTTGCACGGCAACCGAGCTTGTGGGCAAGGCACACGTCGAAGGTCATGATGTGAGTGGAGCCCTGGTCCCGTTGTTGGTAGCCCGACTCGAGTCTGGAGACAGCGTGGGGAAATTACTACAAGAGGCGCTTAGCCAAGGAACGCACGTCCATGACAGTGTCTACAACAAGGCAGCGCGCATCTTGACTCAGAAGGGCTTCCAGGAGGGCGCCATCAGAGTTTGCGAGCTTGCGGCGCAACAAAATGGCGATGGAGAGCTGGCGTATAGCCAATTCAACTTTGCCAGTCTCGTCTACTTATTCACCGGTCAGAGACGTTACAGCGACCTTCGATCACTTGTCATGAGCTTCACTTGTAGGTCGGAGTGGTGGCAGGGAAGCAAGGAATGCAAAGAGTCGCTCAAGCGAGCCATAAAAGCTGTGGCGACGCGGGTGGCGCAGTCCGCTCCAACAAATCGCAAGATTCATGAGGAAGCCCTGGTGTACCTCAAGCAAGCCCTTGCTCATATCAAGGAGCTCCGAGCTGCCACTAAACAGGATCGAGTAGTCCTCACGCAGGAGGTGGTTGGGGCCTTCAAGCAAATGGACCAGATCTGGGACTTGAAACTTGACGCTTTGGAAGAAGAGGCCCCGGTGGAGCGTCGACCACACACCGCGAGGATATCTTGGGAGGCTCCCCTGGCTAGTTCTCGAAACGCAGAGCAATCAGGTGCGGAAATGCACGAAGGCGGGCAAAGGATAGAGCAAGCCAAGAGCGGGAGGACCAGCAAAGCGGAACCACCACAACAAAAAACGGTGCGGATGAAGGAACTTACAAACGAGCAAGAAGACGTGTTCGTTCCAAGGCAGAGTCTAGCCGGAGCATTCTTCTGAGTGGGATAGTTGTTTACTCGTTACGGTCCAGTTCCGGAGACCACCTTAGACGCCTCGTACCTACACCTAGACTACCTTACACTTACACATACACCCACCGAGTACCTACTTACCTATCCTACATACCTACCATATGTATCTATAGAAACCAATTGGATAAACAGATAGAAGGAATTTAAGGAGAATGATAACAGTGAAGAGTGATCGAGTCCAGTGAACTTGATCCATTTGATAGGGGATGTGACGTGACATGGAAATGAGGAACGGTCTACGGCGCAATTGATTATATCAAGAAACCAGAAAGGAAGAAGGAAATTGCGCAATAATGCCACGGATCACATGCCAACACGGTGTTGCAGTGCGTGTGTTGCCCTGCAGGATCTGACAACACCAATTCACCCGAGCATAAAGATGAAGACACGAGAAATGCGTCACGCGCGCTGCGGCGCCAGGCCAGGTCATCATGGCGGCAACGATTGGCGGCGCAGTTGATGATGCAGGAACAGTCCCGAATGCGAAATGCCGGCACGAAGACAGACCGGGACCGGGACAGAACGGCAGAGCTTGAACACCTAGTATAGTACGTGTTTTGGGGATCCTGATGTTAAAAGCCGTACGATGTTTCCAGGTGTTTTCTCTCAAACAGTCGCTGCCCCCCTCCCCAACACTTTGGGCTTTGGGCCCTGACTTTCACATGCCGACAAACAAGACGAAAAGAGCCGGATCCCTGTGAGCCCATTTGGTAGGGCCCATCGAACCATTTGCGGCGGGCGGCGGGGACGGCCATTGGCGCGTGGCCAGGCGGTCAGGGACGCTACGGGGCGCGGTGGTGCGATTTGGGGAACCTTTGGGGGCCTGTGGCGATCAGACACAGCGGGCAGTGACAGCACTGGGAATAGCGCCTGGGCGGGCAATGAACCTACTGGACCCCGTCCCTCTCGGTACCGACCTGCCCCTTGAACTTTCAGTTAGGTCTTCCCTCCCTCGCTGCTCGGGACATACTTGCAGCCATGATGGCCTGTGAAACCCATGGATGGCATTTGGTCCACAGAATCCAAGACGAGAGTCGCGAATGAGTGACCTCCCATAGGCCAATTGACTGTCGTCGGACAGGCCCGCCTGTTTACCTGGGTGACAGGCGACAAGAGAGAAAGAGAGAAGGAAAAAAGCAATATGAAGCTCACTTACATCGTGCAAACGGAGCAACTCCGGTCAATTGGCGTGAGGGAAACAGAGACAAAGGCCTCTCTTGGCCCTTATAGTTTCCGGCATGCTCGTCTCGTCAATTGCTCTTCATGGAACCAATCAATTCCTCACTAAACACATCGACTAATCTTGCTTGCTTTGTTTCTGTTGTGCCGCCTGCACTGTCGCATCCATCATCCCCACCAACACCGAGAAAGGGCGTCATACATCCTAATTAGACCACTTTAACGTATTCGTACACGACGTACCCGCAACGGCATTCCCCGGTCCGGAGTCCGACGAACAACCTCAACGGCAGCGACACCGACTTCTTTTGAATCCAATCCTTCATCTCCGTCTCGTCGCCGCAATTGCTCCTCCTTGTTCCCCCGTCCCTTTTTACTCGTCTCTCCCATGTTTGCCGTTGACGAGCGTTGACGTTTCTCCCCCTTGGCAAATTCATTCCACCTCGTTAATCTAATCGACGCCCCCCATTTGAAATTCCACGGAGAGCCCCCATCGCCCCTCGAATCCTTCCTACTACGCCTACTCCTGCTCCCACTTCCACCATGACCACGACTCTCACCACGACAGAGTCTCAGACTCGTCGTCGCGAGAACTACCACGAGGCTGATGTCGTTGTCGTCGGCGCTGGCGTCTTCGGCTGCGCCGTCGCATACGCCCTCGCCAACCAGGGCCGCTCCGTCCTGCTCCTCGAGCGCTGGCTGAAGGAGCCCGATCGCATCGTCGGCGAGCTGCTCCAGCCCGGCGGCATCGCGGCCCTCGAGAAGCTCGGCCTCGCCCACACCCTCGACGACATCGACGCGGCTCCCTGCTACGGCTACACCGTCATCTACCATGGCGAGCCCGTCATGGTCCCCTATCCCAACCTCGACGAGAACAACCAGGTCCCCAACGCCTGGGGCGGCCACAACAAGCCCGGTGACAAGAAGCAGGTCGGTCGCGGCTTTCACCACGGCCGCTTCATCACCCAGCTGCGCCGCGTCTGCCAGGGTCATGAGAACATCACCGTCGTGGAGACCGAGGTGGTCAAGACGCTGCACGGCGACCAGACGGAGCAGATCCTCGGCGTCGAGAGCCGCACCACCAACAAGGAGACTGGCGCCAAGGACCCCGACTACTACTTTGGCCAGCTGACGATCATCGCCGACGGCTACGACTCGAAGTTCCGCAAGCAGGTCCTCGGAACCCGCCCCGACGTCCGCTCCAAGTTCTACGCCCTGGAGCTCATTGACTGCGATCTCCCCGCGCCCGGCCACGGCCATGTCATCATTGGTAACGCCTTCCCCGTTCTCCTCTACCAGATCGGCACCCACGAGACCCGCGCCCTCATCGACGTGCCGCAAGACCTCCCCGAGGCCTCGACCGCCAACGGCGGTGTCCGTGGCTACATTCAGAAGCACGTCCTGCCCGCGCTTCCCGACTCTATCCGACCCTCCGCCGAGAAGGCCCTCGCCGACGGCAAGATCCCCCGTAGCATGCCCAACAGCTGGCTGCCGCCCTCGCGCCAGACCGCCAACGGAATGATTCTTCTGGGTGACGCCATGAACATGCGCCACCCGCTCACTGGCGGTGGCATGACTGTCGCCTTCAACGATGTCGTGGTCCTCGCCGAGTTGCTGCACCCGGATCGCATCCCCAACCTCGACGACCCCAAAGCCATCAACGCTGCCATGGATGACCTCTACTGGCGTCGCAAGTCCTTCACCGGCATCATCAACGTCCTCGCCCAGGCGTTGTACTCCCTCTTCGCTGCCAATGACCGCCAGCTACGTGCCCTCCAGCTCGGCTGCTTCGACTACTTCCGCCGTGGTGTCATCGACGGCCCCTGTGGCCTCCTTGCCGGCATCATCCACCGCCCTGCCATCCTCTTTTACCACTTCTTCTCAGTCGCCTTCCTCGCCATCTGGCTCAACGCTTGCGCTGTCGTCGGAGGTAGCATTTTCGGCTTCCTCTGGACTCCGCTTGCCATTATCGACGCCGTCCTCATCCTCTGGAAGGCCTGTATCGTATTTCTCCCCATCATGTGGCGCGAGGGCTTTAGGTGATGCCTTTACCATCTTATGTCGGTAGCGCAAGGCCCCGATGTAGGGTTCAGAGGGGATATTCTTAGATGAACCAAACGACAAGGATGAACGGCACGAGCTGCGGCGTTTGGAGGAGCTTGGTTGGCTTTCTAAATAAAATAACCAGAAACGATAAAGATGCGACATGCCCCCATACTCTCCCTTGTGAAAGGGGGGGGGGGGGGGCGGGGAAGGATGGGGTTTTAACTCCAGTATATATTCACGATGCCAGGTTTTCAGACAAGAGAAGAAAAGGAGTAGGGGCATGGGTAGCGATTTCAATGGTTTTCTTAGTACATTTCTTGGATCGACACGTTCCTCGCGAGGTTGTAATCAGTAGATTTATGTTAATATTAAATGCAGTAGCATTTATCACTTCAAGTCGTCGCAGGTGTGCAAACTCGATTATGGTGGGAAATCGTTCCTTGTTTGAAAGGTTCATTATTTACATGTCTCTACACGTGTAGACTTGATCATGCCCAAGCCACTTCGGGCAAGACTAGCTGGTATCTTGTTTAACATCATTGGCCTCGCACGGCAAACTCCGCTTTCCCCTTTCCCTAGGTCAATCGACGTCGATACACGCCCATCATCCAGCTTGCGCGCAAAACAGCCAGGCCAATAGCCATCTTGATGCTGTCCTGGATCACGTTGAGCTTGCTGCCGCCAACCTCGTGCCACTCAATGGGCACCTCCGCGACCTTGATGCCGGGGCTGGTGCCGATAACACTGCCGTCGTGGCCAAGGATGGGTGTGGCGGGGGCAGACTCGGAGAGCATGAGCATCTCGATGTCGAAGATCCAACCCTCGGTGTGCATGTAGGGGATGATGTGCGGGAGGGACGCACGGGAGAACAGCTTGAAGCCGCACTGGGTGTCCCGGATACGAGACGTGGCGGGAGGTGTCAGGATCATCAGGACAAGGTGGAAGGATCGCATGAGGAAGTTGCGCAGAGCCGAGCGCTACGAGGGGAAGTGTCAGTAAGAGCAGAACGAGGCGGTTCGGTGGTGAGGATAGAAACATACCTTAACTACGGCCTCGCTACCGACGAGGTGAGCACGGCTACCAATGGCCACGCCTCGATGAGAGCCATCGACGACCTCCTCGCATCCCTCAATCAACTTACCGACGTCGCGGAATCGCGATGCCCCATCCGCGTCTGCGAACAAGACGTACTCGCCTCTAACGTGGCGGAACCCATGGGTTACGCCACCGCCCTTGCCACGGTTCTTCTCCAGCGTCACAACCCTCAGGATATTGTGCAGGCCGTTGTCCTTGGCGAACTGTAGCACCACGTCGACGGTCTTGTCGCGGCTCCCGTCGTTTACCAGGATAATCTCATAACCGCCCAGGTCCTCCTTGGGCGCATTGCGCATGTGTCGCTTGGAGGTCGGGCTCGTCACAGCGGTCTTAGCGTGCGCGGAGCGGCCAAAGTGCTCATCCAGGTACGGGACGGCCTCCTCCAGTGTAGGGATGACGCGGTCCTCTTCATTGTAGGCGGGGAATACGACGCTGAGACGGACCTCGGCGGGCTCGATGGATCCGGCGTCGGGCATGGGGTAGGCCTCGGTGGGACGGACGCGCTGCTCGCTGAGATGGCGCTCGGCCAGCCAGCGGTCGTACCAGCATGGGAGAGGGAGAGGATGGGTGCGTCCGGTCGTAGGATGGCTGGTGATGTAGGTCTTTTCGGAGGGCAGGACGGGGCGGGGCTTTGGCGCGACGAGGTGGAGGAGAGCGAAGAGCTGGAGGTATGGTCAGTCGGGGAGAAGCTCCGGAGGGCCGCGCGCAAGGGAGATGGGCAGGCTCACAGCGAGAAGCGCAAACAGAACGAGCGCAATGAAGAGCACCAGCAGGATGTAGATGGGCGTCGCCTCAACCCACGCCCAGAGCGGGCCTAGGAGGGCGGGCATGACGGAGGGGGTGTTTGTTGACTCTCGCCCGGTGGGAAAGTCGGAAGTCGCTGGGTTGACGGAAAAGAAGACAATCGCGGCGGGAAGAGAAGAGGAAAGAAGAACAAACGAACGGAAAGGAAAGGAAAAAAGAATTGGCGGGGATGAGACGGGATGCAGCTTGCAGGCAGAGTGAGGACGATGTGAGTGACATGGATCAGGTAACTTACGACGTCAATGCAGCAGCTCGTCAAGGCCACGGAACCTAAAGGAACTGCTAATGACGGCACCCCAGGGGACACCTGCGAGGCTGGCCAATGGTGGGCAGGGATATTCAGCGCCCCGCCGCAGGGGTCCAGTTGCTTTGCAGTAGGGGGCCCTGGGACCTGAATGGCGCTCGGGGGCTCCAAGAAACACGCCGAGTGCAACGATCCGTGTGCTACTATTCAATTAACATGTTCCAATACCAATTTAATCACAAACTTAAACTTGAGAATTAGCACAAGGCCCAAGGCAACTCTCTCCTTCTTCTTTTATTTTATTTTTAGTATCAACTCCCGTCTTTATTACAGTTTTTGGGTTTGGATGTTACTTCGCAGTGGTCTGGAACGGGGTAACGGCAGTTGGCAAGGGCCAGGCCGCCTGGGCAGCGGGGGAGGGGTCCATAAGTATTCAAGTGTGGGTGGGAGTTTGTACCCTATAGCATTGTCGAACTTTGAGGAGTTTCTGATATAAAAATCTAAAGTGCCATCAGGGTGCTGTGATAATTATTCGCGACTTTAATTCACTAATTCATGAATCACCTATCTTTTTTTTTTCTTCTTTTCTTTTTTTTCCCCTTCTAGTAGTTGAGAATTCTGGGCACTGACAGCTCAGCCGCTTTCTTCAACAACCACACTCGTACTTCAGTGAGCAGATGACAAGACGTAAATACTTCTCGCGCGCAACAAAGGAATGTTTTTGTTTCCTGCCCTTTTTTGAAGAACTTCACAAATAAATCATGTCTAATAATAAGCATCAAATTTCTCATAATATCTTGAACCCACCACGGGCCGCTGCACGTAATACATACTTTGCCCCTACCGAAACCTAATCCCGAAACCGTCATTGTACCTATCGTCATTCATGTTCTAGAAAAAACAAAAGAAAGGCTGTAATTACACAGGAAAATCGTCAACAATCGTCTAAGCCCAAATCGTAAAAATCATCCGTTTTCCGTTTCGTGTGGCGTTTGCCCTTCATCAAAATCCCCGATTTTAGATTCCCACGATAGAATGTGCCTCATGACCTGCAGTTCAACGCTAAAGGATTTAGTCTACTTGTACCGTCATTTTTATTAGAGACCGGCCCGTCAGTGATTCCTCCGAAGCAGCTTGCTGCCAGGCTTGCCCAGTTTCCAGCTCTTGGACTTGGGCGTAGGCGTTGGTGGCGAAGCTGGGGCCGGAAACGTGTTGACGACTCGGTCGGGGGTTAACCGAGAGGGCGTAACGTCTCGGGCTTTGCGGGAGAGACCAAAGTCCAGTAGGCCCACGCTGGGATCGATGATTTCCTTCTCTTGATATCGCGACCGGGATTCGCAGCGTTGCGTATCATTGTCATCTGAATCCGGAACCCTACTACTCGTGGGAACTGTGTCAAACTGGAAATCAAAGTCAAGAAGAGAAGAGCGAGTGGCTTCGAGATCGAATCCCGAGAAATCTAGTACAGCAGGTTTGCTTTGTGGTGGTGTTATGGGGCCTGACGAGTGATGGTTCGTGGAGGTGGGAGTCAGTGCTGGGAGGGACGAGACGGACCCTTGCCGTGAGTGCCGCTCCCAAAAACTGGACTGACCGCTGGTATTGCGTGAGTGAGAGTGAGTCTGAGACCGATGGGGGCTTCCGGATTTGCTGATGAGCTGCTTGGGAGGAGTATGTGTGATGGGTGGCACGCTCGGCTGCGATCGTGTGCCTCGATGAGCGAGTGGCGTACTGGCAAGCCTGGCGACCTTTGCTATGGCGATCTTGTCTACGGAGACGTCCGAGGGGTTCCGAGCGCTTGGGTGTAAGCGATGGGGATGTCCAACGGCAGTACTCGGTCGAGAGGCGGTGGCGGGTTGAACGACGCGGATCGTCTGAGCTGGCTGGATTTCGGGCCCATCCAGGGAGGTGCCCGAGCTCCCGGAGGGTGATTGTCCTCCTGAAAGGGATATCAATTAGGCTTACGCCATGATTTGTGATTGGTAGGCCGCCGTGAACGAACCTTTGCTCGGTGAGGGGCTAAGGCAAGGCGAGTAGGCACCGCGATCCACCTCCTTGCCCTTGATCGAGACGGATCTTGACGAAGGGCCTCCCGCGTTGCTGTAGAAGCCGGGCCTGGAATACAGCGAGGACCCGACAAAGCTGTTGCTGCAGGAAGCGCTGCTGGCAGCACGAGGAGAGCGCGGGAAGCCCATATGAACCTCTGGGGAGACGATTGTCATGACGGATCGCCTGTGGTTCGCCTCGCGGACGCGGACCTGATCTGCCACGCGGGCACTGGGACCGCTGCTGATGGAATCGCTCGCAGCGTGGCGGGGAGTGTGTCGGTACGGCGCAGGCTTGGCTTGCTGCTGCTGCTGCTGCTGCTTCTGCTTGGCGACTGCTTCTTTCTTCTCCTTGGCCTGCTGGCGAGACCGTCTGAAGCGACTGAAGATGGACATGGCTGATGAGGAGGTTGGTTGGCGGTTCTTTTAAGAGAGCGGGTGTTGGCTTAGAGGGATGGTGAAGCGGTAGAAGTAGGAAATGGAGATGCAGTCGAAATAGCGGTTTGGAGAGAGAGAGAGTGTGTGTTTGTATGGATTTGTGTTTGTGTGAAGGCGCAATGGTTGATGTGTTCTTGATAGACAGTGACGGTGACAAGGCAAGCTGGGAGAGTTAAGTGTATTGTTGAGAGGAGTGAGAGGCTTGTGCTTGCTTGTCTGGTTGGGATGAGAGAAACGATGGGATTGAGGACAGCATTAGGTCAATATATGGACAACAAATGACACACAGTGATCGGGCAGCTGAATCGTGGAGGCGGAGAGAATTGAGACAGAACGGACTTAGCGGGCGTGATGTGATGTTGCTGGGCGTGTAAGTGAGGCCGTGCGGATCGCCGTGGCTGGTAGCGACCTACGGAGGTAGCGTGGTCGGAGTCGTGTAGAGGGGGGGGATCGATCTGACTCGGTCCAGGCGGTTGGCGCCCGTTGTGCACTTCCTACACTAGATAAGTCAAGTAGATACTCGGCGAGCGTTAGAACAGTACGGCTAGCGCCACCGACAGCACTGGAGGCTCGAGAAGTTTTGGTTTTTGCGGCGCAGAACGTGAAGGAGAGAGAAACAAGGATGGGTCAATGAACAACGACCGGTCGCCCTTTTGTAAACAACGACACGATTGGCACAGAAGGGAGCAACCCACCTGCAGCAGCAGATACATGTACACGCAGCCAGCTAACTTGACAGGAGAACGGAGACTGGGGAGCAAGGGGCGGGGAATCGGATTCTGCAACGCGCCAAACAGGGCCTGTCCGTGGGATGCGTTGTGCGGGCATCGACAGGCACGGCATGCCGCCATAATTGGTCCAACCCGACGGGAGCCCCCGGACTACTGCACAGTACCCCGTAGCCGTGCAGCGCCTTATTGTCGTTGCTCGGTGCTAAATCAAGCCCGGATTGTTGCAGGTGTCATTGTCGAGGTGTACGAATACAAGCACAATATGCAGGCTGGGTATGTTGCCGCGCGACCCAACAGCACGCCACAGCCAAACAGCCAAAAAGCCATCGCCAACGCCCACCCACGTCTTTTCGTTCGTATTCACTGCAAACTGGCCAGGTACCCGCTCCACCAAGTCAGCCCCTGTTTCCAATTGACTCTTTGTGGGATCATGACCGCACCAATGCTGGCGACGCAGCCTGACTCTTCCCAGGCAAGTCAGTTCCCACCACAGAGCGTCCGGGGTGCCTTTCATCCCGGCGACCTGGTCGTGCTGTGTGCTGTTTCTGCCAGACTGATTTCCTGTGCGCCCGATCAGTGGGGGAAACGGACGCCGTGCCGTGTTCCTTGGCGGTGTTTACGGGCTGTTTCCTCGGGCATTACGGTGAAACTGTGACAGTTTATCAATCTTTTCTACTCTATCAATTTTCCACCAATACTGTCATTATTACCCCATCAGAGCATCGAATATATTTCCCTCGAATATTTATACCCATTCTCACCAGATGATCAATGCGCCGCCTTTCGTTGGCGACCCAGAGTCTCGATGCACGCGAAATTCCATCGTGGCGTTAGCTGTTGCTGGCTCAGAGCCGAGTCCAGGCCTCGACGAGTTCCGTCATGGGTTGGTAGTAAGTGCTAGTCAGCACCCACCAACGGCGTTGACAAGTCTCATCACATCAAAGATGTCCAGCCTTCTCACGCTTCAATGGGCGCTACCGTTTCAGCCAGTCAATCATCTTAGCCTTTTGAACGGCTTTGCCTCGTGGTTCATGAGGCCACTTGCGAGTTGCGACTCTTTAGACCGTCCCACTCTGGCTGAGGACCCCCTTGTAGATAGATCTGCATCAAGGATGGCTGTTTCTCCCTTAAGCCACACTACGCCAAGGGCCTCGCACGACTTCAGGTCATCGTTTCATTCAGGCCCTCGCGAATTGAGCTACAAATGACGCCAAAGCCGATAGCCTCATCCTATTCTCTTTCCGCCGCAATACTCAAAAGCCTCGAAGTTGTACAGCGAGTGACAGAGAACAAAGATACCCCAGAAGCTTCGTATGTGAGTTTGTTGGTGAAACCCCCACCACGTTCTCTAGCCTGACTTGATCGCATTCAAACGACGCTAGAATCTTTGGAAGAATTCCACGACCTTCAAGACTTCCAAGAAGAGTTAGGGAGCTGCTCGTTTGCCGCACTGGGAACATGGCCCAGAACCAATTCGGATCTCACAGCCTTATTTCAGCTAACTTTCCGCCGCACCGGGAGTATAGGGACTGTTGATTACCACTTTTGGCTGCCCCCAACGCCGCGGTGCCTGACCTCGATTGGCCTACCCGGATTGTGGCTGCCTGCTTCTCTCCCTCCCTCTCTAGTATCGCCTTATTGCCACCAGGGTCATTGACGTTTGGATCACCAGTTTTCGGGTAGCCGCCTTCTTGGCGTTTTTGGCTATGCCTATTGTGCGCTGAATCCAACTGCCGCCTGGCCGAGTCGAAGGGAACCGCCCCGACTAGCCAGTTCCTCGTCATTACGGGAGTAGAAACGAGACCGTTGCTCCAACAAGAAGGTCGGAAAGGCGCGGTCGTGAGGATGGTTGTCCTAATCTAGGCAAGCTGATTTACACAAGTTACGGCTCTGTGTTATCCGGGCTCGATCGGGATCTTTCTGATAACTCCTTAGATCGCGTCGCTGGACCCGCGACCTAGTTGGCCAGATTCCCGCTGGAGAGCTTTGACGACCGTTTTGTGGCTTCGGTACTCGCGAAGGGGTTCATGGCCATGACGTACCAAAAACAAACGATACGTCACAGATATTGCGGATCTGATGGGAGTGCCTTTAGGTGGATCTGTTGGCTCGTCAAATTGGTGATGAAGAAAGACCGAGCTTCACTATCGAACTCCAGTAGCTCACCATGAGGCCCATCCAGGCTAACGTGACTATCCGGTCTCGTAAACTAGGGGATACCAAGCCTGTGAGTTACTTTTGGCAAAGCGCCGTGGAAAAAAGAATCAGAGGAGGCTTGGTGACATCTTGTCGGGGATAGGCGTGGAGAGTATGCTACGTCTTGAGCCCCCCAAGCCTGTGAGGCCAGGACATTTGATGATTTGACTTTGTACGGGTTTCCCGTGCAGATAAGCTTACTGAGACATTGTTTTTGGATTCAAAGTATGTCGTTCATCCCTTCCTTGCATTTGCCGTTGGCGGGGTCAATTCATGGAAACGTAGGACGATGAATGAGGCCGATTGGTCAAGCGGTGGTGTTTGACTATGGGGATGGTGCCAAGAGTGCTGATTGACCACCGATGGCTATTGTTAAGCTGATGTCGCTGTGCTGTGCTTTGTACTGGATCTTTGTGTGAATACCCGACCTCGAGCTGCATGCTTCATTACATCACGACAAATACTCTTTCAGGGGCTCCAGATCGGGCCAGGGGGGCAAGCCTCAACCCACTTCATGACGGCGATGTGGCCAAAGCCAAGTCACGTGGAAATGGCGTGCCGACTCTGCACGCTGGTTGGCCGATAGCAGGCCCCAGCCACACCCATCGCGTGGCTCGGAGCCGAAAAATGGGAAGCAGCGACCCCCGTCCCCCCCAAGGCCCAAACCCAACACCATCTGGCAGCCTGGTCACGCGCATTGCCCACCTCATCCGCAATCCTCGCCAGCCTCAAAAGTCCTCACTATCGGATCCCGATCGCCCGCCAGTCCGCATCTCCACCCGGCCACCGCCTTGCCGCTCCCGGCTCCCGCTTTCTCTTTCGCCTGTCGCCGTAGCCTTCTCATCGCGCCTCTTTCGCTCCTGTTGTCGCCGTCCCCGTTGGCCCCCGCGTCGCTCCGTCCTTCGCCCATCCCCAACCGTGGCGTGGCCCCCTCCCCGATTCCGCGCCGGCCGCCTCGCTCGCCCTTGATTGCATGGCGCATTGATCAGCCTTTGTTCGCTACGCCACTTGACACGCCGTGTCGCTGCGCAGAACACCCCCCTCCGCTCCTCTCCGTCGCCGACGACTGCCGCGCCGTGTCCGCGCGCACTGCGAGAAACCGTGGCGGCGCTCACGATCCTGAGTCACAACGAACCCTCGGAGCTGTCCCTGCAGCAGCACCTCGAACTCGCCCCGGACCTGGCTGCGTACACGAACCTCACCGCCGAGGGGGACCCCGAGCCTTTGATGATGGCACAGCCCGTGCCTCATCAGCCCACCGACAAGAAGCGCGTCAAGGTCTATGAGCTGCGCAACAATGACTGGTTCGACCGAGGCACCGGCTTCTGCACCGCTTCTTTCGCGACGGTACGCTATACCTGCACGGCCCATGCGGCTTTGTGTTCCTTGCGCCTGAGCATCCTCGCTAACCTGACCTCACCGTATGTAGACCGAAGATGGCCGGAAAGACCCACGAGTCATCGTTGAGTCCGAGGATCAGCCTGAGCGCCTCCTTCTAGAGACCAAGATCCAAAGGGAGGATGGGTTTCAAAAGCAGCAAGGCATGTCGAAACCCCCATATTCGCCTCGGATGTCAAATCTGACGCTTTCTGCAGAAACCCTCATCGTCTGGCAAGAGCCTGGCAGTGGCGTGGATATGGCCCTAAGTTTCCAAGAACCTGAGGGCTGTGCAATGATATGGTACGTCGCGTCATCTTCGTCGCGCATTTATGTTAAGCAGCTGCTAACTCTTCTTCAGGCGATTCGTCAGTAGTGTTCAGCAGTCATTCCACAACAACTTAGCTGGCGCCGGTATGCTGAACCGCATTCTCTCTATCTGGATGGATTGTTTGCTGATGCCCCATATTTAGATGACGGACTCTCTGATGATCTCGCTATCGAAGTCCCCGCCACGATCAACCTCCCCAACGCCGAACTAGGAAATCTCCCAGAGATTGAATCGAACATGCGAATTATGAGTTCGTCAGCCAACGGGCGGGACGCTCTTGCTAAATCCATCATGGCTGAAGATTACATCGGCCGTCTTATCCCCTTGGTTGAGATAGCTGAAGATCTCGAGAGTTTACAAGACCTGCATAGGTTATGCAACATCATGAAGACGATTATTCTTCTCAACGACACATCGATTATTGAACACGCCGTATCCGACGAATGCGTACTGGGAGTGGTAGGCGCATTGGAATATGACCCCGATTTCCCGAGTCACAAGGCCAATCATCGTCACTGGCTGGACAACCAAGGCCGATACAAGGAAGTGGTTCCCATTGAGGATGAGCAGACTCGGAGGAAAATCCATCAGACGTACCGTCTGCAGTACCTCAAGGATGTTGTTTTGGCCAGAATCCTCGACGACCCGACTTTTTCCGTCCTCAACTCGCTCATCTTCTTCAACCAAGTCGACATTGTTCAGCATCTCCAAGCGAACGTAGCGTTCCTCAACGAGCTTTTTGGCATCTTTAGCTCCCCAACTCCCGATCAGAAGAGAAGAAAGGAAGCCGTCTTGTTTATTCAGCAGTGCTGTGCGATTGCGAAGAACATCCAGCCCCCCGCTCGACAGACATTGTACAACAACTTTATCGCCCACGGGCTCCTCCAGGTCATTCATTTCGGATTGCGGCACGGCGACGTCGGTGTGCGGGTGGGAGCTACAGACATTTTGATCTCCATTATCGATCACGACCCACAGATGATCCGCCAAACGATCTATCGGCAGATGCATGAGAACCAGGCGCCGTTGACGGACTCTTTGATCGATCTGCTCCTTGTGGAGGTTGACCTCGGGGTGAAATCTCAGATCTCGGAAGCTCTCAAAGTCCTCTTGGATCCTGGTGCTCCGGTTCAGGGCACGGAAGCCTTTGTTAAAGCCAACGGCGAATTTGCGGGCCGGCCGCGACCCCAGCCTAGCATCGATCCCCAGCAAGATGTCTTCTTGACTCGGTTCTACGAACGATCTGCCCCGAGGCTGTTCAAGCCTCTGCTCGATTTGGAGAAGCGAACAGACATGAACTTCCCGGCACAGCAGGCCTCTATGTTCACGTATTTGATTGAGATTCTCTGCTTCTTCATCCGTCAGCACAACCTGCGATGCAAGTTCTTCGTCATGACGAACAACATTGCCCAACGAGTTGCTCAGCTTCTTGGGTGCCCAGAGAAGTACTTGCGACTAGGTATGATCCCATCCTCCGCCTTGAACTTCCCTCTCTAACCACGTGACAGTTGCCATTCGTTTCTTCAGGTCCTTGATTGGACTCCAGGACGAGTTCTATGTCAGACATTTGACTGAGAAGCAGGTTTTGGGACCAATCCTCGAGGTTTTGATCGAGACGATGCCAAGAGATAATCTTCTAAGTTCTGCGTCACTCGAATTCTTCGAGTACATCAAAAAGGAGAATCTGAAGGATCTCGTCAAGTATCTCGTTGTGAACTATCGAGAAAAACTGCTCAGCCTCAACTACATGCCAACGTTCCGAGACATAATTCTCCGATACGACCAAACGCAGGGTTATACATCGAATATGGACTACTTCCTGGAGGCCGAGGATGAATTGGGCCGGAGACCGCCTCCGAACTCTCGACTCATGGAGCAGATCAACGTCGAGCAAGAGCAGGAAGACTACTGGGCTACATCGGACCCTGAGGATGAAGATGATCAACAGGCAAAAGATGTCTCAAAGACGCCTTCAACTAACGGCTCTGCCACCTCGAAGCTTCTCGTTGACTACGCTTCAGACGAAGAGGCAGACGAAAACATGGACCCGAAGGCATCACTAGAGGCTCAGCAGAGTGAAAGTGGATCAGAAACCGCGGCTTCTCCTGGTGACGGAGGTATGGGCACGGTACCGCCTCCTGAGCGACTATCGGAAAAGCGCCGTCGTGAAGAAGACGAGGAAGAGGACGAGCTAGGCAAGTTGATGCACAACAAGCGACGCAACAGCAGCGGCCCGGTAGCGGGAGGTTCCGGCGTCCCGCATGGCGTTCTCCGAAGACGCAAAAGCTTCACAGCTGGCTCAGGGAATGGCGCACCTAAAAAGATTGCCATCAGCCTCTCCCCGTCTATCCGGACCGGCGGCGGGTCGCGATCTGACGAGGAGCCGTGATCATACTTTTCCCCCACTTCTTTCGGCGATGGCGCAAGGGATACGGATTATATTTTTGGTTTATCATTCAGGGACGAGGTCAGAAACGCGGGTTGACGAGGCTCCTTGCCTGGCCGGACTCAGCCGGGTAAGGAAGGGGAGAGGGCTGGCGTTGCGTTTGCTTCTTTTTGTTATTTGCGCCAAGCGTCTATGAGTTCTCCGTTTGCGTCCTCGACATCACCTCAAGAGGACAGCGGAGATCATGGCGCTGGTCTAATGGTTGTGTCAGGACTAGAGTCGGCCCTCTAGGTCATAGAGCCGCCGAAGAACGGCGGCATGGCATTATTTTGGAAGGACATGAGGTTTCCCGCGAAGAGAGATTGGCAGGACCGCGATGGAAAATACAAAGAGGGAGAAAGAGAGAGCGAAGTTGTGGAAAGGCATCAGTAGCACAGGGGATGTGCGGGCGATGGCTTTTGCTTGTGTTGTGTATCATACATATATCGTGTTTCTCTCCGAGTTTGTCCACGCAAGGGGCAAGTCGGGGACCTCGGGATCAGGGTCAGATGGAACTGATCCCCGGCCAAATTCATCATGACTGAATGAACTCAAGACCCATTTGGACGTCAAGTGTACCCCTGTATTGACTGCGCGTGAGATGACTAAGAACAAGTTCGCCAACAGCCCCTATCGCTCGAATTGGATGTTAGTGATGGCTTCATCGAAGCTATCCAGGGGAGCGAGCGTATGATCCTCATCTCCACGACCTTAGATGAATCGGAAGATGGCCTAAACTCTGCCCAAGGACCTCTTAGCCTCTATAAAACCTTTTGAGCTGCTAGGGATAACGCTCTGTCTAATATATATGTACTCAACGGGAAACGACTATCGTGAGCTTTGAACAAAATTCCCCAAAACACGACATGATCCTAACCATAAGCTGATGTAACTTTTTCTAGAGTTTCCTAAACTGTTTTGACCATTTTTCATACCCGTCAATCATCTGCTTCGTAATGTTGCGCGGCATCCGGTCCAGCGCGCCCTCCAAGTCAGCCATCCTCACTAGAGGCTTGGTAGCTGCCTCACTCTCGTCATCGTCCTCGAAGGAGCCCTGCGCCATGACACAGGCGTCGTTGCACGCGGCTTTAATCTCAGCGCCAGAGTGGCCTTCAGCACGGCGAGCTAGCTCTGGTATGTTGACGTCGTCGGCGACGGGCAGGCCCTGCGTGTTGACTTTGAAGATGGTCTCGCGGGCGGTTTGGTCTGGCGGGCCGACATACAGGACCTGGTCGAAGCGGCCTGGGCGCATGAGGGCCGGATCAATAGTCTCCGGGCGGTTAGTTGCGGCGAGAACAAGGACACCTGTAAGGGTTTCGAAGCCATCCATCTCAGTAAGAAGGGTGGTGAGCATGTTGACGGCACCGGTGTTGCGGGAGGCGGAACCCCCTGATCCGGTGCGCTGGCCACCGATGGAGTCGATCTCATCGAAGAAGATGATGGAAGGCGAGGCAGCGCGGGCACGCTCGAAGAGGGCTCGGACAGCGCGCTCAGACTCGCCAACATACATGTTGAGTAGTTCAGCTCCCTTAACGGCAAAAAAAGTTGAAGCCAGACTCGGTGGCAGTAGCTTGGGCGGAGAGAGTCTTGGAGCAGCCTGGAGGACCGTAAAGGAGGATTCCTTTGCCAGGGGGGCGGAGGAATCGCTCAGGATTCTGGAGAAACAACATCAGCAAGGAGGTTAAAAAAAAAGAAAAAGGGGCTGAGTAGAGAAGAGAAAGTCGAACGCACTTTGGTGTACTTGACCATGAGATTCAGAGCCTTCTTTAGAGTATCCTGGCCACCAATGTCTCGCCAGTGAATGGTTGGAGGATTTAGGTTAATGTCATTCATGGCAGTCGGCCGAGTGTTGCGCAGGGCCTTCTCAAGGTCCGCCTTCACGAGATACCGCTTGTCACCAGAGGTAGCATCGACTTCCGCATCGTCAAGCCGAGTGCCGAAGATTTCCAGGGCATTTGAAACTAGTCTTCCAAGGTCGTTGGGGTTAAATGCATGTGTTCTTTCCGCGATGTTGGCGAGGAGCTGCTCTCTTTCATCTGATTTGATGGGTGGGTCGACGAACTTGAGGATGTCGAGGCGATCCGAGGCCCGCGGGATGGGCAGCGCGATGTTTTTGCAGAAGCGGGTGAGCTTTTGAAGCTTAGGAGGAACATCGGTGAAGTAGTCCAAGCACGTTGCAATAACTACAAGTTTGGGAAGAGCGTCGTTGGCAGCAGCGAGGGCAGAGAGGTTGTCGAGTTCTTCTCCGATGGCTTCCACGACCGAGTCACGGTTGGAACGGTCCTTGTTGATGAGCCCATCCAGCTCGTCAATGAGAATGATACTCGGCTGTTGGGTTTGGGCGAGCTTGAAGGTCTCCCGGATGGTCGTGAGCTTGTCTGATGGCTTAATCCAGTGTACACGGCCCCAGTTAGTCGCGGCAATTCGCTGCAGAATAAAGGTCTTGCCGGTTCCTCGGCCACCGTGGATAATGAGCCCGCACGACTGGCGTTCTTTCCTGGCGTAGAATGGACGGCAAAAGCCCCTGAGAAAGCTGTTGATGAACTTGACCTGGACGAAAAAGCCAGGCACGCCGGTCAGGATTAGATCGCCACCAGGCTCGCCGACCTCAGGGGCAGCCTCCTCGCCGGGCTGGATAATACGGATATCCGACGCCTCGGGCTTGAAGCGGGCGACGCTGTTGGTCCGTGAGTTGACGGAGAGTACTTTGAAGTTCCGCCGCACTTTGTTGATGGCTACGCCTTCCAGGACCATGCCGGGGAAGATCAGTTCAGCGCGATCTACCAGATGTTAATGGTGTTTTTCAAATGAGCAGATTACCAGAAACCACCAACCGAGTGAGAGGCTCACAGCAGGTTCCCAGACGAGAGGATACTTTCTCGCCTTTTCAGACTCAGACTTCTCGCTCGCCTCGTCTTCCACGACAACCTCGTCGGCATCTGGCGTGGAGCCCGCAAGCGTAATGCGCACCTGATCGCCGAGCTTGAAGCCGGTAGCTTCCTGAAAGGCGCGGGTCATCATGACGACATTGGGACTGAGGTTCTTCTCTGGCAGAATCCAGAGCGAGGCCTCGCGGCGGATGTCGTCCTGGGCATCCGCATCCTGAGCATCTCGCGGGCCGGAGTCGAGACGTCTCACGAGGCAGTGTTTGCCGTTTTCAAGGGTGCCCGTCAGGGACAGCAGCGAGTCTTTGCTAACATAGATGCGCGCGGCGCCCAGCAGGCTGGACTTTTCGAGGCTGGTGTTGGACAACGGCCGGACCTTGGCGTCGAGGCTCGAGACGAGCATGGTGGGCGAGTAGGTGGGCACAATGACTAGGGCGGTGCTGCCTATAACCCCTACGAGCCGGTGGTTTGTTATCCACTGGGTATATGGAGTTGTGAGGGTGCGATGTTGTGAAGTTGTAGATGTCAAGTTTGAAGTCAAGTTGACGGGTTGCGTGGGGATCGTCGCAACTATTTAGTGGGCGGGAAAGTTTTCTGCGTGCCTTCCTTCCTCCAAGTCAGAAACTGGTGGGTGTGTGTGAGTGCAGTGCATTGGGGGGTGTAAGAGTCTGGGTCCACGCTGGACAAAAAAGAAAAAGAGAAGAAGAAAAATAGGTATCGGATGACTAGCCTTTCTGTACTTAACTACAATAAGGCTATCCTATTAAATTAAATATGCCAGAGTAATCGAGGGAGGAAGGTTCATTGCTTATATCCCATCAGCTCCCAGCCCTTGTTTAGATCATGGCTTCAGTGTTACCCGTATTTGATTACAACGACGTCTCTATAACTCGAGTATGCCCATGTACCCCCGAAGACTAGATTTGAGTCCACTTACACTACTAAAATGAACCGATTCTATAGAAAATCCCTTTCACAACTCTGTCATGTCCCTTCTCCGTTCTCAATTAAACCCTCTGAAGCGGCACACCCCGGTACGCTTCCAGGCGAGCGGAGCCTCCCCCACCAGCCAAAATAACCCGCCGCCGCTAGACCAGATCGGATCCATCCAATCCCAGGGTCAGCGCAAAACCACCACCCGAAGCTTCTTAGTCTACTTTCATCATGCTTCCAATTCAACCCTCTCCAGCTCCATCTCGAATTCGCCCCAAAGCCGCTCCTCCCTCTCGCTTGGGAAACTACGCAACTCCCATGTCCTCCCCTGGCCCGCCGCCTGCATGATCCGCCCAAGATGGCTCGCCCACGCCAAGGCGCCCTCCCTCGTCGCCGCCCCGCGAGCTAGATGCTTGAATCTGTTCCCTTGGCTGCACCACACTAGCACCAGCGACGACAAGTCCACGACCGTCCCCGGCCCAGCGTCGACAGAAACAGCAGCCGAGACAACTTCGACGACGACGACGACGACGACGACGACGACGACGAAGAAACCAAAGCCAAAACCCAAAGATGACCCTCCACCCTGGCGGAAGAAGAAGCCCTTCGGTCCCATCGAAGACATACTCCTGCCCCACGAACTGGCGGCCCGCACACGAGCCCGCGACAACCTCGGCCGCCGCATCGTCCTCCCCAAGATCTCCAAAGTCGCCAGCCCCGAGAAGAGCCAAATGCTCGTCATCGATGGGCTGAGTCCCAGCCTCCGGTCGAGCGACTTCTCCCGCCTCGCCGCCCGCGACATCTCCGATTGGAAGTCCGGCGTCAACGAAGGTCTGCCGCTGCTCCTCCCGATCACGTCCCTCGCCAGACTTGACTGACACGCTGAACCCGGGCTCTAGTCCACCAAGAACGCGATCCCTGGACTCTCGAACCGCTTGGCAACTACCGCATCTCCTTCGCCTCCCACGCCGCCGTCCGCGTCTACCAGGCCAAGCTTGATCGCGTCTTCCGCGTCGCCCAGATCAAGATGCACTCCACCAATGGACTGTGGACCGCCGCCGTCCCTCCCCATTTGCGCAGCTCCGAGGCCAGCCCGGAGGAGGAGGAAGCGGCCTTCACCATTGCTCCGGGCTCCGTAAGCCCCCATGCCGGCCGGCTTCAAGCCGAATTCTCCCGCATTAAGGGCAAGTGGCCCTGGCAGCTCCTCGTGGGGAAGCTGATCAAGGAATCCGGCTTCACCGTCGAACCCGCTGTGGTCCTCCTCAACTTACACCCCTCCACGCTCTCTGCCAAGGACCTTCAGGCCTTCATCGATGAAGACGGACAAGCCCGGAACGAGCCCTGGGCTACCAGCAAGCCCTACCATCTTGCCACCTCACTCTACGAGGATCAGAAGATGTTGACCCGAGGGTCTACCCGCGTCGCCCTCCCGCAAGTCCACGCCTTCCGCCAGAAGGTCCGGAATCGCTTCGTCATAATCTGCGAGTCTCCTGATGTCGCCTGGCGCTTCATCCGCAGCTGGAACCAGCGCACGCTGACCAAGGAGATTGAAGGTCAAATCCAGCGAACGGTGCTCACGGCATCTTTCATAGAAGTGTAACAATAAAACGAACTTGTAAACAACCGGACCAAAAAGAATTATGATAATAAACAAGACCTTTTCTCTTCCCCCTGCGATTCGTGCCTGCTGCTGCTCTCCAAGGCGACCTCGTTTGCAAGGCAATCCCCCTTCACATCCTACTCTATCGTCTCTGCTCCTCCTCGCTCTCTTTCGTGGACCGTTTCCGTGCAGGTATCAAGTCTCTTTCGCATCGAAGCCGCAAACAGGCACACAACGGTAGCAACGTGTATTAGACCCAGATCAAAAACCGAAACTCCAGACCATATTTGCTCTCTAAGGGTTGGGAAGACCGACCGGGGCGAATAGACATGACCCGAGCCTCCCGTGCGTAATTGTGCCTCCTTCTTCCTCGTCACTGAGACTGCCGCCCTTGTTGGGTCTGTCGCCCACATCATCCATCCCTCTCTCGAGCCATCACCTCTGTCACTATCCACTTCTCACCCCTTCTCCCTCTTCTCTGATCCTCTGTGATCCTCGCAGGGACGCTGGCTGATACGCATCATGTGCCATGGTAACTAAAATGAGTAAAAATAAAGAGCAATGGGATAACGACGGATGCGAGCTTCTTTCTTCGTGGGGGCGTTTAGCAGCACTTGCTACCTCCGCTATCGTTCTTTTCGCTGACGTTGACGCCACTCGCCGAGGGTTGCTCGTTCTTGGAGTTGTCGATGAGGCGCTTCTTGATGTCGGCAGCTAGGCTGTAAAAGGCCTTGTCGATATTGATGTTGCTCTTGGCAGAGACCTCGAGGAAGGGAATACCCAGCTCGTCAGCCAGGCCCTGGCCTTGCTCGGTCGAAATAACGCGCTTTTCCTCCCAGTCGCACTTGTTGCCGATCAGGATCTTGTTAACGCCCTCGGTGGC
Source organism: Neonectria faginata (assembly GCA_030864175.1). Taxonomy (NCBI): domain Eukaryota; kingdom Fungi; phylum Ascomycota; class Sordariomycetes; order Hypocreales; family Nectriaceae; genus Neonectria; species Neonectria faginata. The sequence goes on along the minus strand of JAULBG010000001.1, from coordinate 3,968,858 downwards.
GTGCTGCTCTACGTTTGCGAACCAAGTTCGGATGTCTGTGGGGCACCTCAGTGTCAGCATTCTTTCGTTTAGGTGACTATATAGATGTCTTTGATCATGGAATGTCCCTATCGAGACTTTTGGGGATAGGCGCAGGTAGCGAACAACGGCGACGATGACGATGATGGATGATGACAGCCCCAAGGCGGACGGTGAATTTAAGGCGGGGAGTGCCAAAACAAGACAATGTTCGCCAAAGACGAGAAAAAGAATAAACGTACTGTTGAAGGAGCGCTCATCGGTGACGTCGTACACCAGGAGGATACCCATGGCACCGCGGTAGTAGGCGGTGGTAATGGTGCGGAAGCGCTCCTGGCCGGCGGTGTCCCAAATCTGCAGCTTAACGCGCTTTCCATCGAGCTCAATGGTCCTGATCTTGAAGTCGATGCCGATGGTGGTGATGAAGGACGGTGTGAAGGAGTCTTCGCTGAAGCGCAGCAGACAACACGACTTGCCGACGCCGGAGTCGCCTATCAGGAGCAGCTTGATCTATTCGCGGATTCGAGTCAGCGGAAGTGGTCTTCGGTGAATGGCAAGGCATGGTGAGTGAGCCAGGTGCAGCGCCTCGGGCCTGACAAGATGTATTTCAACGTAGGAATTTGCTCTGGAGGGAGAGGAGGGTTGCGATGGGAAGACGTTGGCTGCTGAACGCAAGACGCTATACGCAGAGGGCAGGGGGTGCGGGCACCGCGGGCAGCGGCGGTGGGGGGCCAGGCAGGAGGAGAGGTCGGGATCGTACCAGGAAATCGTAGTTGCGATTACTCGACATGATGGCGGATAGAGGCGGTAGCGGCAGCGGCAGCGATGGCGACGGCAGCAGAAGAGGCGACGAGGAGTCGGAGCGGGAGTCGGAATCGGACGGGAGGGCGGCAAGAATGAGGTCTTCGAGGATGGAGAGAGAGGCTGAGGACGAGTCGCGGGAGGAGATGAGGTTTGGGACTTTGAGACTTGGGGACTCGGGGACTTGGGACAGGGCAGGGCAGGGCAGGGCAGGCAGACAGACAGGCAGGCAGGCAGGCAGGCAGGTCACAGGCGGTGGTGGTGGGTGGGTTCCAGGTTATGTTATGTCAGGTCCAGGTTCTGGCTGGGTCCAGTCCAGCGGCGGCAGGTGACGACGGAGATGGAGCGAGAACGGGATAGATGCAGTGGGCTGTAGCGGTCGGTACTTACCAGCGCGCAGTCACTGGGGGGGGCGGCGCCCGCTAAATAAAAAGGTACCTCCACTGTGTCTTGGGGTATCTCCCCTAAACTGCTAGTCTACCTAGGTTGCGAGAGAGTTGGGGCTAGGCGGGTTAGAGACAACGGCCAGGCCGGTTCCATTGCTCGGCGAAGACGGTTAACGATAAGTATGGATGGGAGCCTGCCAGCTGACGCAGAGACAATTTTTTTTTACTACTCGGGAGCCTTGCGTGGTTGACGTCGGGGGGTTAAACAGACGGAACACAGAAAGAACTACAGGATGTGGTGGTATTGCATGGAGGCTTGTCCGGATGACTAGATAATGGTGAGAGGTCCATGCTAGCCATGTTCCGCAAGCCCGCGAGGCAGATGGATGGATATTTAGGCTGGCAGATGAGGTGCAGAGGGATGCTGTAGATAAAGAGCATGATTTTGAGACCCTGGGCTTGGAGATGTCGTCTCAAGCGTTACACATGGGGTTAATGCCACCTATCTTATTAGTCCAGATAGTACTCGGGTTGACATGAAATACCCTGGGCCCGATCAAGGCCACAGTCCACGTCCAAAGAAAGAAAACCCATCGTGACAGTTGCCTAAACGGGCATGCCAAACCCTCAAGTTGGCACGCAGCCATCTATCACAAGATTACCTACCCAGTGCCTTGGACGCGGTCAATCAATTTCAGCCCTTGATTAAGTAGGACTCAACACCGAGTCCGAGTCGGGATCCCTTGCAGGTGCATCGCCCTCGCAAGCCCAGCCATTCCAAATTTGCTTCCTTTTTCCCCTTCTTTTCTTTTCCTTCTCCTAGAAAAAAAAAAAAATGATTGACTCGCGGCATCACTGCAACATTCCAGACCCCTGAGGCGGCCATGAGGCGGCCTTGCCGTTGTGGCGCTGCCTTTGCCCGCGCCCGCCCCCCTTGTCCTCTTTCGGCTCCGTATCAACCGAAATGCTGGAGGTTTTGGGGGGGGGTTTCTTGCGTCTTCGACGTCATCGTCGCCACCGCGCCTACGCAAAAATACAGGCTCAAGTCACAGAAGCGAACGCGTCGGGTTCAGATCACGAGCAACAAAAGAGCCCTGATGGTGCACACCCTCAGCCACATGCTCTCCCAGGTACGGACATTGACGCTCGTTATGCACCAGTACGTACCGCATGTACAAACCTGCCACGCATTGCTGAGCCTCCCTTCTCATCTTTCCTTGCATTATGTGGCTCTCCTTCTTGGCCGATGCTCGCTGTTTCATCAGTCTCCCGCTGGCAATGTCTCATTGCCCTTCTTCAATCGATCCGGCACGCGCCGTATACGGCCACTACCATGTCTAAAAAGTGCTTGAGTTGAACCACATCCCATGATAATGCCGCATCACAACTCACTTGGCCCTTGCGTCTAACACCGTAAGCGCACTCCACCTCAAGACGCATAGCATGATCAGCATCACATATCGTTACGCTACAAGCAGAAATTGGGGCAAAATTCCTCGTTTGAGATAATTGCTCTTCGAGCCCGTGTAAGTAAATCTCTGTTACTTGTACATAATCCTCGATCCAGCCCAAGCCTTTTTCCAGGTCAAAATCCCGTCACACCAAAAGAAGTGAATCGTTAATCAAAAATTCGTAACCAAATTGTACATGAGTTGAAGCGAAAACCGAAGGTATGGGGACCTCTCTCCTATCCCAGCTCGCCATCCTGCCTCTTTTTTTATTTTATTTTAAGCATCATCAGAAAACAAGAAGATGTTGTTTAGTCGCATTTGCCGAAGGGAGACTGGCAGCCGCAGCCGCAGTGACGCGTCTTACGACCACACTTGCCCTTCTTGGAGCAGCAGTTACCGAAGCTGCTGCCCTCGCAAGTCTGGCCCGTCTCGCCGCCGCATCGGCCGTCCTCGGACACCTTCAGGCCGCCTTCGTTGCTGGAGCTCTCGGAAGTCTGCTCGGGTTTGGCGGAGTAAGTCGAGGTGGGGGCTTCCGTCTCCTCGGGCGCCACATAGGCGGAGGTCTCCTCAGCCGAAGACTCCTCGGTGGTGGCAGCGGCCTTGGTGGTGGTGGCAACAGGCGCCTTGTAAACGGAGGTCTCCTCAGCCGAAGACTGCTCAGTAGTAGCGGCTACCTTGGCGGAAGAAACAGCCTTGGAGGCAGCGGCAGCCTTGTCTGTGGTGGAATCATCGTCGCTGGAATCGCCAGTGCTGTCGCCGCCGCTCAAAGGAGTGCTCTTGAAGGTGCCGTAAGGAGCAGGGATGGGGCCGGGAACATCGGCATAGACCTCATCCAGATCAAAGTCAGGAAGGCCGTCATAGTCGCCAGCCTCGCAGTTATCGCCAATCTTGGTGCAGTAGTTGTTCCAGGTGGTGCATCCCGAGCTGCCACTGGGAGGGACGCTGTCCCAACAAGTATCGGCCTGGTTCCAGCAAACCTCGGCGGAAGCCCAGCAGCCCTTCTGGTCCGAGTAATCATCGAGAGCCTTTCCGCACCAGTTGGCGTTCTTGGCCAAGCAGCCCTCCGGGATGACGCCGTCCTTTTGGGTCTGCTTGCTCCCGACTGAGCTAGAAGAGGGGATGTAGACGTCGGGACCAGGGATAGGGTACTCGCCAAGGGGAGTCTCGTAGATGTTGAAAGTAAGGCCATCATCATCCTTAGACAGGTAGCCGGGAATGCTGACTTCATACTTCTCGGGGATCTCAAGCTCGACATCAGGGCCGTTCTGGATGTAGATCTGAGCGCAGCCAGTGTAGAACTGAGGGTCACCGTCCAAGGCGGCGTGGAGGGCGAGGACCTCAGGACGGACGAGGTAGTAGCCAGCGGGCAGGCCGGTGGGCAGATCAATGGACAGATGACCGTTGTTGGCACGGAGGGTATCGGTGCACCAAGTGTCCTCCTCAACGTCGTAGCCATCCTCCCAGACCTTGAACCAGCCATTGCCGGCGGCGGAGTCGCTGAACATGTCGTCGACCTTCTTGAGATAGACGCTGCAGGGGCCCTTGTGGCCCTCAGCGATGACACCCTCACTATCGTACGAAGGAGACTCGCGGAACTCGAAGGTCAGCTGGGAGCCGCTGGAGGCAGGGCAGATGAACTTGACAGCCTTCTCGCCATCACGACCTATATGAGTGTTGTGTTAGTCTGTTTCTATTTCTCTGATGTTGACAGCACTAGAGGTGTTATAAAGGAATGCACATACCACAAGCCATGTCGTCGCCGTTCAAGGGGTAGATGGGGCTGTTGGCAGTCGAAGCATCTGAAGGCTCGCGGACACAAGTTCCGTCGCCCTGGTTGTTGCCATCAACGTAAAAAGTGGTGAAGAGGGTGTGGGCGTTCACAGCAGAGGCGAGCCCGAGAGCGGTGGCCAGGAACTTCATAGTGAAGTTGAAGTTTGGGAAAGTCGAGAGCTTATTGTCAAATGTGAAGAAGAAGGTGAACGAGGTGAGCAGAAAACCAGTTTCTGCTGAAGCCGCTGGGGCGAAGAAGTTGTTGCTGAGGTTGTTGAAGGAGAGTCGGTATGCCTTGGTGGCAGCGAACGAGTGCCCGGGTCAAATGAAGGAATGAATGAGTGAATGAAGGAACGAATCTCTACTAGGAGAGTTGAAAGCGAGGAAAGCACAGAAGAGCAACTTCTCAACACCGGATTGAGGAAGATGGGTGACGAGAGAAAGAAGAAGGCGAGGGATCACAGGATGGGCTGGCGTCCTTGATATACCTTGATATTTGCCCCTCAGGATGCAGCTCCCACAGCATCCTAGTCCTAGATCGCTGAGAACGCCCCATCACCTCAAGCCTAGAAACACAAGACTAACAGCAAACGCAGGCGCTCTCTCCGTGGCGGCGGCATGGGACCGGACCCGAGCCAGGCCTGTTAGGCCGGCGTCTAACATGTCACAGTCTCACAGACCACTCTCTCGCCCACACATGTGCGTATTCATAGACGGTAGACTACAGGCGTCGTTCCGCGGAGGCAGGGGCCCTCCCTCTCAAACATGTGGCTGGCAGCTTAGCCCAATCCTTAATCCCTCCTCATGGTGCGGCTCGCCGAAGGGTGGGTTGCGTCTCTTGGCAGGAGGATGCAGGATGCGGCTGGCGACACGACTTTGCTAGCTCATCCGTCGGCAATCAAACCGGGGATCAGTGAACGGGGGGGTAGAGACCGGGCTTGGACGATCTCCCACTGACCAAGATTGGCGGCCACGGTCTGGTTCCTTCGCCAAGACCAGCGGACCTGCCAACATGAAACGAAAAAAAAAGAAGGCATCGCGCGGCCTTGCTGCTGTCCCGTGCGTCTGCGGCTGCGTGCGTCCACTCGCGCTTCGCCTCCCGCATTTCGCCTCCTGCATCTCGTCTCCCGTCTTTCGCCTCCCGTCATTGTTATTTCCCCCCTCTCCTCTCTCCCTCGCGCACGCGTTCCTGTGTGGGTTGTACTGTATGTCAACTCCAGCTGGGTGGAGATTTTTTGGCTAAAACGCCCGTAGCCAATCGATCCAAGCGGCCAAAACGAAATGGGCTGCAAGCCAACGGAGGTTTCTCGTCGCGGGCTGCTGCGGGTAATATGCAAGGTACGGCAGAGCGCCTGTTGGTTAACATGCCGTCGTTCTGCTGTGGCGGGCTGTGTTTGTTGTTGTGTGCACCCAAGTACCTGCTAAGACTGGCTGTACTTTGAGAGAGCAGTGTCAATGCCTGAGGAGTCAATGATCACAACTCACATTCGCATCCATCCCCGTCCTGCCAGGATAATCGCCCACCAGCGAACCCGGCGTCCCACCAGCTGCATCGGCGGCGTGCAGTGGTGCGACCTTGAGGCTTGAAGCCCTCCTCAACTTTCCTTGAGGGAGTCAAGGTTCCTCAGCTGCTCGCATTCAGATCCACTTTATCCCCTGGCGGGTGCGCTTGAGGTTCAAGGATCAGGGCAATCATTCGATTCAGTACCCCAGCGCCGGGTCCCAGCTGTGAGTCGCTGACTTCTTGGTCGGCCTGGAGTAAAGTTAAGGTCTGAAAGCCTGCTTAGGTACTTAGGCATTGAACATGAAAGCGCGTAAAACTCAAGCTGGGAGCCCTGATCCACCATCCACTCTACCATCCTCAGTATTTCAACACCAAATAGCTCAGCGTCAGGTCAGTATAAACTAATGATTGACAGTACAGACTAGACAGGCATCACAGTTCAGCTCCAAGAACGACAGCAAACATCAGGAATCAGGCCCTAGAGTTCTCTCATCTGTTAATGAATCCAGGGGCTGCGCTATCCACGTTTCCCCTCAAACCTCAAACTTCAACCCCAGAACCAGCTAAAAGATCAAGGATCGACGTCCGCAACCAACGAGGAACTAGGCAAGACTCAAGAGGATCTACGTACTGCACAGCCGGGTCCAGGACTCTCGGAATGCATGCCGCTGTCATCCCATCTCCAGATGTACTTGTCTCCCATATTGCCTTTCCACATTTTACTCTCAAACTTCATGTTCATCTAATTACCAACATAGTCCGCAGTGTGCCATGATCCCAGCAAGGCTTCATGTCTGCTGGCTGAATTACGTATGCTGCAATCAAGAGAAATTGGTGTTTGCTCTCAAATTTCCTCTCTCCTCGATCAACTGCGTTTTGCGATCGATTCGCTCCTAAGCCAATCCATGTCTGGGCCATGACCACACACCTATCAGCTATCCATTTCCTCTGCCGTCTGCCATTCTTCGCTCCAATCTCCTTGCTTTGCCTTTTTATCGTTGCTCAAACGCCAAGGCAACACAAAACGCCCAAAAAGGTAGTCGACTCGCGAGCGCCTCCGCAAGTACGAACAGTCTAGAGCAAGGATTCCCACTGCCCCGGCCTTCACCTCCAGCCAACGAAACTAACCGAAACAAACCGAAACAAAACACCAGGAAACGGCCTTCGCCAAAATCATCCAAAATCATATTATTCTGCAGCCCCCGTGCGACCGCCTCGTCCCGGCCCGGCCCACGGCTCATTAATGTTTAGAGTGCGGGAAAAGCGGTCGCCGCCTTTTCGGCCAGCCGGCGTATTGGGGCACTGAGGCATCAGAACGGCCGCCGCCTGTGAGCCAATAGATGCCTCGCCCCTGCGTCTCGACGGAACATGGGAATCCCTCCTCGTTTTTGTCTTACATCCATCGGCAGTTGCTATTTGTTGGCTTCTGAAAAAATGTCGGAACCAAAGCTCCCGTTTGTCCTTCCTGCTTCGTATGCTTAGGCGAGTTTTCATTTTCCTTCGGACATTATCACATCATATCACATCACATTGCATACACCGGCCTGTAGCCATGTCTGACATTGAAAGGGCAAAATGCAAGAGTGGAGATTGAAACCGACCTTTTCGGCACGACCAACATGACGACTTTGTAGCATAGCATCGGGGGTCTTCTCCAACATCCCTCTCCTGCATGTCATGTCGTATCTGACATGATTGGTCTTGTTCCCCCCGCGCCTACTTTACATGTCCAACATCCGCTTTTGGCAGCCTGTAGTCTCTTTTGCGAAATAACAGTTTGCCCCGTCTTCGACAACATCTGCCGCTCCGTTATGGTACAGTATGGTACACTCCGGCTCAAAGTGGATCGGGGTATCTTATTCGTTGATCTTGGCCAGGATCCTACAAGTGATACTCTGTTAGTATCGTGACCGTGGGTCGAGACCCTGCGTGTGGCTTGAGGGCCGGGCGGGTACTCACTCGCTGTCGCGGAACAACTGGTAATCCTCCTCACCGGCCTTGACGGGCGAGCCACCGAACTGCAGCCACGTTAGCACACCCATTCGTTTCGTTCCAACGTCGCCTTGCAGGCGTTGCATCATCATTGTTTGTCATCGTACCTGGGGGATCAGAACGCGGTCACCGATGGCAACACCCATGGGCAACCGGTTTCCCTTCTTGTCGAGGGCACCGGGGCCGACAGCCAGAACCTTGGCCTCGTTGAGCTTCTCGACACTTGACTCGGGCAGGAAGATACCACTGGCGGTCTTGGTCTCGGCCTTGACACGCTGGACAAGGACCCGGTCCAGCAGAGGGACGAGGCTTCGGATGGAGCGAATTGAGGTGGCCTGCAATGCGCAAGTAAAAGTCAGCTCTGTTGTCATTTTACTGTTTCTCTTGCGTTCTTCATTGTTGGTGTATTCCGCTATCCCATTGCCTCTCTCGAGGAGCAGTTCGATTGCCGAGGGCCATCAAGCCGAAGGTCTTCCCGAGGAATCCACCGTTCGGTGATTCCACTCCAAGCAAGTCACGACCGTGTGGGGGCGGGACAGATATGAGAATTTACGCACCATTGTGGTTAAGTTGTGTAGGGTCGAGGTGACACTGTAAGTATTCGTAGATTCGTGACGAGGATCGAGAAAGAGTTGAGTTCGGGGAAGGTGATGTTCGACGGGGTTCAATTCGGGGTGGATCTCTCTTCCAATAGCTTCCAGAAGAAAGCCAGCAATTTTTTCCCTAAACTCGGCTCTGGATTTCGCCGGCTCCGAGACCGCCGGCAACTGCTCCCGACGTCACCGTGTAGCTGCTGCACGTGCTTCATAATTACTTCCGAGCTGTTCGCACAGAGCTCCGTTCACCGCCACAACCAATCCATGCACCGCATTTGCAATCGAAATCGCCGCTTTCTCATTGGAATAGGTCATGTCTTCTAATCCTGGCGTCAAATCCAATGAAGCCTTAATACCTGCTACCAGCGGCCACCGCTTCCTTGCACCTCAATCGCTATTCCAAACATCTATCTGTAATCAAGCGCTGCTCCCAACATCTGTCCGTCAATGTACCAATGCACTTCCAACCATATCCCAATTTGATAGGTAGCCATCAATCTCTCCAAACGCCAAGTCCTTATGACAATAATGCCTACCGCGATTCTCTTTCTGTACCCGCCCAAGTCTTTCTCCGTTTGCGCCTTAGCTTCTATGCCTTGGTTCCTGGCTGCTGGTTGGCCGGTGGCTCCAGAGTATGTGTGTGATCCTCGGCTGGGATGACTTCGCCATGGTCAAACTGCTGGCATATGACCGTGTCGGCAACCCACGGCTCTTGCAGGATCTCGTCCATTCGAACCCGAGTCTTCGGGTCAATCTCGAGCATGCGGCTGACAATATGTCTGCTCTCCCTCGGGAGCAAACGCAGGATGCGCCAGGGACCCTTGATGGTTTCCTTCTTTTCGCCGGTCGCACCGCTCGTTGTACTGGCCGGCTGTGAAGCACTTGCAGGGGCTGGTTGGTTTGCAGTTCCCTCCTCCTTGCGGTCGTGTTTGTCGTGGTGGTGTCTGTCCTTCACACTATCCTCTGGGAGAAAATCCCGGGCCGGAGTGGTGGTCAAGTCGTTTGTCGACTTGGAGGGCACGATCAACTTCTTCGGGTCATGGCCTGGAGTCGGGTCGGCGGCAAAGAGCTTGAAGGAGTTATCGGTCATGCGCGGAAGCTTCCAGGGGAACCGCCTAAGTGTCATGCAACAGAAAATAATCGCGAGGGACCAGATATCCACAGCCACAGCATCATACTCCTTGGAATCGTAAACTTCCGGAGCAAGGTAGGGATCAGATCCAACAATTCCTATGCAATTGTGTTAGTCAATCGACATTTGTGGATCGACAAGTCTGCTTTTTCAACATACCTTTCGCGGGAACCGTCTCGGTTTCAAAGGGATACTTAAAGACGTGGGCACTACCGAAGTCGATGATCTTCATGATGCCCTTATCACTAACAACCACGTTGTCAAGCTTCAAATCACGATGAGCAAGACCGACGCTGTGCAAGTACGTGACCCCGTTGAGAATTTGCAGGAAGGCGCACGTAATCTCTTCACGAGACATCTTTCCAGTCATGACAATGGCAAACAGATCGAACGGGGCGTACTCCATTACTTCGTACCAGCGACCCTTCTCCTGCAGGATATCCAGCGTCTCGATGATGTTGCCGTGGTGGAGTGTAGATCCAACACAGAACTCGGCTGTGACCTTTTTGTTGTACTCCTTCTCGGTTTCGTAAGTATGTCTGGCTCGGAACTCCTTGACAGCAAACACGGTTCCGTCGTCCTTGCGCTTCATCAACCGGACCGAGCCACCCGCTCCAGATCCCAAGAATTTACCCAACTTGCCATAGCGCGCAGATAGCCCGTGATCGTCCGCAAAAGGTAGCTGTTGCGTTGATCGAGAACTTGGCGGCGTCTTTGTGCCCGATGGGGGAGGTGCTGGTGAAGAGTCCCGTTTCTTATGGTGATGACTGTGTCCAGGCTTTCTGAAAAAGCGCTTCAGGTCTGCCATGGACCCATGAGGACCAGGGTGACCGTGGTTGGTGGCGATACTATCGTTGTGAGTGAGTTCATCGCCATTACCTTTGCCGCCGCCAAAAAAGGTAGATCCACGTTTGTCGGATAGGCTTGCTTTAGAACTGTGGGGAGAGCTATGCTTCTTTTTCCTGGAAAAGACAAATCTGGGATCAATCGAGTGCTTAGTGGCAGCTTGCGGGGGTGGTGGGCGTCGGCCCTTGGCGTATGGGTCGTTGAGATCACCACCAGGAGTGATGGGCTTGGAGTAGAAGTTCGATGCGGAGCTCCGGGAGGGGCTCGAGTCTCTAGAACCAGGCACAGAGCCGGGTCCTATGCCGAACATTCCTCGACGATGTGATGACGACTTGTGTCGCTCCTCAGCTGACGAGGCTCTTCGAATAGAATGATCCGAGGTAGCTCTGTAAGAAGCAGGTCTCCTTTCAGGGGCTGGAGAGGGTCTATCTTGAGATGACGACGGCTGAGGGGTAATTGTTGGCGGTTCGTGAACCGTAAGGGTAGCGCCCTCCTTGGCCAACTTGTCCATGCCGGCATGGCTAGATCCAGCCGGTGTAAGTGGAGGAGACGCCAAAGCTGAGAGTCGAGGGCTGCCGTGAGGAGATTGGAAGTTGACTGAGGTAGGCGTCGTTAACCTAGTAGACTGGCCGGACTCATCCTCGTTGGAAGGAACCTAAGGGGCGACAACAAGTCAGCATAAGCAACCACCAACGATCAGAGAGGGTTGCGATTCGACGGATTCCGCTGTAGGATAAGCAGTTCGGTTCCCAAAAGAGCAAAAAGCAAGTACCCAATGTACAAATGAGTGAGATGTGAACCGACAGCACATGGTGGAGGTTGTCAAAAGCAGCCCCGTTGGTCTGAAAAGAGGGGCACGGATCATGGATCACATACTCTTGAGGGTGGAAGCGAGAAGGCCTCGAATTGGCAGTTGTTCAAGCGGAGTTCTTGCAGCGGCCGACCATGGAGCGACTTGGTGAAGGCATGGAGCTGATCAGCTGTGACCTCGGTGAAGGAACTCGACTCGTCCCGGTCGGCCGGGTCGCTTGACGACGACGGTTCATTGACGAAAGTCGCAGTGGATACGGCGGGCGTTATCTCCTCGATGGCGGAGGCGAAGCGGACGCCGGCGGCGTCATCGTCGGTCTTGTCCTCGGCTGTAGACGAAACTGCGAGGTTCTGGGGGTGCTCGAGAGCTGCTTGGTGAATAGGGTCAGCCATTGCGATCGCCTCGAGGATTGATGGGTGACGGTTGACAGTTGACAGTTGACAGTTGGCGGTTCACGGTTCGATGCGCCAGTGCAGTGCGAGAGCCAGACACCCAGACTCAAGAGCCAAGGTGGGGCAGCTCAGCAAGCCGGCATCGCCGGAAGAGAAACTCACCAGACATGTCCCTGGCAGTGGGATGCTCGCCGAGGGGAGATGGAGGAGCCATCGGATGGAAGTCGGTTCTGGAGGCGGAAGAGTCGGGTCCAGGGCGCAGACGCAGGCGGGGAATGGACCGGGAGGGTTTGGAGGAGAAGTGAAGTTGAGCAAGCTGGAGACTTGCGACGGAGGAGGATAAAAGCTGCTTGGTGGCCGTGGTGGGGCATCCTCCTCTTCTTACCTACACTCGTTTGTTCCTGCTCTCCTGCGGCGCACACTGACGCTCACGCTCACGCTCACTCTCCCGCTCAGTCGCTTCACCCGCATACGCACTGGCGCTCTCCTCGCTCCCACTTTACGGAGACTCTCGTCACAAAAAGTTAGCACTAGAGGCCGCGTTAGCCGTACCGCCGCGTAGGTGGTACCTTAACCTAGGGGCGACAACTTCAAATGGGATGTTAGGCGACTCGCTCGCTCTGACTTGAACCAGTCAATATGACCACATATCACCCCTCCCCCTCCTATTCTCGTAGTTCACGACTTTTTATTATCCCCAACCCTGCAATAATTAGAGCTTTGCGCCCAAGTACCCGTGGCACGGATGACGGTTCCACGTTCGGTTCCCACGTTGCAGGTGGGTGGGCGACTGATACATGGTAACCGCCAAGGTGCGTGCCGAGACGGGAAGTACCTTGCCGCTCGCTTTCATGCTCGTACTTCGTACCTCCTCCCTGCGTACCTGAATAACTACGGCTTGTTTTTAGCGAATCGACGACCCTAAACTACGATAGATGTTCTCCTCGGTCCCCGTGGTCTTCTTGGTCCCGGCGCATGGTCTAGCAAGGGCTCCTTGCAGCAAATTTTTCCAGTAGAGGCGATTCTGCCCAGCTGGTTGGGTTCAACAAAGGATGGGCACTTTCCTTTTGGGTGCTTTAGATGACTCGTCGACTTCAATCTCGAAGTCCTGTCGTGGGGGGGGGGCGGCGCCATGTCATGTCACAGGCTCACGGCCGACGTCGGGTACGCATCAGACTCCCGGCGAGACTCCGAGAACCTTCGTTCTTCAGTGCACCCAGCCGCGGAATATACCCGATTCCTTCCATCGGCTTACCCGATTCGGGATCTCCCTGGGCCCCGGTCGATTCCAGACGCCAGATGCAGCAGCACCAAGGCCTATTCGCAGCTCTGACGGTATAAGAGTCTCGCGATATAGGATTAGACGACTTTGTATGGTATCAAATCCTTACAGATGTCTCGTTCTCATCCAGATCCGCAACCCTCGCCTTGGCAGCTTGGCTCAGATTTAGGTACCAACGACGGAAAGGTGGTGTCGTATGCACCCATCCATGCTCGGCTACGACTGAAAGGAAAAATCTTCACGCGTATCATGTCGGTTGGTAGGTTAGGTGTGCACTCCATCGAGAACGACGGGCCGCGGTGGCGGTACCTTCGGAGCTACAGACTGCAGAGACAATGACTGAACCGGCGGAGCTCCGGTCACTTAAACAGACTGAGCCCCACCCAGCACCATGGAACTGTCAACTTGGTGATCGTTTTCGGGGTCCAGGTACCTGCAAGCGTGTTCGTTTTGACGCCGTATCTACCCAATGTGGTCTGTTCTCTGAGAGAGTAATTACCAGACAGTCCACAGATGTTTTCTCCCTTTTCTTTGTTTTTTCTGCTCTCATCTTTCCTCCTCCCTCGCTTATTAGCTACCTACCTAGTCTAGCGTCGTGGTTGTCCCTGGTTGCAGCCGCTGGTTGGTGGCCAAAATGGAAAGCTTCTAGACTTGAACCCTCGGGCCATAAGGCTATCTCGATTCGCTCGCCAATGCTCCGGCCATGGACTAGCTCCAGGATTGGTTGTCCACTAGACCACTGATCAGGTGCAGGTCTCAGATGGAAGAGATAGTCCGGAGACATTCTCGGCAACCCATAGCGACCAGTTTGACTCTGCCCACCTCATCTAAAACTCCTTCTCCCTCGCGATCGGATGGTGGGCCTTGATTCTATTTCCGGCATATTTGGAGCCTCTGCCTGGAATCTGTCATCACAATTCCTTGCAATGGTGCGCTAAACCTTGTCGTTCTGGTGATGATGCTCTACTTTACTTGAAAACCTGGAAGGTACCCTAGGAAACAATTTGCCAATAGCTTACGGTCTTGCGACCCGACGATCCAGGGACAGATCCTGCTCCCCTTTTCTTTCTACCAAGTTCCTTGAGCTTACCAGGCCAGCTATTTGCCTTGCATGCCATTCTTCTGTGGTAATTAGTACATTGGCAAGGAAAGGTATGTATGCCACGCGTAAAGTGGACCAAGCAGGCATCAAGTATACAAAGTATTATTGTTGAGCGTATGAGCGTACACGTGTATATCAACGCACCGCCACAACACATGTTTGTATCTGCCCGCGCGTCAGGTTACTCCGAAGCGTTGAGATCCCACATGTTCATGCAATCCCAATCGAGTCTTTCGCCATACGTAATCAAAGTGTCAAAGCTGCGAGCCTTCTCGTCAGAGCATGCCCTGATCGAGCAACAATGTACACATGCACGAGCACTCGGGCAGGCACAATAGGCCAGTTTGTCAATCATCTCGTACATTCCCGTTCTAGGTGGTGTCGTTTCTAGTCATCCTCTGTTGTACATATTCGATATACCTGGCCGCAGGTGGTTCAGTACACGCCCGTGGCTCACATCCTAATTCCCAAACCTATACATCAAGCCACCACATTGATTCCTATCGACTTCGCCTGGTAGATCACGGAATTGCATAGTGATTTGAGAGACAGTCCCGATAAACGCAGCTCGGTGTGCTTGATCTTGGCGATCTCGTAGATGTGCTTCAGGCTTACGGTGCCTACGGTCTCATGCCCCGGGTTGCTGGCGCCTTTTCGGTTTCCCTTCTTGTTCGTAGGCGCTTGAGCGGCATTGAGGAGCAGCCACGACGTGTGCGGCGTGCGGATATCGAAGTGGAATGATCGGTCGGGGCGGACGGTGACCTTGCATGGCATTGGCGTGCCAACTGCAATGTGAGCAGTTCTAGCATTGAACTCCTATTCAGTGAATTAGCCATTGGCCTCCAGCTGGGTTCCAAGAGCGTCTCTCGTAGCTCCTAACGATGCGGCGTACTTTGCAAAAGTCCATCGACTTGACACCTTTGCTACCCAGCGCGGGACCGACGGGAGGACTCGGGCTGGCCTGACCAGCTCCCACGATCAGCTTGACCATCTGGTCGACAGCTCCGGTGCGGCCCTTGGACATATTGGCGGTGGTGGCGGGATTGGCGAGATCTTGTTGCGAGACCTTGCTGATCAATGAAGCTTATCCTCGTGATGCAAATTGAAGAAATTCGAGAGCCAAAGCGCTTTGTGTCGTGATTGGCCGGCGCCCGGGGGTCCTCAATTCCCCCACATCAAAAGGGCTCCACTTCTCGCGCAGCCATGGGAATCTTTTGCATCCTCAGAAAAAAAAACTTGGGAGCCCGCTCAAAGTCAGCCGTCTCAACTTCTCTTGCTCAACCTCGCACCTTTCTAACTTCAACTGCTCCTGGAGCGACACCGTCACGATGCCGTCCACACACGATATGCCCAAGCCGTGGGATACCGACGACATTGACAAATGGAAGGTCGACACATTCACCCCCAAGGACAATGTTGGCGGCACCTTTGCCGAGGAATCGTCGTTTGCGACCCTCTTCCCCAAGTATCGAGAAATCTACCTGAAGGAGGCCTGGCCTCTCGTCACCCGCGCCCTCGAGAAGAGCGGCATCGCCTGCACTCTGGATTTGATCGAGGGTTCCATGACCGTCAAGACGACACGAAAGACCTTTGACCCCGCCTCCATCCTCAATGCACGCGACCTCATCAAGCTGCTGGCTCGAAGCGTCCCCGCGCCCCAGGCCATCAAGATCCTCGACGATGGCGTCGCCTGCGACATCATCAAGATCCGAAACCTCGTGCGGAATAAGGACAGATTCGTGAAGCGTCGCCAAAGAATCCTCGGTCCCAACGGTTCGACCCTCAAGGCCCTCGAGCTTCTGACCCAGACATACATCCTCGTCCATGGCAACACAGTCTCGGCAATGGGGCCCTACAAGGGCCTAAAGGAAATGCGCAGAGTCGTTGAAGACTGCATGGCCAACATTCACCCCATCTACCACATCAAGGAGCTCATGATCAAGCGTGAACTCGCCAAGGACCCCGAGCTCGCCAACGAGAGTTGGGACCGCTTCCTCCCGAACTTCAAGAAGAAGAGTCTCAGTCAACGACGTGTGCCGCTCAACGTCACCGACAAGTCCAAGAAAACGTACACGCCCTTCCCACCGGCGCCCGAGAAGAGCAAGGTGGACATGCAGATCGAGAGTGGCGAGTACTTTCTCGGCAAGGAGGCCAAGGATCGTGCGGCGCAGAACGAGCGCAGGGAGAAGCAGAAGAGCCGGAAGGAGGAGAAGTCTAAGGAGCGAGAAGCCGAGTTTGTGCCTCCCGAAGAAGGTGGCCGACCGAAGAAGAAGCGGAAGAAGTCGGCGGAGTAAATGTAAGATGGGCTTGTGTCTATCGAGATGGGCAACCGGTGTGAGTTGCAAACCCGTGTCCAAACGGGCTCTCGAGGCGTTTGATACCCTTAAAATTGACTTTGGCGTTCTTCAATTACTAGTTTGTGATTACAAGTTCGACATCCATGCCACCTTGACTTTCGCAACGTCTTACACTCCGTTAAAGCTTCGATGGAGAGTCACTACCACTACCGATCTCAATGACCAGCTTGCCAAACTGCGTTCCCTTATCCATATCGATAAACAAGCCGTCAATATCAGCGAGGCTGTCCAGTCCCTTGACACTCCTGCTGACAATAGGCGTGATTTTCTTCTCATTAACAAAAGCAATCATTTCACGGAACTCCTTCCGTGAGCCCATCGTCGATCCCTTGAGTTCCACGTTGGCCAACACCGCCGACATGAGCCAGTCCATCTTGGGCGATACCGTCATGCCGTACTGCGCAATGACACCACCGGGCTTGAGCAACCGCACCGTCTTGCCCACTACGTTGCCTCCCGCGCCGTCGATCACGGCGTCCAGGTACGGCCGATCAATGGGGAGCAGGTCTCTGAGCTCTTTGTCCCAGCCGTCGTTCCGGTAGCTGACGCCTCCCTTGGCGCCCAGCTCCTTGGCTCTCACGAGCTTGGCCTCGTCGCCCGAGGTCACGAAGACGTTGCACTCGAAGCCAACGGCAAACTGCAGCACCTGCAGGGCGACGCCGCCCCCGATGCCCGTGATGAGCACGTTGGCTCCGGGAAACGCGGCATTGCTCTTGGTGACAAAGGCGCGCCAGCCAGTCAGGCCAACAAGAGGCAGGGCAGCGCCCTGTGCGGGCGTAAGATGCTGCGGTGCCGGCTCGACTTCGTCCTCGTGCACGGCGATGTAGTCCTGAGCCGTGCCGACCTCAGTGCGCTGGGAACTGCCGGTGACGGTGAATTTGCGGATGTCCTCCGGGCCAGTAGAATCCGACTCCCAGCCGCGCATGGGAGTGAGGATGACGGGCGCGTTGAGGAGGTTGTTCCGCGTCACGGCGGAGCCAACCTCGACGACGGTGCCGTATCCGTCGGCGAGGAGTGGGTTGGTGAAGGAGATGCCGGGATAGAGGTGTCGGCGGATGAACAGGTCCCGGTGGTTCAGGGCGGCGGCAGAGAGGCGGACCAGGACTTCATTTGGACCCGGGGTTGGCTTGGGTACTTCTCTGATCTGAAGACTGGTATCTACCGTCAGTGGTGGTGAAGGAAAGTGGGAATTATGATAAGAGGAATGTTGTCTCACGGGTAGTAGACTTGGCCCGGCTTGCCGCCTTCGATATGTTGCAGAGTGAGAGCTCGAGGCATCGTGTTTAGTCCGGTTGAACTACTAAGCTTCTAGCAGAGAAGTTAATGGTCTTTCCAAATACTGTCGCCCACAAGGAAAACGGAGGATACCTACTCGATGATATACTCCGGCGTAGAGTGTTTACTAATGCAGTACGGCTATCGGTGAGACGGGGACGGGGACGGGGACGGGGACGGAGGCTCGATCGATGCCGCCAAAGTTGGGCCGACCCAAGCGCCCCGCATCACCAATGCCGTGGACGCGGGGACGGACCTCGGCTTTGAAGTTAGTGCGATCCTCACTTCTACAAATGACGATACCGCCGGTTATCTTCATTATTTGTTTGACTATGCATTTAATAAGTCAGTATAAGACGCTGGTTTTGCGTGGGTTTTAAAGTACTGCCTGGTAGAGTATACTTGTTATACGTTGTCTGAACTAAGTTCGGTGTCATCCTTGGACCGCCGGAGGGAGTCCCATCACCGAACGTCCGGTCATGCTCTCAAAGCAGCCGGAGACGCGGAACAACGTCCGGTCACGTCGTTTGACCTAGGAATAATAGCCGTCGGTGCAATCGAGTCAATATTGATGGTAAGATTGTGCCATTCTTTAGCCCGGGGATAGCACGGCCATGTTGCCTAAGCTAACGAGCAACTCAACTTTCATTACCTGGAGCCCATATCCGATACATGCAACTTTGGGAAGATTTACGAGAAATAATACGTCTCTAATTCAGTTTATTTGGTTGAACGCCATTCGGGACTTGTATGGTTATAGAACAACCAGCACTTGCATCCATCTACCACTTACAGTTTTATTGAACCTTTTGTCATTTCTCTTTAGCCTACCCTTACCCTATACCTGCAGCAAAAAAATACCGTAATTAAACGACGTAGGCAACTTTCGTCCCAGCGACAATATTTCTTACGTATCATCTCATTTGAAATTACTGAGTCATCTTGGGATCTATATAGTTTCTTTTATGGAATATGGACTTTGATGCTTATCGCGTGGACCTATGGCTGTCTGTCCAATTGCCTCTTGCAGCTCCTGTGGACAGTTGGATTGGGCAGCCTTGAGACCCGTTTGAGCTTTCAGAGCCCGGTCCCGGCTTCTGAGTGGTTGAGCGAGCTGAGTGGTGCTCCAGGAAACATATAACCTCCTCATCGAAAGGATGCAATTGATTTAGTCCTACAGGATTAACGTAGAGAGATGACCTTGCTGCCTATCCAGGAAGCCGCGGAATAATGATGGAAGAGGATGAACAGCAGAAATCGAAGAAAGGGCAACTGTGCTCTTATTGTAGCATGCCGTGTCATCTGGAGCGTAGTAGTGAAGGTGATTGATATAGATGTTGGATCTTGGCTATCGCCGATTAGAGAACAATGCTCCCCGCCAAAGGCAGTCTTATTAAATTCCCTGAAGACCCCGAAGATGCCAAGCAACACCGGGGTTCAAGGACGAGAGCTTGTCAATCGACTTGCGGCTGCACCAAATTGCACGCGCAGCCGCGGGTACCGGTACCCTGGAATGGTCGCCGAGGTCGCCGACCGTGCGACGGTCCGAACTGTCACGGCAGAGGTCCGTGTCGTCGGAGGTCGGGCGGCCGGGGTACACCCATGTCCGCATCCGGGTGTCGCACCTTGGTCAGCACTTTATTCATGACGTGCGCCCGCTCCGGCTGTCGCGGCCGATGCCCAACGACATGTGGATTGTCAGGTTTGTTGCGTGTTGCGGTACGATACATCTCTACGACGCGCGTACCTCTGTTGTGAGGAGGACAAGGTGGACGGGAATCGAAGTACTATGTTAGTAACTCTACCTACTCTGACAATACGTCTCCCAACCAAAACTGTAGAATAATACTCATACTCATCAGACACACGGTCTCTCGGCCATCGGATAGCCGTTTCCTAATTCACCATTTCCTCCGCAGATGGCATCACCACCTCGTCCCTTCTGGCGCTAGCGGACACGGTGCGGATCTGGTCCGGTTCTTTTTTCCCCCATAATTGTCAGAGTCCCGCTTCGCATTTCACAACTCCGCAGCATCCTTGCCTGCTTCGCCGACCCAACGGCCTCCTTCAATGTGCAGTTTACATTGATTTGTGAGCGGCTTATAGATCTGTTCACGTTGGTGACCGTGGTGTTGCTAGTCCAAGACGCCTACTTAAGAGAGCGCTTTCTAGCTCTCCGGTCATCGGCTCATCAACCACCACGAAACAGTACAAGCGACTACAATAAGCATCTGCTCATAACCCACTCGTACATAATGGCCACTCTCCTCTCCGGTGCCGTCTTTGGAGCCGCTACAGTGGCTGCTGGTGTCGCCTATCCCTCCGTCATCATATCCCAGTTCAAGTTTGAGGACTGGCACATGTTGCAAACTTTCCTCGGCGCAGCCGCCAGCAGCGCGTAAGCTCTCACTAACACTCGGCTCTCCTGTCTTTACCTGCTAAGTGAATCCTCAGTGTCATTTATAAAATTGCCGAGAGCCTTGGCTACGTCTCTCTCAAGCCCCGCAGCTCCTCTCCCATCGGCCTCTTTTCCCGGTATGACGGGAACATCATCGGCGGCGCTGTACTCGGGGCTGGCATGGCCATCTCTGGGTCCTGTCCCGGTACCGTGTTCGCTCAGACAGGTCTCGGGCTCCAGAGTGGGTTTTATGCTCTGGGAGGTGCCATTCTAGGAGGGATTGTGTATACGGGAATCGTTTCAAAGGCCGTCAAGTGGCAGAAGGAGAAGACAGGAGTCAAGCCACAGACGGTCTCGCTTGGGGAGCAACTGGGCCTCTCCAGAACCTCGACTCTCATTCTCTTCGAAGCTATCGCCTTGTCAGCTCTTTCCGCTTCAATCGTCTACACGAAATACCCCTCGGATTGGACTCTCCTTTCCGCAGGAAGTGGTCTCTTCATCGGTTTTGCTCAGCTCTTCTCACTCCTTACCCGCCAGTCCATGCTGGGTGTCTCGACCTCCTACGAAGAAGTCGGCAACCACTTCTGGTGGCTTGCGGGGGGTGCATCTTGGCCAAGTAGCCGCCAAAACATGCTATTCGCGACTGGTGTGGTGGCAGGCGCTTGGGTTCTCGCTCAAAACGCGCCCTCGCTGCTCACGACCAACGTTCTCGAGACGGCCCCGGCATTGTCTGTGGTAGGCGGCTTCCTAATGGTCGTGGGATCGAGAATCGCAGGAGGTTGTACGTCTGGTCATGGGATCAGTGGCTTGTCTTTGCTGTCCACGTCGAGTCTTGTTACGATTGGATCCATGTTTGCAGCTGGAGGCTTGCTTGCTCCTTTAGTTCACCAGTAGACTTTCTTAGTGGTTGGTCATGGTATTTGGTTCGTGATTCCACCTGCACGTTTGAATAGAACTAGCTTTCAAAGAAGACTTGCTAAATATTAGGAGGCGAGTCACATGCATGTGCTTGGACTAGATATCTGCCCTATCGCTCGAGGTTGAGTGATACTTTAAAACTTTACTTGGGACAGCTACTCTGCAAGACAATCGCGATGAAAACTAACAAAATATTCTACCTATTGGACATTTGCTTTGAGCTTTAGGTCAATACTTCTTCTTCAATTGGGATGACCTATAGATGTGTACTATAGCCCATTTATGACATTGGAAGCGTGATGTCTGGCATTCATCTCAGCTTGTGGCACCCAACCCCTCGTCCCCCTTTCCACCGCAACCCTTCCTTGCTGTCACCTCAATCTCAATTTTCATCTCATCTTTCAAGAGGCCTGACTGGATCATGGTCGCCGCGGGACGGACATCGCCGAACCACTTCTGCAGGACGGGCCACGTCTTGGAAAAGTCATCGCGGTCAGGCAGGATGTACTTAACACGAACTACGTCGGCTACAGAAGCACCTGCGTCCTTGAGTGCAGCGGCAATGTTTTCAAGTGTCTGATCTGCCTGCTGGGCAACATCCGAGGAGATGGCGCCTGTTTTGTAGTCGTACCTATGCAGAGGGCGTCAGGAGGTTCAAAAGGTATGGCACTCGAGAAGAATCTAACCCGGTAGTACCGCTCACAAAGACCCATTCACCAGTGACGACGGCTCTGGAGTAGCCAATCTGCGCCTCAAAGGCAGATCCGGAGCTGATATTCTGGCGTAGCATTGTGGATCTCTTCAGATGAGGTAACTTGGCTGGGTCGTGTTGAAGATTCGAAATGGTAGAGCTGCGTAGTGAAACTTCAAAAGTAAAGCGCTTAGTTTAAGACAAGAAGAGAAGATTGAAGAACGGAAATGGTCCACATGTACAGAAATTGATGTATCTAAACGTTGACTCAATGGGTGAGTCACGCTTGTGCGAAACATCCGGCTCGCGGGGCCGCCACGTGGGGCCCCTGCCAGTCCAGACTCTAGAGCCGAAGAAGTATTTACTAGACAAGGCATGAGATGAGTTGAGGTTGTAAGTGCACGGTTGCTTGATGGCCAAGTTTGAGTTGGAATAGCAGGCATCATCCATGCACTGATTAGGTATGTTGAAGTTAGAAGTTCAGTTTCGCACAGCTGTTCATTAAGTAGGACCTAAGTCGGGTTGATATCGCACTGTTACCTCAAGCATCATATCGACGTTTAAGAAGTGATTTAAGCTAGTACTATGAGTAAATGCTTTTGTCTGTGAGTTTTCGAAAAGACTTAGTAGAAATTCATTTGGTACTACGCTGGCTACTGTGGCATTTGGTCGTGGGACACATGAGCTTGCACTGATACCCACCGAGATTCACTCATGCCAAATCTATGTACGTTGTTGTTTTTTATTCTATATGAGGGTGTAACATATAATCGAGGAGAGGTCGAGGTATCGTGTCGGAGGCCACAATGGCTATAGTACTGTACATATCCTACATGTTCACCACAGAGCTTGCTTAGGCGGTAAGTTCCTTGACCATTTTAGCCAACTCCTTCTTGTCAACGTCCTTGCCCTCGAGAGAGCCTGCTAGACGCTTCATCACATCGCCCAGGATGGCCTTGACGTTGGTTCCGGCCGCCTTGGATGCCTCGACGGCCTCCTCCACTAGTACCTTGAGCTCCGCCTGGCTGAGCGTCTGTACACCGCTGTTGGCTGCGTATTCTTCCAACACATTGATCTGTTCCTCCTCTTTCTGGACCAGGTCATCGCGGCCTGCGGCCTTCGCGTCGGCAACAGCGTCCAACGAGCTCTTCTGGATCTTGCGGATCAGGGCGACGAGCTGCACATCGGTCCGGATGGGGCTCGCCGTCTTCGAGGCGTTGAGGTTGGCGGACATGATGGCGCGCAGTACTGCCAGACGGGGTGCGTCCTTGGCGCGCATGGCTGTCTTGAGATCGGCCTTGAGCTTGGACAGCATCGGCGGGGGAGTGTCGACACCGATTGAGTAGAACCGACAGACCTGGTTCGTAGGCATGCGGAGCGAGGCGCTGGGGCGCGGGGCCCGCAGCGCTCGGAGGAGTTGCGTGGATGGCTTGAAGGACATGGTGAACGGATAAATCGACCGATGTGGGAGTTTTTGTTTTTCGCTGGAAGCTCGTCGAGGATTGGGACGTTGTGAGGTGGTGCAATGCGAGGTAGTGGGATGTTGAGGTTTGGATTGGAATCGCTCAAGCTTGGGGCCGGAGCTCAAAATTTCCCTCCCCAATCAGCAGCGCCAATTGGTCGTCACGGCGGGACGTGGCGGAACAACCCATTGAGAGCTTCCGAGAAAAGAAGAGAGAGCACAACTTTTGAAGCTTTCCATTTTAGTATTCTCAGTATCTATCCTTAGTTTTTCAAGTGTGTTCCTTTTCAGTGGGAAATATGGGTAACTAGATGATTGTTTCGTTCACCAGCCTTTGGGGACGGCGAATGGAAACGTCTGGCCAACAAACTACCCCGAGGATCTTGGGAATGGGCTCCTTTCCATCCATAACATACAATCCCTCTGTCAATCCTATAGGCTATTAGCGAGAACTGCCCGCTAGGACGTTGTTTAGTGATATCTTTGCCTCATGTTTGGATCAATTCCCCTCGCAAGATTCAAGATTCCCACCAACACGAACGACAAAGTGATCCATAAACCGTACTTCACCACGTATCCTTCGGACTTCATGGCATTAACACCGCCCACCTGCAGGTGTTTCGATAGCGTTTCTCGCACAAATCATAATGTGATACCTGCCCTTGTTTCTTCTGATGTCGTCTTTTTGGTTCGAATCTGCGTTCCTAAACTTAGACAGTGGTCCAATCAGTGTTCCATTCGTTGTCAGACCGCGGATGCAGCTGTTGTTTACCGGTGTTAGCGGTGAGGGTACGGATACACTTGTACCTACGGGATGAGACAGGGTTGTTGAGGTCAGCGAGGATGCCCGATGTCCCAACTTGGTGCAGCGCATCTACAGCCACAACCTCGACAGCGACCAACTCGGGTAATTTTTGAATAGAGCCTTGAACCTCTGAGGAAACATGTGGGGGAAAGAGACATCAACATCTCCACGCCTCTCTCGCTCCCCCATTCTGTCATTGGCCTTGATGTCGACGAGATCGCTTGGGAGAACGCTAAATCACCTGATCGTTTTGGCAACTGCAATCTCATGCGAAGACAAGGATCAGCCAGGGTCGGGGGACGCTTCCGTTGATAATTTCATCCCGCTAGGGGTCACGCTAACAGACCGGCTTGCAAGCCAGGGATCGATATGAGGACGGCATCGGATGGGGACGGCCCAGTGCGGGATCAATGGCAGCTGGACTGTCGGGCCGGAAGACATACGCGGTCTTTGTGTGTGTTGGATATCTGGGGCGTCTGGGTCGTCATGCCTTGAGTGAAGCTTGGCCCCGGGACGTACACGGACGTCCCAGATCTTCGCGTTTTCTATATCCTCGAGCCACGACCGCAACAGAGCCAGGACGGGCATTGTACTCGGTGAAGGTTCTCAATGTACTGTTTGTAAGCCAACGCGTGTGATGGGATTCGAAAACGATAGTCGCCGTGATAGACTGGGACGGGTGGACTCGCCAGAGACACTGGATGAACCCGCGTCCGCTCTCCTCCCCTTTCCATCCTTTGCCCTTGCGTCTCGACATTAGTGGAACTGTCCCTTGAGCCCTGACGGGGAACTGAGTGGTACGGCAGCCTCCAGTCTCCAGGAGCTGCATCGCCGGGTCCCGGTCAGTCGGTAGCGAGGTTCCAAGGACCAGTCACTGCCGACCCAGGCCCTGGCCGCAATAAGACAGCATTAGCAGCCACCTCGAGGGCAAGGGGTGTACGTGGTTAAGCCTTGATTTCTCGTGTATGCCCAATGTCTTCGTTGGGGGGACATGGACTACGTAGATGCCCGATGATGTGTGCCTGAGGTACTAGTAGTAGTTGGATCTCCTCGTCCCTGCCCATCAGTCCGCACTTGCCTTCCCGCGCACCCACACGGCCGCGCCCACACCTGTGACCTGCCTTACCCACCGACTTCCCCGGGTCCGATCGGGGTGCCTGGCCCACGGCGCCACTCGCATTCCTTCCGGCGGCCTAAACCTTCTTTCAACTTCACTTCATCGGAACCCCACGCATAAGTCCCATCGGTTCTCCTCCACGACATGGCAGCCCAACGGCTCCATGCTCTAGACGCAGCAATGGTGCTCGCATCCTCGATCCCGACCTCCGTATCCGGACCTCTCCGGGAAGTCTTCTTGACCATGCGTCATGCCCCACAGCACCCGTTGTGCTGTTTACGAAATGCTCATCGACGTGGCTTCCGGCCAATGCAGACATAACTGTGGTTTCAACCGTCAACATCCATCTCCCACCCCCGACACCAAAGGCATCTTCGTGGAAGTCCACTTACATCGGAAAATACGCCTGCGTCATATCACTGCGGTCAGCTTCTGTCTTGCTCGCTCGTAGCGCCTCGCAGTAGAATTCTTACCTTGAATGCTGGGTTCCCGGCCTCACTCCTCGCTTGCGCCACCAACAGTTGGAAGTCGGTTAAAGGCATCCTGTTAGGCTCAGTCAGCCATGCAGCTTTCCAGCCGGCAGCAGGCTACATACCCGAGAAACTGAGTGAACTGGTACAGCGCCAACGAGTACAGCATCTGGCTCACATTCTCATTATTCGCCCAACCGATATTATAGTCCCGGGTGTCTGGATGCTCCCACTGCGTCAGAATCAATGCCATCGGCGAGAGGTTTTGCGGCACTGTACCATTCGACCAGGCACACATCGGCAACGTCAAGAGCCTTGATTCGATCTCGGTGAAGCCCGCACTCCTCATCCAATTCGCCAGCTGCAGTGGTGCCCGAGGGTCCTTGTAGGGCTGCGCACTTTGCAGATACTGTCTCGACCACCTCGATAATGCATGGTCTATTGTAGGGCTCACATCAGCAATGCCCCCGAGTCATGGACTTCCGAAATGCTCGCCTCTGGTTAAAGTTCCGTTATCGGATTGGGCGTTGAAGTATATCTCGACCATTTGGCACCATCCTCCTGGTCGCAAGACTCGATATATGTCTCGGATATAGCTTCGCCATCGATTCGCGTGGATACCACCCGCCATCATTTGGCTGTGGACAAGGTCGAAATGGTTGGACTGGAACGTGAACCTGGTTCAGGATCGCCTACTCAGTCATCTGTTCGTGACTTTCCAGGTTCAGACATCTTACCGTCCGTTGAGGTCGTCGACTTGAAGCTCGAGGTTGTCGGGAGGGTTTTCTGGGATCATGTGCGGACTCACATCTATACCCAAGACCTGTGTTTTCCACTGTTAGCTGGGACGTACGCGGCCGAGAAATACAACCCCTGAAAAGACGTCCTTTCCCGGGATCTGAATCCTCCCCGTGATGCGGAACTATTCATCCTCGATTTCTCGAAGCACCTCCTGTGGACAGATGCCTTCCTTAGGTACGATCGATCAGGCCTTGACTAGGACCCATCATCCCGCTGAGAAGATTCTCCCGTTTCTGGTATCGTTCTAGTGTATCGATTTCGCTCTCATTCACCAGGGCATGTTGCCCGATTTGGTAGGGCGGTGGGACAATCAGAAGCGAAGATATCCACGTACCTCCGCGTTCGGGTATTGTGCTGCGACGTCCGTGGCCCATTCTCCCGATCCGCATCCACAATCTAGAATCCTTCTCGGATTTCTGATGGGAGGGAATAT
This sequence comes from Neonectria faginata, assembly GCA_030864175.1. Lineage (NCBI taxonomy): Eukaryota > Fungi > Ascomycota > Sordariomycetes > Hypocreales > Nectriaceae > Neonectria > Neonectria faginata. Next base: position 3,942,048 of record JAULBG010000001.1, on the reverse strand, counting down.
CAGTCTGTTATCGAACAAGCTGGAGAGAACTCCATGCATCACCTCGAGGCGTGCGATCTCGTCCTAGGTCAGCTCGTTAGGCTCTGCCGATATTATCTGATAGGGAGAAAGAGAGAAGAGGATAGAGCCGGCTCCCTACCTCGTCGACTGGTACGAAATAGGTCCCGTTCGTAAGGGCGTATTGTTGATAACTGCGACCATGGTGGTCGACAATTTCGGTAAACGTCTCGTCAAGGGGTGCTGTCCCGTCTCTCCAAAGGGGCTTAGCGACACTCTGGCTGACGTTCAAGGATTCTCTTACTCGGCGTCCATGATGCTGCCTAGTATTCGAAGCCCTTTAAGCCTCGGCAAACTCACAAGTAGGAGTTGGACTCGACTATCATTCAGCGATACAGATCAGGTTGGATATGTTCCTGTTCAGCGCGATTTAGGTTCCTCTCCGTTACTAAGAAGTCAGGTGGTACCCCGAGCGTGGCGCCCAGTCCACAAGTCGAGAGCCACCCCGGTGCCAGGATACAGTCTCCAAAGACATATCTGGGTCTAAGGAGGCTCTTGCATACGGCTGCCATGGGTTGGACTTACAATGCGCAAGAAGGTTCTTCCTTTACCAAGGTGGAGATTACTGACTTTGAGTTGTTCAGATTGGATGTACCAGATTGGATGTGCCAGGCTCTGATTTCAAGATATAGCGCCGATCTTGGGCACCGAGTGTGTGTTACTGCCTCTCTGCAATTCTTCAGAGTTCTGCCACCTCAGCCCTGAGCCCACTTCGGCATCAGGGATTAGCCGTAGACCTAAGGCTGTGAGCTAGTCTATATGAGCAGTGACTCAGGGCAGTTGTAATAAAGCAAGGCATCGGACAACGACAAACACCAACGTTACAGAAGACTCGACCGACCTGGCAAAGCGTTTCAAGGTCGTTGAGTATGAGGTTGGCCAACGCGTTTGGTCCAGGCTGCCTCTCTGATGGGGTGGGCGTTGTTCCTTTTCGGTCTTGGTCTTGGCCTTGCGACAACGGGTCACCATGGGATGAAATCAGACAAAGCTCACTGGAACGTATTTGGCACGCCTCGTTTACCAGCACCCTGTTCCATGCTTGGGCAATGGTATTGGTTCCACTCCAAGTGGAGGGGTTGGTGCGGCTTGTCCAGACATGATTGCGGTCGACTACAGATGCATCGCTGTGCTCCAGGGTCTCCGTCCTGTTGGCCCCCATTGGAGCCACCTAGCCGGGTCCATACCTACACAAAAGCCTTCCCACCATGTTGAATGTCTACAAGGATACCGAGACCTGCGGGATACACGGACGACCCGGAGCAGGTTATAAGAGAAGGAGCGCGAATACGATTCGTTTCAAGTCGATGGCAACATGATCACACGCCCCCACACCTTCTGTCGTATCCAACCCGACGTGGTGTCTTTCGAGAACTGTGTGATACAGCATGAAGACGGGCAATGGTTGTTTGATGACGTCTTGCAGGGGACAAGACAGGGCATCTTGGCCACAAGAGACCCATTAGGGACGGAACAGCGACAAGCCGTGTCTAATACCGAGGACATGGACTTGGGACTTGGGCATGTGGTGGGCTGAAGATGCCAGGCCATCCTTGAAGACGGGTTTCCTGGAGAGTGGTGAGCCGTCGTGAAGGGGATGAAGCGACCCTGCCCTGCGGTCCATGGGAGGTTCCTAGCCTATATGAGGGATGGCAACAGAAGAACCAGCTGTCGGCTGTGAGTCCAAAGGATGTTACCATGGACGCTGAACATCGCCCGGGCTCAGGGGTATGGGGTCGATCCACATTCTGGGAAACGTGCCCCCTCAAGTGTTGTGCAAAGGAAATTCCAGGACCGCGATCAAAAGACTTCAACTCCTCACCGCCTCCTGTGTCCACTTCCAGGCCGACGATGGCCCCCTCGGACAACAAGCGGCATATTATGCACCGTCCAGAGACAGGAGGTTTCTAGTGGTAGGGGCGGACGGGAATAGACCTCATGGCCACATTGGCGTTGGGACTGGGTCGCTAAGTTGCATCGGGCTGCGGCCTCTCGCAGCTGCTGGTGCAGATTGTCCTCTTTCCAGCCCATCAGCTGGTCCTGGACCTTCCTGTCACTGTTGCTGAACATCATACCACTAGCCCATTTGCGAACCGGCATCCGGTATCGAGGGGTTTCGAAGCAAGTGAGACGACCCAAAGAAAGCCTCCTTGGCTGCCTTGAAGGCTCGAGCCTGACGCTTCGACGGGCCGACAGAGCTAAACGCGGTGCACAGCGGGACAGTCCTCGGCGACTTCGACCCTAACCTTCTTGGCCCTGCCCCCAAGCCTCCAAGGACCCTTGAGGAGAGCTTGGATCCAGGTCTCCGGCGCCGTTCAGGGCTAGTGCTCGCGGTGGGTTCACCTGGTCAATCATCCCCTACCCCTACTCCCGCGTCCCCCACAAGTAACCTTCCTTTGCAACGTCCCCATGCCTCATCTGGCCCTCTGGGAGCCTCCACAACAAGAAGAGTTCTGCCGAGCTGCAGAGAAGTTGAACCACAGGTACTGACGGAAGAATGAGACGGAGAACTGTCGTTGCCGCACCTGCATTGTACATGTACGAAGGATCATCTGATGGCGATCGCAACCAGGACAAGGCCAACAGACATTGACAACTAGCCAACACCACGATCCGCGGGCACCTACCAGGCTAAAGCCACCGACGCCCCGTTGAGGGAAGAACAACCCACATACGATCAGCAAATGATTACGAGATAGTATTGCATTAGATGGCAGGCGGATTTGCGCAAACTTGCTGCTACGTTATCACTATCCTGCGGCGTCCCATGGTCCCGGTACCCACATCCAATCTTGTACGGCCGCTGCGGCCCGCTAGGATGGAGTGGTGTGGGGAGGCGAGAGACATACTGAGGGCGCCGAACTCTGCAACAAGGACGCACTGCGCTGCGCTGCACGCCAGTGCGGCCAGGAGGCTCCTCCTGGAGTGGACAGCCCACAGCTAGCGACATGCACAGGGAGGCTTGCGAGCTGATGTGCTTAGCCGCCGTCTCCCTCTGGAAATCGTTTCGCCAGATACGCAAAGTCTCCATCAGCCTAGCTCGCTGGGCACATGCTGGGCACCTTTCTCTCCGTCAGCCAGCGCGGAGCTCTTGGGGCCAGCCGAGACAGGGGAACCTTGCTCGTGCCACCGTTTGCCGACCCAAGCTCTCGGGATTGGGACCAGAGAGTCGGGATAACGGTGGGCTGTGTGTGTGTGGAAGAAGGAATACGACGCGAGTCGAGGCCCTCGCCCAATCTTCCTCCCTCCCTCCTCGCAAGTTTCTCCCGCACCTGCGCCAATGTTTCTTGACCAACCACATACATGCACTATGACGCCAGTTTGACACCTGATTTCTCTGAGTCCCAGCTGCCTGTCTGTCGGAACCGGAACCGAGGGACTGGGTACGGTTTGTTTTCAAGGGAACCATGATCCAACAAGCCATGTCCATTTCTATTTGCAGCCCTTTTATAACACCCGACATTTTGTCTACTCCCGTCGTAATGCATCCCAAAACCCCCTTACAGGCAAAAGCTTCCCCTCCCAACGACGAAAGAAGAAGAAATCATAAGCAGTATTGTACAGCATGACAGGTCAACCCTCAACCCCGCACGGTTGCCCTGCCGTGGCCCCCCTTTGCATCTTCAACTTGGTGTGATCAGCGTGAATGCCTCCTGGCCACCTACTTCCCGCTTACCCTCCTTCCCAGACCGTACTATATACCTGAGGAGTGCAGCAGCCGGTGACGGCGAAAAAGAAGTTCTTTGATATGCGGATTTGAAACGGCCTCTCAAGCAGCCGTCATGCAGGAGACTCCCGAATAAGAAGCTCGTCCAGGGTCATTTGAAAAAAAAAATTGTTGGCTTGCATGAGGAAAATGGGAGCATAGGAGGCAATGCCACCCTCCCCTCTATTCAGCCGAAGAGATAGCTACATGCGACGGGCTGATTTGCTAGGTGAAGTTCGGTCTGGATGCATAGTCATTCATGTTACAGGAAGAAACTTGACCTATCAACAGCGACTGAATTTTCAAAGGCATGGATGCAGATAAGGCAACAAGCTGCAACTCTCACAAGAGCGCGGTAATTTAGCACCATGTGAACACAGGGTTTCTGCTCTTGACGGCCTCAAGGCGTTCCACTATGACCTTGCGATGGTTGCCCATTTGGCCTTCCGCAGCGGCATAGCCGAGATCGCCCTCAACGTCATCAGCGTAGGTGATGTGTGATTCGCCATAGAACTGCTGAGCAGCGGTGTTGCTGTTACGGCGGGCAGCAGCCGTGGCGAATGAGTACCGGCGTTGCTGATGTGACGTCGCGTGCTGCCCCTGACGGGCTGGTTCGTACATGTTGAGGGCACGGGCCGGGCCCTGGTAGCTGGATCTGAAACCGGATGGTTGGATCGAAGGACGCTCTGCCGCATCCCCAGTGCCTGAGTGATGCCCCGCCGGATCCAGGGGGTTGGATTCGTTGAGGTGTGTGTCTTCCGGCGAGTGGGCAATGTCACTCGTCGGAGACGCGATCGCGAACCGGCCGGGATGGGGCATGTCAGCCGGTGGACTTGTGAGGCCGAGGAGGTCCGTAACCGGGACGTTGGGCGCCGGTGCGGAGCTAGCAATGTCCGCCTCGTCCATAGACTGACGGAGGTCCCCGGAGGAACGGATGTTGGGGTTGCGGCGGACTTCGGATGGGGTGGCCTGCATGGGGACCGCGACGGGTACATCGACGAGGTCGTCCCAGACGCAGACCTTTGCACGGCGCGTCAGCTCGAGCGGACCGTGGTCGGCAGTCTTGAGGGTTTCGACGACGTTCCAGGCTTGGCCCTTCATGACGGCGATCTGCTTGGCGAACATGCGTTCTTCAAAATCAACATCCATCTGGAACACCCTTTTGAGGGCAAGGGTCGTCTGGCTCCACCATGCCGTCGAAGTAAGCAGGGGGAGAAAGTGGTCCCGCGTCTTCTGCGAAAAGGGCCTCCCGATGAGGTCTACAGGTAGAAAGAGCCAGCCGAATGGGAAACTAGACGAATGTTAGCTTATTTGAGTCATGATTGCGCTCGGGGATGCGCATACCTTCGCCAGGCATCTGGATGCTTCCATGGCCAGGAGAGGGAGTTATCAATGGCTCCGAGGCTCATGATAGGCTCTTTCCCAGTGAATCGTTGACTGGTAGCATCCATCGGCTTCTGAACCTTGTATGGATATGAGGCTCGTGAAGCGCGGGGAGGAGACTGAGATAGATCCACGGGACGAGGACCATCTTCCTCGGCAACAGTCTCCATGTTCATCTGAATGGGATCTGAGACGACCGAGACCTTGCCCGCTTCCCAGTCGACCTTGACCATCCAGTTATCTAGTCCACGGTCGGTGTTTCTCATGATGTAGTCCAGGATCACTAGTTTCTCAAGCTCCTCCCGGAAAGACTCCTTCAGGTTCTCCGTCCAGGCGAAATGGTTCGGGCTCAGGGGTGGACTGTCTTGACCACCCTGTTCGTCATCACTGGCGTACGCATCATCAGGCGATGTAGCGCTGGAAGGACGGCAACTCTCGGTCCACCTCCTTCGTTTCTTTCTCTGGCCGTCGTTTGCGCGGAAGCCGGACCAGTATTGATCGGGCCAAGGGTGCTCACGCAGGAAGACGTTGGCATCCTTGAAGCCCTTGAGGAAGACCTGAAAGCTTCCGGGCTTCTCGGGTAGGGGCTTCTTCTTGCGATGGAACTTGCGGCGGTCCCAGAAGGGATAGTGAAATGACTTGGAGGAGAGGTAGACGACATCGGTGTAGGGAACTAGGTGTGTCCGTAATTGGCAGTCGAGGACGTAGGCAGCAGCTTCGCTCACGTAGGAAAGGTTGGGGATCAGACTGCGAACAAGTTAGTTGGCGGCGCGGATATAGGAAGACGGCGTAGAGTATACCAAGCTCGACCAAAGCAGCAGGGGAACAAGTTGCGATGAATCCACTTGTTCCACTTGGGATTTCCAGCCGCGTATGGTTCCTCGTCCTTGGGCTTGAAGACGCCGACAATCTTGCCGTCGGGATTTCGTGCAAAATAGCTGCCAGAACTGCCCTGTGAGATCATGCTGGGATGCACTTCTTGCCTGATGGCGGTTCGAACGCTCTCGACAATGTCCTCGAACTCGGGCCTGGTCATGACACCCTCCTGGGGGGCGGCAACGCTCTCTGCGGTAACGGGGCGCACGCCTTCGGGAGCCTGGAAGACGGAGTGGTGAATCTCGAGGCGCTCCTCCTCGCCGGTCTGATTCCTGCCCTTCCGCTTGAAGCGGGAGGCGATCTCGTCGGCCCAGCGCTCGAGACGGGCGTTGATTGCCTTGAGATCGACCCCGGCGTTGCTGCCGGAGCGTTGGCGGAACTTGGGCCTCGAGGAGAAGGACTTGGGGCTGGCCATGCCGGAGCGATGGCGCGGCTGGGAGATTGGGGCATACCGGGGCGCCGCGGCGGGTTGGAGGGAGGCGTAGGACTGGGAGAGGGGATCTTCGTCGGAATCGTCACTGTGGTCGTCGGCCTGGGCGAGGCGTTCGTAGCCCGTGGTGGCGGGACGGGATCGGGCCATGATGGGCGACGAAGAACAAGGAGGAGGACGAGGGCGACGAAGATAAGGGGGAGTTGGGTCGGACTAGGAAGATGGCAGGGCCATTCCCGGAGGAGAAGGGATCGTGTGCGGGTTATTCGTCCAGGTGGCCTGTTAACGTTGGTGGTGATGACGATGGTGATGACAGACGGATGGAATTGATGAGGTGACGTCGTCGAGGTCGCGAGGTGGTGACAGGTGGTTGAGTAGGTACGGAGTAAGGTAGGTAGGTAGAATAGTATGTAGGTACTTGGTAGGCCAGACAGGCGTGCAAGCGATTGCCCCTGACAGGTCAGACGAATCTAGACCGCGATGGTACGCGTGCGCTCAGTCGCAGGCCGAAATGAGGGAACCAACCGCTCGGTTTAATTTTTCGAAGGAGAAGCTAGGCAGAATAGGAGAGACGAGACAGAAAGGATCAAGAATACTGTTTACGTGACGAGAGGCAGAGGACACGGATGGTATTAGAGAATGTTGGGCGTGAAGCTCACGGGTTCGAATCGTGAAATCGTGAGCGGCTCTTGGTTAGTGTGCATAGCCTACCATTTGCTGCTTCTGTCGCGCCCGCTGTTCGCAGTGCTCTCCCGTCTTGCTTCAGCTTGTGACAGTGGAGCTTACATAAAACACAAAGTGGGTACGTGGCTTAATCTTTGCTTCTGCGAGTTGTGTCCCAGATTCAAGAAAATCAGGGGACGTATTTGCGCTAACAATAATCCGGGCGCCGAGTCTGGGACCGATGAGGCCCGCCCGGACTTGGTTAATTAGGATACCGAGATGCAGAGATGCAGGCCCGGAGTTATGATGGAGGCGTTCCCGTCGTGGTGGTTCCTTGGTTGCTTGCCACGTTGACACAAGGTTGTCAATGCTGACGTGATTCATCCCGACCTCTTTGCCCAGTCCGCTACAAGGGAATGGAATGGTCTCGACCGGCGACAGTCGTCTTTGGTTGGTGCTGGACGGCGTCCCTCCTTCCACCAAACCTCCATCAACTAATACAGAGTTTCTTGGGATGGCGATGCTAGAGCCTCTTGGGCATAACTGCGGCGGCACTGCAAAGAGACAATGGGGCGCACAATGGCCGTGATGCCAGACTGGCGCCGATATGGCAAAGCATAACTAACCATCTAGTGCACGGGTCTAGTCTAGTGTGCTTGCTGGCGTTGGACGAGGAGGGAGGCTTTCGAGGATTGCGGGGAAAGGTCCTCGTAGGCTGTGGCCGACTCCCGTTCGCCTCATCTTGGCAAGTTATATCCTCGGCCGAATGATGAATTGACGGCGGTGGTTGATGCGTTTATGACTACTTTTTGGGTCGTGGTGGTTGCGTCGTCCAGGGTGAGCTTGCTGGATATCACGTCAAGCACCATGATGTTAGTGATACTGATACACACCTATTCGTCCCTGGCACGGACATCCTCACCGGTATGACTCCCCTCCTCTCTCAGTGTGTGTGTGTTAGCACGTCTCGCATCTCTCCAGAGCCCATACGTCATGGCACCGGTTTGGCTTTGTTTCGTCAGAGCCGGCGGGGTGGTGATCGACTGGTCTGTCGAACGCGGAGGACCGGACATGGGGTAGCATCCGCAACGAAGCCTGGCTGCGTCGTCGCCGCGCGCGCGCGCGTGTGTGTGTGTTTGTGTGTGTGGAGGCAGACATCTATCCCATCTATCTATGGATGAAATGCCGATGGAAAAAAAGCCAAAGTGTCATGTATGGCTGCTACAGTACACCTCCCACGAAGGTGCTGCATCGCTAACCTGTTCTTTGCTCGCGGATGTTCCTCCGGCTGCCGGCTTTCCAGAGTTCGGCGTTGGAGATGGGGTTGATGGGGTTCGATCTGCGCCCGCGGGGCTGGATCACAAGGTTCAGGCCAACCGGTGGCTGATGCGAGTTTGGACAGCAAAGCAAGCAGGGAGGTAGTCTAATTAATTACAGAGGCAAAACAATGCAATGCAAAGGAGGGCAAAGCAAAGCAAAACAAAAACAAAGCAACCGGGGGGAACCGGGGGCAAAGCAAGTATGGCTTACAGGGGACAGGACCCCACCTGGCCAGTGATCAATCAACATGTAACAGTCTCACAGAAAGAAGCCTGGAAGAACAAACAAATGGCCCATGCCATGCCATGCCATGCCCCGTCATGCCCGTGGTCACGGCCATCGAATCAAGCCATCCGTCAGACGACCCAGTCCGAGGGTGGGAGCATTCGGGGGAGCATTCGCCCAAGCATCCGGCATTTGGCCCAGCATTTCACTCCAGCTTTCCTCGCCCGTCAGCCATTCGCTTCCACTCGCTTGGCCGCGGGACGGCGGGCGGGATCCAGCAAGCCATCCAGCTCACGGGCTCCCGGGCTTCTTCTCGCAGGGCTCATCCCTCCCGCTTTGGCTCGTGGTCCTCCCATCTCTGGCGTTTCTTCGTGTCTCCCCGTCAGAGTCTCCGCCCCCTTGTCCCCCTTTTTTCGTCATCTGCCTTTCCCTGTCCGTTCGCCTATAAGTGGACGACTTGCCTGCATCTGCGTCGGCGTCGTTGTGTAGTTTCTGGTGTGTGAATCTGCAATCTGCAATCTGCATCTCGCCGGCCCCTTGGATGATCGATCAGTGAAGGAAGCCGTTGCACGACGTCAACAGCCGCTTGCCATTTGTCTCACCCGCTCCCACCACCTCTACCTCTACTGCGTCTTGTCATTTGTCCAAGTTGATCCGGCCCAATAACTACAAAGACTCTCCCACACCCACACCCTTCTGGAGCTTCCTGCCTACTACCGTACTGCTCGTCCCTTGCTGTCTCTTGCCTGTATCACCCATCTGTCCTGCAACCCCCCTTCCGACTTCTCTCTCCGGCTTTCACTCGGATCCTCCCTCGCCATCCACCAAGAGTACGAAGTAGACAATACCGCAACACAGCAACATCAACGACAACAACAGCAACGCTGCACCAAGGGCCAAAATGACGGCGGGTATCGTCCACGGCAGCGCTCCATTTGCCGAGTCGCCCATCGTTATCGTCTCGCCCAACGCCGAACACGATGCCATGCGAGGCCGCAAGAGAGATCGCAGCATGACCCGTCACAGCGTCCGACCCATCCGCTGTGCCCCTGCCGATGAATGCAGCACCCTTCGAGGCCGCTCTCGCCGCCGTGCCACCTCGCCCGCCCTGGGATATTCCTCCCGCGCGACCTCCCCCAGAGTCCCGTCGCCCACCCGAAGACGCCTGCTCCACGCCCGATTGCGTCGCGAGCACTGCCCATCACGGGTCTCGTCTTCTGTAGAGCGCCAGCAGCAGCAGCAACAGGCCCTTCGCCGCCGTCAACGTACTCGCAGCCGGAGCCGCGGGCCCCAGGCGGACTTTGAACGCGGACCTCCTCGACTGGCCGATGTCTTGTCTGGTTTACGGAACGAATTGCTCGCGAGCTCCGACGACGAGGGAGCAAAGCATGACAGTAGCTGAACGAGAACCACTTCGACTTTACTTGTACGCTGATAATCGGGAACGGAATCGGAATCAGAGACCGGAACAGCAACTGGAAAACCCCAAAATACCCCATACGTGGCTCATGTTTCGTTACGACACTTTTTATTATCATCCATCTCCTTTGTCCAGGTCCGAGACCAGAATGCGGGAAAGGGGAGTTTATTGGGTTTGTTACTGGGAGAATTGCAGTGTGCTTGGAACGTCAGTTCAGGACTGATGGGCGTTGGCTTTGCAACGGGAAACCGAAGATTGAATTACACTGTAAGATTAAATACTTGCTTTGCGAAGGATCAGGCTTAAAGAACCAATAATAAAAACTGCAACTGTTCGCATCGACTTTCTTGCCTTGACCATCGACTTTCTTGACTTGACCATCGACCAGTTGCGAGTTGAAGCGGGGGGTTTCTTTGTTCCTGTCTCTGCCTACCTGCGAGCTGTCATATGTCAGCGGGGAATTATAGGTAGTTCTAGAACTTATTAAGACCCCTATCAGCGCTTGGACCGCAGCCTTCTTGGCGCCCGCTCTGGACGAACGGCACTGTCTCCGGCGTCCTGGACGCTGGACGGCGCCGGCTCCGCTCCTTCAGCGACCGGAGCCACGCTCATTGGCCGCGCCCACTCAGAGCTGGCGGAATTTTTTTTAGAAACATCGACTGATCACTGATGATGATAAACTGGATCCCACCTATCTTTTGCGCGTGTGCTCTACGGATCGCGACTCTTTTTTTCTCTTTCTACTTGGGCCCTTCTCCTACTTGCCGCATCGTCCGCCTTGCTAACACCCATTGACGTTACCCGCCGGTCACCGCCTTCGAGACTCTCGCCGTGCCGTTGCTCAATTCCTCCTCCTCCGGCCTTGATCCGATCGTCGTCGCTGAATTTGCTCGCCTCAACCAAGCATGCCGATTCCTGTCTTCCCGGCCCCCGTCGCTCTGGCTTAGCCTTCACCGCCCCGATCCAATGCTCGAGAGAACGGCTGCCGGCCTGGAATCATGCACTCTCCAGCGTGTTCTTCCCAAGCCCACCAAGAGCTGCCGTCAATTGCACACGGGCTTCTGGCAGCATGGTGCCTCAGCCATTGACCTCTCCAGCATCTGGCCCGGCCCGCCGCGCGCCGTCGATTCGGAGTCCGCCGATGTCGATCCGGGGCCCCGTTACCAGCAGACGAACCTCCTTGCCTCGGCTTTCCTACTCGACTTCCTCTATCCCAGCGCTACCCTGCCGCTCCTGCGTCGAATATATCCCAAGTTGCCCAGGACTCAAGATGGGCACCGTAATACGGTGGAGCCGCGGAGGAGGCAGTTTTCGTCAGCAGCCGCGGACTTGACCTTCGACTCGACCACCACTATCAGGGCTCGGTCAAGTGATGGGAATTCAGGAGAAGGTGGATTTCACAAAGCCATACCAAGTGATCGCCCTCCTGCTCCGGAGAACCGTCGAGATGGAGCAGACGGCACCAAATACCATCATCCGCCCACAACGGGAACACAGGCTCGACCGATCGATTTGTCAAAATACGACACCCAAGAAACGCTAGATCGTCTAAAGCAACTGATAGACGACGCGGGCAACCTTTACAGCGAGGCTTGGGATCTGTACGCGCACGCCGATCACCAGAATCGTCTCGAGTTACGGGCTGGGCTGGTCAAGTATCTTGTCCGGTCCCATGGCGTCGTGGAGAACGGACGAGCACTTTCAGTCTTTCGGCAGATCCCCCAGGATGAGTGGGACAACGACCTCCTTGCCTCGGGGATTCTCCTGTTCCTGCGCAACGGGGATTTGCCCTCTGCGATAGATCAGTTCAAGGCAGGACTTGAGTCCAAAGGATTGACTGGAGGCGTCGAATACTTATTGGCAGACGCCATTAGTTCAAGGAAATGGACCTCTGCTCTTGATGTTTGGGTGGCGTATTATACCGCACAAGCCAAGAAGTATCCCAGACGAAAGCCCAGTGCGGACCGACTGAAGGAGCTGGAGGGTATTCCCAACCAAGGAAGCCTATACTTCGCTTTCCGCAACTTCTTGGTCTCGGATGGTGCCGAATACCAACAAAAGCTCAAACAATCTCCTGTACCTGAAATGGCCCTCCGTGTCTTTCGGAAACATTTCGCGCGAATGGCATTATGGGAGCCTTGCTCTCCTGACCAAGCGGCGATTATCCTTGAAACTTTGAACGACAAGGATCTCTATAACGACTACTTTGTACGGATGTTTGACCGATGGTATGAAAAGTTGGAGCCTCAATCGAATATTGTCAAGCTTCCCGCAATGTACCAGAAGTTTCGGGACCTGCCGAACGCCAAGCCTGCAATGCCAGTTCTACGAGGGATGTTCAAGGTTCACTTTCCAAAGGACATCGCGGCCCTGGAACAACTGTACCAAGATTGGATCCGATTCCGTGGGGGCCTGAATCAATGGGGCTATGAGAAGTTCCTCAAGCTGTACGCTCAGAGGGGTGACGTTGCGGCTGTCCAGAAGCTCTGGGCCAAGTACATTGAGACGTATCCGGAAGTGCTCAGGACACCGCGAGCCTTTAGGAGTACCCTGAATGTCTATGCGCAAGCAGGAGACGTCGCGCAAGCTGAAAAGGCTTTTCAAGAGATGTCAAGCAAATACGGGGTTGAGCCTGACGTTGATTGCTGGAACACACTTCTTAAGACGTACATGAGAACCAACGACTACCCTCAAGTGCTAAGATGCTTTGATGAGATTTCCAAGAAGCACGCGCCTGATTCCTTCACGTATGCCCACGTCATGGCCATGAGCTCGAAGAAGGGTGACCTGGAGACGACTCTTGACTTCTTCAACCGGTCACAGGAAGCTCAAGTTCCGATTACGAAGGAAATTGGGCTTGCGTTGGTGGTGGCATACTGCCAGAATGACCTCTTGATGGAGGCAGAGAGGCTCTGCGTTGAGATGGCTGAACGGAAGCTCACTCACACCGCCATCTGGAACCAGCTTCTGAACTTCAACGGCGAGGCGCGCGACCTCCAGAGATGCTACACAATTCTCGAGCGTATGAAGACTTTCGGTGTTCAGTGGGATGATGATACCCATCGCTTCCTTCTTCAGGCACTCGTCAACGTCAATCAGATCCACCCTGCGTACGCCCTTTTGAAAGGAGCTGAGGACGAAGAGCTATTCTCCGTGACGCCAGAGCACTACGCCATTGTCATGGCGGGCGCTGCCCGCGTTGGAGAGCATCTCCTCGTGAACAGCCTTCATCATCGGTTGGAAAAGTCAAACATGCCCGTCAGCTTCAAGGCCCTAATAGCGGTCGTGGAGACAGCGATGCAGCGGAAGCCAGGAGTAGGGAGGACACTGAATCTGAGCAAGGAGTTGGTAGAGCATTTCCGCCAGGACGTGGCCGGCTCCACCGGAGAGCCTGGACAAACCGCCACGAGCAACTCTCCAACACACCTTTCAGCAAACCCGGCGATGTCGAAGAACGAGCAACAAAATGTCGGTCGAGCGATCATGCTCTTAGTTGAGATGCGAGAGTTTGGCACCGCGGAGGAACTGATGACGCTCTATAACGGGCTGGTTCCCCCGTTCCAGAATGAACAGTACCCCCCTAACGTCATGTCTGCTCTGATGCTGGCGTATTACAAGGACGAGAACCTGGATAGGGTTATGGAACTTTGGCAAAAGACCTGGGAACAAATGCTGAAAACGGGCAAGAACGACAGCGCAGGGCGCATTTATAGCGGCCACGAATACGACCTCTCACGAGTGCTCAACATTGTGTTGAGAGTGTACCGGGACCGAAACGACGGCCAGGGGCTATCGGACTGCATCGATCGAGTCACAAAGGAGGGCTTTAAACTCACGTGTGCCACCTGGTCCCTCGCCATCCGGTACCTTGCCGAGCTGGGTCGATGGCAGCGTGCCATGTACTGGTGTGAGACAATGCTCATGGACGGCTGGCGTGGTTGGAACTGGGGAAGAAACAACAGGGAGAAGGCCGCGATGCTCAACACTCGCTTTTTAAGGGCACCTAAACAGCTGGTCTTCCGGCTGCAGCAGAAGTGGCTCGACATGCGGAAAATGGCCGCCTGGTCACAAGACGTCTCTCACCAACTACACAAGGTTCAGCAGCACTTCCCGCGGCTCTATCACGCCTTCACAACATCCGACATGGAGACGCTTCCGCTGATATACCAGGTTAAAGAGGACGCCACGTCGGTGCGAGACGTCGACAAGATCATCCGCAGCATGCCATACAAAGAACTGATGAAGGCCAAGGAGCAGCTGTTGAAGCAGATGGCGAAGGAGAGGAAGCGCGACCAGAGCTTGGGCGTGCCGACGACGGCCCCGATGACTGCGGCGGAGCAGGAGGCGTGGAAGCAAGAATTGCACAGGAAGGTCAGACGCTACGCCGTCACTTGGGCAAAGCGACGCAAGGAACGCTTCGATAAGGCGGAAGACAGCTCTTCCGAAGGAGAATTGTCCTCCTCAGCTGCCGCTGACCCGGACCAAGTCGTCGCCCAGGAACGCACCGCCTACTGGGACGACTTCTGGAGTCGCTACGACCAGCGTCCCCACGGCGAGCGCCGCATCCACCACGTGAAGCGCAGCACGAGGTCGAACGACCGGGACAGGAAGCGGAGGCCAGAGTCCAGCGCGGCTTCAAAACAGAGGTCCGGCGGCGACAACAAATGGTAATGGATTCATGAGAGACTAAAGTGCGTCGAGGACGCCGAGGGCTGGATAGAAATGAGACACGGCAGCATGTGTACGAAGATGTGATATAGAGCGTGCATTACCTACTTACATGGGTTCAAGCATATTGACGGGTAGAAGAAGGTATCATGTCCGTTGGGATATTATGAACGAGATGGAATGAGGAGAGGAGATGTGTATTCAAACATGTAAAACCCTACTGAGCATTTACACTGTACTTTGTATAATATAAATCAACGCCCCGACAGCTTCATGCTTCAGAACATGCGAGTGAGGGTCGTATTTGTATAGGTACTTGTCTGATTCATTTCTATGAAGCGCAAGACCAACTCGTCGTATTCGCCATGCTCTCCAAGTAATCGGGCTGACTCTCGTATCAAACTGGTATCAAGCAACGCCAAAACTCCATAACCAGGCGAACGCAATATCGCAACGCCTCCCAGTCCCAAGTGCTACCCATTAACACCCCCACGATCAAAGTATGTACCGGTCTATGTCGTTGTTCCCAAGCCCCAATATTTGCTCTGAGCCGTGATGACCAATGGGGCAGAGGAAATGTCTATTTACCAAAGCATGCAAAATCCAAAATAGTATGTATAGGCAGGCTCCCTCTTTACTAGGGAGTCCCGTCGTCGCCATTCGGCGTATGTGGCGGCGGTGGCGGCTTCATGCCCAGGGACCGCAGCCGTCGCGAAAGTAGACCCTCGGCGCCATTAGGAGATCCGTTTCCAGTGGAACCAAACGCATTACCACCATAGCCCAGATCGCCTTTGTTGAGCTTCTCGTACTGCGTTGGACCCCAGGGCATCGAAGAGTTGTTGAACGAGTCTTGAGTGGATGGCCGACTAGCCTGCGAGGAGCCTGGAGAGCGAACGCCACTTCCAGCTGCTGTTGCCGCCGTGGTATCGCTGACGTTGCTGTTGAGGCGGTCACGCGCGGGGAGACAAAACGGAACAGGGTCTATTAGGTCCGTATTACCGGATACGAAGGCCCCGGACGAGGAAGCGCCCGCGTAGTGATTCGTGTTGGTGGTAACATTCATGCTGTCCATCAGGTCAAAGGGCTGGCTCGAAGGTCCCAGAGAAAACCCAGCGCTTCGCCTGCGCCAGGCTTTGTCGGCCGCGAGCATCGCCCCTGGGCCAGTCGGTGCAGGCGTGGGCGGGTGCATGACGCGGATGAGCTTGTAAGGCGTGTAGCGTGGTTCGGGCCAAGTGGTCTCGTTACGCAGCTTCTCCTTGTCGTCTGGAACTCGGTTGGCGAAGACGATGCGGATGCTCTTGTATAGATAAAAGCGACCCTTGGCGGGCGAGCAGATGTGTAGATGAATTAGATATCGAAGAATCGGACGATCCATCGTGTCCACCTCAGACCCAGCGGGCACGTTGTCGATGATGGGGCCGGCCGAGTAACTGCGCTGCCGTATAAAAGTCTTGGTTCCAGGCTCCATCCCCATTAGGTCATAGGGAACTAGAAATAGCTTGACAGCCGTCTTGTTTGGGTTCTTGATGATGATCTGGATCTGCCCCTTTTCTGGGATCCTGTAACTGCCTCCAGGGGGGACCTTTGGCGTGCTGGACTTTCGCTTCACTCTCGAGTTTCGGCGCTGTTCACGCTCCGGGGTTTGACTGGGCGCAAAGTCCACCGCGTCATCAACCGACTTCCTGTCGGCATGGCGACTCTGAGCTTTCCTCTTGGATCTGTGTTCGTCATCTGGGTTGGGGAGGCCGTTTTCCAGGTCGATCTGACCGACATAAGGACTAGGTCCATCATCTGAACTAAATCGTCCGTGAGCTGTGCTGCCGTAGCTATAGTAGACAGCTGGGAACGACAAGCTGACATGCGGTGGGCACTTGAGACTAGGTCTGCACTCTCCCTTCCCAAGCACACCGATTTGTGCAACGAAATCAAGCGGTTTGGACGGCGTGGTGGACATGCGACCACGGAGGATGCTCTCTTCGTAGGAGCCGACCATGGAGGCATGGTGAAGTGGCGACGAGTCGGCGACGGACGACGATCGCCGCGAACGTAGAAAGGCAGGTGTCTGCGGCTGCGGTGAGGTGCACCCTTGTGCGAAACTTGGAGTTGAAGTCAAGGACCTTCGGGGTTGGTGCGCCTGGTAGGGGAATGCCGCTTCTCTTCGGTATGAGGGTATCCGCGGAGGTAGCGAGTATCGATGAGAAGGGGAGGGCGTCGGGGAGAAAGTAGACGAGTTCACAGTATAGCGCCTTGAACCAAGACGCCCAGACGAGAAATCGATGCCGTCCAGCGGCATAGTGAGGTCGAGTTCCTCGTAGCTCTCGGATTGGACGAGCGGGCTGGTGGGTGCCTTGTAGACGAAACTCGACGAGAGTGACGACGACAGAGGCGACGTGCCTGATCGGAAGCTCTCGGCACTTTCCGAGAAGGGGATCCTTTGGTCGAATTGGAAAGCAGTAAAGTGTCGCGGGGGAGAAGTTGCGATCCATGGGTTGTCTGATGGGGTCGGGTGGTTGTCGACGCGCGCCCGGTTGACGGCCCTGGCCTGGTCTGTCACGGCTTCATCCTCGGTAAAGTCTCCGCTGTGCAGGGCTGACCTGGGTCGTTCGATGCTGAGGCCATCTCGCAATCTCTCGTCAATGCCATTGTCGGCTTTGTTCTTGTCTGGGGTGATTTGGGCGGGCGGCAGGAGACTGGTCGATTCAGACGGGGTCGGGGGGGTCTTTGGAACCGAGACGGGGTTTGGAAGCTGGAGGATGGACTCGAGCTGAAGGGACGAACATTAGTTAGCCAGCGGGAACAAGGCACACGACGAGACGGAGCGAGGGGACGACGGAGGAATCAGGATCTGCGTACGTGACGGTTGGGAATCCAGGTCGGAGACTGGGCTCGCTTTAGCCTCTCGATGAGGGCGACGCGGTCCGATATCGCTGGTGCATCGTCGGACCTGGGAGTCTGGGGACGGCGTGGGCTGTCGGGAATGAGGCCTTCGCAGAGCTCGGTGCGGATGCTCTCTTCGGAAAGGCGCCTGAGGCTCGTAGTGGCGATGTCAATGGGGAACGGGGCGACGGGAGAGTGGTGGTGGTCGAGATCGTCCTGGAAGATGGGCATATTGGAGAGCTGGAGCCACAGCGACGCTGTATGCCTGAAGGTTCGTCATGAATGAAGAGGCACGCAGCACGGCAGGTCGACAGCAGGAAGCTTTAGGCTCGGGCCTTGGGGCCTTTAAGCCTTGAGCCACCTGGAGGTAAATCGGGCGAGAAAGGGGACGTCAAGGCGAGGTGGAGATGGAGGTCATGCCATGCAGGTGGCTGCCAGGGCGCCTCGTGGGTCTTTGAGATGGGGGATCTGGGTTATCGTGTGGGACGTCATCCACGGATCTGACGATGGGGCTAGTGATCCGGTCGCCAACCAAGTCTGTCTTGCCCCGGAAAGATGAACGATTGATTGATTGACAGATAGAGGGAGGCGAGAGAGAGGATGCGGGACTGAAGACTATGGAGCAGGAGGATGAGAAGTGGTAGTAGCGGTGGTAGTAGCAGTGACGCAAGACACAGACAACGAACTGGACTGGACTTTGTTATGACACGACGTCGACGTCAAGGATGTGAGCCGTGACAGGAGCAGCGACAGCGGCACGAGCGGCGCCTTTGGCGGTGAAAGTGATTCATCCCAAGGGTCCTGGGACCCAAAAATCACCCAAAAAAAACCACCCGGAAGACCCAGCAAGACCCAGGGTCGAGCCGAAGCCAGCCTGTCCTGGGTAAAAGCTGTCGGGGCGGCGGGCGAGTGGAGAGTTGAGGCGAGTGGGCGGCAAGGGAGAGAAGGTGGAGGAGAAGTGGAGAGATTGGATCAGAGTGGAGAGACTTGAGAGTTCCAAAGTGTGACGTTGGACAGCGAAAGAGGCGGGACGGGAAACGGGAGGAACCCACGAAAATGCAGCCAGCCACCTGTAGGAAGAGAAAGGAAACGGCAACGTACAGTCACTCAACATGCACTAATAACTGGATATTACGGCATTCATTCACGCCAACAACACACGGCTCACAGCTCACTCGACGCCTCCCAAACCCAAAATGGAACCTCAAACAAGACTGCCCGCAAAGTGCACACTCATGCACGCGCATCGTTAGGTAGGCGGGTCTATCCTAGGGTGAGTACCAGTGCTGCATGTTTTGGACACCCGTTATTGAAGCTAACAAAATCGGCCTTTGTTATTAGTGCTCAGCATTAATACGACACCTTACCTCACTACTTATGTAGCAGAGGCCCTACAGTGGGATGCAAAAAGTTTGAATCCAACTCGATGTACTGAGAGTGGACACTAACCCAATCAAGTAATGAACGCATGTTAAAAAGAATCCGGCACGTGACTAGTGACTTATAGCGGATTCAAACTTTTTGCACCCCACTGTATGACTCCCATGGTAGTTTCTGGGCGGGGGACAAGGTTGTGTGTGCCGTATTGAAGTTCAGTTCCTACGGCATTTCCCCTTACCGGCGAACGTGATAATACCTGGTGGAATACCGGGTGAATCGCCGATCAGTCAACGCATCCATGGGCAATACCGTCACATCTCGAATTTAGGAGATGCTATTGCTACGTAAGTCAGTCTGTACACCGACCCCCAGCTACCACGATACGCCTGTGCTTTCCCAGTCAGCGTGACCTGGCAGTGCGTCGCCAATTCCCTCGTCAGCCCACTGCCCAAACAGCCTCTGCCGTGTGTCTGCTCATCTCATGCATTGCGCTCCCGGACCTGTTCTATACGGAAGCCGACAGCTCTCTCGCTCCTGCTCACCCGAGCAATACGGCTCTGCCTTCTGCTTCCGAGTTTCGCCTTTAATTCCGTGTCAAATGCCGTGTTACCATCCGGGACTCCGGGGCGGGCTCCACTTGGTCCCGCACACCTTGGTGCCAAGACACACACCCTCGGACCCCACTTTCCACACCTCACACTCACCGAGTGTTAGCGCCTCTGAGCAATTCTCACTGACGGCCTGTCATCGCATCTCGCATCTCGCAGGCAAAGTCACACATCGTACCCGTCAGCCATGGCCCCAAAACGCCCCATCGAGACTGCAGATGCTGCTCCTGAAGCAAAGAAAGCCAAACATGGCTTCCGGGTCGGCCCTGAGAATTTGCCAGACGGTCCCTGGCGCCGAAAAGGTTCGTCGTTTGTCTCACCTTCAGAAATTTTCATTCACCCAATCCCGCCTCATGCGAGTATGAAATGCCAGCTGACGCTCCACAATCACAGTCACGAAGATCAAGAAGGATCTGATTCACAAGGCGAAGGTTAAGAAGGCATACGCCAAGATCAAGGCTCGTGAGCAGCCAACTGCCGCAGACGCCAAGGCCTCAGGCCAGGACAATGAGGCTCAGGAGAAGGACAAGGCCGAGGAGCCTGAGGAGAGAATTCACCCTGCCCGACAGCTCATGCTGGCCGATGAGCACAAGGCGCAGGAAAACGCAGACCCCGCGGAGGACGATGAGCAGCATGCCGACGGCCACCGACGCCGGACGCGAAGGCCGGGTTATTATGACAAGCAACTAAAGAAGGCCGACGAGCAACGGGCAGAGGCTGCGGCGCGGGAGCAGGAGTTCCAGCGGCGAAGGGAGGAGCGCGATCGCAAGCTGGCCGACCGCGATCGGTTCAAGATGGCCATGGCCAAGACCCGGGATCGTGATGGGAAGAAGAAGCTGGGGCGAGAGAGCGCTCTGCTGCTTGACAGGGTCAAGCGGATGGTCTCTGAGAAGTGAGGAATCAGTCGGGAGAAGACTGATGATATTGCACAAAAGTTCTGAGCTGTTTTCGAGTTTCGAGTAAAGCGTATGAGCCGACGATTGGCTCATGTTGGGCTTCACAGATGTTGTCACTTAAACTCGCCCTTTGAAGCTGAGCTAGTTCGGCGCTTGGATCTTTGGTTTGAGAATGATACCACATAATTCCAGTCTCAGCTTTCGAGTTCCAACTGTGTGATTAATATACGTGCTACTAGAGCCGAGCTCTGGGTTCATCTTACCCCATTGGTTAAGATGAGAGGTGATAGAGATCATATGCTAAGCCGTGTTTTTCTATCATCGCAATGGATCTGTTCTACCGTCCGGGGTTCTTGCTCAGACACTTCGGAGATCTCCAGCCGTCATCAATCAACCTGCATCAGTCTCCGAATACTGTCACCGCTACGATCTTAACAAGATTGATAGGCGCGAGACCCACCGCACTCTATCCAAGAGACCGATGTCTTGGCGATTCAGGGCGTGTCCCCGTCGCCACGAGGCCATCGGTCAGCATAATGGCCCATCTGCCATGATTCGATTGGGTGACAGTCCAACGACACCTCAGTCAGAGAGGGGATCGAATGCATGTTTCAGATCCGAGATGAGTGATCAAATCCTTGCGTGACAACGTGGTTGTGATGTGTAAGAAGACAGGATCGCCGTTGAGCAGCAGCACATCCCAATCAAGCGTGCTGCATAAGCTGGAAATGATGACTGGTTCAACGTCCTGTGAACGGACGTTCTACGACCAGGAGTGGCCTGCACGGTGTCTTTTAAATCTCTTCAGAGTAAGACATGAGCATGCTATAACAGCCTCTGTATTCGATATACTGTTGCCACGAATGATTTTCATCACACTAGAAGATGATGGATGAACAACGCACTGCTCAGAACCTTTCGCCCAACAGGGCAGCTCTCTGTCTCGCATAGAGTGCTCACGGCATTTCGGTCTGCGCTGCCGACGCGATGCTACCTTCCTTGTTCCACCATGTCCTTTGTTGACCTGACTGAGCCGTCTGGCTGAATGGATATTCAGTTCTCACAACACCTAGCCATCGCAGGGGGTTACAGAAAAGAGGGACACTGATCGACATTTGACAGGTCCCCTCACTCCCCGAGGTCTTCCTCAATGGACCCAATGCAGGAGGTGGATCGAGGAGGCTACAGGGAGGAGAGAGGACCGAGCCCGGGCATGCCGGGCACTCGCCAGGGGACGAGGGAAGAGTCAGCCTCGTGGGTTTGATTTGAGGATGGTGCCTTGAAGACGAGACTGGATTGAGACTGGCTCTGGCATGGGTCCTGGGAGCAATCAGCCTTGGCTCTCGACATGGCCGGGGCTGTCGGGATATGCGACTGGGTATATCTCCAGATGCAAGGGACAGCGACAGTGTCTGGCCGCGTCGGCCGAGGAGATCGTGCCTCGGTGCTCTTGAGATGTGTTTCCAGGTTGCAGCGGATCATCATATGGTATCTCATCGCGCGTACGTATTCTAGCCGAGTCGATCGAGATGTGCATCCCCCATGTCGAGGCAGGAGTTGTCAAGTTAGCACCCGGGAGACACCGTACGGAGTAGTTCCGGAAGCTGGATGCCATGTACGAAGTAAATATCCGTCGGTATACCTGCGACGACTGGGCAGAGGAGAACAGCGCAGCGGGTCAAACACGCGCGGGAATAAAGACCCAAGGCATGAGACGAGGGCTTGCCTGCGGACGCTCATGGCGGTCAACCGTATAGCCCGGCAGTTGATGGTCCCCGGCGTATCGGGAGAGGCGAAGAGTTGAAACACGGCTGAGAGGACGATCATTGTGCGTGTGTGTGCGTGAGATGGAGGGAGGGTCGCCTATGCGCGTCCATTACGACGCTACAACGTAGCAGCGAGCTTACCTGTGCCCGGGTAGCATCTATCATCTAGTCGCTGTACTGTAGGGCGTGTGAGTGGTTGAGAGAGCGAGCGAGCAATGCAAGAGCATGGGAAAGAAGAGGACGAGGCGTCCCATGCCCGAACGTCGGCGTTCCTGTCCAGAATGGGACGGAGATGCGAACCTGGGGTTCAGGAACAAATTGCCTCCGAGGGAAATATTTGGGCGCGGGAGAAGGATGACATCTTGAAACACAGCGAGAATGAGAATGGGGTTTGGTGGGTTGATTTTACCCCTTGCTGGTGGGAGTCTGTTGGAGATTCCCCTCAGCGCTAGATGGAGGCAGGGAAGATGGGCTCGGATGGCGCTGGGTTGATAATAGAGTATGTTTGATGTAGCAGCAGGAGAAACGATGGGGAAGTCAATGTCAGGGCCATGTGCTTGGATTCAGGAACGAGGTTGAGGAGAGCTGACTCCATGGTACTTCGTAATCTGTGTGACCCGGCGTTTGTACCGTACTATGTCCCGCAATGTTGGTTAGCATTGAATTGCATTGAATTATTGCCCATGTCCTTGTCAGTCAAATGTCAAGCAACCCGTCGTCAGCAGTCGTCCAAAGGGGCTATGCCATTTCGGGTTCCTGATGCTGCATCGTGTGTCCAGGGGCTTGTCCAAGTGGGAGAAACGTGGTTTCACGATGTCGAGTAACGCCACTTTGCTTCCTCTGTGCATCATGGAGATCCGCACTTCGACGGGGCCGGGGCAAAAATAACTCTATGTTCGTTGCCTCTGAGGGCAGTATCGAGGGAGGAAAGGCATGGCATTCCGTAGCAGCCGGAGTCGACAGGGTTCTTGATACTCTTTCGGAGTATTCGTGTGATGGACGCAAGGTATGCATGTAGTACGACGACGTGTAATAATTGATGCATCGTGGCAAAAACCGAGCAGCAGGCAAAGGGAAAGGTTAAACAAATGGAAGGGGAAAATTCCAGGGCAAGGGCAAGGGCAAGGGCAGGAACAAGGACAGGGAGACCCTATGATCCAAATCGTGAACTGGCAAGGCCATCTGTGCCCATTCTTCCCTCCTTCCGCTCTTCAGTGTCTCGCTTCTTGGGTTTCAGTGCTCCGCAAGGGCGAGGAAACACTTTAGCTGAAACAGTGGAGCTGGCCTGGATCCACGCACCACGCTCAAAGCCTCGATGCTTGCTCTCGAGGGCCGCGAGGCTGTGGCACATTGCTCGTACGTAGTATCATTCATACATACGTGCACTAATGAAGCGGTCAGCATGGCAGTCCTGCACAAGCAAAAACCCACAGAAATAAGCTGTGGCAAAGAACTTTGATAAATGAGGAGACGGGCCGAAGAGGGAGTCATTCACGGGTGACCACGCGAGGTCAGTGACATGAAATAGAGATACGAACACGTTGTTTATATGAGGGCGGACTCAAACATCACGGGTGTAGAATTCAGCAGCTCAGCTGGACGACCGAGAGAAGACGGGGGGTCTGGCGTTAACATTAGCGCATTTTGGCTGTGAGCCTATGGCATTGCAATATCAGTCGGCGGGCTGAAGAGGGTTACTGTCCGATCCCATCCATCACCTTACCTTACTACTGGGCACGTCGTACATGGCCCGGCGAGGAACTTATTACGGGAGTCCCTAATACTAGCTAGCACCAGCTAATTAACCACGATATCGGCGACTCCCTTTCGCACGCAGAAGCCCGGCATCCACTACTTATGCCCTTGGTGCTTGGTGCCATTCTCCTGGGTTCTGCCGAGATGCGAGAAGAGTCACAAAGGACGAAGTAGCGGGGATGGGATTTGAAATCAACGGAGGCATCCCACCAACACCAGCAGCACCAGCACAACCGGTGTTAATAATGTGCCAGCCACGCTAAAACTGGATGCCTTGTCTCCTTCACGTCCCGCCACAACCAGCTCAATGTCTGGCTCTTGATGTCTCGGCAGTGCTCCCTGAAGAATCCACGTCTTGCCCATCCAATCACTAACGTATAAACACTTCATACGTATGTACTTCGCAGATGATGTATCAAGGTGTTCGTAGTACCCCGTTGCAGGCAAGCGGTTGACACTGCGGCCGAGCGTCATCCATCGGTACCTCGCGTCAACCCATCAACCACCAATGCCCGTCCACTTGCGGCCGCCTCAAGCGCGCCTCGTGCCTGGCTCGTCCCTTGTCACTAAGTACGTACGACGCCAAATTGCTCGGGCGCCCACAGCCCTAGGGGCTTGACCTCGAGCACGGCTCCAAGGGCCCGTCTGCAGGTGGGCGGGCTTAGCTTCCCGACCGCTTAAGGGTTCTTCGAGAGGGGGGGGGGGGGGGGGGTGACTTCTCGTGGTTGTGGCGGTCCGTCGAGGGACAGCGGCGTTTGTCAGAAATTGGCTTAATTAGGATGAATGGCTGTGTAGCAGTTTGGACGCCGGGAGATCAACATGACCTCAATGGGGTGGAGGAGGAGAGCATTTTGCTTTATCGCTAGTATCCTTGATGTACTGGAGATCCTGGAAGAAGAAAGAAGGGTTTGAGGGGTTCGGAATTGGCGTTGTCGTCGTCGACTTTGCCATTATTCCCTGTGCACGTTCCAAGCCTCCGCCGTACGCAGGTACCTAGATGGTAACTTCGGGACGGGAGCCATCACGGACGCCTGTCTGTCACTGGCTATCGGTGGCCTTGAGGGGACCAATATCGAGGGGCTCACCGTCGCAGACACGGAAACGATGGACTGGAGTTACGAAGTATACCGAGTTACAGGAAATGCCCTAACAGCCCTGAGCACTGGCGCCCCCGGGCCCAGAGCGAGCATCCATCCCGTCAGGAGAAGCTACTTCACAGGGACTGGCCGAGAGAGCAAGTTTCCACACACAACGCGCAAGGTACGGTGCCAACTTCTTGCCCCCCCTTGTACCTACTGATTAATTTGAGCCACTCTGCGCCGCTGGTAAACCCTGCGGTTGGCCTGGCCCACGAGGCAAGGAATACCGCGTACGCGGGGATGGCGATTAGCATTCCAGCTGTCGAGAGAACCCGTCAGCCATGACGCCGGTGCCCGCGCCGGTGCTGCAGATGAGGCGAAGGCGTTTGGATGTAAGGAAGGAGGATGATCGGAGGGCTTCGTTGGGAGCGAGCTGCAAGATGTACCCCAAAAAAAGGGGAATCGCGTCGGTAGGGGTGTGTCTTTTTTTAGTGAAGTGATCCATGAAGGAGGTCTTGTTGGTTTCTCCCATCCACCCGTCCATCCATCCATCCACATCCCCCATCCATCCCAGCCCTCTCTGCAACGCACGCAGCAGCCCTGCCAGCCAGCTCCAGGCTCACGAGAGGTCTAAAATTGGCACATGGTAGATTCCTTGCTCGCGGTCCATCCATACCTATGGCATGGAGTGATGAGCATCGCTCGTGGGTAGGTTTGTTAGTGGAGGCTTCCAATTAGTACAGTGTCTAGGTCGTGTAGTCTAAGGCATGGACGATATGGACCTCCGTTAATTAGTGCAATACACTGAACAAGCAGCCCGCCCGCCAAGGACGTGCTAACCTATGGAACCTAGATGGCCCCTAGGTACCCAGATAGGTCCTGTATTCCTCTACTCCACTCTGATCCATCCCTCCCATCCACTGTGCTCTACTGTACCTACAGTACCTTAGGTGGTCGACAATCCCCCTCACCCCCTAACTACGTACTAGTCCTAATCCTATCCCCATGCCGCATCCCATCCTCCAACCCTGTGCTGTTCATCCCGTCCCATCCCCATCTACGCCTCCGTTTCCGTTTCCATTCCTCTCTCTGACACTCGTCAGTTCCGTCCTCTCAGACAGACTGACGGACAGACACACTCTCGCGGCCTCCGTTGTCTGGCTTGGGACCTGCGAGGTCAACTCCTTCCATCCCTCCCTCCATCCTTAACCTCCACACCTACCAACTCCACCTCCACCGCCACACACGCCGCCTCCTCCCATCAACGACTTCTCCAACACATCGCACATCGCACATCGCACATCGCACATCGCACATCGCTCTCTCTCTCTTGCTCACTCACTCACGCACTCACTCGCTCCGTGTCGACGCTCCCGCCCCTCTTTGCAACACAGCGTCTGTCCCCCCGGCCGTGTTTCACAGACCACCAGTCCTGGACCCTCGTCCTCATCAAACCCTCCGCCCACAATACTTGTCCCGTCGCAGCATCCCGAGACCCTCGGCTGCCAAACCTCCGACAAGCGTTCCCCCCACGCCGTCTGCGTCTGCGTCGACCGTCGCTTCTCATCGTCCTTCCACCGAGCCCTCGGGGCCGACCTCGATTCGACCTCCCCGCCGCTTTTATCGGTACTGTCCATGATTATAGCTCTGTAGCTGCCTCGACTTGCCTGCTTTCCTGAGCTGTAGGCAGCTTCCTTCATGACCGCCACCGCCGCAACTGCCATCCTCTCACACTTGACTCCTCTCAGAGGTCGAGTTGCCATATAAAATCTGCCCACCATGTCGAGCATCGTGGACGACTATCTCGAAAGTCCTATGGAGACTGAGACTGACGATGTCTTCCCTTGCAAGGGCTGTGGAGAGGTACGCTGGTCCGTCCCTATGTTCACTATCCTCGATTTGCTGACACTTTTGAACCGTAGATTCTCGAGGAAGGAAAAGCGTTCGAACTCGGTATGTCCAACTAACCAACCCCATTCCCATTGTGCGGTTGCTTCCCGTGTTTGGCTGCGTTACGAGACAGCCGGTCTCAAAAGCCTGCCAGCATGGACCTTGGTGACACCTCAGAACGCTGGGCTGACCTCTCAACAGCGGGTAACAGATGGCATCTCGATTGCTTCCGATGCAACACTTGCAGTACACTCCTAGACTCCGATGCGAACCTCCTCCTCCTTGGTGATGGATCCCTCATCTGCAATAACTGCACATACAGCTGCAGTGCCTGCGGCAACAAAATCGAAGACCTAGCGATCCTTACGGGGGAACAGGCATTCTGCGCTACCTGCTTCCGTTGTCGAAACTGCAAACGCAAGATCGACAACCTCCGATATGCCAGGACTTCTCAGGGCATTTTCTGTATGGGCTGCCATGAGACTTTAATGGCCAGGCGCAGGAAGAAGTCCAAGGCTGCTGCGGCTGCCAAAGCGAGGGAGAAAGAACACTCACCCATGATCACCGAGAAGTCCCTCCCAGCGCTCCCCCCCAATGCCATCCCCCCAAACGCTTTCTCCAATGAACGCGTCGATCCCGACTCCGACACCGCCACCGAGCTCTCACCGCGACCACGAACAGCCCACGATCGGACCGAACCATCCACTCGAAGCGACTCACGGCCTTCTCGCTCCCCCGATCGAAAGGCCGAGGGCTTGGGCTTGCCAGCGTCCACTTATCGAGGCAATCGCAACTCAACCATCCTCACACGACCCGAGAATGGTTCTGGCGACGGGTCTGATAGCTTCTTCATCTCTGTGGCTCTAGATCCCAGCCCTGGCCCAACCCCCCGATCTACGACGGACAGTGTGTTGGAATCGGGTAGTAAGACGAAGGAGAAGGACTATTTCAACTCAAAGTCGACTTCTTCTGAAAAGCGAAGCGACTCCCATAACTCTACCCCACACATTGCGTTTCAAGAAAAGGGCCGTCAACCATCATCAGCCTCGGACTACGATCCACCACCTAAGTTGCCAGCTCGCAAGGTGTCCAAATCATCAAGAACGGATACCAGCCGACGATCACCTGCCGTTGAAGAGAAACCTCAGAAACCTGTCCCCCGTCGTCAGGCTCCCCAGGAAGACTTCAAGCTGCAGGATGCCCCCAAGAGCAAAAAGCTGGTGTCTAGAAGTGGCTCTCAGTCATCTGGCCTCCCTGTCGATAATTCCTCCAAACCCAATAACGGGACTGTGCGAAAGGACGCTTCTGGCAGTCTATCGCATTCGGATTCAAGCTCCTCGACCCCGCCGGAGCGAGTATCTCAAGACTCTAGACATCTGGATGATGAGGAGCTGCGAGCTTCGATGGACTCCATGTCCAGGACCTCATCACGACCGGAGAATGCAAAGCCAATCGCCCGAAAGGAGTTACCCACTAGTGCAGCAAGGACTAACCGTATGCCCTTTCGACAACTAAAACAACATGAAACAGAGACATTGCTAACAACGGATACAGTGAACGGAAGTTCAAGACAGCCAAGTAGGCAAGAAACTGCGGACGACGGGGCTGTACGAGGAACTCCTTCCCGTCCCAACGCTTCCGAGCAAAAGAAAAAGACCGACACTTACACCCAGCCACGTTCCGCACCGGTACCCCCGAACGCCCAAGGCCACCCCGGTGCGAAAGAGGCGACCGGTTCGAAGGATGACACAGGGTCTCCTAAAGTCTCGCCGAAACTACCTAGGTGGAGTAGCGGTGGTGACTTTAGCATGGACGAGGATATGGCTCGGATCTTGGGCACTGATGAAGGATCTACCTCGATTCTGCGTCGTGTTTCCAACGCTGTTCGACACGGCCGCACCAATAGTGTCGAGTCGCCCAGTCAAAACCACACCAGGTCCGGCCATACCCGAAGCATCAGCGAGACAACTCGTGCTACCGGATCACCAAGGTGGCCCAGGACGCCCATCGCTGAGGACTATGGCCAAGCACACGAGATCAGTAGCCCCATATCTCTTGCGGCGGGCGACGATCCCGCATTCCTCAAGCGACAACTGCGAAACTCTGAGCAACGTGTCGCGGAGTTGGAGAGACAGTTCACGACGGAAAAGGACCTGAAGAATCTCAACAAAAAGTTGATTGAGAAGCGGAAGACTGTGTCTGTTTTGGATACTCAGACTGAGATTATGATTCGACAGCTTGAGGTCCTGGCTGGATACGTCGAACGAGCCAAGGAAACCAAAACACCTGTTGACCCCCGGGTCCTCGAAGATTCTGCAATCAAAGAGTTCGTGCAGAAGCTTGAGAAGCTGAAGGTTGCTATGTCTGCGTCGGTCGAGCAACTGCACGAAGAACGTGAACAACTTATGGAGGAGAAGAACAAAGCTGTCGCCGATCGAGATCGCGCCCTGCTGGAGTTTGAGCAGCTTTCATCAAAGAATGCCCAGCTTGCGGACATGAATAATGATTTGACCCATCAAATCCAGGAGCGGTTCAAGTCACACATCGGAGACGGCAAGGTTCCTAGCGGCCTCGGTATCTACAGCCAGAACAGGGGTTTGAACAACTCCTCGCTGAATCTAGATGCGGCCAGCATGACAACAGGTGCGACGTTGGTGCCCGCTGACGAGGAACCTATTGTGGAGGCCGGGCCTACCGTAGTCCAGGTCCGCAAGGGCCAAGCCAAGAAGTTCAACTGGAAGAAGGGTTCAAAGGGCCTGGCCCAAGTTGCCAAGGGCGTCAACAGGGCCGTCGTTGCCTTCCAGAACGATCGTGAGCGGATGCAACACCAAGGAGGTCAGGGAGGCCTGACGGGTGAGAACATCGGCATGCCATACAACATGACTGTAGCTCAGGAGCCCAATCTCACAACCGGACTCAACGGACCCAACGGATATGCTACCCAGACTCGACCACGACAGCAGCAACAAGAAATTGACGCACGACAAGGCTTCGGATTCTTCGGCAAGAAGGGCGCGATGCCCAAGTCGGGGTCATCAAGTAACGTAAATACCCCTGACCCTGTGGAGCCTCCATCAGTTCTCTTCGGGTCCGATTTGGGAGAACGATCCGACTACGAGCGTCGACAGATCCCCAGCGTTGTCACCCGGTGTATCGAGGAAGTCGAGTTACGTGGCATGGACCAGGAGGGCATCTACCGAAAGACAGGTGGCAACTCTCAGGTCAACATGATCAAGGATGGTTTCAGCAAGGACGAAAACTTTGATATATCGGACCCTGACTTGGATATCACTGCCGTCACCAGCGTTTTAAAGCAGTATTTCCGCAAGCTTCCCATGCCTCTACTCACGTTTGACGTTTATGAACGCGTCTTGGAGTCAACCTGTAAGTTCAGCCCATCTTTCTATGAAAGGACATCGACTAATGATACGCAGCCATTGTGGATGAGACAGAACGAAGCACTCACTTACACAAGACGTTTGCTTCCATGCCGCAGCAGCATCGCGATTGTCTTGAGTTTCTCATGTTCCACCTTGCTCGTGTCGCCAAGCGCGAGCCAGAGAACCTGATGTCTCCAAAGAACCTGGCTGTTGTCTTTGCACCGACCATCATGCGAGACACGAGCCTCGAGCGCGAAATGACGGACATGCACGCCAAGAATATTGCGATCCAGTTTGTCATTGAAAACAGTAACACCATTTTTGAAGACGCTTAAGCTTGCCCCAACGACGCGGAGCTGACCTTGGAGTCTCCTATTTCTCGGTCAGGAACTCACGAGGGTCTCGCTCAGCGGGCGCGCGACATTCATGGGTCATTTTTCTCATTTAGCACATTGGATTTGAAACCCCTTTCAATTCGAAGTGTGCCCTTTGACACACGGGGCGTTTGTGCTAGGACATTTAATGATATCCAATTCTTTTTTTTCTCGATGACTTTTTCTCTACTTCTTGCGTGAAGGCGGCAGATTGGGTGGCCAGGGTGAAGGAGATGGGGAGTATTGGTTATGCACGTCGTTGCTTTGCGCTGCAAGGATTCTCTGTTCATGGAATCGGGTGCATCATGGTCGTTGGCACGGCTCATTATGGTGGCTGTCTCGTCTTGTTTTATCCATCTCATTTTCCCCCACTCTGGATTCTGGTTTGAAGGATGAGTGACGCCTTCTGTTCTATGCTTGGACGACACAGGAAAACTCAAAATG
Organism: Neonectria faginata; assembly: GCA_030864175.1. Lineage (NCBI taxonomy): Eukaryota > Fungi > Ascomycota > Sordariomycetes > Hypocreales > Nectriaceae > Neonectria > Neonectria faginata. Next base: position 3,910,854 of record JAULBG010000001.1, on the reverse strand, counting down.
TTTCAATTCATCGCGGGGGAGTCTCTTCAGGGCCTCGCTCATCTTCCAACCCCTCTTATTTCCTGTTTTTTTTTTCTCTTCCCCTGATGCGGGTTTTTATGATTCTCGTCTGTCGTTTTCTCGAACAGCTTCTGTTTTCTGTCTATCTGCATATGGATGGGTTTGTTGGGAAGCGAGAAGCAATGTACGACCAGTTTACGAAGCAAACGGATAAGTGGATTGCGTTTCCTGCAGGCTTTCTGGAAAAACAAATCCATTGGCTAACTCGGGATTCGGACTGGACATGAAAAAAATGAAATGTGAAAATGCGTTCTTGTTCTTTCAGAATCATCAGTCCCCAGTGCTTTATGTGACTGCCTCCAATGTCTTGCGCGATACATGCCATAGCTTGAGACCAATGTGGGCCAGAACGAGCGAGATGCTTTCGTGAGGTAAAGGTGTCTAGATTTAATTACAATGCTAAGGCTACAGCTGCAACAAGTGCGGTTGCTTGGTCAAGAGGATGTTTCGCAACAGATAAAAGGTACAAAAAAACGAGAACAGAAACGAAAATCCAGAACGAATAACCGGCCTCTCAAGCCAAACTCCGACATCCAACGCCCCGGCACTTGGCCCCATGTTATTTTGCTCTTCCTTATCGCCCTATAGTTCTTACATACTCAGTCCCGGGTCCATGTTTAGGCGGTGGCGGCGGAGCCCTGCTCGCGCTGTCGCTTGACGATATAGTAGGTGATAAGGCTCTTGGGGTCGTCCTTGACGTCCTTGAGGACGTCCCAGAAAGCACCTTCGCCGACGCGAGCATGGAGGGCGACGCAGAGCTGGACGGCATCCATGCGTACACCCGAGTCAGCCGAGTTGAGGCACCGACTCGCCAGGGAGGCAAGCTGGCCGAGCTCAGATTCGGTGGGCTGAAAGGTTGGCCGCTTATCGAGCAGGGCACGCAAGACGTGTAAGCCAGTGCTGAGGATGCGGCTGTCCTCGGCGGCGGCATCATCGCACCTCTCGAGACGCTTGGTCAAGACGACGACGATCTCGGCGCCGTCACCGATAGTGACAAGCTCGTCGGCAAGGACTTCGAGACCACTGACTATATGTGCCCGAGTATCATAGGCACTGCGCGTCTCGAGGAGGGACTCGAGACCCTTGGACACGTGGGGCTGGAAGTTGTCCCGCTCCTTACGTAGGAGAAGCTTGATGGTCGCCAGGATCTGAGCTTTGACATCCTGGGCCTTGTCGGGCGCAACACTAGGCAAGGGGTCTTCGAGATACTGGAACAGGCCAATCAGGAGGGCCTCGAACTTTTCATCCGTGAAGACACCCTTGCTCTCACGCAGCAGGGACTGCAGTTTTCGGAAGCCGTGGACATCGAGGGACCGAGACTTGATTCTAGCAATACCGCTGTCTAGCAGCCGCGAGCTTTGCCGGGCCTTTTCGGGCGAGTCTAACAGAGCTTCAGTCGCGGGTAGCTGCCCATTTGCGTTAGGGTTGACCGCATCAGCATTCACTGGCTTGTCTTCCAGCACGGGGATGTTGAACGTCGGCTTGGGAGTGGCTTGGTCCTCGGTAAAAGGATCCTCATATACCCGCACGCTCGAGGCAGGAGTTCCGGGCGTTGACGTAGGCCCAGGAGCAATGTCCACAGCGATCTCAGGAGCAGCCTCAAAGGTAATCTCAGGGGTAGGCTCAGGCACATTCTCAGGCACAGGCACAGGCGCACTCGCAGGCGGTTGAGCTTCTGGAGGTGGTGAAAGCTTCAAGTTGGCGACATTTGGGACTACAAGTGTGAAATCCTCGTCAGCCTTCGAGGGGCTGCTTGAGGGCGGCATGGCAGATCGCGATTGCTTCAACTTGGCAGGGCTCACACGAGGCGATGCAGCAGGCTTAGTGACCGATCGAGTGGTGGGCGATGACAGGCTGGATTCGCTGGCATGGGACGCATGGCCGGGTCGCGTTCGAGGGCCCGTTCTCCGCGGCGTCGTATCTTTGGGCTTCGGCGTCATGGTCTTGGATTTGATGCTCTCCGGGCTGCCAGCCTCTGTCGATGACTGGCCACCTCGGATGGAGTAGGGGCCTGCTGTCGCCGGACGGGCTGGAATATCCGGCCGCTTCCTTGTCGGCCGCATCGGAGCCCCGGACATGCCCGCAGCGTTCACAGAGACGGTCGGCTCCGGGCGGGTCCGGGTCCCGGAGTGCTTGGTTGAGGCAGGAGGGTTTGTCGTCGTTTTCACGGGAGAGAAGTGAGACATGGCAGATCCGGGTCGGGCGGGCATGTTCTTGGCCGCCAGGTTAGCCTTTCTTTGTGCCAGCATTGCTTCCCGTAGACTGGGTTTGGTAGCGCTCATAGTGCTTTTCGATAGCGCAAGCCCTGGGCGAGCAACCGGTTCTTCCTTCTTAGGTCCATTCGGGTTGTGAGGGTCCTTGTTAAGCAGCTTTTGCGCTGTACCGTCGAGGTCATTCATGATCCTAGACTTGGTCAGCTGACATCAAATCAACATCCACGAGCGAGGTCGGAACTTACGCATCTGCCCGTGCGGGCCAGACGCCCCAGAATGCCCAGTAGGTCGATCGCATCTTCTCTCTGACTGCCGGGTTGGCATCACTCAGACCCTTCTTGATACACTTCTCCATCAAATCGACACCGCCCGTGTGCTCGACGTGGCTCTTGTGATGAGCCTCCTTTTTGATAATGGTCTTTACCCAGCCAGTGGCGTAAGTCCTCGGTGCGACGTTCTTGTCCTGACAGGCGCCCCAGACGTGCTGCATGAGCCGAGGGGTATAGGAGACCCTGCTCAGTATAATCTCAATCGTGACATTGGCTAATTGTGAGCTAATCTTTTTGGTTCCGGCGGAGAGTTTGATGAAGGTCTGCATCAGAAGCTCAACCATGGGATCGAGCGCGGGTCCAAAGGTGGTAGCAATTTCCTGGACCAAGGCACAGCCCTCCTTAGACAAGCTTGTTCGCAGAGAGTTGACAGTCTTGATGATGCCGTCCAGCATGCTTCGGATTCCAGAAAGGAATGTGTCGGCAAAATCGGACGGGGCGTTTCCCACGTTGAGTCGCCGCAACTTGCCCACGTACTGCTCTCGCTTGAGCCAGTTCTGCTCCGATTCTTTGCCCTCAAAGAACCAGGCCATTTCCTTAAAGACGTCATCGAGCTCGCGGTTCGTGTTGACGAAGAGGGGTTCGAGGGCTTCGGGCTTGGTGTCGATGCCGGGAGTTATAGGCCGGTCGGCGGCGGACGCGGAAGATACGCTGGCGGAAAGCGCTGGGCGAGGTGCTGGTGCCGCGACTTCGGCGGCCGGTGTCTCGGGGCGAGTGGAAGTGGGAGCGAGCTCCTTGACAATTGCCTGCTCAATGGCAGGGCGAACCTTGAAGTTCTTGAGCTGCCTCTTCAGGTCGGACTTGGCTGTATTCGGCGCGTCCCTACAAGGAGGCGTTAGATCCGGTCGCAGTGGTATGTCCATTACTTCGCGGCGGGCTTACCTGAAGAGTTCGATGACGGTGCCCTTAGCAGCATCGCGCACCATGCCATCTGCATCCTCGAGGAGGTCCATCAGGAGGGGAACATAGCCGCGGAAGGGCAGCCCCTGATCATTGTGCATCTAAGAGCGTTCAGCATAAGTCCACGGTCGAGAGAGACCTCGTTTTGCCTTCATCTCCATACCTGCAAGAGCCAAGCCATGGCGGCCTCCTTGGCCCTGGGGTTCTTTCCTCCCATGGCCGAGTTCCGGACAACCCGCTCTACATCGACAGGCGCAACAGCGAAGAGGGTGACGAGAGAGTGCGTGGCAAGCGAGCGGAACTTGTCCTTCTGGTCGCCCAGTTTGTCGATGATGATGGGGAGGGTGCGGGCCGCCTCCTTACCGAGCAACTTGGGGTCCTGTCGCGACAGACGGGTCAGGAGATGGTTCAGAGCCGTGAAGCCGGCGTTGACGAGGGCGGCATGTTGCGACGAGGTGGCGGCGCGCAGGGCGTCGAAGAGCTGGGGCACCGACGTCTCCGGGACATTGTGCTGCTTGATTCCCGACTTGATGGTGGTGACGGACTGGACCTTGCTGTCGAGGCTGCCATCGCCGCGCAGAATAGTCGCCAGGTCGGCGACCTGCTGGTCGGTAACTTTGTTGTCGGCCATGAGCTTGTGGCAGCGAATCTGCTTTGTGCGAGAACCGTGGTCAGCGTGTATGGTCGCGGGGGGGATGTGGGTGATGCGCACGCGCCGCAAGGACGTGAGGTGCTAATCTGTCCCGTCCTCATGGTGTTGCTGGAAATTGCGTCGGGAGATGAGGGGGGTTGATGGAGGCATCAAAGACATACCTGTCGCCGCGAAAGAAAAAGAAAAAGGTGGCAGGTGGTGAGGAGGGGGAACTCAACAGGTGACGGAGCGAGGAAGTGGAAGCGCTGGCGTTAGCGAGCGCATCGAGAGAGTAATGTTTATTGTTGTTGTTGTTGTTGTTGTTCCTTTGTTGGTGTGCAACTGTGTAGCCAGGTGTGCGGACTAGCAAGCTTTGGGTTTATCTCGCGGCGGCGGACTGATTTGTTGGCGGCTGATGATGTCGGGCGCCCGGGGGGAAGAAGAAAACAATGGGGAGGGCCTAGAGAGGGTTGCCGTAGTTGCCCCGGGCGAAGGAAAGCCCGCCCACCAATTAATCACCTCCCACTGTCAATGCCCGCCCGATGCCCGCCTGCAGCTTGCCCGCGGTGGATTGCAGCCCGCAGCTCCAGCGCTATTTTCAGGGCGACCTCCACTGTCCGCTGCCCTGGGGCGGGGAACGGGACGCCTAGCGGGGCAATTGAGGGGCCCGAAAAGCCGACCGCTGCAGTGATCCTCAGCAGGTATTAAGAGATGGATCTGTTCCACGTTAACACCAGACTTCCATATCACTGTGCAAAGCCAGGCGCTGCGGGATGTAAGTGCAGCTCCAAAGATTGTTGTCCTTCAGAAGTCTCACAGCCGTAATCCATGACAGTGGAAGCTTACAAGATGCTCGTCACAAGCCCATGCCATGCTTCCCCTCCACCGTCCAGTCCAGGTATCTCCGTAGATGTAATAGATAGCAAAGGCACCCTGTCCTTACACACTATTCTTCTTCGTAATCACAACCTCTGTTCCATTGGTCACAATCACTCTGTCAATTAGTCCAGTAAAGCGCCTCAATTCTCTCTAGTCCCGGCGGAGTACGAATGCCCCTCCATTCCCGTACCCCACGGACCACCCGACATCTCGGATCCCGTCCCACGACAAGCCCAGCTCCACCTCATTATTAGCACTCGCTCACCGACGACACTCCTCGTAGCAGTCCCTCTCATCCCATCAACCCCCCCTCGCGACTCCAGCCAGGGCAGCCTCGCATGTCTCCTCCCCCCGGAACAACTCCGTGCCCAACCCCCGCCGCCCTATTCAACATGACCCTGACCCCCGCCGCCATCTCAAGGCCGGCGCACCAGTCGTCGTCTCCCGGCCGGGACGACGACACCGCCGCCGACACCGCCGCCGATGCCGATGCCGATGCCGATGCCGATGCCGGTGCCGGAAAGAAGCCCTCCCCGGACTTCGTGCTCCCCAAGCTCCGCCTCGAGATCCGTGACCTGGCCCACCCTGCCGCGAAGTATTTCCTCGACGCCGTCAACCCGGCCGACTGCCTCGCTCACGCCGCCCAGAACGTCCTCACCCTCCTCTACTCTTCCCGTTCCTGCCCCACCACCACCCTCCCTCCCACGCGCTCCATCACCCTCATCCTCCGCGACATGCCCGGCGTCGCCTACACCACGGGCTCCGATCTCGACTCCGATCATAAGGAGGTCCACTTCTCTCTTGGCTACATCGCCCGCATCAGTCCCCCGGAGCGCCGCCCCGACGAGGTCACCGGAGTCATCACCCACGAGTTCGTCCACTGTTTCCAACGAAACGGCTTCGGTACCTGCCCGGGTGGCCTGATCGAGGGCATCGCCGACTGGGTCCGTCTCAACTGCCGCCTCAACCCTCCCCACTGGAAGCGTAACGCTGACGGTAAGTGGGACGGCGGTTATCAGCATACCGCCTACTTCCTTGAGTACCTCGAGCAGCGTTTCGGCGAGGGCACCATCCGCCGCATGAACGAGAAGCTTAGAATACAGCGGTACGAGGAGAAGGCATTCTGGACCGAGCTGGTTGGGCGTCCCGTTGAGCAGCTCTGGGGTGATTACACGAAGAAACTCGAAGGCGAAGTCAGGAGCAAAAGAGGTGTAGATCACTAATAACTCGAGATAGATTCACAAGAAGAATGATAGATGTAGTGGATATATCAACTCTTTGCTCCGTGCCCAGACTCCGTTCTTAAAACAAGAACCCGCAAGGCAAAATGACCGTGCCTTGCCTATATACTAACATTCCATTTCCGAGCATTTACTCCCATGCAACCTGCGATTTTAGAATCAAAGAAAGAAAGAAAGACAAAGTTAGATCGCTGTACACGTCTAAGAGCGGACTGGGACCGGAGCATCGCTCTCGCTGATGACACTACCAACCTCGGACCAGCTTGCAGGAGTTGCCATGCCTGAGCTCTCGCTCATCACGTCGTAGTATCTCCCGGTCTCGCCATCTCGGGAAGACTGGGCATCGATGGCGACGTCGTCAGCAGACCCAACCAGAGACACCGAGTCGGTGGGAGTCAACTGGCCGTCGCTAATGAGCTCGGGCTCGGAGACGGGGGCATTGGGAGTGACGGGAAGGGGCGAGTAAAAATCGGGGCTAGAGTTCTGCGCCCAGGCCTGAATAGAGGTATAGGCCTCGTGTCGATCCTCCTGACCAGCAGTCATAAACTCATTGGGGCCAAGCTCTCGGTCGATAGTAGCGGTAGATGCAGTTTCGGAGCGGGCAGGGGTGGGGTCGACGTCGATTAGTACGGGAGCAGGCTCGGGGGAGAGAGGGAGCTTCTCGTCATCGCGGGTGGTGGCGCTGTAAATGTCGGAAACCTCGTCCTTGGCGGGGGAGATGTTGCTGGTCTCCATTTCGTCAAAGTCATGGGCCCCGATGTGGTTCTCATCGGCGAAAGGGTTGGCGTAGACGGAGGAAAACCCTCGAGAACCATCGCCACGATGTCGCAGACCTTCATTGCTACCCCAAGCATCGGTGCCGGTGTTGAAGACGTACGTCCCCTGCTCAGCACTTCCGTCCTGACGGAGAAAGTCGTCGAATGATGAGCCCCGGCTGCGTCCCTCAGTAGTAGCGCGTCTGCCCTGGCCAGCGGCCTCCAGTTCCTTCTCTTGTTTCTCCAGATGGATCGAGTTCCAATACAGTAGCTCCTCGCGCTGTCTCCGGCGGGTCTCCTCGTCGGCATCAACTCCGTCCTCGGCGCCAACGCCACGACGCGACTCGAAGAAACCTTCAGCATCCTCAGGTCTGTTGAAACGTGGCTCGCGGTGAGCAGGGTTGATGCCGTCTCCGAGGGAGTGCAGAGCGACGGCTACCCGGCGGCGAACATCGTCGGCGTATCGTCGCACCTCGGGGGACTCGTAAATGGCCACGGCGGTCGCAACGGCGACGGTAACGGCTACTACGGCGCCTGAGGCAAGGACGACATGGTTAGGCATCTCTTGACTAGTGAGCTGTCCAGGAGGACGAAAAACGGATGGAGGGCGAAGGCAAATGCGAGAGACAGAGAGTCAAGCTACTCGCGGAGGAAGTGGGGTGGCAAGGACGAAGCTCAAAAAGCTTGAGTAGAAGAGAGTGAGCAAAGACAGTGTCTAGGTCGAGTGCGATGCTAGAGAAGAAGTTGCACCGACACAGGTCAAAGGTGAAAGGCAGCGATTAGAAAGAGCAAGGCGGCGAAGCGGGAGATTGGATTGCGTAGTCCTCCGGCGGTTAGATTCGCCACCAGACAGAAGCAAGCGGAGGGTTGTGGCGGATGAGTGGCGGATGAGGGGGGGAAGAGTGGTGAGTGGTTGATGAGTGAGAGCCTGGAGATGGAGTCTCAGGCACGGGCGCGCAACAGCAGACCACTCCAGGCAGACAGGCAGACAATCCCAAGGTACAAGGTACCGTGCACTAGCGTCGCAGGGGCACAGGGCAGTAAGAAGCACGGGGCAATGGGGCAGTGATGCGCAACTCCCAGCTGGAGGCTCCTCCAACTGGGCTGATTGACGGCCAATCTGGGCGCGGGGTCTCGGATGGATATACCGAGTACACGAATCAACGAGGTGACGACGACTGCCATCCGCGCGACCACGACAAGAACGGTCCAACGCCAGAAACGCCCAAAACCAGGGGGGGGCAGCGAGACAGAAAACATGTACATTGAGCAGCGTCCTTTACCGTATCGTTACGTACCTGTGGCCACCAATGGATGAGGCATCTCGTCGCGCGTGGCTAGAGCGCCAGGGGGGGGGGTTCGAGTCTCAACAACTTGACAAGGAGGGCGGGCGAGACACGGAGGAGCGAGTGCCAGAAAGCGAGCGACAGTGTTCCGTCTAATGGTGAAGTACCAGAGAGGACTTGACCGATGGGGGCAGCGATGGCGAGGGATGAAAAGGAAGAGAAAAAGGATGAAGAAGAATAAAAACAGGAAGAGGAACCGAGCCTCCGGCCCTTCCCTCGAGAAACACTCCTCCCTCGATCCCCTGCTGACCTTGCACTTGTTCAGCCGTACTCGGGCTGGGCCTGGATGGATTGCTGGGCTGTGCCAGCTCTTAATAACCACCGAAAACGCGGGAGTCGAAAAGCTACCACAGAATGCTACCAAAAGTGCCGTAGCCGCAAAGTACTGGATCCCTTTCCACCTGTGGCCCACCGCATCTGGCTCGCGCGTGACGTACGCATGTCACACTATCTCCATCACCATCCGGGCGGTACTAACACAACAAGGTCCAGGTTCACGTAACAAGTTCGGCTTTCTACCAGCCATCTTCTATCCGATTATCACCACTCAACTGTGTAGGTTTTATGGCTTCCAAGACGTCATGTCTCATTTTACGGCTCGCATCCGTTTCTACCCAGCTCAAGCGAATGCCTATTTAGCTACCAAATTGTTGCTCGAGTCAGCCTGCCCGGGTTGGCCCAGTACAGTACAAACTGGAAGCCAAGTCTGCCTGACCAACACCAGCATGACGCCTTGTTGCGCAGTGCGTACGCATTCAAACAGTCAGTTGCGCATTTCCGTGTTAGCCCTCCAGTTAGACTACCAACACTACCAAAGTCCATGAGTGCAAGGTCAGCAGCGCTTCCATCCGTGAAAGTGTCCTGTGCCACTGACGTAGTCCTTCAGCTTATCCTGCCCACAAGCCCATCCGTGAGAGCAGCCCGCCCTATTGAGAGGGCATCAGTCTGATGCCCCTTCTTGATTGCTCGGCCTGGCCGCCGATTGCGCTGCGAATGAGGCCCCCCCGCTGCTTTCGCTCCGCCAGTCGCCACCGCGAAACCGGCGGTCCACATCGGAGACTTCGGTGTTCGCACCAGGCGCGAGATCGCTCGCCGGCTCAATTATGACCCGCGAGCACCAACACCGAAGGCCGGCCAATGGCGGCTGTGAGGTTTCAGTTGGCCATTGCGTTCGTTCCAGATCCCTTGGCACAATCACTTGGTTGCTTGGGTCTTCCTGGAGTGTTGTGGTGGAGTCGCTGGAGTGGCGATCGGGGTTCTACAGTTCGGTTCGACAGGGTGAGAGTGGGTCGTCATGAACCCTTACCTTGGCTTTTTATCCTTGTTGCCTCCAAGAGACCGGATATCGTGTCAAAGTTAAGTTTAACAAGTTCACGTATGGCTAGGAGCAGTAAACAATGAGAGTCTGGACGTGTTATAAACGTCAATAGGGTAATTCAATTCTTGGGGACGCCATTGCCCCGTGTAAACCCATCGCTAATGTAAATAATAACTCCCCTGATCCCAACCCAATCCTGCTCCTGGGCCAATCAAAGAGTTCGCCTTTTAGTTGTCTCCTTGCCAGTCGTTATGGTCCTAGTTCGTGTTGGAGGGAGGTTGACACGTAGAAGTCGTCAACGCTGCCTCCCCTTCCTACTAGCTTCGTTGCTTCCACTGCATCTCAAGCATAGTGAGCAGCTTTAATGAGAGGAGGAGCTGCTGGTAGAAGCGTTGGAGGCGACGGAGTCGGTCGAGTTCTGGCGGGTGGCCTTGGCTCGCTCGCTGGGGATATCAGTCAGTGACAGGCCCAACATGGGATGCAACGGGGCTAGACTCACTAAGCACTGCGGTCCTGAAGGGTACAGGTGTATCGGGCACTGCCAGTCTTGATCTGGAAGCGGATACCCCGGTTCTCGCCCAGGTTGGAGGGAGCGGCGGGAGCAGTGGTCTCAGGCATGATGAAGAGAGTGGTGGGTGGTTGTGGTTGTGGTGTGTTGTAGTGTCGTATGGTGTAAGTGACAGAGGGAGTAGACAGTCGACAGCACAGGCAGACAGAGTGAATTGAAGGATGGGATTGAAGAGGAACCATGGGGAAAGGGACGAGGTCCCTTAATATACCTCGACAACACAGGATACGTATCTCAACGTTTCCCGCCTCATGGACTCCCCGGAGCCCCCTCTGGCTCTCACCGCGAGGCTAAAGGAGTGAGCCATTTTCTCGACTGAGCCCGCCCCACGATCTGAAAGCCTCCTCGAGCACCGCAGCGGCACCGAGCTCCGTCCCCACGGATCGCGGGTCATGCCACAAACCCAGACTCCGGCCGCCACAGCCAATCACTGTCGACCGGAGACGTCCAATCTGGCGCGGCTGGCACGGAATTGCAACCTGCAGGGCAGTGTGGGTCGGCACGCCTTCTAGAAGACGCCGACGGAGAGCCCTTCTACCCAGCCAATGTCCGCCGCCGATCCATCGCCGCCCAGCCAAGGAGAAGGCCCGCGAGGTCGAACCCCCGTCGCTCTCGCGCAACGGCGATTACTTGGGAGTGTCTGCGATTGGCGGTTGGGCGTGGCACGGAGCATGTCTCACGATCCGCCTTGCCCGAATGTCTCCCACTTTTATGTCCCAAGGTACCGAAGTTGACGATGCGAAGTGTCATGTAGGGATGCAGATGATCACAGTGTAGTTGCTGATCCACGCCACAACATGGACTAACATCGCACTTCCCGTGCAGCCTCGGATGTTGTTTGTCCAAGACCATGTCAGCCCAGGCAGATATGGTGGAAACAGAGACCAAGGTTAGTTCCAATGAAAGGCTTCCTCGGTGTCAAGTCCTTCCTCGTTGAGGTATGATTACCGGTTTGGTTAGGTAGTTAGTGGTGGTGATCTCCTCGCCCTGCCTTCAACAAGATGGGCGGTTGGCGTGAGACTAGACGCGGCTGCAGAATGGCACTAGGCAGCGAATCTCTCGTCCACGGGTTTCACGATGCTGATGACGTTGAGCGAAGACCGGCTTCCCAACAGAGCATCGTGGAGAGCCAATCCGCTAGTTATCCATCCCCCGCACTCAAGCTCCACGATGGATGCAAGGATGATAGGTTTGTGCTGAAGAAGTCCCCTTGCTCATCCTCACCGCATGTCCCTGAGGATTGCTCGGCGGCACACAGGGTCTTGACAACATTGGATTGGAGCATGGTCATGAGGCTTTTTTTCAATGGATCGCGACAGAGCCCCGTCTGACATCGCCAACCACGTCCTCCCCCGGCCAGAGCACTGCAGTACCGGGGGGGGGGGGTTGTGCAGAAAGCATCACATGGCCACCCAACGAAAAGTGAAAAGTGTCGAGGCTTTGGCGCTGTCGCGCCAGCCGCCGGCTTGCCGCTGCCTACTGTCCGGTACAGAACAACTGAGTGCTGTTCTGCACTCTGGACCACCCGAATCAAATCGAGACGCATACGCGGTCAGCGGAAACCCGGCCAGGTTGTGCAGCTGCATGGCGTATGTAGTGTTCGAAGTATGTCAAGCATCTCGCTTGGAAAGGCTTCGTTGGCAGCACGCGACGTCTTGCGGCATTCTGTGCTGATCCTCACACTGGCTTCCACCCGTGTTCCTTATCATGTCTTGGCGGCAGTGGCTTTCATCTGCTCGGTATCCAAATGGTCGATACTACCCCTTCGGTCGTCTTGTCTCCGTGGGATATGGCCTGATACTCCTCGAGTCAAGCTTGTAGATGCTCAAAGACGACATGGAGCATCAGGTCATCAACGCTATCTTGGCTGGCATGAAAAACAGTGGCGTGGACTTCCAGAGATGGTGTGGTTAGAAAAAGCCTGATTATGCAATTCCATTTGGCACCTACATTAGCGAATGTAAAATTTCCATGCCGGCGATGAGCACCTGACGGTTGCTCAAGAAGCTTCAGGGGCTCTGGTTCAATAGTCGTAGGTGCCAATGATAGTCAACAGAATTTCCGTCGTGCAAACTATTAGTGAGATAGCGCCCCCTCTGACATCAAATCAACCTAGGACAGATGGCCGAGCGGTTATGGCGCTGTGTTCAGGTGCTATCAAGCACATGTACGATTCGCAGTTTCGAAAGAAGCGTGGGTTCGAGTCCCACTCTGTTCATTTTTTTGCCTGAAAGAGCAAAAGATTTCGGACAAAAAGAGTGTGAACATCCATAGCCAGTGTGGGTAGCACCGAATTCGTTCCCGAACATGAAAATGGCATCCACCGTTTCAGACTGGAAGCCCGTAGGCCATACGAAGCGAAGAGACAACTAGCTGGCTACCTAGTGTCCATCATGCTCATGATTTGCTGCTCTTCGTCAACGTCTGTGGTGCCATTGCCCGCACTTAGACCCCTCTTCTGCATCTCACGCTCCACGGCCGCCCGGGTCAGCATCCCTCGGGCGAGGTGAGGCGTGTCGTCCTTTTGCTTGCGCATGCAGCTTTCGACACTCCGCATGGCAACTACCAAGAAGCCCAGCTCTTCCCTGTCGACATCAAATACCTCCCACCACTCGCATTCCGGCATCTTGGCGCCGGCATCTCGCGCAGCATTGTAAATGGCAGCTGTCGCTAGCGCGTGCGGCTGATGAGTGAGAAACAGCATCTGCGGCGACAGCAACGCCGTGTTGAGATACTGAATGGTACAGAGAGAGATTGTGGACTTGGGCTGGGCGAGGAAGTCTAGTGTTTGGAGGTATGTGATCGCGAGGGGGTGTGGGAGGGAGACATGGGTGTCGAAAGAGAGGGTGTAAAGGATGCGGGCTTCGATGGCGAGGAGTCGACTTTGGAAGCTGAAGTAGTCGGCTTCTGACACGTAGTACGACTTGGGCACATTGCTGGGCGCATCTCGGGGGAGCGGAAACGAGGAATTCTCGGACAACAGGTAGGTGTAGACGGTTGACACATCGCGGGTAGAGCGAGGCTGTGATCCCATTTTGGACACGAGGTAGAGGGCAGCAGCGGAGGTGTCCTGCGGATTGTCAGTATCGAAATGAGGGGGGAGCAAGAAAGGCGGACTCACACTAAACTCGTTGGTCATTGGAGAATCGACAAGCCAGTACCGCGCCAGAATGACGTTTGCCTGCGCGGTCACGGACTGGGGGAGCTCGAGGAGACGACCGGCGGCCTGGGTGAGGCATTGGGAAGCGATGAAGACGGCGTCCTGGAGGTCCTGGGGCAGACTGGAGAAGGAGGATCGATGGTACAGCTGCGAGGCTGTCGCCAGCGGGTTGATGAGATGCGACATGTTTGTGCTGGGCCGCGGTGAGTAAGGCGTCGCGACGAGGTATGTGGTTGTTTTGAGTGCTCACCTCACCAAGTCGCGAAGTTTTGCGAGGCTGAGAGCTTTGGCGCTGTGGCAGTTGGGCAGCTCCTCCACTGTGTTCTGCCTCGCAGTGGGGGGAGCCACTAATGACCCTGCCCCTCCATGCACCTCACGACACTTTAGGCACTTGTAGTAGCTACAGACTTACATCTGAGACACGACTGTATGGGGAAGAGTCTACATCGATTATCTAACTTAGTTTTGACTGCGGCATCTTCCTATAAGTTACTTGGACAGCAATTAGGTTCACTTTGCCTTTGCACCGAACAGAGAGGATCGCGGAGTGCAAGTACACATGGCCGAGTTTGTCACCATGTCGACCTGTGGTTGGACAGGTTGATATTTCACATGGAAAACATACCACCCTACCTTGCGTGCGCTTGCAAGAAGTCATGAGCGCCCCGCTGGTGTGCCACTCATATCTGCTTTTCTCTTCATGCTCGGTAAGATCCAACACCTGACATGGAGGTAGGATTACCGACCATGAAACTGTGAAAGGGAGCATCCTGGGGCTCACACGCCAAATGAAACCAGAGTATAGACTTCGTTGTTGATATGCTCGTGGAAAATATTTCGAAATGTTGAGCATTTGATTTCACCTTTTCAACTTCGCATGTTGAGAGTAGTAGTGTAAATCGATTGACTCAGAGCGGCCGGTTTCTAGTGGGCATACGCCAGGATGACGTACACGTACATGAGCGGCCATCCAATGCCATGCACATTGACATCACCGCCGTCGATATCAAGTTCCCATATAGTGAAAATCGAACTTGTCAACTCGGACCAAACCACCGCAGTTTCGGATATCACAAAAGCAATCAAAAAAAGCCCTGCTCCCGCAGACTCAACCCGCGGCGACAGATTTGCGGGGACATCTAGCATCTAATTAGCATCTGGCATCTGACATCCCGTCTGCACCGACAGGGTTACGTAGACGAGCTTGAGCCGCAGCCCAGTGGAGCTCGTCCTCCACAACAACATGCCACCACCCGCAGTCGGAGCCATCACCACCACCTCCACGACATTTGTACATCCCTCCATCTCACTCCTCCCTTACCTTAATTAGTACCTTACTTGCTCACCACGACAAGCAACCACCACACACCACCACCAACAACGCCTGCTCTACTTAGCCTCCCCGCATTCGCCCCGTCACCTCCTCGCCCGCTATCTGTCGTCGCCCCGACAATGGCCGCATCTGTTCCTCCCTCCCCCAACGACGACAAATCCGCCTTCGACCTCAACTTCCAGCACGGCCACAAGGACCTCGTCCAGTCCGTCGCCTTCAACACCTACGGCGACCGCTGCGCCACCGGCTCCGTCGATGGCAAGATCCGCGTCTTCAACCGCCACAAGGACGGCACATGGCGCCTGTGCGATACCTGGACCGCGCACGGCGGCGAGATTCTAGAGGTAGGTAATCCATGCAAATGCAATCGCAACCCTAGCGCCGCCGCCTCTTTCATTGCCCAGATATACCCTTGTCCGCCGTTCATGTCTCTCGCTCTGTGTCATCCGCGTCGCACACACGCACGTCACTGACTTTGTCCACCAGCTTCAATGGCTCCCGTCCACCGTCTACCCCAACCTCATCGCCTCGCTCGGCGTCGAGGGCTGGTTCCGCCTCTGGGCCGAGGATCCCTCTGCTGCTCCCGGCCGCCGCTTCTGTACCGGCCGCGCTGGCAACGGCAAGCCTGCCTTCGATACCCGGTCTAACAAGGCTCCCTACCGCTCTTTTTCCATGAAGCACAACGAGGAGACCCGCCACACATATCTCGCTCTGCTCGCGACCGACGGCCGACTGACCATCTACGAGAACGACCAGCCCGAGAACCTCTCTGAATATGCCTCCATCGACGAGTTCAGTGTCGGCCCCAAGCCCAGCCGGGGCGAGGAGCTTGCTTTCCGCGTCCGCTTCGATCCTAACCCTGAGCCATGCTACACAGCTCTGCGCGCGGGTGTGCCAACCGACTCCCTTGGCCTTGTGGTTGCCGCGATGAACACCGTGAAGGTCTACCGGTCGCGCGATATTCTTGCCACTTCAATGGGTGTTCAACAGACTCAGAAGGAGTTTTACCTAGCTGTAGAGATACCCGGCCACCGCGGCCTGGTCCGGGATGTGGCTTGGGCGCCTGGGAATATCAGGGGTTATGACATCGTTGCGACTGCGTGCCAAGATGGCTACGCCCGCGTGTTCCGGGTCGAGACACCCTTTTCAGAGGATGACGGCAAGTCGTGGTCTGCCACCGACCTCCTAAAGTCAAGCCCACACTTCACTTCGAGAGACAACACCAACGGTGGTACCCCTTCCGCCGACAAATCGCAACCCCAGACCCCCCAATTGCCACCTCAACACCATCACCAGCAGCAACAGCAGCACCAGCAGCAACATCACCAGCACCATCAATCTGGCCTCAGCGCTAGCCTCGCCAAATCAGGCACCCCAGGCGACCGTCATTGGGCTGGTCAACCTGGCCAAGTCAAACATACGTTTTACGAGATCTCGCGGCTGGACAACCACCGAACCCCCGTGTGGCGCGTCGGATTCGATGACGACGGTCAGATCCTTGGAAGCACTGGTGACGACGGCCGGTTGCTCTGCTATCGTCAAACGCCCGACGGTGCGTGGGCAAAGAGTTCTGAGCTGGCCATGATCAAGTCCCGTATGGCGACACCTTGAGTGACTATCGCATGAGACCAAGCTCAGAATCTTCAGGAGCACTTCTGGCCGGAGTTGTCACTCATGGAATCGTTGGCAAGCCGACAAAGCGCTCAAAACCGACATACCAACGCGATGGCTGTGGTATATCGGATACTCTCTCAAGAGTCATTGTTGTCCGTGCCTACATTGCTCCAAATCTCCACAGGCAACGTCTATCGCTAGACATGGCCAAGAGTTGCCTCGGCACTGTATCTGGACAAGCATACCGAGCCGATCGACGTTTCAAGACAGCTTCCAGAAGCCAAGTGACTGATCCAGAAAAGACTTTTATCAAGTCACGATATGTAGCTTAGCACATAGTTTGTCTTGTCATTGAAGGAGTTTCAGTTTTGGCTGAGGCCTGAAAGGCAGCAAATGCCCTTGAAACCGTCCAGTATCTCAGACGGAGAACAGCAATGGTTGATAGACTGGACTGGACTTTTCTGAATATCTTGTCAATTTAGACCCAGTTGTGACATGATAAGTTGTAGGCCCGGGCAATGTAGTGGTGCTATAGTCAAGTTACAGTTAAGAAAGGCTCGGAAGGGGTTAAATAGATATAAGTGCCACATGTTGGAAACATTACCAAGTGTAAGCTCCACAGACTTGCCTGCATATGTCATGGAATTCATTTTGCATCAGACTTGAGATATGGTATCATTGTTTTTTTATTTGAGTATTTATGGTGCTAGGGTTTGCTACTTAGTAGTCCCCTTTTGGGAAGATGTCTTCTCGAGTTACGTATCTTGTCCCATGCCCTTGCGATGGTGACACCCAATCTGATGTGGCGTGTGAAAACATTGGTTGAATAAAGCAAAAAGACGACGCATGCCAACCCCTTAAAACGCCATTCGTGAATCGATCTTTTGATTGGCGTCAATTCGCAACGGTCCTTCGTGAAAGGTGAGAGGATTCGGGATGATGGTGAGTCCGTTAGTCAGCCACAGACGCGATGGCTTGAACTGTCATTGTCACATAGCCCGTCTCCCCAACCTCACATGTCAATGATAACCCCCGCATTGCATCCATTCGACAAACTCCTTCAGTAGAGCTTCGAAACACATTAATCGATCCGTTCATTCTCATCATTAACAGCTTTTTTTTTATCGCTTAGGCAGCGTCGGCACTGGCAGCAGGCTGAACGACCTTGGTGGCCTGGCTACCGGCGCGGACGATGCGCTGGCCAGCAGAATCGTTCATGTAGGTGACGTCCTTATTCTCGAACTGAGCACGCTTCCAAACCTCGACCTCGCCGCCGCCGCGGAGGACACCCACTCGCATGGTCGACAACAAGTTGTGGGCGGCGTTGGAGTGGTTGTAGACACCACCGTTGAAGATGGCGGTGGCGTCCTTGCCGATAGATGACTTGATGAGGGCCTTACCACCGGGGTGGTCCTTGATGAAGTCACCGATGTCGTGGATAACACCAGCAATAGCGACAAGAGCCCTTCCGTTCTTGGAGTCGGCGACGAAGTTGTCCCAGTGGATGACGGGGAGCTGGTCGAGAGGGATACCCCAGTCGAGGGTGGCTCGCTTCTGGTCGAGCTTCTTCTGCAGTTGCTGGACACGGCCCTTCTCAATCTCGTTCTGGCGGAACTGCTTCAGGTCGTAGGCAAGGCCAAGCTGCTTCCAGACCCAGATAGACCACTTAGTGGGGTCATACTGGTACCACTGGATGGCATTGCGGTAGTCAGAGGGGAACTCGTGGTGGAAGTTGTGGTAGCCCTCGCCGAGGGTAACGAGAGCGGTGATGACGTGATCACGAGGAGAGTTTCGGTCATCAAAGGGCTGGTCACCGAGCCAGTGGGCAAGTGAGTTGACGCAGAAGGTGGCCTGCTGCACGAAGCAAATGCGGAGGATACCGGCATAGACGAAGCCACCGATCCAGTCACCCCAGCCGAGGCCAGCGACGACAGTGGGGAAAACAAGGGCCATGGCGATGACACACTTCAGGAAGTTCCTGTGCTGCCAAACGACGACGGGGTCCTCGTTGAGATCGGTAATGTCGGTACGGCCCTGGCGCTTAGGGTTCTGCTTCATCACCATCCAACCCATGTGGGAGTACAGAAGACCCTTGCGAACGGAGTAGGGGTCCTTGTCAGTGTCGGTGTATCGGTGGTGAACACGGTGACCATATGACCACCAGCGGATAGAGCCCTCGACAGCACCGGCGCCAACGGCAGCGAGGTAGATCTTGAGGGGGGTGGTGGCCTTGTAGCAGGAGTGGGACCAAAGACGATGGTAACCTAATGGCACCGGGTTAATACCAGTATGTTGACAACGTAACTTCCAGAAAACTTACCAGCAGTGATTCCGAGGCCAGTGTGGAAGTAGTAGAAGATAGCCCAGAGCGCCGTATAGAGGCGGAGGGGGACCCAGTAGGAGGAGATGAAGCCGATAATGGGGACGATGACGATAAAGGTGGTGTTGAGCCAGTTGACGTGCTGGTGCCAGTTGCCCCAGGTTATGGGCGTGTCGGCGATGTGGACCTTGTTCTTCAGGGCCTCTGCCTTAGCAGCAGCGTTGCTTCGGAGAGGAACATAATCTTTCGTGCCATCGGAAAAGGCGGCGGCGGCCTTTGCGTCCGTACCGGACGACGACATGGTGATTTGTGCTTTGTCGATGACTGGTTGACGGGGGGCAGTGTCGTCAAGGACGAAGTGACGGGACAATGAACCTTCTCAAGGAAGGATGAGAAAGATAAAGCTCCAGGAGAAAAGGGAGCCTCGTTGAGGAAGTTATAAAGGAGAGGGAACGGTGAAGGAAGAGGGATTGCCAAAGAAAGCGGTTGGGGCGGAGGACCCAAAAGGGCTTTATATCAAACCCCGACCCAGGCCTGGGCGAGGTGGTGGATAAGGAAGAGGCGTGCTGGGGGGGAGGGGTGCGAGAAGTGGAGGAGGAGTGGATGAGTGGAGGATGTGGCAATGGAGCTGTCGAAACAGAAGCAGCAAAGAGCAGCAGCAAGGGAGGAAGGAGGCGAAACCGAAGGGGAAAAACGCGGTAACGAGTTCTAGAGCCAACGAGGGTCTTGGCTTGGACCCTTCTCGTCTGGCACTGAGCTCGGGCTCGGCTCTGTTTGAAGATTCGGTTTTTGGGGTTTGAGATGTTGGCGAAGGAAGCAAGCGAGCGAGGCGAGGTGTGCGGGTAAGGAAGGAGGAGAGAAAGACGGGGGGAGCAAAGCAAGGTGTGAGAGGTGAGAGGTGTGAGGTGAGTGACTGAGGTCAACGGGTTGGGGAGCTTGGTGAGTTGGGAATGAGAAAGTCACAAGGTGAATGCGTGATGCGCATGCAGTGTCTCGCTCACTCGTTATTTCTCTGCCTCGGTCTGTTTTCTCTCGATTCTCCTGGTTGTCCTGGTACTGGTTTTGACAGCTGATGATTCAAAGCCCGTTGACCCCAAGCAAACGGGGTGAGATGACTGTGAATCATGATGGATTCAAGGGTGGTGGTGGTTTTTTTCACCAGCCACGCCCCCTCGTTCACACGCCCACCTGCAACAGAAAAAAAAACCTTTGGGGATGGACGGACGGAAGGCAGGTTACGGACCCTCTCAGGCACCTCCGAGCGCCCCGTCGACGAGAGCTCTAAGCCGCGCCCCCGGAAGCGCCCCCCAGCGTTCTCGTCCTCCCCTCTCGCCCCGGCTTCTTCCCGGTACATGACCGAATTAGATACATGCGCGGTACTCGGCATAAACCTGCTGGAGAGCGAGCAGAGGAGGCTGGGGTTGTTTTCCCTTGCTGGCGATGATTGTCGCGAGACATTCGGGAGGAGCTGCCTTCTGCCCAGTTTGCTGTGCTGTACCTCCCAGGTATCGGATTCGTACAGCAACGCGGGTCCTGGGGCACCCAAATCCTCCCCAAGACTTCACATTCAACCCGATCCCATGCTGTGACGGGATGGCACAAGCACTGTCGTCATGACTTGTCTTCCCAGAACTTGTTGGCCTTTTGGCAGCCGCCGTGGATCTGATATCGCTACGACCTCCTCCATCTGTGCACCCCGCTATCAGGAACCTCTTCCCTGCCTCGAATCTCCCCCAGATGCCGACACTGAGATGACTGAGATGACTTGAGATCCCCCCCCCCGAGATATGATGCCAAAAATCAGCCCACGATTGCGAAATTCCGCGTCTGGCATTCGACAATTAGAGCGGGCAACGCAGGGCTGGCACCATGAAAGTTGGACCCTTGACCTTGGCGTGTGCCCTGGGGTTTGTTTTTTTCCCTTCCCTTGAAAGGTGGAACCCCCCGGTCGTTTGTCGTCGAGCTCTCAACACTTACACCCCCACCCCTTCCCCAACAACTTTTCTAAGTGCCCCACCGCCCGCTCCGCCCGAAGCACAGCAGCACGGGCAGCCAATCAGCACGCCGTCCGCGTGCCCGTCCGATTGCCGTTTGAGGTAACCAGGCGCGGGAGGGTTGGCGCCAACGCCAGGCACGTACCGATTGTGTCGGCATCAAGTACCGTGCCACTGTGGCTTTGCGCACGAAATACCTTTGTGCTCGGGAGGCTGGGCCACCCACTGGCAACAAAAGAGGTGTGCCGAACCCGTGCCCTGCAGGTCCCGGCTTCGCTGACATCTTCCATTGGGGCGTGAGAGGTCCACCCGCGCTGCGATTTGCCAGTGTTCTTGAGAAAGGGAGAAGGCTCAAGCGGGTAAGCAGTCTCTGATGGCTCCCAGTTGGCGAATGCGTTCCGATCCTGTGGCGAATCGTGTCGATTAACGGTGAAACCTGTAGTATCCACGAATCACCTAGCCCCGGGGGTTCCGGGTCCAGAATGCGCGTCCATCGAGAATAATTCGTACATACATGTCCAGGCTCAGACAACGTCATACATCATATCACATTCGATCTGAACTCACTTGTCGTCTTTGGTTGCCTTGGATTTGAAAGCCAGAACGCCTTCGTTGTTTGCATACGTAGTTGTAGAATCGCAGCTGGTTGGTCTACTACTTCGTATCAACATGAAACTCATTCCTTTACCTTAGATAACACCCCTCCACCCATTCCAACACAGAAGCATATGCTACTGTATCATGACATCGCCATCTGCCAATTACCACACGAATGGTCATCTTCGGCTTTCAGCCTAGCATCTCAGATCCAGTCTAGATCTAATCATTCGGTTCTTGCATTCTGAATCTCGCACCCGTGCACCCCGCTCAACAACAACCCCGCAGCCAATCCGACGCAACTCAATCCAGGAAACCTCCACGAAAATCCAACGAAACCAGAAAATAGGCCACCAGTGACAATTGTATGACAGCCTGCTACATACATATGCAGTAGCATTCCCTGTACGATGATAAATGCCGAGGTCCATTTTCAAACGCTTGTAATGTCCCTGCTTATTGGGGCTATCCAAGAGAAAAGGCGTGTCTCATCGTACCGAGCTCTCCCCCAGCTTTTCCCCCAACAGAAACCTGTCGATCGGCTGCGCCAAGCCGAGCGGCAAATCGAGAGAGCTTGGGCCCTCTGTCGCCGTCCCTCGATTTCCCGCAGTACGAACGTGGTACGTACCTACGATGGAGCCAGGCAGATAACGTGGCAGCAAAAACAAAAGTCCGCCAAGCCACGTGTGGCGGCTTGATCACGTGTCCAGCTTCCAGAACGTTTCCGCGTCCTAGCATCTTTGCTTTGGTGGCGTCCACTATGCCCCTCTTGGGCCTGTCAAAGTCGTCTCAAAAGACTCGAAGCCACGGGAGGCTTCGGAAAGCTTCCACTGAAGTGCTGAATCTTAGGTCCTGAGCCTTGAGCTTTAGACTATGAGCCCTATACTTCAACCTAGAGTATTCCTGAATCGCCGTTCAACCTCGCGGACTTCGTTGTGCTTTGCAGCCTTGTCGCCAAAGTGAGGATATTGAAATGCAGTGTAGAATGTTTTAGATCATATACGACAGGGTTTAGAAAGTAAGTAATATACCCGCAGATCCTTTTCATCAAAGTCCTCGCGGCGCTTTACGAAATCCTCGAAACAAAGAAACCCAAACCATGATACCGAAGTACTATGCAAATGCCCGCCAATTGCCCGCCAAAATGGTTACAAGTATACATAAGATGTCCAATCATCAGCAAAACAAACTGGGAGAAACCAAAGAAAACTGTGGCTGTAAGGGAACAAAGGAAATAATGATTCGTCTCTGTCAAGTCTTCATATCCGTTTTCATCATCGTAATATCCGGTGACAGCGGATCCGCCATATTCAAATCATCGTCAATCATCTGTTTGTGTCGTATCGCATCGTCGTCGTGGTTCGTTAGATGGACAGCGCCGATCCCTGTCAGTGGATCGGGGTCTTTGCCTTTGTTGCTGGTTGCCTCATCGCATTTTCGGCTCTCTCCCTCTTGCACGCCGTCATCCCTCACAATCTGGCAACTTTCCGGCAGGCTGTTCTGCGTGCCTTTTTCCTCCTCATTCTCGCGCAATTTGGATGGAGTCACCGT
The DNA here is from genome assembly GCA_030864175.1 of Neonectria faginata. Taxonomy (NCBI): domain Eukaryota; kingdom Fungi; phylum Ascomycota; class Sordariomycetes; order Hypocreales; family Nectriaceae; genus Neonectria; species Neonectria faginata. The sequence goes on along the minus strand of JAULBG010000001.1, from coordinate 3,888,045 downwards.
TCTCGACGATGCTTCTGTGTTCATTTGTTGAGCTTCAGGTGCTGTGATACCCTGCAACTCTGCTGCTTTACTCTCTGGCATTGGCTCGGCCGGAGGTTTCTGTTTCTCCGAGACCTCTATCTCATTGTTCTGTAGGGTCTCTGGACCTTGTTGTTTGGCGACATCTTCGGTCGTTTTAGGCGTGTTGTGTGAGCCGTTGTTGTCTTTTGCAAATGCGTGAGGTCCCTTGACGGCTTCTGCTTTCGGTGGCCACTCTAGTCCCTTCTTTGGCGTACCTTCTGCCTTTTCATGTTGCCCTTCTTTTCCTTGAGAATTTTCGTTTCCTTGTGTGTCTTCCTTTCGTGTCTGCGCAGAAGGCATCACCACGTCACAAGCACTGTCTGCCTTTGCGGACGAGTGGTCCCTGTCAGTATCAAGTGGTGCTTGCGCCGCATCGAAAGCGTGCTCTTCTCCAGTCACTTCCACAGTTTTGTCCGCAATCGATTCCATAGCCAACGATTCTGCCGCGCTGTTTGTTCGAGACTGCTCAGTTGCCTTGCTCCCAGTGTGATCAATTGTTGAAATGCTGGTTCCGCTGTCCGGTTCAGTTCTCTGCGCTGGCTCACTCGTGTGTTTATCAGCGTCGCCGGTCTCATCTTCCATCAGTGGACTCTCCGTCTTGTCATCGACGACGGCATTCGAGGCCAGGGTCTTGTTGGCAATTGGTGCCTCGTCCGCCGACATATCGTCTAGGCCCACGTCACTATATGAGGAGGGAATGTTCCGGTTCGCAGCCCAGGCAGCTATATCGTATGGACGACCCGCGTCGTCGCATCGGTCATAGTTGCTTGGCAGAGGACTTGGGGGTGAGCGCCCTCGGGTGTAGTAGTAAGGTTCGTATCCAGTAGGGCTAGCATCCGCGTATGGTCGGCTCACGTAGGACCAATCGCTGGGTGGCTCGACCGTTCTGATTTGCGGGTGATTTTCAGGGAGGTGATCCTCCACCAGATACTGCTGCAACGTATAGTCGTCATCGACCGACATTGGTGGTGGGTTCAGCTTCCCACGATCCTCACGGTTCGACGGCGGTGGAAACATTTGGAGGAGCGATAATGCCTGGAGCCGCGTTCGGGGCTCGTCGCTGAGGCAAATCTCGGCCATCTGTCGGTACCAGTCAGGAATATTGACTTCTGGTCCAAGGATCAGTGGTCGTCCTTGGGTTTCTGGTTCATCTTCCTGCATTGCGAGAGCCCACAACACCATGCCCAACTGATACAGATCCGACTTGACACCGATGTACATGGAAATCCGTTGGTTGCAGTCGATGAGTGGCGTTGCTTCTGGGGGCTCCCATCCCACTGGACATCCCCTCCTATTGATGTCGATGATTTTCGCATCGCCATTTTCATCAATGACGATGTTGGACAAGGTGAAGTCACCTTGGACAAAACCAGATTCGTGAATGTCGGACAATCCCTCGACGATCTGGCGGGCCCACTTCTCTCTGGTCGACCATGGAAGATCAAACTCGCCATCCTTGCAGTGCTCGTATATTATGTCAATAAGTGCACCCTGGTCTGCGTAGCTGATGAGAAGTCCCTTCACGTTCTCGTCGTCGTCATCCACAACCACGCCATGGAAGTGGATGACATTCTTCGAGTAGCGGAGACGGTTGAGAGCATTGACCTCGTACAAGAATTCATCAACAGTATCAGGACTGGGGATCTCCTTTTTGATGAGTGTTTGTCCATTGACCTTCACCTTGTACACGAATCCAGACATGTGTGAATCAAAAACAATATCTTGCTCCCGGATCCGCTTGCAGCCTAGATGCTTGATCTGGGCTACAGAAGGATACTGGATGATTTCCTGTGAACCAGTTAGTTGGGAGTAAGAAGAGATCCTTGGAGATTACTAACGTTACCGTCCTCTACCACATGGACATGGAGCCTCCCATCGGTTGTCTGAAGCTTCAGGTTCGTAACGGTGTCGTAAAACTGGATGTCCCGTAGGCTCTCGCGGATGGCCTCATATATCTTTGCACTCTTGTCTCTCTGGTAGTGTGTATGAATCAAGTCCATTTCCAAAGAGTTGAGAGGAGCATTTCGATAATCGAGAGAGATTGTGACACGCCGCCAGAGGTGTTCCTGCTCACGATATGTGACAAAAAACTTTTCTCTCTTGGATCGATCGCGAAAGTGCATGCTTAAGTTGAGAATCCAGGTCCTCTCAAGCTCATCGTGGATCATAGCATCATACTGCGAAGTTGTCATGGAATGAGTATCTGCGTTTGACAGATTGTCTTGGATGGCACATTCGTCGGCAAGGGTAACTTCGTCGTCCTTTGCTACGACCTGCTCAAATCCACCCTCCTCCGTAGAAGCATGCTCAACTGGGCTCGTCGACGACAAAGGCTCAGGATCGGTGTATTGAGGAGTCCCATCATGCGGGCTGCCGAGAAAGCCCGGGGCGCTGACACGGGGGTCCGTATGAGGCTGAGAAATGGATGCCCGGGGCGGCTGGGAGCGGCGGTCGACCGAGACAGCCCTCCGTTCATCTAGTGTAGGGTCAACGGGGGCTAAGTTGGTCCTCCGCTCCGATTGTTGGCGCTTGAAGGTTTGGGTCCGGGGTAAATTGGGGACAACCCTCCGGGACATTCGACGGATTATGCCGGCCTTTTCGGGGTCCGCCGGGTCAGCATCCGGCTCAGTATCCGAGGGTTGTTCGGCTGGAGGAGCCGTAGTGTTACCAGTGCTCTGCCGACCAAAGAGCTTCCGAAAGAACGTCTGTGTCCCCGACGGAGTTGGGGGTTGTCGAATTGGTGGTGGCTCAGGCGTTGTAACGTCAGCCTGTGCCATGGCCGCGACAACGCGACCGTAAAGGGAACGAAAGTTTCGAATTGTTGCTGGAGCTGCCACCACGTTGAGCAGTCAAGGCTAAAGAGAAATGATCGGGTTGATGATGGTCGTTGTGATGCAGTTGGTGGGGTGGAGAGTGGCTCAGACGCAGTGGTGAGGAATTGACGAGGAGATTGGCGGTGGCGAAGGTGATGCAGGCACATATGCGAATATGGAGGCCTGCGGGTCTTGTTCTATGGACGAAAGCTGACGCAGGAAGGAAATAAGACAGCTTGAAGTTGCGAGAGAACGGAGGACCCAAGCATGCACGCCGGCATCTAATGATGGAATGATGACTACAGGCACGCTGACCGGGGACAATGAGGGTCAAGGCAGGCAGCCCGTCGGTCAAACACGCAAGCTTCTGAGGTAAGGTGAGCGGAGTCGGGAGATCATGTCTCGCCCATGAAGAGTAAGTCCACGATGTGGTTTTAGGCGTTGTAGCAGCGCCGAGGAGGTTGGGATGTGATGGGTCGGTGAGGTGCGGGTCCTGTATCGTGGAGCAAGGCCGGTCGAGGCGGAGCCGGAGCCGGCTGAGGAGAGTCAGGGAGTAAGACGCGGCGGTGATGGAAGAGATGAGGCGAAAGCAAAGGGAGGCGACCAGCAATTGAAGCGAGGCCGATGAGAGTTAAGAGCTGTAGAAGCCAGAGCCCACAGACCCGGGTCATGAGAAGGTGGACGAACGACGACGAGATGCACAGCATGCTGGTATTAAACCATGACCTCGATGTCGGCCTACCTTAAGCGGGCGGCGGCGGCAGTAGTAATTAGCGTAGCGGGTATGAAGACCTCAGCAGCCAGTGCGACTGGGCGTTGGTGTGGGTGGGCTGTGGTGGGTTTGGGTGGGCTCGTGGATGAATGGTGACGAGCGGCGTTACGGGGGAAGGCGGGCGGAGACTCTGATCGCTGTCCTCGCCCAGGGCGGCCTTTCTGGGCCGTTTTCTCGGGGGACCTGGAAGCAGTCCAAAGTCCAGAAGCCTGTCCGGGCGACAACCGGACCACCCACACTTCTGTCCGCGGACGCTCGACTCGGACGTCTAGAATGCCAGGAAGCCTGGGAAGCCCTGCTACGCTTCCGGGGATGACGGAGGCTGGGTTCCAGACATACAGCAGCTTTGCCAGGGGCTCCAGGGCCAGGGAGGGTCAGCTACCTCGCTGACTGGCCAGCAAAGCCACCACTGGCCAACGCCCACACAGGGCTGTGGCCACCCAACCTCACTGACGGCCCGGGGGAAGGATGCTACCTCGTAGGCTCGTACATCTGACTGGCCTCGGCCTCAACGCGAATCCATCCAGAAGACCCTGTCGCCCGTTGCGTCGCCCGTCCGCCGTTGCGTCGCCCATCGCCTTGTCGTCTTGTAGTCTGTCGCCTGCGCGTGCGCCTGCAGATTCATCGAGAGACGGTGACGCTGGCTGGTGGGGATCATCGATGAGCTGGCCCCTCTAGAGTCCCTGGTCTCGTCCCATTTCGTTCACGCTAAGACGATGGAGGAGGCCGAAGGGGCCAACGGGCGATGATGCATCAGGCATGGGAGCATGTCGGGCACTGAGTGAGGCTTTGGATGGATAATTCGCAAGACAAGGGTGTTTGGAAGAAAAGCCAGCTCAGACTGTCAGGTGCTAGGAAGGAGGGTTGAGACGGGAAGCACCTCACACAGAAACACACCCGACATGGCCGACACCCGCGGGGGAAGGGAGTGCGAGGGGAAAGAGCGAAGAGGCCGAGAAACCCATCGAAACCTGGAAGGGGAGGAGCGAGAGCAACATGACGATGCGGAAAGGGTGGCAGCTTGCATGCCAACCCACGGGAAGCTGCCTTCCTCGTTGCAATTCACTCAAGGCAGGTACCAGCTGAGACGACTCCGTCCCTGCCTAAGGTACCTCAAGTGCTAAAGGTGACAACTCTAGCAGCTTCATTAGCACTTCTACTTAGCTCGGGTACTATTCCTCATACGTATCTTGATCGCATTATTGCTTCATGCTGGTTTTCTTCACGATGGCACTCTAAAGTTGCCATTAGCATTTCCAGATCCAACGCTGCCGAAAACTCGACAAGTGGAGGAAGGACCTGACAAACCACTCTGTCGGTGTCGCAAGGGAACCTGGCCCTGTCTAACTAATAAGAGGTACCCAACCTTACCACTCCCGAGTCAACCCAATCACGAATCTTACCTCCCCAAGTCCCTATCCATCCTTCCTTCGTAGGTATTTTTGCCTAAGCCTGACCCTCTGACCTCCAGGGCTCGAACCACAAGGCGATCCGTCCGATCCTCTTCGCACCGCCAACTGCACACGCAAGCGACGCCATCGAGTTGGGCATCTGGCTTCTGCGGCCGTCACCGCCCAACCCAACAACCCCTAGACCGCATGGCTCTTTGCTAGCTCTGGCACCAGCCCCAGCAGCTTTGTGATGGATCATGGCTCATGATGAGGCGGCCTGAACCGATGGACGACGATGAAAGCCCGACTGTGCTGACCTGCTAGGCTCGCCGGCTAAGCCATGTCGTATCCAGCCGCTCGCTGCTGCAGTCTGGTTCCCGTCATCATGTGCATCAGCCGACATGCTGCTGACCGACCGGTTGGCTTAGATATTCGCCGACCTGGGACAGCCGCCAAGGTCATGGCCCGTTTTTCTACTCCCTCGAGGCTCACGCAACGCAACGCGACGCGACGCAACGCAACGCAACGCACGACTGCTTTGCATTTCGTTTGTCTCAGAAGGCTTGTGGGAACCATAACTAAGGGCTAGGTGCGTTTGGTCGGTGAGTTGACATGGTCGCCCACACAGTCCTGGCAGCCCCAATCCCGTCCCGTCCCATCCTTTCCCATCACATCTTGCATCTCGGCTCCTACCCCGGTTACGCCCAGGGATTGATCGATCAAAAGCCGTGCTGGTGGGTTTTAAGGTTTTCTTCCTACTTCAGAAGTTCAGCCATCTGTTTGTGGTTTGTGTAAGAGTTCGAATTCGAGTTCAAGTTCAGCCTATCCCGCTGTCGCCAAGCGATATCAGCTATTGGAGCCCAACCCATGTCGTCGAATTGAGCACCAACCCACGTCGTTCATATTGCATCCAAGACACAGACGATTACGAAGTACACCTTCAGAAACACTTCCCTCCGTCTGGAAAATCCATTACGGACGTACAGCATCCTTCTGGACACCTGCGTAGCGTTCTATTCTCTCTCGAATGAAGCCCATGGCGTCACACAACACCCGAAATCTTGCACGAACCGCTCTGTCAGCCCAATGGTAGGGTTCAATCCATGAATCCCGACCCCCAAATCCATGGTCCGACCAGAGAAACGTGTGGGGTCAGGCATGAGTGCAGTATCTTCATTACCTCCTCTGATCCAGTGAGGCTGTCCGGTGTTGTGACAGGCTGTCAGCTCGCCATGCAAGCAATGGAACTGCATCCCACCGCTGCCTCAGCGTTGCGATGCTAAATGCTCGGCTCGCCATTCATTGGACCTTTCTGTTGCTGTCCTTCCATCCCTTGTCGCGTCATAGCGGAGCTTTTGCTTGAGCCGCCTCTTTCGGTTCTTCGCACACCCTCAAGTGGTTATCAAGGCAAGCTGGGGAACGAATGCCGTGGTTTACCAGAGACTCGCCTACACGGGATACCGGTAGATCCAATAGATCCCGCACAACACACGCACGCTCACCGTCGCGCACACACATCCCCTCAGAGCGCCCTAGCCAGCCCAATTGTACCAACTAGGCTCGTCCCGCGCTCGACCCCACCGATCCCGCATCCCGGATCGACCGAAACTCTCCACGAACCAGGACCAGGTCTTGACGCGATTAGCAGACCATTTATCAAGCTTGCTGGGTCTTGACGTTTTAAGAAAAAAGTGCCTCTTCACTCCCTTCCATCGATTGGGCCACGACATGGCCACATGGCCCTCTAGCTCGCCTTGCCGAGACCGACCCAGCACAGTCATCGCGACTTTGGGCAGCGCCCCGATCACCGGCCTCGGAGAACCATCCAGCTCACTCCTCCTATCTCGATGATTAACTCAACGCCGTCATTAGCATCGTCGAGTCAGTGCATTGCCGGCCTAGAAGGCAAGAGGACCAACAACCCGATCCCGACCGCCATTGGGTTTGCAGGCTGTCATGCCTACCCAGAGCACGATTACATCAATCAAATCCATAAATAATGCACGTGGGTGAAGACAATGTCGCTTGTCCAATTTGTACAATTATACACGGAGGTTGCTGGCAACTGCTGCTGCTGCTACTGCTCCTCCACCTCCCCAAATAACCACTGATGCTGCTACTGGGCGTGTTTCTAAAAGTACAAGGATCCACATGTTTGTGATAATAGAGTAGGAGTCTTTATGGTTGTTTCCATTTAGGTTTCTTGCCGGTGCCCAAACGCCCCCAAAATGTCCTGCTACTTTCCTCCTCTCGTTCTTAGTTAGTGCACATCGGTGGACATGTCACAGGCCTGGACGAGAAGCAAATCAATATTATCATGCCCGTCTAGTCCTCCTCTTCACTGGCGTCCTTCTCGCTCTTCTTCTTTTGAGCCTCCCACTCGCAGATCTTACACTTGTTGGCCTGATCGCGGTCTAGTTCGGGAAAGACGAGGTCAAAGACTTCGGGGTACCAGGCCACAGGATGGCCCTCGATGCCCTCCTTAATGTTCTATCGAATATCTGTTAGTCAAGGTCCCTGCCAGGAACGAGAGCGCAAAAGGGGTGTGTGGGGGTTGCGGGATAAGCACATACCTGGGGCAGCTCCAGCCAGTCAGACATGTTGTCCTTGGGGAAGATGACGGTCTTGCAGCCTGCACGTCGAGCCGCGACCGTCTTCTCGCGGAGCCCGCCGATGCGGAGGACCTTGCCTGTCAGGGTGATCTCGCCGGTCATGGCGATGGTCGGGTTGACAGGGACGTCGAGGGCAAGGGAGAGCAACGACGTGGTCATGGTGATTCCGGCTGATGGACCATCCTTGGGGACGGCGCCGTCGGGCACATGCAGATGCATCTTGGCCTTATTGAAGAAGTGATTCTCCGGGAACTTATTAACCATGAAGGACTTAGCAAAGGAGTAGGCGATGGTCGTCGACTCCTTCATAACGGTCTTGAGGTTACCGGTGATCTCGAGATTTGGCCGCGTGGAGGGTCGCAGAGGCGCCTGCAGGATGGACTCGATGTACATGGCCGCGCCGCCCATCTGAGTCCACGCCAGGCCCATTGAGACACCGGGCGGGCTCACCTCGTAGAGGCGGTCCGAGGTGAAGACAGGGGGCCCGACATAGTCAGTGAGGTTGTCCTTGCCAATGACGACATGCACCGAGTCGGGGACCCTGAGCGCAACACGGGGCTTCTCTGTGGTCTTGACCTCGCTCGCCTCGACCGACGCCTCCGGATCTGACACCGTGGCAGCGGAGATCTCATCAGCCTTCTTCTTCTTCTCTGCCTCCTCCAGGGCGGCCTTGCCCTCATTGGTCAACGCATCCTCTTCGGGGAGAACTTCCTCTCCCAACTCCTGGACGATCTTGAGGGCTGATTTCCGGTAGACCTTCTCGATTTGCTTCTTGAGGTTTCGGACACCAGACTCTCGACAGTACGACTTGATCAGCTCCTCAATGGCCTCCTCACTCAGCGTCACGTCAGCGTTCTTGAGACCAGCAGCCTCCTTGGCAGCAGGCGCAAGGTATCGCTCGGCGATGGCCATCTTCTCGTCCGAGACATAGCCGGAGAGGGTGATGAGCTCCATTCGGTCCAGGAGAGGTCGGGGGATGGTGTCAGTCATGTTGGCTGTGCAAACGAAGAGAACCTTGGACAGGTCGACGGGCACGTCCATGTAGTGATCCAGGAAAGAGTTGTTCTGCTCGGGGTCGAGCAACTCAAGGAGGGCAGACGAAGGATCACCCTGGTATCCGCGGCCAATCTTGTCAATCTCGTCAATCAGAATGAGAGGGTTTTCGGTCTGGCACTTCTTCAGGGCTTGGATAATTCGGCCAGGGAGCGCTCCGACGTAGGTCCTTCGATGACCTTTGATCTCGGCGACATCTGTCAAACCACCTACACTGAATCGGTAGTACTCTCGGTTGAGAGCACGCGCGATTGACTTTCCGATGCTAGTTTTGCCAACACCTGGTGGTCCGACAAAGCAGAGAATCTTGCCCTCAACGGTGCCTCGCAGCTTGCCCACTGCAATGAACTCGAGGATTCGATCCTTGACGTCCTTCAGCCCGTGATGATCCTGGTCGAGGACCTTAACGGCGTTAGGGATGCCAAAATTCTCGGGACTTCTCCGACCCCAGGGGATCTGAGTGAGCCAGTCCAAGTAGTTCCTCGTCACGTTGAACTCGGAAGCGACCGTCTCGAGGTGAGCGAGTTTGTTAAGCTCCTCGACAAACACCTTACGGACCGCGTCGGGCATGGCGAGGTTGTTGGCCTTCTCCTTGAACTTCTCAACAAGCTTGTCTTTGCCGTCAGACTCGAGACCCAGCTCACGCCGGATGCCCTTCATCTGCTCCATAAGCCAGTACTCTCGTTGCCTCTTACTAATTTTACTCTCCACATCTTTGCTGATCTTGGACTGCAGCTGGGCATTCATGAGCTCCTTTTTGAGTACCACGAGTGCCTTCTGCATCCTTTCCTCCACATTTAGGCAGCCAAGGACCTCCTGTAGCTCCTTTTGCTCTCCGGAAGACACGGCAGCGGCGAAATCGGCAAGCTTGGCGGGTTCTGATGTCACGTTGCCAGTCGACTGGCTCATGGAAAAGGTAGAGATCTGATCCCGGAAGAGGTTGTTCATGGTAGCAACCTCCTTGAAGACGTTGACGATCTCATTAGTGACAGCTCGAATAACGGGGCTCTTGGGGTCGTAGGGCTCGTCGGCGAGGTTTTCCACGTTGACCAGGCTAACAGGGTACTTCTTGAGGAACGAAGTGGGCTCATATTTCTCGGCCGTTTGGTCAGGCTTCTTCTCCACGGCGCTCTCTTCAAAGCTAGCCACAACGTCTCCCTTCTTCTCCTGTGTAACTTCCTCCTCTGTCACTTTCTGGGGAATGGGTTCAGGGATCGGTTCGGTCTTGGCATCGGATTTCTTAGCGTCCTGGCCGCCGGGAGGCAGCAAGCTGGAGAGTCGAATACGGCGATGAGGGTAAAGGATGGCGGTCAGTGCACCCTCCTGTCCATGTATGGGGAAAGCACTCGTAATCTGGGCGAACACGCCAACATCATATACGTCATCGACGTTGCGGATGACATCCTCATCCTCGTTTTCATCCTTGAACAGGAATGCACCGACATACGGCTGGCCGCGCTTGATGGACTCTGTAATGGCGGTTGCAACCTCGGGATCCTTGATGGTAATCGCTTTGTAGAAGCCGGGGAAGAGGGGTCTTCGGGCGATAGGGATTGCTAGGACCTGGGGGTATACGTCCGGGACGACGGGCTTCTGCAGTGCCTTCTCGGCGGACTTCCGGCCCCGCTTACCGCCCTCACCACCGGAGCCGTCGTTACCTGAGCCAGATCCTGCGGCACCCCCAGCGGAGCTACCTGCCTTATTGTCCTGTGATTGGTTGCCGCCGTCGTTCTTTGCTGAGGCCGATGAGTCGGGACCGGGGTTCTTCGCCTCGGCCAAAAGTGTCTCCTCCGCCTCCTTCCGTTGGTTCTCGAGGTTCGCCTTGGCCTCCTCCTCGGAGAGGGGCTCTGTGGGAGGCTCTATCGCAGAGTCGAAGAAGCTCTTGTCCTTATCCTCCTTCTTGCCCAGCCTAGCAGCCGTCGAAAAGGCCGCGCCGACTAGCCGCAGCGGGAGGGCCGGTAGTCGGCGGCCGCAGATGTGAGAATTCCGATAGGCTGGGGACGAGGCCCATCTTCGTGCGACGACTTCGGGAGAGGCTCGGGATACGTGGGCGGCGGAACGCTCCAGAATGAGGCGCCCGGAGAGGCGTGAACGAGGGATCATGGTCGGCGGGAGCTATCGGGAAGCTGTGGTGGTGGGATGGAGAGAGAGCAGAAACGTCAGCCCCCCGCGCTGGGCAAAGCAGAAGCGAAGACGGGCAATTAAAATGGAAACGAAGGGATTCGAGAAGAGGAAGAAGGGGACGGTTCTATTGTCGGAGTCGGTCGAGAAGGGGGGGTGTTGAACGCAATTGTGCGCATCGCCGGATGTGGAGGTTGAAGATGTGTAATGGCGAGTTCGGACTAACCGTCATCAAAACTTCGGAGAGCTTCCATCGGTAGAATCTCGGCAAATGCCCGCCAGCATCACTTGCGCCGGTTATCAGATTGCGATATTATTGTATCGAAGCTTGTCTTTGAACTGGCGTTCACTTCGCGTAGGATGATTGCGACTTGAAATTCATCCTCTCAAGGCTTTTTATAGTACAAGCTAAGAGTAACAGGGCGAGGCTGACGTACCGTCCCAATGACTACGGGCTCTATTGCAATTGATTTCCGCTCATGGAACTGAGCAGTGCCAGGACCTTCGATCTCAGATTCCCTTGTAAACGCTCGAGAGCCGGTCGCCGGAAGCTATGGTCACCTACGCCTCCAGTTGTGCCTGGAAATATTGCAGGGACTCCAGAATGGCATTATTAATAGAGATTTAAATGGAAGACCATGGACACCCAATTAGCCCGACCCTGGCATGCAGAAGGTAGACCTCGGCATAATAATTGAGTCTGGGGCTGAATTCGTTATCCAGGACAAAATTCATTTAATGTCCTTCTCATGCAGCGTGTGCTACCCTGTAGTTACCACCCCAACCCACTTCCACGGCAAGATTCCGCCAGGCAAGAACCGAATCGGGCAGCGACCACGACCCACTGATATTATCCGAACAGTTCTATTACAACGACACTTCATTTTCATCTGGCGTAAATCCCAAAACCCTCCTCTTCTATTCCCTCATCACATATAATCACCTAAATTAAACTTCTACCATCGGAGCCGAGCCGCTCCGCAATTCGTCGTCATGCCGCCCACCCCTCAAGAAAGTGACTCTCCCGCCAAGCTCTCGCTCAACACCACAAAAGACGCCGCAAAACCCACAAAGAAGAAGGCCAAGAAGGTCATCGCAGATTCATGGGATGACGAGGACTCCTCCGACTCAGAGTCTGAGGCCGAGCTGGCAAACGATGAGGGTGACGAGGACGATGACCTCATATCTACGCCGAAACAGACAAATGCCCCTCCGCCAACCCCCCTCTCCCCCGTTGGCGCCTCGAGGACTCCCGTACAAGATGCTCCCGGTTCTCGGGCGGCGCTCGCTGATCCGGCTCGCCGCCCGGAGAAGACGGATGCCGTAGCCCGGCGCATGATTGTTGCGGGTCTAGGCCTGAAGGCGCCCAAGCTGACGGACGAACAGCGTGCCTACCAACGGTCTGTTCGAGAGCAGGAGAAAAAAAGGCGAGAACAAGAGAAAGCTGCCGAGCAGAAGGCAAAAGACGATGCCGAGAAGGCCAAGGCAGCTGTCTGGGACGACTAGGTTAGGCAAACCGGCAAATCAGAGTCACTCATAGCACAGCACGATGACGGGAAAGAAAGAGAGAACAAGGACGGCTTGAAAAGTGCAGTACTGAAGCTATGCCTATCGGGGAATACAACTACATACATAAATAATGAAAGGGCCCACGCCATATTCTGCATAATCATGGCCTCACCATTCAGCCATGGGCCGCATCTAAGCAGGGTCGATAAGACCCCTCCGGACAGCAGGGCGAGCCAGCATTCGGGTGTGCCAGGCGGTGTAGTTCTTGTACTTTGTGTCAATCTCAAACTTCTCCATGGTGTCGCCGATAACTGCGACGAGCGTGTTCCAGGGGACGAAGGCTAGATCGGCGTATGTGCTGAGAAGCAGTATGTTAGGGAATGCAGGTGATAGAGAAGGACGGGGCTATGCGACATACCATTTGCCACCGACAAGCCACTCCTTGCCCTCGAGGATCTTGTCGAGGACCTGGACAACCCGAACCATCTGCTCCTGGTAGCGCTCCTTGGCGGAGGGCACATCCTCAGGGTGAAAAAAGTAAAACCAAGAGGCCTGGCCGTAGTAAGGGCCCTATTTGCGAGGTCAGCCGGTGTTCCGTCGGGTTTGTTCTAGTTAGTTGGGAATATGCTCTCTCACCTGGCCAGACATCTGGAAGTGCAGGTACTGCTTCAGCTGCCACTTCTCGGGGGAGGAGGTGAAGGTAAGCTTGTGCTCCTTGTCGTAGGTGTCGACGAGGTACTCGATGATGGCGCCCGATTCCCAGAGGACAAGGCCGGTGTTGGGATCATCGATGGCGGGCAGGCGGCCGTTGGGGTTGATCTTGGTGTAGGACTCGGCCTTGGGGTTGGTAATCGGAACCTACAAAAGGAGGCGTTGTTAGGGGAGTCCGGTCTCGGTGATCTTGGGGAACGAGAGAAACATACGGCGGTGTAGGGAAGTCCAAGCTCCTCGAGGACGATGATGACCTTCTTGGGGTTGGGTCCCTTGCCTGGGATGGTGGTTAGATGAGAAGTGAGATGCCAGTATATGGGAGGCTGTTGGCATACCGTGGACCCAGACGGTGATGGGCTTAATGTCGGACATATTGGCTTGATATGAGGGATGTAATTGGTGATGGGGGTAACTAAAAACTGAAGGGAATATTTGATTGAATGGTTGGTTGATTGAATGGCTTGGTGGTTGATTATTTCGCTAATATTGTAGATGTTTCCCTCCTCTTATACCATCTTGACTTCAACCCCGGCGTAGTGCACGTATTCCACAACATGATGGACGACCAGACCACGACGGCCATGGCAAATACCTGACTGAGCTGCTTTCTAATCTCGGACAAATTATAGCGGAGCATGATTTGGAAACAACAACATCAGTAGCATAAGCGACCGGATTTCGGATCGGACCTGACGTCCGTGTCTTTGTGTCTTTCGATGCGCGCGGGAACTACTTGTAGTCTCTTTTTTCGTATACTGGCATGACGGTGGGGCAATTAAGCTCATGGGGGCGCGCGTGTGCTGACTAAGGAGCCGCCCGCTGGCTGCCCCCGCTACCCAAACCGTGGGTGCGTTGGAGGCTCCATCATGAGGCTGAAAGCCCGCGGGACGCTGGCGGTTAGCCCGACTCGTCTTCGTCCGTTCAAGTCCGCGCTGTTGGGTGTCGGGGAAGCATCGATTGGATGAAGTACGAACGAACGCCGGCCGGGGCGAGTGATGCTGTTGCATTGGAGGTACAAGTCGCCCGTAAACCGTCCGTAAACCGTCCGTAATTCGCCCCATCACGGCCGTTCAACAACCTCCGCACTCTTCACCTTCTGTAACAGGGGAAGCTTCTCCCCCCCCTTCATCAGCACGAGCTGCTTCTCCAGGTCATCGCCCTTATCGCCGTCTCCCCCTTCCTCTCCCGCATGCCGGACCGCCACGGTCACGCCCTCAAGCCCCATCTCCTGCGCCGCCTGATTCCACAACAACTGCTTCACCTCGCCCTCCCTCGAGCAGCACACGTACCCCAGCGCCGCCGGAGCCCGCAGCTCCTCCTGCACCCCGCGCGTCGCCGGCTTCTCGCCCACGAGCAGGCCCAGCGCATCGCCGGCGCCGCGCCACCCCGGCGGGGCTTCGGCCCGCGCGCCCTTGAGCTCTCGCACGTACATCGGGCTCGGGCTGCGCGCCCCGGCCTTGCACTGCACGAAGACCTTCAGGGCGTCGTTCGTCGTTGGGAGCGTCCACGTGCCTAGCAGGTCCAGCCCGCGGTCTGACGCGCCCCCGACGCGCTTGAGGAAGAAGCCGTACTGCGAGAGCGTCTCGGCGACTGTGTACTCGTAGTGCGTGCCTCTGTAGACCGTCGACCTCTTGTTGAGTCGCGTTCGCTCCACGTAGCTGAGGAAAGTGGCCAGGTCTGAATGTTCCTTGGTGGGCGACTCGGGATATATTAGCTTCCCGGCTGTTTTTGAGTTGGCCCCATTGGCGTCGCTGAGGAACCTTCGCCCGCCAATTGTCGCTGGTAGATGTCTTGGAGAGATATGGAATTTCCGTATGGCTCTTCCATAATTGCGGCAAGAGACCAGCATCGTTTCATTTGTGACCACGACTACAGAGTAATGTGAAGCTGGCTCTATGTTCGACGTCTTTGTCGTCCAAGGCCAAGCAAAATTCGGGGTATGCATAACTACGATATACCCAACTAACAGAATTATAGCTCAACCGCCATTAGTACTCACACAACCTGACCACATCCGTCACTCGTCGCAGTTGACATCAATAAACGGAAACAAGAGCAAATTGTCTATTATATCCATCGATTTCCCATAATTTCTCCTTGTACGCCTAATGGAACACGGCTCATGATGCACTATGCAACTAACATCCTTATCCGACTCAGCTAGAGCCATCTTCATACACGCTCGTCATACAATTAATTAATGTGCAATACCAACATAGAAAATGGAAATTTCCAGTCTGGCAACAAATCTCTTCTCCTCTCTAATCATAGCATATCTCCAGAATTTGATAGATTCGGCGGGAGCATGGTGTTCGCCATTCGCGTCGCTGGCTGAGGCGGTGCTTTCTCTCTCGATCGCTCATCCCGCGATCTGCTCTGGCCGATGCGTCGCACCCTGGACTGCGGCCTCCGCATGGGAGGCTTGATCATGTTCTCCAGGAAGAATGCGCTTTCCGTGTGGCCTGTGTTGGGCCGCTCGTCGTCGGCATCCGAGAAGCCTCCCATGTACTCTTCATCGGAAGCAATGTCTCCAATCTGTGGTTGATAGGAAGCTGGGGCAGACGGCGAAGTGATGGACCGTGAATGGAGACCGGGCCGGGCAGAAACAGGTCCCACTGCACTGAACGCGCCCGGGTTCATGGTGTTGGAGCCAGGATCCCTTGACATGACTGGGGAACGGTCTGTGAATCCATTTTGGAATGACGTGTTGTTCGATGCTTCATGTAAGATTGGCAGAATTTGTTCGTCATACAACTCCGCCCCGGATTCAAAGGACTCGGGAGTGAACTCGGTAATGGTTCTCGAGGACCTCCCATCCTCATCTGTTGTTGGGCTCGATGGCTCGTCAAAGAAGTCGTCGAGGCTGTCCAGCTTCGTCACCAAGTCACCAACGTGAACGTCGCCGCGACCCTCGTCAGACAACATCGTCTCGGTTCGCTCCGATGAGCCAAAGTAGCCATACGGGAAGTCATCCGCGTGAAACTCTACTTCAGGTGTCGGTGCAGTCTCTGGCACCATGCCTTCTGATCCTTGGCACGTGTAGAAGGCGGCATGAATATTCGCACGTGTAGCCTCCGTCTTCTTCGCAGGAATTGGAATCGCCCAACCAGATGCTTCTGGAATACCGAAGAGGCTCTGAGTACGCTCATACTCCTTGCGAATGGCCTTCGATGTCGATCGTGTCATGCTCATTCTCAAGTGGTGCTTGTCCATGTGATTCCCGGACATAGTCATAATGTTGTCCAGAACCTCGAGCGCCTCCATGCAGAACTCGGTTTGCAAGAGGCGAAGCAGCGGCGAGATGAGATCGGAGCCATGCCCAGCGAGCTCAGGTTTCCGCATGTCCACATCAGGAATTGCCACGCAGAGGATTCGCATTGTCTGGATTTTGACCCAAGAAAGAGAGTTCGTGAGCAGCCCGATGAGGAATGTGACCATCTGGAAGTCCAAACGGGGGAGGAAGTATTCTCGCAGGGCTCCCCATAGTTCAACGAGGAAGTCCTTGCTGCTGCTGATGCCATGAGACTGTCTGGAAACGAAGTTATGCAAAGCATCGGCAATACCCGAGTATCCCTGACGATCAGCCTCGTCCAGAAGAAGATTCGCCGTTCGCGAAACTTCTTCTCCGGGGCTGCCTCGCTCCATGTCGTTCAAGAACCGGGGGAAATTTGCTAGCAAGGTGAAGAAGAGTCGGTGATCATCGCCAATCAAGCTGTCACTAGGGAGTTGGACCAGTTTATCCATCATGTCGAGAGTTGGCTGCCAGCACAGCGAAGATCTCAGCCCTTTGTGAAGCAAGGGCTGAACACCTTCGAACACGCCATCCCAGCGTTCGGGTTGGCCGCCAGCCAGTAGTCTGCGAACATCATCCATCTGGAAATCCACCTTGGTGAAGAATTTGTTGAGCATCTCGACTGCCTCCAAGAATTCTCGCTCGTTGATGGATTCTAGACAAGCACAAGTCGTCCAAAATAGCTGAGGGAAACCAAGCAGGTCATCGGCATCCAACTTGACAATCAGCGTTTTCAGGGTTGTAAGAATCTCCATTGAAAACGACTGGATCTCGGGGTCATCATCGGCAATCGTGTTGGACAGTCGGGCCAGCATGTCTCCAAGCATATACTGATCAACAGATGTGAGGACACACCTGAAGATTTGGAACGAACGACAAGCGAGATGTCGGACGGGGCAAGACGTCGCCCAAGTTAGAGATAGCCGGGCCCACTGCTCCTTGATACCGGGAAATGTCATCTTAAAGGTGCCGATGACTTTTGTAGTGAGGAATTCCATGCTGGGAGGAACTTTGTTGTCGTGGTCATCGACCTTCCCGTTGCTGTCCTCGTAACCCCAAACTACTGACCGGTCATGTCGTCGGATCAAGTCGATCAGATCCTCAATCGATTTCTTGTCCCCTTCTTGGGCACGGTCGTCGACCTGCGAGATGACCAATTCGTGTATCAAATGGACCAACATCTCGCGGGCCTGTTCCTGAACAAGCGGAGTGTAGTGATCCCACAGCACAGTGACGACCTGGAGGAGAACTGGTACGTTTTCTTGAGTGAGATGAACGGGAGACACCATCAAGTCAACAAGCAAGATGAGAGACAACTGCCCCAGGGAGAAACCGGCTTGCTTGGTCCCGACTGGAAGAGCCTCAGCGAGATCGGCGCAGTAGGGCAGTAGGCTGATATCTGGTGGGGGCGGGATGGCATCTCTCTTCTCGTTGGGAACCATGGCCTTTGGCGTGATCTGCATCAGCAGGAACTCGACAACCTTGATACCTGGCGTGCTGTTCGTGGTGGACAAGAATACGACGATCTGTTTCGCATATTCCACGAAGTTCTGCTCGCGGCGCTCAAGGCACAGCTGCATGATAAAGTCAAGGACCAAGCGAACGTTCCCGGGATGGGGGCCGGTGGCAAGGGCTTGCCACAGGGCCTGGACCTCATTATGTAGGGCTCCGCTGGATTTGATGGTAATCTCCAGTAGATTGGCCAAGAGAACATAAGATTGGGCCGTAGGACCGCCATTCGGATCCAGCTTCAGCTCAATGGACTGGATCCAAGGTAGCACAACAGCAACCACGTTTCGTTGGGCGGCTGGCTGCAAGTCCTTGAAGTACAGAGTGAACTCGGAGAAGATGTGGAAGGCGAGTTCCGTGTGTTGCTTGGCGAGACGCTTTGATATCTCGAACTGCGCCAATTTGTACACGGCCTGGGTTTTGTCGGAGATGCTAATATCAAAATCCTGAACCTTGGAATTGCGTTGTTGACGGGCTTCTAAGGACCGCAAGACTGTTGCCGATTTCGACCTAATCTCGCTCTGATCGTTGCCCAGTGTAAAGAGACAGAGGCCGAGAAGTTTCCAAAATGGACAGGGGTAGTCGATGTGATTTTGGAGTACTTGAGTGACAACAGCAAAGTAGCTCTCAAGTACCTTTGGGACGTCCGCAAGGTAACATCGCGCAATGCAGTGTTCCAACATGTAAGGGTACTCTTGGTTGTGGACGATCAGGTTCTCCAGGGCTCTCCTTCCAATCACATTCATTCGATCGCTCCCCGAGTTGAAGATGGCCTCTATCCAAGCCAGCATTCGACGGATGTCAAATTGCAAAATAACACCGCTCTCGGTGGTGATGCTGATTGATCCCCCACACAATGCAGCCATGGCACTCAGCGCCGCAGTTCTGAGATTCCTCTTCTCAATTTCCATGGCTGCAGTGACAGTGCCTTGTTCACCCAGCGTCTGCTGATCGATGAGAGACTGGCGCATGGTGTCCTCACGAGCCCGTATCTGGTTTTGATTCGGCGAGAATCCACACCAGTCTTCCATCAACGAGAAGGCGGACTTGCGAGCCTCAAACGTCATCCACCGCGAAGGGTCTTTGGTCCGGTTGATGCCTTCAAAAAGGGCTTCCATCAATCCACAGTAGTGGCGTCGGAGCTTTTGGAATTCCCAGTCCATCTGTACTTCTCCATCCATCAGGAAGAGCTTAAGGTCTTTAGTATATGAAGTGAGGTTGCTGAGAAAGAATTCAGAATTATAGACGTCAGGCTCATTGACGAAATGCGACGTTAGTTTAAAGACATGCGTAATCTCGGTTCTCAGGAGATCCATCTTGCGATTGCGCCGCGGGCTGCTGTTGGTTCGCTGGTGCATTCGGGCACGCGCTTCATCGTTGCATCTTGATACTTGACCCTGGAGTTCCTCAAGCAAGGTTCGGTAGATGTGAATATTGATAGATCCCATGGCGACGACGACTGCGTCACGCACAGAGACCGAAGAGACAGAAAGAAGAGGAATCAGGTACTTGAACAGTGTCCGTGCTGTAACAATCTTGTCCTTCGAAATCACCCTCGAGCCCTTCCGGACGTGTTGGGGATCTTGTGGGGCTGGTGCAGCGCCGGGGTCTGCGAGGGTGGTACAGGCAAAGATCAGGTACAACTTCCACTGTTCCACCATTACCTCTGGATGTGCCGTAGCAGGTCTTCCTGCCAAGCGAGCACTTCCTGGGTCGCCGTTGTAGTAAAGACCACGAGATGGCTCAGAGAGGTACACAATCGGCTTATACATCTGCAGAATGCGGTTACAGATGAGGTCCCGACAGATGGTGACGGTGAAGGGACATTGATCGTAGGCGATCCGAATGAGATTGGGGAAGACCTTGAACCACAAGGTTGTGTCGTAGGAGACGTCGCTGGCACACAGCTCAACCAAAGCACCCCGATTGTTGGTGTTCTGAAGGCCTCGCTGCAGCCTACTGCGTTCTGCCACGGAGAGTTGTTCGTCATTGAAATCCATCACCTTGCTGGATTCGTTCTCGAGGATGTCAATGAGCCTCATGTTATCTTTCTCCCCTGAAACGTCTTTCCCAAGAGCAATGTCAAACTCAACAATGAGCCTCAAAACCGTGACGGCAAAGTGGCGAACTCTTCGAGACTGTGAGCAGAGGAAGAACAGTCCATGGGCCTCCGCTTGATCAACCTCGGCCCAGATACTAGACAGATCAAGTTTTAGACCTCGTTTATCGGATGCAGTGGTATCGGACTGATCCATTGCGACTTCCCTAGTCTTCTGCCTTATCTCCTCGATCCATATTTGCAACAGCTCTACATAGAGCCTCAGAGTGTTCTCGATGTGGCCATGACCAAGCATTCCACCATCAGACATGGTCGAGTAGCGATCGTCAAAGTTGAAAATGAAGCGAGCAAAGCCCATTGTTACTTGCTGGGCATGAGCCTGTCGAGCAATTGCTTTCAAAGAGTTTGCCGAAGATTCGGCAATGTTGTATTGTACATGGGCCGTGCCAGTGCATAGTAAGTTAATCAAAGAATTGAAAGGAATGTCAACAGAGAGACAGCGTGGTAACGCCTGCACTGCGACGTGGAGAAGTTCGTAGAATGCCTGCTTCTGATCTGAAGCATTCTGATGGTCATCTTTGCGAGAGAAGGTGAAGGTCTCGGTGATTGGGGTCTTGGGACCCGGACTATTGAACTTCTCGTCTAATGCAGCCTGGCCGCCAAATGTATTATCGCAGATAATGGTGATCTTGCCAAGGATTGTGCAAAACTTGAGATAGTCTTCTCGGACGGCGTCACTCAAAACGTGAGTGAGCACAGGGCGCGTGACGTATTCCTCTTTAAGGGTATTTGTAAGATTTGAGAGAGGGGAGTTGTGGGGTGACGAGACAGCGGGAGAGACGGCAAAACGGTCTGTAGATGCGGTGGGGGTTTCGTAGGTGTGCGGAAAAGGCGGTTGGCCCTGTTCTCCCTTCTCCAAGTCGGACATGATGTAGAGAAAAGCTCGGATCCCAACGACGATCCTGTCAGGATCCAGCTGCTCGACTCTTAGCTCCTTGTTGGAGGTGAATAGATCGGCATTGATGAGAGGAAACACGACAGTTCGGAAGCAGTGTTCCGGATACTTGAATCCAACTATTCGGATGATTTGGATCAAGGGCTCGGTGCAGACGGCATCGGAGGCCACCAAGCTCCGCTTTGAAGAAGGTAGGACCAGCTTCATAATCTCGTCGATCTTTCGGGTAGCGCTCTGAGATGTGTCGTTTGTGCGGTATAGGTAAGTCCAAAGCAGTCGAGAAATGACCTGCAGGCAAAGAGGTTTGGTGAAGCGATCCTTGGTCCTAGTCTGCAGGGGGAGAATAAGTTGAAGCCACTGGGAGGCGAAGTTGTCTGGCGACGAAACGCAGAGCATCGTTGCGGTGAGTGGGAAGGCGACATTCCAGTGTCGTGGTTTCATGAACATCTGAGCAAGGCGAGGCCCGATGGCGGCGAGAACTTCGGCCCATCTTGGATGCATGAAATGGCTGTTGCTGGCCTTTCCAGCGATAGGGAGCAGCAGCATGTCCAGGACTTGGCAGAAGGCGGTCTTAACCCTCTGGCCATGACATTTACTGAATAGGCGGCCAAGTGAGATTAGAAAGTCGCATGACTGCTCCCATGCTTCCTCTGGCGAGATTTTGACCCTAAGATGCTTCATGCCGCCTAGTACTAGTTCGACTTTTCCCTCGGCATCTCGACCCGAAGACGATGTTGGGCTTTTCACCACCCGCTCCTGGAGGGAGCCTTCCAAATCTTCCAGGAACCTCCTAGTAACGCTGGTGAAGTTAATGTGGCTCATGTAACCGAGGAGCTGAGAAAAAAGGTTCCAGTTGGCAAGCTTTAGAGGCGATATCATCAATTGCTCCGTATCGGCAATCTTGAGTTGTCCAAAAATTATGCTCTCCAGCTTGTCCTCCATCTCGGGGGTAATGCAGGCGAGATTGCTCTGGCTGATGACCTCCAGCAGGACCCGGCACAAAATGTATATCGAAACAGCCGATCGGCGCTCGGCTTGAGCAACAAATTCTTGCCTCGCGGCGAGAGTGGGCGGGAAGACGCCGTCGGGACCTCCAGAACCTGGCGGGCCGGCCTGCTGCACAGGCTCCGTGTTCCTTCGCAAAAGAGGGCCTCCTGGCAGCATGCTTCGTGATTGTTGAGCATGACTTCGGGCTTCGTTAGCGGCGTCGCTCTTGCTTTTCCTCCATAGCATCATCGAATCGATTAGGGCCTTCGGTTTGGGGCTCGCAATGTGGCCGAGGGCGACAATCAGCTGGTCGAAGGCGGGATCGACACCAGGTCCGCAGATTTGTTCGATATTGGGTTCGGGTTCGAAGGGCACCGTGACGCACTGCGTTAGCTTCTCCTCGGCCTGTGCTATGAACTACAACGGGGTCAGCCAGAGATGGTGAAAGGGGTTCACACTGGGTACCAGCACTGACCGAGGTGAACAAGACGTGCAAGGCATACTCGCCAACCGTCTTTTGGTCATCCTTGTGGTGACGGGAAGACTGAGAATGGTGAGGAGCATGGTCACGCCTGGACTTGCTGTGCATGCGCTCCAGCTTGCGATGGGTTGCGCCGAGAGGGGACAGGTCGGCGGCGGCGGCGGAGGTGGAGCGGTCCATCTGGATGCTGCTGCTGCTGGAGACAGATGTAGGCGGCCGTGATGGATATGAGGCATCACCATCCATGCGGGCAGCGACCGACTGCATGTCCGGGCGGTCGAGACTGGCGCCGGCGGCAGCAATCATTTGCGGGCTGAGGGGGCTAGATTTGGCGCTCGCCTGGCTGCCATTTCTCGAGTGCTGGATGCCGTGGACGATGGAGGTTTGGCGGTGATGGCCGTAGTTGGCGATCTTGGGGTCGACAACGCGCTCGACGACGCCTCCGATGGCTCCTCGCGAGTGCGGTGCGTAGATGCGCGGCGACGTCAAGGGCGGGGGCTGCGAGATCTTGTCGGCCGAGGAATCTCGTGAGTGCGAAGGGCGATGGGGCGGGTCAAGAGCGGGACGGAGGGTTCGGTCCCAACTGGCCTCGTCCTCATCCTCTTCGTCGAGTCTTGAAACGGACCGGGGAGAGAACCTGAGCGGATCCTGCAGGTGGTCCGGCAGCGGCTGCGACGGCAACGGCACTATTTGGTGTCACAAGGGGCTGTCAGCGATCATGTCCTTCACCGAGCCATGCCTTGTCTCTGGCCGTGGAACTTGGCTGGGGGAGGGCCCAAGGGCGAGGTTAGCTGCAGGCTAGCTCCGGTGGCAAGCGCTGTCAGTTTGACGCGACGCTGGGCGGTGCTGCAGCCCAACGAGGGCATTCCCGCTGTGCAACGCAGGTACGTACGTCCTCAGGGCGGGAGGAGGACGAGGAGGGGCGGGAGGCGGATGGCGGGCACACACACTTATAGGTCGTCGACTCACCCATTTCAACTCGGATTCAGCCGCAGTCCCATGATCTTGGGCTGTCGGTCGGTCCCAGAGACAGGCTGGCAAGTAGGGCACTTGGGTAGGGCACGATGCGAAGTCTGGAAGCGAGGGGACAACCGCACGAGGAGCAGCGGAAGGTTGGCTGGCAAACATGGAAAACGGCACATGCACGTAATTAGGTGGACAGCCGACTTTGGACTTGGGCATTGGCGACAATGACGCTACTGTCCGAGCGCCGAGCCTGGGTGGGCTCTCTCCCAGGTCCGCTGGGTGACGGCG
The DNA here is from genome assembly GCA_030864175.1 of Neonectria faginata. Classification (NCBI taxonomy): domain Eukaryota; kingdom Fungi; phylum Ascomycota; class Sordariomycetes; order Hypocreales; family Nectriaceae; genus Neonectria; species Neonectria faginata. Next base: position 3,864,466 of record JAULBG010000001.1, on the reverse strand, counting down.
GCGGCGGGTCGGCGGCCAGAACTCTCGAGAAGGGACGGGATCAATCAACAAGTAACAAGTAACAAGCAACAAGAGGCTGCAGCTGCAAATGCAGCGCGACCAGCGCAACCAGCCAAGAATTTCGGGCTTCCCACGTCCTCGGCATCCATGCAAATCTGCAAGGGCCACGGCCTATCAGCGCCTTGCCGTGAGACATGGGCAGAACACGCGCCACAGCGGGCGATCCATTGGCTGGGAGAAAAGGGGTCTGGGGTCCAGTCGGGAGATCTTATCTGGGTAAGTACCCAAGTACCTGGCTGTCAACGGATGGATACGCCGTAATGCTATGAACGAGAGGATGATTAATTATTAGTGATGGTGTGGATGGACAGCATGACGCGCTGAGACTTTAGATAGCCCGTATCGAACTATTGTCATCCACACTCTCAAGCCTCGACGAGTGTTGTGAGAGCCAAGAGCTTCATGCCATGCTGCTGGGGAAGGATGATGACCGCGTGCGTCAAGTCCAAATCCTGTTCAATGAAAGGCCATGCTTGCTTGATTTCCTAGCCCAACCAGGCCATGAGCACCGTCTTGCTATGCGGCAGTTAACGGGCACCTCAACTAATTTGAATTGTGATCTTCGTACGAAGATGTGCCCGTTTGTTGACTGGATGGTGGATTCTGTGTGAATATCATGTCCGTAATTAGTAAGAGTACTGAGGTCGATTGCGCTTTGACAGCCTGCCACGCTCGACTTACTTCTGAATGATATTCCACAGGTCCCTTTTCTACCAGGACATACCACTACTGATTACGGATGCCTCTCGTGCTCTTTCGAGATAGATGTGAAGCAGTTAGACCATTCGCTCATTACTCGAGTCAGTGGACCAATGGACAACATCCAGAGCCATGAGCGCCCCGCTACTGATGAAGCAAGGATCTCGGATACGCGGTGGGGTGTCTCACCTTGACAGCCTCAATACCAATGATATCATAAATAGTCGCGAAATCCAAGGTTTAGTCTGGGATGGTAGCTGAATTGGAGCCTGGTGACAATTACCTAGACCTAGAGCAGGTGCTCTCAACGAACCCAGGCAACTTGGTCACGGCGCCATTCTCCCTTTTAAAAAGGGCATCCATCGAGGGGCGAGAGGGAGGAGAAAACGGGCCTTCGTCTTGACGAGCTAGGCAAGCAAATTAGACTACGGTAAGAAATACGAATAATTGCCATATGGAGTACTGGAATCCATATAATGCTGGGCCAACGACCCCCTACCAAACGGCTCACCTTCGTTGTCCAAGCAGCCGGACGTGGAAAACAGGAGATAGGATACACATTACTTGATGCGTATGACCTTCTGGACGAGTCATTATTTTGTGTATTCACAAAGGAAACCCACAGTTCCGAACTCTCAGTATCAAGGCCTTGACCTACCGATCAACTCCGAGGACCGTCAACAAAGTCGGGGTTCCGGATACCGGACTCTCACCTCGGGACCTGGTGGGGCCTTGATACCGAGTATGTCCGTAAAGCGGCGTGCCCAAGGGGAGGAGCAGAGGGGTTGCGCTGTCCAGGCCGGGGTGATAGCCGAGCTCAAAACTGTCGCATGACAGGAAATACACCTTCTCTGACTGCCCACCGACTTACTTATGTATGACGATTGGAACTGGCGGCTTGTCCCGTTTCCTAATTACAGATGACGGAGCAGATCCGCAGGCTGGCGGAGGGTTGGACGTCGGCTATTCATTGCTTTGGGCAACCAGAACCAGAGTCCGGAGATCGGCCGGGAGGGATGGAGGGGTCACCACGGCACCACCATGGCACCTTACCATAAATATGCACGCACTAATCAATCGTTCCGTACGCGCTCCCCCTCACTCGCCATGGCAGAGCGAAAACTGCTCCGAGTAACATGGCCTCTTTTGGTGTGTTAGAGGGATTACCCAGTTAGAGCGTGGATACCATTACCGAATGAAGCCATGGTGTGAAGTGTCTGCGAATACTGGGTGCGGAAACTGTCCACTGTCAACCCGCATGCCTTGGACCCGTGAGTATTAGGCCGTTGATAAGGGGTCGCAATGGAAGGCGATGGAAACGGATCGCCCGAAACATCGACTTGACGAGTGATCGCAGTCCCGCGGTTGAGACTCAGTAGGAGCATTACTATCCAGTTGGAAGCCCGGCCTGCGGAATCGTTCATCGAATTCCTACGACTGTGGAGAACTGCGTGTTCGGTTTCGGAATCCCGGAATTCTCAGTACGCAGCAGCTTATGGAAAGTTACCAAGGATGATAGTAGTAATTAGGGCAAGCACAAACGAAAACATGGGTTCGGTCATGGCACCACGTTCACCGCACGGGAGCGGGCATGTCCGACGGTCCGGGGTCCGGCCTCCGTCAACGTTCCCGGGTCCATACGTACAATGGAATACATCTACGAGGCACGAAGTACAAAGCACGAATAGATTCACGATTACAATGAAGAACAATTCGGGGTAAGGCAGTGCGCAGGTAGCACTGCTGACCTCCACGGCTGTCGCTCGAGCCAGCCAAGGATTTTCCCGGGTTTTGTTGGTGCACCAGGTGGGTGATAAATAGACCATCGATCCTGGATGCTGCGCTAGCAGTGGGGGAAATGGCACCTGGCGGGTGTGTGCGAACCCTGTATTCCGTGAGGCTACGGTACCTAGTAGCGCACGGATTGTAAGGGACCTGCCTGGACTCTGGCCTCAAGCCGATTCCGCCAGATAAAGCAGCCGACCCATTCCGAAAGGTAACGAACCGCCATCGCTGCTGCCTTTTGTCTTGGAGCCAGATTTCCTTCTCACCCGTTTCCTTCTGTTCCTTTCATGTTCAAGTTGGGATTCGCAGCCTAGATTGCCTGACACCATCCCGTCCGACTCGCTGTGTCGGGGCTCGTGAGTCGCTTCATCCATCTTCCCAAGGCGAAATTGCCGAGTGTTCGTCCCGGCCACGTTACGGACTTACTGACAGACGTGTCTGCCAGGCAATTTGCGCCACATCCCGCCCAAGCCGCTGTCCTTCACCCCCGCCTCCTTTCCGATTGCCGATCTACGGGCGACTTTTCCACCTGTGACCGAGGCGACATCGCATCTTCCAAGCGCTTCCCGCACTTCTCGACTACCGAATTTGGTGCGGCCGATAATCTCGGCTCCTACAACGGCAGTTGGCGGCTCACCTTTTCACCTTATCATCCACCGCCGTCCCCTGCAGTGCGCTCCGGTACGCGCTCGTGCTCGCCATCACCCCAAGACACCATGGCCGAACTTGACACGCTGGACGTCATCGTCCTGGGGGCCATCCTCCTCGGAACCTTGGCATACTTCACCAAGGGCAAGGTATGGGGAGTCACCAAGGACCCCTACGCCAATGCCTTCGCCGCCACCAACGGTGCGAAGGCGGGGCGCACGAGAGACATCGTCGAGAAGATGGAGGAGGAGGGCAAGAACTGCCTCATCTTCTACGGCTCCCAGACCGGCACTGCCGAAGACTATGCCTCGCGTCTTGCCAAGGAGGGCAAGAGCCGCTTCGGTCTCGAGACCATGGTCGCTGACCTCGAGGAGTACGACTTCGAGAACCTGGATACTGTCCCCAACGACAAGGTGGTCATGTTCGTTCTCGCCACCTACGGCGAGGGCGAGCCCACCGACAACGCCGTCGACTTCTACGAGTTCATCACTGGTGACGACGCCTCTTTCTCCGAGGGCAGCGATCCCGCTCTCGGCAACCTTAACTACGTCGCTTTCGGTCTCGGTAACAACACGTATGAGCACTACAACTCTATGGTCCGCAATGTCAACAACGCTTTCGAGAAACTCGGTGCCCACCGCATCGGCGAGGCCGGCGAAGGCGACGACGGCGCTGGTACTATGGAAGAGGATTTCCTGGCTTGGAAAGACCCTATGTGGGCGGCCCTGGCTGAGAAGCTGGGCCTGGAGGAGCGCGAGGCTGTGTACGAGCCAACCTTTGCCATCGTCGACCGCGACAATCTGACCGCCGAATCAAGCGAGGTTTACCTCGGTGAGCCAAACAAGATGCACCTCGATGGAACTGTCAAGGGACAGTACAATGCCCACAACCCCTACATCGCCCCCATCCCTGAGTCCAGAGAATTGTTTACCGCCAAGGACCGGAACTGTCTCCATGTCGAAGTTGACATCAGCGGATCCAACCTCAAGTACGAGACTGGAGACCACATTGCTGTCTGGCCCACGAACCCTGGCGAGGAGGTTGACCGCTTCCTTGATATTCTCGATCTTTCAGACAAGAGGCACAGTGTTATCAGCGTCAAGGCTCTGGAGCCTACTGCCAAGGTGCCTTTCCCGACACCCACTACGTACGATGCCATCCTCCGTTATCACCTCGAGATCGGCGCCCCTCTTTCGCGTCAGTTCCTCTCTACTCTCGCCGCTTTTGCTCCCAACGACGAAGTCAAGGCCGAGATGAACCGCCTCGGCAACGACAAGGATTACTTCCACGGAAAGACTACCCCTCACTACTACAACATCGCTCGCCTGCTGTCTTCTGTCAGCAAGGGTGCTAAGTGGACCAATATCCCATTCTCTGCCTTTATCGAGGGCCTGACCAAGCTCCAACCCCGTTACTACTCCATCTCGTCTTCCTCGCTGGTGCAGCCCAAGAAGATCTCCATTACTGCCGTTGTCGAGTCGCAGATGATTCCAGGACGCGAGGATCCATTCCGAGGTGTCGCAACCAACTATCTACTGGCCCTGAAACAGAAGCAACACGGAGAATCTAACCCTCACCCGTACGGCCAGACCTTCGAGATTGCTGGCCCCCGAAACAAGTACGATGGTATTCGCGTCCCTGTCCATGTTCGCCACTCCAACTTCAAGCTCCCATCGGATCCTAGTAAGCCCATTATCATGATCGGACCTGGAACTGGTGTCGCCCCTTTCCGCGCCTTTGTCCAGGAACGTGCCAAGCAGGCCAAGGATGGTATCGAGGTTGGACGAACCCTGTTGTTCTTCGGCTGCCGAAAGGCTTCCGAGGACTTCATGTACGAGTCTGAGTGGGCGGTAAGTTTCATGATATGACCGTTATCTCGTACTATGCTAATGCACCTTTCAGGAATACAAGGAGGCCCTTGCTGACAAGTTTGAGCTCATCACTGCATTCTCGAGACAGGGTTCCAAGAAGGTATACGTCCAACACCGACTCAAGGAGCGATCGAAGGAGGTCAGCGAACTGCTATCCCAACGGGCTTATTTCTACGTCTGTGGTGACGCCGCGAACATGGCACGTGAGGTCAACACTGTCCTTGCCCAGATCTTGGCGGAAGGACGCGGAGTCTCAGAGGCCAAGGGCGAGGAAATCGTCAAGAATATGAGGGCAGCCAACCAATACCAGGTACGTGATTCATCAGAAGGCTACGGACGATCGACATCCAAAGGCGGTCATGTCCCAGGAAGCCACTCGCCCCTCGCAAAGAAAAAGAAAAAATTGCTAACTCGTTCGTTCACAGGAGGATGTCTGGTCGTAAAGAAGCGGTAAGCACGCGGTGCCCCCATTGGGATGGTGGGCATGGCAAATGCCTATCATGTTTTACGACAGATCAAGGGCGAGCCCTGCTCCCCAGGGAAACTAAGATGACCTTATATGAACTAGAACTTCATTTTTACTAGAGAAAGAGATGGATGAAACTACCTACTGGCAGTGTCTGGTGGTGTCCATCTAAGCACTTTTGGTGTATTTCTCGGCAGCCTGGGTACAGCATTAGAGTATCCAATATCACATTACCTAAGCCATTTGACGTCTTGCAGGACCGGCGCCACAGGTGTCCTGGTTGTAGGATGCGTGCATCAGCTGGGCAAATGAGCAAGCTAAGGTAAAAGAGGGTTTCTCGCAATCAAGGACATGTGAGGAAACATTAAAAGTACTACTCCGCGGATGTAGTGTAGTAGGATCTGCGACTTTTACTTCGTTCGGCTTGGTAAACCCCGAGATAGTCTGTGTAGCGCCCCAGGATAATGTTCCTTGTTACATCATCCCGCCATGCCTAGTACTTAGTGCCTGGGAAGAGAATACCTCCCTGTTCTCCTGCGAGGCTGCCTTGAACTTGTATCCTAGGATATGGTTATTTGACAGTGTCTCAGCCTCGTTAAACACGCTGTAGCCATGGACGCGGAGCTGGGTGTGACAGAAATCCATTCCATGGCCAAGGATCTGGCCCGAGTTGGATCTCGTGGCACAGGGTAAATTGCTATCATACGTGGACCACAACATCGTGTGGTAGGAAAAAGGTCCTGTGGGGGATGCATGATTCACCGACAAGTCTGAGCTCCTGGTTTCCGACCACACCAATAAGGTACGTAGATGCACATCCCGCAGACCACAGCAAGTAACTTTGCTGGCGTGAAAGACAAGGGGGACGATTGGAAGGTTGATAATTAGAACGAATCAATAAGCGCGCTTGATTACTTTGGAATATCTTGCTCTTGCATCCCGTCCTGCACTTGTCGTTGCTTTTGGCTCGGGGAGTCGGAGGCGGCGAATCGCTTGCTTTCCAGAGGCAAGGGAGAAATGGGGCACACAGCCACTATCCAGAACGGTGGATGGGCGGAAATGTATGCATCACTGCCTGGTGGTTGATCTGGGATCAGAGAGCTGTTTGTTCCAACTGTTTTTGTGATCTGTTCTGGAGAACAAGGCCTGGTTGCCTGCTATTCGTGACGCATGAATCACGCCTCTGCTGAGGACGTTGCCCTAATGTCGGCGACTCTCACGCACAAATGGCCACTGGAACTGAGGTAAGCTGGTGACGGGAGGGAGCATTCTGCCAATCCGTCGCCCAGGGTTGTAGTTATGATGGTGTTGCTAGTAGCCAAGGTACTCAGTGAGGGGATGTATGGAGCTACTGCAAAAGCAATATGAGACGTGTTAGAACGAACATGACTGGAATGTCCAGGCGAACGGCGTAGGCGGCATACTAGCCCAGTGCTATTGAAAGTTGCCATCAAAGACCGCCTTTTCGAAATGTGGCATCGCTGTGGGCGACTGGGCATCAGGGTAAAATCGAATCTGGCCCGCTGCATCCATGTCAGCTCACCTCCGCAACAAATTTGGCTTCGCGGTTAGCTCCTTGGTCACTAAAGTGCCTCGTTTGGATACCAGTAGCTACAGTCGAGTCGAATCTGTAGGGATGGGAGTTGAAGCTGCTAAGCCAGGCTGGCGGTTGAATCGTGTCTCTGGATGTCTGAGGGGAGCCAGAAAACCACGGCAAGCTCATTCGCAGGCTGCATCAAAATTGGGTTTCGTAGCAGTGGCAGTATAAAGGTACCTATAAAAGCTGCATCGATCCACACCGTGTTCGCGGAAGGCATGATCCTGTTGGTCGAGTAAATGGCTGAACATTAGCCGCCCTCCGTTCCCCGACACTACCAGTTTTCAAATAGAATTAAACCGAAAAATTCCTCAGCATACCCGTCTATTTGAATGATTTCGATTCTGCTTCTGAATCCTCGAGTTGTAGCGGTCGATTTGCTGGTAAGAAGTGAGGAGCCTTGATGGGAACAACTGCCCCTTGCACGACGAGGACGACGAGAACGACGAGAACGATAAGCCGACGTCCGATTAGTTACGCAAACTTACGGAGGCACGGCTGTAGATTCTCCTATAATGGAGTGCTGAATTTAAGCGTTGCTACTGAGATTCCTCCGAGTAAGTTGCTGAAGGAAGGGCACCTCCTTGACCTCGAACCGAAGCATCAGAGTGGCTTCCATTGCGCGAGGCGGCCTCCCTACTGCCTCAATATCCATTATATTGGGTTCTGACTAACCCGGATGAAGCCCAAACACACCTGCAGCAAAGAAGACTCGCCTCCTGACATCATAGGCCATAGAGATTCCGCTCGCTGCATGTTGGACCTGCATTGTCTACCGGCACAACGGTGAACTCTCCTCTACCCCTTTGGCCTCCTTTTTTATGGGCAACTGCAACGCGACTCGGCGCGACTCTGAAGAGGAAAACAATAGAAACGCGGTAGTCTGCAGCACCGATTCATTGTTCATACGGCTCTCTCACATTCACCTCGGGGCGTTCCATCTCGCGGCTCTATTACTTAAGAACGCCCTGCCTGCCAGCTGCCAGCTGCCAGCTGCCTGCCACCGTCTGTCAGCGAACACGTCCATTTGGCAGCCTGCTGCAACACCACCGTCACAGCCACCGACTGCCCGCTGCCCGCTGCCAGCTGCCCGTTATTCACGCCTACCGACATATTTAAATCTTGCCCACCACCTCCTTCCTCCTTCCTCCTTCTCTCCTCCACACCTTCTTCCTTCTTGATATCTCCCCTCGTTTACTCCTTCTGTCTTTATCTCTGACGGGTGTTGACAGCGCCTTCATACACAACGCCAGCTTATCCGCTTTACCTTACCTTCCGACTACTGGTCTTCCTTTAATCACTACCCATTCCTCTTACCTTGCCCATAGTCGTCACAATCATCCTTGGCCCTTCCCCTTTTGGAGTTCGAGCTCATTATTTGCTACTTACCAACCTTACCACGGCCTGTGGACTCGCCTTCCTTTGGTATAGACACTTGCAGGCTTAGGTAAGTCGTCCCTCCTCCATCCTTTCTCGCCATCCTCTGCGAAGCTCCCTTTTCTTCTCTTCCTCCTCTCCCATCCTCCATTCTTCTTCTTCTCACATCTCCACTGGTTCTCGCCACTCTCCTTCAAGCCAACCTCCCGTGGTGGCCGATCTCTTCAGAACCCCATCTTGCTCGATAGCTTGTTCTATCTTACTTACTCTCGCTTCATCTCAGACTCTTGGTACCCAGCATTTGACGTTGTTGGTCTCTCCCCTCGGGATCCTCCTTGTACCACCAGGTAGTTGGCGTTCTGTCAACGGTGAGTTCACTGTCCCATTCATCTTTCCTGCCTCCTTCTGTCTTCGCTCTGCCCTCTCTTCTCCTTGGTCTTGATTCTAGGCCGGTTTGGAATGGTCATTGGCGATGGCATCCTGCACGATCTTACAACTTGGTCTTCCATCCCGTCACCCTCGGCCAGTCTTCCTCTCCCTCTCCTGCTCGGTTAACTGCCCAATATTTTCTTGTACATACATGCCTCCCGGACTAGTTCTGACAAGAACCTACAACAGAATCTTTGCACTACAACTTGATCATTCGCCATTTCCAACAACTTCTGAGAAGTTCATTTGTTGACAGTGAGGTAAGTACAGCATTCTATTCAAGGCCCCTGACCTCTCGCCTCAGGGTCGACGCAATGCCACTTGCATACCCAGCCAATCACCTCTCACCCTCTCCGAAACTCATCAATGCCTGACTACACAGATCTTCCCCTTGAAAATCATATTTCTGTGGAATTAATGAACTGACATCTTAACGGCGCAGATTCACTCAAAGTTATCATCACTTGACAACCAAGATGGAACCCGGTAGTATCCCACCGCCATATCTCGGCCAATCCAACCGAGGCCATCACTCTCATCTTGCGCTCCCTGGGTCCGCGGAGCACAACGGCATGATGAATCAGTTCCAGGGCATGACCCTGGGCGGTATGAACATGGCCAACGGCACGGCTCCTCTCCATATGGGACCTTCGTACATGCTTGGGCCCGAGGGCCAATTCGTCTTGGCACCTATGCCTGCTTCGCAACCCATGGGACTGGGTCATTCAAACGAGAACGGGTACAACACCTTTTCTCTCAACGGTCCATACGCCAACCCGTATGTTGGCATGCCCGTTCCTCTTGTGCCGTTCACCCCTGGACGCGCCAGCACTGCACACCATCGAATGGACCGTGGTCACTCGGACGTTCCAGCTTTGGAGAACCGCCGTGGGTCTTACTCAACCACCGAGTCCACACCACCGACTCCTTTCTACACTGGCATGTCGCACCGTGAGAATGGCCCTCGCGTTGCAAGCCTCGATCGCTCGACGTACACCACTCCTTCTCCACAGCAGTTGGGGATGACGAACTTGCATGTCGACGCTCCTGGTAAGCCAGCTCTGCCATCGATTTCCGAGCATGCTCTAGAAGAGCTCTTGAAGAAGAACCCTGCGGTTCCCAAGGCAGTTCCCGCCGTCTTCACCCCTCCTGGTCAGATGAAGAGCCTGGAGCAGAGCCTTGAAAACCGAATTCCAGGAAATCGGAACGTGTACATTCGTGGTCTTCACCCTACCACTGATGATGAGCTGCTCTACCAGTTTGCCGTCCGCTTCGGTGCCGTTGAGACATCCAAGGCGATCATCGACACAGGGACTGGGGCATGCAAAGGGTAAGGTTTTTTTGTTGTCTTTCTGATGTATTTCTGACAACCATCTAGCTTTGGGTTTGCCAAGTTTTTCGATGTCACCGACTCGGAGACATGCATCCGCGGATTCTACCGTCTTGGTTACGAGGTCGGGTTTGCGAGAGTAAGTATTCGTCCCGTCTATGCCTATCGTGCGCGTCCATTCTAACCAGTCATTCAGGAGTCCTTCAACTCTCGTCTTAAGGCCGAGGGAGACGAATCGTCTACTAATCTTTACATCTCCAACCTACCAAAGACTTTGACTGAAGTTGTAAGCTGCACTTGAACCTTCCTATCCACGGTTTTTATGCTCATCTATGCAGGAACTTGGGACTATTTTCTTGGGGTACACCATCTTGTCAAGCAAGATTCTTCGGGACAGTATGGGGAACAGCCGGGGCGTTGGCTTTGCCCGGTAGGTTTCATGTTCCCAAACAAAGTGTACAGTGCTGACCTCTCTACAGCTTTGAAAACCGCGATGTCTGTGATGACATCATTCGAAAGTTCAACGGTGTTGGCATTGGGGAGGAAGGATTACTGATGAACATTCGATATGCAGACACTCCCGCTCAAAAGGAGCTCAAGCGTGTCACTGCGGAGCGTCGGCAGTTCCGCACCAACGAGTACAACATTGGTGCCTACGGCACTCCTCTCGTGGGCATGAACCCAATTATGTACGGTGCCCAGCCTCAGCAATGGCGACGCCCTCTCCCGCCAACCACTCGCCTGTAAGTATTAACCGCGATGTTCTCACTGGAAAGCTTCACTGACTCGGATACAGCACCCCGAACGTCGCAGCTCCCGCATCGACCTCCGCGGCTTCTGAGGGTGGTATTCGCGCCAGGCCTTCAGGGCCACTCCAAGGTGCCCGGTACGACGGTTTGTCTGGCCGCTATCGGGGCATTTTCTAATCTCTTGACTAGGACGGCCACGAGTTCGAGCGCAGATGAGACAATTACCACGCCCACATCTTCCGAATGCGACGAAAGCGTCACCATTCATGCGGACACAATCGTTGTCAGCGCCTCCGTCGACTCGTCTCCGTCCGTCAAGAAGGAGTCTTCTTTGAAGAAGGAAACCCAGTAGCGTGGACATGCTGTTTGGCATGAACTAATGTTGCGCAATCATGACACCCATTGCATTATTTCTCTTCTTCCTACTAATCGCGGTCTCTTGGAAGTTGGAACTGTCTTCTTACAACATCAAGGCAGTGTTATGCAATGACGGAACATGTTATGGCCCAAGGTAGCTGGTACGCTTGATGGCTTGTGTTATGGCCTATTTTATGAGCTCTTGTACTTTAGATTCTAGGGAGGACAGTCGTGCCATTAAAAGTCTGAAATGTTGGCCTTTAGCCGAACGGAATAAAGAACCATCATCTCTGACTACTTTTCCGTGTAAAGTAACAATCATCTGCGCGATGTAATAACAGCTGGTAGAGTACAAGAATGGAGCCGACATCGTGCAGATATGGGAGCAAAGTTCTTGGATTTTGGTGCATGCTTCATGGGTATCATTACATCTTTATCTTAAACTGTCAGCTTAGCCATGGATTCTTCGACTGGGACTTCCGCATTCCGAGCATCGGGTCCTAGAAGGCCCTCAGATGCCCCGCCATCATCCTCAGCCTCCTCTTCGTTGTCTCCCTCACTATCGTCCTCGTCGTCCTCGTCGTCCTCGTCCCCATTTTGGTCCTTTGTCTCTGCCTTTGCCCTGATTGCGGCCTCTAAATCCTTCAACATCTTTTTGGTGAACCCGGATGCCTCGGCTGACGCGTCGAGTCTCTTGGCGCCATCTTTACCCATGCTTTTCTTCGCATTCTTGAAAAAGGGACCTTTCTCCGAGGTCACAAAGTGAAAACGTCTCTCGAAGAAGCGTTTTATGCAGTTGACATCTCGATCAAAGTACATTTCTGCATTTTCGTGCTCCATTGACACCATTTGGGGGAAGTCGATGATGATGGGCTCCAATGTCAGACTTTCCTCGCCGTTTTCCCCTTTTGACCTATTCTCCTTGACTAAAATGTTGAACTCGTTGTAATCGCCGTGGATCAGGCCATGCTTGGCAAGTCGAAGGATAAGGCCGATCAAGTCGGCATATAGCGATGCTGGATCGGGGACCTCGGCGATTTGGCGAAGGGGAAACGCGTCAATCAAGCTCATGACAATTGTGTGTCGTGACTGAGCCAGCGGCTCCGGCACGGGAAACCCTTCTTCGCGAAGGGCTTTCATGAAGGAAAACTCCTTCATGGCAGCTAGCCTGGAAAGGTACATCCAGGACCCGGAAGATCCTTTCTTGAGGTAGTCTCGGTTCGACTTGACGGTTCGGAAGGATATTCGGCCGAGTCGATGGATCTTGAGCACCAGCTGCGTGCCTGTCTGGTCTGCGACGACCATGATGTCACTCTCCTTGCCCACACCGATGCGGCTTCCGACACTGTAGACAACATTCCGCTGGGAGTGGGTGTGAAGAGCGAGATAGTCGAGGCCACCGTACGTCAGACGGTAGCCATCGTACTTGGCCTCCTTTACTCGGGCGATCAAGTTGACCTTGGCAAGAGCAGAGATGCTCCTGTGGACACCGCTGGGGCCTCCGCGAAGGCGGGCGATCTTTTCAATCAGGGCAGTCGGGACAAGTTCGTGGTTTTTGCTGCCCATCTCGACCTAAACTCCTGTGTTAGCGGATCACGAGCGAAACCTTGATGAACTCGTACAGACATACTGCCGCCAGAACTCGCCAGTCCTCGGCGATGAGGTATCGCATTGCCTTGGTGTCCAAAATCATGATGGGCAGGTGCTTCTGAGTCTGGCATGCAAATTTCGGAAGATAGAGACCCGGTGGATGTATTAACTTCGTCGGGAATTCATTGGGACGTGGGGTTGAGCATTGAGATGTCGTCGCATGGTGGGGTTATCCCAGAAATTTTGGCGATAAGATCGCATCGATGATGGAGAGAGCCTTATCTCGGGTATTAATCGGATAACAGGGACGGCACGTGATGGCGAGGCTGGAGCGGACCCGTTTTGCAGGCGGCAGCGCCTGGCGTAACCCAGAGCTACCTGGATACAGCACAGCACCTTGAGCTTTACCAAGCGGCTCCATCTCCTTCCATCTACGCAGACGAATACCCACGACCACATCAGCAATCCGACATCATCACTCCAAAATATTGGCGAACCTAAAACATACGCCATCTGAATATCCTCTTGCGACCTTTCGCCCTCCCCAATCTGTTCTGCGGAGCTGCCACAGGCGCCTAAGCCGTCGACGTCAACATGGCTCAGGACAGCGAACTGCCCAAGACGGCAGACAAGGGCAAAGGCAAGGCCGTGGATGATGCGAAGAAGGACAAGCCCGTGTCGAATGGCAAGAAGGAGGATGACAAGACTCAGAGTACGGGTACCCTGTTGTATTTGCAATGCGCCCTGTCGCTAACCAATGCCTAGCCGCCGAGGAGGAGCTCAGCGAGGAGGACCAGCAACTCAAGAATGAGCTCGACATGATTGTTGAGCGTTTGACAGTGAGTAGCTCGAGGCGAGACACCTTGGCGCGCTCGCACGGATATCTAACGGCGACCAGGAGTCAAACAAGGATCTTTATAAACCCGCCCTGGAAGCGATGAAGACCTCCATCAAGACGTCGACGTCATCCATGACCGCAGTACCGAAGCCGCTGAAGTTTCTGCGACCACACTACGAGCCGTTGACCAAGCTGTACGAGGAGTGGCCAGAGAGCGAGGAGAAGACGTCGCTGGCGGATGTTCTCTCCGTCATCGGTATGACCTTCTCGGACGAGGACAGACAAGATACCCTCAAGTACCGACTCCTGGCCCCGACGTCTGATATTTCCTCGTGGGGACACGAGTATGTCCGACATTTGGCGCTGGAGATTGGCGAGGTATACGGAAAGCGCATCACAATTGACGAGCCCACGAAGGACTTGGTTGATCTGGCCCTGAGCTTGATCCCCCTCTTCCTCAAGAGCAACGCTGAGGCTGATGCTGTGGATCTTATGAGCGAGCTGGAAATTATCGAGCAGCTCCCCAAATTCGTCGACGAGAACACTTATGCGCGGGTGTGTCTATACATGGCCAGCCTGGTCAACCTCCTCACCTACCCCGACAACGAGACATTCCTCAGGACCGCACACAATATCTACATTGAGTACAAACAATTCGCCCAGGCAATGGTTCTTGCCATTCGACTCCACGACGTCGACCTGATCAAGGCCGACTTCGACAAGGCTGAGGATCCCGCCTTGAAGAAGCAGCTGGCATTCTTGATCGCGCGCCAACGAATAGTCCTGGAGCTTCCCGGTGATTCAGAGGAAGAGCAGGAGACCTCGGAGTGCCTTTCCAACCTTAAGTTATCGGAACACTTCAAGGCGCTCGGTAAGGAGCTTAACATTCTAGACCCCAAGACGACGGAGGACATCTACAAGAGCCACCTCGAGAGCAGCCGAGTTGCCGGAATGACCAACTTGGACTCTGCCCGTCATAACCTCGCTGCTGCATTCGTCAACGCCTTTGTCAACGCCGGATTCGGCAACGACAAGATGATGCTGGTGGATGGCGAGAAGGAGACCTGGGTGTGGAAGACGAAGGCCGATGGCATGATGTCTACCGTCGCTTCGATGGGTACGCTTCTGCTTTGGGATATCGAAAATGGCCTCGACAAGATTGACAGGTACACTTACTCGTCTGAACCTGAGATCTCGGCTGGTGCCATGCTTGCCATCGGTATCATGAACTCAGGCGTTCAGATAGATTCAGAGCCTGCCCTTGCTTTGTTGGGCGACGCCGACAAGCTGCACCACCAGAACCCCCTGATCCGAACAGCTTGCATCATGGGTCTGGGTCTGTCCTACGCCGGCTCAAACAAGGAAGACGTCCTTGAACTTCTCTTGCCCATCATCTCCGACTCCTCTCAGGATATGCAGATCTCGGCTATGGCGGCTTTGTCTTGCGGTCTCATCTTTGTCGGCTCTTCTCACCCCGAAGTCAGCGAGGCCATCATCACGACACTGATGGACGATGACCGAAAGAGCCAGCTGACTGACAAGTGGACACGATTCCTGGGCCTGGGCCTGGGACTGCTGTTCTTCGGACGACAAGAAGAGGTCGACGTCATTCTGGAGACTCTTAAGGCCATCGACCACCCCATGGCCAAGGCCACTGCTGTCCTAGCTGAGATCTGTGCGTGGGCCGGCACTGGCGCTGTGTTGAAGATCCAGGAGCTGCTGCATATTTGCAACGAGCACCAGGAGGAGTCTGATGAGAAGAAGGGCGACGAGCTTCTTCAGGCTTATGCCGTCATTGGCATTGCCCTAGTGGCCATGGGTGAGGACGTTGGGCAGGAGATGGTCTTGCGACAGTTCGGCCACCTCATGCACTACGGCGAAGCCAACATCCGAAAAGCTGTACCCCTGGCCATGGGTCTCATCAGCCCTAGCAACCCCCAAATGAAGGTCTACGACACCCTTTCGAGATATAGTCACGACAACGACCCTGAGGTCGCCATCAACGCCATCTTCGCCATGGGTTTGCTAGGTGCGGGGACCAACAACGCGCGGTTAGCCCAACTACTCCGACAGCTTGCCAGCTACTACCACCGCGACCAGGACGCCCTGTTCATGGTGCGCATCGCCCAGGGCCTCCTCCACATGGGCAAGGGCACCCTGTCGATCAGCCCCTTCCACACTGATCGCCAGGTTCTGTCCCGCGTCTCGGCGGCTGGCCTCCTTGCCACCATCATGGCCATGATCGAACCCAAGGAATTCATCACCACAAACTCGCACTACCTTCTCTACTTCCTCGTCACCGCCATGCACCCTCGCTTCCTTGTCACCCTCGACGAGAATCTCAAGCCCCTCAAGGTCAACGTCCGTGTTGGTCAGGCCGTTGACGTCGTCGGCCAGGCTGGTCGACCCAAAACCATCACTGGCTGGCAGACCCAGAGCACCCCTGTTGTTCTCGCCTACGGTGAGCGCGCGGAACTTGAGGACGAGGAATATCTCAGCCTCAACAGCAACATGGAGGGTTTGGTGATTCTGCGAAAGGTGAGCCCCTAACATGCTCCATAGCAGCATACAACTACACGCGGGAACTATGCTAACATTATGTCCAGAATCCCGAGTGGCAGGAGGAGAAATAGACAAACAAAGGTCATGTGAGCGAGCGTTAGGGTTGGTCCAGGGTGGGCAGGTCACACAGGTCAGACCTCGTTACACTGTATAGTAATCTGCTGTAAGCGCAAACAAGAGGGAGGAATTAAATGCATTGATAGACGGTCAAATCGATTGCTATTCCATGTCTCCATTCCAAAGGCAGTCCCGAGAACACAACTAGCGCCGCCCCCCCCCCCCCCCCAAACATTCCATGTGTGAACACGGAAAGGGGATGTTTCTTAACCATGCCATGTAAAGTATTTCGTAATCATGCAGTAAGTCTATCGTGATGACACTATCACCAAGTGGCAAGTTATTTCTATAATGCAAGTTTGTTCCCAAAGGAAAAAAAAACCCAAAATACGTATTCAAAATCAACCCGAGCGGTGAAGAAATCACCACATATCGGGACCAAAGTGTTCTCCCTCGGGGACGGTCTTGTAGGCGCAGGCCTGCCAGTCACAGCCCTGCTTGTAGACTTCGGTGCCCCACCACTTGAAGCCGTCCATCCAGCCAGGGTAGATGAAGCCGAAGAAGACGACGACGATGCCAAAGGCGAGGCCAGAGTCGAGGGCGGCACTGAGGGTCATGGTATACTTGCTCCACCAGGCGTTGTGGCGGTTCTTGATGAGGTAGTTGAAGACGTAGCAGACAACAACCCAGACAGAGAAGTTGAGGCCGGTGGCCGGGGGGATCCAGGACATAGCGCCAAAGATCACCGGGAGGTTCACCTTGCGGAGGATGCTGCGGTGGTGACGGCGGCTGTACAGCCAGAGGGGAATGGGGAGGAGGGCGCCAAGGGGGAAGAACCAGATGAGGGAGCGGTAAATTGCCTTGGGGCCGAAGAACTCGTGAGGGCCAACGACGCCCCATAGGATAGAGCCGTTGAAGTGGACACGAGCAATGGGGCAGGTGAACCCATTGATGGCCTCGGAGGTGCAGATACCCTTGACGTTGGCGAACATCCAGTTGAGGACGCCGATCTGGGTAAAGGACGACACGAGGGTGGCGACAATTTGGACGGAAAATAGGATGCGGGGCGGGATCTTCATATAGTGGCCCAGCTTGAGGTCGGACGCGAACTTGATGCCCTGAGCCGATGAGATGTAGCCGTAGGTGACAAATACCATGTTGGCGATAGGACGTCCGGGAAAGACGACACCGCAAATGAGCTGACAGATGATGTAGATGCTACTATGCTGGTTCGTCACAGCCATGATGATGCCATTCGGAATGAAGAAGAGGGCGCCGATGGCGAGGGCGAGTAGAAGACCGTACCAAGGTAGGTGAACTGGATAGCTAGAACGAAATGTTAGAATAGAAACCTTTAGTCTCAAAGGGGCCACGGGAACTTACTATTCGACCACGAATATGCCAATTGCAGTCATGGTGAGAAATGTGATCAAGTACCAGCTCAACGGCGCGTCCTTATAGCGCTTCATCAAACGGCTGTGAATATCTTCGTGGCTGATCAAGCCCTCGACATTGGAGTTGGATGACGACATCCGCCGGTAGCTGTCTCCCGTCGACTGACGCGACGTAGGCATGCCATCTGAAACTGGCAGATACTCCGGCTTTCCATCCGCACGAGCCTCTGCAAGTGCTTTCTTCCAGGTTCTCCAAATATCCAGACCGTGCCAGCAGGCCGTGTGTGTCAACAAGGCAGCCAGGCCAGCAAACTGCACACCGTAGCTGAGGACGTAGGTGACAGGGAGAAACACTCGGCTGTATTTGTGATATGCTTCTCGGTCGAACACGAAATCAGGGGTCAGAATCTTGCTGACATCGTAAACCTTCCCAGTGTTGTCGAAGACAGCAGCGGACAGGATCGGCATGTATGAGGAGAATAGAAAGTTACTGTAGTAAAGAATCGGAGCGATAATCCACATCACAACAGCCAGGCCTCCGATGACATTCATGGCCGCCCAGAACGGCACGAGCAGAGGGGAGCCAACGTAGGTGACCTGTGCCCAGTCAAATGTCAAGGGAAACAGACCGAGACCCGATGATACGCCAAAGAGGTTGGCAATGACAACGCTCTTGGGGGCAAACCAGGTGATGACGTTGAAGTAGCTCAGAGCGGGCATGAGCAATCCGGGGAGAAAGTAGAATAGGAAGGAAATAGTCCAGACGATGTAGAAGAACTTCCACCTGCTAATGGTCCAGCCTCCAGCGGGTTTGTTCTCCTGCTTATGGAGAGTCGAAAACATGGCGGCCGACATAAGGGTGCCAGGCCAGATCATACCGCTCGGTCGGACAAGAAATCGCCTAGTCAAGCCCGCAAACCCATAGCCCAGGATCTGTGTTGAGATGGTAAGGAGAAGCTGGTAAACAACAGGAGCCTCCTGATTATAGAACTGGGTCTGTTCAATAATGACGTCCGTCGCGAAGGCGAAACCAAAGGCAACATTGCTGCTCACGTAAACGCACGTGTGCTCCTTTTCGTTCCAACGTCCTTGAGCAAACCATTGCCGCCATGACTGAGGGACCTGAGCGCCGTCGGAGATGGGAGGTGTCAGGACGCCGTCAACGAAGACTTCAACAGGATCAGATGACCGTTTCAACAACAAATCCCAAAGGTGTCCTAGGGGGTGGACGAGAAGCAAGGCAATAACGGGTGTAATGGCAACGCTTGGGTATCTCAAAGAGAAGAACAAATTGGTAGAGGATCCGAGAATAGAGAAGAGAACAGAAAGACACCACATTCGGGGGGTGTTTATGGAGAGGGTAATATCGTCAGTAGGCGGGACGGAGGCGCGAACGGCTTCGTGAGGCGAATTCTCTTCGTACTCGGCTTCGGAGGCGGCCGTGGAGGCGTCGTCCAGCAAGGGTCCGTCTTCAGACACATCATCCTTCATGCTTTCGTCAAAAACATCGGCAGCATGAGTATGCTCCGCTACGCCAAAGCGACTATCAAGACCGGAGACGAGAACGGCACCGTCGATTTCCTCGGACAACCTTGACGAATGCTTCGAGACCATAGAGCGGCGGGAGGTATCGCTGCGCATGGTATCGGGGACATGGCGAAGCTGGTGGGCGTCAGGGTCGCGAGAGTCGCTGCCAGCAGGCGAATTGTTGCGGCTGGGGGTCAACGAAACGGAGCCGTACGGGGCGGCATCGGAACGGGAGGCGGGCGAGCGCAGGAAGGGCGTCTTCTTGGAGGCCATGTCTAAGTCGGCCTCGGGGGTCGGCTTCGAAGGGTCGGTTGAGGCAGTGGCATCTAGGGCTTCGTCGTCAACGGCAGCAGGAGACTCAAGGGCGGATGAGGACAGGCCGGCATGGTGGTCTAGGTCAAGAACGAGAGAAGGAGGAGGCGCAGATGCGGCAGGGGCAGCGGCGGCAGTTAACAGATCTGGATCGCCAGCGTCTGGAGCCTGATACGGCAGCGCATGGCCTTGATTCAGGGTCGGATTGGGCGGGACAGGCGCCCGGGGGTGAGAAGAGACGGCGTGGGAGGCGTGGGAGGCGTGGGACACTGAGACAGTGACGGACGCTGTGGGCCTGGCAGTGGAGGAGGAGGAGGAGGAGGATGCAGACGAGGAGGATGTGGATGCTAGGGGTCGGAGGGCCACAGCCTGTTGCAGATGGGGCGGATGGGAGTCATCAACCCTGGCTGACGAGCTGCTGGCCGATGTCCTGCGAGTGTTGGTGGTGGTGTGTCGTCCCATGGCGGGCTGGCGGGGCTTGCAAGAGCAAGACAACTTGGACAACCTAAGCCAAGCGTGCGACTTGGATGTTCTAGGCGCGCTCCTTTGCGATGCGATAGGTGATAGTGACACCGAGGACAGGGCACGTGCCGGGGCTTGGGAAGGAAGGGTTCCACCAGAGACAGCCGGGCTTGTCGCGCGCGCGGGGAGGGAGGCAAGGCGATGCGGTAACGGTTAACAACAGGAAGAGTGAAGAGTAACAAGAAGTGACGAGTGACGAGTTGCGAGGCTACGATGGATTGGAGGCTTCCGTCCATGCATCAGCGGGCGGGCAATGCGGATGGACGGTTGTGGACCTGTCCAGGGGGCCCTGTTCGGTGCAGCGTGGGGAGAGGCCCGCCCCTAGGTAGCTAGGGCGGACCGGGCTGTCACGGCTGGCGAGCATCAAACGCAGCCGCATAGTAATAATTAGAGGCTTGGAGGCTCGGAGGCTCGGAGGCTCAATGGGCGGGATGACGACAAGCAGCAGCTTAGCAGACGAGTCCTTCTATCTGTGCCTTGCTGCGGAATGTGTCTGATGACGGCGTCACAATCGTGACCGTGGCCGGCTGCGTGCTGCGGGCTATACTGTGCTGTAGGCACAGAGATGCAGTATCACAGCATTCGCCAACAGACGTGTATGTGCTTCGTTCGGACAGTACGGGATCTCTCGTGATGCATTGGCCGATCTGCCGTGGACCCCCAAACATGAAAAGCTCACTCTGGACTGGGCAGTTAGTTGTATCTAAAGACCGCCACAAGTTACGACCAAGGACATTGGAAAGCGAACGGGTCACGGAACGGGGGGGGGCACAAGCGGCCAAAGGGTGAATCAGACAGGGATTAAACACTGGAAAAAGCAAGCGGGTGTGTTGCATGCGTGGGATGCACAAGTGAATGTGGATGTGGTTGGAAATCCAACGCCGCGGAGTGGTGCAAAGCGAAGCAGAGTAGTGAGAGAGAGAAGGGCAAGGGCACAAACTGGGCCAAGGCCACGGGGCCTCAGCGCGTGGGAGGGAGTTGCCCCAGGCAGGCATCCAATCATGTTAGAGCATGCCCCTGGACGTTGTATAGAGAAAGTTGGCCAAGGCTTGCGGGAGGCTTGCGGACGCCAACTGACTGAACAAGCGCCTGGAACGGGGCTTATTAGTCTTTGTACACGTCATGTACCAGCCGTCATCATGAATGCGTCTTCCCTAGGTGTACTGTGTATTCGCTCTGCTTTCAAGGTGTTGTGCATAATGCTGGTCTTCTTTTGCGCAGGCTCCCCCCACTCCGCGCTCGTAACAGTAAAGTAATAGCCAAGGCGAACGGAGGTACTTTTGAGGGCTGAGAAGTCGAGAATGGCAAGATGGCCGCTCGCGTACTGTTCCTTGTCATGGATGGATGATATGTGCGTGCGCTCCCGGCTGTGTCTGAGGTGAGCCTGCCTGCCTGCCGCTCTGCCCTGTGGACCGTAGACGGGCTGGGACGGATGGGACGGGAGAGGTACCTCTAAGCAGCATGACAACATCAAACCATTGCACGATGCACACCACATTTTAAGCCCGGATCCATGCCTCCCTCACATCTTCGTTGTGCTATTGAACTCTGTTCTTGCCTCCCACTGTCACCGCCTGGTATTTATCTGGAGGGCCGACGGGCTGGAATTCAACGCCCGATTCAACGCCCGATTCAACGCCCCGGGTACCGCGTGCAGCGGGTATTAGGCGGGTCACCACCCCCAACTTCCAAAGCATTTTGAACTCAAGGACCACCAGCCAGGGTTCAGGGGCATGCCAAGCCAGCATTTGCTGTGACGCTCTCGTCTGGGACGCTCGGATGCAGCATCTGATAGATCTGATTAGATAACCTCTCCAGCATTTTTCTTCCCTCGTAACTCTCCATACCAGCCGGTGACCACTTCATCCACTGGGCTGGCTACTGGCTCCTTCATCTGCCATCTCGCAGCTGCAATGAGGTGCACTCTGCGTTCTGCACTCCATCGAAAACCACTCCCCTGGCGATCAAGGCTCGTTCTGCGGCCTCCTGCACCATGTCGACTACTGTAGGTCCCTAGCTGCTCGTGCTACACACCTCGCGGTCGGTTTTGTGCCTGGCCTGTTCACTGTCGGCCCGTCCTGACTGGGCTTGATCGAAGTACTGTACCGTACAGCCCGTAGCCTCGCGAACCTCGCTCCAATCTCACGGGCTTGTTACGAAGCTTCATCCCCAGCCGACGCCACACAACCCGAGACCCCCCCGGCGCCTCATCTCCCAATCTAGCCGCCCGCATCACATCCTCTCTCCCTTGTTCAACCCCCTCGCCATTTTGCGAGGATCGAAACTGGCGATCAATTCCGTGCGGCCGCGGTTCTCAGCCACCCAGATATACGCTGGGGAACTGGACGGGCGACTGAGACATGGTGAGCACTGGCTTTCAATGGCGTGTCATCTGCAGCCAATGTGCTGTCCCGTGTTGTCAGACATTCAGGGATGAGGCAGAGTCATCCCACGTGAACCAGTCTTCA
Organism: Neonectria faginata; assembly: GCA_030864175.1. Lineage (NCBI taxonomy): Eukaryota > Fungi > Ascomycota > Sordariomycetes > Hypocreales > Nectriaceae > Neonectria > Neonectria faginata. The sequence continues at coordinate 3,841,828 of JAULBG010000001.1, read as the reverse complement.
GCTCAAAGCTTTCAGTAATTACAAAGCATAAGGTACCAATGGAGGAAAGTGTGAATTCCACACGAAGCCAGACATCTTTGTTTCCTAGTTCGACAGCAACAATTGAGTGGGAAGTGGCCTGCTAGTTGCAGGAATCCATCTTCATCATTGGCTCCCCCACCCAGAGAAACAATTCTTTGCCGTGGCTTGCCGTCAATTATCACCTTAATCCAGTCTAAACAGCCCGAGGATATTCCCGGAAAGCGTCCAAGTCGAGTAAAAATCCGCAAGGGAGCTCAAGGCATTGGCCAGCCCGCCAAGCTCATGCGTTAATGATAATCGTACAGAGTAACTCCTTCGGTTCCGCAACATCTAGAGCCCCCTTCGAAGGACACCCGAGGCTCCGGTACTGGTGCGCGGGTGTGCACCGCCTAGACCCAGCCATTTAATCCACTACCGGCAGGCAACGAAAAGAGCCACAGCAACTGCGTATTTCCGTGAAGTACATGAGCTACTTCAGAGTTAGTGTCGTGTGTTGAACGCGTTTGCCGGTCCGGCGTATTTACAGCGGAGGTTTGTGGTGGGCAACCCGGCTCCGTGCCAGGCGGTAAACCTCCGGGTTTTCTCCCTCCTCAACCGGCACCGGAGCTTGCAAATTCAGTTTCTCCCTTTTGTCGCAGCATCCGCCAGTATTGGTGGTGTCCTTGTGAGCTCAAGTGACTCTGGCGCCAACTGGGCTTCACCGCTTGAGTTGGGCTCGCAACGGCGTTGATTTTCTGATTCACCCGATGACGCCAGAAGGTGGCTAACTAAAGTATCTCCACTGGGGGGTCGGTCACTAAAAATGGCATCTGCATAGGGTCACGCTGGCTACATTCAAACGCAAAATGATAGAAGCGCTGCCGCGCTTCATCCCTCTATGCACCAAGCACCTTACGCAGCACACCAAAATACCAGACCTCAATTAGCGTCCCCTCCCGTTTACGGCCAAAAAAAACTCGCTCTAGAGTCCAGACACGAGGGGATAAGACAAACCACTCATCCCAGCCTCAGCCTCACTTTTTGCCATGGCGTCATCATTGACAGCTGCTAAGCAGCAGCTGCGGACTCACATGAGGCAGAGACTTTCCAATGTCACCCAGGACTCCGTCCTTGCCCAGAGTATGACTACATTGCTTTGTAGCCCCCGGTCCACGTGTAGCCCCATCGTCTAACATCACTCTCACAGGTCGCCAGATTTTCGAGACTCTGAAGGACTTCAAACCGTACAAGGATGCCACGCGTATCAGCGTCTACTTGGCCATGCCCTCTGCCGAGGTCCAGACGGATGCCATCGTCCGCCATGCGTTGGCAGCGGGCAAGCAGGTCTTCGTTCCGTACCTACACAAGTCACCCCTCCAGGCTCCAGACACCCCTGCGCGGGTGATGGACATGGTGCACCTCGCGAATCTCCAGGACTACGAGAGCCTCATGCTCGACCGCTGGGGGATTCCCAGCGTGGACCCGGCCACCGTTCATCAGCGGCAGCGTATCCTCGGAGGCCCCGATGCCCAGCACTCTGAACAGGCCACCTTGGATTTTATGGTCGTGCCCGGAGTTGCGTTCGACTTTGATGAGGCCGGCTCCGTAAGACGACTGGGTCACGGGAAGGGCTTCTACGATTTCTTTATCAATAGGTACCTGTCCAAGTTAGAGACAAAGGGCCTCAGCCAGGAGATGCCTCTCTTACTATACGGATTGGCGTTGAACGAACAACTAGTTCCCGCTTCATCGGGGCAGCCAGTTCCTACTGATGCCCATGACCGCAGGCTACACGGCCTCATTTTAGGGAACGGAGAGGTCAAAGCATCTGCGAGTTCTTCTTCTCATCAATGATGCTCTGCAAAGTATGAGGAGTGTTCCTCCAAGCCTGGGCACTCTTTTAGTTGGCTTGGCTTCATCATCATATAATCTGGATGGTCTACAACAACAACCTGGTGGGTTATAAATCCGGGGTCAATGACGCACCCGCAAGCACACATATCGACATGGTATGCATATATGGCGCCTCTCAAGTATTTCCGTGGTCGAACATGGAATGCACCAGACAAGGAGCTTTGGTCAAGTTGGCTTTGTTCTTGCGGGGGAGGGTCGGGTTGTCGTCAGAAAGAGTCAAAGGACCGATCTCGTAGAAAAGCCCAAAATTCGGAGTTTTGGAAGTGTTTGCCAGTTTGGAGCCAGGTAGACCGGTGCCTACCTAGGTAGGCGCACACGGCTTCCAGCAGGCAGTAGCGGCAGTGGATGATACCGCGGGTGGCAGCTCAGCCTCTGAGCCCCCCTTTAGAATAGAAAGACGGAGAAAGGCAGAAATCGTCGGTTTGCTCATCTGCCTGCTCCTCCATTGGCGGTTTGTCGTTGGTCGTTGGTCGTTGGTCGATGCCTTCGTTCAAAGGCGTTGAGCCTGTCCGGAAAAACCACGGCACGTCATCACCAGGCAGATTGCCCCGCCAAGGTTCTCTCCACCAGACCCATGCTTCACTGGCCCAAATCCAGACGGAGGTGGGCATGTGTGTTTTGCCTCGAGTGATATCCCACTTCCATCCACCACCTCACATCTTCCCCCTTGCGCCCGGGTTCTCGACCTCTCACTCGGCATTATCATCATCTCGCTACCTACGCCTGCCGTCGGCCCGTCCTCGTACTCGCTCCCAGACCACGCCCTCAACGAACCTCGACCGGCCCGACATTGTGCGGCCACATCGTATGCGCTGCGCTTGCAACCTCCGATCGCGCTGAAGCTTGCGGACAACCTAACACCCTGTTCCGAACTCCCAGGTTCCGAACGCCCCCCTTCCGGCTCGTCGCATAATCCATAATGGCTACGAACGGAGCGCAAGAGGCCTTCGCCCCCCCGGATGTCCTGGCTGCCGTCATGACCATGAGGAGCGGGGAGCAAGAGGCCAAGAAGCAGGCCCATGAGTACTTGGAGAGATTTCAGAAATCGGTCAGTCGCGCGTGCTGCTGGTACCTTTGGGAAATTTGGTGCAGTATACTGATGCTGTGGGTGTGCAGAACGATTCATGGGCCACGATAGTAGGCATCCTGCAGTCGGATGCCGAGCCAGAGGCAACACTCTTCGCTGCCATTACTTTGCGTGGAAAGGTAGGCTCGCCAGGATGGAGACCCAAGAGACGTTGAGCCTAACACACTTAGATCACATACGACCTGTCCACCCAGGTCCCCCCTAGCGATCTTCCCGCTCTCCGAAGCCAGATCCTACTCCTCCTCAAACACTTCGCTTCCGGACCCAAGCCCATCCGAGTACAGCTCTGCGTGTGCCTGGCCATTCTAGCGATCCAGATGAAGGAATGGAACGATGTCCTGGCGTCTGTTGTCCAGTCCCTCGGCGATAGCCCCGAAAGCCACGCTTGCATTCTGGATTTCCTGCGGGTTCTACCCGAGGAGGTTACCGAGGGTCGAAAGATCACCTTGTCTGTACGTGGAGCGCGCAACCATAGACCGAGCGCCTATTCCCTTGGAACTCGTCTCCGCCGGTCGACATTCAACACGAGTTCAAGTCTAATCGTTTGGAATTAGGAAGAAGATCTTGCGGCACGGACACAAGCCTTACTGGGAGACAATGCGGACCAGGTTATCCAGCTCCTCATCAACTATTCTCAATCATCCCGTAAGTGACGGCATTATCTGCCAAAAAAAAAACCGCCATGCTGATAACATACCAACAGCCGCTGCTGCTCAAAACCCGCAGCTGATGGAGTGCATTACTTCCTGGTTGCGAGAGGTCCCGGTCGCCAATGTCGTCAAGTCGCCTCTGCTGGACATTGTCTTCAACGGTGTCACCAGCGACCAGTGTAGCCAGGAGGCATCCGAATGTCTCTGCACAATGCTCCGAGAGACTTCCGACGTGGATGAGAGCCAGGAAATCATCGAGGTACTGTTCCCCAGGATCATCTCGATCCAGCCCCAAATCGCAAAGGCCGCAGCAGAAGAAGACACGGAGGCTCTTAAGGCATTGACCAAGGTGTTTGCCACTGCGGCAGAGAGCTGGGTTGTGGGGATTGCCCGTCAGCCGACGCATTTCAGGCCCTTGGTGGATGCCGTTCTTGAGTGTGCTGTTAGGGATAAGGAGCAGGATGTGATTGAGCACACCTTTAACTTCTGGTATGAGCTCAAGCTTTATCTCGTGCTTGAGAGATATATCCAGGGTCGCTTGGAGTTGGTCGATGTTTACTCGAAGCTCGTGGATATCCTTCTCGGGCACCTGCGATACCCTGAGCCCGAATCAGGCAACGAGAACGACCTCTTCGATGGAGATCGAGAGCAGGAAGAGAAGTTCAGAGAGTTTCGACACCAGATGGGCGATACCCTCAAGGATTCATGCGAGGTCATGGGTGTCACAGACTGCCTGACCAAGGTGCTACACGCCATTCAGGTGTGGATGTCCAAGTACGCCAGCCAGGTCACCGACACCTCGGTACCACACTGGCAGGAGCTTGAGGCCCCCCTGTTTGCCATGAGAGCGCTTGGCCGAATGGTCGACAAGGACGAAAGCCTTGTGCTCCCTCAGCTCATGCCCCTGCTTGTGCAGATTCCGAGCCACGAGAAGCTCCGCTTCGCAACCATCATGGTCCTCGGACGGTACACTGAATGGACGTCAGCGCACCCAGAGTATCTGGAGCCGCAATTCAACTACATCGTCACCTCGTTCCAGTCCGACTCCAAGGAGATCATCCGGGCTGCCGCTCTGTCGCTCAAGTTCTTCTGCACAGACTGTAAGCATCTCCTCAGTGGCCAGGTGTTGCAGCTTCAGACATTCTACGACCAGGTCCTGGACAAGCTGCCAGATCTCAGCAAGGAGGAAATCACCGAAGGTGTCTCTACTGTCGTAGCTGTTCAGCCAGAAGAGGAAATTTACCGACTTCTCAAGACGTACTGCGACCCTCTTGTTCAGCGATTGATGGCTAAAGCAAACAACGCCACCGACGACGACGGCAAGTTGGCATTGGCGGGTGAGTTGAGATCCCACAGGTTGAAAAGAGACGCAATTTGCTAACTAAATATGCAGACCACCTCCAACTGATTACTATTTTCGTGCAGAACGTGGTACCCCCTCACAATACTGGCCAAGAAAACCCTGCGGTGAAGTACTGGCAGGAGGTCTTCCCTATCCTGTCAACTGTTCTAGACAACTTCCTCACCTTCACCCCTATTTGCGAGAGAGTGTGCAGATGCTGGCGAAACATGGTCATCTCGTACCGCACTGCCATGGCGCCAATGCTGCCCGACATGGCCAACAAGCTGGCGATCGGATTCAACAACTCGAGGGAGGGATGTTTCCTGTGGGTTACCTCCGCCATCCTCCGAGAGTTTTCTGAGGCCCGCGAGCATGTTGATCAGGCCACGACGGACAATATCTATACCTTCTTCGAGGCCCAGACAACGACGTTCCTGAGAGTCATGACGGAGCTTCAGCCTAAGGAGCTTCCTGACGTTATTGACGACTTCTTCCGTCTGCTCATCGACGCGCTGCTTTACTACCCCCAGAGGCTCGTCCCTTCGCACCTCCTGCGATCGATCTTCGAGGCAGCGGTTTACGCCCTTACCTTGGAACAGCGGGATCCCCTGTCATCGACGCTGCACTTCTTGCGGGACCTGCTTTCTTATGGTGGAGACAACCCTGCCTCCAGCGACGGTCTTCCCCAGGCGGCGGCTGCTGAGATCCGAGTTACAATCCGGGCCCTCCTAGCAGCCCTAGGCGACAACCTCGTGAAGCAGGTCATGGCCGGTATGATGATTACCTTCCCTCGTGACTGCTTCGCCGACGGCAGCGGTGTTCTATTGGCCTTGTTTGAGCTGCTCCCGGCCGAGACTACGGAGTGGGTGTCGCGAACGATCGAGCTGCTCCCCCAGGGCACCGTGTCTCCCGTCGAGGCCAACCGATTGATGGCCAAGATCAAGGAGAAGCTGCAGTCTGGGGATCCCAGTGCTATGAGGAATGTGCGTGCCCTTCTGCAAGACTTCACCAACACCTATAGACGCCGCAACGTGGCTCCCCGAGATGGCCTCGGCCAACTGGAGGCTACGCGCTTCCAGTTCTCGGGATGATTCGCGAGTCGCGGCATGAAATGGGTAAAAAGTCTAGGGAGGAAAGCAATGATGACTGGGATAGAGCCATCAACACAGTGATTATCATGGGGTTAACGCCACCGGGAAGAGAAAGGCAGGTTGTCTGAGGGTATTGGGCTTCAGCAGAGATAGTTGACGAGGAGCTGGGGCGCAGGAGAGACTGCGCCGGGATATGATGAGAGATTACCAGGCGATCTTTGCCGGGAGGACGGGACGGCGGCATAATGTCATGGACGGAGTGGTCTTTCAATGTGAAATGAGAAAGGTATTTCGCAGCGACCGGCCGGTATCAACCCGCCAGGACGGAGACAATATGAGTGCAGATGTGGTCGGATGTGGTGGATAGGGAGGGCCAATAACTCTAGAAAAGTAAAAAAAGTTAACATGAACAAAGGCAGTCTGGACATCTACGTCTTCATTGGTCAGGGCTGGCCAAACGTGTGCCGAGTTGTATAGAGAGCGTGTGGTCTCTTTGTTCCCTTTTTATGTTCTCTAAAGGCCATCCAGACGTCCACAATGGGTTTGTGTTCCAAATTTCGGCTGAATATCATTGGCAGACATGTCGTCTTGGAGAGGATAGTATCAAAGACCATTCGATTTACCCGTGATATCCAGCACGTATTCCGTTCAATGTGGAAATAGGCTTCGATTTAATTTTCCGGATGCGCGTAGGTTATTATAACTGCTCGGCACTGTTCTTTTCCGCATTCTACCATCTCCCCTTTGAGACACTCGTTGATAGTCCTATCAACGTTATAACAGGTTGAGGATTCGATGTCTGCTGTCGCTCTCGAACTCGATTAAAACAACGCTACTGTCTCGATTATGAATTCTCGCACCCGTTGTACGAGTTCCAGTGATCATGCTGGGAACATTCAGAATGTGGTGAGAGCGACAAAGCGGCTGTACCAAAATCAGCACTTCATCTTTGTGTGCCCCAGTGTACTTCGAACACAGCAAACAACAGGATAACATACCATGGGATGTGTTCTCACGAACATTACAGTCTTAGTATATATAGTACCTAAACCCTTCTCTTCCCCTTATCGAAGTCAACGACCACGATTTCACGAAAGCTCTCTTCTAGTTGACCAACTAGGAGACATTACCCTTCATTCGCAACGACAGATACAATCTCTCCCTTCTAGTCCACTAACCAGGAGCCATTCACCAACTTTCAATATCAATATGGCCAACCAAGAAAACCTCCCCGGACCTGCCGGGAGCGAGAGTCCCGAGACGGACCAAGGGATGCAGCTACTTGCCGCCTTCAACCAAGGTAACATAGAGCTCAGCAACGAACCAGAAGCCGATGCCCAGGGAGAAGATGTTGACCCTGGCGTTAGCGACAACCCCTTTGGCACGACCAACGTCACCACCAGGTCGAAGGCCAAGCGCCCAGCAACCGAACCAGCCGAGCCCAAAGGACGGAGCAAGAGGGCCAAGGCCAACCCGTCACGGGCTGTCAAGGTCAACCCGCCCCGGGCCGCCAAGGCCAAGACCAAGGGCAAAGCCAAGCATCCCGCCGTGTCAGAGGCCGAGCAGGCCTCCAGCTTAAACGACAGCGAACAAGACGGCACGACCACTGCGAGGCCGGCCAGGAAGCGCCGTGCCGTCACGCAAGACCCAGAGGACGAGGAAACCCTCAACGAGCTGGGAGAAACAGCGCGCCAGGAGAAGAACCGCAAGCGCCGTGCCCGAGACGCCAAGAACAGGATCGATAAGAAGCTGAAGCTGCCGGAAAACCTGGCGCCCAGCCCCGATCGTGCCCTCTGCCATTTCTGCGCTGACCATCCGCAGGGCCAAATCGCCAACGCCGCACGACGATGCGACTGGGTGCAGTACGGCAACGTCAACGTCCAGTGCCGCAACTGCGCCGACTTCCGCAGCCGGAACCCCAACGTCAAGGAAGAGCCGTGCAAGGTGGGAGAGCTCATCATGGACCACAAGCGCTACGGCTGCGACGACCCGGACGCCCCGAGCGTAAAGGCCTGTACCAACTGCGTCACTGGCAACCGGGAGAACACGTGCGATGTCGACCCCCTGTTGGGATACCGGTGTTCCAACTGCGCCACCGCCGCATGCCGCGTCCCCGGCTCCGGGTACCTCAAAGCCCGGCCGCGGATGGTCGGCGAGCGGCTGTGGTTCCGGCACGCCTGCGACCGGTGCGCATCCGGTGCCAAGATTATAGCTGACCATGACCAGTGCAATTGGCTCCGAAGCCGCCTCGCCTGCATCGCCGGGTGCGCTCGGTGCCTGATCAAGAAGTCGGCTTGTATCGCCGGCTCCGAGGATATAGTATATGCGCCGACCAACGCGCCGCCGCCAGCCAAGACCTGGTGGACGCAGATAGATTCTCCCTCGGGCTACGAGCACGGCACCATCAAGCTGCAGTGGGCAACGCGCTGGCGTCACATGTGCCAAGCATGCGCAGATTTCCGAGGTCAGAACCAGTGTATCGTGTCGGCGTCGCATCCATACACGTCCTGCGTCCGGTGCAACCAGCTCGGAATCGACTGCATTGAGACGGGGAACGATCCTCGCAAGTTTCCTATACTCGACCTGAGCAAAGTTGGCGTTGGGAAATGGCTGCCCTTCCAAGGTTGCAAGCGATGCAATGAGATGGGTCGCAATTGCGACCGCCAACGGCCTTGCGACTCGTGTGTCAAGGTCGGTGAGGGTCGGCTATGCGACGAGTTCAAGAAGGGAGATTACGCGGCCATCCACGGCTGCTGTCCGCGCTTCCAGGAGCAGCCCAGTCTTTTATATTACCTCGGCCTCGGATATGGCGCCGGCGGCGTCGACACCGTCAAGGACGGCTCTGGTCTTGAGGACTGGATCGGTCCCCTGACGGCCAAGTACAGCACGCTGAGTGCCAGAGAACATGCAAATATCATGGCGTCCGAGGTTCTCACCAAGTTCAACCAGTTGCGACCGTCTGGGGTGCCGCCTCACGGAGGTCCTGGAGGCAGTCTGCAACAAATAATGCCATCAGAGATGGACAAGGAGAAACTTGTCGCGCTGATCCACGACGCTTGGCCACAGAGTTATCCTCCCGAGAGCCACCATGACTTCCAGGCAAGGCTCCAGGCTGAGTCCGACCCGAATTGGCCGAAGGTGCGAGAGGGGTTCGGGGCTCCGATGAACGACCCGGCCGATGCGCCGGATATTGTGGGTCAAGGCCCGGCGGCGGCTCCGGCTGGGAATCCTAATCCCCAACCCGCCCGAAACGCATATTTCCCGCCTGGGAATTCTGCAAACCAGCCTCGGGTTCCTCCTGGGAATGTGGCTGTCCCCTACGGGATGCCCATAGGACCGCCAAACGCTCCCGCGCATCCTCCGTTCCCTCGGCCGAATGTGGCTGCTCCCTATGGAGTACCGCTCGGGGCGCCGGTCGCTGAGCGATCGCGCTTCCTCGAAGAGCTTCTCGCCAGGGTCGGCCAAGTGGTTCGAGAAGCCGCAAGAATTGTCCCCAATATCCAACCTGAGTTTATTCTGGGACGACATTTTGACGCAAGCACTTCCGCGGCGGGGGGAAACGTACAAACGGCCGGTGCCATTGTTCGACCGGCCGTTCAACGAGCCATTCAACCCGATCAACAAGCCATTCAACCCGATCAACAGGCCGTTCGGCCTGGTCAACAAATCGTTCAAGGAGGCGTCGCTGGCATGCAGGATCAGTATAAAAATCTCCCCGGCCAACCTGCTCCCAGCCAACCTGCTCCCGAACAAGTCAATCCCAACAACAGCGATCGCATAGATCTTGATATCAACGCCATGGACGATTTCCTGACGAATTACGAAGATCAGGACCCCGGCGTCCGGGCTCAGGAGAACCTCCTGCTTCCTGCTGTCGGCGCGCCCGCGGATGCCGGTCAAGATGCGGGCGGTGCTGGCGATGCTGCGGATGGCGATGTCCCAGCCGGCAACATGGCGCAGAACCAGGCTCGGCCCGAGGACGCCGACGCGGCCAACTTGTTTGCCCAGATCAATCCCTTTCTCATCACGCCGGTCGACGGCTACCCGCAGATGCTGGCTCGCACGAGACACTCACGTTGGCACCAAGCCAACAATCTCGAAAACCTAGATATGTCGCACTGGCGCCAGTCGGAGGAAGACGACAACGTCGTCATTCCATGGCGTCTTCTGGGTGTCGCCAACAACATCATGCTCGCCGACAGCCCCGCCCGCGACATCCTCCGAGACGTCCCCCTCCGCCCACGCGTGGACACTATACAGGACGAGGGATTCACCAGGTGCATGGAGCCCGGGCCCTTCGGTTTCGGCGTTTGCGGCAATGATGCCCTCGACCGAGTTGGGTGCCAGAGCAAAACCCACCGAAACTTCATACCACACAACTTTCTCATCTGCGAGCAGTGCAATGACCAGAGCACTCAAGTTATCGTCAACCCAGCATACAGCCCCATCACGGCCGCCGAGATCATGAGCATGCGCGCCTACGCCTGCGACACCTGCGCCAAGCACCTCAGCGAGAATGAGGATGCAGAGACCCTCCAGAAGGCCGGCGCCAAGAACGTCTGGGGCAAAGTCGGCCCAGGCCCTCACGTTCCCAACCGGATTCAGGGAGACGGTGACTACGCGGGCGTCCGCTATCAAGCAACCACCATGTCGACGACCGGATGCGCCTGTGCGACCAAGTTGCTCGACCGCCCGCTGTGCCGCTTCCACCGCCTGCACTACGCCGAGCTCGCGATGAAGCAAGCGGCGCTCATGCAGGATTGGCGGCTGTGCCGCTTTGGCAAGCCGGTCTGCCCTGTCTGCCTCATGAATGAAGGCCATTTGCAGAACGTTAACGTCTCGGCCGATCACGACGATTTCCTCGGAACCAACGGGGGTCCCACCGCGTGGGCGTGTCTCGTGTGCACCGACTGGGTTGTGAACCAACGCAACGACATCAACAACGTTCCTCAACTGGTTCCAGGACATCTCAATGGCGCGTTTACCGGCGGAATGGTCTAAGATGTGAGCATGGGGGGAAACCAAACCCCGGGAGGATGAAGACGGAGCAGGCCTACGGGACCTGGACAGGGCGAAACAAGGCAGGCTGCAGATACGAGCGCAAAGGGCCTTGGGGGGGGGAGGCTCGGAGCAATACATGAGTAGACAGCAAAACAGCCTAGGGAGAAAATCAATTTTCAGACAAAGACGAAGAACTTCATATGAACACACTGACTGACTGACCTTGACAGATTAAATAAGTTTGATGAAGTCGGTAGTGTAGATGGCCATTTCCATCTCACGTGGGAAGCCACATGCAAAATGAAGTTTTGAGAAAGGGGTAGTTGGATTTTCTGACTGTGACCACTGCTGCCGGAGAGAAGGAAGCCTCGTGGAAGAAAAGAAATTACAGGTATGAAATAATGGATATAGGGAAGAGCGCGGAACCCGTATTTAGTCTTCGAAATTCATCCTCCCCTGTGACACAAAATAATAAAAATCGGGCGTCTCTCGCGAGGTCCTGGGGCCGGGCAACTTGCTGACACAGCGTGGCAGCACAGGCTCCCCCGTCTTTGTCTCTCTCCGGTAAATAGATGGTTCTTTTTATCCACGACGTCCAAAATGAGGCATCCCACGGGGGCCGCCGTACCATACGCCACGTACCATCATGGCGCCGCTCGCTTCCAGATCCTGTTGGCATGGCCGGCCATTACCGCATCACTGCGACATGTTCGTGGGCTGCGTCGAAAAGTCCAAGTGCGTGTGCAATCAAGCCAGAACCCGACTCCCCATCCGATGCAATCAACGTTTTGATCCTCAAGTCCTCCCAAGGAAAACGGCCTATTGCGTTGGGTTCGATGATAGGGCGCACGATTGATGAAGCCCAGAACATGACGGGTATCCGCTCGCCAGTCGTCGTAGCCACGTCTAGCCACGCCTCGATATTCGAAATCGTCCACCCACCTCTTCTCCTTTCGCGCACGATCATTCCTTTACATAACCACACACTTGGAGCAGCAGCCAGCCTGTTGATCCCCGTCGTCGATGTCCATGGGCTTAGGGGGGCCGTTCGCGCCGGAGGTGCCACCGCTGCCAGTCGAGTAACCTTGCATCTCGCGGTTGTATCTTCGGATCTCTCGCACGATATCGTAGAAGGCCTTGTCGACATTGATCCGCGACTTTGCGGAGGTCTCGATGAACTTGCAGCCGAATGATCTCGCAAGCGCCTCGCCCTCTGTAAGAATTTGTGTTAGTCTTGTTCGAGGATTCAAGCAGACGTGCGAAATGTACCTTGTCGCGTAACTTCTCGCTCGTTCTCCAGATCGCACTTGTTGCCGACAACAACCATGGGGAAGTAGTCCTTGTCCTTGACTCGCAGGATCTGTTGCTGGAAAGTGGTGATTTCCTCGAAGCTCTGTCGGGAGGTGATGGAGTAGACTAGCAAGAAGCCCTCGCCGGTTCGCATGTACTGCTCTCGCATGGCGCTGTACTCCTCCTGGCCGGCGGTATCGAGGACATCGAGAAGGGCAACCTCATCGTCGATGACGCACTGCTTTCGGTACGAATCTATTCGAGGTGGAGACCAATGAGTATGCGGAAATTCAAAAGGCGGGATGTGGTGTGATTGAAGAGGTATGGCAACGAACCTTCAATTGTGGGATCATATTCATCGACGAAGTGGCTCTGGATCAACTGAATGGTCAAGCATGATTTACCGACACCGCCGCCACCGACAACGACGAGCTTGTACTCTCGCAAAAACTGAACGGGCGCGGCCAGGTCAGCAAAGGGGAACGGCGATAGAGGGTGAGAGGAGAAGCGGATAGTCCAGGAGAGGAGCGTCAAACTTGGTGTGTGCCGGCGCAGTGGTGGCAGCGGCGGCCCAAATCAACGCTCCGAGGGCATCGCGAAGCGACGTACCTTGGTGGACGAAGCCATTGTGTATGATGGTTTGAAGCAGCTCGAGGCAGCTCAGTCGGGAGGCGCTGAAAATTGGCTCGCGCAGGGGGGCTGGTCGTCGCAGAACCGTAGCAGTGAAAGGTGGGCGACGAGAAGCAGAAGACGACGTACGGCGGGGATGGGATAGCGGGGAGTAAGAGGAAGTGAAAGAAAAGAAAAAAAAGAGGTCGAAAAAGGGCGGATTGGAGAATGGAGATGAACGAAGAGAGGGAGTGTTTTGCGTGGGACTCGAGGAGAGGGAGAGAGATGGACGGATGGGATGCAGAAGGGCCCAAGGTTGGTTCAAAGGTCAAAGCAGAGAGAGCGAAGAAGGGAAGGGGATGCTGCCAGGAAGGGGAGGGGGGGGGCGTGGATGGATGGGGGGGAGGAATGGGTGGATTGGGTAGTTTCTGGGTGGTGTGGGTGTGTGTGGGCGTGTCGTCTACATGGTACTTGCTTGCCTCTATTTCACCTTAACAGGACTTGGGTTAGGTGAAGTGTGGAGAAGGCGGAAAAAGACGACAGCCCAGACTCGGTGGTCGAATGACTGCGAACAGCCAAAGGGATGGACGGGTACTACAGCGATACAGACAACGAACGACCTGGTGCTGGCTGTGTGTTCGTTTTCAGACATGGAATAGACTGACCACAGTAGACTAGTAACTAATTAATTGCCGTGCAGATTACCTAGGACATGAGACTGACTGACTGACTGATCCAGCACAAACGGAGACTGAAGAGCTTGTCCGTCCGTAGGTAGGTAAGAGAATTAGTACCTGGATTAGATAGATGCCAGTCCTTCGAGCCCCGAGCTGCGCGCTGAGATGGTCCACAGGGCGCCCTCATCAGCGAGACCGCTGGAGACTCCCGTCCCGCCAGTGGGAAGCTGTGACCATTTGGGGCCGCTTGGGGGGGTCAATTCACTACTCTACCGCTAATGCCCGGACTGGTCATTGGCCGGAGCCAGCCTAAGCCCACCCGGCGCGACCTCACCCTGTAAGGTACCTACCGGGACCAGGGCAGGGCGATGGACGGATCGGATTGGACATGGTCGGCGGTTCCATGAAAGAGAAAACTGCTGGGCTGATGAGTTGTGATAACCGACCGGTGCAAGCGGGGGGGGGTGTGGGAAGGGACAGCAAGTAAACGACTGGATCCGTCGTCCAGCAACAGCACAATAATCCATGATGGTAATAACAACAAGCGACGGCAGATCGCTGGGAACGGCGAATGGCGGCGGGATCAGTTGACAGCGGGTTCTAGCTCCAGTCGCGGCGCCCATTCTCACTCGGAACGGGGAGAAGAAAAGGGACGGGCGGTTCACAACTGATAACTTGGGTGGTGGTGGTGACTTATCAGGTTGGTAAAGGTGGGATCCGTGGTATTGCCTGCCACCTCCCTCCCGTACGGATGCAGTAATTACACGGTGCACTTCATGGAAAAGTTCTAGAGGTCTAGACCAGCCGCATCCCTATTTTCCGGGTCCGTAAGCTGGGCAGTCGCAGAAAGCCTCAGAGAAAAATGAGCGCCCACGCAACCTTAAGCCAAACGAAATCAAAAGAAGCTCCCGGATCCCGGCTGCCCCCGTTCCGTCCATGCCCGCCATTTAGGAGAGCGGCTGATATTAGTGGTGAGAGCCGGAGGCGGGAAGGAGCTCCAACCTCCAGTGTGCGCGAGCGCTGCGCTGAGAGCTCTCAGTAGATGGAGCGCTGGGTCGCAGTGGGTTGGTCCCATCCTTCCGCTACCAGTCGCCAGTCGCCAGCGGGGTGGGGAGAGTCCCGTCGCCGGACGCCCACTGGAGTGGAGGCCGTGGGCGCCCGGGGAGTCCCCTGCGAGCGCGATTGCAGTGGGGCCTTTTTTTTTTTTTCGGGGGGTCCTTCAGGGGGGGCGTGAGGTCCTAGCCCAGCGGATAGGTGAGGTCACGTCTCTTCTGCAAGGGCAGCGGCAGGATGCATGTCCTACCCCAGGCGCTGCAATGCACTGGGAGGCCCGAAGACCGGTGGATGTGAGATGGACGATGCGGGACGCGGGCCTCTGGGTAACCGCCCGTATCCGCCTATTATCGTGGTGCAACGACTGCAGGCGGCAGGATTGCGATGCCATCTTCAAATTATCAAATCTTGGCCCAAGCAGCATCCCGAGACGAGGCGAGGAGACGAGGTGGTGGGGTGGACAAAAAGGGGCCAGCATGATGGTCTGTCTCTGCAAGGGTCCAGGTCGCTCACCTTAACTCGTCATAGCGACGGGGTTAATGCCAATGGTAGCAGTCACCGCTCAAAAAGCACGGGATGGTACTTGGAGGGATAACAGCGGCGAGACGACTCAGACGGAGACGGGGGCCGACCCTTGGTTGGCATCAAAGTGCTAGGTGGACTGCTAGCTTTACCAAGTGCGAAGTACGGACTACCCGGCGAATGGATACAACCAGTCGGTCAACAGCCAGTCAATCACTAATTAACGGCGTGCCGCCTAAAAGAACGGGATTGCGATGTCGTCGGTCGTCAGCAAGGGTATGGACGAGGATGAGGACGAGGCGCTTCCGAAGGAGAACCTCCATCATCCAGGGCTTTTGATCATGGGTTGGCGATGAATAGCAGACTGTTTTATCATCGCCACGACAGCCCTCCTAAGGGCGAATAGGTAGGTCACATTCATTTGTGTTTCACGGGCCGACCAAACCAGACAACGCTCAAACCTGGAATCGACATGTCCGTCTTCATCTAACATGGACCGTCCTCGTCAGCAATCGTCAATTATCATGGTCGGCCCCGGACCTAACAGGAACACAACCCGGACTAGTGCGCACTCACTTCGCACGTCCTTCCCTGCCTTACCATACCACCTTCCGGGAAGTGGATAGATGCAGTACATTAGTTACATGTTCGACCGTTGGAGTTGGGGTCCGGTTGCAGAAAGAAAGAAAGAAAGAAAGAAGGTCAGCAAGGCCGAAAGGCAACCATCAACACATGGTGCGGCGCAAGGGGTCGCATCCAGCCATCACCACCACCCACCATCACCATCCATCACCAGTGCACCAGCCCCCTTTCAGATTCAATGCCACCACTTCCTCATCCAGCCACGGGCCCCCATTGGATTGCTTCTGCCATCGGCCAAGCACGCCCAACACAAGCCACGCGTGTCACATCACATTCTCCCCACCAGATTTCGATACTCGGGGTTTGCAGCACCGGGGTCGATTGCATGTGCCGACTCAGGCTTCCCTTTCGTGTGCGCCGCGTCATGAAGAGTCAAATATCAAGAATCAAGAACATGGCTAATGTCTGTCTCGCCTCTTCATCCACGACTGTCCTCGCTCTTCTTCATGTCCCCCAACCTGCGGCTGCTACGGTATACTTGCTCGTGAATCCCCTTCAGTCTTCGTGACCATGCACCCGGGTCTGGGATGCCTGGGATGGTAAGTGACATGACTACGAACAACTAAGCTAGGTCGGAGGGGACGCTGTTAGTCGTCCCAGGGCCCAGGGGTCTCTCTCGTCACCTCTCGCTAACTCGCTCTTGGACTGGACTGACTGGAGCGGGCCCCAGGCTGGCCTTGGCATCCCCCAGGACCCGGGTTGTGCTGTGTTCCACGGCTTCTGATAACGTCTTGACGATGCTGTTGGGTGCTGTGTAAAGGCCCAGCGTCACAAGCGAGACATGACCATCCTGTCCGTATCACCGAATTCCTTACATAGTAGCAGTATCAGCACGTCTTGAATTGATATTACGTTGCGGCATTCTCGATACCATGCAATTCCATGACCAAAGATGCGACCTATCCGCGGGATGTCACTATCTTACTTGCTACTGTACTTATCGCCCACAGCGAGGACCCGGATATCAATGGTGCAGCCACGAGGCACAGCCCCCCCCAGATCGCCCGTCCCAGACGTCCCAGACTTTCCAGGGCTGGCGGCTGGTCTCAGATGGATCCGAATCCGTCCATCGAGCCATCCACCCGCCGCCACGCTGGGAATCTCGGCGCAGAGTCAAGTCTCACCACCACGGCAGCCATTGATACAATCCGCCGTCTTCCCCCCACCCGGGGTGCACAAAGACGAACACAAGCACAATCACAAGCACAAGCACAAGCACAAGCACAAAACAAAGCACAAGCTCGCCACCCAGCCATCTTCTCGGCTCCAGCTTTCTCCCCCATGCCAGTAAGTTAGCATGTATGCACGCTGCGGCACCACCCCACGCCCCACGAGCAACACCACCCTGCAGAGTGACCGCGGCATGCGATGTGCAGGTGCAGCGTTGTTGGCGCCGATGCGGTTGGGTCTTCCTCGTGCGCCTATTAACAGCCGAGGACAGTGGCCCAGCAGTGATGGTGATGGCCAGCTGCTTTGAAGCGGCACAAACGAGACCATGGCCAGAATTGCGGCATTGCTTCCGAGCCATTCATTCCACAGTGACCAGCACTGTAGACAACCATCCAAGCGTCGATGGCTGAACTAACCGGCCTATGGCGACAACTAATTTTACCACGTGTTGCCGTTTTCAGAGCACTTCTTGGTCAATGAACGTGACCACATAGCACATGTAGCCGTTTTGAGATCCAGATCTTGGGATCCAGATCTCGGGATGATGCGAGTATTTGCCGCTTCAATCAACCCCATCCTACACTATTCCGGAACCAAGACGCGCAAAGCCGACGACCTACCTCTCCGTGGCCTTGGAAAACAAACTACGGAGGTGCCGGCAAGTGGAGGAGCATGGCATTTATTAGCTTCTCGGGTTACCAACTCAACGCCGGTCAAGATCGATCACATTGGCAGGGAGATGTCATGAATGGAATGCGGGAAAGGAATGCGGCCAGATCTCGACCATGATGCAAAAGATTACTAAACAAAGAGTCGGGTAAAGAGCCGACAAGGGAAAGTATATCGAGCTTCGTTGCAACCACCAAACTCTCCATGTGAGCAAGGACCACGAGTCTAATGGATGATCTTCCTGTCTTATTCAAGGCAGACGTTGGCTGAAACCAGGCAAGCACCTGGGATGAGTATTCTGAGGTTCAAACTAGGGCACAACAAGTTCCTTTGCCATCCGAACGTCAACCTGCAGGTCTAAAACAAAAACAGACGGGATCCAAGCGTCACGATGAGAGATCTCAGTGCTGACTCGTATATCTAATGCTTGAAACGCGTTTACATGCAAGCGGTGCGGATGTTTCCCAAGTGACCCCCAATAACCTACATGTAAGCGAGCGCCTCCAGCCTCGAGATATTGAACGACGAGAGGTCGGACAAAGTCACATACATACGAATTGAGGCCCGCTGCAGCACAGTGGGGTTCTCTGTGCAGCGTCTCTGATTTACATCATGTATGAGCGGTACGACACGAGAGAAGTCGGCACTTGGAAGCTGAGTGACGAGTCGAAATGCTGGGTTAGATTACCCTAGACGTTGTGTGACAATGAATGATCCCGGGCCCAGCTCGTGATGAAAGAGAACAAGCAAAATCGGATGATCCTTTTTTGAGTCCTAGAAAACCAATACGGGCCACCGCAAGAACACGTGCCCTTGATATGTTGCATCCAACTACTATGGCAATATGAGTACTTGTGCACATAGCAACGTGACTCGCACCGATATCTTGTCAACACACGCACGCACAACCTCCGCCTGTATTCAGTCCTCCATCGCTACCAAGTAACTCACGGCCCCAACACTACGGCTCACCACAACCTCACCCGCATTCCTGTGCGCCTTCTAGAACGAAACGGCCTTCCTTGGTGCCATGCGCCGGCCCCACCAATACTGCAGTTCGTGGTCCTAGCAGGCAGACTCCTCCCTCTCCAAAGGCCGGCCCACAGACAAAACTTCCTAGCACGAACCCCCTTTTTCGGCAGATTGCTCTGACGGCTAGCTCTCCTCGCCAAAACCAGGGGGCGTGTCCTGATCCTCATCTTCATCAATCTCCTTTGACGGCCGAGGTTGAGCTCTAATATTCGTCCTTGCCGCCGATCATGCCACAAACGTCATTTGCCCACACCTCCGGGCCCCAGCATGGTTGCTTCTGCTAAGGACATAGTGTAAATAGGCTTGCTCCCCCCCCCCCCCGTCTTCGAAATACCCTCAGATACGCAATTTATACGTCTACGTAGCAGTAGTCATTCAGCCGGACGCACCAAACTAGCCTCGTGCGAATCGGGGAGATGCTTCGTTCTGCAGTGTTGTCTCGGGACCGAGTCGCCCTGTGATCTGCAATGCAAGCAATGTGCTGTGTCGCACAGTTCGATGTCGCATCGTATGATGATGAGCATCTGCCGGACATCCACCCGCCCAACCAACTCCATCCAAGGTGGCCGCCAGCAACCAGGCTTGCCCCGGCCTCACGGTCGGGAAATGAGGCTTAGCCTCCGCGTTCTTGTCTTATCTCGACCGGGCAGGACTTGGGACCGCTATAGATCACTATCACGTCAACGCGCCGAAGCTATGAAGCCTCTTGAGACGGACCAAGCAAGGGTTGGGCGAGTTCACATCACATCGCGGCATTTCCTCGATCATTGCAGTCTCATGTGCTTGAGATGCACCGCTATCCGATGCTACAGTACGAGATGCAACCAGCCAAAGCATGCCGATTAAACTGCGCCTCTCTAACAGTGCTCTAACTATCCAATGATACAACATGTGTTCGAGCGTGGCCTCTCTATCCAATGACGGTGTCCTAACTTACCATCGTGTTGCAACGTAATAGTCAAACACGCAGTCACTATCGGTGTCCCTTTGAGGATGGCGCGCATTGATTCCATCCCAAGATCACTTCTCGCCCTCCTTTGGGGTTCCTCCCTCCTTCTCTAGTTCGTCCTCTCTGGTGGGTTGGTCGTCGTCCTCTCCCTCCCGTGAAACTCTTAGGCCTTGCACGCCTTTTTCTACTTCCGCAACGAGACTCTCTAGATAGTCTTGATCCCTGCAACCAATCGTGTCAGCACCTCTTCGTCATCATATCCTCTGCATTCTGAAACACTGAACGTACTTCCCAACAAGTGTGACCGTGTTACGGCTCTTGCCCCAGCGGGGGTAGCTGCCGACCTTGATGCCACGAGGCTCAACCTTGGCGGCTAACTCGGTGAGAAATGCAGCAACGCCGCTCTCTGGCAGGGGCGTCGAGATCAGGATTCTGTGGGTTCCCTTACCCTCAGGGTCTACCAGTCGCGGTAGAATGAGAGGCTTCAGTCCGTCCAGAAGCTTTGTGACTATTTGTTGTCGTTAACATGTGTCGGTGCCGTCATAGTTAAGGCAGACTTACAAAGTCTTGGAATTCCAGGCAGGATGTGAACGTTTCCGTTCACGACTGCAACCGGGACCCAGAGGTCTTCGTGGGAGAATATGACCTGCTTCTTCAAGTCCCGGGACTCATCTATCGGGAGCCTGGCCATGCGCAGCTTGGCTGTGAGGGCGGGCGAGTCAACGTCCCAGTCAAACTTGGGCTGGTTTGGGTGGGGTTTCGATATGTGCTTCATCTTCTCCAGCGTCTCCTGGTGGAGAATCAAAGGAATATTGAAGGCCTTGGCAATTGATTCATAGGTGATATCATCGTGCCTAGAGGGTCAGCATGCAGGCATGAACACCGTGGAGACGCGGACTTACGTAGGTCCAATACCACCGCTTGAAACAGTTAGCTATCTTTGATGTCTTTTTCCTGTGTATTAAGTACTTACCTCGTCACGACAAAGTCGTAGCGATCGCTCATCCTCCGCACTGCCTCGACGATCTCGCTTTCATCATCTTCGATGACCTCGATTCGTTTCAAGTTCTGTAGTTGACGGGTCAGACTCCGAAATGTGAAGGCCGCCGGGCTATAGGGCTTACAACACCGAGAGAGAAACACCACTTTGCAAAGTATGCCGAGTTGGTCTAAATTTCCTGTCAACAGTGCCCTGGTGTCGACCCTTTTGTCAGGGCTACCTGGCCCGGAACCCAGCCTTGCTCACATCAACGGTCTATCTCAATGTCAGCGTCACGTAACACAGATGCCCCCGGGACCCAATCGCCGTATTCCGTACCTTTCCGCCCAGCACCTCGTCGCCAATGATCAAGCACGCCGCCGTGTGGATGGTGCGCGCATTGCGCTCGTCTGCGGAAGCCATTCTTCCGAGTGTAAGTCGCCGCACGGAAGCTGCTCCGGGCGCGGGTAGATGCTTCGCGATCTGGGAAAGGCGCGAGAACATGGATGGCTTCGAAAATGTCGCGCGAGACCAGGGCCGGAGAGAACAGAGCCTTTCAACTTGCAGAGGGGATGAGATGCTTGTTCGGCCGCAACACCGATGTGGATGACGTTTACTTGTTATGGCGGGACAGTGGGCAGACGGAGGTGGGGTTTCGCTACTAGGCGCAGTTCGGTTTGGCTTGGTTGGGCGTGCGTTGGCGGGGCTCATGATGGACGGACTTGCAAGCTGCAACTCCCGCGATACCTCCAACAAATCAGTCTGGTGATAGCTTCGGAAGTGCTTCTCTCCTCCAAGAAACACTGCTCTTGCGGCCCATACACCTCGCCTCCTCCTCCCGCCGGCCGCTTTCCGACGTTCAACATGGTAACGCCGACACACCTGACGCCATGCCACGGCAATCGCAGCTCTCCCCGCTGACATGCTGCCGCAGGCCTCCGAATCCAGGCTATACACCTTCTCGACTGAGACCAAGGATCACCTCCGGAAGTTCCGCTTGACGACTTCCAGAGCAAAGGGTCCCCAGGCCGTCATTTGTATGTGCGTCTCCTTGTCTGTCCCCACGCTCGTTTGCCGCCTCGCCGTCGTTCCTCGACACGCCGACTGATGCCCCTCTTCGCGCCCTGCAGACATGATCGATAAGAACACCCACGAGATCCGACAAGATGAAGACAAGACCGTCTACACGTCCCTCGACGAAATCGGCGACGACCTGCCGGACCACGCGCCACGCTTCGTCCTCCTCAGCTACCCTCTAACCATGGTACGTCGCCCACTCGATCACCTATAAATATAGCCCACCGATTACGGTGCGTGGATACTAATAGCATGACATAGCCCGACGGTCGGCTCTCCGTGCCATACGTTATGCTGTACTACCTCCCCATTACGTGTAACGCAGGGATGAGGATGCTGTATGCCGGCGCCAAGGAGCTGATGCGCAACACGAGCGAGGTTGGGCGGATACTGGATATAGAGTCAGTCGAGGATCTGGAAGAGATCCCCGACAAGCTGGCAACAGAGTAAATAGCCACGCTCTGTTTGGACACATGACAAACGAAGACATGGTGCAGCCCAGAAGAAAAACGAGGCGTGACGTGGGGGAAAAAAAGGTACCATTATCTATATACACTGCGTAACGGTAGAGTGCGTCTATTCTGGCAACACACTCTGGGTATCCAGTCCCAGCTGACTCGCCAAGTTCTTCACCACGCCTTGAAATGCGATGCATGCAGGGCTGTCTGGGAATGAGTCGAAGTAGCTCTCCCCATAGTCACACGCCATTCGAATCCGCGGATCTAGTGGCACCGCTCCCAGGAACGGGATGCCCATCTCTTGGGCCAGCGCCCTCCCGCCACCTGTGCTCGCGCGGAAGATCTCGCTCTCGCCCTGGCACTTGGGGCAGACGAAGCCGCTCATGTTCTCCGCGAGACCCAACACTCGGATGCCGGCCTTGCGGCAGAAGTCGATCTCCTTACGCACGTCAAGTAGAGAGACCTCCTGCGGCGTGGTGACCATGACAGCGCCGTCGATGCCGCTCTCCCTGAGGAATGTGTTGACGCTCAGGTGCTCGTCGCTGGTACCCGGCGGAGTGTCCACTAGCATAAAGTCGAGATCACCCCACTCGACATCTTTGAGAAACTGCTTGATCATGCCGTTCTTCTTGGGCCCGCGCCAGATGACGGCATCGTCGCGATTTGGGAGCAGGAACTGAATGCTCATGACGGCGAGATTGTCCATGACCCAGATAGGCGACCACCCTGAGCCACTGACATGGACTGTTTCATCCTCAACGCCCATCATCTTAGGGATGCTGGGTCCGCAGATATCAGTGTCCATGATGCCGACGTTGTTGTCCGGATTGGTCGCAAAGGCATGGGCCAGCAGCGACGTGAAGGTGCTCTTCCCCACGCCGCCCTTGCCGCTCAGCACGAGGATCTTGTGCTTTACATTCTCGAGGCGGGCCGAAATTACAGAAATATCCGGGTCCGGTCCCTTCGGTGCTGCGGCGCAGACGGCCTGATTCGGGCATCCGGCACACGAGTCGGCCTGGCCAGCCTGTTGAGACTCGGGGCCAGGGCAGTGCTCGGGCTCTGGGGCGACGAGCTGGGGCTTCTGCTTGAGGGGGTTGGCGATGACGTCCTCGACGGGCTCTGGCGCTTCGAGCGAGGGTGCCATGGTGTATTTGCGCCGAAAGTCGCTGTATGGTGCGTTCTAGAGATGTGCGATGTGGTTTGGAGACGGTTGGATGTGTGGCGATATGAATCTTGAAGCTTAATAATGGGAGGTCATCAGAGTTAGGCGACTTGCTAGCGAGCCGGTAGTAAAGGCAACCCGATGCCGATGCGATCGTTTCAAGACAACAAAAGCTGGGTTCTCTGAACTTGGATTAAAGGAAAAAAAAACAATGCTACATAGAAGTAAGTGTTAATCAACACACACCATAGTCTATAGTATAAGTGCGGTGCAACTTAAGATAGGTTTTGCTTATTTGTCTAGGGTAAGTAAGCAGGCAATGTGATTCGCTTTGAAAGAGTCATCCAAAAGCTGGAGATTAATCATCCAGTTACAATTCCCCGCGCAGTGACATTCCTTTCGAACTATTAACACTAACCCTGCCATCAGTCCCCAAGAGGTTACTTAAATACCGAGAGGGGTAAAAGAATAAGGCTTTGCTCCAAGCAAAAACCCTCCGGAATCAAGGGTCGGAAAGGCAAAAAAATACAGGTTCCAGGGGGAGTCGAACCCTCGCTGGCGGAATCAGAATCCGCAGTCATAACCGTTAGACCATGGAACCAACTGAAGCGGTGTACCGCTTCCCATGGGTGGATGAATGGGGGGCTCTTATTATAGACTATGCAAACCCGTCTCGACGCCAAATTTTCTCGTGCGATGCGATGCGATGCGCCCCTGCGATCGGCGGGGTTACCTCGCAGATAACGATAAGACCGCAACCCCGCGTAAATTTTCTTTCTGGGCTGAGCGTGTGCAGTTATCGCCTGAGACTGTACGCCTGCGATCCCGCTCCAAGTCAACGACACTCATTCAAAAATGGCGCCTTCTGCTGATATCCCCGAGTCGAACCCAAAGGGTGATTCTACGGTCCTGAGCCTGAGGAAGTCCCTCTGCTCTGAAGATACCCCGCTACCTGTCCGTTTCCGCGCGCTGTTCTCCCTCAAGCATGTCGCCCAGACCTCGACGGAGGAGGACAACATCGTCGGCGCCGTCGATGCCATCGCCGCTGCTTTCGCGTCGCCCTCGGCCTTGCTGAAGCATGAACTCGCTTACTGCCTCGGCCAGGCCAGCCACAACTCTGCTGTTAAGCCCCTACGCGATGTCCTCGCCGATCTCGAGCAGGACCCGATGGTCCGACACGAGGCCGCCGAGGCTCTTGGTGCCCTTGGTTGGGCGGACAACCTCGACATCCTCGTCAAATATCGCGATCGCAAGGGAGAGGACGTAAGCGTTATCGAGACGTGCGAGATCGCCATTGACCGCATCGAGTGGGAGAACTCCGAGGAGCGGAAGAAGGAGAAGCTACGGCAAAGGTACGCGGGGTTTTCTATTAGTCCCTTCTGGGTTGCCCCTCGATTGACTGATCTAGTGATTTCGCCTCTATTGATCCCGCCCCCCCGATGCCCGAGTCCGAGAAGGAGGTCGACGTTCAAGACCTTCGCAACAAGCTTATGGAC
This sequence comes from Neonectria faginata, assembly GCA_030864175.1. Lineage (NCBI taxonomy): Eukaryota > Fungi > Ascomycota > Sordariomycetes > Hypocreales > Nectriaceae > Neonectria > Neonectria faginata. The sequence continues at coordinate 3,816,958 of JAULBG010000001.1, read as the reverse complement.
ACTACCCGACCCCTCTTCGTCCGATATCGTGCCATGTTTGCCCTTCGTGATCTGGCCTCGCCTCCCGACCTCCCCACAGCTGTCCCCGCGGTGCTTGCGCTCGCCGAGGGTCTCGCAGATCCTTCCGCGTTGTTCCGTCACGAGATCGCTTTCGTATTCGGTCAACTGTCCCACCCCGCGTCCATCCCTGCGCTCACTGCTTCGTTAAGCGACGTCAAGGAGGCTAGTATGGTTCGACATGAGGCGGCGGAAGCCTTGGGTGGTCTCGGCGAGGAGGAGGGTGTTGAGGCAACCCTGAGGCTGTTCCTTAATGACAAGGAGAAGGTCGTGCGGGAGAGCTGTATCGTCGCTTTGGATATGGCTGAATACGAGAACAGCGGAGAGACGGAATATGCACTGGTGCCGAAGGCTGGCAGTGCCACTGCATGATAGATGACCCCTACTGGGGAATATTGAGCCACATGAATTCTAGTTGTTCTCATGCCATCTAAAAGTTGTTAGTTAAAAAAAGGTCGCTCAACCGATGAATGCTCGGGCACCTTACGAATGACCGCAATCGCAACTGTAGATGACAGTAGATCCTTCATCTGCACCGCGAAGCTGCACGTTGGAGTATTTGACCTCCTCTTGACCACAGTTGGGGCATGTCTGGTTAACGGTGCTCTGGGTCTGAATGTTGTGCTTCTCGACAGCCTGGACGCTCGACTGTAACTTCTGTCGTAGGAAGGATGGAAAGTCGGACGGCTTTGTTTGGGTAACAATGGATTTGGAGCCGGTGTCTACATGAGAACAAGTTAGAAACTGGCCTGGGGCCTTGCCAGTGTTTTCGCGGGCACAAACGAACCTCGATTCTCGGCGCCGCAGCATTCGCAGCACAGGATGTTCCGCTCAGTACCTTTGGTCGAGGGCAGCAAATTGCCGCAGTCGGTGCAAAAAACGAGAGATCCGATTGCCGACATGGTGTGCTCGTGGTCGAGGGTTTTCTGTTGCGGTGTGCTTGGAAGCGTTCGCAGGAGCAAATTCAGAGACAAAAATTGGCTGGCTCATCATAGGCCGAAAGCCAAACTTGGGGATCCCAGCCGGAAAAACTGGTAACCTAAGGCAAGGCGGCGAGGTTGGGCATCGGATCAAACACCGACTGGCTCAAAAACCAACGCACGGGCCACCGTCGAGCAATCAATCTTCAAGGAAAGCTGGCGAGGCTGTCGCTTTCCGCTTTCCCCAGGCTTCAACTTCGACCGTGTGCATTTACGACGCGATCCGCTGAGGCCAACAATGCCTTGAGCCACAATCATTTTACGACCCGCCCAACCGGCAACGCGTTCCTTTCACATGCAGGCTCTGGTTTACCGTTTCATCGATTCCGCGCCGTCAAACGAAGCTCCGCAATTCACCACTGTGCCCGAACCCCCGAAATCCCCAGGGTCCCCGATGCGACGTTGCCCGTTTGCTCCTTCCACCGGCAATGTGTGAATAAGTGGATTTTTGAGGACCGCAACAATGGATAGAACGAACCCGGATGGCGGTGGCGCCGCTCAAAATGGGCTCTATGCTCATCAACGGATGTCAGATTCTGGGCTCTCCATCACTCGGCCCTTTACGCTCCAAGAATCGCTACCTTATTCACCACAGACGTCGACGATTCCATTCATCTCAGGTTCGCATTCGCAACTGCCCCGCTCTCGTGTCTTGTTGCCTCCATCTTCCAACACTTGCTAGATATCATCCCCGATCCGAGCTTGGGCTCAGGCACACCCGCGCTGCCGATTTCCGACCTCTTTCACACCCAAGAGTTCGACGGCTTGAACAGGGACGCCCACGGACAGGCTTCTATGCCCCGGATCGTGAAACAGGCTATCGATCATGTCCTCCAGGATATGAAGCCGAGCCAAAGGACTCACTTGTAGGAAGACTCGCTTTACTTGAGATGATCTGCGATACTGACTCCCAGCAGCAAGTTCACCACCGCATCGAGAAGCTCATCAAACTCCGTCGCTGGGAAGAGTCTCGCCGACGACCTATCCCCGATCGCGAGAGCCGTATACGAGAAAGTGGGAGGCTACTTCAAGGCAACGAAAACAAATGTCCCCGACGCAAACGCGAAACTATCCAACGGCCAAACAGGAGGCTATCCCAACCCCAAGCGGGCCTCCTCTTCCTCTTCACTCAACTCCCCGAGTGCCCCGCCAGCACACTCACTACCGGCACAGAACGCTCAGACATACATGCAGAACTCTGTTAAAATTGAAGTTGCTATACCATCTAAGAGGAATTTTGACGGATCTCAATACATCGACGTGAGAAATCTCACCCAGATCGATGTTCCCGCTCCCGTCTTCGCTCAACCACAGCAGCCACAGCAGCTACCGCCTCCACAACAACTGCCGCCTCCGCAACAACCACCGCCGCAACAACTGCCGCCGCAACAGGCAGCATCGCAACGACCACACTCTGCAGTTTCCCCACCGCCACTGTTGGCCCCCCTCGACGCTTCCCAGAACTCGTTCATTCGGATCGAGCTACCAACCACAACCATAAACCGGGACGAGTATCTTGAGTTTGAGGAAGCACCTGAGGAACCGCAAAACCTTTCCATCCGTAGGCAAGACCGGCAAGGATTTGCAGACAGTCAAGAACTCCTCGGCGAGAGCCTTGATCAACGACAAAGGGGCGAGGCGGCACTTGATGCCCTCAACAAGCTCGTGCGCACAGTTTTCGCATCAGTCGGGAGTGTCCTCGCGATGGAGCCTGGCTTCGAACACATCGTAACAATGACTCAAGACCAAGAGGTTGCTATGACGGCGGCCACCCAGCAGAAGATGCATACCGCAATCCAGAAGACGATCGGGCTGAGATGTTATGACAAGGTCCCAGTTGAGCACCTTGTTCAGATCACGAAATTGAGCGAAGCAAGCCTTAAGCAGGCAGAAGATCTGGAGATGCGACTCGACGAAACCTGGTCCGAGGATGCGGTGGAGGCCTGGGTTCAGAAGCTGTCGGAAGTTGACACGATACTCAAGGCAGCACGAACTTGCCTCCGAATTCTGTCCGGCGGCAGAGAAGACAAGCAACTATACTCAGAAACCGTTATCCAAAAGAGTGTTGACATCTTCAAGACGGTCACAGAAGATATCATCATGCCTTTGGTAGAACTTCGCCCATCCGGGAATTCAGCGAGTGTCTTCAAGATGCTATCAAAGTCCAAGAAGGCCATTACCTCTACTTTCGTCTGCTGCCAGAAATTGTTCGCCCTATTGGCCGAACTGGTCACCAAAATCGAGCTCTCAGATACCGTTATCAACTCTCTCGAGTTTACCGCCTCTCGGTTGATCTTCGTTGAAAACGCCTACTTCGAAAAAGACTCCGCAGTCGGTGTCCAGAAGTTTGATGGCATTCGCTCAGTGGCGATGGACATGCTTTGCCAAATTTTCCTGATGAAACCACAGCAACGCCAAGGCATCATTGATGAGATCCTGACATCTTTGGAAAAGTTGCCCGTTGGCAAGCAAAGTGCGCGACAATTCAAGCTCTCTGATGGAGGAAGTATTCAGCCAGTCTCCGCCTTGATTATGCGGCTGGTTCAGTCAAGTTCTGGTAGAGTGGACAACAGCAAAGAACGTAATCGCAATAGCATGTTGCAAAATATGAGGGGTGAGGATGAAGAGAGCTATGAAGAAGATGGCGACTTTGCGTCAGGACCTAAGCAACCCGTCTCTTCTATCAAAAGTGAGGAACAGGGAGCTCAGCAGCACGCCGTTTCGATCAAGGACCTCGACACCGCGGTTACTCCATTGACAGACAATGCTCAGCGCAACGCATCATACGTTATCAACTTCATCGTCAAACGCGCCATCGGGTCCACCAAATCCGGAGACACCCCTTATCGGAATTTGCTCGACCTCTTCGTTGAGGACTTCACAACGTGCCTTGACTCACCAGATTGGCCCTCGGCCGAACTCCTCCTGCGCTTGTTGATGGTTATGATGGTGCAATTATTTGAAGCTCCAAAGACGGCCGCCCCGGCGAAGAACATGGCATTGGAATTGCTTGGTGGCATGAGTGCAGCAATTTCTCGCCTGCGATCTCACGTCAAGAGAATGGCTAGCTCATCCGAGGGCAATGATGCTGATGAGTTTTCGAGATACCTTGCGGATCTCGCGAGCCACGCTCTGGAGCAGAAAAGCCGCGTGGAACAGATGGTTGCATGGGCTGGGCCGTATCGAGCAACACTCGAATACCTTCAACACCGCTGCACCGACGATCCGCACCTCTCAAGTGCAATCTCATTCTTGATTGCGGACTGGGCATGCCAAGTCCACATGGGCTACGACTCTTACCAGGAAGCGTACGACGAGCGAGATCAAGAACTTGGACGCTTGGGATATCGTTTGCGAATGATGATTGACGACCGGAGATGGCTCTTGAACGAGTACACCTTCAAGACCGTCTCTGCAGGTCAGGCCAAGTTGTCCTACTCGATCATGCTGCTACGCTCTCCACTCTGCGAATCCTTTGGAAAAATCCTTAATATCTTGCTTGGGTCAATGGCCAGCGACCAAGCTACTGTTCGCAGCAAGAGTTTGAAGAGCGTAAACCAGGTGCTTGAAACCGACCCCTCCATTCTGGACGGAGATTCGGCCGTCATTCAGCTGATTCTCGAATGTGCAAGCGATTCCTCAACTCAAGTCCGAGACTCCGCCCTTGGATTGCTTGGCAATTGCATCAACATGCGTCCTGCTCTGGAGACGTCATTGACTCCCCGGATCATTGATCGGTTCCAGGACAGCGGTGTTGGTGTGCGAAAGCGAGCGATGAAGCTGGCTCGTGACATATATCTGCGCAACCGTAGCAAGCCGCTTCGGAGTGCAATAGCCAATGGGCTGCTTCGTCGAGTTCAAGATCCAGACGAGAGCGTTAGAGACCTTGCTCGCCAAATGATCGAGGAAGTTTGGTTTGCTCCCTTTTACCGAGATGAGGGTACGGCCGTATTCCAAACCTCGCTGACAGAACACGTCGCTCTCATCATCCAGACCGTCAAGTCTGGTACCGTTACGGAAATATTGGACAAGGTTTTCCAGACGATCCTCAAGCCGCAGAGCAAATCACTTGAAGGGCCGTTCTCCGTCTGCTCCAAGCTCGTTGCCAACATGTTCGGCCTCATCGACAATCTAGACTCGGACGATCCGGCTGTCCCCTCTGGACGAGATGCATTGCAGGTGCTTACTATTTTTGCGAAGGCTGATCCTAAGCTGTTCAATTTTGAACAGATTCGCCTTCTGAAGCCTCATCTTGCTAGCTTCTCCGGCGCTGATGAGCTCACTGCTTTTCGAGCGGTGACCGTCATCTACCGACGCGTGCTCCCGCAGCTCTCAACAGTGCACTCTGATTTCCTGTCAGAGGTGCGTCTGCAACTACTCAAGGCGATTGGCAAGATCGCTTCTCGTGGTGCTATTGACGACCTGATTGCTTGCACACGAGTTGTCTGTGACCTTCTACACTCCTTTGAGCCTTTGGCCAACCTCGTGGCATCAAGTCTCCTGGGCATTCAGAAGCTACGAGTGGGTCAACTGGATAACAAGAAACTGCAATTCCTTTCTGCATACTCGATCATCGTAGGCATGGTTGGTAAGCACTGTGATCTGGACAAGCAGATCCAGATCTTCAAGAACAAATTTCCGAAATGGCAAGGAGACTCGGTTCCGAGACTGGTGGTAGATATGCTCGTCCCCTTTGCTTTGCCTTCGCAGCCCTTAGATGCCCGCAAAGCATCGCTCGAAGCAATCGGCTTAGTTTGCCAAGCCTGGCCACGCAACTACGTTCTCGCCAAGGTATACACGTCGTTCCAACAGGTCTTTGACGATCAGATACCCATTCTGGAAACGATGATCTTAAGATCGTTTCGGGAATTTCTCATCACCGAAGAGAAGCGTTCAGAGACTGCGGCGGCTGAGGGTTCTGGGAAACAACAGAAGAAGGAGCTGACGGTCATGGGAGGAACCAGCTTTGATGATGTTGCGAGCGCTACGACGCAGAGATTTCTGAAGGACTTCACTCGTATCGCGGTAACCACGCAAGACGAGCATGCTTTCCTTGCCATGGAAGTGTTGGGAAGCATCAACCGGCAGGGTCTCACCCACCCCAAAGAAACAGGTGTCACATTAATAACGCTGGAAACTTCGACAAACCGAAAGATCGCGGAACTTGCCTTCGCCGAGCACCGAGCACTCCATGAAAAGCACGAGACAGTTCTTGAGCGAGAGTATGCCCGAGCAGTCCAGTCAGCATATGCTTACCAGCGAGACGTGGTTGGTGATTCGCACGGCGCGACCATGAACCCCTTTCAGTCCAAATTGCACTTTTTGATGGAGGTCCTCAAGATAAGCAAAATGAAGAATCGACAGCGCTTCTTGGAGAAACTCTGCGGCCTGGTGGACTTTGACCTGCCGAAGCTGGAATCGGAGCCGGAGCTTCCACCCCATGTGGACCTTTCCCGATTTGTCATCGAGAACATTGCATTCTTTGAGTATCAAACCGTTGGCGAGTTGCAGACGACAGTCAATTTGATTGAGAAGATGGTGACGAGCACGGGCGCTACTGTTGCGCAAGCCATTGAGTCGGAAGTTTTCAATGTCCGCATGGACGTTGATCAGCCCGCTGCACCCGCACCTCCAGTCTTGGACTTACAGCCTGGGTGGCCTCCGGCTGCGGACCAAGTGTCGCCTCCTCCGCCTCCGGCCCCGGTCGTGGTCTCGGCCCCGGCCCCGACCCCAGCCCCAACGATGGTAGACTCGGTGGATCCAAGCCGGCTTCGTCAGCTGACTGCGGCTTCCATTATCCTGCTGTCGATGTGGGAGGCCCGTACCCATCTGCGACGACTGTACGGCATGGGGACGAATCGACACGACAGCAAGGCAAAGGCATTGGCCAAGGACCTGAACAAAACGCCCAACAAGGTGCAGGGAGTTCACGGAGAAAGAGTTTGGGATGAGATCACTTCGCACATGAACGGGCTCCAAGCACAAGAGCAGATGGTGCAAAAGTGCAAGGCGTTCGTGGAGCTTCTCAACGTGGACAAAGAGTTCAAGGTGGTGGACGACGACGAAGAGCAGATGGAGGACCCTTCGACGCCTAGCCAGGACGAAGGTGAGGACGGCGACGTCATGGCTGAACGAGGCCGCAAGCGGAAGGGTGTGATGACACCCGGAGGCCGGAAGAAACGACCCCGATCGGGATCACAGCCGCGGAAACGGGGCCGACCACGCAAGCAGAGCGTGGAGCAGGACCTGGACGTTGATCTTGATGGGGACTGGATGTAACTTTTCCCAGGCAGCGACCAGGCGCAGGAGATTTTCTGGGCTGAGCTGGGCAGATGTGTTGCGGTGTACACTCTGGCATGGGGGTTTCAACGGATCGGGTTGTGGCTGGGCTTCCAGAAAACGTGGACGACAGGGATGGGGATAGTAGCTTGGTTTCGGGAGAGTATAAATGAATGACGTCTACACGGATGGATGGGATGGGACGGGGTGGGATGGTGGCACCAAGCATTGAGGTGGCGGGGGCCCTCGAGCGAAGAACAGCGAGAGAGAAGGCGTTTTTGGGAGTTGACGATTTTGTTCATGATACCTGAGCTCACAGCTAGCTCACCTTGCTTGGGGATTTACTAGGAGGTAGGTTGACACGATGGATGGATCCAAAGGACCTGACGCGGATTCAGTCGGTCGTTTGGTCAATTGCTACATATCTCCGTCCATCACTCAATGATAGAGGCAGTCAAAGCGAATGGAAATGGGATGGAAACAAGGAAAAACCAAGTATCTAACTAACAAGATAAGTAAGCTCCGAATTCAAGCTTGAAATGGGAAATCAGGGGCGACGGGATGTGGTGAGCCGGGACGACGCCACGGTCGATCTCTCGGCATCTCTTGGCCGTCTTGGCACTGAACCCTGTCGTAAACGGACCAGGATCGAGGCAACGTCGAGATTCCAACAGTTTTTTTCCATTTCGTCGTTTGGCCGTCCTGTTTCAGTTAGGGCATGTCAGATGCACACATACATGATGGGGGGGGAATCTGGGTCGAAGAGATGACCCTGGTTAACTGGACGTGGGGAGGGCAGCGAGGCAGTTCCGGTCGACTGATTCCATTCAGGCTTTCAGCTTCGCCTGACGGGCAGTGCGAGCGAGTGCGAGTGCCAGTGCGGCGTGGGACTATGCAATTAGTCTGATAATTAGCAGAAGGGAGGAGTTTGCTAGCACGATACCATGGCAACTATGGCGCTGGACGGCCAGTGGCAGGCGATTCCCAGGTCTTGGTCCCGGGCCCAGACCCGGGGCAAGTCTGGTGGTACTACGTATGCCTACTGGAAACCCCCCGGTCTTAGGCTGATTGGGTGAGTGGATGATGACGATGATCAGGAGGAGGAGGAGGAGGAGGTGTGAGAGACTGGCGCTCTGAGATTGGCTGTAGCACGAAACAGAGGCCTCCTTGGGCTCGTCAAGCTGTCATCGGCGTTGTGTCTTGTCTCCTGTTTTGGCCGGCATGCACATCGCACAAGCGCATAACTCACCGCAGCCGGGACGGAGCACGCGTTGCGCACAAGGCAAGGCAAGGCAAGGCAAGGTAACGTCAGGCACGACAACGCATACCCGGTCACTCACCCAAACACGGCCACGCCTAGTAAGTAGAGAGACGACGCTGGCTCCCTCTGAGTGAGTAGGTAGTATCGGTTAATTACTCGCCCAGTCCCGCCCTGATAATTAAGGACCTCCCTCCCACAGCAACGGTGACGTGCCTTCCTTCATCAGACCAACAACCAACCCCAAAGAAAGAAGGAGGGGACCCAGTCCAGTGCAGCATCCACAAACCACAAACAAACAACACCAGACCAGAACAAACAAACATCTAATTTATCTCTTTGTCTGCCCTTCCGACTCCGACTTCGACTTCGACTTCGGCTTCTTCCTGCTCTTCCCTTTTCCGTCCCTTCTCTCTCTCCCTCTCTCACGGCCCCCAAAGGAAAACGGAACTACAAATCCCCTACACCAACCAGTAATCCTTCCGAGGTCCCGTTCCGGCAGCGAAAGCGCCAAGCCCCTTGGCAATGTCCTGTAAGTCCTCTCCCCACACACTCTCCTGACTTCCCGTCCGTCCCCTGCTGCTGTCACTCGCACTCTGCTCCTTGGCTCTTGGCTCTTGGCTTCTTGGCTTCTTGGCTTCTTGGCACTTTGTTCTCTGTATCCATCCAGTCTGTTTGGCATTTGGGGAAGAACTCGATCATCGCACACACACTCTCTCTATCTCACACTCTTTTTCTACTGCTCCCCATTCTCCACGTCATGTGCCTTGCTTTGCCCTGTGTTCCCTGCTAATCCTCGACTGCCATGTCTCAAGTCAACCACTTCAACATCAAGCGACAGGCGCACACACTCAGCCGCACCAGCTCCGACCAGTCATGGAACCCCTTCCGCCACGTCTCTTGGGATCGTCAACCAGGTCGCACCGGCACCTGGGACGGTGGCCGCCTCGAGCAGCAATCGACTCGCAATGATCCCTCCACCGGCGAGAAACTGACCCACGCCAGCACCGACCCGACCAACGCTCGCGCTGTCGCCAGGGACTGGTCCAATGTCGACACCATGGCCGATGGTCGCGAGGCCGAGGAGACGACCGGCGCGAGGGGCGATACTGCCGCCTCCCAGCGGTCTTTGGTCAACGACAACGAGCAAGGCCTAAGGAACAGGAAACAAGATGACGCCCCGATCCAGCCCGAAGAAGACGACGACAAGTCGAAAAAGATCAAGAAGGACCACAAGCTTTTCAAGAACGTCCAGCCCAAAGAACCATACACCTTCGCCAACCAGCTACAACGAACCTTTCTCAACTCATGGATCAACGTCCTCCTCGTTGCTGCTCCCGTCGGTATCGCTCTTGACTACGTCCCCTCGGTCAACCGTGTCGCCGTCTTCGTCGTCAACTTCATCGCAATCATTCCCCTCGCCGCCATGCTCAGCTTTGCAACAGAGGAGATTGCCTTGCGCACTGGCGAGGTTCTTGGTGGACTGATCAATGCTACCTTTGGCAACGCTGTCGAGCTTATTGTCGCTATTCTCGCTCTTGTTGAGGGCAAAGTTCTCATCGTCCAGACCTCCCTCATCGGCTCCGTCCTTTCTAACCTTCTCCTTGTCATGGGTTTCTGCTTCTTCTTCGGTGGCCTGCGCCGCCAACAGCAGTACTTCAATGTGACGGTTGCTCAGACTGCCGCCTCATTGCTTGCCCTTGCTGTCGCCTCCGTCATCATCCCCACCGTCTTTGACATTGCCAGCAAGACGCCCACCAAAGCCGTCGCCGATCTTTCCCGTGGCACCTCTGTCATTCTTCTCATCGTCTACGGCGCCTATCTCATCTTCCAGCTCAAGACTCACCAGGATGTTTTCACTGAAGAGAGCCAGAAGGTCGCTGCCAAGCCCTGGAGCACTTCCCTGGGCTCTGGTGCCATCAAGCAGGGGCTTGCGGCACCAGGTGCCTTCATGGGCCGCGGAATGGCTGACCAGAACGAGAATGAGCGCCTGTCCAAGATGCTCATGAACCCGCAAGGTCTTGCCCATGAGGAGGATGATGAAGAGGAGTCCCCCACGCTGCACTTTTGGGTCGCAGTCGCAACTCTCACCATTTCGACCGTCTTCATCGCTCTATGTGCTGAGTTCATGGTCGACTCGATCGACGCTGTTACTGCGGGTGGTAGTGTCTCGGAGGAATTCGTCGGGTTGATTCTGCTCCCCATTGTCGGCAACGCCGCCGAGCACGCAACAGCCGTCACCGTGGCCATCAAGGACAAGATGGATTTGGCTATTGGTGTCGCTGTCGGCTCTAGCATGCAGGTCGCTCTCTTCCTCATCCCCCTTCTGGTCATCATCGGTTGGGGCATGGGCAATGAGGAGATGAACCTGAGCTTCGACATGTTCCAGGTTGCCGTCATGTTCGTCGCTGTCCTTCTTACCAACTACCTCATTGCCGATGGTAAGAGTCATTGGCTTGAGGGCTGGCTACTGATTTGCCTATATGCTATCATTGCTGTCTGTTCGTGGTGTAAGTTCACTTCTTTTAATCCTGCGTATTTGACGCAATCACTAACTTGTCTCTCACAGGGTATCCCACTGACCAGTAATACCGCCCTGCGACTTTGTCGGGCTCCTTGTTGTAGTTTTAGGTTTTACGACCAATTTTCTGTCTACGACTGCACATATCTTGCTGCTTCAAGGCCTCTTTGTGGAGCTGCCTTTGTATATACCGCACTCTTGCTGTTTTCTATGTTTGGTAACCGAGGCAAAATCTGGAACCTGGAAGCGGGAATGTGGATTTGGGCCATCGAAATTGCAGCCAGGCGCCTCGTTTCATATTTGTCTATGTATATATATACCCCGGTTCTCAGAAGATAAAGGTCAGATGATAAAGGCTCTTCTGTTGGGTGGGAAATCTTACAGGTTAGAAAGAATCACGTCGTTCAAATGCTGGCTATTACGACATGGTGCCCTAAATAAGAGGATTAACTTGAGAGCCTTTTTCTCATATCCAAACAGAAGAATCGCACAACGCCCTCCAAAGCAAACTAACACCGCTAATCGTCATCATGTTCCGTGGTTAACTCCGTCCTCGAAGCCAACCGACTAAATGGGTTGACTTGTGAGAGTTGTGGTGTCTTTATCCACGCCCGCTCAAACTGGACCCGCCGTCGTACTGCACACTGCCCCTTCGCAGGAAAGACATGGGACTGTTGAGACGCTTCGCCGGCCCGCCATCACCGCCGAGCACGCCCGGAGGCAGCCCCAGCGTCGGGATGCTCGCCTCGGGCACGGGGTCGAGAAGCGTCGGAGCCATGGCCGTGGCGGGCGTGTCCTGGATGTTTTGGCCCTTCTCCAGAGCGTCGGCGTAGAAGGCCTCGAGGCCGGACACGTCCCGGCAGAAGTCCTCGAAGTGGCTCTTGAGGACCTCCGGGTTGGGCGTCATCAGTGGGGCCGTCTTGATGGCCTGGTCGATGGGCTTGAGGGCGGGCGACTGGTAGTAGTAGGCGGGTTTGACGAGGGGTGAGGACATGGGCGCGGAGGCGGGGACGGGGGCGGAGGAGTCGGCGGACATGCCGTAGGACGAGTACGACATGCGGCCGGAGCGGTCGACGAGCGGCGGCGGGTCGGAGGCGGCGGCGGCGCGCATCTCCTTGTCGCGCGGGTTGCTGGGCCGGTTAGTGTAGAGGCGGTTGGCCAGCAGCAGGAAGTCGCCGTCGTCGGTGATCTCGGCGAGCAGGGTGCCGGAGCGGTGGATGTACTGGCTGTACTTGTAGTCGGGCGTGCCCCACGAGTAGCTGATGTTGACGTTGGCGGGGAAGTTGGCGGCGGCCTCGACGTCGAGCACGAAGTCAAAGCGCTTGAGGACGGCCACCTGGTAGAAGTGCTTGCTGGGGGACGTCTGCGGGCCCTGCGAGCTGGGATCGAGGTAGGCCTCGGGCTTCTTGTCGGGCGGCGGCGCGGCGAGCTTGACGAGGAACGGGCGGCGGAAGGGGTTCGTGTCGGAGATGGTGCAGGCCTCGCCGATGGGCACCTCGACGAGGCGCAGGCCGTACTGGCTGGCCTCGCGCGCCCACATCTCCACGGCGTCCTCCAGCAGCTTGGCCGTGATGTTCATCCAGTCGATGCGGATGTGGAAGCAGCTGTCCGGGTTGTGCAGCCGGTCGTAGTGCAGGTCGATGCGCTCCGGCCGGTACGAGCGCTTGCGGTGGTCGACGTCGTACTTGATGACCTTGCTCAGCACCACGCGCGGCCGCTTGCCGTTGTGCGACAGGGGCATGGTTGGCGTGGTCGATGTCGAGATGGGCGAGTTCTCGCCGTTGATGGAGCTTGGCCGCGCCATGAGAGCCCGCGGCGAGTCTCGGCTGGTCGGCTCAAGCACCGGCGTGGGAGGTACGCCGCTTCGTCGCGAGTTGAACCAGCCCGTGTGCGACCTGGCGAACTCGCTGGCGATCTGGTAGAAGTAGTTGCCGTCGCGGAACTGATGCCTCTTCTCCACGTGCACAAACAGGCCCTTCTCCTTGTCCCTGTTCTCGTTGGGCACCATCAGGGCGTTGCCGAAAGCCTCCGCGTCTTCGCGAGTCTCGAGGTCCTCGAAGTTGTCCAGCAGCCAGGTCGTCATGTCGGACCCGATGAAGCAAAAATCGTGCAAGCGGAGATGCCAGCGTCGGCTCTGCAGCCGGACGCCCCCGGCCTCTACCGGCTGCTGCATTGCGTCGGCCAGTGTTGCCAAGTTCAGATTGGACTTCTTAAAGCGCATCTTGCTTGACACCAGCTGACCCTTGCGAGTAGCTCCTTCGACGGCTTCGACCAGTGGCAGAGTCTCGACCTCGGCGGCGATGACCACGGACGGGTCTTCAGTCTTATACACAATATCCAGCGGATTGGGGTCCCGCCGTTGACGATGACCCGCCGAATGGAATCGTCGGTCAGAGGGAGGAATGTAACGATACTTCTGCCAAGATTGGGCCAGGCGCTTGATTCCCTCGATCCGGACCTCCTCGGGATTATCTCCGCTCTGTGTCCTCGGCACCGTCGTGTTCTTGGACACTACTGGGATGAGCACGAAGCGTGCTCGCCAGAATCTCAAGCTTTCCATCATCTCATCGTGATGGCCTGCAATATACGAATCGATGGCGTTCCAGTTACGGTCCGGCCGGGCCGTGAGGATATCGATTTCTCGCGTCATATACGACTCATCGAACAGAGTTCGAATGGCAGGCTTATAGATTGGCGAGAAGCTCCGTGGGGTGAAGGAAGTGTCCGTAGGCTTTCGCACAAAGATGTTTACTTCAACCTCTGTGCCATTCACACACGAGAGCTGGTGAATCGTGTTGCCGACCGACATGAAGATGCTGGTGCCGTCCTCTAGAGGCTGACTGCGAGAGAAGATGTCGCCGACTTTAATCAGCTTCTGCCCGAAAGCCTTTGCGACAGCAGGGCCAACAACGACCTGGAACCCCTGAGAAAACCGCAAACTGATGAGCTCCTGAATAAACTGTTGGCGCGTCTTAGGCTCCTCAACCAGTTCGTCATCCGCGTTTTGGTCGATGTTGTAAGGGTGCCTTTGATATTCCGTCTCAAATTGCGTCTTGGATGGGAAATACTCTGTCGTCAACGGCACGGACGCAGGACAGCAGAGCGCCTTCCACTTCTGAACCTTCATCTGGGATGTTTGAGGGAAGACATGCTGCCATCTGCTGTATAGAATCGTGTCGTCTATCATGTGATTGTCCGGATTTGAAGGGTTCAGCAACGTCAGCCACGGTGTAATGGCTGTCGTGGGGGACAGTGTTGCGGGAAGCTCAGGCACCACGCCAGCACGCAGTTTATTAGTGTACACCTTTTGGGCGTCTTCAGCCCTGAGTGCGTTGGAATACCGCAAATCTCGATCTTCCTGTGTCCTCTCATGTGGTCTTTCATGCGGCCTTTCATAGTGCACGTTGAACGGGGACGGGGCGATCGACGCAGTCCTCAACTGATTTGCAGCGATGTCGAGATTCGAATTGTTCCTCTTCAAGATCGGGATGCTTGGTGTTGTTGCAATTCCTTCGATAATGGGATCGGGAGCATCCAACCGGTACTTGCGGGAAGACAACGCGGAAGACTGGCTTGTGATCGTTTGGGGAGAACTGGGCCGAAGTTCTGGGCGCATTCGCGGAGTGGACGGTTGTCTCTGAATGGTAGATGAGACGCCAGACGCGTTGACAGTCTCCGCCTTGATCTCCGCTACTACTGCCTTTGGCGCAGCGATACCAAATCCACGCTGGCCGAGGCTGATTTGCCTCATCAACTTCGGCTGCTTCGCCGTCATCGCGGCCTTGGGCATCTTTGGAGTGGAGTCTGGTGTCTTTTTGATGGCAGTGGGCACCGGCTTTTCCATGTCGGTCATGTTCATGGACAGTTTTCTCCCCGATGGCCCTATCATCGATGCTCTCCTCTCTGGGAGCGAGGTTCCATAGAGACCGGAGTCCTCCGCCAGCTGTCTCCGGGTTATCTCTTCCAAATCCTTAGCGTGCCGCGAGTGACGATGGCGACGGTTGCTAGATACACGAGACTTGTGGTCGTCGAATTCCTGTAGCTGTTTCCAGAGAGATTTCTCTCCAGGTCTCGCCAATCTGTCGGGCACAAACCTCGCGAATCCATAGACATAATCAAACAAAGCTTCAGGAGCACGACGACTGGGGATGTATACAACGTCGTTGATTCCAGTATGGTGATGTTTCTGCGAAGGAGGCTGCTCAGTGATGTTGGCAGGGAAGTTTGGTTCGGCCTGCAAAGGGGTGGTTTCGATCTCGTTCGTCTCGAGGAGACTCCTCATTTGCAAGTCGTACATCCGGCATCGTATGTTGAAGTCATTTTCGTCGTCTTGCTCGACCTTGTTGGACACGGACAAGGCGATGCCTTGATAGGAGAGGGCTTCATCAGAAGCGCCAGTCCAGTACGAAACATGAAGCCACTGAGGGAGCGCATAACACCACTCGTCACCCCTTGACATGGACGTCTGGTGGTCCATCCGGCGAGTCAAGCTGTTTCCCTTGCCGGGTGAGAAGGATTCTGCCAGTGACTGATAGCTCCCAATGACTGGAGTGGGGTGGTTTGGCGTGCTGTCACGGCTATGGAACGACCTCGACAGGCCGGAGTGGTGAGGAGTATGTTGTGGATGGCTGCGCTCCTCCGAGTATTGAGGGTTGCGGTACTTGAAGAGAGGAATAGAGTGAAGTGGCATCTTGGGCATACATATCAGATCAATGCCAATGCCATTTCCTACCAATGCCTCAGTCGTCCTTCTCAGGGTTTCGTAGTCAACCTCAAAGACACCCGATCCAGGGCTGATGACCGCAATGGAGATTCCCGTCCTTGTCAGGTCTCTATCAATGTGGTCGTGGGCGAATTGCGAGGAAGCCAGGTTGATGGCCTCCAAGACATTACCAAACATGGAGATGGTAGACTCCGCCTTGACACGGTTAGTAGGAGTGTCTTTGGGAATCTGGCTGCCATCTTCTTGTTCCGACTGAGCGAATAGCTTGTGGTGGTCCAGACTGATATCTCTGCGAAAGAAGTTGAACTCCTTCTTCAACTGATGCAGGATCTTTGTCCATTCCCCGCTGCCCATTTCGCTCACGACAACCCGATAGAAGTCCTTGTACGGCCGACGAAGTCCCGAGGGCTGGATGCCGGTGTAATAATCTCCTTCCAAGGTGTCGAACTCGGCTGTCAGACCGGTATCATACTCCACACGCGCGAAGAGCACGATGCTAACTAGATGCTTTGCCTTCAACATGGCCCACCTCTTGAATAGTGCCGGTAGAAACCCATTCACAACTTTGTTGAACATGATTTCACCAGAACTTTCTGAGTCGAACTCCCACATTTCGCGAGCCATTTGAATAAAGAGAACATATCTGGCCGACTCGCTCCGGAAGATGGGTCGAGTGTCACGGTCAAAGAAGGCCGAATGCACCCTCAAGCCATCGGCATAGACGGCAGTGATCTGGGCTTTGATGGTACCCATGAACAAGATGGACTGCCCTTTGTAAACGGTCCTCTCGGTCAACTCCCCAACAGTCATCCTCCATATGTCGGATCTGGACAAGTATTGATCCTTGAATGATAGCTCCACATGGGAAGCCTTTCTTGCCGGGTTGTCCTTGTCCACCTATACAATGGTTAGTATAACAAAGTATAACGAGGCGATTGAGTAATCGGGGTTCCTACTATGGTTAGGAGAACCTGTGAGCCCTTCTTCATCCCGAAAGCATCTGCAATGTGCTTCACAACGTAAACCTCCACATCGGGTTGTCGCGCCTTCATTTCCTGGGGCATGTCCTTGGCGACAAACACATAGCTATTCCCCGCGACCTCACCATGGCCTTGTGCTGACGATGCGCTCTTAGAACCGCCATTTTGGTCCTGGATCTGCTTGCTAGTCGGCCCATGACCGGCCGAAGGTTTCCTGGAGTCGTCTTTCACGGGCATAATACACATCAAGGCCCCGGGCTGCACGTCGCCGCCCACGAGATCCAAGTTGAGCAATACCTCATCTTTCGAGTACCCCTCGTTTACTGCGACCGTGCACCGGCGCTCCATCTTAGCATGCTTCTCCTCCTTCACTGTCGAATGGGTCGACGCGCTTGCCGGCGAGGCGGGCGACTCGGCGGGGATACGATCTAGGTTCGACCTGCTGAATTGTCGGAGATGCGACCAGTGCGGCCCCTTGCGCGGGACCATATTCCTTGCGCTGCCATTTCGGGACATGGGGAGCTCGAGGCGACAGTCGCTTGCTATTGCGGTGGGTTCGACGTGAGACGATGCAATCTCACGGATCGCATCATGGGTGCGGCAGATTGACTCGAACCAGGTTGGCGTTGAAGCGTGCAAACGTAGAGGTGATTATCGCAACATTTGACGTTGGCACCGCGATAGACGAAGCGAGGCGATCCCATGAGGTTGGTCGGACGTCGCGGCAGAATGGAGCTTGGAGCAGTGGTGGTGGTTCACCGCCTTCCTTATTGGGGGGGGGGGTAGCAGATAGCTCTGTCTCGGAGTGGGGGCCCCATTCTGTCGCCAAAGTCGGCTGCATCGCTGCGCAAGGTGATTGGTTCGTGGAAGCTGCTGAGTACTAATACACACATAGCAGATCCCGGCTTGTGTGTGATGCTCGTACGTCCTTTGTATGGTTGTGAACAAGTGAATAAATTCAACTGGACCGACACGGAAAGGGCTTCTAGAGTATCATCAGCCCTTCGAGACTGGAATACGCCTCCTTATACCAGCAACTTACCAAGAACCCCTTGATGTAAGGGCCACTGACGACTGAATGACATATGAATGGGTAGTAACACAACAGAAGATTTGACCTGACCAACTGCAAGCCGCGTTCTCATCATTGGTGAATTATTTCTCAGATTAGATATTCAAGGATCTTACTGGAACAGCACGCTGGGTGGCTTGTTCTGAAGCGCTCTGTGCCACATCCTGCATCCTTGTCCTTGTATCTCGATTTGTATGCAACGCAACAAAACAACTCTGGTTCCTAGAGTCTGGGCCTCTGATGTTGCGACACTGTGTCAGCTGATTTGGAGCTAGACAGAGACACGTCATGAAAGCCTGGTGTCCATGAAATCTCGCCCTTTTCCCTTCCACTTCCATAACGCATAAGGACGCACTAGCGAGTTCATTGCCATCAAACACCGTCGCCGCCCCATCATCACCGGTGCTTCGCCCATCACAGAGACAGTGCAGCTGCAAAGAATAGCCATCAAACTTCAAGAGTAAGGGCACCGGAACCTGCGACTTACCGAGCCGTCAGGTGTTGATCAGCAGCCGGTGACACCTTTGCTATCGCCTCGGCAAATGCAATGCACCTTTCCGGCACCGATGCGCTGACTATAGATCGCACAATCAACCTTGATGACTTACATCTCTCCCAGTTTGCCTTCTTTTTTTTTTTTACTTGTGAACACGAGTCGGGGCTTGACTGCGGCCGCGTTGTGGGAAAGAACCATCAGCAACCGCCGGAGACCAAATCGCCGTCCATTGCGACTTTAGCGACTTAGCCGAGCAGAAAGTTCGCTTGAATCCCATGATTCCGAGTAAAGTCGCCCATCCTTTGTCAACGTTGTGCACACAACGGCCAGACCATCAGTCCCATTTCGGGCCACCTGGACATATAAAAGCCAGGGTCTCCTCGTTTGTCGCTGGGCATAGGAAACCACCCGTGGCATTTCCTGCTCTCGACCTCAACCGCGACATCCAGCATCGGCAGTCGAATTGGATATTACACACCTTCGCGCTTGTCGATCATCCAACAATATGAAGGGGTTCAACGTTACTCGCAAGCAGCGCCTAATGGCCACCATTGGCATATCGTTCTCTTTCTTCGTCGTCGAACTCGTTGGTCCGTACTGTCGAAACCCAGGACCATGGGCGCTGAACGTCCATGCCAACTAATGTTTCGTGTAGTTGGGTTCTACACACACTCGCTCGCTCTAATCGCCGACGCATTCCACTATGTACGTCCTATCCTATCGACGGAACGACGCTTCTAACGAGACTAGCTTAGCGATTTGATTGGAATTGTGGTTGCGCTGGTCGCATTGATGGTTGGTTGTCTAGACTTACATCCCGGCCGACGATTTGCTAAGATATACCACAGGTATCAGAGCGCACCGAGCCAGCGCCTCAAGAGTATACATTCGGATGGCAAAGGGCAACATTGCTGGGTGCCTTCTTCAACGGCGTGTTCCTTCTGGCGCTTGGAGTTAGCATCCTTGTACAGGCCGTCGAACGGTTCACCAACATTGAAAGCAAGTCCACCCAGCAAGGAACAAGCAAAGATCCAGAGTTAACGGGAACACAGAGGTGGACAACCCCCGAATGGTTCTGATTGTCGGCGGTGTTGGTTTGGCATTGAACCTGCTGGTTATGTCATTCCTTCATGGTGAGACGCTCGCCCCCGCTCCGCTCCCAAGTTCGGGTTGACTGACGTCCATCATCAGAACATGACCACGACCACGGCCATGGCCATGGCCATGAACAAGGGGACGAAGCAGATCATCATGATCATCATGCGTCTACGCAACACCACGATCCACCTGATACGCCCCGTTACGATGCCTCCGGCGAGTCTGAAGCTCGTTTAAACCCCGTGAGTCCTTCCTCGCTTCGCTTATCTTATGAGTTGTCACCTCGCGTATGCTAAGTATGTAACCGACAGAGCTGGAGCAGTCATCACGAGCACAAGCATTCGGCGGCCACGGCTGGCTCTCCCGGCAGGGACCTGGGCATGCTTGGAGTCTTCATCCATGTCATGGGGGACGCCATCAACAACGTCGGGGTCATAATCGCGGCAGTGATCATCTGGAAAGCGGAAGGAGAGGGCCGCTACTACGCTGATCCCACAGTTGGCGTCTTTATTGCCATCATGATCCTCCTCTCGGCGGTTCCATTGGTCAAGAACAGCGGCGCTATTCTGTTACAGATTGCCCCGGGCGGCATCAACCTCGAGGACATCAAGCACGACATTGAGTTGGTGAGTGGCTACGTATCTTCACGCCGTTGGCGTTGTCGGAGGACCTGTACGGACGCTAACAACATCAGATCCCTGGGATCGAGTCCGTTCATGAGTTGCATATCTGGCGCCTGGACCAGCGGAAATCTATTGCGTCCGCCCACTTAGTCGTTGATGGTAGAACCGTCAAGAGCTTCGCGGACAAGGCCAAGATCATCATGGAGTGCCTCCATGCTTACGGGATTCACTCGGCAACGCTGCAACCAGAAGTGGCGGCGGTGGGCTCCGTGTCACTCCCGGAGAGCGCCCAGGAGACGCAAACCTCGGCTTTGGAGATTGGATCGAGCGTGGCCAGTCGACGACGAGGAGGCGGCCAGAGCCATTGCCAGCTGATCTGCGGCAGCTTGTGTGATGGGATGAGGTGCTGTACGCATGTCCAGATACAGTGATCGGCGTTCTGACGTTGTTGTTGCTGCAAGTTGGGGGAATACCATGGTGGGGGAAGAGGGGTTGGGAGTTGTGCAGCGCTGGTTATATTGCTTGACTGGATCCCAGACCATGGTGTTTTCATGTAATATGATAGCTGGTATATCCCTGTGTGGCAGGAAGAAGGATGATCCTTTAAGTGCGCTTGCTGCTGAACCGCTGAGCCACTGGGCTTTTGGAAGCCTGTGAGACGGGGACTCTCTTCTCGGTCCCGCAAACATGGCTTTCTAGGCTTCCGCGTCAATGGTTGAGCCCGAAGGACTGGTGGCAGGGCTGTGGTCTTGGTCATGGGACGCAGCCTGTGGCATCGGTGTGGTGGAGTGTAAGCGTGGAGGGTGCGCCTCTCGGTTTTGAGAGCCGACGACAAGCTGTGATGTCTTCAACCCCCGCCATCCCGGCGCGATGTAGTCACACTAAGCAAAACGAAGCAAACCCTTGGCGCCAGCCTGCCCAGCTTTCCAGCCTCACGATGGGATACTGTACATATGCAGAAATCGGACCATTCTCTTGGAGACGATGAGGGCAAAGCAAGATGCTAGCCTCAAATAGGCAAGTCGGGGGAGCCACGCGTCTGGAGATCTCAGGGCCGGCGATCATCCGATGGGGCTGCGGCGCTGGTGCGAACAACATCGGAGATCAGTTCTGGCTGAGCCCCCGGAGCGATTCTGGCGTTACGTTTACGAGGCTGCGGGCCCTGGTGTCACATGGAACGCCATGTCCCGTGGATGGGGAGTGTCGAGGTCGAGACCTGGAGAGTTGAGCTGGCTGATGAAGGGATCGAGTGTCAGGCGGGCGAGACGGTCCAGGGACGGGCCGCTAATAGCCATCGGTTGCCACCCAATGGCAGTAGACGTTATGCCCGCGCTTGCAAGCTCTGGAGCGGGATGGATCGCAACGTTGACCGCGTTAGTCAAAGAGCCACACTTGAGACAAGAGGCAAGATGAGTTTTGACGAGGTTGCGGCAGCTGTGGCCGCCGCAACCGCAACCGCAACCGCAGAACGACGGCTTGATAGATTGGATTGGCTTCGACAGCCAAAGACAGACCCCTCCCCCACGTCCCTTACGTCCCCTCTCGCCCGCCCGCCATCGAGGGGAGGTTGTTGAAGTTTGAATTGCGCCTCCTGGTTCAGGGCTCGTAGTGGACTTGGCAACGCGGGCGCGCTAAGTAAGGCAGGGTGCGCTGCGAGGGACGGAATTCGAGCCCGATCCACGACCCAGCAAGTCCGAAGGGGATAGCCGAGCGCAATCTGAGTTCCAAGCAGTCGGAGGAGCTTGGTGCCTTTGGATGCCAGGAGCAGCCGCAGGGGGGAGCTCTGGGTTGGCCGATAGCCTGGGCCGTGGGCGACATATTTTTGGGGAAAATATGACATGTAACAGGAGCCAGGATGGGGGAGCTCATGCGGCCGTTGCATGCGCACGCCAACTGGGGCGGCTCATTTCCAAGCAGCGGCAGAGGGCCAAGACAATTTGGTTCGATTTGATTTGATGCCCGGGGGTGGTTCAAATGCCTCGCAGAAGGAAGACCTCCCTCCAGCTGGGCTGTTTTTGGAGATGAAGGCGGCTTGTTTTTGGCTGCGCCTGGGCCGGGCTGGAGGATGACCGGCGTTGGATGTATTGGATCACGGACGAATTGCTTGCAACTTGCATTGGGCGGTGAGCAGAGCTGAGCAGCCCTGAGCTGAGCAGACCAGAGTATGGCAGATGAGATGGAGTTGAAGCTAGGAGGTCCCTCTACTTCGTAGCTAAGGTGGCTACCCCAGCACCCAGGCCCCGCGACACCTGACGGACGCCACGGACGACCCTTGGAAACTCAGTCGGAGCCGGGTGTGATATACGGGATCTGGTGTCATGGTTCGGTCCTGGGATTGTTTGTTACTGGGTCTCGGATAAAGGAACGGGCTGGTAAGGATGAACGCTACTAAGAGGAAGGAAGGTGTTTGATTTGGATCTTTTGTAGATGGCATCCCTTCATGTTGAAGATATACGTCGTACATATCTCACGTCCTCATGCTCGGCTTCCGCCTTGAGAGCTCAGAGCGAGGACCGGGGAGAAAAGGCCATCATTTCGTTAATTACCCAGCTCGTTAAGCCTCAAGGCAGAGCAAAGGAAGTCCAGCCAGTTGTGGTCCTGCCCGGGCCGGAAGTTTGCCACTGCGGACATCTCGTCAGTTGTTGCTGGGGCATCCGCTTCCTGGAGCAGACGCGGACCCGCATGCCGTTGACTTGTGTGGCTTGTCTACAGCGCTGCAGCCGCGAAAAGGCTGAGGCGAGTGATGTGGATGTGATATGTGTGCTCATGAAGCTAGAAGTATGTACCTTGAGCTATCCGTACGTACCGTGAACAATTCGAACTAGGGCAAGGCGGACAGGTGGTAGGTGTGCTTGAGCGGCGTCGGAACGCCGCCGCCCTCGTCATCCTCATTCATTGTCGTCATCCAGACTGTCGTCATCCGGATTGTCGTCATCAAGGAGGAGTAGCAGGACCGGCACAAGTCACGGTTGTAACATTGTTATTATCAACAACCAAGCGAGGAATGGCTAGAGATAGTGCAGTAGCAGTCGGCAAGACAAGAGTGCGTTGGGTAGACAAGATGGCCAAGCCCGCTAATGCGACCTCCAACAGACGGTGCAGCGCAAGAGCTCGAGGCATGTCACCTAGCTTCAAGTTGACTCGACCCAGTGCCGAGTGGGATGAAGACCAGCAATTCGAATTGATTGAGGCGAAGAATGTGTGACGCAGAATCCACTCGAACCACAGAACTGTGAACAGGGCATGTACGGCCGCCGACCACCCTTTGTCCGGAGAAAGTCAATGGCTAGATATCTGCAGTTTGTGCGCATAATTATGTGCCTGCAGATCACTGAGGGGAGCTTGAGCCACATCGCTGCTGAGGTATCGAGGGGGTATCGGGTGGTGGTACGTAGATAACGGCGAATTTACCCCACAGAGCCATTAGAGCACGGCCGTTGGTTAACTTGTCTCATCCGCCGTCTTGGATAGTTAAAATGCAATGCTTACAAACGACTGCACATTGCCGGAAAGACCCTGACGCAAAAGCCTCACGTTGGACAGAGAATCCCGAGGAAAAGTCGTTGGCTTGAATTGGCGGGTGGGTCACCTCGGTAGAGGCAGGCGAGCCGACGGCTGGCGGACGCATGGGGGTTGTATTGACGACTTGGAGAGGCGCTTGGAGGCTTGGAGGCTTGGAGGCTTGGAGGCTTGGAGGCTTGGAGGCTTTGGAGACGGGAGACGCAGTAGAGACTTGGAGGCTTAGAGTGAGGGTGGTAACTCCACCCGCAGGACGATCAAGGGTGTTGATCCATGAATGATGGACGATGGTGTCACTTTCTCGACTCTTTTGAGGGAAAAGGGCTTCCTTTTCCTGTGTCAAGCTAATTCCGGAAGGGGGATGTTGATGCTGACAGGTGAAGAACCATCTCCGAGTTTCTGGGACTTGTTGGAGAATGGCGTCCCTGTCAAGGGCAGTCGGGGTCCCATTGAGCGGTCCTGTCCAGTTAATAGTGCAACCTAAAGGCGCAGCAGTGCTTGTCTCGAAGTCGAACTCCCCAACACGAGTCGAGGCCGATTACGTACATTGCGCCGGTACTTGGGGGTAATTCGCAGGGCACTGACATCGTCCGGAGGTTTTTGCACGGTACTTGGGCTCTGGTGAAGAACCGCTGGGCGGGTCGGAGGAGAACTTTTGACATGCGCCCGCCGAAGGGACGCCGAGTTGAGGCACAATGAGTGTTTCTTCCGAGGGTAGTCCCCTTCCACGGTGGTTGATCCGTGCCACGAAGCGAAGCCTTTGGTACCGATGGTCGTCGAAGACGGTTTATCCTCGTGCAGTAGCGTCATGTGTCCACTGCTTTTCCACTTGGGCCAGTGAGAGCAGAAACCGCCCGGCAGGTAGCGACACACGACGAGGAGGCGGGCGGAATCGCATCGACAAAAAAGCAAGTCATGGCGGGCGAGCAAGGCAGTGAGGAGCTCCATCAAGTGGGTGGGCAAATGCCACGCCGGGACGACTGGGATGCTGGAGACGACGTCGATTGGGCGTCAGTGCCTATCCACGGGGTTGATGCCCTACCGGAGCTCTCCAAGGGTGCTACTTTCACTCGCATGGTAGTACACGATGTTGGCGGGGATACCTTAATGGGGGAGCTTGGTGCAAAAGCAAGCTGCGAGTGATCTGTCACGAGTACGAAGGAGGTAAACCCCCCCCCCCCATATCGGCCATGGTAAGGTGGACGGACGGAGGCCGGAGCGCTCCATTCTCTCACGGCGGGACCGTTACCGCCGCCGCCTCATCATTTAGCCGGGGGGCCCAATTCTTACGCGCTTCTGGCTCGGCACGCCTAGCCCTCATGGGATGGGATGGGATGGGATGGGATGGGATGGCAATTCCCAGGGTCATGATGAGGCTGCTGGGCGCTGCTCCACCACGGCAATGGATCCCAAGGATGCGTGCGTGCACTGATGCAGAGGCGCGAGGCGTGAGGCGTGAGCCCGTCATGGCCGACATGGGTGTCCCTCCCCATCATTTTGGCCCTGCGCGCCCTTGCGCCCACGCCGACGACCCAGCCAGGGCCAGCACGAGCCCTGGAAGCGCGTCCTCGACGAGTCTCTGGCTGCGTCTCTCTGCCCGTCCGTCTGTCTGTTGTCGGAGCATGGAAGGGCAAATCCCTGGCAGCCCGGGAAGACCCCTGGTCAACCGACGCTGCCGGCCATCCATCTTTCACCGCATTTTGGAGGGGCCCAATGACTTGCGGTCCCGGGGCAAGCATGGGCGTTTCTTTCCTGCAGCACAGGGCGTTTTGGTCTGCTGCTTCTTCAGGTCCCCATTCTCCATCGCATCGCATCGTATCGCATCGCATCGTCAGTCAGCCGAACAAGTTTGGTGGCGACTGGGTGGTCGGTGGTTTTGAGGAGCCGTGGGGGCTGAAGCTAGGTCGATTGCAGCGACTCTTGATTGCGGGTGCTCCAACCCCATTCATTGTTGTTCTTTTGAGGTCTGGACTTGTGGCCGGTCCTCTTCCTCCTCTTCCTCCTCATTCTTGATTGCCAATCGACTTACACACACTAGCGAAATTCCGACGGGCACGGTCAAAGAAACAAAGGGACCGACAACGGGTAATGTTTACGTAGTAGCAGTTTTGGCAGGATGCGCCGTTGCACCAAGGCACCCCTGGCCCGGCTCCCGTCAAACTATTCTGGAATGGCCCATCCTTCGCATGGGATCGCTTGCACCGAGTCGGCCTGGGCTCCTCTGGTCCTGTTTCTCATCCATTCAACATCCACCTTGGCGGCTGTGGGATGGATCAGACTGTACGGGATCCGTACAAGTTAAACATTGGGGTTTCCCATCCCACTCTTTTTGATATGCTGTAGTCCGCACCAGTCCACACGACGTCCCTTTTCCAAAACCTCCGATGATGGCCCCTCTGTGCCCGGCCTGAGCTTCACTTTGTGGAACTCGGACGAGAGAGTGGAGACGGAGAGAGACGGAAACTGGCCTGGACTGGCTGGATCGATCCAGTTCATGGTCTCGGCCCCAGTTTCAGTGCCGGATGCCTTGTGTGTCTCTCTGGCTGGTGTCTCTGGTCTGTGTCTCTGGCTCCCGCGCCCGCAGCTTCAACACCCCGCCAGCATCATCTGGGACATTGCACCTCGCCCTGGATCATGGCGTCGTCATAGCTCATAATTCCTGGCTCATAGCTCGTAGCTGGCGATTGGCATTCACCTCCGCCCATTCCTGAGCCCGTGCCCCTTGGGAACGATACCGCAAACCGCAATAGAAGCAGCAGCAACGCCAGAAAGGACGACGCGGAGCATCTCTCCCCCAACTTCCTCCCAGTGGTTCACGATTCACGGTTCGCCCGTCCAAGAGTCCGATCCGCTCCATCCACCCAATCTCCACTCTTCCCCCATCTCCATCCATCGCCATCTCCATTCCAAAGAAACCCACTGAGCCACTACGTACTCTTCTAGTACCTGCTACAGAACCACCGCGTAGATACCTGTGATAGGCACCCTCCGGCTGGTGCAGCGGAACGGGAACCAGAGCTACGACCACAACCACACAATCACAGCAACCACCATCGTCTTGGGGCTAAAAGGCTCTAGCACTCACCAGCCACGGGTCCACGACGACTCAGTAACAAAAGGAAAACAGGTACCGACCGACCGACCAGCCGACTCGACCCTTGGCCCTAGGGCGCTTGGCCTTGGCGTCTCCTCCCCTCCGCCGCTAGGCGTTAGGACGCAAGCAAGCCCCCAGGACCCCACTGAGCCTTGGCCCGGTCTTCAGTGCCTTGTTCCCTGAGTCTTCAGTACTTGAGTACTTGCCCTGGCGCCCACGCCTACTGCCACCCGCCCGAACCTGGCGGCGTCCCGGCCATCTGGATCAACCACCAAACACCCACCGACATCTGCTACATCTCCCAGGGCGACCTCTCCATTACCATTACCTTGCTCCGACCACCTACACCAAACGCTTGCAAATACTCCAAACTCGGACTGGAAACACCTGCTTCCTTCGCTGTATTCGTACTCGCGCCTCGTCGCCGTTGCCGTCGTCTCCCTTGTGCCAGTTCCTAAACGTACAACAAACAGGCAAACATCCCGCCAACCATCACCACCAACCGACAACCTACCAACCGATAACCTACCAACCGACAACCTACCAACCGACAACCTACCAACCGACCGCACCGCTCTGATTCCCTCTCTTATCTCTCTCTCGCCCACCAACCGCCTCTCACAGCCGGCTTCACCCAGACCAGCATTCATCAGCCCTCGTTCGCTCTACCTCCGTCGCCTGTCATCTCCTTCCCTCCTCTCTTCTATCTCCTCTCTCCTCTCTCGCCGAGTTCATCTCAACTAACGACGCCCACGACCCTTATTAATCCCGCCCCCCTCCCCCCCCCCCCCCCCCCCTCGAGGGCCAAGACACGCGACAGCTCAACCAGGGCCCTCTACGTGTCCCGCAACGCGCCAAACCCGCCGCCACCACAACGCCGCCACCCTCGTTGCCACGCACTGCATCCAAGCCCACCACTACTTCGCACCCACGCCAACATCGCCTCTCAGTCTTGCATGTCCCAGCTCCTTCTGGATTCCTCCAAGCTGCCGCCTCTTTTGAGCTTTGAGCCGCACTTTGTGCCTCACCCGCCACTTCTCTAACTCGCCCTTGGCCGACCCCGGACTCGTGCCGTCACCTTCACATGCCGCCTGCAGAGGTTACTATGCGCCCACCCCCAGCCCGGAATTCTTCGCCCAACGTTTTGATGATGGCTCGTCGCCAACATTGAGTTGACGGCTCCCCCTCTCGCATTTCCTCTGTTGCATTTGCATCAATCTAGCTCATTGCGTGCCACCGACATGCTCGGCCGGCTTCTGCATTTGGGCTCCGGCGGCCCCTCCGCCGCACCCACTCAGACGACAGCCAAAATGTCGAGGCCCGTTTCTTCACTCGAGTCTGTCCAAGAAGACATTCATACTCGAAACCTTCTTTTCCCCGATGCCCACGCCCTCTACCAGCACCGCAACGACCAGGTCTTTCCCCTGTCCTCAACCCCCACCACCCCGGCCACCTCCACAGCAAACGCCTTCGACTACAACGGCGATGTCGACCTCGATGTCCGTGATGTCCGTGTTATTGTCATGCAAGATGCTCTAGGCCCGTCAAATGCATCACTCCTCTTTGACAGCCACCCTGCTCCGCCTACCTCACCAACAGAACGAACTACTGCACCCCAGGACCAACGACGAGCCCCGACCTCTGCACGCAAGAGTAGCTTGGGCAGCATGGTTCGCCCTCTTGTCATCCAGTCCGACGGCCCCCAGCCTCCGCCGCGCCAAGGTGCGTTTGATCGAAGAGCATCGCTGCAGGGCCGGAACCAGAGCCATGCGGAGACGGAAATCCAGCGAACTGCGCGCGAGTATCGGGAGGAGCTTGCTACCTTCTCAGGCTGCATTTTTGGCAACTCCGAGCTGATGTCTTACAAAGGCACCTCAACCAAGGTTCATGTTGTGCCTGGCGAGACTCGGGCTAATGATGTCTCGAGCTCTATTGTTGGCGATGGCCGCAGCTCCATTGGCCGATCAAGCGCTCGCTCAAGCAGACTCTCACAGTCGTATTCCTCTCAAACCGTCTCACCAACAGCTGGCTCCTCCCTAGCACCCGCACACCATTACTCGCGCCAGAGCGAGAAGAAGAAGGTCCTCATTACACGGCTCTTCCCTGTGAATGTCTCTGTGGACGAAGCAGAAACCAACATTACTCCCCCAAGCCGCTACTCAGATGACAACTCTGGCTTTCCGTTCCCAGCAACTGGTGATGAACCAGCGCCAAAAAAGAAGAAACCACAGCCTAAGCAGCGAAGGACACCAATGTATGCTGTGGTCCTCGTGGTTCAGCTTCCTTCCTCGCCCCCCTCGACCCGATTTCCCCCACCAACGCAACCTAAGTCAGCATACCGCGAATCGAGCTCCTTCACGGACCAAGAATTCTTCCCCTCGTCTTTCAGCTCAGCTCGACCTTCGGGATGGACTATGGTTGGTTCTGGCAACTACGGCGATACCGCAGAGTCAGCATACTCGATCGACATGGAGGATAGAATCGATTCACTCACCCAGCATTGGGACATCATAATGAGGACCCTGACGCACCTTCAATCCGTTGTTGCGACCCTTTTGGGAACGATGCTTAAGCAGATCGATCTCGCCTCCCCCAACCCATTTGCGACAATGCCCCCAAAGTCTGGAAGAACCCCTTCCTTTTCAGACAGGCGTGGGGGCGAAACACCCCGCATAAAGCCACCCAAGAGCACAACAAAGTTGGTGTCATTAAGTCCCAACTGCCTTGCAGACGACGCAAAGGTCGCGGGAGAAGTGGATGCTGCAAGGCATAGAATTGTCATGGGACTGAGCGCAGCAAGGGTTGTGACCGGCCAAGGGCGCTGGGGAATCTGGCGCGATGAGGCTCGATGGACTTCTAAGTGGGCTGGGAGCGTCGAACGGGGACACTTCTTCTACAACCTTCTAAGTGGCTTTCTCGCGACGCACACCGACTGGCTTCAGGCGCTATGCCCTCCTTCTTACCGGAGGCGACTCTACCTACAACAGAAAAACCGAAGCGAGGAAGACCTGTCTCTTCCGGCTCGCACAATCATCATATCCGAGGACAAGATGGCCGCTCGTCGTCTCATATTCCTCCTTTCCGCCTTCTTACCCGCGAATCAACAGCTCCCGACGACGCGGACACATCGACCCAGTACCTCCACATCTGTTGGGACCTTCTCCAACTCGCCTCCGACTTTTATAATCCCAGTTCTCCGGGAAGAGTCTCTTCGCCGCAAGATTAACCGTAGGACAGGGCTTCGTCGAACCTCTCACTCCCGCACAGCAAGTCATAGCACAAGAGCCTCCGCCGTTCCTGTGCAATTAGCTCACTTAGCTATGGATCGAAGCCACGAACGACGTGTCTCCGATGCTGCATCCATCAGACCCTCGAACCTCCCCATTTCCGGCAACGATTTCGTGAGCAGAAAGAGCAGCGCTGCTACCACCACGACGGTGATGCCCGAGACAACAATGCCGCATTTTTCCACTGCGCAACGAGTCGATGGCCGTAGGAGGCCACGCCCTAGCAGCAGTGGAAGTGTTGCAGCAGACGACCTAAAACGATCTTTGAAACGAGGCGAGAGCACTGGACATATGAGCAACGCGAGCAGCGATTCTAGGAGCCAAAGCTCAAGATGGGGCAGTGTCATCAGTGGTCTATGGAGCGCCCGCCGCCGGGACTCAACTACCCTGAGCAGCTATAGCCCGGACCCGAAATCACCTACCAAGCAATCGTTCAATATCAACAGACCGGACCAGTTATCGCAGATGGTCGAAGAGGCAGCTATCATTGGCGAGGAGACTGCATCATCCTCCAATGGGCCACGTCCATCGGCGGGCAGCCGGAGGGTGGGCACGCCGCGAGACTTCGAGGGACACACCCGGGAGCCATCAGTCCGACCTGAGCGAACTCCGGACCCAAATGGGGCCTTTGAATCCCCAGTCAAGACATCAATCAACGCGGATGATGGAATTATCGACGTAGACATCTCTTTTCCCGATTACATGACGTCGTTTGAGTCGGCTATTAGCTCTCCCTCGAGCAGTGGCTATTTATCGACGCCCGGTATTGCAGGCGGGTTAGATTCCTTCGAACAAGCGTCTCGATTATGCGTTGATGGGGATTTGCCCCTGAATGCTGCTGGCTGGCTGAACCGCTACCACCCAGACTTTGCTGTCCAGGCTATTCCTCCACAGGAAGATCTCCTGGAACAGGTCAAGGCATCGCTTCGGGCTGAACCAACACCAGCCCCTACTAGTCCGCTGGGTGGTGATCTCACAGAGCGATGGGTCGATGTCAGCTGTATGATGATTGCCGATACCACC
The DNA here is from genome assembly GCA_030864175.1 of Neonectria faginata. Taxonomy (NCBI): domain Eukaryota; kingdom Fungi; phylum Ascomycota; class Sordariomycetes; order Hypocreales; family Nectriaceae; genus Neonectria; species Neonectria faginata. The sequence goes on along the minus strand of JAULBG010000001.1, from coordinate 3,785,948 downwards.
ACAAATCTGATCACTCGCATTCGATACCGCCGACTGGTCAAGCCAAGGTCCCCTTCTGACCGCCAACCATTGGGACAGGCCGGGCCACCCAGCAGCTCCTATGGGGGCGCACTACTGACTCCTTCGATCCTCCCCTATGAAACCCAGCTCGAGGAAGAATGGATTGAGGAGCCTATTCTCCTGCCGGATGAAAATCTCACTGAAGCCGTTGAGAAAGTTATCAGTCTTACCCAGGAGACCAGCAAAGATCACTCGTTGGCTTCCTCGCAGACGCATAGCGAGGTCCGCATGATCACTGATGCCGAGGAGCCTATTTCCGTGACCGCACCAGAACCACCTGCACTACCACAAACGCCCCTGGAAGTCCCTCGCGTGCAATGCAAGACTGTAGTGCTCTCCGCCCTCGAAGACACTATTCGCGAGGTTATCGACCTTCGAGAGAGAGGCTATCTGGGAACGAACGGCCATTCAAGGAGTTCCCAATCTCAACACAACCTACTACATGATGCGATCAGTGTCTGGTTGGACAACCTTGATATCGCCGAAGCATAAGCTTACTGGCGAAATGAATCATCCCCGAAATCACACCAGGGGAATACCATGATTCAACTCTCTTATCTCTCTTTTCTCACCCACCCACTAGCGTTCCTCGTCACCGGAACTTATCTGATTACGCGGATGTACCACCATTTATTTTTCTATCGAAGACAATCGAAATGATACCCCTTGTGTGGTGATCGCACACACACCAGATTTGGCAGAGGCTTTAACCCCGTCTGGGGAAGGAAAGCAATTGTTCACGGGGCCTCGGCCCGTCGCTTATTTCCAACGTATCCCCCTTTCTCTGGGTTTTCCTTGGCTTTTTTCGCATTCCGTGTCTTGATTTGGCGTATCGGACTCTATTCGGAGCTACTCTCAGGAGAATTGTTGAGGCTTCCTGGCGAAGCCGACCTACACGGAAAGGTTGGCGTTACGCAAGGCATTTCAAGCCGTGGACTAGCAAGCGATTCAACATGACTAGCGCAGAAAGTAATAGACTACATTGGGAACCTAAACCTCCTTTCCATGTGAAATTACGGCAGAGACCTGTCAGGTAAGTTGGGTTTGGGCTAAGGAAGGCCTAAAGAAATGTACTCTCCGAGTTGACGTTTATGTGGGCAGCGTCCATTGACAGCCTGACAGCTGACGAGAGATGAAAATGACCTGTAAGGACCCGATGACGTAGGCGACCCGAGGAATCGGTACAGATGGATGCTTCCGACAGGTTGCAGCGACCGAAGATATGGATGTCTCAGCCTCAAGCGTGGGGGTCACCAACCGCACTCATACAAACCACACACCACAGTTTGAACACTCTACACGCACGAAAACAAGGATTGGGTCGCTTTTCATTTGAATCCCTCCTATTTCTACACCGATCATTATGTACCGCTCGCCACTCACCTCTTCTTCGTCGGCCGGGCATTCTTGGCCATCTTCTTCGCCTTCTCCTCCCTGGCCTTGCGGATGTCGTGCGCGCCCTTGAGCTCCTTCTTGCTGCCCATGCCGTCGCGGAAGCGGCCGACGCGCTTCTCCCTGGCCTCGCTGACGCGCTTCTTGCGGACCTCAAAGTCGTCGCGGTACTTGTCGGCCTCCTTGGGCGCCTTCTCCTGCTTGTGCTTGTAGCGGACGCCCGAGGGCAGCTGGTTCGTCGCGCCGGGGCGCTCGGCATCGCCGACGTGCGGGAGCTTGCTCATGCGGTTGTCGCGCTTCCACCTGTCAAAGCGGCCGCTCTGGAAGCTGGCCGCGATCTTGACACCGCTCTCGCCGCGGACCAGCTTCGTGCCCTTGGAGCCGTCCTCGTCGTTGTCGCGAGACACGTACTTCTTGCCCTTTTTGTCCCAGCGCATCTTGGAGCGGGTTGATTCGCCAAAGGACTTAGCGTTGTCGTCGTTGGTCAGGTCCATCGTCACGTCTCGAGCAGATTCGATGAAGCTTGAGCCTGCGCCTCCAGAGTGAACGCCGTAACCACGCTCCTCGGCGGCATTTGTCGTCCGTGGTGTGTAGGACATGAAGACCTCCGAATCACGCCAGTTGGTCTGTCCCTTCTTAGAGCTGCCCGTGTTGGTAACAGTCACCTCCAAATCGTCGTCGTCTGAGTCGTAGTTGCCGGCTTGTATATCCACCTCGTCCTCGTCCTCATCGGAATCGACATCCATCTTTGTGCTCGTGGGTGGCATGTAAAGATCCTCAACGATATCCTCCTCGGCCTCAACTTTCTGCTGCTTCCTAGGTGTGATCCTCTTTCGCAGCTGCTTCATGACCTCGGCCGCTCCAGCAGTCGTCCTATCGCCGTGGCCGACTTCGAAGATCGTTTCATGGGGCCTGAACCCGCTGATTCTCGCCAACATGTCTGTGCGCGCCCGCTCCAATCCATCGATATCCTCGCCAAACAAGGGGTGAAGTTCCACCCAGCCAGGTGATGCTACAATCTCGCGCGAGCGCTTGGCGCTCTGGCTGGCGGCTGAGTTTCTCGTCCTGATGTAGAGCTTCTCTGCTTTGCCAGCGACTGTTCGTAGGCCAGAGATATCATCGCTTTCATGAAGAGTCTTATTAAACCATTCCACGTGAGTCTCGACCGAATCACGCTTCAACGCACCGACGACCACATCATCAGCATATGATGGATTAGTAACCTCCTGACCTACAACCAGCCTCTTCCCAAGGAAAAGTTGCAAGTCCAGAAGGTATGGTGCATCAGTATCTCTCACAAGACTGTAACTCCAGCCTCGTCGACCAGCACGGGCTGTTCGGCCGACACGATGAACAAATATCTTGGGTTGCGGCGGGAAGTCGAAGTTAATGACATTAGCAAGCACGGGAATATCGATACCTCGTGCTGCAACATCTGTGACCACGAGAATGTTCGACTTGCCCCTTCGGAAATTCTCAACCTGGGTTCGTCGTGCGGTCTGGTCGAGAGATCCATAGACGTAGGATACGGCAAAGCCTGCTTGAATGAGTAGGTTCGCCAGGTACTCGACGTGATGCTTCGTTGCCGTGAAAACAATGGTGGAGTGCTCGGTTGGTTTGCCACCTCCTGAATCCGCTCCTCGTTTTCTCTTCTTTGATCCACTCTCGCCATCGTTGTCTTGTCTTTCCTCGGGTGGCCCAAGTGGCATCTTGATGACATCGTGGAGAATGTGCAAGAGAGAGCCCTCTTTCTCAGCACCCTTGACAGAGAAGAAAGCGCTCTCTAGGTCGGGGGAGATCTTGCTCTCAGCGTCAAGTCGCACCAGACTCGGATCTTGCAGACCAGCGCGCGCAAATTCCACCAAAGAAGCGGGCAGTGTCGCAGAGAAGAGGAGAGTCTGCCTCGAGGCAGGCAGTGCGTGAAGAATCTCGGCCAATTGTGCAGCGAACCCCATTTCGAACAGTCGATCGGCCTCATCAAAGACGACATACTTGACCGATGAAAGGTCCAGGTTCATTTCCACCTTGAGATGAAGGAATCGACCAGGTGTGGCGATTACGATATCTGGGTTGGCCGACATGAATTCGAATTGCTCCTCCAGACTGTCACCACCGACAAGGAGGACGCACTTCAGGTCGGTGCCGCGACCAAACTCCTTGACGACCTTCAACGTCTGAATCGCCAGTTCTCGGGAGGGAGAAAGAATCAGTGCTCGTGTGCCGAACCGGGCGCTGTGGGCGCGTAGTCGCTCGATCATAGGTATCACGAAGGCGGCCGTCTTTCCTGAACCAGTCCTAGCCATGCCGACAACATCCTTTCTGTCGAGAACCAATGGGATCGCTTTTCGTTGAATTGGGGTCGGTACCGAGAATCCTTTCCGGGCGATGGCCTTGAGAAGATTGCTGCTGAGTCCTAGTATGTGTTAGTATCGAGTCTATGGCGCTGAAAGATTCCGTACCCATTGCCTGGAAGCCTCCGCCCTTCTTCACTGTCTTGCCCTTCAAGTTGGTGGCTTTCCTGAAGGAGGCCGCCTGCTGAAGGGCAATGAAAGCCTCATCGCCGTCGTCATTGCCTGGCACCGGAGCATTCAGGAAGCCGTCGAAGTCGAAGTCGACGCCCGAGGGACCGTCTTTGCTGGCATTCTCGCCGTCGCCGGGGTAAAGCGAGCCGAGAATATCGATCTCGCCCTCCGAGGGAGTTGGGGAGCCTCCGCGTTGAGGCATCGTGACTGTGACTGACTGCCTTGACAACCGGGTTTGATATTTGGCAAATTGTTAGCGGACGGTGAAGTGCCTCGAGGCTGAGCGCAGCCATTTTTTTTCTGGGGCCGACCATCGTTATCTTATCGTCGCGGGGCAGGTGGGTCCCCTTTTGGCCGCCTGGCGTCTGAGCTTGCGACTACCAACCGCATCGAAGCCAACGAATGTTACTTTGACCTTCTCCATCTACCCGCAACCGAATTCGAACGCTTAAAAGACACCCACATTATACACCAAGAAGAAACACGTTCTGAGGACTCAATATGGCCAGCAAAGGCAAAAAAGAGGACGAGGATGCGCTCGATGCCCTGGAGGCCGAGGCGAAGGAGTTCGACAAGGTCGGTTCGCGACTGGCGCAATCACGGTCTGGCCAGTGCTAACGTCCTTCTGCAGGATGCTGAAATAGACCGGATCCTGAAGGCATTTCGCCTTGATGCGTAGGTCTTGCCTGGAGATTATGCGCCAATTCCGCATCTAATCATGTCACAGATACGCCGTACTAGACCTCCAACCTGGTGTTGCCGAGTCCGACATCAAGATGGCCTACCGCAAGAAGTCCCTCCTCATCCATCCCGACAAGACCAAGAACCCTCTAGCACCCGATGCCTTCGACCGGTTGAAAAAGGCGCAGACGGAGTTGATGGACGAGAAGCACCGTGAAAGGCTAGACGAGTCCATCGCCGACGCCCGCATGCTGCTGCTGCGCGAGAACAAATGGACAGCCGACAGCGAGGAGATCAAGACGGACGAATTCCGCAAGATGTGGCGCGACAAAGCTCGCGAGGTCCTCGTCGATGCCGAGCACCGCCGTCGACGCCAAATGAAGGCCCAACTACAGGAGGAAGGCCGCGAGCAGCGACGCGTTGATGCCGAGGTCGATGAGCGCAAGCGCAAGCGTCAGCACGAGCAGGACTGGGAAGCGACCAGGGATGTGCGCATCAGTAGCTGGCGGCAGTTTCAGAAGGGCAAGTCGGGCGCCGAGCCTGACAAGAAGAAAAAGAAGAAGCTCAAGCCCATCGGCTGAGAGACGGAAGCGACGGAGGTTCTGACTTTAGGTGTCGTGCAAGGTCAAAGCATGGATCGAGGCCGTGGATGCTCTTCGACACCACGATGCTCTGGATGGTCTGTGAGTTAATAATGACGATGATTTTGTTTGGACTCTAATCAAGGCAGAGAAGAAGCCATGGCTGAGCCATCAACGCCTATCCATCACACGAGGGACCGTTTCAAATGCGCCCGGTAAGTATATTGACCAGTCGTGATGTGTGTGTATTTGTGTTTTGTCTATCTGCCGTAGTCCCCTTAGGCGTCTCGCCAGTCCCATGTCTCATCATTCATCATCACTTTGACATACTTCCAGCCCTCATACAATCGATATACAACCTGATTTGAGAAGAGTAGCTTCCGTTGGAGCTTTCACAGCGCTCAATCTATACTACAGAAATATTGTACAAGATCTGAGCACTGGCATCTAGATCTACTTGAGTAGTCGGGTAGTCTTCCCTCTACAGACGCCGGACAAATAATAACAACCTTTTGAACACCGGCCAATGCGCTCCCCGCCCGCCTCTATTATGTCCGTTCCGATATGATACAAGCCGTCGAAGCGGTCAGGCTTTGCTGTCCTGGTCCTCTTAAGGCTTCTTCGATTTCTCATCAGGCTTCTCATTGGGGTTTTCGTCAGGCTTCTTGGGTGTTGTGTCTTCGTTCACACCCTGGTGCGCAGGGTTGTTGGTCAACGTGTGCCACATCGACTTCAGGAAGCCCTCGTTCTTGTGCGATTCGGGATCAGAGGGATCCGTTTGGGAGCTTGCAGGGAGTTAGCCAGACTTCGCGATGTCTTGGATGACTGAAGCACTTACTTCGCAGCTGATGATACATTCATGACACGCTTCGCCGTCTTATCACCCATCTCGTCTGCAAGCATCTCCACGATAGTCCGCTGGTTTGCGCTGAGGTACTTGGGCATCGCCACGCGGAACTCGACTTTCAAGTCGCCACTGCCACCACGTCGCGCGCCGAGTTTCTTCATTCCCATGCCAGTAAGGGTCATCTTATCGCCAGTGTTTGTGCCGGTAGCAATCTTGACGTTAACCGACCCATCCAAGGTGGGGATGTTGGCCTGCCCACCCAACAAGGCCGTGGTAAGGGGGAGGTTCGCAGTATACAAGATATTCGAGCCGTCTCGACGGAACTTTGGGTCCTTGGCTACCCGGACGAAGACATAAAGGTCTCCAGCCTGGGCTCGAGCGTTGGGGTCGGCGGATCGTCCGGTAGCTGGGGCATCGCCCGCTCCGTCCACCCTCAACCGCATGCCATCCTCGATTCCGGCCGGGATATCGACGGTGATTGTCTTCCTCTCGCGAACCACGCCGTTTCCTGAACAGGTTCGGCACTCGCACCCCTTGGGAATAGTTGAGCCAGTGCCGTCACAAGTACCGCAAGTCGAGGCCATTTGGAAACCACCCTGCATGAAGTGAACGCGAGTTCCCGTACCGTTGCAAGACCCGCAAGCGCTCCTCTTTGTTCCCGTCTTCAGGCCGTTTCCAGTACAGGTTCCGCAGGTCGAGAGGGGCGTGATATTGATCGTTTTGGCGGTACCCTTCGCGGCCTCCATGAACGTGATGCTTGCCTGGACCTCGATGTTATCGCCAACCAAAATTTCCTGCTGGTAGGCGCTCTGTCGCGCACCACCTCGCCTACCGCCGCCGAAGGGGCTTTGCTGTCCCGCAAAGGCGGAAAAGATGTCGTCAAAGTTGATACCACCGCCGAAGCCACCTTGTCCGCCACCAAAGCCGGAGAAAGGGTGGCCTGCACCGCCAAATGGATCACCACCGGGCGCTCCTCCGCCGCTGGGATTGAATCCAGCAGCCCCATATTGATCAAATTGCTCGCGCTTCTTGGGGTCGGATAGGATCTCGTAGGCGGACTGAATATCAGCGAAGTGGTCCTTGGCATTTGCATCCTTGTTCGTATCGGGATGATATTTCTTTGCCAGGCCATAGTAGGCCTTCTTGATATCGGCAGCCGATGCGCCTTTGCTGACTCCAAGGGCTTTATAGGGATCCTTCTGAGAAACCGGGTTCGTCGCGTGGAACAACTAATCACACAATCAGACGAATTCCACCTCATGTTCGAGTTTAGCACTCACCCGTTTCGAGGAAGGAACTCTGGCTTCTGTTCTCAGCCTCGGTCGGTCTCGGGAGCTGGCACGCAACGCCACGGTATGGAGCTGGGCGCCTTTGCTTAAGCATTGGATTTTGGAAGCGCAGAGATGACTCTGCGCCAGGACGCGGGCGGGGCCCGCGGCCTTTGTAAGGAGGCTGGAATTCATATTGAGCTGCAGTGATTCATTTGTCCGAGAGCAGAAAACAAAATGGCAAAGATGAGTTGTCCCCAAGCGACTGATTAGCTCCCCGCGGTTCCTTAGAAATTGTTCGAAGTGCCGAGACTTGTCTCAACTTTTCCAGCCGGGTTTAAGCCGACGAGTTGATGCCTCAGACACCAAACGTCGTCATAGGCCGACGCCGGCAATACGTCTCCTGCTGACCGTTTTGACTGGCCGCCGATTGGCTGATTGCAAAAAATTCAGGAACCAGCCAAGATGCCGATACAAAGCCGAAGCGAGAGCTTGCCGCGTGCTTCACATGGTCGACACGGGCAAACAAATTTTCAATATTGAACGGGTTTCTTGTAAGATTTTTTCGAACTTTACAAAGCTCAATAAGAACGCTGGCGCATCCACAGGTCTCTTACTGAGAGGTACGAAGCTGGACATGACCCTTATGCCGAAAGTATCCCGAAGAGACCGCTGACAACCGAGACGAGCTCCAATTCCCACGGAGGGTTGACGCAAAAGTCACACAGCTTCCAGAGACACCTAAAGATATCGAAATCACAACGCCTGTGAAAGTTCAAAACATAGACTCCGCCACTCTCGGTACTGGCTCCTCATGGCTATACCTGCATCCATTCAGCCCACCGAGAAAGGCATACCATTCGTAAGTCGGGTCCGCTCGCCAGCAAAGAATATTTACTATAGACAGGGCTTGTTCCGTGGTCTGACAAATGTGCCCTGCCTTTCCGTGCTTTCCTAGCCGGCGGCAACGCGACGCATTGATAGCGTTACATCAACTCCCACCCCGGCCAAAGTCGGTGCTGAAGTGGAGAGATCCGCTCTTGAAATGATTGATCCGAGAGCACTGTACAAGACCAAGCACGAAGATGGAGAAGACGGGAGTGGGACGTCGCGGTGTGAGATGCAGTGACAGCTCGGTTACTGTTACAAACCCGGCCGTTGCCTTGGGCTACCTTAGCTTCAGGGTCTGTGGGCCCCAAGATAGCATCATCTTCGGGGTTCAGCTCTGCAGGTGGAGCATAGATAGGCGTTGGCACATTTCAAAGCGGGTTCGAAGCTTTGCAACTTTGGATCTCAAATGCAAGCACATTTCGTGCTTGGGCAAGTTCACTATGACGTGATATGGTAGCGGCTTTAATAAGGTAACAGGCAAGAAGATAAAAAGAGGCTATTCCTCTGCTCAGCAATGGTATATTGAGATTCGAAAACGCACAATGACCCGTCTATGTCGTGAGTATGTGACTGCAAAAGATGCCATAGTGCAGGCCTGGCTGGTTATTCATAGAATAGCAATGCCGAACGCCTTATTCAACGCCAAAACTCCATCCAATGTAACCCTTCCTTGCTCGACAGCACTCGTTCAATTCATTCTGTTTTCGCGACTCGGTGGTTCTTTGCGTCATGTTTGGGATCGTGACGAATCTTGTAGATAAAGTCCACAATCACGTCGTTCTCTTGGACGCCCAGCCCGTTGAAGTGTTTCCGCACCGCAAGTGCGAGGTGGTCTTTGCTCTGGCGACGAGCTTGTCGCCGTCGGACCATTGTAGGCGAGTGGAGGCCGATACCGCTGGGCTGCGACAGGATCCATTGTCTGTAAGGGTTCGAGAAGGAGGTCGGAGTCGTCAGGTGGTGCTCGCGGCGGTAGGCATGGAGGACGTCTCGTTCGAAGGAAGACCATTGCAGCTATTGGAGAGGGGAGTCAGCGCCGTGAACTTCCAACACGAGGGCTCAAAGGGGTGATGGGGTGTTGAGGGGTCGCGAGGTCGCGAGCAAGGACGGGACAGGAGGGAGAGGGGCGACGAACACTTGGAGGAGTGGGCTCAGCAGGAGGCGGAGGAGGGACAACGGCGGCAGCGTTGGTAACTTCGCGAAGATGCGAGTGGCTGTTCTGGCTGGCGCCGCGACGCATCTTGGTCGAGGCGTGGCCGTTGCCATTCTTCTCCTTGGAATTGGGACCGTCCAACTTGGAGTCGTCGTGGTTGCGGGAGGATTTTGCGGGCGGCATGACCGACGGACTGGACAGTTAGAGGTCGTATTTGGCGAGAATTGCTGATGAGGCTCGGATCGGAAATCGTCTAGGAGAATCGCAGGCAACGGGCGGTTACATGATCTGGGTTGTGGGTTGTGGGAGGAGCGGGAAGAGCAGGAGGAGGAGGAGTTTGTCGACCGGCGTCGGGGCGTTTTGGACATGGGCCATGGGACATGAGGGAGTGGGACGTGTGGGCGGTTTTCCGGCGATGGGGAGGGACGCTCGCAGCGGGAGTACTCACTGAAGGGCGCTGAAAGAGCGCTGTAGCCGGCTGCGCACTACTATTATCCATAATTACCTAGCCCGACGTCACCGCACCGACTGCGATGCGACTAACTGGCCACTGGCCGGCCGGGAAAGTGACGGAGGCACCGCCCGTGACCATCAGCCCAGTCGTCCCATGAGAGGTGGGGCACGCGTTTCGAGCTTCGAGCCATTCTTAGCCGCCCCTTTGCCCGTCGCCAGCCAGAGTCAGTTTTTCCGTCTCCGACGCCGTGGTTCGACCCGCCGGCCAGGCCGGACATCCGGATGGAAGCCACCAAATAAATGGAAAGCTGTTTCTGCTCGAGAGGAGCACGCACGACTCATTGGGGTTCCGATCTGAAAATGCCATTGGGTCTTCCAAGCCCCATCCGGCATGCCGCCCTCACCGAGAAGCAGCAGGAGAGGTGAGGTGACGACAAAGAGAAACTGGACGGGTGAGAAATGGGGAGATGCGAGCGCCAGGAGAAAAGGCGGCGATCGTCCCCGGGGGGTGGAGGCTGGCCATGTGCGCGGCCAACGTGGGAAAAGCGTCGTTTCGCTGCAGGTGTCTCTTGTCTTTTTCAAGCGCAAGACACCATCCCGGCCGCGTTCTGCATTGCCGACAGGCGAGCTGAAGCAGCAGCAGCAAACAGCAGCGGGGTTGCTGTTTTATCGCGCAGTACCATCAAGTACCGAAGGGAACATAAAGTACGAAAGGAAACGGGCTCGATGCGTGAAGACCTCGATGCAACATCCGTCGTCACCGCGCGGGGAGCTTGCGGGCATTGAAAACGAATCCCCCTCCTGCATGCATTAGCTGGCTCGGTCAACTCGCTCAGGGGTCCAAGTTTAGAAATTTTGCACGGGTTCTTTAAGAAGGCATAATAAGAAGAAATAATATGTCAGGGTCTTCTTAGGTTAGATCTTGATTAGACAACGAACTCTGAGTAGTGTCGGTAAGGTAATCACTTCGTACGGGCATGCTCGGATCGGTGCGCTCGAAGCACAGCACATGGAGGGGCTGACGAAGCCTTGCGTCCCACTCCATCGCTCCCGTCCCGGTGCAGGTCACACACCGGGGAAATCAACGGGACGATGCTTTGTCCATCGCATCGTAATTCTTGCATCACGTTCAACTTTTTAGGTGGATCTCCAAGAAACCCCCAAGAAAACCCCCACGATCCCTCCCCACGCTCTGTTGCCTAAGGTGGGTGGAACGGGATGGAACTGTGGACATGACCCCGTCTCCAACAACGCTGAAAGCCTCGACATCGCGTTGCCAACGAAGCACACACTCCTTCCCCCCCCCCCCCCCCGCCGGCTGATCAGCGTCTTTCATCGCCCGCCGGCGAATTCCACCGTCGACTCTGAGCCACGCGCATCCTCATAATGTGAACCCTTTTTTTTTTTACCGACCTCGCAGAGGAGGTCCTGGTGGCGCATGTCCTTTCTCATCAAGGCGCATCCGCCCAAGCAGACGTGGCTTCTGAGAATTGCTTCTGGGAAGCGGTGTCCCAGCAAATCATAAGGCTGGCATGATGATCACCTGCTGATGCTCGCAGTTTTCCTAGGACCGCCAGGGGCGTCGCTCCACCCGAACGGCCTTCCTTATTCTTCTTCGGTAATTGCGAGGCTGCCATCGACAACGAATGCTTGGCTCTCTTGAGGCTGCTAGTCCAAGTGACCGAGGGGCAACAACGAGACTAGCCTCTGCCGAAGCCTGGGAAGTCCAATGCACTACTGCGCTATACCCGCTAGATCTACATATTCTGCTGGGCACATGGGTCGGCTACACGGGACATTAAGACGTTAGCTCGGTCTGGATGATTAGGTTGAGGCTTGTGGGTGTCGTCGTCATTCCGGCCCAAACTGAGGCTCTGGGGAACGCCGGTGAGGCTGTGAAAGAAGTAGGGTTTTTCTTTTCCCTCCTTGTCGGTTCATGCAGGGAACCACTTGAGGATCCTCGGGCTGTTGAAGGGTTACGCCGCGGCCTTCTCATGTCACGGGTTTGGCGCCTTCACTGGGATATGATGTGTGCCACTGGGTTGGGATGTTTTGCCAACGCCGGGGGCGAGTGCATGGATGATAATTTGTGATGGGGTCCTTGCCTGCTCTACAAATAGGCACATGGATGATGGATGATGCGGAGGCCTGGGGTAGCTGGATGGATGAAAATGCTTAGTTGATGTATGGAGAAGGTGGTACGTAAAGTGAATCAATCTCGATTCCCCCGGATAGCATCAGCATCAAGCTGGTCATATCCAGGTCTGGGACCAGGACGGACTCACTCCATTACGTGGGTACAACCGTTTCCATGTGCCAAGCTCGCACGACGACGCCCTTGCTATCTGTGTAACACTAATCCCAGAAGATAAGCGACAGTTGGGAAACGAGCCATTACCAATGCGTGCCAACAAATCATGGCTTGCGCATGGTAATAGAATCATTGGAGGCGCGAGAGACGCACTCTACCAGCGACGACCGCACCTCATCTAAAACAGATGTCAGCCGCTGTGGAGCACGATCAAATGGAAATCTGGGGTGCCAAGGTGGCCACATGGCCGCGAGTCCGTCCCATCGATGGCCAGTGCCCACTGTCCAGTGGGCTCGTATGCTGGGCGTGGGATGGACGCTTTTGACACCTCAGTCAATCCCGTCGCCAATCCTACGACGATGCATGGCACAGCAGCCACCAGCCCTCGCCACTGTACCACCACTTGGAGGTTCATCACAGCCCGAAGCGCCACTAAAGAGGGCCTACAGCATTTAGTTGCCCCGATGGAGAAGTTCCGAAGGGGAACACAGCCTCAGCAGTAAAAGCCACCTAACCTACGAACAACGACGACGACTTAACTATTAGGTATGAACTATTCGTAAATCGATCTCAGGGCTCAAGCGTGTGCCCAGGAGTGTCGTCTTCATCTACCGGCCGGAATGGCAAAAACTAGGGAGGATTTGCTACCCCTGTCTAAGTTGCATCCCCTTCTTCAAGACACTCAACCAAGTCAAAGTCCCAGCGTCCAACGCCCCTGTCACGGCTTTTTCTTCAACCATGCCACAAGTCTTCCCTGGCGTCGTCGGGCGTTGGAGAAAGGGAAAAATGGCGCACCCCTGGCCCCTGGTTGGGCGGCACTGGGGCCTCCAGAACTTCCCTGATCTGATGCCACACACATCCACTAATACGCCTCTTTGCAGTAGCGTTGCTCATCAACCACCGCTCGGGGCTGCTGGGGATGCTGCGTAGCCGCCTCGGGAGCTTCTGGCTGTGTCTTGAGGCAAGTAGCAGCCGTCCGTCTTCGGCATTTGCATTGAAGGATGGGTGGAAGGCCATCAATAAGAAGCTCTGCGTGTGAGACCCAGAGAGGCAGCCCCTTTCCGACTCAACGATACCGGAGATTTTGCAGTTGGCATTTTCAGCAGTACTAAGTTAGTGTGTATAATGTGGTCAGTCGTACGTCGTGCGGGTGCTGCTCATCCAGTAAGAACAAAGGGTTTCGCAATAACTTGAGATACCCGGACCCAGAATCGTCACCAGCCTGGTCTTGGGAACGAACACGGCTGGCCAGCTTGCCGTTTCCCAGGCCATTTTAAGTAGACCCGCACACTACACCGAGTTGATCATGCTGCTGGACGGATTGGGAACTCGATATACTCCGTAACTTAAGTTAAGTACCCATGGTTCAACGACCAAAACTTTGACACGCCAAGAATAACATCAACCTGCCAATAAATGTAGGAACTGCAGGGCTGCAAAAACTCACTTTCTACACCTAAGCCTTCGTAAAATCCGGGAACGAAACAAACCACAGCCTGATCACATCTTCAGAGCCAGCTAGTGTAGATATTGCAAGATGATATTACCGACTCGCCTGGCTTAAGCCACAGGAACAAGGGAATTCATGTCATGGGTTGTACGCAGTAGGTCGTGGACTCGCGTGGAATAAAAACTCCCAACGGAGGCAATGGCGCTCGCTGGCGCGTTCCAGAGACGTCCTGTGCGACGAGAGCTCCCTGCTCCCAAGCATCAAGCATTAACCCGCATAGGCGTTGTCTCACCACCCCAGAGAGGTACGTACTTCGTACTGTGTTCGAGCTTGCGGCACGATCCTCCAGTTCTCGAAGCACGCGACAGAGTACTATAAGTAAGCTGTACCAGATTACCGACGAATATGGAGACCCCTATCCCATGCCAGAGCGCGTCTGGAAGGGCAGACTGCATCGTAGAATTGTTCCCCGTGTTGCTGTACTGGGTACCGGGCTGTACTCCGTACATGTAGATGCCGCGTTGTATCCACCCCGATGGTCCGGGAAGAGACCCAAAGGAGGCACGCCACTGCGCATGCCACACACGACGAGATGATGATGAAAAGGCCGACCTAACTACGTCCACTAGAGCGGGCCGTTGGCTAGAAACTCGTCAGGCAAGGCCCGGCGGCGGCGGCAAGGCAACTAGTAGGTTACCTAGGCAAGGGCAAGGTCAATTTGGAGTGGCCCGTGAGCACTTGCAAGATCATCGGTAGCCTGACCGGACACGATATATCCGCTCGGCCACGGTTCCTCTCGGCATGGCGGCGAGAGGCAGTGAGATGGAGGGAGGCCCAAGGTACATTGGGGGCGTGAACTCCAAGCAGGGCACTGTATCCCGTGTTGCAAAGTTAATAAGGTACGGGTGTCTCACGGAAGAGGAGAGGAGAGCATGCCAGGTCGCCAGCCACCAACAGACAGACCCAACAGGACCAACAAGACCGTGAGCATTACGGATGCTCCATGTTGGTGGACGGAGTGAGCGACTTCGGGGTTCCCTGGCAAGCCGAACTGGTCCATGCAGGTGCATTTGTCCATGTGCATGGGATTTGCATGAGAGACAGCTTGCGGACCGCTCAGGCGTCGAGCCATATTGAATCGTCAGCCGCCCATGAGGTGGTCACGGATCATGGCTGGCCGGCCCCCATTAGTAGAGTTTCCCCTCCCTCGATCCCCGAGTCCCTCCTTCAGCGCGCCTCTCTCCCTTGTTGCTCGGTCGGTCCTGATGCAGCGAGCTGCACATCAGGGCACAGCGCCGCAGACAAGGATGGGGTCGGGGCTGGAGATGGCCCGCCGCGCAAGGGGGACTGGGAAACGAGGCAGCGCTAGGAGTGGAGAGGTGGAGGGCTACTGCAGCTAGACTCCTTGAGGTCGACGGGGTGGGCACTGGACCGGGCAGGGCGTGTGAAGTCTCGAGGCAAAAGACAGACGGAGGAGGGAGGGTGTGAGGGTGGAGAGCGGAGGCATTTGCAGCATCGGACAGACACCAGTCCACCACCCAGTCCTGGAAGTCCACCACCCATCTCCGCGCAGAACTGGCTGACACAACGACACCAACGCCCAACACCACACCCACCGCGTCCCGCGTGCGAAGTACTGCGTACTACCGAGGTACCGGCCTGCCTGACGCACCGCGCCAGACCAGGAATGGGGCCGTACCTTGGGTTAGTTGGTCTACATAGTACCTACTAACGGATGGGACGTCGCGGGTTTTCGCTGGGTGTGTCTCTTCCTGGGTGGATTGGACGGACAAGCTCCTGTCGTCTGCAGCCTGTATTCGTACAGTAGTAGGCCACCAGTGAGTGCCATGTCGATGACCGATGGATCATGGATGGAAATGGAACTACGACTTTTCTTTCCCGTCTGCGCGGGCAAAAAAGTGACGAGGGTCCATGCCATAAGACCCCCCAACGACCCCCCACCCTACCCGCGTCCACGCTGCTGCCACTTCCACTTCCCCAGAACAACTCGCCCGTCCGCCTGGTAACAAAGTTGCTTGTCTGCGTGCGATTTTCGTCCCTTGCGTGTGGGCTGGCTGATCTGGTCTAATTTCTTTTTTCTCTTATTATTATTGACGACGAGATTCGATCTTTGTTTCTCCCTCGAGCCTCGAATCTCAAGTCTCACTCAACAGAAACAGCGTGGGAACAGTCGTTCGTCACCTCTCACTTTGCACCTGTCGCCCTGTCACCCTCTTCACAAGTTCGCCCACTCTTCTCCCGCCCTCTCCCGCTCTCCCAACCGCGTCGCCCGTTGCGCCTTTGTGCGCCTGCAATGCGCAACTGAGTCCCAGGTACTGTATGCGCCCCCGTCTTATCTTGTCGTTGTCTCTCTTGTGCCCTCGTCTTTTCGTCTTCCCCCTCTCTTGCCTTCTTCCATCGCACTCCCGGTCGCATCCTCCGCATCGTCGCATTCTCGCCTACGTCGCCGTACTCGCGTCATCCCTCCTCCGTCGCCATCCTGCCTGCTCCCGCACTCCACCACGGCCCTTTCCGTCCGCTGCTGCCGGGAACGCCAAAATGCAACGCCCGCCGGCTGGCGTGCCAAGGTGCTCGTACATCCGTGGCTTTCGACGTCGGCGCTGGTCAACTGTGGACGGATATCACAGCTTTGCATCACGGCTCTCTCTCTCTCTCTCTCTCTCTCTCTCTCTCTCTCTCCCGACGCCCCGAAATTCGACCCTCGAAATGTACCTCGTTCGACTCTGCTACAACGCGCATTTTTCTCGGGGTCCCTCCAGGGTCCTCCACCTCCCAATCGCACCACCCATGGAATCTCCGCAATCCGCCTGGGCCGGCCATGATGAGCCCGCCCCGGAGCTCAAAACCAGGCGAACAAGACACGAACCGAATCATTCTTCGCCAGCAACATGGACAACTCGGCTCCGACCGACCATGGGCGTCCCTAACAAAGCCCAGCGCGAAAAGTCAACGAATCAAGGCGTCCATGACTAAGAGTTGCCTCCCCACCGTTTTGCCCTCCCCAGTCTCGGTTCCACATCCCGGCTTCCCCCAAGGCCGCTTGACGTCCTTGATCCACTCTGCATAGCATTTTACCCGCAAAAACACGCGACCACCTTCTCGTCCTCCACTGACATTAAGTAACCAGCTCCCAATCTGCGTGATCCTCTCTTTTCCTGCTAGGCTACAATCGTCCATCGATCCTCCTATCGCGAACCTCGACGAGCCCTCTCCCGACGAGCCCTCTCCCGACGATCCCCTCGACGAGCCGGTCGCTCTGCCTGCCATGCCTTTGGCGCGACCTCCAATTAGTCTGTAAGGACTGATCCAACCGACCTGCCACATTGTCCCACATTAGCGACCCCGGCTGCAACCCCGCGATTCCTTTGGCGCCTCTGTTGTTACAACACAGCTCGATCGTGAAGCAGTTTCCAATTGTCTTCCACGCCCGTCAGCAAATCTCTCCGCAGCGCCTAGCCTAGCCGCCTGCGACAGACTCAAATCTCCATCCGCGACACATCCCGGACTCCGGCCATCAGCTACTCTCACGCATTTCTCTGTACCTCGGTTCGCAACCTCAATACATCAGGTCATGGCCTCTGTACTAGCCACGCAACCAAGCGACCTCAAACCCATCCTCCCCATCTCTCCGGTCAGCTCCGGCAACATGGGCACCTTACAAAATCCTTCGCCCCTCGATAATATGCAATCCCACGATCGGGGCCGTCGGAGAAGTCGCTCGCCCAATAACGGCAGCGATCAGGATGTCAAGACTGAAGACATGAACGACGGCCCAAACGGGGCCTCATCCAACTCAGATGGCCCCGGCCCTGCCAGGAAAAGACGTCGTAGTCGCAAGGGTCTCGATAAACGATTCGAATGTTCCGCCGAAGGCTGTGGGAAAAGCTACTCGAGGGCAGAGCATCTGTACGTCTTACACCTCCCGTGCTCGTCCATGAGTTTCGCCCGAGCAACTGGCACTAACATCACCCAGATATCGCCATCAACTGAACCATAACTCCAAGCAGACGTATCACTGCAATTTCCCCAACTGCACCCGAACATTTGTTCGTGGAGATTTACTGAAGCGACACATGGACCGCCACGCAGCCAAGGGATCCCAGCTCAATCAGAGAGACTCGATGACTGGGCATATTGCACCCATTCTTGCCCCCGGTTCCAACTCACCAGAATTCAACCGAGGCTCGATGGATTATTCCAAGCCCCGCCAATCACATATGCAATATCAGACACCGCAAGACGCAGCTGCAAACCCATACTCGCCCATGTCAACTCCTCAAGGCCTATTCCAAAATGGAGGTCTCCCAAATGGAATGGATCCCTATGGATCCCAGAGTCAGGGCTTCGATAACCGGACACCCCAACTTTCCCAGCCGCACTCGCCTGTGGTGTCACAACAACGCCAATCCATGTCAGCCAATGGCGCTGCTCCCTTCGGAATTATGTCACCGATCGCCAATCAGCAAGGCTTCCCAAAACAGCAGGGCAATATGTCTCAGTCCAGCTTTGTCCCGCAGCAGAATGTCATGCCAATGAACCTACCTCCGTCGCAATTTTCAAACGGCCAGAACCAAACTCGTGAAACGGGACAATCCTACGGTGGTACCACTGCTGCCGAATACTCGGAACCTGGGACTACTCAAGCCGGTGAGCTCATGATGTTGGATCAAATGGCCATACCTGGGACTGTCCCTGTCTTCGGCGGTGATGGGGACCTCAACAAGTCCCCCTACGTGGGAATGCCAGAAGATTTCATGGCTTATTTGTTCAACTCTCCAGGCCCGTCAAATATGACTCCAGTGATACCTCCTGGATATGCAGCAAGGTCAGTACTCAAACCAGCCAACCCCACCCACCAACTAACAATTTCCAGCTATGGCGATTTACAAAACAGTCAGTTCAACATGGCTTTGTTGAGTGGCGATGGTGGCACGCTGGGATATTTCCCAACAGCTCCGCAGACGGTGATGGCGGTCAATAATCTCTTGGAGCAGCAAGTTCCAGAGGCCACGATATCTGAGGAGAAGAGTCAGGAACTATTCGACTTTATCAAGGAACGCTTCCACGACAACAAGCATACGCCCGTCGATCGCCAATGGGATGGCATCCTCGAAGGCGACCGCGCGAACGGCGACCATATGCTAAGCAAGAGAATGATGCAGGCATATATCGGCTCATACTGGTATCACTTCAGCGATCAAATGCCGATTCTTCACAAGCCGACATTCTCTCCTGACAAGACACCAAACCTGTTGTTACTGGCCATGATGTCAATTGGAGGGGCCTGTCTCGACCGAACCCATGGACGCAAGGTGACCAAGGCCGGCGCGCAGTTATCCAACTTCCTCGCCTGGCACTTGCGGTGGGATATCTTCATGGACGTCAACTTCCGGCCTCCGGCTAAGCTATGGGTCTTCCAAGCCTTGATCCTCCTGGAGCTATACGAAAAGATGTACTCGTCAAGAGAGCTGCACGAGCGAGCTCACATACACCATGCAACAACCATCACGTTAATGCGCCGTGGCCGTTCCTTGATCGGCAAATCGGCGTTGGAGTCGCCACCAAATCCAAGAGATGGCTCCAACGGCTCTCGGCAGTCATCAACATCAAGCCTTGCCCCGACTGCGGAGAAATGGTGGGAACACTGGGTGACCAACGAAGCCACACGACGCGCGGCCTTTGCGGCCTTTGTGATCGACTCTATCCATGCCACCATGTTTGGCCACTCCGCAGTCATGGTTGCTCATGAAATGAGGTTACCCCTGCCTTGCGATGATGCAATGTGGCGGGCAGGGAGCAGTGCGGAAGTTTGGAGGATTGAATCAAATCTGATGTCGAATGGTATCAAGCCAATGTCATTTTTGGAGGGTCTCAAGCGAACCCTTAGCAACCAAGATGTGCGCACAAACTCCTTTGGGAGAACTGTTTTGATGGCAGGACTCCTAAGCGTTTCTTGGCACATGCACCAGCGAGATCTTCAGGTCAACGTGCTGGGTGGGGGGATTATCCAGGCCCTTGGGGGTCGCGACAGATGGCGTGCGACTCTGACACGAGCGTATGACACCTGGAAGGCAGACTTTGACAAGTCGCTGGAACAATGCGAACCGTCGGCCGACCCATACCGAGATGATGTCATGAAGAAGACGGAGTTCAATGTTGTGTTCGAGAGCCGTACAGTTCTGCATCATCTGGCGCATATGGCAATGCACGCTGATATTGTCGACTGCCAGATGTTTGCAAGAGCGAAGCGTCTTCTTGGTCGAGCCATTGGCCCACAGGAGTTCAGCAGCGCTCAGAGACGGATCAAGGATCATTGGGCACATTCGGCCAGAGCCAGAGATGCGACCTTCTATGCGCTCAAGTTTCTGTGCTCGGTCCTCGCGCCTGACCAGGTGACGCCAGCACATGCGGGAGGTTACCACCTCGATGAGCCGTATGATGCACGCGACGATGTTCTTCTCAACCGCCCTTGGGTGTTATACTTCGCCGCCCTAGTTGTCTGGTCATATGGCTTCGCCTTGGAAGGGCCTTGCCCGAACATGCCGCAACTCACGACACGCCAGGAAAAGCTTCAAGCTATGAGGCAATATTTCGTCCGATTCGGTACCATTGAGAACCCTGGGAACTTGCAGGGAAAGACGGGCATCAACGCGAACACGGCGCTCCTGATGATCCTCAAGGACACATTTGAAACTACCCGGTGGGAGCTCTTGCACGAAGCCTCGACCCTCCTGAACAACTGCATCGTTCTCAACTCGGGTGGTACGATTCACTGAAGCAACAAGGAGGAAAGAAGAGGAGGAAAGAAAAGGAGGAAGGGAATAGCGCATGAGAAGAAGCGCTGCAGGAGTTGGGATATGGATAATCCAAGGACAACAGTGTTTTATGGAAACGATATATGTGATTCATACGGGGCGGCAGGCTTCAGATGATTAATTGCTCTTTGTACTTTAGAATACCCCAATGTCTTTGACGACAGCGCTTTACTTTTACCACTCCTGTGCTGTTGCAGGGGTACCATATCACCGAATTGAGATGGGCTTTGCCCTCTTCATACGAATATTAACGACGATCATACGAGTGTCCTAGTGTGACCTTGCGTACTGAACCCTCATCCACCCTCAAACATACATAGCCCCAGATCCGCCATCCTTCCCCGGGTAAGATGCTTAGATTTGAAGCACCTTCAAACACAAATTCGGCCCAGCATGGATTGAGCTTCTTGCCATAAGACAATTACGTAGGATCAAGCACTGGCTGTGATAAGAACAATGAAGACTTGGCATGTTCTATTTGAATACACGTAATATGCGAAATGACAGTGACCATTGCAACTCCCAAATTCAATCAAAACGCCGGTTCATATGATGCCAAGCAAGATGATGGTATCCCTCACATAGTAGCGGTATTGCTTAGAACACAAGCCATTTCAGGCTTATCTCATGTGGTGGTCAAAACATCCATCACGTCTCGCTCTGCATCAGTCAACAAGCCCGGCAGCTCGTTCG
Organism: Neonectria faginata; assembly: GCA_030864175.1. Taxonomy (NCBI): domain Eukaryota; kingdom Fungi; phylum Ascomycota; class Sordariomycetes; order Hypocreales; family Nectriaceae; genus Neonectria; species Neonectria faginata. Next base: position 3,764,813 of record JAULBG010000001.1, on the reverse strand, counting down.
CAATATCAATTTCTTCAATCTCCTCCTCACCGTCGTCGTCGTCCCCTTCCAAGTCCTCTTCAAGTCCATCTTCATCTTCGTCTTCGTCTTCGTCTTCATCTTCTTCTTCGTCAAACTCGAGGCCGAGCGCGCCGTATTGAACGAGAAATTCACTCGGTAACAAAGCATCCTCCAGTCGATGGATCTGCCCCCGCGAGGAGGCCTTCCAGAAGGCGGTGGGCCCGGCGGGGCCGTGGACATCGTAGTCTCTGTGGAATAAAAGGTAAGTACAAAGAGACATGCATAGTTGTAGGGGTCTTGTTAAAAAGATAGGAAAGATGATCAAGAAATTACGAACCTATCAAACCAGTTACCAACGACACCACGAGATGACCTCACCCCACCCAGCTGAACCCCCTCGCTACGCCAGCGTTCCTGGCCGTTAAAGATAGAGAAGGTGGTCCAGCGCACTTCGCCCTCTCGCGTCATTCGGACGGTGCCTTTCATTGCCAAACCTTCCAGGTCAGTCTTAGCCTGTCCCTTTTTTTTTGCAACATAGGAGAAATGGGTAATACTGAAAGGAAGCAGCTTACCCCGAATATGTGAGTTACCATTATCATCAAACGAGTCGTCGAGAGATCGCGAAATTCCTCGGAAATGCACCACGGGCATGCCTTGCCCGTCGTCGGGTCCAGCACGCTCGATCTTGGTTACGTGGATCTGCATAATGATGATTCGAGAAGCCTCGCCAACGTCAAGAGCTGGACGAGGCGTGTCTGGGTCAGTGTCTCCGAGGTCGCCTGCTGGGAAGTTGTAGCTAAAGAGGTCGTTGTAGTCGAGGAAGCAAACGATCTGGAACCTTTGCGTGTTAGTCTATCGATTCGGGGAAAAGCAAGTAACCGCAGCTATGAAGCAATACAGGGGGAAGAGAACGAACGCGGTACCATGAGCCAGTGACGTCGTAAGGATCGCGGGCTTCGAGGGATGTCATGTCGAGAGTGGGCGGCGCTACGTAGCTCCCCGACCACGAGCCGGAGAAGGGGTTGTCCCAGACGTCCCTGAAGACACGGCTACCGCTGCGCCGGGAGCCGATGTTGTGGGCAAGGACAATGAGAATTGCTTCCACCTTCTCCCAGTCAACGCGGTCAGATCCGTCGTCGAGGAAGGGGCCCCAGTGGGTGCGCTGGGTGTATTGGCGCAGATCATAGACCTTGGAGCACGCATACGGATACGTGCGGCCAGATCTCAGTGGGCCAACATTGAGGATGGGCCTCCCGTACAAGCAGTGCAGCTTTGCGCTGCGTTGGCGGAGGGCGGCTTTGGATGGGCCTCCTTCGCTGGCGCGGATGGGATGGCGGACTTCACTGCGAACCCGCTCAAAGAGAAACGACCGCTCGAAGAAGGCCTCATGGTTGGAATCGTGGCGGAAGAGGTCGGCCAGAAGGGAGGTGTTAAGGGAGATGGCGTGAGTGCAATTAGGCTGGGAAGGGCAGTGGCTGGGGGAAGCGTGTTCGAGCAGGCGGTTTACGACGTCATAGACGAAGTCCAATTCGTGTTTCTGAATGGAATAATCAGTATTTGTATGAAAGGCGAACGGGTTGGTCGAGTTGAGGCGTGAGAGATGCAACGAGAGAGGTCGACGCGTAGCATGTAGTTTGCTGACTCACCTTCTCTGCGACATCTCCACGTTGGCATATCGCTTGGAGGCGGGCAACATCGAGGATCTCTCTTTCCCAGTTCAAGTTGAGATCCTTTGGTGTGTCCTGAGGTATCCGATGTTAGTCACACGATACGAGTAGATGACGGCGTGTAAAGATGAGTAAGACGCTGAGTAGAAACGACACGTACGAAGTGGTTTAGATAGACATGGCGACACAGCGTGCTATTTCCCCGGACAGTGGAACGGAGGAATGAACACACGCGGGGGAGAATGGCTACGTCAGCGGGGAGCAGCCACTGGAGAATGTTGTGCAGAATCTCCGGAGGCAGGGACGTGAGGGTTCTCATCTCTCTGGGCCGGACAGGTTCGTCCATTCTCCGGAGGTGAAAGGTGAGAGACGGTGAGAACAAAGGTGAGACTGGATGGATGAAGTCGATGGCGACGTCCAGCTACGGATGAGACGTCGAGTCGGGCGGACTTAACGGACGACAGCTCAGAAGTAGACTAATAAAAGTGCCAGTGACACCACCGAGTCTCCGGTGACATCAGATCTACGGCGGGGTATTTCTTACTTATAGAGCTTGAGTACTACCCATTGTTTGAAAGAGGCCTACCCTAGACATTTCCATCTTCGGACCCTGGATCGTCAATTCTTACGCTGCGACGGGTTACTGATTTAGATTCTCGTAAACCAAGAAGTATATTATGATGTACTTGATTTATGTAGTTGACGATTGTTTTATTCATAGCCTCTTGAGAAAGTGTTAAGTGTGGTAGACATCGTCTGTTCATAGTAAAGTTGCTGCCTACTAATAATTTACATCAACTATTATGAACACCACTTACAAAAACAGTTCCCAGAACACATCTATAACTTGGCAAGATCCGCGTCAATGTTGACCTTTCCATGCTCGCAAACCGCAATCAAGGTATTATCGCTTCTCCGTCGCATCGTTCCCCGCAGCGTCGCCAGCTTTTTGCCCACCTGGACAATCTCACAGTCTATCAATACCTCCACCCCCGCCGCCACAGGGCGCAAGTAGGTGACGTTGAGCGTCCGGCTAACACCCATAAACTGCCAGAAACCAGGGCGGTTGATGAGCGCCAGCGGCAGCGTGGTACAGTAATCAAAGAGCGTGGCGGCACACCCGCCGTGCAAGTTATCGAGCCGATTACAGTTGTCCGGTTGAACGGTGTAAGAGAATCTGCACGACGGGTGTGGCCCTGCAGGGTCAGCCACGGATACGAGTTTGAGGTAGGGAACCAGAGAGTTCATCCACTCCTGTGAGTCGGGGTGTCAGCCGGGAAGTGAGACATGGCCATAGGAGGAGAGTTGATGGACTTACGCCGGCTTTGGGACGGCCTTTGTCATTCATCGTCATCTTGAGCCATGTGTTGATCTTTTGCTCGGGCGTGCCGTTTGATAGAATCTCGCGCTCTTTCGCCGACGCGGACTCGGCAGCCTCGCGGTTCTTGTCGTCCATGATGGATGGATGGATGAATAATGTTGGTGGTTGGGTTGAGGAATGGATAGAGAGGAATTGAGCGCCCGAAGAGATCTTGGGGAAATTAATCCCAACAATGCGGGTTGCAAAAAGTGACCAGCAACCCCCCTGGATCTACGATTGCCCTGTATAGCAGCAGCATGGCCGTTCTTGTCGAATCCAAAGCTTCCGGCCGAGTCGGCCTGAGATGCCGAGGCAATTGGGGGACGTCACAGGCGAGCTCCCCGCCAGGCCGCGGTAAAGATTACTGCAATGGTCGCTGTGCAGTGATTTTTGGCAGGCCCCTGTCCCGATGTTCCTTCCGAAATCTGGGGTGACGGATCCACCACATTCATGGCCGTCCATCAGCTGCGAACATCATCTCTTCTTACTCCTCATCCTTCTCCTTCGTTTCTTGTTCCCTTTCTTTGTCTACCATCACACTGACGACACCGCGCGCAGTCGCCTCCTCGACTCGCTCCTTACTCTGCGCCGCATTCGCTCCTCCTCTTCCTCCAGAGATGGAGTTTGTTACCGCCCTCCGGGGCACCTTCGACGAGCAGAAGCCGTCGCTCTTCGAAGTTCTCTCCGAGCAGCAACTCAACGCCCTCCTCCCGCCCACGCTGCGCTACCTTCTCACCGTCGCGACCCACCGCCATCCTCGATACCTCCTGCGCATTCTCAACTCCTTCGATGAGCTCTACGCCGCCGCCATGCTGCTCGTCGAGCGCCACTACCTGCGCACCCGCGGCGGCTCCTTTACCGAGAACTTCTACGGGCTCAAGCGCGAAAAGGGCCTCCACGCCGAGATCCCTCGAGCTACCATGTCATCCCCTGGACTCGTCCGCGACACCCTGAAACTATCTACCAAGGACATATGGAAGAACCTGCTTGTCCTCGTTGGAATTCCCTATCTCAAGCGGAAGCTTGACGAAAGCTACGAGGTGAATGCGCCGCGCGCCCTGCTGGGTGCTGCGTACACCCGCATGCCCGATAATCCTACACTCCGTGACCGGTTTCTACACTACTACCGATGGTTCCTGCGAAACATATACCCGAGCGTCAACGCTGGTTACTACTTTGCCATGCTCGCCTTCAACCTGGCCTACCTCTTTGACGGTAGCAAGTACCACAGCCCGCTCATGTGGCTGATAGGCACTCGGATACGCAGGATGAACGGGGAAGATTACAAAGCTATTGATCTGCTGTCTCAAGCGCCAGAGCAGGGTCACAGACCCAGTCGAGGCTCGTTTCTATCCCCCCGAGAACTTGGGCCACGATTGCTGTCTGGCCTATCCGTCTTGCTGCCGACGAGCATATTTGCGCTGAAGTTCCTCGAGTGGTGGTATCAGTCCGACTTTGCGAAGCAGCTGTCGCGAAGGGCAACTGAGAGTATCGACCTCCCTCCGCCGGTGATATCCGGACTGGATCGGAAGAAGGGTGTAGAGAAAAAGGAAAAGGAGAATGAGAGCGAGGAGCCCACTGATGAAGGGGAACATGGACCTTCCCCAGAGGACGCACCAATTGCGACACCCTCATTGCTGCCCATTCTCACGGTCCCCTTCCCAAGCGATTCGTCATTGTGTGCGATTTGTCTCGATGACATAGTCACCCCAACGGCCTGCCAGACCGGCGTAGTCTATTGCTACGCGTGTATCCACAAATGGATCGAAGGCATGCACCCGAAGCAGGAAACCTTCATGGAGGACCGCGTTGGAAAATGGGAAAGTGGCCAAGGGAGATGCGCCGTCACGGGCAAACGCGTTTTGGGTGGGACCGAAGGGCTGAGGCGAATCATGGTATAAGTCCCACCCTTCACATAGAAACGGGAAAAGGGAGTAACGGCGCATTGGGTATCACATGGGCGTTTGGTTTTCAATACCCGGAGTCTTCGCGTTTTGCCTCAAAGGAGAGGCATGTATTGGGAGCTGGGAGCTGGGCGCACAGCAATGCTGGCATTTGACCGCCCTTGCGAGGAATTTAAATATGCGCTGTTGTCTCACTTAAAGTCTGGCCAACCGCGCAGACGCGCAATCTTTATCAACGGTTAGTGCATGCCTTGGACCATCCCCTCGTCCACGAATGCGGGTGTCCTAGTTTTATACAGAGCCCCTTGTTCTTGGAGGCCAACGGCGACTGATGGAATGGACTTGATAGCGAACAAAGAGACCCGAGCGAGGCCAAGACACTGCACAATGGAATAAACGGACGAGCACTCTATTGCATTCTCCTACTGGCGCGGATTCAACGTCACTGAAGCCTTGAGAAATCGCGTGGCGTCCCGATTTACTGTCTCAGTATCTGGTTAACCTTGGCGACGTATGTTAGCCGATAGCCCAGCCTCAGTTGAGGGAGTTCAGCATCGCTGGCCGCCTTGCTGGAAGACGAACTCGGTAGATAAAAGGCTCATCATGATCCTACCATAATTGACAATTCCATCAATCCATCACTCCAAGATCTTCTCTTGACAACGCTCCTATTCTTCCCCTCATTTTCGTCGTCTAAGATGGCGTACGAACTGGCTACCGCCTACGTTGGAGAGTCCTTGATCTCGGGATTCAATTTCATCGACTATCCCGACCCAACAAATGGGTTTGTTTCGTAAGAGCCCCCAGGAAAGGGGATTCATGTATTTCCTAACTAACATTGCCAACAGTTACCAGAACAAGGAAGATGCCTTCGCCAAGAGCCTATACTCAGTAGACCCCATTACCAACGTAGTCCGACTCGGCGTGGATTCTACAAACAAATATGCCTTGAATGAGGGACGACCTAGCCTTCGGTTGGAGAGTAGGGAGTCATTCAACCGTGGTCTTTTCATTGCCGACTTCCTTCACATGCCACCCTCACAGTGTGGAGTTTGGCCAGCTTGTAAGTCGGCACTCTTGGATTGCTTCCGATCCAGGACTGACAACAGCTACAGTTTGGGCTTTCGGTCAAGACTGGCCCGAAGGCGGCGAGGTGGACATCATCGAGGGCGCCAACCTTGCCTACACCAACATCATCTCCGCACATACTGCCGACGGCTGCAAGCTGGCCGAGTCGGATGAAAGCCTCTTCACTGGTGAACGCCGTAACCTTGTCTGTTCTATTGACGAGGCGAACACCGGCTGTGGGTATAACCCGCCGGCCAGCGACACATCCTCTTATGGCGATGGCTTCAACGCCGTAGACGGCGGCGTCTATGCGATGCAGTGGAATCTGGACTTCCTCCGCGTGTGGCACTTCCCTCGTGACTCTATCCCCGCGGACATCCCTGCCAAGCAACCTGATCCTACGGGATGGGGTCTCCCGCAAGCCATCTTTGGAGGTTCCCAATGCGACGTTCAGTCTTTCTTTAACGACATGAACCTTGTTATCAACATTGTAAGTACTAGCAAGATGACTTGAACCGCGGAAACAAAAGCTGACACGGATACAGAACTTCTGTGGTGACTATGGCGATGCGACATGGAAGAACTACGAGACATGTACCAAGTTGGCTGATACGTGTGACTCGTACGTGGCCAGCAACCCCGAGGCATTTGAGAACGCGTACTGGGATATCAACTACATCGAAGTGTATCAGTACAACGACGACGGCATAATTGGAATCGATCCTCCGCCCACCGAAAGTAGCAGCATAAATCCTGTTTCAATTGATGACAGTGTTACCACCGACACCACCACCGATATCAACACTGCCATCACAACACCTATTCCCTCCAACGGGACTCAGGTTCTGACACCAGGCACAACAACCGAACCCACGACCACGACTACTTTGACCTCAGGCTCGACCGTCTTCGTCACCATCCCTGGCACAAATGGCTCTACCACCGGCATCATTGTGCCCATTGAGACTGATGCACCTACCGACTCCAACCCGGGCAAGATCGGCGACTACTCGTTCCTGGGCTGCTTCGGCTCGAACTCTGGCTTCCCCACGTTTGACCTGACTGAAGAGAGCAACGACATGACGCTGGAGAAGTGCATCGACGTGTGCAATGACGCTACCTACGCTGGTGCCTTTGAAGGGTATGAATGCCATTCGTTACCCTAGACTTGGATCAGCCTTGACTAATGATAAACAGAAAATGCTACTGCGCCGATGGCCTTGACGCCGATACTCGTGCTATACCCGATGAGAAGGAATGCGATCACGTCTGTCCCGGCGACCAAGACGAGTTCTGCGGCGGCCTTGTCGATGGCTTCCGCAACAGCAGCATGCCACGCCGCCGATTCCAACGCCGCGACGCTCCAAGCTACTACCTCCTGACCGTATACGGCGATGTCGGAGCCGGCGAGCCCGACGTCCCGCCGCCAATGCGGCCCCCGGGTACCGCCGGCTCGGAGCCGGTGACGGGGCCCTCCGTGTCCGAGCCGCCAACAGGCATTCCGGCCTCGTCCATGGCGAAGTCTCCTGGCCTGATCAGTATTGTCGAGATGACGACGACCATCACGTACACGATCCCGTGTCCGACGAACCTGCAATCGCTCATGGTGAAGGAGTTCGTCACCGTCGTTGAGGATTGCGGGTGTGCTGAGCAGCCGGCCCTCGCGATGGAGACCAAGGTGGTTGAGTGTGAGGGATGCGGCCCTGCTGGCGAGAATCAGATTGCTGTGACGGTGCCTATGGCACTGGCGACGTCGGAGGTGAAGCACACTGACGAAGGCGTTCCTGAGGCGCAGGGAGAGGGGTCGAGCGCTGATGGGCAACAAGAGTCCGGCCAGGGCTCAGACCAGGAGACGGGTCACGATTCTGAAGAGCAATCCAGCGAGCACTCGGGACAGAAGCCGGGGCCGGCCGCCAACGTGACCTCCCCCGAGGCGACACCGGCGGCGACGTTGCCAGCGACGCTGCCAGCGACAGAAACTCCGAATCCCGACATGCCGTTGGTGTTGGTATCCGGGAGTGGATGGAAGCAGGTCAAGACCAGCATCGCCCTGACGACGGCGTTGGCCGTGATAATGGCAACGCTACTATGATGAGAAGGGAGAAAGAAGCGTTTGTGTTTTGCTTTTTCTTCTTCTTCTGGTCTTGTATGCGGGAAGCATTGTGGGTGTAACGAACTCGGAAGGACATGCATTTGATGGGGATTGATATACCAACGTTTAGCAATGTATTTGGATAATGATAGAACACGATAGAGGCGGTATGGGCCCGGCGAACAATGGTGGTTAGAACTCAATACGTCAATAATTGGGTTTGAATTTGTCTTGAGAGGATTCATCGTGACCTTATTCCGACTATCAAAAGTCTTGGGAAGCGGAAAATTTCGGCGAAGGCCGTCTTTCTTGTCGAAGAGAATGTGAGGATTCGACTTCTGGTCAGATAGCCGACGGATGACAACTGGTTACTAGCCAAAGTTTGGTGATGACTGATGTCTAATGGGCTTATACTCCTGTAGTGTTGGTGGTTGCAGGGTGCGTGTTGTGTTGTTGTGGAGGAGAAGGAGGGGCACAGAGAAGGAAGCCAAACCACGATCTTAGGCCTCTATTTCTCTGCACGAGTGTTGCTGTACTTAATGCTGCGTTTATGCACGGTGATTCACCTGCCAGACTTATAGCGGCACCTTTCCCATTTATATCACATCGCCTCTGTCACTCCTCAAATTGCTCAAGAAATTGGTGATACCGTTCTGGGAGTGGTCACAGCGGGACCTGGAGGACCATATGAAGAGAAGGAGAACTACGTATCGAGCTTCCCGAGAGGCAAAGATCCGACTAGAAGACGAAGTAGCCAATGTACGTGGCAGATGAGCCGTAGAGCATATGGATGGCACTTGTTAGCAGCGTCAAGGTGCATGAACCATGCCATTCTACCTTGTACCAAGCTCTGACGATGAACTATAGTCCAATGAAGAGACTGAGGAGCCCGGCATCTAGTGCACCAATAGAAACACGTGTTAGTAAATGGGCTAAATCAATGTAACCTCAACAGTGATCTAGTCGATTTGAAATACACTCTGAGGCTGATCATTCCCCCAATACTACCTCTAACCCTAGGTGTTCAACTCCTAACTAACCTTAGCTAACTCTGATCGTCATCATTAGCTCCTATCCCTAAGTACTACCTGACTTACCCAAGCATGCAAGATTGGTGTCTGGCCAGCTGATGTTGCGAACCAGGCCTCAAGAGCTTTGTCCTTGCCATCCTAAACACCCCTTGTAGCTACTAAATATCATCCTGGGGGGGGGGGGTTTGTATTACTCCTTATCTTTTAGCTCATAGATATAGGCGGAAAGACCTACTCTGAGCGCGTGGGTTCGTCATGGTCAAATGAATGCGTCGAGATCAACGAGACGCTGAAAGCTGGGGGAATGTCATGTGAATCTGCGAACCTGGAGTTGGCTTGTCGATGAACGATCAAGATGAACTGGCACGGAAATTGCATTCAATCAACCAACGCGTCGTCGTTTCTCATCCTATGGTGCCCCCATGACCAAAAAGTCTACGAAGTACTCCGTAGCTATCTGATGGAACACAGTGTATCAGTGCAAATAACCACTTGTGGCACGGCGCTCTTACGCCCGACGTCGCCGCATGATCTTTTTCTGCTGCGGGATCCGTGCTCTGATTAAGAATCTTACCCACGGTCCGCGACACTCCATTTATTCTCCTTGCTCTAGAACCTGAAACAGGGATCAGCTATCACGACCCCTGCTCGGATAGCATTCAGATTGTAGGGCACGGCATGATGTTGCATCGTCATGCTTAAAGGTCTTGGGGGTTTTTCTTCTTTTTTTTCTTTTTTTCTTTTTTTCTTTCTCTCACGTAGTATTCGGGGTTCTTAGCGGTGCTCGCTTGCTTCAAGAAAAAAGTCATTTCAAGACAGTTAAGTTAGTGAATTTGTGTCCTCAGTTAGGAGGTACCTAGCAATCTAGCCTCTAAATGGGTATCAAACATTATCAAAATGTGCAGAGGCCTCCCAGGGCAGCTCTGATCCAAGCCGTGACAGGCAATCGCCCCGTATTCCGATTCCCCATCAAATCGATGAACGCCAAAATTCGCCATACACGTTCCGTGATGCCCCAGCATGCATCGTCCTGCATTTTCCTTCCGAGCCATGCAAATTATAGGAACTATTGATTAAGTGGATGTCACAGCAATCGCCGCCACGAGGGCATCCATGGCGCTGCTGTGTGAAGGGCCTGAAGCGGGCACGTAGGGGCCGCTCCATGCAACGCCCAGTCGGTCGCGAGAGTTGCGGTCGTGTTCCCAAATGGAATTGGCGTTGTCGATGATGAACTTCTTGAAAGAGGCTTGGGGCGCAGCCGCGTGAAGGTAGCGGAGGTTTCGAATAAAAATGCCCTTGAACTGCTGTCCGTCGGTGCCGCAGTGACCATCCTTGAGCTCGCAGTCGTCTGCCTCAGTCAGGATACCATCGTCGTTGGAGAGCTTTTTGATAGCCGCCTTGGCAATCTTGGTGGCGCTGTCAAGTAGGCTGCTGTCACCGGTCGCAAGGGAGAGCTCGACTAGGCCACCGAGAATGACGCCTTGATTGTAGCTCCAGGTCTGTAACCCGTTGTTCTTGCATTCTGATGTGAGACCGTCGTTGATAAGGTTGTCATCGTTGATCATGCCGCTGTTTCTGAACCACTGCCACTGATCCTTTGCAATCTTGAGGTACTCTTCCTTCTTGCTGGGAACTCGTCGTGATAGGGAGGCGGCCGCGGTGAGATAGAGCTCGTTGGTGATGGCGTTGACATATTCCCGGTCTTTACTCCAGAACACGCCGCCGCAGTCGGAGCCGGTTGCCCCTTGCATGTCCTCGAATATCTGGACCGACATCTGAAGGTATTCCTGATCTCCCGTGGCATCGTAGGCTTTCAGGAGGCCTAGGCAGAACCATCCTTCATCATCGAAATACTCGTTCAAGAAGCTATGTATATCTGTTAGTCTGAACATTAAAGAGAGGGCTCTGAGTTAACGAACTTATCGAATCCACGTGCTCCGATGAAGTCACGCTTCGACATGCATCCTTCATTCCAGTCAATGCAGTATGTGGAGGTGACCAGGCCCTGGTTCATGGTCTTGATGGTCTGGACCTGTGTCTTTTGGGCGTTCTCGAAAGTTGTGCGTAGGATGCCGCCAATGTTGAGCTCGTTGGCTTCGTCCAGGGCGAGAAGAGCGAAATCGGCGAGGGTGGTTAGGCCATTGGCGCTGTTCCACCAGGCGTTGTCCCAGATTCCGGTGACAGCATTGTACCAGTCAGCATTGTAGCGGTCGATGGCAGTGTATGCTCTATCAACGTATGTTTGGGAGTCGGCGGCGGCAGTCTTTGGCTGGCCAGAGGTGATGAAGGTTGCGCGGGCAATGAGCCCTCCCCAGGAGAAGTTGTGAAGCATGATGATATTCTGAAGCGGTTCAAGAAAAGGCAAAGTGTTTTTGTCGAAGCAGAGACTGACGAGCGCAGACGACTTTTATACTTTGCCTTGAGTGACTGAATCAGAGTCATGAGGAGTGAGAGGGCGTCAGGAGGGCGCGGGAAGCAGACTATATACAAACACGCATCTCCGTCAAGCTCCTTGTCCCAAGCCAAGATCGAGGACAAGACAGCTGCTGGGCCGGCACATCTGGTTGGACTGTTTCCATGTTTAGACGGGCGCCAGGTTCATCGCCCGGCATTGAGCTGCTCCCTCCCGACGTGGCCGCCAGAGCCGTGGGGAGATAGGGATTGCTCCAGGTCAACCTAAGGGAGCCAGGGTGTCCATGATGGCGGTGGACCTGAGGCTCACGGCGCGGCGGGCCATGATTGGCGCGCAGGCCCGATGAGGGGGGCTCGATGCGACGCGCCGAGCGCACAAGAGCGACTGCGGGCGGATGCCGTGCTGGACGAGACGACGAGATGTTGGGTTTGTGGGCTTGGGCGGTGCTGGCCTGTTGGCTGTCGAGTTGTGATGGGGCGGGTTTGGTTTCAGGATGAGATTGAGTTGTAATGCTAAGAACCCGGACCATTCCAATGGGTGAATGGAGCCAGGGCGCGGGAGCCCCTGGCGCTACCGCGCTACAGTGGATGCATGCACTGTTTTTCGCCTCTTTGGGACGGGGGCGGTTCCCTGTGGCTGTCCGGTAGCTCACTAGCTCCCATGTGGCCCGCCCTGGTGGCGGGCGCCCCTCCATTTCATCCACTCCTGCCAAGTCAGCTCCGTCTGTTCGGGCTCTTTCTCCAAGCTGCAGTACCAGAACTTCTTTTAGATGGAAGGAAACACCTCACTCGCGCCAGGCTGTGGCACGTGCCTCAGGTCCCGAAGCCGGTCCCTGAACCTGATACGGCATGTTCATGTTGCCGTTCAGAGGCTATCAGAGCGAGAGCAACCACCATCATCCAAGCATCCGGCTGCTCGCCTGTGTCACCGTTTGCTCTTCCAGGTTGACCCTCGCGGTGGCGATGGATCGCCTCAGGGACAAAGTCAGCGACAAAGAAACTGGATCCAACTGACTGACGAACGAAGCGCAAACCCACAAGGAGAATTGCCGACCCTCCATCTCCATCGCTTCAGCGGGGAACAAAGTGGGCGAACAAGTTTCCACGGACGATCATGGGAGTTTGTTGGGCGGCATGCTGCGCTGGACTAGGAGTTGGTCGCTGTTATGTCGCACTTCTTTCTCTTCTCTCCGGGGCGCTGAGTCTCTGAGTCTATGACTCTCGTTGTTGATGTTGCGCTGGTGCTGCGTCGTCGTTGCAACTTCGTCCCTGCGGTGTGCTACCCCCCCCCCCCCGGGCCATGATGGCATGTACACCGAGATTTCATCGTCATGCGCTTCTCATGGCACAGCCCTTTTCGTGCTGTGCTGGCAAAGCTGGCTATCCATGCTGACATTGGGACGACGGAAGCTAAGCCTAGGGTTACATTGCCCTGTTTCAACCTTGACCTGCCAACATTTGCATTTTCCATCCGCCCAAGCTTAGGATGCTTAGGTGCTTCGGAATCGTCCCATGAAAGGATGGCTGTCTGAATCTCCAATGACAGCAAGCCACTCCTGGAGCAGTCGAGCCTTGCTGGCTGTTAAAGTTGCACCATCTTGACTATTGCATTTGCCACGCCGGTTATACATCAGCCACAAACTTCTTGGCCACGTGCGCACCATCCTCACTCACTCGTTACCGCCGTCTCTGCCGCCATCTCGGCCGCAAGCTTCCGCCTGACTCAGAGTTCGCGCCGGAGTCCGTCGTCGATCACACCGTGCCCTCCCGCAGCCTCTGACATCAATCCTTTCACCAAATGATAGGGACCGTCGAAACACAGCGTCGCTTGTACCCTGGCCAAAGGAAACGCCCATCAATGATCCGACCACGCCAGCGCCCGAGCGTCCTCCGTGACCGGGGCCCGTCATCGTGGAGTAGTCCGGCGTTTCTATATTCGGCCCACCAAACGGGACCAGGGTCCCACATCCCGGCGAGAGGAATCCTTCAGAAGCTCAGAATCAGCGTGCTCCAAGTTACTACGTGCGCACGTACTGTATGCTGTACGTTGTGACATGCCGGCGTGCGTTTGGTATCTCAAGGCTCTGTACGACATGTTCCTGTCCGCCCAGCCACGGCCCAGGTCGACGGATCTTCAATATCGGGGCCTAACATCGGTGGCTTGGCGATGATCCTTTTGCCAGCGCATCCGTGATGCTTCGAGACAGCCATGATGGTCTCCAAAGGCTGTCGGCTTTCGTTACAGATCCCACTCTCGATGCGTCTCCAAGCCCTCAAGCAGTACACCAAAGTTGAGGAAGGTGGCCGTGTTCCCATGTTCAGCTATGCTAGTTCAACCACGAAGGCTAACACCAAGTATTAGTTAAATGGTTAGGGCGTGGAAGCTCGTAATATTCTGGAATCTGCTCAAGTCAGTACAGATACCTCCGCATCCATCATCCCTGCTGGCCCGCGCATCATCTGTTGGTTATTCTCCGATTCTGGCTGTGGATCAACGCTCGCATGCAAGAATTCCTCCCAGCTTATGCTTGAGGGAACAGTAGCATCTGCTTGATGGCAGCGTTCTCCTGCCGCCAATGCGAGTGAGACCCGTCAATGCTCACCATCCCCGCCACGCAAGTAACCAACAGACCCGAGAAACCCCCAGGAAGCAGAAAGGAGGCAAGTGTTGCGAGGTCTCCCGGCCATCCGTTTGTCCAGTTCCCTGATGAGTATGGTTACCGCGGCGCTCAGCTCATCAGCACGTAAGGCGTCAGGCTTATTACTGGGGAGCTGAAGGGTATCGAATCGCGAGCTTGATGGCGCTTAATCCACGCGCCAAACCACCCTGGATATGCTCGCTTAGCCTGAGCAACACCACCATTGGCCTCCAAGCCACGAGAACTCAAGATCCAATTTCCGTCTGTATCGAGCTGAGTATCAGCGCCTCAGATGGTCCATCGCAGACCGACTTCGCCATATCGAGACGTACGCTGACCCTATTATGCGTAATACCACATCCCCATGTAACCCAGGCGCACAGTAGACTAAGTCTTGGCAGTGGAGTGGAGAATTGGATGTTGTGCCAACGCATTCAGAAAACATTGGGCCACATACAACCAACTCAGTCACATGGCCCCTAGCTTTGCTTAACACTGCATACTCCGAAACACACACAGCCTTCATCCGCAGGCATTCACGTCTTTCGGAAAGCCTCCCACGTATGTTGTGCAGAATGTTTCGGCATACGCAAGCACAACCTATGTTGGCGAAGGCCGCAGTTGGCTTCTATCGGGGATGACGACGTGCTCACAGGCAACGGCCACGAGGGGCTGGCACGGGAATTGCATTCAATCAGCCAACGCCTCGTTTGTTGTCCTATGGTACTTCCTTGACCGACAAATTTATGCATTTTTTACACAAGAAATCTGGGTTATCAGACAATGTACATGGGAAACCATCTGTACAGAGAAAGGGTATATCGACCAAGACTCCCGACGCCCACTCCTGACCACCAGTCGTAGCTTACATACCGTCACACATCCGCCATTATCATCTCACAGCTTTAGTAGTATAAGTTTGGGGGCGGAGGGGTTTCACCACTGCCCGCCGAACTGGCAATACTGACCGGTCGCCCGGATTTATTTGACCTTCGTGTCGCGAATCTGGACAAGACGGACCCCGATAATTTGGCGGGCTTCTCGCTGCTCAGCGCGCTGACTCGATCAGAGTTTGTGCCAGAGGGCTCTCGCAATGTATTAACATCGACAAAGGCCTGAGGAAAGATGCCCCATTTGCCTTTGGCATTCATACCTGACCAACACCAGTGATCTTGGTATGCCCCTAGATTCAGAGTCAGATACGGTCTCGGCGATGAGCTCGGCGCGTGGGGTTTCACTTACAACTGATGTTGCCGAGGACCTCATCTTTGTCAAATTTGAGCCAGTCCGTGCCCTTCTTGTCTTTGGGGTTGAACTTCCACTTCGTCGTTACCTGCACTTGGCTGGTTCCGCTCATCTGGATTTCTTCCTCTGGCGGCGGATCCAGCTTCAGAATTTCACTCGGTAGGGAGGCGTAGATGCCGTCATGCCATCCAAATGCCCATTCGCCAGAGTACTTGTCTGGCCACGAAATTCCTACGATCCTCGCCCACTGCGCCATCTCCAGCGCGGGGGTCTTGTCTAGCAACAGCCTCTGACCGTACATTCTTCGAGCGACTTCTCTGGACGTTCCGGTAGGCATGAGCGCGAGACTATTGCCTTTGTCAATGACGGGGTGGGGTTCCGTCGGGTTCTTGAAGTGAAGATCATAGTCGTTACGGAGCTCGTCTGGGACAGTTTCTTGGTCCACGACTACGAGCCCGGGGATTTCTGGCAGTGGTCGCGGATGGCGAGCCAGGTGAGTAAACAGTGCCTTCTGACTGGTAAAGACAGTCGCGTCACTGGCGTGTAGGGTTTGGCCCAAACGAACGCAAATGAGACAACCATAAAGGACATCGTCAGAACGCCGCGTTGAAATGTGGCACTTCTGGAGGAAGCGGAGGCGGAAGCCTATCCCGTTCTTGACGAAGTTACCGCGGTCTGGCTAGCAGTCAGCATACAATGTCCTTGCAAGCTCTTCTCATACAGTACATACCGGCTTTGTTGATGTCTAGCTCAATCTCGTGGAAGTTGAGCTCGAAGAGGCAACTGACACATCTTCCAATCGTCGAAGTCGTGGCGAACCCCTGCAACTTGTTAATTGATGTTCATGGCCATAGGAGTAGTGGGATCAAAGGTTGACTAACAGGCTTCTTAGTTTTACGGATTCCGATACCGCCCCTGATGACCTCCTGGGCACCCTCGCAAAATCCCTTCTGGGAATAGAAGGAGCTGGAAGCGCCAATTCTACAATCCACCGAGTACGGATTAGGTGCTGGTTCAGGCACCTCGCTGTCGACCGGGATAGGGCCGTAGTCGACCTCAGGGACCGGTTGGGTCCGGTCCGTCTCGTAGTCGTTTTGGTGTCCGTTTTGATGCTCGTTGTGATTGTCGCTGTGATGCCCATTTTGATACCCGGTTCGGTGTCCGTTCATCGGAGGCGGAGGCGGAGGCGGGGGCGGGAGCGAGGGCGGGGGCGAAGGAATCTTTGGGGGCTCGCGAGAGGAACGTCGCACGGGGGGCACTGGCAGCGGCTTCACATATATCGGGGTCAGCGGCGATGTGCCGAGAGTAGGACTGTTCTGAAGACCCGAGATGGTGGATGCACGGTGGTCTGCTGTGAGCGGAGTGGTGGATCCGTCGGTTCGGCGGTGGTCGAAGACGGAGCTGGGTTCTGACTCCAGCGATTCCGGGCGAGACGACGGCGCCCGGTTGTCGTAGACGGGTGGGAGTCTGGATGCCAGCTGCGAGAACCTGCCTCCTTGGGACTCTCGGCCCGACACGGCGTCCTCGGGGATGGACGTGGACATGATGGAGGTGGCATTTGAGTATCTGCCCCGCGGTGATTGGCCAGGGAAGATGTTGTAAGTCCTCTCATAGGTGACGGGTTCAAGCCCGGTTGGGCTGAGTCTTGACTCGTTGCTGACTTGGGACGATCGATCTGATGCTGCCACATTCAACGGACGCGGCCGAGTCGTTGGGTGTCCCCTGGGTCCTGTATCTGGGCTTGTTGGCGGTGAGATGGGCTCGACGGGGGACTCGGCAGGTGCTACGGGAGCCCGCCTCTCGAAGGCGAAGTCATCCCGCATGCGACTCTCGGGAGCTGGCGGCGTGGTCTTGACATCCCACGGATTAGCAGACGGTGGCCGTGGTGGAGGCTCGATGGGGCTGGGTTGCTGGCGCGGCGGTTCGGGGAAGTCGCCGTACAGGCCGGCGTCGGGGCCGGATTTGGAGTGCATCATGCGGCGCAGCTGGTCCGTCGCCGCCTCGACAGTGGGAGGGTCGATGCCCGGGCGCACGGGGGCGAGGGACTGCTGCGACAAATTATTCGGCATAAGCGGCGCATCGGAGCTAGTAGTTTGGTAGGGGAACAGCGGAGGCACAGGAGGAGGTGATGGAGACATAGGCGGCGACCGAGGGGCGGACAGTCGTGTCATGATGGAGCGGGTATCGTAGTCGGCGGGAACCTCGAGCTTCATGCGCATGAGGATGTCATAGATCTTGGGGGCGGCCTTGCGCGAGAGGGCTTGCAGCTCGGCGAACTTTTCGGCTTCGAAGTCATCGGGCTCGATGTAGTCGTCAAACTCCCAGAGGAGGTCGGTCAATTCGGAGCGAAAGTTGCCGATATTGTCTGCAAAAAGGTCAGTATGAAGCGTTCCTATGAGGGTTTCACGAGCAGCGGGGTAAGGGAGGGAGGGGAGCTTACCGTTCTCTTTGAGGGCATCTAGAAAGTTGGAACCGTACTCGTCGAGGTGCTTGCGACAGAGTGGTTCTATCCGCTTGAGGGCACGCTCGCCTTCCTTGACGAGGGCCTGGGCAGCCTTGAGCATGGGCTGGGCATCTTCGGCGTTTGCGACGGCGGTGCGGCCCTTGTCGACGATGTCCCGGAAGGGCGTCACGACGAGGTCGTTGACTTCGTCCATGGTGAGCAGGAGGCTCTGGGTTGGACAGCAGAGGAGGTCCCCAGGGCAGGTATTTGGTGGGGGAGTGAGGCTTCGGGGAAGGGAGTTGAGGCTGAAGTTGGACGGTTGATGGTGTGTCTCAACCTGGACGGGACAGATGAGGGAGGGGGGAGCCTACGCCAACGAGCGGGTGGGCGTGTAAGTGAATACGAGGCGGAAACCGGCAGCCGGCAGCCAGCAACGAGAGGGCTAGCAGGCGCAGCAGGCGCGGCAACGGCAACGACAACGACAACAACAACAACAACAACAACGACAACAACGACAACAACGACAACAACGACAACAACGACAACAACGACAACAACGACAACAATAACGGCGGTAGCAGCAGCGGCAGGGAGGAGAAGTTGAGGCTGGCATCACACGACCGAACGGGGGACCGACGAACGGATAACCAGGTAGATAATGAGGTAGTCTAGGACTGTAGGTAAGTCAGGTAGCTGGAGCTCTAGAAGAAGAAGAAGGGAAAAGAAGGGGACCACCGGGAACGGACAAGGGGACTGGGCTGGACTGGACTGGGCTGGACAGCCTGGACGGGACATCCGTCAAACGGGCACCGAAGTGGCAACGCACGCAACGCACTAGACTAAGACGACAAGACAGACCAACGGACGCGGACACCAGAGCGAAGCTGGGGGGACGCCTTATGCGACGCTGGCGAATCAGCCCGGCCAAGAGACATGACATGGGCGACCCATGAAGCAAGTAAAAGTACAGTTACCTTAGTACGTTGTAGGTACTAGTAGAGTCGTCGTTCCAGGGTCCAAGATACCGAAGAAAATGGAGGCGACCAATGGGTGGATGGCAACGCGGGGTTGTGGCAGTTCGGGCACGGGCAGGCTCCCCCGTCTCTCAGTGCACCTTGGGCTGGCATGTGCTGCGGCGCCAACCACGATTGGTCCGCGGGGGGCCAGTCATCATCAAACGCAACCTACGGCGCAGCACCACTCACACTCGCTCACTCAACTTCCCTTCAGCTCAAGCATCTAAGCTTACAGCAGCTTTACTTCGCGGCAACCTGGCGACCACCACAAAAACGGATCCGTACCAGTACCGCCAGTAAGGGGAAACCGCCCGGGTTCCCACCTGGCTTGCCTGGTAGCCTCGTCTTCCAGGCTCTCCTCCTAGACTGGTGCGAGGACATCCCCTGAACTCCACTTCCCGCCCTCGGGGTCCTGGGATTGGGAGGATCTGAATGAGATACCCAAGATACCGAAGCCCACGCTACGCGACTCGACCTCCACTTCGGTCGCCTGGGAAAATGGGATGGCCTCATCGCGAACCAAATCCAGAGGGGCGGTCGTGCTCGCGGTGGGTTTCCCCCAGGGAGCCGTTTTGCTAGACTCTCGGTCACCCATCTGGTCGATGACACAGTCGACACAGTCGACACAGTCGACACTCAGGATGCGATCCTGACCGACGGCCCTTTCTGGTCTTCGCGCGCGCGAGTAAGCCAACCCCAACCGGGCCGGTGCTTGCTGTGCTATTAGTTCCAGATTAGCGAATTTCCAGTTTCCGCTACTGAATCCAGAGCCTCCCTCGTTCTTCTCAACGACGACGCCGGTCCCGGCGACGCGCCACCCACGTCGCAGCGGCCTCCTGCCCTGGACGGTTTGAAATGATTATGGTGTGAGAACGAGGCCGAGAATCCGACCCCAAGAAGGGGAAATTGGAAATTGAATGATTTGCGTTTCTCTTAGGGGTTAAGGAGGTGAGCCATTGCAGCGTCTCTCTTCGTCCAGGGCACGAGACACAGAACAAGAAGCGATCGTCGCGAGTCTTCACTTGCCGCCCCCCCCCCGGCAGGCAGCATTGATCAACATGATCGACCCCAGAGCCTGACATGCCGATCTTCAGATTGGCGTCTGTCACTGCTGTTAATAATTCTCCGTTAAGAGCCAACCAGTCGAGGGCAGATCAGCAGCGTTGCCGCCCGGTCGGGCGAGCGTGAAGCGGGAGACGAAGGCGTCCAGCGTCGTGTCGTATCGCGAACACTATGGCTAGTTGCAACAATTAGTGAGGGCGGGTCCATCCCGAAGGACCGGGGTAACATATTCCTCCAGAGTCCAGCCCAGACTGCGTTCTCGACTGGCGGGGAACGAAACGAACTCATGGATCGACCCGTCAAGTTTGGGCGATTCAACCTTGGCAGAGAGATATGCATTATGCAATGCAAAATCCCTGCAATGCACTTGCATCTTTGCTCGAGGCATCCATTCACCTCTCTCTCTGTCGCTGTTGTCCTCGGCTAACCCTTGTACAACCTTCCATCATCCCACCTGAACTGCCTCCACGCAACACTTCGGACAGGCTACAAGTGCTTATTAGGTAGTGGGTACGGACTACACACTCCGCAATTCAATGGATTTCAGCCCATCTTTATCAGTCCCGGAAACTAGCAGCGGCTCGTTATCGCGGTTGCCTGGTAGGATGGAGAGTTGCTCAGCAGTGCGTTTACAAGTCCTGCCTATGCTGAGCAACTAGCAGATACCTACCCTTCAAGCACATCCCGCAGAGTGGCCTCAGCATCTAATAAAGTCGAGCCTCGACCACCCTCCAGTCCAACAAACAGGGGGTGATAGCGATGGAGCTGAGGAGAGAAATGCGACGTTACGAATATTCTGTTCGCGGTTGCAGTGTATGATGTATCATCATAGCCCAGGCTAGATCACCAGGCTCCCCCGGACGAGATGCCAAATTCTACGCCGATCCAAAAAGCAAAAGGAAACTCGAGTAACACCTTGCCTGTTCAGTCCGTACCCATGTCCTGTACAGGCACGGAATGCTAGGATTCGAGGAACTAACCTGCAACAGCACTTTTTTTAACGACATGGTATCAAACCTCTAAATTCCGCGCATCAGCCACCCCCGTCCACCGAACAGGATGCCCCGTCACGCCACGCCCAACACAGCAGCTGCGAAACTGCACTCATACCGACTAGCTTCACTTATCAGCTTGCTCTCCCTCGTCAATCTGGCCAGCTTGCTCCCCCCGCCGCTGCCTGAATTGGAACACGTACGCTCACATGCGTAGTAGCAGATAGTCGCAACCCTCCCGAAATGCATCGCGTTTTTGGTGGCACACTGTTGACGCAACCCCCTTCCCCGGGCCGGGCGTCGTGTGCCGAGGGCCAAGACATTAAGCAAGCCAAGTCAGGGAAGCCAAGCCAGGGAAGCCAAGCCGCTTTCCAAGGCCACCAAGACAAGCCGCATCACAAGGCAGCGCGCCAGCCGCAGCCGCAGCCGCAGCTTCGCAAGGCAGTCTGATCCGCCTGGCCCGTATTTGGGCGTTTCTAGAAGGGTGCTTCCATGTCGCAAACTAGGTTTTGGTCACCTTGCACTGACCTTGAGCTGCTTGATTTATTGATTGTTGTCACCTCGTGACCGAGATGCATGACATGGTCAAATAAGGACAAACCTTTCGAATTTAACAAGCAATTTCCATTTTTTAGGCATTCCGTCTGTTAACAGGACGCCTTATCGTCCAAAGCTAACAAAGCGCCAAACGGCGGACAGCCAAGTGCAAATTCATGTCGTAACCTCATAACCATTGCGTCTGCTTAAGGCGCCGTTCGCCCATCTCCCGCCGGAATCTCGTAAATCCCATCCTGGAATATTCCCGTATACTTCGTAGTCCACCTGTCCAAATGCCGGCACCTTTGGAAAATCCCATGCCAAAGTATATCATTGTCTAGGCTTTTACACTTGGGGCTGGCGTATTCTTTGCTTCGTTGCGTCCAGTAGCCTGTTCAACCAGGACGGTCAGTCTCGCTTGCCCCCACGCTCAAAAAGTACATTCGACTTACCTGCTGTTCAATCATCCTTCGTCCGACTTCAATGGTCTCCTGCAGACCCCGTTGTCGCTGCCAGAACCTGTGCTCTCGTTAGTCTCGTAAATAGAGTGTGGCTGAGCTCAAATCTTACATCTCCTCGGGACTTCCATGTCCATTGATCGACGCCTGGCGAGCTTCCTCTTCCAACGCCCCTCGTGTGATCTTCTCGGCGGTGGCGACTCCAATATTCATCGATACGCCTTCGCTCTGGTGGTCTCCCAAGAGCTTCTTCTTCGTCATGTAACGCTCCTTGCGTTCTTTCTGGAGTCCGGGGCTGTCGAGCTTGCTGAGGACGAATCGGGCCGTCATCTGAGTCGCAAGATAGAAGTGCTCTGCAAACAGAATACTGAGTAGCAGACCCTTTCCGGTGATGCCTCCCGCCCGAGGGCTGCATAGATATACAATGGCCGCACTGGTGATGCTGCCGAGCCACGAAAGGAAACCAAGACCTGCCAGCCAAGGCCCGATGGAGTCGGTGCGCCAAGGAATCGGACGGCGACTGCTGATAGCAATCTTGAGCGCATCGGATCGCAACTCGATCCAATTGTTGACCAGGAAGCAGCAAGCTGCGAGTGGCCAAGCAACTGAAAAGAGAGAGACGTAGCCTACAAGACGTTAAAATACGTTCCAGGAGGTCATCGTATTTAGCTTACCAAATTGCATCACCATCTCGCGGTAGTCCCCAGAGACATCGTACACTTCCAGCTCGCACTCCTTACGCACTCGCTCGAGGAACGCGGCCTCCTCTTCGTGGTCATAAGACTGTTTTCCCTTGGTCTGAAACTCCTTGGCCTTGGACATAGCCTGCTGCTTGACATACGGCACGACCACCTCAGTCGCAAAATTGACGATCTGAGCTGTGACGGTGAAGTAGAACATCTGGTTGGAAATTCGGGCCGGATTGATCTCAAACTCTCGTGTAGGCAGAGGCTTCTCGCTGAAGGTAATAGCCTGGGCCGTCTTCCTCCAGAATTCAAGGAGGGGGACAAGAATATGTCCAAAGGGAATGTAGACAAAGGCCGTGAAGAGCGGTGCCATATAGGATGTCATGAAGTTGAGGACGAATTGCTTCTGAATAAGAGCGGCATCATGAGCTAGAAGAAGTTAATCCCGTCTGCAAGTCCAGAAGGTCGGATCGCATACCATCAACGGTGCCATAATTTTCCCAGGTAGTCAACTTCTCGGCGGCGCTCATGAGGAATGAGGAAATTGTAGGTGTCCCAGTAACAAGAAAGATAGTTGGCAAGAAGCCCTGTATGACCTAAATTAGTTCTTTGCATCATAAATTGGAGTTGAAGATCACTCACCAGGTACGCTTTGCCGGGTCCAGTGTAGACCTCGTTGATAAACACTTCCAAAGAGTTGCAGGTTACGATGAGAGTGCCCAGGGCAATGATACAGGCCACGGAAAAAGGAATCTGAAGCAATTGAGTCTTGACTCGTTTCAGTGGCGGGTAGACCTTGACGGGTTCGCCGGTGACGGCATCTTCGGCCTCATGGTCCCATTCAAACTCGGGACGGGATTGCTGGATGCTGGAGACTCCACGCACACCCCACTGGACAGCAAGGTCGACTTCCTGCTTCTTCCAGTATTCGAAAAAGACCACGGACCAGAGACTGCAACATAGAGCGTAAAAAGACGAGAATTGGCCCAGGACCAACCAGGCACTAAGTCCGATGGCGGCTGGAACGACTTGGAATCGGAAGTAGGAGCCAAGGAAGGCAAAGTAGAAGGCAACGTTCTCACCAAACTTGTCGCGGATATCGTTCAAGTCGTCTTGGTCCACTGTGTACTTGCTGCTCCATTTCTTGATCCATGCCTTGTTGAATGCGTGGTTGTGCAGGGGGAAGACGGAGTGGACGTGCTTCCACTTGGCTTTGGAAGGGGTAATTCCAGCACCGCCTTCGTTCTTGGGCTTGGTTATCATGAGATATATGAGTCGCAGACGTTCAGCCTCAGTGACGGGTTCACCCTGCAGAGCCTTGGCGACATCGCTATCGGGGGTGGAGGCACGGACGCCGTGGAGCCAGTCCTGAAGACGAGCGCGGTAAACTTGCTGGGCGAGGAGGTCGGGAGAAGCCATCTTGACCAGAATGAGGAGGGAGTCTTGGTCGCCATGGCGGACTTCGGTAGCCAGGCCAATGGAGGTGAGGGCTTCGATGAGCTGGACGAATCCGGCTTCGGCTTCGGCACGTTCTATTGGAGTTTATGTGTGATCAGCGAAGAGGTTCGAGGTTCAAGCTGGGGAGGGCGGCTGGAGCTGACCTGCGGGCGGCACTTTGTAGTGGACGACGAAGTCCACACTGCGAGATCAAGTTTGTTAGCCTTTCGATGGACGACTCGTGTGATATTTTGGATGCGTGCGAGTAGGAGACGAACCCAAAGTTGCCCTCATGGGGGGCGTCGTCTAGGGGGCTAGACATGGCTGGCTGGCGTGAGGGTTGAGGTTCACGAGATCAGCGACCAACGACAGAGACAACGATGGACACGGGAGGGAGGAAGAGCGAGGGTGAGAGAAGGAGGGCCGGAATAGACCAGCAGAATGGCGGGTTATGGCGGTTTTCTGGTTGTGGTGGCACCAGCGAAAACAAGAATTCCAGCACGCTGCAACTGCACCACGACGTCAAAGTTGATGACGACGTTGACAAAGCTTGGCAGATAACTTGGAGTTGGAGAGTCGGCGGAGAGTGGAGAAGGAGAGACGATTCGGGACGACGTCACTCGTCGATCCTTTTGGGTACCCCGCAGCAAGCTTCTTTTCAGCTGTCGTCTCCCTTGCAGCTCCACTGTAGCTTTGCTTCAGTTCAGCTGGACTAGGAACGGGACAGGAGATTCCCAGCGGTAATCGTTTGTTTGACTGGGATATTGTTCCTCTGGAATACCAGGAAAGTCTCGACTGCAAAGGTTCTTTCATTACCTATCTTTCAATTGCAATTCAAGCCGGCTGTCCTGGACGCCACAGTGGAACGATCATTGGTTCGAGAGCAGCATACTTAAACAAGTCCCTGCCATATTAAAACAAGAAGTCTGGTTCAACCTAAATCGATACCGTACAGCATCGATATAGTCTAAACATTACTTACTATCCGCCTGTGTAAATAGCTTCACTGTCGCTGCTGTAATAGAACCCCGTGTGAAGAATCTTTGGCGGGGTCCTATCAGTCCCTGAGGTGGTCAAAGCTCCTTACCTGCCTCCTAAATTAGCGAATAACTGATTCGCCTGCCAACGTCTCCACGTCAACACCAGCACCGTCATCGACATCATCAGCATCATTCATCATTCACCACCAATTCCCCAACAGCCTTACTCGATTGACCAGGCCACTTACACGCACAAGTACTTCCGCAGCATAGACCATTTCCACATTCAATCTCACACATGGGCCTCCTTACGTGGCTTGGCCTCCGGCGGCGCAACCAGTGGGAGCCCTTGACCCTCGTCGACCACCTCCTCTCCTCGCCGCTCACCTTTCTCGCCATTCAGTTCTATCATATCGTCCTGCTCCTCCGTGGCAGCCCCTTCAGCCCGCCCCGCGGCAAGACCCCTATCCGTGTCGTCTGCATTTCTGATACCCACGATCAGACTGTCTCCGTACCTCCAGGCGACGTCCTGATTCATGCTGGCGATCTCAGGTGGGCTTGCATTTCCAAACTGGTGCAACATCCGTCTCAAGTTAACTTATAATAGCAACGCCGGCACCGTTGCCGACCTCGATGCTCAGCTCAATTGGCTACGATCCCAACCTCACCCGGTGAAAATCGTCGTCGCCGGCAATCATGACAGCTGGTTCGACCCGATCAGCCGTCACGCCGATGACCATGGAGCCCCAGATTTAACAGGCATCGATTATCTCCAAAGTTCCATGGTAGTGCACGAGATTAACGGGCGCAAATTCCACATATTTGGCGTCCCAGGCATTCCAAAGATTGGGAAAAACGACTTTGCGTGAGTGAACCAGGACGGAGACAAGGTGTCGTCGACATGAACTGATCCAGCTCCTCTGTGCACAGCTTCCAATACACCGAAGCTACCCAGCCATGGTTGAGCAAGATCCCTCTTGAGACAGATATCCTCATCACCCATTGCCCCCCTGTGAGACTTTCCCCATCATTCCTCCAGCCCTCTGCCCGCGGCCTTCTGCTAACACCCTTGCCAGCAACACCACCGCGATCTTGGCCTCGGCTGCCCCCACCTGCTACGTGAGATTTGGCGTGTCAAGCCCCGACTCCATGTTTTCGGCCATGTTCACTGGGCATATGGCAAGGAGTCCGCCTTCTTCGATGACTTCCAGGAAACCTATGAGCGCCTACTTTCCCGCCCTCGTCGCGGGCTCGTATGGGACTTTGTGCCCAATGAGACCTGGGCCGAGATCCTCCGCCTTGCCTACCACGGTGTCCACAGCGTCTTATGGAAATGGCTCATGTCGGGGCCCGGCAGTAACCGGGGTAGCGTCATGGTGAACGCTGCCCAGATGCACGGAAATTCAGGTAAAGTTGTAAGCCGAGCCGTCATCGTCGACATGTAAACTATAAAATAGTGACTTCCCCTCACTATAATTTCTCATCATAAAATAAAACTTCGTAAACGCTGGCCTAAATGGCGCTTTATATCATTGTCCTCGAAGATGACTAACCCCTGTTCATCCTCTTCGTTCCCCGGCACCTTGTTGACCTCCTTAATAGAGGGAACTAGAAGGAGTGCCGGGGAGCTGCGGGCGTGGCCGATTTTCTCGGAATTGGACTCTGCCTTTTTTATTTAGAAGGTAGTCTCGAGCCCAGTGCCCCGGCCGCGGTCTCAATAGCTGAATTGGGATTGAGGTGTGTAAGTCGGTAGTACGCCGATATTCGATACCTGGCATGATCTGGCGGGCCAGGCTAGATTACTACCAGGGTGAGGCCGTTTATTGATCTGGATCACTTCCTCCGCCTCTTCTCAACTGAGGTCAACTATAATGCCACGGATCATCCGCGTGGCGCGAAACTGGACATGTTGAAGGCCCTCATTGAGGGTATCATAGTAGCCCTGTTGAATCTTGGGGTCTCTTCTCGCACAACTTCACTCAGTTGCATTGCTTGGACAGTATGATGTTACAAAAGACATAGAGTACAGCAAGCGATGAGCTGATACCTACTGTGTATAGCCATAGTATGGTTTCTAACTTAGGCATTTAATAATTAAAAACAGGAGTATTGCTTTTTGCACATGTGCTCACTGTTAGTCGGCGAAGCCGTGCCAATAGTGTCAATAGTGCAACTTTCGCACTAATTGCACTGTGCACCGCCAGCCACTTTTCTGGGCTCTTTGATGATTGTACAGTGTTAAAAGGCCCATATCCGCACTTATTTAACTGTCCACCGTCAATCATACCCACTACCAGCTTGCCGACGAACATAAAGCGAAAAGTCATGAGGCCGGAACCTCAAATATTTACGACGTCGAAAGTTCACCCTTGAAGCCTAACCTTCGTTTACGACCTCTCCTGATGCGCGATGAGCTTTAACCAAGATATCTCATCAAGTTGTCTAAGTCTTCAACCCCTTCTCTACTATTTAAGGGTCACATTTTGCGTGCTGCCTGGTTCTTAACGGCATAAACACGACACCCAACAGGCCACCATCATAAAGCGTCATCCACATCTCTGAACGTCTCGAGCCGGCTTGCGCAAGCACTTCACTCATAATGGACGCCCCAGAAGGAGATTTCGATATCAAATTGCAGAAGATCTCGGCAGATCTCCTCGGCGACTTTGACCGCTCTCTGCACAATTTCCTCTGGAGACCTGACGGCCATGGAGGCTCACGGGTTCGCTCGCGAGTCCGTGCCAAGGAGACATTTCGCCTGACTTCTGCTGTATGTCTATGTTAGACTATGCATGGCCTTCTGTGTGTATACTGACGCCTGTCAAGCTTCTGGATCCTTTCCAAGAACTCCCGCAGTTGCTGGATCCGTATCTGCCCAAGTGGATTCCGCTGTTAGCCGAGGCTTTTCTGAAGCATCTGCAAACACGGCATCGCGAGAAGACGCTCTCGTCCCGCTCCAAGCTGCTGGTTTCTGTCGAGTTTGCCATTTGCAAGATCCTGTACACGTTCTGCAAGATCCGAGGAGAGAAGGTCATCGTGCGCTTTCTCAACGTTGAAACCAAGTATCTTGAGCTGCTCCTTCTGGCTGTCGAGGAATCGGAGCAACCCTCGGACAATGAAGAGTCTCTCGCCAAGTGGTCGTGGGAAGAGCGATATGTTGTCCTGCTCTGGCTCTCCCATCTACTCCTGGCACCTTTCGATCTCTCCACCATCTCGTCCGTGGACTTGCAGGATGTGACCACACCGGAAATCCCAGGCTTGAAGTGGCCAGATAACCTCCCTGCCATCACTGTCAGGATGATCCCGCTTGCTATCAAATACATCGGCACTGCTGGAAAAGAAAGAGACGCGGCCAAGGCTCTCTTGGTCAGAATGGCAACGCGACGAGACATGCAGCAGCTCGGGGTCCTGGAGAGCCTTGTGCACTGGACTCTGGCTTCGCTCCGGCCACAGAGGGACACGCCTCCGCAATCTACTTATTTCTATCTCGGGGTCCTCTCCTTTCTCGCCGGTGTGCTTCGGTCATCGTCAGATACCTCGGATATGAACGCCTATCTGCCATCAATCTTCTATTCTGTCCACGCCATTACAGCAAATGAGAGTCAACTCTCTACAACCATCGTATCATTTGCCTTGGCAAGGAAGATGATCCTGAAGGTCATCCGGACCGTCGTTGTCCTCCTCTTACGGCAGACACCCCGCGATATGGTCAGCACAGAGCTCACAGAAACCGCCATCGGCTACCTCTTGGACAGCGTTGCAGACAATGACACGCCCGTTCGCTTTGCGGCTAGCAAGGCCTTGAGCATCATTGCTTTGAAGCTGGGCCCAGACATGGCTTCTCAAGTTGTCGAGGCGGTCCTCGAGGCCCTCAATCGAAATGTCCTCTGGACCAAGGCGACTGGAGCCAAGCCAGTCAGAGACCTATCAGCCGTTAACAACCTCGAATGGCACGGTCTGATGCTGACCTTGTCGCATTTACTTTACCGACGATCCCCTCCTGCTGCTCAACTATCAGACATCGTCCATGCTCTTTTGCTGGGCTTATCTTTTGAGCAGCGAAGCATATCCGGTGGTACGATCGGAGCTAACGTGCGTGATGCGGCCTGTTTTGGTATCTGGGCACTTGCTCGCCGGTACGCGACCCAGGAACTCCTGGCCATCCCCACGCACTCTGTGTTTGCAGCCAAAGCACACACATCTGCCAGTTCCATCCTACAGGTCTTAGGAACGGAGCTCGTAGTCACCGCAAGCTTAGATCCCGCTGGGAACATCAGGCGGGGTGCATCCGCCGCCCTGCAAGAGCTCGTCGGACGACACCCAGACACGGTTGAACAGGGAATCTGGGTCGTTCAAGCGGTCGACTATCACGCTGTCGCCAGACGATCACGCGCCATTGAGGAGGTAGCTGTGGGAGTAACGAAGCTGTCTAGCCAATACGGCGAGGCCATCATGGACGCTATCCTCGGATGGAGGGGCATTGGCGATCTCGATGCGCCTTCAAGACGTGTGAGCGGTGCTGCGTTCGGTGTTCTTCAGATTTCTGATCTCAAGTCTGAGGATTATCTCACGCGCTTCACGGCTTCAATTGAGCTGCTTGAAACACACCTAAAGACACTTCAAGTTCGTCAAGTCGAAGAACGACATGGTTTACTGTTGTGCTTAGCATCAACCCTTGACAATTTCCCTCTTCTGGTAAGCAAGGGAACCAACCTCGAGTTATCCTTTATCAACCAGATTATTGAATTGGTATCTGCTGTTCTACAAGACATACAGTCAAAGGCCTATCGGCGAACGGAGTTGCTTGGAGAGGCCGCCAGTCGACTTGTCGTCTCGTTGTTGCCGATTCTCCAAGTTGCCATGATTGGCGTGGCTTCAGGACAAGACCTCCATACCGGCCATGAACTTCTCTCTCTGGAGAATGAATCTAGTTATCTGGGTTTGGTATCTGCTCTCGAATCATCAAGCAGTGTCAATGATGAAGCATCCCGATTTGTTTCCGCCTTGCAGTCCATCATTCCATCATGGCTCAACAGAAACGAAATAGAAACCATTGAGCCCGCCGCGGAAGCAGCCCTAACGCTCCTGATATTCTCTCAGCCCAACGACCGGAAGACCACACTTGAAAAATGGGCGGCGATGGTCCAGGACCGACCTTCCAGCCGTACCGCTGCCCATGGAAACGGCTACTTCTACGCTCTGACTATTGCGCAACCGCTTGCCGAGCTGTCCGGCGACGTTGCTTGCAAGGCCATTTTGGACCGGTGGCACTGGGACAATTATGTAGACACGAGGGTTGCAATACTCCAGAGCCTCACGCAGAGCCGCATTCTTCACAACAAGCCAATAGAGTTCTTGGGTCTGATTACAGATAGTCTGAATGACTACACGACCAATGCAAGAGGCGATGTTGGATCGCACGTCCGTGTTCAAGGTCTCCGAGCCGTCAGGACGCTGTGGAACAAGTTAGATGATGAATCTGCTCAAGGCGAATGGGCGGAAGCATCGGTCAGAATTGTTTTCTTCAGCGTTCTACGGCTGTCTGCAGAGAAACTTGATCGTGTTCGTCCTGAAGCCCAGGCCGCAATTGCACTAGTTCTCAAGGACAGGTATGTAAATGTTACTGAGCATCTCATATATAGGTTTACTAACTACCCTCAGTCACTCTACACAATTCCGTGAACTCACCTTCTCATCCAAGAGCTACTTCCAGGCCCTCCTCAATCTCCACTCTCATGACCATCTGCAGCCCCTGCTCCAAAACCTGGCAACATCGGACCCGGAAGCTTGGATGGCGGAGCTCCTGGCCGGCTTCGTCACATCCGCCGACACTGGCAATGAGGACCTGGTCATCGCGAGCCGCGCCGCGCTGTCGGACTACTGCGAAGCGAGCCACGAAAATCTTGAGGTGATCTGCCAGGCGCTGCTCCGGAACCTGAAAACTCGACAAGGCCAGGACAGGGTCCTTGTGCCGACGCTGGAGATCTCGGCATTCCTCTTTCACGTGGGACTCTTCCAGAAGAGCACCGTCGATCTCCGCAGTCTATGCCTACAGACGCAGAAGGCGGGATATAAGACTGGCAACGTTCGGAAGCTTGAGGCCTGTGTCAAGGTCTACAGTGGCATTGCGTCTATGGAGGACCAGGAGGGCGCCGAGGTGGGAGTGCAGGAGGCCCGGAAGCGACTAGGAGCGTTATTCTTCCATCCGTGGCCCCGGGTCAGAAGCATGGTTGTCGATGCACTCTGGGGTCTCTTAGGGGATCGGGAAGATGCGGCGCAATGCTTGAAGGGTGTGGATTGGGGACTGGCGAAGAAATCGCAGATTAGGACGTTGGTGGAGGATCTGCGGCTAGGATGACAACAGAGAGCTGCGTCATGCGAGTTGGGAGGTTAGACTAACAAACTCGGAGTGGTGTACCAAGCCATTGAAGGATACAGAAACCAACCGTCTATTACCCAAACTGGCATGTGCCAGTCGTGAGAATTGTGACATCCACCCACGTGAAAGGACATTCGAGAGGGGCTTGGGAGCTATATCCCCAACAGGAAGGTGAGTGCACGAACTGGCGTTCATGAACTCTCACGCCCGCAGTCGAGCCCAGACCAGTCCAATACGTACCATTGTCACCGTCTATCAGACGGGTGGGTGCTGTCAGGCTATCCGAGCATCGAGATCTCGGCAAGGAAAGGTCCGACCGCCGGGACCGAGGAACCGACATCTCCCGGACAGCCCGGGGCGTGCTCTGTCGTATCGTGTCACCGAGTGATGGCTTGCCGGCGAGACTCGGGGCAGGCAAGTCCACTGTAGGCTATCTGTCAACACGGAGGGAGGGACTAATAGCCCTTGGCCAGATATCGATTTTGAGTTCGGTAGGGTCCGTTCAGCCCAGTCCGGCCCCCCGCGTGTCGACGGGCGTTCCCCTGAATCATCATTACCCTCACAAAATAAGCCGTTGACACACGGATTGTAGCCATCAAACTGAGATCGCCGAATGGGGAACAAGGTTTGATTGACTTGTAGCCCAACGGCTCATGAGTCGTGTTGGTGACGGAAGGTGTTACGGCCAAGGGGCACCAGTCAAGCGCCTGTCAAACAGGTGTGGGGGAGACGCGGTGGCTGGGGGTAGGTTTCGGTCTAGAAGGCTTCTAGATGTGGTTGCTATCTGTCGAGGGCAGATGTTGTTGAAGGTCGACCACTAGGACAGGGCGCTATGTCCCCAAGTCTCATCCAGGAACTCTAACCAGTTCGTGGTTATCGACGGGATAACAGACGAGACCCTTGAAGGGCAAAGATAGTGGTGGGTAGCGATTGGATGAAGGCTTCCCGTCGAGGCTAATGTACTATGGAAGTTGGACCTGGCCTTTGTCTTGGAACGTTTGAGTCATTCGATATTCGTAGGGGAAAACGACCGTCGCATCTACCCAGTGCCCTGGCAAGATCACCCTGGTTCGAGAGCGGCTATTACTAATTAGCAAGCAAACAAGCCCAACGGATGTCGATATGCCGGCATGAAAGCGGAAGCTAATCACTGCAGGTGAGAAAGAACCTGGGGAAGCAGTGGAAGACCTGGAGGGGGACAGCGCAGGCAGATCTGTTTGCCAGCATGGCCTGTGCGGAACAAGAAGCGGTCTCCAGGCTTTTGTCGACGCGGCACAGATCATCACGGGGCATGCACCTGCGGCTCACGGTCAAGCCTCGGCTGACGCTAAGAGAAAGCCCAATTCTGGTGATGTGGGTAAACGAAGAGGGAACAGAAAGTGCCACATAGATTGCTCTTGTTTGAATGCGTAGATGCGTTTCGTAGTCTGGGTTGAAAAAGAGAGAGAGAGGAACCATTGCAGTCTGGGCAGCCGCGACGGCGATCTTTTTAGAGCCTTAGAGAGCTGTCGAGGGATCATCCCGGTGACTGCTAAGTGGCCAGTGCAAATGGGCGGACCTCACTTTGACAGGTTGACAGGTTCTGTGACAACTCTGGTGAGGTTGTAACGAGCATCAAGGACTGGTTTAGCAAGCACGGCGTGATATTGCACGCGGCGAGTAGAGGAATCTTGGCGAAGGGATGGCGCTCTTCGCCTGGCCGTGACAGCCGCCAGATGCTCACATCACCCTGAGGTACTTTCGTGCGAATGTCTTCGAGATTCAGCAGTCGGGTTGTAGGGAACCGCTACTGTACGCGAGATGGTTGGGCGCTGTCTTGGCGATGGGGACCCAAGGACGATGCAGGCGATCATGTGGCAGGCATTCCAAATTCCAACCCATTTGCCATGGCATCATGTCGTATCCCACGCTGGACGGCTATCGCGTCTGGGCGGGGGGCCAAGCCCACAGTAGCGAGAGAGATAAGGCATAGGAGTGGGGAGGTGGGATAATGATGATATGCGGATGCGGTCGCTGATAAGACCCTGGACAAACCTCCTGGATCGTTCGAGGCGGTGGAGAGTTCCGGTGGGTTGGCCGTCACTTGGGAGTCATGGAGTGAGTAGGAGAGCGAATGCAGTAATCAACGAGTCCCGATAAGCAGACAAGGTTGAGGATCGAGGTGAGGAGCCCGTTCGACAAGTCGCATCTGGGGCGACGGGGGGGCGACGCAATTGGAAGGTTGAGGATTTCTTCAAGTGATAGTGGACTTGGTGGTGGACCAGCGGGCTTGTGCCATGGGCTCGGGACGGTGGATACCTCAGGTACGCAATTTTTTTGTACCTTAGGCGCTCAAGTGCTGTGGGCACTTCCTTTATTCCTTGCTGGAGCGGATAGCACTGAAGTGGACCACCGCCGAGGACCTTCTGCGACGCAGCGGGACCGACCAAGGCAAGTGCCCCCGACCCTGCAACTTCCTCCCAGATTACGGAGTACAGTAGTCTAGATGACGGCAGGAGCAGTTCCAGGCAGCCGCATAACTTCAATCCTGTGGTAGCACATCGACATCACGGTCGTCATTCTTTCGTATTTGGTCGATGCTTGGCTGCATTTGACCGTAATCTGTGCCACATGTAATACATCCATCCAGCCGGCAACCACCATGCCGACACCTTCCAGCAGATCCGTCCCAGCAGAACGGACGACGAGGGGCACGGGACAAGGGAGCTGAGCAGCAGCGGCCACTAGGAAGACTACGCGGACCCGGCTTTGACGACTGCAACGTCCGAACAGACGAGTTGCTCGATCGAGTGGCCAGGGCGTTGCCCTCCGCCAGGGAAGAACGAAAAAGGGCTGCCTGTTGGGATCACCACTCCGAGCTGGCCCCCAGGAAGTACGACATTGTCGCGTGATGTCGTGGTGACCAGCGTCGCAGGGATCCCTGATGGACGTGAGACCTGGGGAGAAAGGACGCTTCGGATTGGACGCTGAGCGCGGTGGCTGCAGACTGCACAATTCTGCACCCGAGGAGGGGAGGGCAAACTGCCAAGTCCAAACTGTAAAGTCCAACAGTGCTTTGTGTGGGTGTGGCTCCTGGTAAGGGACTCGGAGGGTCAGGGGAGCCCTGGAAGAGCCTTTTGTCCTAGCCATCCAAGCCATCGAACCAGCAGAGAGCATACACCTCTCCACTCACATCGATCCTCAACCCATCTTCCACTTTCGACCACCGACAAGACGAGGGTCAAGCATCGTGAGGCCTTGGCCCTACAAAGTACAGAGTCTCCTGCATTCGCACAGTAGTTACCACCTACACCAGACGGGGGGGGTTTGCTGGCACGCCAAAATCCGGTGCCGGGTGCCATTACCGATGCTGGGTCGGTAGCTCTGGTTGAGCTTGGAGATGGTTCATGGCAAACTGATCAAGAGCCAACGGCACTTGTCCAGCCTTCTTTGTAAGGATCCCTGATCGGTGATTCGGTGAAAGGATCCAAACGCAGTTGGATGCTGATATAGCATCGGCAGGCTTCACTACCCCATCGCAGTTGTGAGACGGTTCTGTTGGACGACCAATACCGAGACTAAGAAGAAAGGCCCGTCACCGCCATCGCCAACTCGCCTTTCCACTAGTCACGGACAGCTGGCGTCTCTCGTGGTTGCCGGCCACAACTAAGTGCAGCCAGCCATGGTCATCTCCGCTTCTCTATCGCCCGCCACAAAACGCCTCCATTGGTGTTTAAGTAGGCCAGACGAGAGCCTCGTACCTATCTATGGACTGAATCTGTGAGTATTTGAGATGACCGCCCGTCGTGGGTGGGTGGGTGAACCAAAACAAGCGTCACCATCAAATCGCGAAACCGACAGATGGAGGAGGGACAGCGGTCAGACAGACACCTACCGGCAACGCAGCCCGGTGGAGCAAGCACGATGAATTCCATGCGACCAGAACCAGACCTGGAGCTGAAGCAGCTGGGGCACATTTCGTTTCGCAGTCTGCCTTATTGTGAGGGGCCACTTGCACTTATTGTACCGATTGATGTACTCAGTATCCTTTTTCTTGCACTTCAATTTAGTGGGCTTGCGTGGTTCCATAATCCATTCCCTGATGCCGAGAGATAGCAGTGGCCAGGGTGAGATTTTCAGACGTGGGATTGGTCAACCAGAGGTCTTCAACGGGCGCGAGGCCTTTTCTGGAGCTCAACCAGGGGATGTATCCAGACAAGTGCATTTGGTGCACCGTTTCAGCGTACACCCCGGGCTTCCTATTTTGTGCGGGATGCGATCGGCGCCCTTGTCGATTCTGCTCTTCTTTTCTTTCCTTTTTCCTTCAACAGATTGATGATTAACATAAGCGCAGGCACCACATGGCAGCCACTGCACCGTTGAGTCTTTGATTCGGGGTGTCCCGCCCATCCCGTGAAGCCCCCCGTCACATATTCCCCGGACCCTGCCCGCTATCTCGCCTGTCTCCATGACCGTCGGCTGAACCTAGAGGGCTGGCCGAAGTGGCGGCGGACGGTGCTGCCCATTCTTGTACACAGGCGATCGGGCCCTTCTAGCGTCCCGCCACTTCTTTTCGAAATCGCGGTCAAATTCGGAAAGTGAGAGAGAGTGAGGCTCTGTGGCGACGTGAGTGTGTGTGCTTGAACGATGGACATGGACGTGTGTCTCTTCGCACCGCGGCCTTACTCGAGACATGGCTCAGATCGTTGTGCCTAGCTGCAACCTTTCAGCACCGCCCTACGAGGCAGCGCAGACATCCAACTGGAACGTCATATCGATATGAGCATCTCATGTAAGTATCGGTACCTGGGTGGTCTGATTCCACAACAGTCCCATCACACAGGGCTCACAACCGAATTATGGTGGCTTCCGTCTTCTCTGGCCGCTGACCATCGCCAAGCAGACAGCCAAGACTGAGCCTGTCTGTCCCCCCATGCCCAGGTCGCCAACGCCCCCGGGCTATCTTGGCTCGTCCCAAGTACGCGAAACCAACATCTCCTCTCAGCCCCGGTGGAGTCCGCTTCCCCATCCTTGGCCCTGGTCAGGCCCATCTTCATCCTGGGACACCCCCAATAGGCCGCCCCAAATGGGCCTCAGATGGCGAAAACGGACCCTCCATGGCCACTCCCACGACCAACAGGGCCACAGGCTTGGGGGCTACAAGCAACGGGCGCTGTCGTGTGCGACTCGACGACTCGACGCTACTCCGGATACGCTGCCCGGGGCCTCGATTCGCCCACACCCAGTCAGTCCCTCGCCCTCGCCTCCGCAATATCTTGCGACCAGCCGCACCTTGTCCACCTCCACCTGACACTCAACTCACTCAGACTCTTGCCCTCATTTACTCCGGTGCCTCTATTTACTGTTACGGACCCTCGCTCGTGATTCGAAGGCCGATTATACCGTGGTTGCTGGCGCACCTCGGCTGCGACATACACCTCACCCAATCCCACTCGCCATCCTCAGATTACGCAGTATTGCGAATGCGCTCCCGACTCGCGACGACTCACCTATCCCTCGTCACAACCTCTGGCTTCGACTGCGTCCTTGTTGAGGGCATTCCTTTCGTCTTGCCGCTGCTCCGCATATATCGCCCATCCCTTTTTGTCCGACCCAAACCGTTGATGCTGTCGCCCTTTCGCCGTCGGCCGCTGTTTTAATGCATCCGTTGATTGTCCTGCCGTTACCGCTGCCGTTACCGCTGCCGCTTCCGCCTCAGTGCCACCGCCGGCCGCCTCATGCCCGTTTAAACTCTCGAGACATCTCGGGCCCAACTCCCGGCAGGACACCACCACGACTGCTCCGGCCGCCTGCGTCACGCTGGTTGTGATATTCGACTGGGTCCCCAAGTCGAAATCGTCCCTCCCCCCTCGCTCGTCGGGCCCTCTGCGGAGGACGGCGAGCGTGGACCGCTGTCGTTGTCGCCATGACTCTCTACTCTGATCCTCCGGCCCTTCGCGAATTCAAATACGACAAGCCCACCTTGCTGGTATGCTGGTGGACAACGTCCTTCTGTACCCTCATCATCCTTCTGCGGCTGGCCGGGCGCTTTATCCGAACCGAACGACTCTTTGCCGAAGACCGCATCGCCGCCCTCGCATTAATCCCGTTATACTTGCGCATGGGTTGTGTCCACTACATCCTTCTTTACGGCACCAACAATGCCAATTTTGACGATGTCGAACTTACCGACGAGGAAGTGCATAGGAAAGAGATCGCCAGTGGCCTCGTGCTGGCCAGTCGGGTTTTCTACGCCGCAACGTATGTGGCTTCCCTATCCCTTACAGAATTCATTCACCGCCTGCCTATCCATTCCAATCTGTACTCGGGCACCTTGAGGCTGACCATTCTGCAACAGCTTATGGGTTCTCAAGGGAACCATCCTCGAATTCCTTTGTCGATTGACATTTGCTACCTGGGAGCGCTCTTGGCACACCACGCTACGCGTCATTCGAGTAATTCTCATTGTCACCTTCATTGTGGTCGTCATCAGCGATCTCGCCGAATGCCAGCCCTTCAGCCACTACTGGCAGGTTTTGCCAAACCCGGGCGGTCAATGCCGCCAGGGCTATGCGCAACTTATTACTATGGCTGTTTGTAATGTCTTCACAGACTTGCTGCTCGTCATCTTCCCAGTCCCCATTATTGTGACGAGCCAGATGACTGTGAAGAGAAAGGCTCAACTTGTTCTGCTCTTTTCTCTGAGCCTATCGGTGGTCGGCGTGACCCTATACCGAGTGCCGAATATTATCAAGGAAGACGGCCGACAGCAGTATCGATCCCTTCTTGCCTCGGTTGAGCTTCTATTTGCGACAGCCTCGGCCAACTCATTGGTGCTAGGCTCGTTTGTGCGGGACAGAGGCCTAAAGAAGCCAAAATTCCGCCGTGCTTCAGTTGCCGAATCCTTTGACCCATCGTTGCATCCCCGAAGGCCTACCTTGCACCGCCACTGGGGCAGCGACGAGGATCTCGTTCGAGATGTTGGAATGGGTGTCGACCCTGAACTACGCGATCAGCCCGACGCCCCTGATGAAGGCACTGCTATTCTCTTCACGCCAGCTCCGATTATCAGACAACTGGATCGGGACCTCGAGCGATGGCAGTTCCCACAACGACAACGCAGCAACGCGGAGCGAAGCGACGACTCTCTCCTCACCCATGATCCCCTCTTCTTAACGAGGAGCGATCCGATTACTACGCCCAGACGAGTGTCGTTCTTTGACGTTGGGGGACTTTTGGACCCTCCTCGCGAAAGCAATGGAAGCGTCCGACCTGGTAGCTATGGTTCGTCCAACGGCGACTCGGCGCCAGCCCATTCCCATCCAGCCGCTTCAGTGACCGCCCCTACTGGAGGCGTCCGCCGGGGCTCCACGGCGTTGCTTCAGGACCTCAGTGGTTTTCTTGGGCCTCTCAACACGAGGCAGGCCAGATCCAGGGCTCAATCCAAAGGGACAGAACTGCAACCTATACCGCAATCGCACCAAGAACAGAAGTTCAACGTGCATGGAAATCCCGAGCCAGAGCTCCGGGATCCGGGAGGTCTTTTATCATAAAGCACCCACTCTCTCAAGGATACAACACGGCCAATACTATGGCCCATCACGACCTATATGTATATTGCCCACGACATGTATAATGACGGCAGCGGGACGTTCAGGGATTGGAGCTTTTTTGTGACACTTTGTTTGGCTGTACAAATATTAGACGTCTGGTTGGCGTTTTGCATGGCGTCGATGATCCATACGGTGCGAAAGCATGGAGACTGAAGGGTATGGAAAGGTTTCCATGACGATACGAGGCGCGACTGAGACGGAGCGACGGTGTAAGTGAGGGCTGCGGAGCGATGGTGGAATGCTTTTATGTTTCTTGGTATGCTTTTGTTTTTATATTTGGAATTTTTGCGTGTCTTGTCAGGCAGACAGACATGGGACTTTGGATGGAACTATTTACATATACCCCGGCTGAAAAGCCAATTTTACGATGGATGGATGAAAGGATGGTTGGCTAGGTAGATGGACGAGTGGAGGGGAATGCTGAGTAGTCTTGGTGATGATGGGGCTATGGTGGACGTTGGACAAAATCATTGTATCATGCCCGTTAACAAGGCCATTTCCCCAATTGCTTTCGTAATGTGAATGGCTTACAAAAGGCTGGTTCGTCTTCTATACTACTTCTCTGCATCAATCGACTTCGGTGGAATTTTAAGAGTCAGCTCTTTAGAATATGACTCTTGTCTCCGCCCAGACTGTTACGCCCTTGTAAATTTGGGGGACGAGTGGTTGTGGTCGTTCCATGACTTGGAATGAGCTTGATGAACTCCCGTCTTTCTACTCAGTTAGCAGGCGGTGACTAACAGAACATTTTAGTTTGTAAAGTTGCTCCAAGCCAGTCAAATGCAAGTATTCGGGTTCACTCTACAACTCTCATCGCTTAGACTGCAAAAAAGGATATCTTGGTGAATAAGTCTTCGTTGGCTCTGCTACGGCATAGCGCAATGTACATAAGAACCCCTGAAACGCCAGCTTTTTGAACCTCAAGTGCAGATCGACGCCTCCATCCTCGTAACCAAAAGCCCTCTCTTGATCCCCTACAAGCAAGGGCTTTGATCGTCCACGCACCCTCCACTGCGTCGTCACGAATTCATAATCGTCCTCGACCCCAAAATGATGATCGTAGGTACTAGACGCACAGCCTGTAACTCGCATAGCGGCCGGCCGTCTCACTGTTTCGGATAATCTTGACAACGTGACCGCGCTTAAGGCCAAGGTACCGGGAGACGGGGTCCTTTTGCAGGATTCGGGGCAGCTGGGTTTCCTTCAGACGGTAGCGCTTGAGCAGGGCAATCTTCTCCTCGCGAGAGAGCAGCACGTGCTTGGGAACAAGCTCGTGGTGGGTAATGTTGACGAGGAGATCGTCCTCCAGAAAGCACTCGATCTTGGCAATGCCCTCAACGCTGGCGAGCGACTTGCGGGCGGCGGGGGACAGAGGAACGTGCGTCACCATGATGCCCGTCTTGTAGTGGTTGGTGATGGTATACTGGGCGAACTGGCGGATCTGGGCGACACCAAACTGTTTGTCCGAGAGGAACTCAACCCAAATGGGGCCGCAGTCGGCAACGGGGTCCGGGTTTGCGTCCGTCGCGGGCGGCGTGAACTTCTTGAGCATGGCTTCGCTAGGACGTGCGGAGAACTGGAGCTTGGCTCGGCTGTAAGAGAAGAAGAACTTGGTGTCAGTGGCTTTTGTTTTTCGAACCGGAAAGGCCAAGCGAACGCGCTTGGCAATGGGAGCGGAGGGGCAGGGTCTTACTTGACAGAGCCATCGGGGTTGCAGTACTCGTCGCGGAAGCGGTCGAGGGAGATGCTAACTTCCTCCTCGGCGAGTTCGTACTCCTAGGGGGTTGGGTTAGCGTCGCGATCGAGGTTGGGGCGAAACCCCAAGGGCGTTCATTGTCGTCGAGGGGATCGCGACAGACAAAGCCCGACAGGAAAGTCTTACTCGGTCGGCAACCATCTCGTGGACAGTCCTCCAGGCTCGCCAGAGCCTCACCACCTCCTTCGACTTGGCGTCGGTGGGCACAGTGTCCATATCCATGATCGCGGTGGGTCGTGGGAGTCGAGGGTGAAAGGTGGGCGATTCGATTTGGTCGTGGAGTTGAGAGAGAATCCCGAGCCGCCTCAAAAATGTTTCGCTCAGCCTTGCATGGTCGCGGCAAAAGTCCAGGTGGATCGGAGCGAAGAGAAAGCGGTCATGTGATGGCAACGAGGCACAGCGGGCGAGATAGTGTGTGGATCCGCCACATCCCGTCAGCCACAGCTGCTTCAAGTCAAGAAGCAAGCCGCCACCCGAGCCTCGGTGCTAATTCGAGGGCTAGTATCGAATTGGCAGGAAGAACCCTTCTGCAGCCGTCCGTGGTCAGTGGACCACCTTGGCACCGCTAGGGGAAGGAAGCCAAGCAAGGGCCGCGGGAAGCAGCAGTCAGCATCCCGTCGAGTGTAAGTTAGACCCTAAGTACCTTAGGTAATCGCCTAAGACAGCTCTTAGGTATCACGGCAGCGCCTGCCAGAGTCTAGGGGCTAGCCTAATTAGCAGCTGCGTGCGACCTCGGTGCCACCTATCCATTCGCGGACAGACCTCTCCATAGGTGTCATTTGCTGAGCTTCCAGTGAGCTTCAGTGGGTAGGGGCAGGCTGTAGGTACCCATCCGGAGCGTTCATCCCCCGGTGTCCCAGCGCAGTGGTGCTCGCTCTCAGTGGATTTCGCACTGCAAGGAGACAGTAAGTTCAGGGGCGCACAGACCCCAACCGCTCACAATCGCAAACCAAACGACACGGGGCAGCCAGAAAGTGGTGGAATATCAATTTCTTTCGACCCTTTGGGTCTTGTAATTTTTTTTCCCCTTCTGCACTCCCGTCCTGGCCACCACGTGTCGTCGCTCCTCACCCATCTGCTCCTCGTCTGACGACTCTTCTCGAGCTGTTCGTCTCGGCTCCGTCTCTCTCTTCGGTTTCTCCTCTCTCCAGAACGCCCTGTTCCGTTCCCCTCATCGCAATGGCCGCCGAGACTGCGACTACGACTGCGCCTGCCACCGCCCCTGTGGTGGACAAGGCCACAGCGACTCGCCCTGCCAAGCCCGATGAGAATGCCTTTAAGGAGGAGCTCGCAAAGGCCGAGAAGGCTCACA
This sequence comes from Neonectria faginata, assembly GCA_030864175.1. Classification (NCBI taxonomy): domain Eukaryota; kingdom Fungi; phylum Ascomycota; class Sordariomycetes; order Hypocreales; family Nectriaceae; genus Neonectria; species Neonectria faginata. The sequence goes on along the minus strand of JAULBG010000001.1, from coordinate 3,722,745 downwards.
AGGCCTCCATGGACCTCTTGGTAAGACCTCAATTCCTCGTCCCGTCCCTCCTGTGAAGTGCAGCCGCCAATGGGCCTCAGCCCACGTTCCACTTTCCGTGGCCTCATCTCCTGCCAAGAGACGCTGCTAACCTTAATGTGCTCCAGAGCGGTATCAAGGCCAAGATTGATATTGCCATGCCCAACAAGAATAAAGACCAGCCCAGCCCGACTCAACAGCGACGACAGGAGCTCATTGCCCAGGCCAACGAGATCCGCCAGAAGCAGGACGGTGGCAAGAACGCCCGCTCCAGCAAGGTCGACCAGATCAAGCGTTACGACGAGCAGGTCCGCAGCAGAATCGCCGAGCAGAGGACCGCCAAGAGCAAGATCCCCTTCAAGAGCCTCGAGGATGTCGATCGCCAGATTGCCACCCTCGACAAGCAGGTCAATTCGGGAACCATGAAGCTCGTCGACGAGAAGAAGGCTCTCTCCGACATCTCCAGCCTGCGCAAAACTCGCAAGAACTTTGGCCAGCTCGAGGACTCGCAGAAGCAGATTGACGACCTGCGCGCCAAGATCAAGGAGATCAAGGACACCATGGAGGACCCCGAGCAGAAGGCCATGTCCGAGCAGTACAACAAGATCCAGGCCGAGCTTGACGCCATCAAGGCTGAGCAAGATGAGGCCTACAAGGGCCTGTCAAGCCTGCGTGATGAGCGATCCAGGCTCCAGGCCGATCAACAGGAGAAGTACACCGCCATTCGCAAGCTCAAGGACGACTACTACGGCCAGAAGAAGGCTTACATGGCCTTCGAGCGCGAGGCTCGTGATCGATACCGCGAGAAGCGAAAGGCCGAGCACGAGCGTGTCATCAAGGAGCGCAAGAAGGCCGATGCCGAGCGCCGCCTCGCCGATGCCAGCGACCCTGCCTACCTGGACGAGATCCGACGCGCCCACAGTTTGCTGCAGTTCCTCGATCCCACTCACAAGGTTGAGAAGGGACCTTTGATGGCGGATACCGGTCTCGGAGCTCAGGCTCAGCGAACCGTTGATGAGGCTGGCCTTAAGGGTACCAAGCTCGTCAGCAAGAAGGACCGCGAGGAGGAGTACGCCCCTGCCGTTAAGAAGGGAAAGAAGGGCAAGAAGCCTGGTGTCAGCGCTGCCTCGGCCAAGGGCTACAACTGCCCTCCCTCTGTCGTCGAGGACTGCACCGCCATGGGCATTGAACCCCCCATGAGCGCCGCCGACGTCCCTGCCGTCACCGAGAAGGTCCGCGCCAAGCTCGAAGAATGGACGAGCAACCAGGATGCCCAGACCAAGCGCGTGAGTATTACCCCTTTACCTACCTGGAACGCATCCAGCAGCTAACCACGGGGACATTCAGAACATCGAGGAGGCCAAGCGAAAGATCGAGGAGATCGAGAAGGCCGAGGCTAACGGCGAAAACGTCGATGAGGTCGCCTCGAGCCTCAAGGAGACCTCCATATCCGAGAAGGAGGAGTCGTAAACCAGGCACACCTCCCTCATAGCCTCTGATCTTACTTCAGCACCGTCCCCGCCATCCCGGTTCTGAGGTTCGTCCAATCCTCCCAATCGTCCTCCGTCCCCTCTCCTCCCCTCTCCTCTCCTCTCCCCGTCATCTCCATTGCCGCTCCGTAGTCCGCTCCGGGACCGCTCCTCACACACAACATCCGGCAAGCTCAACAAAAAAAACCGACAGCATCCTCGGGGAAAATCCGCCTCGGGGACGGCTCAACTAGCCGTCGACATTCATCTGTCTTGCGCCTAGTCGATGCCCCCCCGTCCTCACCCACTTTTCCCCCTTTCTCTCCAATTTGAAGCGCTCACGGTGCTGTTTTGTAATTAGGCGCTATCCCAAATGGAAGAGATGCGCAAAAAGTTATTCAACTTGATGAAACCCTCAGCCAAAGTCCCTTGAATCCTGTGCATGTTCATGTTCCTTCTCTTGCCATGTACGCCGTTACCTACCCAACGTTTGTAAGTCATTGATCCATGCAGATGATCCTAGCAGGTGATAAAAGCAGGTGACTACAAGCTAGTCTCGAGTTGGGCACTCGTCGGGTACTGGGATTTCCTTGCATGCATCGTGCAACCGAGCCCAAGGTGCGTTCTTACCGCAGATGAGGAATCGGGGAAGAAGACTTAGACGTCCGTTCAGACGAGCTAGTTGTCAGCAAGTTCGAATCCTTCCGCCGCCTTAAGCCACAAGAGAGACAGTCTTCGTTCCAGCCCATAAGTTTTTAGTTAACTTGCGTGCCCCTCATCTGGATCTCCCCACTCCGGGAACGACGATGACCTCAAGAGTGCGAGCAGGCCATTTTGTACTTATTTTAGCAATTATGCCTCTCTTGGCGAGCTACTTTTAAAAATGCATGACATGCCAAAAATGGCGATCCCCAGATACTCCAAAACGCGCCAAACCAAATCTTTTCTAAACCAAAACAGAGGGGATATTGGCCCAAACTTTGTAAACCCCAATAATGCCACGCCGGTCCGCTATGTTGGTAATACTCCACACCCCGGTGATGCGATGGTCGTGATGCTCGTAGAATTCGTTATGTGTGTCAGATAATGTCCATAACTGTGGATACAGTGATCAATTGCAGGCCGCGTCTTTTCTCAATTCAGTAAGTACCGCCGTTGTAGTATGCAGGAACCTGCGCGGGAGGAGGCCCAAAACCGCTTCGCCTGCTTGGAGGACCAGGAGTCCGACGGTCCATGCGGGGTTCCATGCGAGGGTCTCCTGCCATACGAGGGTCTCCCGCCATGCCCACCAGACGAGGGTCCATGCGAAGGTCTCCCACCAGGCGAGGGTCCATACGGGGGTCCATACGGGGGTCCATACGAGGCATAGGGGGAGGCGTTCGAGATGGAAGAGCTTGTTGCTCGTGTTGGAATCCAACTGGAGCCACGACCGCCGAGGAACCAGTGGCGCCATTGGAACCGCTTCGCCGGTTTGCTTTCCGATAGCCATTGAGTGCGCTCAGTGGCGGAGCCTTTACCGCAGGTTCGTCCTCCGCTGGAAGAGTGAGTTCCACGAGACCAAAGAAATATTCCAAAACCTCGGGATACCGCTGGACGCTAGATTGCCAGTCTTCGTCGATGCCTCGCTTAAGGGCGGCTTCGGCCTCGGCCATCTGATTGGGGTGGGGCAGTGCGTTGTAGTAGTGGTAGGCATGGGCCGTGATGCGTTGCACGTGGGCGGAGTGTGCGGTTTTCCGGCGTTCTGTAAGCTGTCGAAAGTATTCGAGGATATAGTCTTGTGCATGTGCTCGAACCCAAGAACTATATCACTCAATTAGATGCATTGATCAAAGAGAAGTCGGGAACGGGGAGGCTCGCGAACCGTATGTCACTGTAGATGGACCGCATCATGCGATCCTCAGCCTGCTTGACAGCCACCTCGAGCCGCTTGGCTTCACAATCGCACGCCATCGTAGCCGGGGCGTGACATATCGCGCAGTCGGGGTCCATCCTGATGAAGGGCTTTCGATACTGATAATCTCTAGTATACATCTTAGCAAAGGCGGGTGGCCGAGACGACATTGGTCCGATGGTGGCTGCCGGCCAGACCAGTGGCAGATAACAAAGAATACAAAAATTATGTACAGGGGGGTCAAGTCATGACAACGTCATTCGATCGGGAATCTCCCTCTAACCCCACTGACGAGTTTCATGAGGCACAAACGAAGGGAGGCGGGCAGGGAGACCGAGAATGTGGACGACGATGGCCAGGGACGGGGGCCGGGGAATGAGGAGAGGGAAGAGTGCAACTGACCTGGTTAAGAACAGACGACCGGCGGGAGAGAGCAGGCTCGGACGTGGCGGTAAGGAGATAACGACACCAGAGGGGAAAGTGGTATGGTATGTCCGTCTCGGACAGCAGCCAGGCAAGAGAGCAGCTGTTTCGCTGGAGCCAGTATGTATCCTGCAAGCACCAGCAGCTCTCGGGGCTCAAGCTGGAAGGGAGGAGAAACTGAGGAGCGAGATGGAAGAAGTCGCGTGGGGAAGCGAAGGAAGCTATGTGGATAGGTCGAATGAGGAGGGCTGGTCGAACGTCCTCTGTCGTGGCTCGAATGCGGGACCGCGGAGCGTATGCAGGCTGGCCCAATGGCCTCGAGGTGAGCCAAGGGAGGGGCGTCTGGGAGCGAACGGTCGTTGGGCGATGCGACTGCTCAGGTGCTGTTCTGGTAGTAGTGGATGGTGACGAGCAGTAGTAGCACGAGAGGGTGGGAGGGGGGGATGGGACGTGGACAAGAGGAATTGGGGCGAGCGTGAGACGGCTTCGGCGGGATGGAGGGCAGCTAGTAGCCGGGGCGGGCGAGGATGGGGAACAGAGAGACGAGTGTTAGAACTTGGTGAACCAGCAGAAAGGAAGAAAGATGGCCGGCGCAAACTAAAAACCCACACAAATCAGGAGCGGCCTGGGCTAAAAGGTAGTGAGAAGCTAGGGGACATTTTGCCGAACGTCGAACTTGGGCAACTCGGGCGAATAAAGGCGAAGAGACGGTGGCGGGTGAGCCCCGGCAAACCAACCGACGACAAAGGAGGGGCGACGGAGGTAAGAAGAGACCCTCCCTGCGGCCATCCGATTCACCGCATTTTGGCATCAGCAGGGCTACTCCCAGTTTCCAGCCAGCTCTCCAGCACTTGCCGGAGCCTGGTCGAATGGCAATATGCACCATCCATGGGCCGTTCCGGGCTGGCTGCAGACGCCGACGGCTTGAGGCGAGACGAACGGGCACCAAGAATAAAGCATGCCACTGATTGGCACAGCGGAAGACGGAGCGACACGGAGGGAACGTTTGTATGGTTGACGGTGTGTAATTTGACTAGGATAGGTAAGGTATGCGAGAGCGTTGGAAGTATTCTTACGATGAACCACGAACGGTGAGCGGCGAGCGAATATCTTGCGGCAATGAAATTAGAATGAATGCCCGGGAAGGACGACGGCCGTAAACGGTGAGATAGAATTACTAGTAGTTAGCAGACACGGAACTCTTGGATGCATGGGGTTGGAAAGGTCGAGATTGATGGATGGACCATGCTTCGTGGTTATCGCGTGGGACGTGAGAGTTTGAGTAACAAGACATCATGACTGATGGCGAGTATGGCGGCTTGAGGTGCTTGACGACAGTGATATGAAGGAGGAAGAAAATAGTCGGCGCAAAACCAGCTGTGCAGTGTGAAGTAAGATGCAAGTCACAGCCGCCCTTCTTCTACTATAATAAGTTCGTTGCCTCATAGCCGTCCATCCAACCAAGTGCGTACCTGAGGCATGGCTGGGCCAAGGACGGTGGTTGCCTGCTGCTCTTGAGGCACTCTTTCCCTTCCCGGGCATATTCTGGTGGTGGTGCCGCGTCTAGGACTTTAGCAAGGTACTTCGTACTTTCCGTCGTGGGTGGTGGCGGGACCCGGGGCTTCTTATCTTATCAGCCCCGGCTGGCTTCGTTAACGCTTCCAGAATTTTTGACTACATCCGTTCATGATCGAGCAATCGCTTGTCTCAACTCGATCTTCAACTTTCCAATTTCGCCGATCCTGAGCAGGGCCGCCGCCGTAGCGAACATGGCTCCCCGGTGTCCCAATGCCTCGCCGACGCTTCTCCCGTTCCTCTATCCCTCACTCTTCTCGCAGCACTGCGCCTTCAACGCCGCAGCTGCGCTCCGAAGACGATGCGCCTCGACCGTCAACGACCTGCCCGAATCACGCCTTAACCCGGCCCCGGACGACTATGCCGCCTCGAGCTTCGCCGACAAAGCCCATCTAACCCTCTACGCAGGCCGTGGTGGCAACGGCTGTATCTCTTTCTTACGTGAGGCTTACATCGCTGAAGGTCCCCCTAATGGTGGCGATGGAGGTCATGGAGGCAATGTCTACATCCAAGCTGCTCACGGCGAAACCTCTTTACACAAACTGGCTCGAAAGCGGTTTGTCCACGCCGGGCGCGGTAAGCACGGCCAGGGTAGTGCGAAGAGCGGCACCCGCGGAGACGATATCATCATCACCGTACCTGTGGGGACAGTGGTGCGGGAGTTGGAGCGTGAAGACCCTGTCGCTGATGAAATCATAAACATGCGCATATGGAACGCGCAGCAGAAATTGATGAAGAAGGAGCAACGCTTGGCAGATGAAGCAAGGCAAAGGCTCGCGCGGGAAGAAGGCATCGAAGACCCGGAGGATGAGAGACTACAAGAGAAAGAGAATGAGGAGGATGAGGATGAAGAGGATAATGACCCAGAACGACATAAGTGGTTGCTATATCCTGGCTTGTCGAAGACCGATGTTAAGCAAACTGTCTTTCCTCGTCTCCCCAAGCGCCATCGCATCTACAAACAGCCTCCGCCATCGATCCATCTCGACCTGTCTCGTCCGACCCCTAATCCTATCCTCCTCGCAGCCGGCGGCATCGGTGGCCTAGGTAACCCTCATTTCACTTCCCGCGAGCACCCACGGCCTATGTTTGCGACGAAAGGGGAGGAAGCGGTAACAATGCAAATCGAACTTGAGCTCAAACTTCTTGCTGACGTTGGGCTTGTCGGTCTGCCCAATGCCGGTAAGAGCACACTGCTTCGCGCCCTTACCAACAGCCGCACTCGAGTTGGAAACTGGGCCTTTACCACTCTCCAACCCAACATTGGCACTGTCGTTCTCGACAAGTATTCCGGTCGTCCCACCATCAAGAGCTACCGTCGCTACCCGGCCCAACTAGGTTTGCCTGAGGCGGTTGACACCGAACCACGCACCCGCTTCAGCGTCGCCGACATTCCTGGCTTAATCGAGGGCGCCCACCTTGACCGGGGACTAGGCATTGCTTTCCTGCGTCATGTTGAGCGCGCAGGCGTCCTTGCCTTCGTCGTCGACCTAGCCGCCGGCAATGCTTGCAAGGCCCTCGACGCCCTGTGGCGCGAAGTCAGCCTGTACGCCCAGATGCGCGATGAGGAGGAGAAAGACCGCGAGGTTGACACCCGCATTGATTGGGACATGTCGTCTGATTCAGGCGGTACCGTCAACCTGACCGATGATTTCAATGCGGCCTCACAAGCACCCGAAGAGTTACCCGGCATCCAAATCGCTGGCAAACCTTGGTTCGTTGTCGCAACCAAGGCGGACCTGCCCGAGACACAGGAAAACTTCAGGGAGCTCAAGGAATACCTGGATAGTATTACCAAGGGTGACCGATTACACCCAAGTGGCGCGGAAAATGCCTGGACCAAGGACTGTGCGGCCATCCCGGTGAGCGCCATCAACGGCCAGGGAGTGGATAGAATTGTTCACTGGACTGTCGGGCTATTAGACGAATAGGCGCCACTTCGACGAGACATTTTTGTCGCAAAATCGTAAAGAGATGGTGTAATGTCCGTGCCATGTGTATCAGTAATGATTGTACAAATATATACCTGTCCGCTGCTCCCTCACTTTTATACAGAACTCGCTACCTCACCGTCATAACGTCTCTTAATGAGAGAGGGCAATATCTCCCGTTTATGGATGTTTGCGTGTTTGGCACTGTCACTGTCACACATTGCTGCAATGTGACTATATCAGACGCAGACACGAAAATTCGGGATGATGGCGACGGTGACCTTGTGAATATGGTATTAACACCAAACGACTCTAATCAAATCCTTGTACATCCATGTCTAAATCAAGCGTTGTCCTCAATTTTTGTCCCATTTGTCTCTCCAGTCTCCTCGGATTTAACATTCTCCTCACCAACCGCCTTTTTCTCGCCAGCATCTACAGTCTCGGGCTCCTCCTTGCCATTCTCCTGGTTTTGCTGCTGCTTGTGCAGGGTGATGTTGATAAGCGGGGATGTGTCGTTGAAAACACGCAGCAACATAGCCGAGCGGTCCTCCTTGGGGAGCATAAGGTTGAGCGAGTGAATGCTCTTCCAGAGCGGTAGGGCCATGCGCTCGTTAAAGTCTGGGTCGGAACCGTCGGGCTCAATCCGCAGAACACAGCATCCCATGCCAATGTCGCGGACGCGCTCACCAATCTCGTCAAACCTCTGCCAATCATCGCCGGAGATGCGGGGGAACATCTCGATGAGAAGCTTGTGGAACGTTTCCTTGTTGCGGAGGTGGATGACACGCGGCTCGCCGACGTAGCCCTGGAGGATAGGCATACCCTCAGACTGAATACGCCAGCGGCAGACCTCGGCAGAGGGGGCGTCCTGCTTCATGTACATACGCACGCCGCCGTGGATGAACTTGATACCTCTGCCCTCGTTCTCCTTGAGGATATCTCGCAGCAAAGCGCTGGTGTAGTAGATGGCCTTCGCGGGCTCGCCCATCTCATTGCGCACCATGTATCGATCGTCGGGGAATCGAGTCGAGATGTGGTAGAACTCCTTGATGTTCTGAATGATAGGGTGCGCAGGGTCGAGGTACTTGAAGGGCTCCTCCACCGGGCCATTTCGTCGGGGCTTGCCGTTGTCAGGCTTGGCCTGGGCAACAGGGGTCGCGGCAGCTGAGAGCTCGTCCTCAGTCTTGACCTTCTTGGTAGGCTGTTCCTCGCTCTCCTCCGTCTCCAATGGCCTCTTGTTACCGTTGGTGGACTCGTCCGCCATGGTGACATCCTCCTCCTTGGTCTCAGCGGCGGCAAGGGTAGCCTCGGCATCGGGCTTCACTGAAGCCTCCTCAGTGACATTCTCGGATTTTCCCTCAGTGGCATCCTCAGAAGCTCCCTCAGTGGCCTTCTCAGCGGATGGGACTTCTGACGAGTCACCGGCCTTGGCGGGAGCCTGCTTGCGGTCGTTCTCATTTCTCGCCTTGAAATCAATCTTCTTCTGGAGCACAGTAATGAAGAAACCACCAGTATCTTGCATGTGAGGGTAGACTCTCATGCAGCGCTCCAGGGGCAGGTCAGCGCAATCAGAGCCCTCGAGTCTAGAGAACATGGTCTCCAAGATTCGCCCGGGGGGGACGCCCTCGGTGTTCTCATTGGCGAAGTCCTCGACTTCCTTCCATGAGCTCCAAATCTTAGCAGACTTGTCCATGATCTTCCACGTCTTCAAGCCAGGGGTTCGCTTCAAGTTCACGAGTTCGTTGCTACAGTCAACAATCTCGACATTGTCGGGGCCGCCACATCGCTCGATGGCGGATACCACAACGGCTTCGTTTTCGACTGGGTTCATGCTGCAGGTCGAGAAGACGACCCGGCCACCGACCTTGAGCAGCTGCAGAGCTCGCACCAGAATTCGGATCTGGGTGGTGTGCAGGCCAAGGGCACTGCCCGGCTGCCAATCCTTCCAGAGGTTTGCGTTCTTTCGGAGAGTTCCATCGCCAGAGCAGGGCACATCCGCCAGGATTCGGTCGAACTTCAAGTACTTCGCCTTAGTAGAGTTGGGGTCGGAGGGGAGCTTGATGGAGGGAAACTGGGTCGCATCGTGGTTGGTGACGATAAGGTTGGGGGACGAGAGTCGCTTCAGCTGGTGGACCAGCATGTGGCCACGCTTATAGTCGGAGTCGTTGGCGATCAGAATGCCAGTGGCTCGTCCGGAATCGGTCGGGTCGGCTTCAAGATCCGCGTTGATTTCGTCCTGCGTCTCAACGCCGAGGTCCAAGCCATCCTCAGCGGCAAAGGCGCGCAGGACCTTGCGGACACGCGCTTCCTCTCCCACGTGAATCATCTCGAGGAGCTGCGCCGCCTTGCTTCCGGGAGCAGCGCACATGTCCAGGACGGTCATTCCAGGGCGAAGGTCCATCAGCAGAGGGGGGATCATGCTGACGACCTCCTGGCGGCTAATGTTTCCGACGCTCGTCTCGGAAACGAGGAACTTCTGGAAGGCGGCGAACGGGGGGAACTTGCGAATGACGTTCTTGGGGGTGGTCATCCACCAGGCGAGCTCATCGGGATACCAGGGAACAGCCAGAGGAGGCGCGACAGGGCTACCATCTTGGTGTTCAATCTTGACGATTTCAGGGATGTATCTGTCCTTGAGGAGTCTCTTGACGTTAATGGCATGGCTGGCGCAAGCGAGTTAGCGTGTTGACTTCTCCGACCTGACGCGACCTGCAACATACCCCTTGGAACCGCAGAATCGGAAGCTGTTGGGGAGTTCGCGCTTCAAGGCGTCCCAGTAGGCCTTCTTCTCCTCATCGGGCAGCTGCAGGAGAGTGTCGTAGAAACGCTGTAGCCTCTCGTTCTCCTTGGGGATGGTTGGATAGTCTCTGTAGGAGCCGCCCTGGCCACCACCACCACCGCCTCGGCCGCCGCCGCCGCCGCCTCGTCTGTTCTTTCCCTGTATCGCAGAAATGTTAGCAGAGTGCAATTGATAAGGAATCGCGGGGGAGGCGCACCCGGAAACTCTTCTTGCCCATTGTCGCGATTGTTTTGCAGTTGGAGAGAGCTTGCGACAGAAATTTCCAAGGTTGGCCAAAAAAAAAAAGGTGATGCAAAATGCCCCGCCGCATTTGATCCGCCGCGTCTAGCACTTGGCACCCCGCGGGCGCGCGCTAATGCAGGTGGCTGGAGTTCAAAAGGGTCGCTGGAGCCAGCATCTGATCCAAGGTGCTGCAAATGTGTGAATATCCCCACCCTACACCGGCCATTGAAGATAGCGCGGCAACTTTCTAACCACTTGAAAAGGAACGCCAATAATAAATGGTGACATGAAAATATTAATACAAATCTCACAATGGGCAACGAGTTCTTAAAGCGGTATTATCTCCTTAGCTTGCTTCTCCAGGAAAGAGGGATAGAACTTGGGAAACTGTCTCATGCAAGACACTTTCACACAATCAAAAGCTGCTAAACTCTCCCACAACACAATCTACAAACACAGATGGTTCCGGGCTTCTAAATATGCGCCTCACCTTTGAGCAAGCCAAGTTACCTGAAAAAACATAGTGTGCGATTCCAAAGTCTCTAATTGCTGGCTAGATCTGGACCGAATACATAAGTACTTGTCGAATCATGAGAAAGATGAGTGCTTTCGCTCGGCAGAGTACTTTTTTTTAATACTCAGCATGAAACACGTGCACATAATCACAATTGAAGTCTGCAGAAACCCCGAAAGAGAAGTTTGAGTGTTGCTCAAATACCTGGCGACGCATGCTCTGCTTACCTACTTACCTTAGGTAGCTAGGGATGATTGAACCTCGCGCCTTCCTCGCCAGTGTGCACCAATTTTCCGCCTCGCCTCCGCTACCGACAACTTCTCAGCAACATCTTTCTTTTTCAACCTCGTCCAGGACAATCTTCAACCCTCAGATTCATGCTTTCAACTTGACTGCGCAACACAAGCAACTTCAGACCGCGTACGTTACCTGGTCAACCCAGCAACATGGAGAACGCTCCATTAAAATGGTTCAAGGCGATGCCACAGCCCAACCCCACCGTCACGGACGTTGTGTCAGGGTACCCGCAGTACAACGGAAACACGAGGAAACAGAGACAATGGTACTACCAGGCCAAGGACCTCTGGCGTGAGTGGGGTTGGAAGCTGAATGAATTGGAGAGAGAGACATGGAAGAGGGAGGTGAAGTCTTTGAAGCTCATCCCGGACGCGAAGGGTGTGTTCGATCACAATTTCAGCTACAAAGGTCAAAGCATGCTATGGACCCACTGGACTTTCTTGAAGATTATGTTTTCTCTTGAGTGTCTTATTGGAACGGAGGTCGCAGTCTACGCACAGATGAAGTTTCCCGAAGCCGACATCACATTATGGGAACCGAACACCCACGGCCCAACAACAGACTGGCGGTTCATTCATGCCAGGTCTGAGCATTCGAGCAGGGTTATCCAACAAATCCAGGCAAACCGCGCTCGAACGAGAACAGAGGAACGAAGGACAAGCGACATACCAAGTACCGAAAGGAACGAGCACAGACATGATGATTCGCAACAACTGCCCACTTACTCCTACGATGCCCCATCACGAAAAAGAAAGCAACTTTCCGATTTTGATGCTCCCGACGAATCTCGAGAACGATCCGAAATCCAGGGAGAAATCGACGGTTTGAAGCGAGAGCTCGATAGGGCGGTTCAGAGGATCGAGGTACTTGAGCGGAGAAAATGATGGCGAGGATATACTAAGGATAGAGAGGGAAAGGAGATGCTTCTTAACGTACAAGAATGATCACGAGACGCAATGGGGAGGAGTGGAAGTATGTCATAGTAACGGGCGGTTTATGCCATCATCCATTGAAATGAGAAATGGCAGTGGTGTGTAACTGAGGTTTTCTTTGCCGATTTGTGCAAATATTCATAATTCACATATGCGTGCATGTTCATTGCTTCATTGATTCACGTTCCTCAACCGTGCGGCTGATGCAGGCACCTGCGGCTGCCTGGCAAGGTCAGTGGGCCCTGGAGCAAAATCAGGGAGCCCCACAGTGACCCACTCCTGCCCAAAAGCGCAATCACTCCTCACGTGCTCGGGCCTTTCCACGGGTATATAATCTTGCCGTGCCCTCTCTCTTTTCAACTTTTTCTTCTTTCTTCTTCATACTTACCTTGTTCCGAACTCCCCAGCTCAAGAATTGGGGGGTTCAGCTTGGAAGGCCTGCATTGCACATCGCGGAGTCGTTCCGGGTTTCATTGTCCTTCGGGGCCATGGGGGGCGGAATTTTTGATTTAAAACCCACGTTTTCATTGTGTTTATCAGCTTCATGTTGGGTCACGAAGAAGGCACTGACTTGATGTTATGTTCCTCCCTCGAGGTGTTTGCCGTCGTGGTGAACCCTTGTCACCATAATCTGAATACTGCTTTGCTCTTCAACACTGTACGATGAGCCGGTTGCTTGTCCCGAAAGCTTAGAGGACGCGGAGCAGATTTGACGCGTCGCGCACGGGGAAACTGGTGGCTGCCCGTCAGAGGCCCAACTTTGCACTGCCAACACGCGCCTGCAAAATCCTCCCAAGATCCTTGGAGAGGCCACAGGCTGAAGCTCGTGGTCTCATCTCTTTCCGTTTGCCTCAGGTTCCTCGAAAGAAAATGAAGAAAAAGAGTCTTGTGCTGGTGGGCAGTCACGCAACCGCCTTCTACCTGTCTGCCAAGAGTGCCGACTCCATTCTCCTTGATGACAGTGCTTGCAATAGAGAATCCTCTGGCAAAGCATATCTACCCCGACCACACGCCCTGGTACGACCAACGCTCAGAAAAAGCTGTGCAGGCTGGATGGACATACTGTCGGATCTACTCGCTCTCTGACCTCGCGCTATGGACCACCTTCTAGTGTTTGTGCGCGAGATGGTCTTTCAGCTTTCAGGATGCGAAATCTTCCTGCGGTTGCCGTCGACGAGGACAGGCGATCCATCTACTGTACAAGCATGTGGCATGGCGACTAAGCGGGATAGATGTGTCCTAGTATCTGCAGACTGCTGAAATAACATAATACAGTATTATAGGTTCGAGGATGCCTAGAGTCTCAGTCCACAACGCCACCATGACTATCTAAATACTCCCGGAATCCCTCAGCTCGTGCATAGACACTTGCTATACTGCCGCAAGGTGTTTCGTGTCAGGACGAACCGTGAGCCCAACCGTTCCCTTCCAGCTTCCAAGATGTCATATCCTTGTCGGGATGGTAGAGGCTTAGGCTATCCGCCGTGCTCTCGGGTGGGCGAGTGACACGTCTATATATCCACCAGCAAATGAAGACAACGATGGTGAGAACCAACGATGCTGCGACGTAGGCCTGCCAGTTCTTATCGCCCTCGAGTTTGAAGAGGTTTGTTGTCCATAGTGTCTGCAAACATGTCAGCCCTGACTGCTTCAGAAGGCACCCAGCCATCAAAATGTAACCCTGGCGGAGGATTAGGAAACGTGTCGAACATACCGCAATCAGGGTGGAAGGGAGAAACAGCAGCGTCAAGATGGCAATGCCTTTCACTGTCTGACTATCGCGTGCTGTCAGTCTTGCAATAGCAAGGTTGGTCTTGCTGTCCTTCTGCGCGATGAGTTGGTACGACTGGCAACACTGGTGAGCTTCGTAAACGGCCTTTGCATTTCAGGAAAAAGCACCCACCACATTGATGTTCTGACCGAGTCTAGCTCTCAGCTCGGACAGCCGGTTTGTCATTGCCTCGCATCGCTCACTGGTGGCGCTGAAGGATTCCAACAGCCCAGAGCGATGGCGCATCGACAGTTTACGGAATCTGACATCCTGACACCGCTCCTCCATTTCGATGAGAACGTCAGAGCAGAACTTGCCAAATTTCAGTGCAAACAGCATAACCGTATGGCTGTGACAGAGCTCTAAATGGGTCGAATGGATCTGGTGGAGGAGAACCTCGGGCTGAGAGAGGGCTTTGGAGCGATCGGCATCCATTCGCCCTATCTTCCACTGCGCACGAGACGTGTTCGTTACAGTCTCTACCTCAACCACTTCCTTCCAGAGCTTTGCGAACCAATCGCTCCAGCCAAAATATCGAGTTTCGTATATGTGCGAAAGCAGGTAGAGCGGATGGATCTTAAGGAAGTCGGCATTGGTTAGGCAATATGACTGTAAGGATTGCATGTCCTTCGCAGCGATGCAGTTAATAAAGGCGAAACAATTCCGAGTAGCCAGCTGGATTCGGATGGTACCAAGCACGCAGTTGCTGTTTCTAGGGCAGCGGAAGATAATAGCTAGTGTACAGAAACCGTGTTAGCGACCCTGCAAGTATCCAACAACAACAACAACAACAACAACAACAACAACAACAACAACAACAACAACAACAACAACAACAACAACTGACAAAGCGGATACAGACAAATATATGCAGGGTTCTCGTCGTCATTAGGATTGTACTGGAGATAAGAATGTACATGGGGAGTGAGGGTGGTGAAGAATTTTTGCGTAGTTATGCTACAATAACCTGCTGTCTGGATGAGGCAAGCGAGGATATCTCTCCGGATCTCTAGTGTGGCTGGCGCAGACCTACCAAACATGGTTTGTCCGAGAACAGTGCTGTGGAGCGTTAGGACCCGGTTGTACGAGATGGCTAGGAAGACACGACGCTCACGTAAGGACGAACTTCGGCGCGGGTGTTTGACTGTTTGGCGTCTTGCTGTCAATATCCCAGAAAGAGGTCTGTTGATGAAATCAGAGCGAGTTTAGTTGAACGCTCCGACATTCGTCTCGTCGAAACGGAGCATCGGGGCAACATACGTAGCTCGCGAGCTTTGTCCGTAAGGCAGAACTGTCAAGGATGTCATCTTGCCTCCCAAGGACGTTGATGTCCCAGAGCTGGGCCCTCGTGTCGGTGGTGAAGATCGATTCAGCGCGAGTGTGATACGGGTCTGTCAAAGCGGATATCGGCGGCGTCTGGCCCTGGAGTTGACTTCGTGAGGCCATGGGTGCGTATACCGTCGATGAGAGAGAGGAGGACTGCTGATGGTCGTGAAGTAGGTCGTGTGTTTAAGCCTTTAAATAAACATGCATTGGGATTGATCCCAAGGCTGGGGGGGGGCTGTGCCCTTTAGGCAAAGCTGAGATAGCAGCTGCGCCAAGAGATATTGGGGGAGCTGAGAACCCTGAGATGAGAGGGTGCGTGATATTATCGCCTAATGTAAGTAGGCCGCAGGTTGGGTCGCTTCTCAGCGCGACTGATAAGCCTCCTCGAAGCTGAGAGAACCTTGGAGACAACGCATAAGTACTACTGGTTTCTTACCCAATGGCTTGCTAGTCACTTTCCCCAGGACATAGTTTATAAATAAAATCCTGGGGCAAGAAGTTGGAAGTGGAACAGGGCTTTTTCGACATCTGCAGCTTGCGTTTAGCACTGCCTACCGCAACCACCCCCACCGCCGCTCTCCAGCCTCGTTTCGATCTCGAGTCTGCCTGTTGCCCAAGAAATGCAAACAGCCAAACTAGGTTATGAAAGTAATAATGTGCTCTTATGTTAAAGAATTAGGGCTTCTTAACTTGTTTTGATAGCTGAGGTTTCCCGCTTCGGTGCATGCGTAGGGTAGATCTCAAGGATCACCACATCGACATCGCGATTGCAGCTTTGTAACCTGAGAGAGAGTAGGGGCTCGAGTAATTAAAATTAAAGGATCCCGTCTTGGACCAACTGGTGTACTTTTTGATCGCTCCGAGAATGCGGGAGCAAGACGTTCCTTTTACACGAGTACAAGACAGCTATCACAACTCTGAATGGGTTGCTGTGAGCCATTCAACAAATGCTGTCTCGAGTCTGCCATTGTCCAAGAAAGAAAATACGTACACTAAATATGTTGTGGGAAGACTATGTCTTTATGTTGATGAGTTGGGACTGCTCAAATAACTTAATTGTGATGGTTGAGACCTACCACTGAGTGCAGTCCTAGGTACATCGCGTCAATTAACACTACATACTCCAAGCTCCCGTGTATCTTCTTATTTACAAGGTACTAAGCAAGACGTAACTGGAACTATGACGGGTCCAGAGTGATAACAACAATCACCTCTATACATTATTTATGAAGTCGAGGTACGAAGAAATCGTGTTGAAATTTTGGAATGTCATGTCGCGTATACTACTCTGCAAATCCTACACTCCCACCCGACCATACCGCCCTTTGGTATTTTCTCCCAATCAATTTACTGCTTCTTCCACTGCCCTGCGTTCTCGACGCCCTTGGACACGCCACCCAGTCCATTCTCAACACCGGTGCCGAGGTTGCCCAGCCCGTCGCCGAGCGGTCGTCCAGCCTCGCCAGTGACGCTCGTGATCGTGTCGCCGAGGCCGCGGGTCGCCGCGCCCGTGACGTTGCCGAGCGTGCGTCCGACACCGCCGACTGTGTTGCCCAGCGTGCTTGTGAGGAAGTTGGCCCCGCCCAAGGCCTGGTCGGTGACGTTGTTGTCCTTCTTGTCGTTGTTCATGGTGGCGGAGAGGTGTTGTGCGTAGAGTTTGAAGTTTGTTTGTGTATCGTGTGTGCTTGGCTGTTTTTGATTGCCAGATGTTCGGTGTTTTCTTGATGCTGAAATGGTTGGGAATTGTTGGGAGGAATTGTGTCTTTTAACCCCCGATCTCACTTACATGTGAGGCCTGGTGATCCAAGACCACTGGGAATATGACGTCAACTGACGTTTCTAAAGGGTCACCTACACCACCCCATTGGAGTGATTTCTGCACAACAACACCCCTGCTCACGCCTACAATGACGTCCTTTCGGAATTTCTAGTCCGTCATACGCCTGGAGACGCGACCCTTTGCTGCTGAATATGTCATCAGGCTGCAAGTCATGATCGAGATTCTCTAGGTAGGTAGGGGTCCTTGGAGCCAAGGCAACTCCACATTACGCAACTCGCAACCCTCACAGACCTGAACATCTCTTCTCTTGGTTTCTTTGATTCCTCCCTATGATGCAACCGGGAAGCTGGTATGTGGATACGCGGGGTAGCACTGATGATTTTTGTAGCCGTTTGGTGTTTACGCAGTCACGAGCATCTATGAGATGAAATAGCACCTCGGCAAAAAGCACCATGGGGAGATGGAATGAACTGTATCCTCAGATAATAACCAAAAAAAAAAATCGATAGATATCATTAAAAATGCCTTTAGTCTATAACTCGCTTTTAACCAATGTTGAACTCGTCCGCCCCTGACTTCATTAGCATTATGCTCTTCATCTTGATGACATCGCGAGCCGATCTCTCGTCCATGGGCTGCTGCTCTCTGTCCCTGCTCATGTCCTTGCCTCCGTCCTTGCCCCTGTCTCTGGTTGAACCCTTGAAGGGACGCTTCTTCGTCTTCCGCTCTACTCCACCGCCAATGCCGCCTGGCGCCTCTCGCAGACCGTAACTCTTCGCCGTGTGACCGAGATGAAGTTCTGAAATGTCAAAGTGCGATCGCTCCTCCTTGATGTGTGTGGCATACGCCCGAATGTGTGACTTGAAACCGCTGCGAGCAAGCTCCAGTCGCTTGACGTCCATGAGAAGGCGCTGCTCGATGTGAAGTTGCAGCGTCTCGGCCTTGTCGTGGTAGTTCTGACCATCAATAATGGCCGCTGACGTCTCGACGGGGAATTCGAGCTTGGTCATCATGCCATTTTGAAGGACCGAGTCGTAGGGCTGCGGTGTTGGAGGTGTCGAGGTTTGGAGTAGCTTGATGTAGCCTTCCTCGGTGCCGGGCAGCAGGAAGAGCAGCGCATCACCAGGTCGTCCGGCACGAGCTGTTCGGCCGACTCGATGAATGTGATCGGCAAAGCTAAAAGCGGGATCATACTCTATAACTAAATCGACGGAGGGAATATCGAGACCTCGGGAAGAAACATCGGTAGTGATGAGCAGCGACGGTAACTTGCATGCCGAGAACGATTTTAGCGTGGCCGTACGGACGGGCTGGGATAAGGAGCCATGCATCCTGTGGAGAACAACTTCTGGACTGGCGGGGGAAGTGATATATGCAGCTTTCGAAACTGTCTTGGCTACTGATTCGGCATCCTTCGTTAAGGGTGTAGGCACCTCCGCATTGTTCGGGTCTCTTAGGAGTTCGTAGTGGAAATCGACCGAATCCGCACAGGATATGAATACGATGGCCTTCATGGTGCGGCCACGACGGGAAAATGTGGATTTGAGGTAAGAGATCAAGGTAACCAGTCGAAGTTTGGCCGGGACAATGCTGTAAGATTGATGAAGTTGCGCAGGAGCCTTTCCGGCAGTATCCTCATCGTTCTGGGCGGCGTTGTCCTCTTTCTCGGCGGCCAAGAACGTTGCATCCGCCAAACTCATCTCTCCCAGTTTCTGGACGTTCATCTTCATAGTTGCTGAACAAAGGACGGTCACTCTCCGCTCGGGGAGAGACTTCAGAAGGGTTCCGTCTGCCAGCTTGTCGGAAACGTCAACCTTCTTGAGCTCATCGATAGTTTTCTTGAGGTCGTCCTCGAAACCTAGATCCATAAGGCGATCACCTTCATCCAGAATAAGCCACCTCACAGTACTGAGATTGAGTGCCTTGGTGTTGTCGATGTGATCCGCCAGTCGTCCCGGGGTGGCAACAAGGAAGTTGACTCCTTTGCGAATACGTGATTTCTCCGCTTTCTTCGATTCTCCTCCAGTAATCGCCGTGGAAACAAGCCAGGGGAAGGGCCTGATCATTTGCTCAAGTACCGTGTGTGTCTGCTTAGCAAGTTCGCGGGTCGGCGCAACAATAATGGCGAACACGCCAGAGTCTCGATGTATCTGAGCCCCCCCCCGCTCACTCAGGAGGAGGACGCGGTGAAGGACGGGTAGAAGGTAGGCATAGGTCTTTCCGGAACCAGTCTCGGCTTGCACGAATGCATCTGCGCTGTTGGAAAGCATGTGTGGAATCACCTTCTTCTGGATTGCCGTGGGACGTTCCAAATTCAACTTCCCAAGCTCCTCCACAAGCCGGGGGGATATGGTCAAGGAAGCGAAGTTATCGGAAAGGGGAGCATTCGTTGCCTTCGGGGCAGTCCATTCCTCGGCCTTGTTGTCCAGCTCGGTTACCTGGGCGGGGTTGAAGGAGAAGAGTTTTGAGATGACCTGTCCGTTGGTCTTTCGGAAATCCGAATGATGACCTCGAGACTGATTCGTCGAGAAATCACCACCGTAAGACCGCTCTCTAGGACCTTGCCTTGCCATAGACCTGTAGTCGAAATCATTGTTGTCGGTTCTCTGGCGTTTTGACGATCTCTGGCCATCCTCCTCTGTGGTTGATTTGGGCTCAGACAGTCCTGAAGCCTCCCTCGCCGACTTCTCAGCCTGCTTCCTGTCCCGCCAGCGACCGCCCTTGAACTTGACCTGAGGCTTGATAGGGCCGGAGCCAACCTCAAAGTTTAGGAGCATGCCGTCGTCAGCCATGATGTCGAATCTCACACACGTCGTTGGAGGTTAGGTGGGGCTTGAGCTTGCGATGCAATCAAGGAAAAAGTTTTGGGACATTTTTCGGTCCTTATCGATTATCGGTCAATCTTGTCTTATCGCGTTATCTGAGTAACCGGGCATGCACGATAAGGTGCCACGTGGGAAGGTCCATCTGTACCACAGATGACTGAAGTCCTAACACCCACAACGGGTAAAAATTCGAGGGGCTCAATTCCCATAATTACACATGCGTGTTGAATTCATTGACATCCCCACAAAGCCATTGCATGGGGGAATCCCCTCGGGAGGTTGAGGTCGATGGAGTCTCCGCGGACCTCGGACTCGATTGGGATTCGGTACAGCTCCTCCGGTACGCAAGTGACGTACCTCTCGGGAGTGGCCGCCGAAGCAATGACTCCTTTAAAAACACAGGAATCACAAGATCGAGATCTCTGGGTTCAGATGGTTAATCATTGGAATACGGAGCACGGAGTCGGAGGACCGAGCTCTTCCTGGACGTGAGGCATATTGCCTTTCCGTATAATCTTGAGCCCCCGATCCTAGCGCGTAAGCGCGAATGCTGTAGCATGCAGATGCAAAGTGATGCAACGCGCGCTCGTGACGGTTCGCAGGATTGAGATGAGCGACAAGCCACCATCGCGACCTCGTCACCAGGAGTTCCATCACATCAATGAAAGAAACTGTGCAAATTATTACACTGCTATCTAAACTGGGATGAGTGACGAGGTGTCTTGAGATATAATGCATATTCACTACTGTGGAGAGACACGCCCGAGTCCGTAATTACTGTATGTAGTACTGCGTGATACTCGGCCGGTTATTTGTGGTAATCACCGAGGCGTTAGTGATCAACATTCTATCAAAGGTGTCTAATCAGCCATTCGGAGCGCGGGGCAAGGCAAATTGCCGATGCAGTTCTCAAATCCGCTCGGGCTCGGCGCAGACACAAAATGACGGAGCAACGACGAGAGGCTAGGCATATGTCAGCGAAACAACCAGGCTCCGTGGCATCCGACAGCAAAACGGGACTTTTTCGTCGCCCCGGTCCATGTGACGGATCGAAAAATGCAGCCCTGTGGTTCCCTGTGGCGCCCGCTTTCACTTTGCGCTTCCCAGCGCCTTCGGGCTAAACTTAGGCTGGTGCTGACGTTTGAGGCACTGCCTGGAGCATCTCTGGCCGTTCCATTGGCCTTTTGCGGCTGCGTTTAAAGACCGTTGACGGCTGGACGGTGGGGACCGGGAAGGCTTGGAACGCCGGAGCAAGGCAAGGAGGCGAGCTGCTTGCTTTCCGTGCCGATCGACGCGAATCATGGGAACAAGCTTTGGCCGATATCCTGCTCCCGTACTATGTACGAATATTCTTGGGGTTTTGGCATTTTGCGACCTTTTCGTAGGCGTGTTGATGTCTTGTGGGCGCCGGTTGGCCAAGCCAAGACTGATGCTCTCACACCGAGGAAAACATCTGGGATAACCGAGGAAGTTGGTCCACGTTGATATTGCTTTTCCAGGTTGCTCCATCATAGACCCACTGCCGCCGCCTGGACACGAGGAGAGCTGAGAGCGCACCACCACTCACCAGGGACAAAATTAAAGGCGGCGAGCAAAAAAATCTAGAAATTTTGTTGATGATTCACCACGAGTCGGTAAGGGATAGAGGTACATAAATCGGGGCTGCTGGGTGCGTCCCGACAGGCTGGCTGGTCGTTGGCTTGGGGCTGGTCATGGATTCCGGCTTCTCCCTTGGGCCCACCAGCTGCGGGAGGCGACGCCAGGGAATTGGGTGCATGGATCGTTAGGGATCGCAGGGATGGCTCAGAGGCACCGGTTTGTTCTCGCCCCGACCACCACCACGCCCGCCACAAGGCGGCTTTGGAGTCTCGAGGCCCCTGGATTTCTGCGGTCAACGTCGCAAAGTTCGTTCCGTCCGACCGCGTGTAAAGTCTAGTATATGCGTAAATTGTCGTCATTTACGCGCATGCTGGGTTGAGGCCTTGGAGGGTCGCGTGCACGGAGAATGACAGTGCATTCAGCTTGGAGATCGACGGTCACGAACAGAGACATGGGTTGCCAGGATTGGTTGGACTCCTGTGCTTGTGGTTTGTGGGAGAAAAGGAAAAAGAAAAAGAGTCCCTCAGTGGAGATGGAGCGAATTGATAGCTGATTGTATCAGATCGAGTCCTCTGCACCCCGAGCGAAAGAAAGAAAAGTGCCCCGGACCAGAGGCGAGTTCCGCCGGGTTGGTTACTTACAAGGGCATAGCAGGGAGCTGAGGACGACAGCGTTCCAGTGGCTTCTCTCTGTGACCCAGGCTTCTTGTCTCTTTGCTCGTTTGTGTGGTTGAAAATGCTAGTGTGTGTGGGTGTGAAGGTGAGCAAGTGAGTGCGTGTCCGCTGGGTGGAGTACCCCCGCGCCGGCGCCCTCACCGGGGAGCTGGGCACAAGCTGGCGGGAGCCTGTCATGGAAGTGTTAGGCAAGGGGCGGGGGAAGAACTGAATGGATGGAGGTTGCTGAACGCGAAAGAGCGAGGCCAGAAGCGCAGTGAGTGCGCACAGGAAGCGCGACAGGGGGAGTCACAGGCAGAGACAGGGAACGGCAGGGAGCGGTAGGGAGCGGCAGGGGACAGGGCCTGAGTCATGGATGGATTCCAGAACCCGCGTCCACTAACACAGGCTACAGCAGCCCGCTCCGAATCCACCCACAACAACACCCACAGCAGAGCACCCACACCAGAACACCCACACCCACGCTAAACTCCGCGCCGAAAGCCGCGCATTCAGGATCCGGCGTCGCGGCTTCGAGCTTGCATGTACCGGCTCCAGCGGTTCTGCCTGGGTCAGGTACCTCAGGCAAGGTAAGTGAACAGGTAGCACCTCCAAGTTCCTGAGGTGAGGTGGCCTCGGAGAAAGCAATGGCTGCCGGACTCTTCTTCTCTGTTCCCCACACTTTGCAAGTTGCCTCTTGAGTCCCAGGTCCTTTTCCATCCGCCTCAACGACGTAAAGAGGTACGTACCGCCCGTACCCACCTGAGGCAAAGAAAAAAAGCAGCCCTCCCCCCGTCCGAAGCTCGGGTCCCACGCCTCACATCCTCGTCTCTTCCTCCCAAGGAAACATCCACCTCACCAAACAACCCTAGACATCCGTTCTTCTCGAGTCCGGATTTTTTTCTCCCTCTCTTTCCTCCTTCGCCTGTTCCATCTTCGTTTCTCCCTCCCACCATTCCCTCCCTAATCTGGCCTGCGCGTTTGTTTGACGGCTGTCGCGCTGTCAAATGAACCTGCATTCGATATCCTTCCTTTTCTCCCATGTAAGTCGCTGATTTCCATTGGTCCACAACCACCACACACACTTTCCTCGGACCCCAAGATCTCGTGGCCCGAACACGATCTCGTTATCGTCCGACCTTGACTCCAGCTTTGCTGGTCCTCAGGCACGACAATTCCAACGCGAGCCATTCGTCTTTCCTCCTTCCTCCTCCCGCCTCCAAATGTCCAATTCGCGGTGCTGACAGAGAGACTCCTTCAGTCTCCCTCTCCGCCAGGCGCCATCTAAATGCCCACCATCTACTCCTCCCTCTACTCGAATTTCGTCCGTCAAGGATCAACATTCGCAAAATCCATCACCACCCACGGCTACGCCCAGTCTGTAGTCGCCGCCACACACCCTCACGTCCTCAACTCCCAGAACCGTCCTATCTTCACTCGCCGTACCACCAAGTCCCGACTTGGCCGTCTCTCCAGCCTCCAGCTTCACTCCGCATTCCACACCGACAGAGTTGGAGTCGCCGCTCCCGGCCTCTCTGATCACCGCGTCGCCCAAAACCATGGAGGATTAGACGACTACTTCGAGGCCCTGCAGCAGCAGCAGGCCGATGGCGAAACCGACCCTGAAGAATGGACCCAATTCGAGTTCCCGAAGCGCATTGAGTGGAAGCCAACTGCGGCCTCCATTCTCACCAAGGACAGACTCTCAGGTCATGATACTGAGAGCGCTATCATCGAGGATGCTGATGTCGAGTCCAACCTCTCTTTTGAGGACCAGGCGGCCCTCGCTCATATCGATGCGGCCCTGGTGAAGGAGATCGAGGCACGGAGTTTCCATGAGGCCACTGAAAATGCGGTCGCAGCTGGACGGCCGGGCTCAGCCCTTGGTTCCAAGTCCCGATCGCCTGTGATCGAGAGGTCGCAAACACCAGCAAGCGTGGCTCGCAGTGCCACCCCTCCTGCTGACCCCCAATCCCAGTCGTACGCCGACCACCTCCACAAGCTTTCCGAGAGTGGCCGCTACACTGAGATTCCAGCCGTCTTTGAGGCCATGCTGGCTACCGGCGTCCAACCCATCGCCAGTGCCTACAATGCCCTCCTTGTTGCGGCAATCCACATCCCCACCAGGAAGATCGAGATCGTCTCCAAGGCTCTCGACGTCTATGCTGACATGCTCCGCAGGAGAGTGTCTCCTGATGCCGATACTTTCAACATTCTGGTGGGTCTGTTGGCATCGCGATGCCTCGAGGTCGCTGAGTTGAAGGCTTCTCTGGAGGACAAGCGAGTTCGATTTGGTGGCATGGACGAGCCCGGCAAGTTCATGCTCGCTTCGTCCGAGATTGAGCACGCAATTCTCTGTGAGGATGATCGACTCGATCTTGCCATCAAGCTGTTCGACACGTCGGTTGACACCGAGACGGCTATGTACTCTGCTGAGACCTACCACCAGCTGATTTCCGCTTGTGCGCAAGCCGGACGAGCTGCTGATATGCTCCGGCTTTTCGAGCATATGGAGGCTAACCAGATTGTTCCCTTCGCCGCGGTGTTCCCCACCATGATCACCGCGTTTGCCACCTCTGGGGATCTGATTAGTGCTGTCGAGTGCTATAACGAGTACCGCAACCTAGCCATCGCCAACGACGAGGGTGTGGAGACGCTGAATGACCGACTGGATGCTGAGGTTTACGCTGCTGTTATCAACGCCTACGTCATTACCGACAAGATTGAGGGCGCCATGAAGTTCTTCCAGAAGATCGTCAGCGAGTACGGTGTCCGCGCTGCTGACATCAAGGATGCCCTGGTTACCACTGGCTTTGTCAAGGGCTTCATCGCCCGCGGCATCTACCAGGAGGCTTTCCACTGGGCCCAGGCTGTCGAGGTTGAAGCTCGTGCCAGGGCCTTTAGCCAGATTGCCACTATCGCTGCGGACAAGGATGACAACGCCACTGCTATTGCAGCCTTTTCCAGTATTCCTGTCTACTTCGAAGATTTGGCCACCCCAGCCACGTCTCTTCTGGCCATGAGCGTCCGAGAGGGAGATGTTGCTGCCGCTACAAAGTACTGGAGCGTTATCAGCAACCCTGAGACCAAGGTTTCTGCTTCATTCATCGAACCCACTGCCATGTATGCCGTCGCCTTGATTGGCTCCGGTCAGGTTGCCGATGGTCTGGCACAGTCCGAGATGATGTTTCAGCGCATCCGCGCTACCGAGTCCGATGCTCAGCCCCATCTTGCCGAAGAAGTCGACGAAGGTGTTGAGTTTATCGCTCGGTACATGGAGACTCGAGGTATTGCCGATCCTCGTGAGATGGCTTCTCAGGTCTCGAGCTTCCACCAGCAGTCCACGTCCCCGTACCTTTCCACCCCCAGTGTTTCCAGCTTCGAGGACACCTTTGACCCTTACGCCCATAACACCGACTTCAAGGGGTCATCCCTGATTGCGGATGATCTGGAGGGCAACCATGGTCGTAAGGGACCCCGTCTGGGCGATGCGCTTAACCGATTCCGGAACATGCGACGTGCCGGCCGACATCCTCGATACATCACTTACGCCAAGCTAATTTCTGCCGCCGCCCGCGATGGCAAGATGGAAGTCTGTCACGACGTTCTCGCCATGGCTCGTACCGATATGCCGCTCCAGCTCCAGTATGCGGTCGTGAGATATGGATGGTCCAGCATCCTCGACGCCATGGTTGGTGCTTGTCTAACTATGGGCAACCGAGGACGAGCCGAGCAGTTTCACCAGGAGTTGCTGGAGATGGGCGCGACCCCTTCAGCTAACACCTTCGGCCTGTACATCACCACCTTGAAGGACTCGACCAAGACTTTCGACGAAGCCTCCGAGGCTGTCCGAATTTTCCACCGTGCCAAGGCTGAGGGCGTTGAGCCTAGCTCATTCTTGTACAATGCTCTCATCGGCAAGCTTGGCAAGGCTCGGCGTATTGATGACTGCCTGTTCTACTTTGCTGAGATGCGAGCCTTGGGAATCAAGCCCACATCCGTCACCTATGGTACTATTGTCAACGCTCTTTGCCGAGTCAGCGATGAGAAGTTTGCGGAGGAGTTATTCGATGAGATGGAGGCCATGCCCAATTACAAGGCCCGGCCCGCTCCCTACAACAGCATGATGCAGTTCTTCTTGACTACGAAGCGAGACAAATCGAAGGTCCTTGCCTATTATGAGCGGATGAAGGCCAAGGGCATTGCCCCCACAGCTCACACTTACAAACTCCTGGTTGATACCCACGCCACTCTCGAGCCCGTCGATATGGAAGCGGCTGAGGATATCCTAAGCAAGATCCGTGCTTCCGGTCAGCGAGTCGAGCCTGTTCACTACGCCTCTCTAATCCACGCTCGTGGATGCGTGATGCATGACATGGAGGGTGCTCGCAAGATGTTCGATTCTATTGTCAAGGACTCTCTGGTCCCCATCAACGCTAGCCTGTACCAAGCTCTATTTGAGGCCATGGTTGCCAACCACGAGGT
Source organism: Neonectria faginata (assembly GCA_030864175.1). Classification (NCBI taxonomy): domain Eukaryota; kingdom Fungi; phylum Ascomycota; class Sordariomycetes; order Hypocreales; family Nectriaceae; genus Neonectria; species Neonectria faginata. The sequence goes on along the minus strand of JAULBG010000001.1, from coordinate 3,696,231 downwards.
CGCTGCTACCGAGCCTGTCCTGCAGCAGATGCGACGGCAGCGCGTAGAGTTGACTCCGTACATTGCCAACACGCTGATTCACGGTTGGGCTGCCGACAAGAAGATCGACAAAGCCCAGCAGATTTATGATGCTGTTGGCCGGGAGAAGCGTGAGCCTAGCACCTACGAGGCTATGACTCGGGCTTACCTGGCTGTTGAGCAGCGGGAGCAGGCCAAGGGTGTTGTTGGAGAGATGCTCACCCGCGGCTACCCCAGTGCTGTTGTCAATAAGGTGCTTGAGCTCCTCGGTGGTGGTCAAGAAGTGACCACCGACTGAGGGTGCTGACCGCCTATCAATTGTTCGGTATCGTACATTGGAGGTTTGGGATCTTTTTCTTTGTTGAGTTGGCGCGCTCTGTTTGATACCCCGCTGCGCTGGATGGAATTTTACTTTCGGGGTTGCATTGAGATTTCGAGGGGCATATCCGCCCTCGGGATGCCTTGATTGGGATGGCGTTTCGGATACAAAATGGGTATGAATTGTGACGACGGCCTCTGGGTGAAGGGATTCGGGGCCGAACGTTGCCTGATAGACAACACACCACTCCAAATAAGGGAAAACAAAGATATTCGCAGCATATAGCGACCAAGGATCAAGATACAGGAGGGACATGGAGAGGAACTGGGAGGCGAAAGCAGAGAAGGGACCTGCTGCCTGTACTACCATACAAGGAAATGAATCAAAAGAATAATTCCTAAGTGTAACAAAGTGTTCTCTGGCGGGCGGGCGGATGAGTGGTGAATGCGTGAGTGAGTGAGCGAGTGAGTGAGTGAGCGAGTGAGTCAGCGAGGATGCGATTCCGCCGGGCCAATGACGTGAGTCGGTCATCATGGTGGTAGGGCGGATGTTGTCATGCTGTAATCATAGCTTCGTTTTGCTCATGCGTGCTGCGGCTAAGGTTTAGATATTGGGCTCCAAGGCGTTGGGTTTTGGTCAGTGTGATGGTGAGGAATGGTGGGACGGAGCCACAGTGTTAGCATTGAAGGGCGGGACGGCACTGCACTGTATGAAGCTGTCGATGGGCCCCGCCTACCTCATCACGATTCTTCCCGCTGTTGTAGTCTAGGTGAGCAAAAGATCTCACTCGCACCTTGAAACCTGCCATTGCGAGCCCCACCCAGCGTTCCTCTTATCCCGAGACGTATCTCAAGCCCATCTGGCCGAAATCTCTGTAGCTCTTCTCAGCTTCTCCTTGTCTATTTACTCTTTCCTCTCCTCTTCATCTCATCACCGTCGCCATGCCGTCCCGGAACGCCACCATTGCCGTCTCGGCGCCCGGCAAGGTCCTCCTCGCGGGCGGCTACCTGGTGCTGGATCGGCAGCACACAGGCTTCGTGTTCGGCCTCAGTGCGAGGATCAACGTGATTGCCGCCGAGATTCACACGACGCCCGGGGTGCAGTTGACGGAGATCGTCGTCGACAGCCCGCAGTTTCTCGAGGCGCAGTGGCGGTACGGATACCGGCTGGCCGAGGCGGGCGGCGGCATCAAGATCACTCAATTGCAGGTGTAAGTTAAATCCGATCATGTCTACATCTTTCTTTCTTTCTTTCTCTACTTCTTTCCTCTCTCTTGCTCACTCACTTCACTTTGCTACAGCGGATCCAGAATCAACCCCAACCCCTTCGTGGAGACCACACTCAGCTATGCGCTCACCTACATCGACCGCGTGGCCGGCAAGCGTCCAAGCCATAGCATGACGGCTGCGCGTCTCATCATCCTCGCGGACAATGACTACTACTCCCACTCCGGCTCGGCAGACACGGGGAGGGGCCGCTTTGCCAAGTTCCCGGTGGCCCTGGGCGACGCCAACAAGACCGGCCTGGGTTCATCGGCCGCCCTGGTGACCTCGCTGACTGCGGCTCTTCTGATTCACTATCTGCCCCAGGACCTCTTCGATATTGAGTCGGACAAGGGAAAGCGGGCGCTGCACAACCTGGCCCAGGCGGCGCACTGTGCTGCGCAGGGCAAGGTCGGCTCCGGCTTCGACGTGGCAGCGGCCGTGTTCGGGTCTTGCCGGTATAAGCGATTCTCTCCCCAGACGTTGAGCAAGATCCCCGAGCCCGGGACGCCGGGCTTCACGGACGCGCTGGTTCAGCTAATCAACGAGGACTCGGCGTGGGACGTCGAGGTGGCCAAGGACGAGGTCAAGATGCCCGCGGGCGTTGCCCTGAAGATGTGCGATGTGGACTGCGGCAGTAAGACGGTGAGCATGGTTAAGAAAGTGCTGGCATGGAGGGCTCAGGACCCCGAAGGTTCCAAGCAGCTCTGGGACGACCTCCAACGACGCAACGAGAACCTGATCGCCACGCTCAAGCAAGGAGACGTCGATCAGCTCCCCGCCAGGCTGGCAGCGATGCGGGAGCTAGTCAAGAAGATGGGCACCTCCAGCGATGTCCCCATCGAGCCGGACAGCCAAACGGAGCTGCTCGACGCCGTCAGCGCGGTGGAGGGCGTCTACGGCGGCGTGGTGCCCGGTGCGGGCGGCTTCGACGCGCTGGCGGTGCTGATGAAAGACGACGCCGGGACGGAGCAGCGCGTGGAGAGGTTTCTGGCGGAGTGGGCGCAGGCCAAGGGCACCAAGGTCAAGCTCCTGGCGGTCAAGGGCGAGATGGAGGGTGCACGAGCCGAGAGCTTGGACGTGTACTCGGGCTGGATCTAGATGAGCACAAGACTCGAGTGGTGGCAGCCGAAGGCAAGGGCAAGGTTGGCTCTGCGAAGCGAACAAAAGAAGGATGTGAGACAGACGCAACTGAAACCTTTGCTTTTCCTCAGCCAGCCAAAAACAAATGAACAATGATGTCTGTGAGTGCCTTGCACGGGACAAGACAGTTGGTGCTTTACCTACTCTATGAATTACAACAATTAGGCCTCCGATCCGTTTTCCCGTTTGCCGATCTCTTCCCCTGGTATGATGTCCCTGAAGCCGTATTCCTCCGGGACAATTTGCTGTCCAAAAATAGCCTGGCACCCGCTCTGTCGTCGTATCTAATCCGGAATTAAACCACCCAAAAAGCAAACCCACTTTATAGTCCATCTCTTTACTTGCTCGTACAATAGTCAAACACCACAGGACGCAACTCTCCCACGACTCATCTTACACGCGCCACGAAGCATTTATTATTAGGTGGCGCTCACGGCAGGCTGTCGGTCGACGTGGTCGCATGCGCTGTCATGGCGGACAAGGGCGGCGGGCGCACGGGATGCGAGAAGAGGCTGGACGTCGAGTAGGGCGAGCGAGGCGTGAGTGGCGTGGGCAGGACGGGATCGGCGATGCCGATGCGACTAGCTGCGGCCTTGTCGCGGAGCATGGCGATTCTAGAGGGAAACGATTAGTTGGTGGTTTTTCTTTTGTTATTGTTTTGTTGTTGTGCACAGGATGGTGGCCTACTCGTCTTCGGAAACGCCCGGTAGCTGGACAGGCTCATGCTTGAGGTTGAAGGGAGCGGACTGACAGAGTTAGTTAGTTAGTTAGTTTGTTTGTTTGTTTGTTTGTTTGTTTGTTTGAGGAAAGGGAACCCCGAGGATCATACAATTTGCATCGCCCGCTTCTCCTTGCGGCGTCGTTGCCGGATCAGAGTCTGCACGCGCGAGCACAGCGTGCGGACGTTGGTGGAGATCTGCATCTTGGCTCGTGAACTCGACGACCGGAAGTGGGCCAGCGGCGCGGGGAGAGGTCCAGCGGTGCGGAGGTCTCGATCCGAAGTCCGGTGATGAGTCGGCTTCATGGGAGAAATAAATTTGTGAATTAATGATTGAAAAATGGCTGGTATTTTGAAAGTTTTTGACGTCGAGATTCGAGTTTGGGTCGGGCGAGCGAGGTGCGGGGAGGAGAACAAAGGACGGATGTAAGTCGGGTTGGTCAGTCAGTAAGCACCGAGGTGAAACAGCGACGTGGTGTGAGTGCAGCGGTGAACCGACAGGCGGAGCAAGTGCATGTAAATAAGGACAGAAGAGAAGAGAAAAGAAAGAAAGAAAGAAAGAAAGAATGAATGAATGAAAGCGAGCTTCTTGATAAAAACCCCGTTATTAGAAAACGAACAAAGGGAAAGAGAAGGAGAAACCCCCCCCCCCGAGTCGAGTGAATGAATAGGTTAAAAGGCAGGTAGGTAAGAAAAGCAAGAAGCAGAAAAAGGCGTGGATGGGAATTCTTGCTGGTGGTGGTGGATATCGAGACAAAAGAGTGGAACCCCAACCAACGCAACTAATGCCTGGAAGCAGAGATGGGCTGGGCTGTGGTGTTTTTGGTTCTTGTTCGTCGAGAGTAAAGAATGAATGGGGTCGAAAGATATCCACAGCTGACGATGAGAGGTCCCGAAGCCATTTCATATATAACCCATGAGATAACTGCTATTCCCTCTTTTCTGAACGCCGTCCCACGTGTGGGTTGGCGTAGATGAGCAACACCAAGGGAACAGCAACCAGATCCAGCCTAAGGTGACCAAACCAGTGACACACTAGACTGCCTAACCTCCAAGAAGGGATGATGGAATGGGATGCCCCCGCATGCGTCTGTCACTGCGCCCGACCTGGAATGGAACCGGGCACTTGACTGGAATTCCTCCCTTAAACTGAACACACACCCACTGTGAACGCTGAGAGTGAAAACAAATGAATGGATGCGCCATCGAACTGAACACCGCCAGTCGCAGGAGCCGGGGACCCGGCCGCGGACGCTCGCCCTGCCCCAACGCGAACTAGCCGTGTCTCACCGGCCGAGACATCGGGTTTCGTGCCACGGACGGGCTTCGTAAGGGAGGGGAGGGACACTCAAACTTGGACGGGGAAAGTCCAATATTTCAAGCGGGTGAATGTGCACGTTCGCAGTATCGAATTTCGCAAGACTCGACGCGAAATGCTACTCCGAGGGAGACCCGGATACTCGCCGTCTGTCTGGCTATACTGGCTTTCGTATACCTGGACCCGGCGTTCGTCGTCCCTCACTGCTCCGCCAAAGGGATAAACTAGGCGCGCGCGCTCTCCCCCCCCCGGGACCGACCGGATCGGGTCCGTGGCACAAAGGGAGAAGGGAGGTAAAGTGGCAAACGGAGCTACCTAGTCTATACGGACTACAGAGTACGTCGCTAATCTTGAACGGACCCCGGACTGGTCAAGTTACTTAATCACGTCGCGCTTCTGGAGCCCGGCTTCACGGCGCGTCGTTGACGTCGTTGGTTACCCAGATCCGCACCTTGGCGAGACGTGTGCCTTTCTAAGAGCAACTGGGTGCGCATCCCGCCCTCTCTTCCTGATACAGCTCTTCACATCCGTGTGACGGGATGCGAGCCCTGTCAACCCATCGGGGGCCATTGACGTTGGCGCATTTGCCGTAATCACGCAACCTAGTCTTGAGACTCTCGCGAACCCGATGAGGCAGGTTTGGTTGCGTCTTACAAGTGCCGCAGGTGTGGTTGCTGGGCGTTGCACCTGGTGGAAGGCGGCAGTGCAAAGTGTGAACCTCGACGACCGAGCCATGAGCAATGGGGTTAAGATCGAAGCAGGACGAGATAACTGTGCGAGAAAACAAGATGAGAGTGATTGCTACATTCGTCTACTCTAGCCCACATGTCAGACCACGTCGTCGCGCTGTTACCGGTCACAACCCCATCTCTATTTCGGGTAGTCCTTGAGATGGTAGCTCTTGAGCTTGACAAACTGGTCGTATCCGAACCGGCTGAGCGTCTGGCCCTTGCCCGAGTTCTTCCATCCCGTCCACGCCAGGTCCTGTTGACGGTCAGCAAGCGGCGACTTGCACGGGGGCTTGTGCTCGTGCTTGTCGCGCGGGAACCTACCGGGCTCGGGTAGTCGCACCGGTTGACAAAGACGGTGCCCGCCTCCACATCCTCGGCGATCTCGTACCCCTTGTCTGTGTCCTTGGTCCAGATGCTCGCCGTCAGGCCGAATTCGCTGTCGTTCATGAGCTGGATCGCCTCCGCGTCGCTCTTGACCTTCTGCACGGCCACCACGGGCCCGAACGTCTCCTCCACCATGACCCGCATAGTGTGATTGACGTCGACTAGCAGAGTGGGCTTCACAAAATTGCCCTTCAGCGGAGGGTTGCTGAAGCTCTCGTTCTCCGGGGTTGCATCTTTTGCGCCCTTGTCTAGGGCATCTTTGATGTGCTCCTCGATCGCCTCCTTGGATCGCTTCGACACGACCGGGCCGACATGGGTGCTCTTGTCGAAAGGATCTCCGAGCTTGTACCCCTTGAGAACTTTCTGAACGGCCTCGACAAAGGCGTCGTGGATCTTCTCATCCACGTACACGCGCTCCAGGGAGCAGCAGCTCTGGCCCGAGTTGAAGACGGCGCCATCGACAATCTCACCCGCCGCCCAGTCGATGTCGACATCGGCTCTGATATACGCGGGGTCCTTGCCGCCGAGCTCGAGACCAACGTTGACAACCCGGTCAGCAGCGGCCTTCTGCACCGCTAGGCCACCACCGACGGAGCCAGTGAAGCAAATGAGGGAGATGAGAGGGTTTCGAACAATCGTCTCCATGGTGATGGGAGAGCCGCAGTGGAAGTACTGCAGCACACCCTTGGGAAGACCCGCCTCGGCGAAGGTCTCGGCAACGCGCTCAACAACGGTGGGAGTTTGCGGTGATCCCTTGAGAATAACCGTGTTTCCGGCCAATATGGCAGGGATAAGAGAGTTAACAAGAATGAGGTAAGGGTACTGAGACGGATTAGCGGCGGGAACTAAGAAGGAAGTTGAATTACGTACGTTCCAGGCAAAGATGACTAGGACTGGGCCAATGGGGATCTTCCTGATAAAACGTTTGAAGCCCTTCTCAGCCTCTCCATCGGTATCCTGGAGGGCCTCATCACTGATCTTGAGGAGATACTCGCCACGCTTCACAGCCGTGGCGACCTCGCCAGGCGTGTAGTTGATGGGGCGTCCCATCTGGGCAGTGAGCTCCTCTCCGAGCTGGTCCTTCTTGGCAGCTAAACCATCGAGGAACTTGCGGACGATGCCCTGTCTCTCTTTGAGCGTGGTCTTCCGGAAGCTCTGGAAGGCCTCGGTGGCGACCTTGGGGAGGGCCTCGAGGTCGATGGACGAGGCGCCATTCCGGCTAAGGATGGCCTCGTTGGTATTGGGGGAGATTGTAGTAATAACTTCGACGGACATGGTGATGTGAACGATCCTCAAATCTTGGAGTGTGAAAGGGATTGACCTTGCGGACAGGCTGTGAGATGGTCTTCGAGGGGTTGTCTCAGAGGGTGGAGTTGGGATGACGAAGATAGGATAGGTGCTTTGGACCTTTGCCCCACGTAACCCGACGTCGGCGCCGCATGACGCCGCCCACCCCGCTATCACAGATAAGTGTTTGCACTGTCCTTTGCAAGCGGTCTTACACCAGCCCACCAGTGTGGCAAGGAATGTGAGGGAATGAATCGAATGTTGCTTTTTGTTTCCAACTGTTTAGAAAAATTCCACAACAGACTTGTGGTCTGAGACCTTGATTAGCCTTGTCTTCAATACCAAGTACATGAGTGAGACCAAGCTTGATACCGGCGCTCAGCCTTATGTGGTAGTAGCGGGTATTTCTTTCAAGCAGTATTTACCTGTTATGAGAAAATGGTTAGACTTGTGGCCTTGTCACTTTAATGAGAAGTTGAGGTGTAGGTCTAAGTGATGCAATGCATGGATGCAGTGGAGAGATCCGAGTGATGTCAACACCCTGATAGTTATGCTGTTAATCTCACTAGTATACCGATCTCAAGAAAAACAGTCAGCTTGGATGCTGGACTCTACGTCCATAGTAAGGAATATGCGGTCTCCACACATCGAAGCGTAATTGGTTTAGTGGTAAAATTCTCCGTTGCCATTCGAGTAACGTCGGGGAGCCCTGGGTTCGATTCCCAGATTACGCAGTCGCAAGCATCATTTGATGCGTGTCTTTTTGTTGCCTTGCAATACTTAAATAGGAGAAGTCTTTTTTTTTTGCCCTTTCCATCCCGCGAGGATCTCGGGTGCCTCCGAACATCACATGATCATTGGCCTAAGCTTGCCGCAAGACCCACATCTCAACCGAGCTTATCTTATCGGGAACTTTTTTTTGAGCCGCCAGTTTGCAGGCTGCTTGCTCCTACAGATTGAAAACTTGCGACAACGACTGAACGATGGCGCCCGAGAAGAAGAACGAGTTCCTTGACGCCGCTAATAGCGAGGACGAGGATGATGTCGGCTATGATTCGGAGGACGATGACATGAGAAAGGGCGGCCGCAGCGCCAAGCGCCGGAAGATTGCCGAAAGCAGCGAGGACGAGCTGGCCAGCGACCTCGACCACGATGTCAGTGACGAGGAGGAGGATGCGCGAGAGACCAGTACCAAGGAACCTACGAAGGACGAAGAATATCCCGAAAAGGCGAAGCCAAAAGACTCGAAACTCAAGACCAAAGACGCCGGCTCATTAGACCTCCCCGACATCACACGCCCGTTGACGAAGAAGAACCTCGTGGCTTCGGAAGCAGCCATCAAGAAGTCCGGCGTCGTCTATCTCTCACGCATCCCCCCCTTCATGAAGCCGCAGAAGCTCCGCTCCCTGCTCGAGCCCTACGGCACCATCAACCGCATCTTCCTGGCCCCCGAGGACCCGGCGTCCCACGCCCGGCGCGTGCGCGGCGGCGGCAACAAGAAGAAGTCGTACACCGAGGGCTGGGTCGAGTTCGTCAAGAAGAAGGAGGCCAAGGCGGTGTGCGAGATGCTCAACGCCCGCACCATCGGCGGCAAGAAGGGCAGCTACTACCGCGACGACCTGTGGAACCTGCTGTACCTCAGCGGCTTCAAGTGGCACAACCTCACGGAGCAGATCGCCACGGAGAACGCGGAGCGGACCAGCCGCATGAGGGCCGAGATCAACAAGACCACCAAGGAGAACAAGGACTTCGTCAAGAACGTGGAGAGGGCCAAGATGCTCGACGGCATGCAGGCCAAGGCGAAGAAGCGGAAGACGGACGATGGTGCAGAGGTCAAGGTGCGACAGGGGGGCTCGCGGACGTTCCAGCAGGTGCCGCTGGCCAAGAAGAAGGTGGAAGTGGAGGATCAGCCGGCGGACGTGTCGCGAGTCCTGAGCAAGATCTTCTAATGATATCACATGTTTATTCCCCCGTCTTACGTAGTAAGATACTGCTCGTCGCTCTAGGACGTCATGATAATATTAGCAACCTTCGACCTCGTTGGTCCTAGCACGATCGGAGTGGATCCCTGCCTTAGGTTCGGTGCATGTGCCCCGCGGCGAAAGAAAAAAAATCGAGCCCGATAAGCCTTGGGGCGCTTATCAAGCAGCGGGGCAAACAATTTTCCCACTCTCTTCTTCCCGTTGGTGTGAGAGTCACGCATCTGTTGCAATCAACACACAAAACCACCACATCAAGACCCAGGAAATACGTCGCAAACATGTCGATGGATCTTGACGACCAGCCGGTGTCCATCGCACCCAGCGCCCACGAGCAGAATATCGCAACGTGAGTATCCCGCATCTGCGAAAGAAAAAAAAACCCCCCCCCGCAGTTTTGTCCCATTTCCCTTGACCCCTCCGGCTAACGCGAAGCCACTCCAGTATCCTCTGTTGCAACTGCGGCGCTCCCATCGATGGAACCACGGCCACCCGCGCTCTCTGCTACGACTGCATCAAGCTCACCATCGACATCTCCCAGGGCGTCCAGCGCGAAGCGACCATCAACTTCTGCCGAGACTGCGACCGATGGCTCATGCCCCCCACCAGCTGGATCGTTGCCGCCCCGGAATCCCGCGAGCTGCTCGCCCTCTGCCTCAAGAAACTGAGGGGCCTCAACAAAGTCCGCATCATCGATGCCAGCTTCATCTGGACCGAGCCCCATTCGCGCCGAGTCAAGGTCAAGCTCACCATCCAGGATGACGTCCAGGATGGCATGCTCCTCCAGCAGAGCTTCGAGGTCGTCTATGTCGTGGCCTACCAGCAGTGCCCCGAGTGCGCCAAGTCATACACTGCCAACGTCTGGCGCGCCGCCGTGCAGGTCCGACAGAAAGTCCTCCACAAGCGAACTTTCCTGTTCCTCGAGCAGCTCATGTTGAAGCATGGCGCCCACAAGGACACCCTCAACATCAGGGAAGTCAAGGACGGCATCGACTTCTTCTTCTCCCAGAGGAACCAAGCAGAAAAGTTTATTGATTTCCTCAACTCGGTTGTGCCCGTCAAGGTGAAGTCCTCGCAAGAGTTGATTTCCATGGATACCCACACCTCCAAAGCGTCATACAAATTCACATACTCGGCCGAGCTGGTACCGATATGTAAAGACGACCTGGTCGCCATACCCATAAAAATGGCCAAGCAAAACGGCAACGTCAACCCTCTTCTTCTGTGTCACAAGATCGGTACCTCCGTCTACCTGTTGGACCCTCAGACTCTCCAGACCGCTGACATCAGCTCGGCAATCTACTGGCGTGCTCCTTTCCTGTCTCTCGCGGATACCAAAGAACTCGTAGAGTTCATTGTCATGGACATTGAGCAGACTCAGACTCAGAAAGGAAAGTGGGTGCTCGCCGAGGCAACAGTTGCCCGAGCCTCCGACCTGGGAGTAAACGACAAGACATATTTCACGAGGACACACCTGGGTCGATATTTGCACCCCGGTGACTCCGTCATGGGATACCTCCTTTCTGGATCCAACTATAACAATGGCGACTTCGAGGCGATAGAAGCGTCCAACACATACTCGTCGGCCATCCCCGACGTCGTGTTGGTGAAGAAGCACTATCCCCGCCGCCGCAAGAACCGCCACAGAAACTGGAAGCTCAAGCGCATGGGTAAGGATGAAGGCGATCTTCTGCCCAAGAAGGCCGACCAGGACCGCATGGACCAGGAGTACGAGCAGTTCTTGCGAGATGTCGAGGAGGACGAGGATCTCCGCGCTACGCTTGCTTTGTACAAGGCTAAGGAGAAGGCCGACTTGGATGCGATGAGCGTGGCGGATACGGAGGGAGAGGGAGATGACGAGGCTCCTAGGGTTGATATGGACGAGTTGCTGGACGACTTTGATGAGCTTACCATGGGAGAAGCGTAAAGCACGCATGGGACTCACAATGAAAAGAAATGATTTTACTTTTGCTTGAGGCCTGATTTTTGACCAAGCCAAACTGCGTGAGGTAGATAGTGTAAGCATACTTGTGTTATTATGAGTATCGTGGTCGTGAATTCGTGAGTCCCTTCACATGAATGATGGGATTGTATCGGGCGTTGGTTTCTTTGGATTTGGATGGCCTTTCTGCTCGACCGTACGGAACTGCTCCTTGGACTGTTGTCGTCGTGTTCTTCGCTTGTTAATACCAAACGGGTCATCATCGTCGTCGTCGTCGTCGTCGCCATTTTCGTCGTTCTGTCTTGTCGTGTGACTTCCCCGGGATGGCCCAGCTTTAGCAGGGATGAAACGAGATCGATGTGCACTGAGGGCAGGTCTGCGATTGTCCCTTGGGCTTGAGTCTGTAGCTTTAGGAGTGCTCTGAGACCAAGTCATTGAGCGGGCTGGTGCCGCTGATGGAGTTTGAATGACGCGAGTTGGCTTGATCATCGGTTTTCTTGTAGGCGTCGCTGGCTCGTCGTCGCTGCCCTCGGTGGTATCATCATCCATTCTTGGCAGCCGGCGCTTCTTCATCGACGAAGCCCGCTGCGCCGAGGCTCGTGGGTTGGACGGGCTGGACATGTTTGGCTGGAACCCTGCAGCCGCTCTTGTCGTCGTCGTACCAGCCGGGGCGGCTGAAATCCACTTTGTCTCTTTCCTGGGACTCTCCATCAAGCCCTGCAAACTAGTGGGCACGCGCCGCAAATCGGTCGCGCTGTCACGGCCTCCAGTCCGTAGCACCTTGCGCTGCCTCGCGATCAGACGCGCATTATCGTGTCGTTGTCGCGCGAGGAGCGTTGGGGTGCCGACGACGGGGCGCTCGATCTCCCTGATGGTGGCCGCGTTCTGAGCCTTTGCCAGGCTCTTGAGCCGGTTGTACTCGGCGCGATGGAGGTGGGTGGTGAACTGGCGGGCAATGTTGACGAGCTCATCCTCCACCATGCGGTAGCGGTCATCATGGAGAGGGCCGGGGATCATGAACCTAGGGCATAGTGTGAGACAGATGATTCAAGACTAGGGAACGAGAGGGGAACCTTTCGACCGGTACTTCCGGAGGCGGTGATGTGGAAGGGCTGCGAACGCCATCTAAAGAATGTCAGAGCGTGATATAAGGTGCTTGGTTGGAGACGGTTCATACCTTCGGAATCAAGCACGCGTTCTCGACGCGCCTTCTTGAATGGCGTTTGAGGCAGTGATGGAGGCGCGTCGGGTAGCTTGGGGGAGCTCGCAGCGGGTATACTGGGACTCTCTTGCTTGTGTGGCTGCGTTCGTTTGAGGCTTGGACTCGCATTAGACGTCTTCCACGGGAGACGGCGTGCCATGATGCGGATAATCGGCGCATTGTCGTCGGTGAGGTGGGGGAGTGAGCCGTGCAAGCACTGTCTGGATTGAACTCGGATGGTGAACCCTTAACGTTATAGGACGGATGACCCCACCAGGCAACAACCGCCCTTACTACCTAAGGTACCTGATAGTACCCATACCATAAGTCTTTGCTGACAGAGTATCATAGAGAGAAATTAAAATTGGTTATAGGGGGAGAGAAATCGAGGAACCGTTCAATCCATTTTCGGGGTGGAGTTGTTGATTCACGTTAGCTATCAGCTCTACTGCAAGATTAAGAAGGCAGCCTGTAGCAATCTAGACTAAAACAGGGAATGTTGAACTGTGCACGCGAAGGGAGTCATGTGCTTTTCTTTCTATGAAGGGACTTTACCCAGTTCAGGTCTTTGCGGGGGGGTCTGCCAAATACCTATTTCAGGCTCTGTTGTGTGGACCACTGCCCGCACATCATGTTGAGTAGTATTGCCATCTAGAACGCGGGCCAGGACTACTTTGAGTCGAGTGAAAATGATTCCACGAACAGCAGGGGCTACAACTTGGTCAAGTAAGACAAAGAGAGATGAAGTCAAATGCACGTCAGTGATTTGTTCAAATTGTGTTTTAACTTAAATGCATACTTGGTCCTCTTCTGTTCCTTGGCTTTGTGAGGCTGACTACTTCTCTTATACTGAGGCGTGGGGACAGATTACAGAACAGGGCCAACAGAGACGCGGAATAAGTCCATTCAACAAACTCATATAGTTCTAATTGGTTAGATATTAATAAGAGGCTTGCATGCGCTAGTATAGAACTGTCAATTCGATACAAGTATGCCTTTAAGGGCACTCACTCGCCCACTCGATGAGTCCGTCAGATTATAGCGAACACCAGTGCTAAGTTTAATAAGACGGACTTGATAGCAAAGGTCCCTAATGTACGAGAACAAACAAGGCTCTATCCTGCTTGTGTATGTCACTTGCGAGTTCCTTATCAAAAAATTCACATTTCCGGAGACGTCGGGTTAAAATATTGGGACAGAAACCCGTAGACTAAAATCGATCGGGATTCTACTACCAGTTTCGGGACTCAAGTCCGGCTGTCTTCAACCCTTCACGCCCCTGCCCACCCAAAGACGATCTAGCCGTGGGGATTTTGCATAGCTTATCCGTCAGAGACAAATGGAGAAAGCTTCATTCAAGAAAAAGCAACGCCCAAGCGAACAGTCACCCTCCACGTGGGAAGAACGACGCAAGGGATGATCCCACACGGCGCCTTATCACGCTTGCGCAACACCATCAGATAAAAAGCGCGTCCGCTTTCCCCCCTCCCTCAAACACGCCCCCCATGCAAGGCACCGCTCTTATCTTGCAGTGTTTTCCAATCACAGCCACGCAACTGGTCCAGCGTCAGCCGCAAAAGAAACTACTTGGTTTGGTGTAGACTAGCGCTCTCCGTCATCGGCTTGCTCACCGTTGACCCGTTGCGAGTGGATACGGGGAACGAAGGTGTGTGCGTGATTCCGTCACGGCCTTTCACCGATTTCCCCGCCCCGGTCTTTCGGCGAGTGTTGCTTCCTTTAGGGCATGGGGAGGAGCTGGGGAAGTTTTACCCGATTTCTCAGATGGCCTTTTAGGGAGCGGATTTACATAGTCTTTTTCTGATGCGTTTGCGTGTTGCCGCCTCTGTAGCTATGGCACCCACCAACTCAATTAGCCTCTTTAAAGACTAATCTACACGCCTTTCACTATCAAAACACCACAACTCTGGCCCGTTACCCCATATCTCCAGCACCCCTAACCGTGCTCCCTGTCTCACTTCCTTTCTTCCTTTCTTCCTCCCTCCGCTCCGCTAAACGTCTCCACTCCCTTACCTTTCCCTATGCACAACCTCCCTTCAACCGGACAAGGTCCCCCCTCCACCGCCACAACTCGTGCGCCTCTCTGAATCCGGACATGTGTCGGAGACGCGGGAGTGGGCCCTCCACTCCGTCCCCATAATCTTCTCTTCTGCGGGGGAGAACAAGGACGCCGCCCATGCGGGGTGGGTGGGCTCACCATTCCGTGTGGGGGATTGATTCCCCAGACACGCGATCACCTTGGAGAGTTTTTCCTGTCCTTCTCTCCCTGGTTTTCCGGCCCAGAAAGGGAAAAGACACCGTCACCCACCACCCAGTTGGGGTTTCCGGTTCATCTAGAATCCCCCGCGTGGCACGCAGAAACAGAGCCCGAGAACGCGAGGTTCCGCCGAGACCCGACTTACGTAGCAAAAACCACATCAACCTGGCACACGGCATTGCGTCAGAAGTCAATGATCCATCGCGCCCCTGTTCGTAGCCCTTTTTCCTGCTCTGCTAGGTAACTTCCAAACTGGGAAGCATGCTTTTACGCCTTTCAAGCGAGATCGGAAGCGGCCCAATCGGGAGCGCTCCACACCCGTTCATGCTCGAACCAAGAGTGGCGCGCCAAGCAATGCACATGTAGCTGGAAGGACGCTGCCAACGATAGAAACACCACTCGGAGGGTTGGAAGTTGGAGAAGCAAAAACATCAAGCGGAAGAAAACTGCGAGTTGCCTCGAGACAAGTAGACATCATATCAGGGCATGTTTATTATGTAGAGAGGATCGTCCAATACTTTTCGTAGAGATCCCGCCATAGGTACCTACTAGGTACGTAGGTGAAATTGACAGTTTCCCAAACGCCAAACCGGGGTCTTGTAAGTGACCTCATGAGCTTATACAAACAATCCAAGCAAGCTTCATTTATTCCGCCGCTTCCGCCTCCCGAACAACCTTGTCGACTGCCTTGGCAAAGTACTCGACGTTGCTGTCGTTTAGGCCAGCCATGCTGATGCGACCGTTCTTGGTCATGTAGACGTGAGCTTCCCCTCGGAGCTTCAACACCTGGGCTTCGCTCAGACCAGTGAAGCTGAACATGCCAATCTGATCGGTGATGTGCTTCCAGGTGCCGGGAGTTCCGAGCTCTTCCAACTTTGATCGCAGGGCCGAACGCATGGTGATGATGCGGCCAGACATAGTGCGCAAGTTCTCCTCCCACTCGGAGAACAGCTCAGGGTCGTTGAGAACGGTGCTGACGATGCGCGCACCGTACAGAGGGGGATTGGAGATTTCTGATCGCTGGAGAATGGCCAATTGGGAGCCAATCCGGGTAATGGTTTCGGTGGCATCCTCAGCAGGGGAGGTGACGGCGTGGAAGCAGCCAGCGCGCTCGCCGTAGAGACCGAAGTTCTTGGCGAAGCTCTGGGCAACGACGAGCTCAAAGCCCTGCTCGATGAAGTAGTGGACAGCCCAGGCGTCCTTGGCGAGGTTGCCAGACGCGAAGCCCTGGTAGGCGCAGTCGAAGAAAGGGAAGTGGTTCTTCTCGCGCATAATGGCGGCGATCTCAGTCCACTGCTCTTGAGTAGGGTCGACGCCGGTGGGGTTGTGGGCACAGGCGTGGAGTACGAAGATGGAGTGGTCGGGAGCGTTCTGGAACGCTTCCTTCATGCCCTCAAAATCCAGACCCTTTGTCTCCTTATGGAAATAGGGGTATGTATCGACAGGGAGGTTGACATTCTTGAAGATCTGGTGGTGGTTTGCCCAGGTCGGGTTCGACACGTAGACTGTGCGGTTGCCCTTGTAGAACTTGGACAGGAACAGACCACCCAGATGGACAGCGCCAGTTCCCGAGATTGTTTGCAGCGAAGTCGCACGGCGCTCCTTCAGCGCAGGGGAATCGGCGCCGAGGATAAGGTCGGCAGCCTTGGAGGTGAAGCTGGCGATACCAGCAATGGGAGCGTACTCGTGGTTGAGCTCAGGGTTATTTCGGAGGATCTCATCAGCCTGGTGACGCATGCGGGGTCAGTACAGGTGCGCAAAAGTTTCTAAACATAATCGTGGCGGGGCATTGGGCAATTGGGGCAAGATGATGATGGGGCTCTCGTGTAAATGGCCACATGACTCGAAAAGCGCCTGTCGACGCTTCAGGAAAGCTCAGAGGCAGACCTTCCCGAGAGATCCGTGTCTGCTATGTTTCCAGAGGAAGAAGCGGCGGGGATGTCTTAGTTCGCAGAGGGGGATTGGAGCATGCGACGCGCGCGGGACACGGGATATGCGACAAGCAGCGTGCGACATGCCACAATGCGACGCGGCAGACGGTGAACGGTGAGAAGAGGGAGAGGAAGAGGATTCGTACCTTGTGTACTACGGGCAGCACCCAGGGCTTTGCGTTCTCGTCTCGGTAGGCACCGATGCCCTAGCGAAGGAACAACACTGGTCAGCTTTCGCATCGCGACAGAGAACAGGAGAGCAAGAGGACAGGAAAACAGGAACAGGAGGGGCAGCTCTTTGCGTTCACTCACCAGATCGACTTTGTAGGGACTCTCATCGGCCCTGTACTCCCTGGCGAGGCCGAAGAGAGGATCCTCGGGGGCCTGGGGCACGAGGTTGGCGGGAAAGCTTGAGACAGCTGGAGGAGAAGACATGATGGCGGACTTGAGATGATGGGCAACTTGGTTGAGTCGAGAAGAAGGGGAAGAAGCAGAAGACGAGGTCGGTGCCATTTTATGAGTCGAGGTTGAGTTGGGGAAAGGGACTTGCACGTTCGTACTGGCACTTGCGTTTGTACCTTTACCTGTCTGACTCTGACGGGGCTCGGGCTTGCTGGGCGACGGTGTCATAGTGGGCTGCGGCCCTGAGGACTTGGGGGCGCGTCGGGGCGATTAGGGGGGTGGAGGGTCCCTGGAGCGCCGTCTCCGGTGGCCTGGGTGGGGAGAGATGGAAGCCCCAGAGAGGGGGGGGGGGGGGGGGGCGTGTGCTGTAGGTTTCGAGATGGGGCGGGAGGTACCTGTGTATCTTTCGGGGAGGGCGTGTCGCGCAGGCAGACGGGAGCGCAAAGGACCCGATGGACCTCCTGTGAAGGTACCTCAGAAAGGTGGCAGGTGAGCGAGCAAGCTGCAACAGCGCTGCAAAGGAGCTGGGGCTGCAATGGCCCAGCGAATGCCCTTGCAAGGCGAGCTCTCAGATGCTGCGACCAGAGGTGGCAGTTGCGTAACCTGGATTCTGGCCTGATGCAATTGGCCAGGGATTGGACCAGGTCGATGCACGCGGGCAAATTGGGCGCCGTTGTCCCGGACCAGTGGAGCGCTCGGGGCAAGGGGCTCCCCGAATTCAGCAGCTCTGGGGAGCTCCGGTGCGACTGTGAAGCAAACAATGGATGGGAAGTTGAAGCGGGTTTTTTTTGTTTGGGCCCCGAGGTGGACAAGGTGGGCAAAGGTGGGCTCACTCTCACCGGGCAACTGAGCTTGCACGATGCGTCGTCCGTGTCAGTGGCTCCCTCCGCGCGGAGTGTGACCTGTGGATTGACCGTCTAGGCACAAGCTGAGGACGTCAATGGCGGGCTTGGAGGGACGACCGGGGGTCCGGCGCCGAGGTGCAGGGGACCGGGGAAGTAAAACGAGTCTTCCAAAGCAGCACCGGTCAAAGCTCAACGACACCTGATTTTCTAGTGTCTGGTTTGTATGGCTGTGTTTCTTGATAGGTAGATATCTGTTAGGTGGCATCTACCGCGCATAAGTTAGATACTGGTTGGTCTAACAAGCCAAAAAGACGTGGAGGGGTGAGGAGTGCGAGACGGGGAAGCGCGGGACGGGGAACGGGGGGACGGGGCAAAGTGGGGAGGGGACAAGCCTGCAACGGACCAAAGGCAACTTTGAAAAAGTTTCTTCGAACGGCGTTTCCGCTTCCTGCTTCTCGATTCCTTTGAGCCCTACTAACTGCGCAGTGCGGTGGGACGCCAGGAGTACTCGAAGTGGACTGTGGACTGTTGGGCTGTGGATATCGGTGTGGGCGTGTGTAAATATGCGTGTAAGGTACTTACTGACTTGACTGTGTGTCCTTTGTCGGCGGGTGTGTAAGAGCGTGGGTGTGTAATGGAGGATTCCAAGCAAAGCAAGGTACAACTGACAGACCGGCAGAGGCAGAGCTTTTTTCTCTGTTCTGTTTCGAAAGTCTCGTCTCGTCTTGGTTTGAAAAATGTCCTGTCGCTCGCTCCTTTGCCTCACCTCCGCTTTTTTACCTTGTTTCTTTCTTCCCCCACAGATGCAGATGCGAGTCCTGGCTTTTTAATGTGTCCCCTCGGCTGTCATCGAGATCGCCCAGTCTACCGCTCGCGAAAAGCTTGTGATGGGGAATGGGGAAGCGAAGCGAATCTACTACACGGGCGGGGGGGAGGGGGATGTCGTCAGACCGAGGCTCCCGGATCGCGCTCCTGACCTGTGCTTTCATACCTAGGTAGAATGGTCAAGGTCTGGGTCATGGTATGCAGATGGTGTCACGCGGTGGACGGATGGATCTGACCGAGCCAGTGAGTTTGCCAAGCAATCTATCTGTTGGTGTACTTTCGTGGGTGGTGCAAGGTCATAATTCTTCCATCCTCGCGCCCAGTACTCTATCTACCTTCCCCATAGACAGACCCTAATCTCGCCTCTCTCTTCTCCCGTCTTGCTAGCTCCTGCGGACATCACCTGTTACATCTGATCTCATCTGATCTGGCGACTCCGGGTCTTGACAAATTAATGCCTGATTCCGCAACTTACTGATTAGACGCACTACAGACACACAAGTATTCGTTACCAGTACTTCGCACTATTAATAATTGTCACAGACCTCTCACCTAAGTAGTTTGCTCCCTAGTCTAGTATCTCATGTACCTGCTTTTCGCTGCTCCGCCATCCTCTTCCCTGTCCCCGTCCCCGTCCACATCTCCATCCATCCCCAAGAAAATGCATGCGTCCAGACCCCTTCCACCTCGTTTCTTCTTTCTTTCCCTTCCCCCTCCCTCTCCCCCTCCCTCTCATAGTACACACACACACACACCGTCCGGCCCCGTCCCATCCCGCTTCATGCACCTCCCGGTGCCGGCGCCCCAGCGAACCCCGTTACGGTCCCGTCACGCCCGTCACGGGAAGAGCAAAAACACACGCTGAAATGCACGGTTGGGTAATAGTCGAGGCCCGGCGTCAGCACAAGGAGCTGCCGTCGCCGTTGCCCCTCCGACTTCGCCCGCGCCCAAACATAGCATGACGCTTCTTATTTGTCGTATGATGGACCGTTGCGAGGCTCATCCCATCCCCTATAATGCCAACGCCCCTGAGGCCTTTCAGGGCTTTTCCAAGAGGCCCCGGCGTCGGTGGTCCGCACCTCGGACAGGTCAGTTCTCGCCCAGTCCTCAAGTCCACCTTACACGCCCCCCCTTCTCGGTGCGGTGCCAAGTCCTTCCAGCGTCATGGGTTCGAATGACTGTCGGACTATGCGCACGGCATCGCGTGTCCTTGCATGTCGAGAAGGATTTTCGGCATTCCCCCCCCCCAGAACGCCATCTTGCTTGCTCATGCATGATTGCTTTATTGCGTACTCTGTGCCTCGTCGGTTGCACGGTTCCGAGTATCGACGGGAGCCCGGCCGTCTCCACCTGTGAGTGAACGGCCGGGACCACCATCATCATCATGTCTTTTGTACGGCGTAGTGGGAGCCCAGTCCACGCCCAGCCGACCGAAATCCCACAAGTCCCACCTCCTTCACACGCTGTTTTTAGGGTACGATATGGATACAGTTGCACAATATGGTCACACACATTCCCTCCTTCTTGATCAACGTTCGATCTTTGCGCGCCGAGCCCACCACGTTCGCCTTGCCCTGTCCACACTCATCAAATCTCAAATCACCAGATCCCAGATAACCAGGAACGCGCACAACCCACTCGCTGCAAAAAAGGTGTACCGAGCCGTGCTCGGCCGCTGCGTCGCCTTCTTTAGCTCTTTGTTACCCCCACCCACATTGGCTGTTGTCGACACCGAGTCTGTTACCAGCTGCTCGATATGCGTAGACTGCGTGGCTAGGTTGCCCACCAGAAGCGATTGCAGTTCCGCAATCTCTAACAGTGACTTCTCAGCAGTACTGGGGTTATCCGCAATTAGTTTCACACTGCGCACCATAAAACAGGGTGGTGTTTATAGCAGCATCCAGGAACCCCATGTGGATACATCTTACGTACCTGACTTTTTCCATACTGTTCCCGAGATGCTTCATCATGTCCTGATTCCCTTCCTCAAACATCTGTATCTGGTCCTCTGTGAATCCTTGGTTCGAGGTCTGGGCGTCATCGGACGTATGGATCTGTCCCGCAGGCGACTGGGAGGGCCGCCGGGCAGAAGGAGCATAGCTCGCAAGGCTGCCGGGAGGCACCGCTTCCGACTTGGACAGTTGGCTGTTGTTCTTTTCCACCACACGCCTCAGCCGAGTTTCCATCATGGCCTGCTGCGTCCGGCAACACAACTCCAACCAATGTCGCAAAAACCATAGAATCCCGTCCCGGTGAATGCCAATCGCCTGTGCCCTGGCCTCAGCTGTGGCGTGCTCCTCCGTCTTGTTGCTGGCGATCCCGCCGGATGCCCATGATCCCAGTGCCCCCAAGCCCCTTCCGTACTTCTTCTGGAGAATAGCCGATTCTGTTTCCCGTCGCAGCTGCTCGGCGTCGTCGAGGGCCCGGATGCTCGAGTTCAATTCCCGGATCATCTGCTTCGCATTTGCGTCGATCTCCTCTCGATCTCGATCCGATAGTACGCGTGACTGCCCATGAGCGGACGGGCTATGCGATTTTCGCGGTTGTGCAGTCGAAAGGTAGGCCTGTCTAACGTCTTGGAGTTCTCGATGCAGGGTGGTGATGTGGGAGTTCTGCAATGTCAGGGTTAGCTCAGTGGTGGCGGAGAGGAGAGAAGAAGAAGGGGAAACGGACAATGCGGTGCGCCTCCTTCAGAAAGCCGTCGATGGCGTTGAGGGTGACGGGTTTCCTCGTCGTCGGCACTTTGTGTTGCCGGAGTAGCTCGTTGAATCCGATGGTGATGTCCATGGCGTCCAATGGCGTCTGCGCCGGGCCGGTCCTTGGAGGGTTGCACTGAGGAAGAGAAATGCCGGGAGCGCGGTTGATCTCGAGATGGACTTGGATATGCCGGGCACGTCGCGGCTTTATTTGCTTGCCTTCGGCTCAATGTTCATGCATCTATGACGAAGACCGAGGCTCTGGCCACCTTGCCGTGATGGAGCTTCGATGGTTGAGCAGTTACGTCGGGGCTCCACATCCAGATTAGTCATACCAGCAACCCCAACCCACGCCGTCACCAAGGGATACTACACAGCTTGAGTCCTCCTCCTTCATCATCACTATGTGAGTTATGTCTGCTGTGGGGTTTCCCATAAGCTCGAACTACACTACATCTACCCGTCCAGAAACCAAGAAGAGTGTACTTCTCAATTACCGTGTCTGAGCACTTACTCCCTTGCTAAATAATTGAAGGTCACATCGCTCAGACATTCTACACGACAGTTTCGATCCTAGATGCACTCATTGCTTACATTGTCTTATACAAAATGAAACCAATCATGAAACCCAGTTCACAAATTCAGTTAGCTGATATACATAATGGAACCGCATTCTGGCTCTGTCTTCCGGAGGCTTGCCGTCCGCCGATCGGGCGTATCCCGGACACAAGCGGAGGCATGGCGGAGTGGGTTCGCAGTTCGTTCCGAGCCGCTGCCGAGTCCTCAACTCGGGAATAAGCCTTGGCAAACACGGAAATACGATCCAGAACCTTTCACCCATTTCGCTAGCAGGTCATCACATTAATTCAGAGTTTGTTCTTGTCTCTTCTTGGTTTGCAATTGCAATACGGTAGAAGAACCAGTAACCCTTGACGCTCAATTCCCATCCTTGCAACGGCGACCTACTAGAAGCACCGTCCTGAAAGCCAGAAGGTGAATCTAATAGCAAATCCATGAGACATGTAGGGCGATACGCTTAATCAGGTCTATTCCAGTGATATCAATCAACAGCTTTCTCAGCCCAGTAACTTCCTGATAGGCTGTTGATAATCCAAAATGGTCCAACTTACATTGTCCTCGAAAGCCAACCAGGGGGGTTGGAAGATGAGACTTGGTTGTGGCTGCACATCCGTTTTGCTATGGCAGTCTATATACTTCTCTACCGTGGCCACGATGTCTAAGGATCCGGATGTTTGTTATTCTCTGACTAGTCTGGCCGTAGCGTATACTCTGATCCGTCAGAGCTAGCCTTTGACTATCTTTGGCGATCTGACCAATATGGCCGGCCGAGGACCTGCGTACATTCCGACGTTCTTCATCCGTTTAGGTCTTGCCACATTTCTTCAACATTAATTCCTAAGTTCATACTATCCCAGATAATTACCAAACTACCCTCAGCAATTGCCAATTCCTCCGCCAATTGAGAATATGATAGGCCGTCTCTTGCGTTCCTCAATCGTGTTCACCAAGATACTCGGTCGGTAAGGGCTATAAGATGATTTGTCGATTTCGAAATCTGAACAGATGAGCCACTGTGTGTGGGAAAGAGAGCCCTTACGTTCCTTACTGCCGTTATCCATCTCCCTACACTTCGTTCTCGTTGTCGTGGCCTAGGAAACTCCGTTCAAGAGATTACTGATGTGATGACCTCCATTTCGGTCTCTGCTGTCTCCCACTTGGGAGCAGATAGTTATGCGCAGTTGCTGCCCACTAATCTTCCTCATCTCGACCGTATGTGGGTACAACGTGGACATATAGCACTATTACTCATAGTTACCACTCATTGAACATGAATGGGCTCCCAAGGTGATACCTCGGCTGCACTGTCTCTGGTTCCTTCTTTTCTCGGACCGGGTGCATATGCGTAGCTACTTCAGTGCTTTGAATACTCGCTGATGATGACTGCATCGGTAAAACATCATATGAGATCGTGTAGGGTTTCTGCTGCCACTCAAACATAAGACCCGAAAAATCGGCTGCTTCTTGTATAACTAAATCTGGCATTGATGCTTTATCCGAGGTCAACAAATAGCGGCGGGGACTGAAAGACCACCAGAGCGACGGGAGCACTTGGGAAGAAAGGATGCGACTTACGCCAACATGAGTTACGATGTACGCACGAGTCAAATTAGCATGTACCCAGCTTCACCTACAGATGTTGAACTTAAAAATCCATGTTTGGCAGTTGATAGTATTAAATAATGTAATCGACTCATAGTGCTGCTACAGCATGGTCCAAGAGCTCCCTCTGAGCTTCCCACATCAACCAATCCGACCGTGTTGTTCTGTCAACCGTATGTTAGCAAACATGAAGCGAAGACTCGTGACCAGGTCGCAACTTACGGCAGCAATCCCATCGCGTTAATCTTCCAAAGACCCAAACCAAGAGCCAGAATCTGCATTGCCACGTACAGAGCTTTGACCTGAAGCATCTGTCCCGAGTTGCTCGTCGTTTGGAATCGCTCAAAGGCCTGGTTTGTGTTCACCAACCCCATCAACGGGTTCTTGAAGGCCATAAACACCATCATAATGCTGAAGATCTGCAGTGAGTTTCCAGACATGTACATCATGATCGCTGTCATGGGGAGACCCTTCACAGGCGCTAGCGCAACCTCCCATGCCTTCTTGAGCTTCAACGTGTCCATCTCTTCGGGGGTCGGAGGCTTGCGCGGCGAGGCCTTGGCTTCTTTGCTCTGCTTCTGCAATGGGTGTTAGTGTTCTGTATATGGATGCGCAACAATCGGGCAGCGAGGCGTGCCTTGGAAAGGGTTGCGCCGGGACCGTATCCGGGAGGGTCCGCGATGCCAGGGAGCTTCGTCTTCGGAGGAGGGGGCGATTCGAGCTGGGCGACCCAAAAGGGAACGCCGGACTTTGTGGAAGACATCGTTTCGATTGATATGGATCTCAGGCGGAGCTGTGGGGTCGAGATGGTGCGAGGGATAGCGGGTTGTCGTCGTCGTCGTGTAGTTGCGAGAAGGCATGTCGGCGTGGTGTTCGTTCGTTGCGAGTGGCCCACTACCATGCAGTGGCGGCGGCGCGCAGCCGGACCCAGCAGTTTTTCCGCTTGATTGCACCTGAGGCGTCAACGTCCGTCACCAAGCGTTATCGATAGCGCTGTTGGGGCGACCCCTGGTTGCAATTTGGCTTACCTCAGTTGAGCTCCCCTTTCCACCCCCGAAGACGCCGACGCTCAAGCGGTAACGAACGAGCAACGATCCCGACGACACTCGTCTATGTCTCCGCGACGAAAAAACAAGTCGGACGGCCGGTAGCGACAACACAACCCCGAACGCGACCGCAAAACGCCTGACGATAACGCATCGCTTTCCTCAGTGGCTTACATCGCGGACACCTCGAGACGCGCATGTGACGTCCCCCTCCTTCCACCCTCTACGGAAACCTGGAAACCTGGTGCTGGACACGCATCTCGTCCAATTGGGTGGGCAATCGCGAGCACCGACGTGACGTCTCTAGGCCAAGCGTGAGGGGTTTGCTTGTCTCGACGGCGCCTATTCCGCATCCATCATCTGTCGCTTGCGTGAGGACATTCCCCGTCGCGACGACGGTCCGTAGCAGTACAAGTACGACACCATGTCGAGCTCCGCCGGTGGAGGGGACTCCAAGCTGTTTGCTCGGGTAAGCACTCTGTTCTTTATCATGTCTCAGCCTTGTCGGACGTGAACCCCGCCGACTTCCCATCATTACTTTCACAACTGCGATTCCATTCATCTTCCCTTCGTCTTTCATCTTCCTCTGCTCTTGTCCCTGCGGCCGGCTCCGGTATCGCAAATCGTTCTCCTCTCCCCGGTCGCCCTCTCTTCTTCCCCTCCCGCTCCGATGTCTCGGTCGATACACCTTGGCCCAGCGACGCAATCCCAGAAATGGCCGCCATGTTTCTCGCATACATACCACCGCCGACAAGTAACGTGTGGCTAAAAACTCCACAGGGCAAGGTAGCCGAGCTACGCCTCGAGCTGAACAGCGGAGGAAAGAAGGACAAGAACTATTCATCGAAGAAGATTGCGCTTAAGAAGATCGTTGCCAACATGACCATGAGCAACAATGACATGGTCGCTCTCTTCCCCGATATCATTGGATGTATGCACATCCAGAGCTTGGAAATCAAGAAGATGTATGGAACCGACCTAGTTACCTCTGAGAAGTCATCGTAGGCTGACAGTGAATAGGTGCTTTCTTTTCTTGGTCAACTACGCTAGGATGAGGCCCGAAATTGCAGTCAAGGCCATCCCAGTGCTAGAGCATGTAAGTCCTTCAAACTTGATGGAAAGGATAACGCTGACGCGCAACAGGACATGGAGGACCACAACCCACTGGTACGGGCACTAGCTCTGCGAACAATATCGTATATTCACGTGCGAGAGTTTGTTGAAGCTACTGTTCCACTTGTCAAGCTCATGCTCAAGGATGGCGACCCGTATGTACGCAAAACTGCTGCATTCTGCGTTGCCAAGCTTTATGACCATGACAGACATATGGTGGAGGGCTCAGACCTGATTGACCGACTAAACGGGTTGCTCAGGGACGACAACCCTACCGTAGTTGCCAGTGCTTTGGCCGGTTTGATGGATATTTGGGAACGCAGTGATGCTATCAAGCTCACCATCGACTACAGCAATGCTTCCAAAATGGTGGCGATTCTTCCTGATTGCTCCGAGTAAGTTCCCTGATGCAATATAATGTATAGACGTTTCTGACATAATGCGCAAATAGATGGGGCCAGACGTATATCTTGGAGGCTCTAATGTCCTATGTCCCGCAGGAATCAGGAGAGGCGGTTCTCTTAGCTGAGCGAATATCGCCGCGTCTCTCGCACTCCAACTCATCAGTTGTGTTGACCTGCATTCGAGTCATTCTCTACCTGATGAACTACGTTGCCGATCAGAAACAGATCGCGGCACTTTGCAAGAAGCTGTCGCCTCCCCTCGTCACCCTTCTCGCCAAGGGACCTGAGGTGCAGTACTTGGCTCTTCGCAATGCACTTCTGATTCTCCAGCGACGGCCTGATGTCTTGAAGAACGACATCCGGGTATTTTTCTGCAAATACAACGACCCTATCTATGTCAAGGTTACGAAGCTGGAACTCATCTTCATGCTTGCTACTGAAGACAACATCGACGAGGTCTTGACTGAGCTTCGGGAGTACGCCACGGAGATTGATGTGCACTTCGTGCGGAAGGCGGTGCGCGCGATCGGCAAGCTTGCCATTAAGATTGAGCCTGCGGCCAGACGATGCATAAACCTGCTTTTGGAACTTGTTGCGACCAAGGTCACGTATATTGTACAGGAAGCCACCGTCGTTATCCGAAACATCTTCCGAAAGTACCCCAATCAGTACGAATCCATTATCAGCACTCTTTGCGAGCATCTTGACTCCCTTGATGAACCGGAGGCCAAGGCGGCCATGATTTGGGTAATTGGGCAATACGCCGATCGCATCGAGAACAGTGACGCTCTGTTGGAGGACTTCTTGTATTCATTTGCTGAGGAACCAGTCGAAGTACAGCTGGCGCTGTTGACGGCGACCGTCAAGCTATTCATCCAGCGTCCGACCAAGGGGCAAGAGCTTGTGCCGCGTGTCCTGAAATGGGCCACGGAGGAAACCGACAATCCTGACCTTCGAGACAGGGCCTACATGTACTGGAGGCTGTTATCCACGGATATGAACGCCGCAAAGAAGATTGTCATGGGCGAAAAACCGGCCATCACTGCCGAGTCAGAGAGACTTGACACCACGACACTGGAAGAGATGTGCCTCAACGTTGGTACCTTGGCAACGGTATATCTGAAACCGGTGCAGACTGTCTTCAGATCGGCGCGGCCGCGGAAGCTCCAGGATTCACCGGCTCTCCAGAAACGAAACGTTGCTCCGGCCGGGGACAGCCAGAAGAGCCTCAGCATGTTTGGCAATGCCTCCCAGCCGACGGACATTGACCCTCGAAACAGACAGGCTATAGATAATGGGCAGGCCAATCTAGCTCAGGCGGTCAACGATGCGGATGAGTACTTCTCAAGCCTCGGCACGCAACAGATGGCATCGATGAACATTGATCCGGGAGATGATGTATTCGGGGGGGGCAGTGGGGATGGAACGGGATATGTTGTCAGCGCCCACGCACCGCAGGCTGTGCTCCAGCCCACGCAGGGCCAGGGGAGCAACGGTGATCTACTGATGTTATAAGTAATGATGGTCTAGCGATGAAGCATTGCAGAATATGAATCAGGTTCGACGTAGTTCAAGAGTAGCCATCGGTGGTCTTCTCCGATGTGTCGTGCGCCACCCTGGCCCCGAGCGTCCTCCTACTTATGCAGTCCTATGCACTGATATGCGGTCTCCCATTCGTGCACACGGTTTGAGGTCGGGTAGTATCACGCCTCGTACGCTCTAGTTGCCCTCGTGCCGGAATCTAGACAGTCTGAGGGGGAGCGGTTGACTCGTTTTGGGCTGGTTCCAGAACTCTATCCCGGTGCGCAGGGCATTTGTGCCTGAACAGCGTCGCAGCGAACGAAGATGGGCCTAAGCAGGGACTCTAGGGAGGGAGCAGGGCGTTTGAGACTGCTCGTCCACGGTGTCTACTCTAGGAAGCAAATATTGGTAATTATTGACCAACGCACAGGCAGAGAAGAGAACCCTTGCAACCCTGGCCGGCAGGGTCAAAGATGGTGTGCACTTCTAGATGCCGCTACGGAGACAATCGTCAAGCTCAGCCAACGCCGAGGCTTCTAGACCGACCGATTTGTCTGAGGTCTGCATCGTCACGGTGCGGGTGGACGATTTTGGCGGTTAAGGTATGCTGCCGGTGCGCCAAAGTTATAGCAGATGAGGAAGGTATGCAGAGCGTGGAATGGGGCCCTGTGAAGCTGACTCCTGTGGTTCTTTGGTGGTTTTGGTTTCTTGGATGGATTGCCTCCATTGCTTCGGAACGCCTTTGTTCCAGCGCCAGGTGTAAGTACGTTACAGTACAGCACCCGTAATTCTTTGCTGTTATCGAAAAGATGAGGCTAGAGTTCATCTCCGGGGCGGGCCAATAAGGGCCCATCGGGCAGTTCATTCATTACAGCTTTTCTGGATAATTGCCTAGACGTTCGGCTTGTGTCCTTCCCGCCCCCTTTAAAGTTATCGCACATGGAGGCCCTAGACTACAGCCTATAGGCTCCCATGGTCGGTGCGGGAGACGACGGCCCAACGTAGCCTGCTGGTCATAATGACACCAGAGACCACTGCGCGCGTAACCGCAGCAGGGCCAGCCGCCACAACGCAGGGCGAGGTGGCATGTAAGACAGGGCGCCATTTCGTGCGAGAAACATCCAACGCACAACGGTGAGAAAGAAGACGGTGAGAAACGAAGACAGAGAGGCAGAGTCCCGGGAATGAGGGAGCCCACCGGAAGCCGTGACGAAGTGCCAGTGCAGTTGACACTGTGCACTTTAGGCGAGGCCAGGCCCGAGTCGACGAAGCCTCTTATGCCTGCCAAAGGGAAATACAGTGCGGATACGGCCGCGTGCAGTGGGTAGGCGGCCCGTCCGGATGCCCTTCCCCTTCGGGCGTGTGTTGCACCGCGGCCGGGCATGCTCCCGCCCCTTCCCTCCACGGGCTGTCTCCATTGTTCTCGCCGCGGTGTCGTACCGCCGTGCTGCTTCGTACTGGGCGAATACCGTTACCCTACCCAAGCCATTGCACAATCACTGAGCTCTTGTCCGTCTCTCTCTCCCTCTTGCAACCATTCAAATTCGATAACCCCCGAGGCCATCGTGGGCGCAACAACACTGACCGAAATCCCTGCCAGTAATCAAGCCTCTTTCTGACGTCTCAGTCTTTTTTTGTTTTTGTTGTTTAAGTCTGCCATTCTTTTTTTTTTGGCCGCCTCCGGGAACCATCGTTCCTGTCCCCGGTACGGCTGAGTAGCGTCCCTGTCCCAACGGAGGTACCGTCAGAACCCTCCGATTCTTCCTCACAACGTGACGACTCGGGCCAATCATCACGATACATCTCAGAGGCCAAACGGAGAGCTGCAAAAAGCCAGGTCAACACGCCATTGCTTTTTCTTAACGGTGAAGACGCCCCTACTGTTATCTTTTCTCGTCAGTGTCGATCGTCCTTCAGCTTGCCCGTCTTATTCACACCGTCCGGCTTGTCGACTTGCGGGTCCACCCTCTCGTCTCGCCTCCCGTCTCTCGCCTCCTCTCTTCCTTGATTCTCCTCGGGCAAAGCTTCCAAATACTCCACCAAGAAGAGCCCACTGGAGCGCCCACTGGCACCGTCTTCGCCCAGACTCCTCCACCCTTGGTCCCCACGGCCCAGCCGCCAGCCAGCCTGCCTACTAGCCCTGCGTTGCGGTCGCTTTGCGTTGCGTTGCGCTGCGCTGAGCTGCGTTGCATCCAATTGTCTGAGCGAGTCTCTTGTCTGGCTGACAATCCTCCGGCCTCCCCCCACCCCCGGTTTCCCGGCCCCCGGCCTAGCAGACGATCCTCCTCGAGAACTTGACGTCTTCACTCCCGAGACCTTTCAACGTCCAGTACCACATTCATTCAAACCACCGACCTGCCATCCTCGATCCGCGATTCCGCCGCCGAGAACTCCCCCCTCGACGAATGAATTAGGCCACTTCGTCTCTCACCCCGTCACTCGGTCAATCTCGCGTGGTGCAACCGCCACCCGTCCACCTTTCAACCCCCTTCGCTGGCTTCCAAAATGTCGGCACCTACGGATCCCATGCCCAGTGGTGGCAAGATCGTCTCCGACGAGACTTCGCGCCTTGATCAGCCCAGGGATGCAGTGCCCATGGAGAGCATGCCCCAGCCAGCGTCAACAGTCGCCCCCGTTGCCCACGATGCCGATAAGACCAGCCTCCACAAGGATGGGACCAACCCATCATTCTCTCCCGTCGTTCCATCCTCATCGGAGTCGCCCGAACAGTCCGACCTCACAGCGCCCGCATCTCCCAAGGGAAAAGAGAAGGAAGACGCTCCTGCGCCACCAGCCAAGGAGTCTCAAGACCCCGTCATGGCTATCGGTCCAGCCGTCGACGACATCAAATCAATTACGCCAGGCGGTGCCGACGGCCCAGTCTGCAACATTACTCTACTCTTGACGTCTGGCAGCCGTCACCCATACAAGATCGATGCCAAATACCTCAGCAGGAGAAATGTCGACATCCCCGATCAAACCGAGAGTGGTCAGCCCGACCCTTTCAGCATCAGCATCTACACGCTGAAGGAGCTGATTCTACGAGAGTGGCGAAGCGATTGGGAGGCGAAGCCAGCAAGCCCCAGCAGCATTAGACTCATTCATTTTGGAAAACTATTAGACGATAAGGAGCAACTCAAGAGTAAGACATTCCATTCGGTTGGATTCCTGGCCGTCGTATGCTGACCCGATTACCAGAGTACCAGCTCAGCACGGAGAGCCCCAATGTGGTGCATATGAGCATCCGGCCCCAGGATCTCGATGAGGAGGAACCGAAGTCCGGGAATAAGAACCTCGCATCAGGTGGTAGTGACGGCCAACGCCAGCGAGGAGGCGGTTGCTGTGTGGTGTTATGAGCACCGTTTCTATTGGGATAGAAGCGATTTTTCTGAAGCGGAACAGGGCCTGGCCCATCGATATTCGAGCGGTACATAACGCCATGCGTCTGGCCTTGTCGAACTACCTCCGACGCGAGGAAGCGTGTCCGATAACACTTGGCTGGCTTGAAGACCAGCCTATCCTCGAGCAACTCCTTGCTTGACCCTCACTCTCTTGTCTCTCTTTTTCTTGGTTTATTGTCTGACACAGGAGAAGCGAATGATGGGAACGACTCGTTGAAGATGGAGATATTGGAGTCTGCATCGGCGTAACATGTATAAATGTAATTCTTTGTCTTTCGGTACCTCTGCCTCCGGCATCGGCGTCGGTGGGTACGTCTATAGCAGGATAGATGGCATTCATATTGCTGTGCTCTACGCTTTTCACATGTGCCTGCCTTTTCTTCTGTCTTGAGGGCTTGATACGGTTGTTGGTTTACCATGCTCTAAGGTGTATCGATGTTGTTTTACATTGCTTCCTGATTCCCTCTTTCCTTCTGGTTGGGTATCGGCATCTACTGGATCTTGAGCTTCTTCTCCATCTCGTCGTGAATACCAGCAACGCGCATCGTCTCATCGCCAGTGTAGACGTCCTCCCAGGTAATGGTAGCCTCACGACCCCTAAGGATCTCCTCGTGAACACTTGGGAGTCCACCGCCGAGGGCAATAGGGCGCCACTCGCCGTCACGGACGATCTTGAGCTCCATGCCACGGCGGACGGGCTCAGCAATGCCAAATGTGCGTCGCAGGGTCTCCATGCGCATGGCTTCCTGGGTGGCCTCCCAGTTCTTGAGGCGGGCCTCAAGAGGGTGGGCGGAGACGGGGGTCGAAGACTTGGCGTCGTAGGGGGAGATGCCGACGCCGTGGCGGAGGGTGTCGTGGACGCCGGGGGCGGAGGGCGCCGAGGACGAGTGCGAAGTGTGAGAGAAGGTCTGGGAGTTGGTGTTGGCGGGGATGATGCGCATCGACTAGATGGCGGTTGGTTAGCCTTGCGGACGACGGATGAAGGAGGGCGAGGGCTGGAGCTTTACCATCTTGGCGGTTGGGGATGTGGGTTGGACGGGAACGTGTTCTGTTTTGTATGTGTAGAGGATCTCGGGGGGTCTTGCGGCCGGTGCTGCGGGCTCGTTGAAGGTGGTGGTGGTGGACTAAAATTGACGTTGATGGAGTTGCTTGCTTGAGGTTGACGACAGCTCCATCCAGGCTTAGGCAGTCGGACAGCCTCGCGTCGAGAAGCAGCTGGAGGTGGTACGTACCTTTCGGCTGCTGAGTACTCCGTACCTACTAAGAAAAAGGTACGTACCTTTTGACACCACATCTAGAATGTGCTAAAAGCCGACTATCACTGAATCACAACCATCGTCATACTTGCTCCGACGTCGGTTCATTATCCACCAAGACTCAACAGCCTCGCTTCAGCATGATCCCCCCAGACCTCGTAGACACTCAATCGGCACCATGAGGCCCCTCACGACCCGCCCGCCCATCATCCGCATCGCCAATGGCACCTTCTACCGCCTCCATCCCAACGCCACGTCGTCGCACCCGAACCCCCCGCTCTTCAGCGACCTGAGCTTCGAGCTCGCCTCAGCTTCGTCCGCACCGCGCAACTGGTGTATCGTCGGGCCATCGCTTTCCGGGAAGACGACCTTTCTCCAGGCACTGAGGGGCCGTCTCCTCTGCGATCCGCCCTCTGCCAGGTCCTATCCGTATCTGTCCACTGATGCCGTGCCTAATCGGCTGAAGACGCCGCACAGGGCGATTCGGTATGTGGGCTTTGATGCTGAGCAGGGCTCCGGTAGCTTGGGTGGGAACGATGTCACGTCCGCCTACATGTCTGCGCGGTATGAGTCGAGGCGGGAGATCACAGACTTTTCGCTGCAAGATTTTCTCTTAGGCAACACGGAGCTGAACCCGCTCCAGACGAAACCTGACGACGACGGCAGCATCTCCCCGCAGCTCCTCAACCGTGTGGCCAAGGACCTAAGACTTGATCACCTCCTTGACCTTCCCGTGACCTTCCTAAGCAACGGCCAAGGCCGACGCGCCCGCATCGCCCGAGCCCTACTCACCAAGCCCGAGGTGTTGCTGCTGGATGAGCCCTTCATGGGGCTGGACCCTCCCACTGTGATGGGACTGAGCCCGTTGCTGCAGTCACTGGCGGCACAGGCCAACCCGCGACTGATACTGAGTGCGCGGCCTCAGGACCCGGTGCCGGAGTGGGTGACTGACCTGGTGTACCTGAGGACAGACTGCCAGATCAGCTCCATGGGGCCCAAGGAAGTGGTTCTCGACGGCTTGAAGAAATATGTTCAGGGGGTTCGAAAGGGTGGGCTCACAGAGGATGAAAGACTTCCCATTCATTCATTGGTTGACATTGGTCGTGTCTTGTCGACCAACTTATCTACAAATGCGAAGGACTCAGATCAGGCCGGCAAGCAGGCCCTGCACCAGGGCGTCAAGCCTGTCAATCCCAATGCTGAGCCTCTCGTGGAAATGGACGGGTGCAAAGTTCAGTATCGTGGCAGAGTCGCATTAGGAAACTGGACGCAGCAAACTGATGAGGGTCCCAAGGACGGTTTAATATGGACGGTTAGGCGTGGAGAACGCTGGGGTGTCTTTGGCCCCAACGGATCGGGAAAGACTACGATTGTGTCCCTTCTCTGTTCGGATCATCCACAGAGTTACTCTCTGCCTATCAAGCTATTCGGACGGTCCCGTCTACCCGAGCCCGGTTCCAGCGGACGGCCGCTTACCTTCTGGGATATTCAGTCCCGTATTGGCCACTCAAGTCCTGAGGTTCACCAGCACATGCCCCGCCGTTTGACGGTGCGACAGGTCATCGAGAATGCGTGGTCAGAGACGTTTGGCGGGAGGCCCAAGCTGGACGGCGCGGCTCGGAAAAAGGTCCAGGCTGCGCTCAAGTGGTTTGCGCCGGAGCTGAACCCAGAGTACGTATCGTCATCGTCTCATGAAGGCCTCGCCTGGGCAGATGAGTACCTATTTGGCGGACTATCATTCAGCGCTCAGAGAGTGGCACTGTTTATCCGATCGATGATCAAGAGCCCCGACGTGGTGGTGCTCGACGAGGCCTTCAGCGGCATGGACGACGCAGTGCGTGACAAGTGTACGCTGTTCCTCAACGAAGGTGAGGCCAAGATGTACCGGAGCGAGGAGATTATCGAGAGCGAGGCATCTCGGTCAGGAACCATCAAGGTCCCAGGCCTCTCTGACGAACAGGCGCTGATTTGCATCGCGCACATCAAGGAGGAGGTGCCCGACTGCGTAAGGGAGTGGCTATGTCTACCAGAAGCAAACACAAAACAGCCAGCGAGGTTCGGGCGGCTAGATGGACCGTTGGGCTTGGACGAAAAGAGATGGCAACAGGTTTGGGGATTTTAGATGGAGAGGTGGGTTGTCGAGTTGACGATCAGCTACGACACGACAAGTTAGTCGGGCGCAAACACACATCTAGGATACAACTGCAAGGTAAAAGCCATCCTCTCGAAAAAGAAGGAGATGCATCCATGGTCTGCGTCTCTTTATCCACCATGACCCTGTTTGCTTTATCCTGCTGCCTAGCCCAAGGTTGAAGTCCATCCATCTGCATCACGGGCTACGTAGCGCATCATCGTCTTTCTATTATGGGCATGTAACCCAGAACAAGACTGAGGATCGCCTCCACACCCGCTCCCTAGCTGCTCCCTACGCAGATTGCCTTGCTTGAACTTTACTTATCGCAGCTGCGCCATGGAAGTCGGGGCTGATCAAAAAGTGAGAGTTCGTGTTAGTCCAAAGTAGCGGCGGGTACAGTAGCAGTGGATGTAGGGATGTGAGTCCGAGGTTCCAGTTAAGCTTATCCGACACGTTCCGATCAAGAGCATCCCCTTAATTCCAGGGATTCTGTCAGCTTGGATCCTTCGAACACTCTCGAGCTCCATGTTCAAAGACCACTCACCATGCTACCTTCCGTTTCGACACAGGCCTTGCCACGGCATCTCCCGTGAACTAGGTAAGCAGTCCATAGAAGGATTTTCGTGGGGCATCGTTCTAGCGCACGGCTGGAAAGGAAAGAGAAGCGTCCATCCCCATCTCGTCAGTGGCCAGCGGTACGAAGACGGGGCCCGTTCGTCCTTCATCTAGCCCTACGTCACACGTTTTGCACTGCCGGGTTTCGGTTCCTGCGCCACGGAGGAATCGTTGTGATCGGCGTGGTTGGATATAGCGTCGACAAATGAGCCCGATGGGGATGAAACCACGTCTTCAAGGCTGATCCCTAGTCGGCTCACGGACTTGCAAAAATCGCCCGGTTGTATGCCATGACAGGAGATCTCAACCTCCTCACTGGCTGATACACGAGAGCGCCCCGCCGACGTCTTGTTTCAACCAATCTCGAGGGAATCAGCCTTGTATGCTTCCAAGTCAATGCTCAGCACCCGTATGCTCCATACTGCGAAGGATCTCAAAGGATTTTAACCAAAAGTCTAGCTCGCATGTGGCGATCGAGGACGGTTGTGGAAGGCATCATTGTGAAGGATGAAGGATGAAGGGCGTGATGAGCAGGAGAACGCAATGCTATAGCATACACCGTGGAGTAAACGACTCATCAGTCCATCATGGCCCTCCATATGTATATAAGACAGCTCACACCTACAAGATAATAGCTTTCTATTCCACAGCCATCCAACAAACATCAGAAACACATCTGCCCAGTTCTTTGATTTCCCGCCAACATGTTCATCTCCACCGTTCTTCAGACTGCTCTCTTTGCCCCCACGGCTCTTGCCGTGGCGATTCATCTGACCTTGGATGAGGCGACTGGCAAGCTCGTTCCCCGAGTGGAGCAGCCCGACGGTCCGTGGATCAACGAAGCATGCTTCAACCCTCTCACTGTCAACGAGGGCGAGGTGAGTGTCTTCTAGTTGCTAGACAGTTTCTGTTTCACTAACACGCATTCTAGAAATTCTACGACTGCCCCAAGAAGATCGAGCAGAAGGAGTCTCACTGGTGCCCTGTCGAGACTAACAACAACGTAAGTAGCGAGAACTCGCAGAATACTTCTAAGTGCTAATTAGTGTGCCCCAGTGCGAATCGTACTGCGAACAGAGCCTCTCTTGGAACTATGGCCGTGAAATCCCTTTCGATAACAGCCGCTGTGGCGAGGGATCTCACTGCCGTCTCGACGAGGGCATGTCGGTGCAGGTCGGCCAGACGACCACTTTTGGTCTGCAGGTTGGCCAAGGAGCCTTCACACTAGGTGCATCCTTCTCATGGTCAGAGAGCAAGACGACCTCCAACAGCATCATGCGAGAGAAGCCGGCCGATCACCTCGACGACTGCGGATACTGGACCTTCATTCCATACATGGTAACGTGAGTCAAGCTTCGCTGTCCCCTTTCGATCCGAGCAGAAACACTGACTTGCGAACCAGCTCGTGCGGCATCTCCTCCAAGGCGGCCGTCCACGAAAACGTAGTCAACAGCCGCTGGTGCGCCGACCGCGTGGACAAGGAGGAGTGCGTGACGTCGGTGTACCAGACCAAGGCGGGAGTCGCAGGTGGAGCAGCAGTCTTCGTGGCGACGTCGTGCGAGGACGGCGACAAGCGGCTGGGCTTCTGCAAGCAGGACGCCATCTACCTGAAGCAGGGGGTTTCGGTCGACGAGCGCGTTCACCTCGACTGGCGCGACGCCTGGAAGGACTGGGACTCCGCCAACGGCGTCACCGAGACCGCCAAGTACCAGTGCTCGCAGGACAACTGGCCGCCTGCGTAGGCGTTGACGGAATGACGGGATGATAGAAACAGCGAATTACAAACCAAGTGGGATAACGAGATGCCTTTAAATTGTAATTGGAGTTGGAGTTGTAGTTGGAGTTGAGGTTGTAGTTAGGTTGAGTTAAAGTTATTAGCGGCCCACAGTGCCAATTGCACCAAGTTATTGCGCAATTACACTCAGCCGCCACTTCCAATTCATCAACCACCGAGACACTTACTTCATCTCACATGCTCCAACTTCCTCCTCTCAACCTCTCTCGACCACACCAACGCCAAATCAATCGCCATCATGACATCCCAGCTCCACGACATCGACGAAGAAGGCCTCACCTTCCGCGCGTGCTGCGCGCCCCTCGCGTCCCTAACTGAACCCATCGATCTCTCCACGCTCGAGTAAGTCTATTGCAACGCTTTCCACGCCTCAATCCCCCTAACGCATGTATTGCTGCATGTCCTGTGAGAGTGATGGAGGCTTACGCGCTGTCATGCAGTGAGAGCAGCCGTTCTGGCTGGTGTACCTTCTTCCAGTGGCCCTACTTTGGCCCTCTGCTCGTTGAGAACGAGAGCAGTGATGCGCGCGACCACTGCGCCAACGAGAGAAGTGCGTTGTTCCTTTTCCCTGTCTCTAATTTACGGAACTGTCTTCAAGCGCCAATTCCCGTCAATCTTGTTCTTTCAGATACTCGTCATTCAACTCAAAGCAATCACATTCACCTCGGCTCCGCTCTAACCGTGCGTCGTTCTCCAGCCTTCCTCTCATACCTCCGCCTCTCCGTTTACATGGCAGTAGTTTCTATTGCCATCACCCTATCCTTCCACTTGAAGAACGAGCCCTCTCCGCTGGAGCTGCGTATGGCAAAACCGCTTGGCACCATCTTCTGGGCCCTGTCTGTCATGACGCTCTTTGCTGGCGTCGGCAACTATATCAGTGAGTAACCCGCCCTCCTCTACTCCGTTCGACCCGACAATGGAAAATGCATGTCTAATCGAAGGGCCAGCAACTGTCAACAAGTACAGCAAAAGAGCGGCGATTGTGCAGATTGGATGGAAGACGCACGCGGTAAGTACAAGCAGCATCGGACATTTGCTAATAGACTGACACGAACGTCCAGATCTTAAGCATCACGGCAGTATGCATCATAGGAACATGCATTATACTGCTTGTTATCGCCAAGGTCCGCGATGCAAGCTCTTCATAATTCAAACTCAAAGACAATGTTTTCAATTCAATTCAATTCAATTCAAGATCGCTAGCGCCAGAGCCACCAGTGCCCATGAAGATTCACTCTCAACCATGCAAATGATATAACGCTATTCCAAACCAAGCCCAACCCCCTAGGTCTTCTATGTATCCTTCTTTTTATTCGTACAAAACAGATCACTGGCTGTTCTATCTGTCCGTAGCCCCTCCTCTTCCTCCTCTTCCTCCTCTTCCTCTGGCACTTCGCACTGGCCAACCTCTCGACGGAACTGTCGTGCATGCTGATGCGCAGCTCTGTGAAGCTTATCGAGCGTCGTCAGCCTCCCTTCCCAAGAGAGAAGTGGCAGATCTTTCAGGGCGATGGTGTCTCCGCCTTGTGGCAGAGTCGTCAGCATATCCACTTGGGAAGCCGGGTCGAACGCCAAAGTTGTTCGGTCCGCCCTGTCATTCTCATCACCCTTTGCAAGGTCGTCATCGCCAATGTATTCCTCGGGCGTGTTTCCGAGATCGCTATGTGATCCCATGATTACGTTGGTCGTCTCCTGGCTTGGGTAGAGTGTCAAATAGCCCCTGAGGCGCGAGAGTTGCAGTGCAAACTCCAGCCAAGCTGGGTAGTCCTTGCTGACGTCCTTCTTAGCCAGCATTGCCGGCGTGTCCCCTCTAGAATCTTGCGCCGTAAGCAGTTGCGACACGTAGCCATGTAGTTCCATCCATTTTTCTCCGAGAAACAATGTAGCATCGCTACTCGGCGTCTCCCAGAGGAACGGACTGGGTGGTTGTGCAGGCGTATCCTTATCAGGGAAAACAAAGGGAGTAGTCGCATCGAGATGGGTGGTGGGTGATTTGAAGCTGATACCCATGATGTTATCACTCCAGTCCCCTAGGACGGAAGTGCTCGAATACAGTGTGTGTAGGAGAGTAAATTTGACATCTGATTTGGTCAATAAACTTGAACTCCATCACATTGGTGCCCAGTGATCTTACAGTGAAAAAACTGAGGTGAGACCTCAGTATGAGGGGCGAGAACGAGGACATGAGATTCACGAGGCCTAAGTGGCCAGAAGGACTCCAAAAAGCGTGTTGAGCTCTCTTCTGCCGTCATCTTTGAGCGTGGGATTCGGTGGCGGAGAGATACCATATTCAGGTGAGGCAGCTCGTTGTAAGCCGACGATGGCCACTTGAAGTTAGCGAGGGCCTTCTCCAGGGGCTTCTCAACCTCAAAGGGAAGCTCAACAGTGAGGTGTGGGGCAGTCACAGCACTCATATCGGCACGCCCAAGAGAGTTCAGGAGTCTTTGCAAGTTTCCGGAACCAGTGGCCGGCGCTTGGATTAGAATGTCAAAGTCTACCCGGTTCCAGGCTAATAGGTGTAAGTCAGGGGCCGGTGCTTCAAGATATTGGTTGACTAACCTGACAACGCCGAAGCATCGAGCTTCGTGATCCACTTAAGTCGAGCGCCTGGCTTGTCTGGAAGCTCAATGAGGGCAGACTTTGTACTACGGATTTGGTCTCGGAAGGCCCTCCGAAAGTAGTCCTCCTCAGCATCGGTGGAGTCGATGATGACGGCCTGAGGGTGCATGTAATTATTCATGTGTTCTGAGTCGCTTGATTGATTAGAAGGTAATGGTTATTTGAGTGACGGACAATCTTACGAAGAGCTCGAGCAGACACGAGCCTCATCCTGATCTCGGTGGAAGTGGCAGGACTATCTGGGCGGGCATCTACAAAGGAATTAGGCAAGAGTTCACATAGCGTCAGGGATCGCGCATACCATGGAGAAACAACTTGCAAGAGTCGTCGATCCCATTAATCTCAAGGAGCTCCTTCAACGAGATGGGGCTCCTGCTTGCCAGAGCAAAATGGACGTAGTTCGCGTCATGCGAGGCCATCTGGCAAGCCATGGGGAGCAGCGTAGAGGCGCTCCGTAAACTGGCGGTAGCGAACAAGATATTTCTGTTCCTTTCGATGCCGCCTCCTGTTCCCGACAGCAAGCGCAGCGTCTTGCCGAGATTGGGGAAGTTGATGGGCCCGCTGTAGGTCCTATCCTGCTCGGGCGTGACTTGCTGCTTGCGCGGCGGATTGAACCCTGACGACGAGCCCTTCTCAGCTGGGCGATCGGTCGGGCCGGTGGGGGAAGATGGAATCAGGCGGTAGAGGGCGAAGACGAAGAGGATGCAGAAGACGGCGTATGCGACCAGGCGCAGAGCGGCGCGACGGCGAGGAGCGCGAGTAGCCTGCCATTGGGCGGAGAGTCTGGGGTGGCCTGGGGTACCAAGGTCGTCGTCCTTCTTTGCCATTTCCTCGTCGCCCGGCCAGAGACGGGCCATGGTCCTGCCTCGCGGGGGCACCATTACAGGCTGTGGTCGATTTGTAGGGGTCGAGGCGGAGGAGTCCGTCGTCTGGTCTGGTCTAGCTCGTCGGGGTTCGCGATGCCGGTTGGTGGGAGTTCCAGCGCGGACGGGCAGTTACATGGCGGCCTCGGTAGAGTGCTGTGCAGTCGCGAGCGTGGCCAGGGGAATCGCACAGCGACTGCGAAGGCGCTGATCGGGGTCGTTCGTGGGTGGGATTGTTTGTGGGATTACAGGTGTAAGATGGATGATGGTGGACGGAGTGGAAGGTGCAGTAGTTGTAGTCGGCTCTCAGGAACAGCGTGGCTCGCACAGAGTGTTACAGTGTTACATGGAAGCTCCAGCGGCGTCATAGCCCGCCAGTGGCTTGGCTAGCAAGGTACGGAGTAGTAGGCCAGGGTACATTGTGGGGAGATTGTCTACCACTTTTATTATCTTACTAGGGGGGTGTATTCGTTCGTCTTGTCCCGATTTGATTTCATGTTGTTTTACTACCTACCGGAATAGTCTATTTTATTATTGGTAAATGACTCCAATCGAGCCTTAACTTACGCCTGTTTAAATATTGTCTACCTGTCTTCAACCAGGAATGGATCGATGTCTCAACAGCGTTTTAAGACCCTGAAGCCATTCCGCCCCACATGCTGCAAGGAAATTGAAGGGTTTCGTCGTTCCTTCACATTCCTGCCGCATCTTGTTTGCAATGTCTTCAATTGACAAGTCTTGTTTAAGCGGTAGTTTATATACTTCTATACGTTCTACTTGTTTTTTTGTCAATTCTATAACAGGGAGGGCATGAGGAAAATCATCCGCCTTGCGTTAAAGCATGAACCTTGTGTTTGAAGTCTGAGATTGATTGTCTACCCTGCATCAAACTACGATGAGAGGTTGAAGTTGAATTTCAACATGCCGTCATGACCAAGTCCGCAGCTCCCTCTGGGCTTAGCTTGAAAGTGATGGAATTATACAAGAACATCCGCCTATTCAAATACAACTGTATCCGTACTGACATGGCATTCTAACTGCCCCACGGGCGTGTGGCGCAAAACTTACCTCCAAGCCGGGAACCACTCTGGATTTCTTTCCGCCGTTGTGCTTTCGTGGTGGGGCACGACACCAGAAAAACGTCTGAAAATTCCCAACCCACCATAAACGCCAACTCACATCACGAACTAGAAAACATATTCACACACACACACACACAATCTCACCACAACATTTCTGCTTCGTCCTAAAACCAGCTCGGGGGGGTTTTCTTTCTTTTTTCGATAGAAAAAATGGCAAAGTCTCGCAGGAACAGAGGCAACGCCGCCCAGCGCAAAGACCCCATCGCAAAACCCGTCAAGCCGCCGTCGGACCCAGAGCTCGCCGCGCTGCGAGAGCAGAAGATTCTCCCCGTCATCAAGGACTTGAAGAGCGCCGATCCCAAGTCCCGCTCCGCCGCCGCCGCCGCCATCACCAACATCATCCAGGATGTCAAGTGCCGCAAGCTGCTTCTGCGCGAGCAGGTCGTCCACACTGTCCTCACACAGACTCTCACTGATGCCGCCCTTGAGAGCCGTGCCGCCGGCTGGGGCATTCTCCAGGTGCTCGCCCAAGAGGAGGAACCCGATTTCTGCGTCCATTTGTACAGACTCGATATCCTCACTGCCATCGAGTATGCAGCCAAATTGGTATGTCAAAGTCTTAACCGTTGGTCTTATAAGAACCCCTGCTAACCCCAACAAGGTCTCAGAGGCGCTCTTATCCAGGGACGCTGAGTTTCAGAAGAAGTCAAAGACAGAACAGGCGACAGTGCTAAGCATCGTCTCGTCGCTGATCTCCCTTGTGACAGCTCTGGCCGAGGCTCAGGATGATATCCTAGAGGCCATTGCCCACAATGCCACCATCACGCGCTTGCTCTTCCTCCTCAGCTCCAATGAGTTCTCACACATCCCCGAGGTGGCATCGCTCCGGACCGACACCCTCGCCTGCCTGATGATCCTCTGCGAAGACAACAAGGATCTCGCCGAAAAGATCGTTACCTGTAAGGCGCCTCGCTGCTACGAGTGCATCCTGTCGCTGCGCGAGGAGCCCAGCTGCGACGGCGTCCTTGCCTGCGGCGTCCTCCATAACCTCTTCGCTTTCCTGGAAGGCCAGGAGGTAGCCCTCGGCGCCGACGACTCGCTCCTCATCCCTACCCTCTCCAAGGCCATCGGCTCCTACCAGCCTGGCCAGGTTGCCACGGACGCCACAGGCTGGGCGGACCCCATCGAGTGCCAGCAGCTGGCGCTGGAAATCCTTGCCTCCATTGGAACGAGCCTGAACGCCTCTCGCGGTGACGATGCCACGACTCCTCACCCCGGGGCCGAGGACACGAAGGATGACGAGATGGATGACGTCGAAGCCGACGCTGACGACGATGCAGAGGAAAACGGATCTGATGCAGAAGGCCCCGATGGTGAGGGCGAAGACGACGAAGACGATGAGATGGACCAGGATGAGATGGAAGCCGACATGGACATGGTAACGGGCGCTGACGAAGACGGCGCACAAGACAACATCGACGACACCCCCGTCCTCAAAGCCATACTCCAAACCGCCCTCCCCGAGCTCATCCGCATCGCCTCCCTCTCGCCCAACGAGGACGCCAGCATCCGCCTCCAGGGCCACGCCCTCTCCGCCCTCAACAACATCGCCTGGTCCGTCTCCCTCATCGACTTCGCTGACGCCCACAACGCCGCCGTCCAGGCCGCCTGGCAACCCGCCGGCCACGCCCTCTGGACCCAGGTCATCGCCCCCATCCTCGCGACCGACACCGCCGACATCACCCTCGCCATGCACGTCACCAGCCTCGCCTGGGCCGTTGCCCGCTCTCTCCGCGGCGGCGCCACCCCGCTCGCTGGCGACGAGCACCGCCGCTTCATCGCCCTCTACCAGGCGACCAAGGGCGCCGAGGCCGTCCAGAACCCCGAGGATCCCTTCCAGGCCCTCGGCGTCAAGTGCATCGGCGTCCTCGGTCAGTTGGCCCTCGACCCGGCCCCGACCGACCGCAACCGCGAAATCGCCACCTTCCTCGTCACCCTCCTTGCCGGCCTGCCCAGTAACACACCCGCCGCCGACGCCGTAGAAGCCCTCAACCAACTGTTTGACATCTACGGCAACGAGGAGTACGCTTACGACCGCGAGGTCTTCTGGAAGGACAACTTCCTCAAGCACCTCGAGGACGCGCTGCCCAAGGTGCGCACCACGCTCAAGGCCATCGATAAGCAGAAACAGGCAGAGCTGCGTCTGCGGGCCGATGAGGCGGTGCTAAATCTGAGTCGTTTCCTGGCATATAAGCGGAAGAACAAGCCAAAGGCGTAGGGACCGGGGAAAGGAAAGGAAATAAAAGTAATGAAACATGAACGATTGATTTTTGGAATATGTAATAGAACGCCTTGATTTGAAGGATGTTTATCCTCGTAATCGTCCATTTTGTGTGCGCTATGCTGGATCCATCTCATTGTTCGTACGTGAAAGCTAGATTGGTTTCTATTATCCCATCATGACGCAGCCAGAACCAGATTCACCAGGAAAACAACTACCATGGCACATGAGCCAAAAAACAGTGGTGACATGACCTCCCCTTAACACCTCTCAAAAACCCGATACAAACCCTTCAAGCTCGCCACCTCCAGCACGCCGCTTTCCATGAGTGACTTCGATGCCACCAGTCTAGACTTGAACGCCGGGAAGAAAAAGTTTTGTACAGCGTACCGGATGTGCTGGCGGCGCGTCCGGATATCCTCCGGGATATCCTCCGTGCGGAGACCCTCCTCGTTTCCTGGTAGGGCTGGCATCGGCTCAGGGACGTACAACGTGGCAAGCTCGCGGAGAAAGGTTTCGAAGCAACCCTTCTCATCAGTCCAGTCAACGTGGGGTCCGAGGCGAAGAAGGAATCGGGGGAGTTTAACAAGGGGCGGAGTATAGCCCTTGATGAGGAGTGGTATAGAAACAAGTTCGCCCGCAGGAGAAATCTCGAGGGAGAAGTACTCTTGCAGCATCTCTCGACGCTCAATCAACTGATTCGCGACCCGATCAACAAGGGCTTCCACGTCAAAGTCTTCGTCGGGAGAACAGATGTCGTTCTTCTCTACCTCGGCAGCCATGCGGAGCAGCTCCCGCAGGTCTAATGAGGGTGTGAATCGGATGGTGCCAAAGTTGCCAAAGTCAGTGAGTCCAAGTTGGTAGAAATATTCATGGCAGGTGTGCCCGTAATCAATCAGATACAGCTTGACACCTCCTTGAATGGCTGCCAAGCGACGCTGGTCGTCAACCACTCCAACAAAGGTATGTGAAGCAAAAATTTCTGTCAGCTCATCGTGCATGTCGTCGCGAACTTCTGCTCGCAGCTGCTTCACACTGCTGAGCTTGCAGGGAACGGAGGCTCGATCAATGATCTCGTAATCGATGCTCTCGGAAACGGCTGGTGCCTGTT
Organism: Neonectria faginata; assembly: GCA_030864175.1. Lineage (NCBI taxonomy): Eukaryota > Fungi > Ascomycota > Sordariomycetes > Hypocreales > Nectriaceae > Neonectria > Neonectria faginata. The sequence continues at coordinate 3,651,533 of JAULBG010000001.1, read as the reverse complement.
CTGCGCGATCCGTGGACGCCGACGATTGATTGGTGGTATCGGCCCGAGAAAACATGGACGTTATTTTTCGTTCAGCCGTATCTGTCCGTACTAGGTCATTCGAGTTCCGCCTTGGTCTCTTAGTCAAGGGAGTTGATCGGCCTGGGGTACCGTCATCGTCCGTCCGTAGAGAAGCATCGACCGCCTTCACACCAGGCAAGAGAGTCTGAGTCATGAAGGTCCGACTTGTGTCTACGGCAGCAAGTTTGGTTTCAATGTGCTCGCATATCGCTTGGATGATCTCGTCCTCGTTGAGGAAATGGACCTCCCTTTTGGTTGGATGGACGTTGACATCGACTCGAGCTGGATCAATCTCTAAGCTCAGGTAGATGAAAGGATGGCCTTGTTTCGGCAGGAAATTCGAGTAAGTCTGCTCGATGGCCTTCTTGATATGGGTAGATTCGACGCAGCGATGGTTGATGAAGAGGAGGAGCGTCGTCTTCTTGACAGAGTAGTTGGCATTCGTCGTGTACCCCTCGGCTTTAAAACCCCAACGGTCCTCCGAGGTCTCGAACTTCAGAAGCTCGTTGGCAACGCTACTGCCGTGGATTTGACGGATACGGTCGATGATGGTCGCGTGGGCCTGTATTGACAGGCTGGTTGAGGACTCGCCCGCCTTTTTGCACGTGAAGCCGACTCCTTTGCAATGTACAGCGTACCGGCCTACCATATCTATGATTTTGTTGAACTCGTCAGAGAAGGAACGGAATGCCTTTCGACGAGCGGCAATGTTGTAGAAGAGGTCCTCGACAGTGATTTGGGTGCCCGGGCGTCCAGCAACACCCTTTGGCTCGGCGGACTGGCCGGTCTTTGCTGGGGCAAGTTTCCCATCTTGGTAAGTGGCACGCCAAGCAAGGTCAGAGTCTTTTGTTTTGGTGGTTACAGTCAAATGTGCAATGTGGCTGATGCTGGCAAGGGCTTCACCTCGGAATCCATATGTGGCGATGGAGGAAAGATCCTCAAAACTGGTGATCTTAGAGGTGGTATGCCGCTCACATAGGATGGCCAGGTCATCTTTCTAGGGACGAGTCAGCCCCAGGGAAGACGGGTCGTGTGAGTGAGAGAGCGTACCTGGATACCACTCCCGTTATCAGTGATCTGGAGAAGTTTCAGCCCGCCGTCCTTCGCAACGATCTCCAACGATGTAGAGCCCGCATCGACGGCGTTCTCTATTAGCTCCTTGAGGGCATGAACAGGTGCGACGATGATCTCGCCGGCTGCGATCTTATTGACCACGTTCGGATCGAGGGCCTACAGCTCGGAACAGTTAGCCTGCGCCTGGATGTTGGAGCGAGGCGGAGGTGAAGGCAGAGGCGGAAAATCCACCCCAACGCACGCTCCTTGCTTGCCTTGATTCTGCGGGCAGGGCGGGACTCTTCGGGTTCGCCGTCGGCCTTCCTCTTGACACCGCTGGTGGTCGTCCTCGCATTGCGATGCACTTCAGAGTCATCGTCCATGTCCACATCCGTGTCCATGGCATCGGGCATTGCAGCAGCAAATCTGCAGGACGTTCTCGACCAAAGGTGCCTCACTTTTTTACGGGCGCCCCTCGCAGCAGCGAGCGAGATACAGGACGATCATGAGTTGGCTGCGAGGCGGATCTGACTCGTCAATGCGAGCTGTACTCTGCAGAGCGATGATTGATGGCAGCAAGCGCGGGTGCTCTCGCCCCTTCTGGTTCACTGGCTGGCTGGGCCTGAATAGCCGAGGACGAACGACTCGAAGGCAACTCTTGCGTCGCACGAGCCTATGAGCCAATGGCAAAGTGCGGCGATGAAAGTCGGTGATCGTGGGGCTGACGACGATGTCGATGCTTGTGTGTGGATGGATGACCTGGCGTCTGGCTCTGGTGGGGGAGCCAATCCAAGGGTTGTTGGGGCGCGAGGTTCGCACGACGGCACGTGACGGACGCCTTGTTCGCTGGGTGCCCTTTCAACCTGCCAACGTCAACGTCGTCGACATGAACGATGGCACTTGCGCGTACGAACATCTCCTTCGGCATCCGGCATGGCCTTGCTTTCGCCTCGTCTGCCGCTGCGGTGGACGAGTGGCGGAGAGCGGAAAGAGAGAGGAGGGATGAGAGAAGAGGCAACCAGGAGATTAGTGGGAGGTTGGCACGCACCGGAAGACAGTGAGCGAGTGACGACACCAACCAACTCCTCTCAGCCTCACCTGACAGTCCCTTGTTCCCACTCCCGCTCCCGTTTCCTATGCGCCATCCGTTATAACTCAGTCCCTATATCAGCCAATTTACGCCTTCACTTTCACTTCCATCTTTTGTTTTTGCCGCAGCTACGACCGGATAATTTCAGACGTCCAACTAGCCTCACTCAGTTGTCTAGGGTCGTCGATGCAGATAAGACATTGTCATCTCCGTCGCACATTGTGCTGTTTCAACCACGTAGCTGTCCCTGCATCTCCAGGAAGACAGTCCAAACCCATTCATCTTCTGGAGAAAGTCCCCTCGTTTGCGTTTGCTGCCCGAACGCCCCAAACGCACCGTGTTTCCAAAATCTTCCACACGCTTCGTCCGTTGCCAGTGGTCATTATGTCTTGGATTCTCAACGCCTCCCTTTCAATACCCCGTCTGCCTGAGCCGTGTAAAGAGCTGTCTTACTCACTGGCTACGTACCAGCACTTTCTCAGGTGTAGCGAATGCGAGGTTGGAGGTCGACGTCAAGCGCCGTGGCGTCCCGAGCCAGTATTCGAGTATCTTGGGGCATCTCTCAGCCCTGAATCCCCTGCCGTTTCTCTGTGGACTCGGCCGCGATAGCAAGGAGGGTTTGAAGGGCCCTCCTCTGTCTTCCCCTGAGGAGGTGTGTACGGTTTGCAAGTTTGGCGGCGCACAGCTACAGCATACACGCGCATCCCATCCTAATTCGGATGCGTCCCTTTAGCCCCCACCGGTTACCCAGCATGGTCTGCCTGCGAGCTGAGCAGTTTTGCAAGGGAATTGCAGTGGCGTTTTCCAGACTAGGATCCTGCGAGTTCCTCCACCGTTAACGACGTGGTGACTCGTCATCTTTAGTTGATGATGTTGACTTGGCGGGGACTCGTTTTTATGCGAGAGGTCATTCATTGTTGAGCAAGTTCCTCGAGTGAGACAAGCAATGAGTGCGATGTTGTCACCGCAACTACTTCGTACGACGAGCCGGTGATCGCTTCAAGAACCGCAATCCGCTCGTGGTTCGCCATGCATAGTTCTCTCCTGTAGCCTGCGAGACCCTTGTCTTTCACGACTTAATCCACTTGTTCCTCAGTTTAAGGCATATCCGGGCGCTCAGCCCCCCGCTCCGCCCAGCGCACTCTCTCTCCAGCTATCTAAGCCTACTGGCTAGTCCACCAGATCAAGGTCACTCTTCTGCTTTATTTCCATTTAACTTACATAACAAGTACATGCGAACTGATGCTGCGTATTGCGAATAACCGGTAAATATTCCACTGGGTCTCGGACGCCCCACCCAAACACCCACTCACGCCATCTCAACCCCGGGGGCTGAGACGCTACTAACCAACTGCGTAACATATTCACACACTGTCGTTCTCGCCCTGTGCCGTTCTTTTGGTGTGGCCGAGCCTTCTGCAGGCGCATGCAAGTAGGTCTTAGGTCGATAGGCAATCGAAATGGGTGCGTGCAGAGCGAGCCTCATCGGAGTGGGCTCCCAGGTACGCTGGCGCTGTCATAGGCACAGGCACCACGTCCTGCCGCCTTTCTTGGCTTGGTAAAAGTGCCAGGGCCTGTGTAGAACTCGAGTATAAAGAGATCCTGCCTCGTACGCACCGCCTCGCTGTAGACGGACACCCCAAGTCTTTCAGACCCATGGATCAACAAGGAGCCAACTCGTCCTCGCGACCAAATCTGCCTGTCCCCTTATCCTTGAGACACCTCAATCTCAGAACCTCTCCAGCGTCTGAAGCAACCATGACTGGCCAACCCCCAACTTCTACCTTTCCTGAGCCGCCTACCAGGTAAGCGAATTCGAGCTCATCTGTATCATCCTGTCGTGGCGATTCACTCCCACGGTGTCTGCCTCGCCTGCCTCCATCTCGCATCTCGCTGCTGACTCTGGCTCTGTTCCCTCATATCTAGTAACGGTTCATCTACGAGGTCGCACATGGACGTTGACCAGCGCAACGACACTGGATCCCGACAGTCCCCTCCTCCGTCGCCTCCTCTATCCCCTCTTCCATCCCCGGGGAGATCTTCAAGCCACCCAAACCCTCCCAGTCCTCGTAGCCGTCCTCGTCGACAGCTGCCAGCGAACCCGCGCCTCACCCGCAGTCGTCTCCGTGAAGGACTGCTCGGTTCAGGCCGGCCCGTCAGCTCGATCGAAGCGGTCCTCAACATCGAGGTGGGAGGCCACCGGGTGGCGGACGACATCCTCCTCGGCATCGGCGGCTTCTCCGACTCCAATCCCAATTCCCTCCAAGACGCCGCCCTGAAGAACGACATCGAGGAGTTGCACCGCGCTGGCGAAGACAGGAGGAGACGACGTCTCGAAGAGCGCCGCCGAAAGCGCGCCAACGGCCCCGCCAATCCGGCGCCTCGTCCGCAGCCTCCGCGGTCTCCGCGGTCTCCGCAGTCTCCGCAATTGCCCGACAGGGGGCACCCACGGGCCGCAAAGCATTGAGTCACCTTTAGGACGAATAGATGGGCGACGCTAAGATGCAAGTAAGAACGAGAAGGAAAATGATATCTGACGACGGCGAATGAATTAGGAGGCGGAGGGGGCTTTAAGACTTGGTTGGACTAGGCGTTTTTGCAAGGGAGGGAAGCCGGTATTTTGATCGACCTTGACTACCTAAACTACCCAGGTATATGTTCTTAGGTATACCCTCGACGATTCTATTCTGCTTTTGGATCGGGGATGGGATGGGATGGGATGATGGATGGCTGTGGCACTTGACACCCCGGGCTTACACTGATTAGATGCACTAAAGTCGGTACTACCATGTGATTTACGGAGTACGTAGTACGTGTGAATAGACTTGCTTTTTGTTTACCTGTTTACTGCAGTCAGTCTGTCGGCCGTCCTACTGAAACAAAACAGTACCGTTTCTTGTCCTCCAGTAACTATGACAAACTTCCATAATCACCATCATCTTAAGTCTATATTCGTACTGACGTACTAGTTGCGTGCATCAGGGGGATGGTCCCTGACGGAACGTACGTAGACTGCAAAATGCTCCGTTCGCGAATCGGGTCTCGCTACGTTGTCGGAGAATAATCCTCCCAATGCCACAGCACCACTGTCCACAGCATCGCATCTATCTCATCAAGGACCCCTGACCCTGGAGCCAAGCTATCCACGGCCCAATACAGGTCATCTTTAGTGCATGGGTTTCTCAGGCACGCAGCACCTCACCAGCCTGAGCGAGCACGCGCCGAACATGCCCGAATATCCGTATAGAGAGCATTGGTATCATAAGCACCGCACCGCGCCCTTTCATTTCCTTCCCCATTTCCGTCTCACCTCACCTCCATGTGCTTTTGTTCGTGTTCTTGTTGTCTCCATCTCCGTCGCCGTGGCTCGCCGCTCAGAGAACGACGGAATGACCATGCGGATGCTTCCAGGTCTCATTCATCCACAGTGTCAACCTCCCTCTGCCATATACCCCCTTCACCATCATTGATCGATACCAAGAAATGGGTCATATGTGAATCACATTGTACATTCGGTTGCGGCGTATTCTCTTACCCGCCGCCCTCTGGGCTCCCTGGCCCCGGCCATCCTGATCGCACCCATAGGTATCTTCTTGCCGTTTCTCTTCTCCGTTTCTCTTCTTCTTTGTATCCTCGTTTCTCTCTTGTCTTGCATTACCCATTGTCATGGCGTCCCTGGTCCTGTTGTACTCGTCTTCCCGCCTGCTATGCATACCCCAACTTATCCTCCCTCCGAGAGCATTGCCTGTGTCGCATCCGGCCCGGCGCTCAACAATTATTCCCACCACGCACGCTGCCCAACTTGGGCATCTGATCGACACTCAGCCACATATTATCGTACAGATCCGTACATTTTAGACAATTCGGATCCATCTAATCACCATCCCGGCTCTTGAAAATCAACATCTGCGGCTACATTCTCCACCAACGCCGTCCGCTGAAATGCCCAAAAAGTATCCTCCCTGACAGAAACCTTTCCTTCGCTGCCCCTGTCCCCACAAAGGGTTGGCATATTATGCAATGTCTTCTCGAGGACGGTTATTGTACAAGCATCATCTTTCGAACGAAACATGCGATTCAGCCACGACGACTGAGAAACACTGGAAGAATCATGCGCTTGTCCCCAGCCGGACCAAGTTTCTCGTGTTTGGATTATCGGGTCGATATTGTTGTTTGCCCGATCACTGGATAGAGAGCCCAGAAATTGGACGATCGCGGTACTATCGTGGTTGTCCTGAGGCATCTGGCCTCTCAATCAACCCTCCGATGTCAACTCTGCCCGGTCGTTCTTCACGAGACCAAGTCCGCTCCCCAGGGTGGTCGCCATGATCCTGCTGCGCTCGAATTGGTGGTAGCTGAAATGACGGTTGCGGTTGCGGCCGAGGTCGAATCGTTGTCGTCAGTTCGCTTCGCGGAATGTGATATGAGGTCGGACCCGGATAGTCTTGACGACTCGGTGACGAGGCATACAAGGACGCCCCGACTCCCATTCCCGGAGCTGGGTTTAGTGGCAGTTGCGTTGATGGACCTGGTGGCCGAGATCCAAGGGGGCCCTCGCTGAGCCTCTGACGCGCCGGATCGAACGCTGCGGACGCCGGGGCTCGCTGGCCGTAAGGTGCAAGGGGGGCTGGTGGGGCGTTGTAAGACTGAGCAGCATCGCGGAAAAGAGGCGAAGGGGCCTGCGGATAAGGGTGTCGTGCTGCAAGACTCAACACCAATACCACGAAATAGATGGATCCTTCCTTCGCAAGACCCAGGCGAATAGGGTATGGCCTGGCCTGTCCATCAAATGCCCTAAAGGTCAGGTACTCCTGGCGCTCAAGTTGGAACCGCCCGACCTCCTCCGGGCTGAAGCCAAGTCCCTGGATGATGTGATCGAGTCTGGCCAAGATCGGAGGGAGGTAGTTCGGCTCTTTTCTCGTTTGTTCTTCGAGAAGCTGGCTTCGAATTGCGAGCACCTTTTCTCGTTCTGCCGGCATCACTACATCGCTGAGATTTCGTCCCTGTATGTTGGCACCACCAATTGCATCCATAAATATTGGCGACACCTTGGCGAATTCCAGCTTCATGTTTAGAAACGCCACGGGCTCCGGCACCCGAGCAGCAATCGACGAGGGTACCGCATACATATTTGAATCGGTAGGCGGAGCCCGTTCAAGGTATCGGGGAGGCATCGGATCACTTGTTCTGCAGTCAGCACTCGATCTAACCATGCATCCGGAGTGGGTATGTTACCCTGGGCCCATTACACCACCAGATGGGTATATACTCAGTGGCCGTCTCGCAGCTGCGTCCTGGGGATGTGAAAACCGAGACGGATCGTACCGTGTGTCTCGATCGTCTCTCAAACGGGGACGGCCGCGTTTCTTATGTTGAACATCAACGCACGAGTCCTCCTTTCCGTTTGTAAGGCATCTTGAGCAAGGCCGTTGGGCTACAATGCAAATTAGCACAGGTGTCAGGACATGAAATCGAATCTGCTTCTTAGTCACGGCACTCGCCGTGTAGGCAGGTGAATAAGTATAATCATCAGTCCTCGAGGCCACTTTTCGCAGAGCACGAGTCTTCCAACGCCGCAATTACAGCGGTGTCCTTAACACCGTGTAGTGAACTCGACGTCGCCACGTTCTGGTCAAGGGTTCAGGCCTGAAAAGGGCTCCTCCGCACATCACGTCCTTTTACAGGCCATGGGCGTTGTTTCTATGCCAGAAGAATGCACGGTCGGCCATTGGTAGCATGATACCTTCCTTTCTGAACCGGTTGGTTCGGGCTCGAGTGATGCCACCCTATTGATATGCTGCTGGGCTCGAGTGCTGGACTTGACGCATGACGACTATCGTGGGAGATCGAGGAGGTAGGAAAATAATCTTCTGTACGTACCGTCACATCTATCAACTGGGTCAGCTACTCGGTACACAAGGGTTTGCAACTCTACAGAGGTTCTTACCGGAGATGGGCCCGCTTGCAGGGCACGCAAGCAGAAGCCACATGGCCCTTGGTCTTCCTTTGGGACTTGGGTGATGTCATTTGCTGAGTCTCGGCACCAGGTAAACGGCTTGGCGCAGGATATTGTGCTGGCGCGCTGAGTCCGCCCGCCGTCAGATAGCCCTGTTGTTGGGGCATTCCCGGAACTCCAGCTTGGGGATACGGGACGGGCCTTGCGAGGCTTTCTTCAGGCCGTCGATATGGGTACGGCATTACGTCTTGCTGTTCTTGCTGAAACAGCCGGGGCAGAGATTGGGGCATATTGTGCGGCCCTCGGGGATCGATTGGAGATTGCTGATTCGGAGTTCCGCGATAGGCATCCTGGGGATTAACAGCTGGATAGCCACCTGGCACTTGACTCCGTTCGCCGGCCCCTTGGAATGGCTTCGAGGGAAGGGGCGGAGACCCTGACATAGGCGGAGAGGGATATGCCCGAGACCGGGCAGAGTCGTCGACCTCTGCTCTCTTCGGTGCCCAAGTCAGGTCTAAGGCGATTCGCGCCAGGTCTGAGATTCCTCGGCGCTGGCCGAGCGGGACAGGCGTTTCGTCGACGGGGAGACTTATCGGGAGCATGGAGGGAGCGCTTCTGTTGGTTTAGTTGGCCCAACGGTGAGGCACCCGTCTGGTTGACCCAACAATCAAAGACTCTCCTGCCGGTTTCGACTCGCTGGAAGGACTCTGTTCGGCTGTTGGCATCCCCTTCCGGGCAGTACGACAGTTGACTGGAGTTGACGAAACGCCTTCGGTGGAGAGCGTGAGCGCCAAGGACGCAACGGTGTAATGGTGAGTAGTCTCTCCAGCTTAGGGGCAAGCCAGCTAACAGGATCTCGTCTGGGGAACTTGTCGAGGATGATTTTGATGTCGTCACAATGTTTACCCCACGCAGAACATCGGCACAGAAGGAAGAGTTGCCCAACTAGCAGAACAAGACGGAGAATAGTTGGATGTTGGGACAGTGTCAGCAACGTCAGAGCCGTGGCAGCGAGGCCTCAGGTTAAGGGTCGACGACAACGACAGGCGAGGGTGAGTCGTCGTGGGACGAGATGCTGCACCGTGATACTAGGAAGATGGATCTTGGGGCGTCCTGGTGATACGGCATGAAGCCGTGCTGGTGGGATGTCGAGAAGGGTTCGGGCCACTACAGAGATGCCCAGGGGCCGGGAACTGAGGAGTGGACTCGGGGGACGATGGATGTGATGGGGGTTGGTTTCGTCGGGTCTTTCCTGGCCAGCAAGTTGCGAGCACGAGAGGCGGATTCTGGAGGGAAGCTGAATGGTGGCTCGCGGTCGGTTTTTGTGTGACTATCGGGCTACTGGAGGGGGCGGCGCAATTGAGATGCAGCCGGGGTTGGTTCAGGGTTGGCAACAGGGCATCGGGGACGACCCTTGTTCGGATTTTAGAGTGGTGCTAATCAAGGATTCCGGTAGAGGGCTCTGCCATGGCGATCCCCAGTCAGCGGTCCATTACTGACGAGAATTCTCCGCGTGTCTTGAGGCCCAAAGCGTTTGATCTGTGTTAGTCTTGCAGGTGCAATAAGACACCGCGGGCGGTAATGATTGGGGCGTACGGAGCAGTGGAGGTGAAAGTGGAAGTGGTGGATGAGCCCTGCGAGAGGAGGGAGAGCGGGCGGTATCTTGTCTCTCAAGTAGGAGTTGTCTACTACAAGCAAGGGCTAAGAGGGGAGGAGTCTTATGTGAGGTGATGTGAGACGAGGTGAGGTGAGTTGAGTTGAGGTCGTTGTATTGTTGTTGGCAGCGGTGATTAGAGGCTAGAGAGACGATGGGAGGTTGGACTTTGAACCATCTGGTGAAAGGGGGAGAGTCGACACGATGGGCAGAATGAGACGAACGAGCGCCGACTGGCTGGGGAGAATTCGGCAGGCCCGAAAAGATGGGATGACAGCAAGCGAGACAACGGCAGGTAGGGAAACTAGCAGCAAATGGAGAAGGAGGAGGAGCAGCCAGCAGACAGGGCAGGGTCGAGAAGGCTCAGAAGAGAGGAGCGGAGGATGCAGGTAAGGTTGCTGCTTCCTTGCTGGGTCAGTACTCGTCCGTAGGCGGGCAGGTAGGCATGGAGGTACATGGGTAGTAGGAGTAGGTAGGTAAGGTAAGGTATGGAAGTGGTGGAGGTAGAGGTAGAGGCACAGGTACGAATAGAGGCAGAAGTATCGGAGCAAGTACATGCATACACTCAGTACCTAGCGGAAGATGAACGAGGTGGGTTGTGCTGGGGCAAAGGGGGGTGCGGCCAGCGAAGGGGACGAGGGACGAGGGACGACGGGGACAAAGCCAACTAACCACGCAGCTAGTGTCGAGTTACCCGCAACCCTGCAGTATCAAGGAAAAGACGATGATGATGATGAAGAAGGCACATGATGGGGAAAGGGAGGGAGTGGGGGGCCAGGCGGGGGGGCGTGGATCAACAAGACAGACAGACAAGACACGAGAAGCTCAAGACGGGAGATGTAAATGCGAGATGGAGGACGGAGACATGGGATGGGGACAAAGAGACAATGCGCAAGCTAGAGTTGGAGCATGGACCAAGTGCCATCCAATTCCCCGTGAAGAGTGCGGTGGACTGAGTTTGTGATTGATCATGGACACTCAACACGGTTCGCGCAACGACATAGTAGACCTCGCAGGCGGTGCGCGTGGCATGGGAGCTTGGGCGCTCGAGGGAACCAGAGCGTCAGTGCAAGCTCTCGCCTCCTGTTCTGGATTTTGCCCAAGACAGTCAAGCCGGTGGGTAGGGCTGTTTCGCCTTGTTGGTGCCGTCATGACCAGGACGACCAAGATCGGCGAAAGCGTACAGTACCCAGCAGCCGGAGCTTCAGATTCGGACAACGGCTCCAACCCTGCGCGCCTCTGCCAACGTGCATAGAGTGAATACAAAGTACTTCATGCTTAGCCTGCGAAGTCCCGGGTCCTTAAGTTACTTCGTAGCTAAGGTAGGCTGGTGGCTCAAAAGTCCGCTGGACTGGCCAGAGACGCGAGAAAGAGGGTGTGGCCGTCGAGTTCTGGGGGCGTGGTGTCTAGACTCTGTCGGTCTGTCGACATCTCGGTCGAGCATGGGCAGCGTGGGCGTCCACAGTCCACGGTCCAAGGTCCACGGCCCAGCTCGAGTGTCGGCGCGAAAGGCCAGCGTTGGCATTGGCCTTGTCCTTGGCATGGATGGGCACTGGCGCGGGCGTGGGAGTAGGCGTCTTTGGCGTTAGAGAGCGGGCTTTTAGGGCAGCCCATGGTGGAGTGTTGGTCCACGTTCTGCTGGGTCCCTTGTTAATTGCTACCGTATTGCAGCATGGCCTATGCTGGCCGGGTGGCCGACGATGAGTTGACCACTGTCTGGGAGCCCGGAGCGGGAGCGGGAAGGGACGGGGTGCAAGATGCGGATGGGACTGCAATACAACTAGGACGTCCCATCTGGAGAAGCAGGATTCAAGGAGAAATCATGGGATGAGAAAGCGGGGGCACCTAAACGCCCTGGTGCCCGGGGTACGTCTGGCCAAGGGCCGGGGGCTGGGATATTCGAGGACAGATGATGCAAGAGACGATGGTTGAGGATTGATTGAGAGGGATGGTCCGTGGGTCGTGGACCGTAGGTAAGGTAACCTCCACGACAAAGAAAGAGAGAAAAAACCCGCCGGCAAGAGCGACAGGGCTCCCAGGCTCCGGGCTCAGAGCTCACCTTCCCGTCCTTGGCGACACACATGCCTTACTAGTCCGCCTCTACGGCAGGTACCTCGTAGTTGGGTTTAGACTGGTTGGTTGGCGCGTGGTGGAGGGCGCTGGCTTGCTGTGGCCGCTTGGGCGGGTGCGCGTGCGCCCGGCCGGCAACGTTCAACGCCGCCGCGCTTGCTCCCTATACCCCGGAGCCCGGGTATGAGGTGGGCGTGGGCGGCATGGGCATGGTGGCTGGTGAGCCTGCCGGTCAGCGACCTGCCGCAGGGTTGAGGCTTGGGAAGAGATGGAATGGAACCAGTTGGTAAGCCGGGCTGGTAGCGAGCACGATGCTTGGTAGGGGGGGGGATTGAATTGGACGTGATCGATCGTACGTAGCACAACGTCCCTCCCTTCCCGTGTAAACAGCAATATTTTCAATGTCTTCTGAGAGTCATAATAGTAAGAGATTCCATCTCCGTAGCCAGCCGTCAGGGCGTACGACCAAAACTACCAGGGAGCCTGGACGCTTGAATGCAGGCTGGAGAGCTTGGTATCAACGCTCCTTGATTGAACACTAGTACCGGTCTACGAGACGCCGTCCGTCCCGCCGTCAGCCTCCCATTGTTTGGAATCTTGGGTTACGGATACAGGTGAATGGTCGTGAATTGTTGGCACCTAACGAACCGTCCAGAGCCTCCTCCTTGCAGATGGTGATACAACCTGGGAAACTAATGTACGATGCCGCAAGATCTGGTCCCAGGGCAAGGGAGGTAAGGCAACTCAATGTAGGTATTACTGCATGGCTGGTCTCTCGTCCCGTGTCCCTTGTCCAGTGCCTCCGTGCCTCGATGCCTCGACCAGCCCCGTCCGCTTTGAGGGTTCTCGACTCTGCGGCACACGACATGCAGCGCAACATGCAGTATCGGCTCCCATCTCATGGGCCAGCCGCTTCCCTGCAGGCAGCTCAGGGCGTCCGTCGTACAGCCAGATGGGGCCCGGACCATCCTTGGCTGACGCTGGTGGCGAGAAGCTACGAGTCGTCCCAGGGCCCAGGAACCCACTCTGACAACAAGAAAATACAGAGCCTTCATCCTGGACGATCATCTTAGGCGGGTCTGGCGCCGGCTGCAGCTCTCGTGTCCGGAGGTGAAGCACCGTTCCGTGACCGCTCCGGGAGACGACCGAACCGAGTCGCCGTGATAGAGTGTCGCCATCGCTCTTATTCCTGCCCTGTTCGGTCCGGTCCTACGCCTGACACGACGACGTGTCCGCGGCCCCAATCACGTTCCGCCCGGGCAAATACGCAGCCTAGCAAGTGAAAACTCAATCCTGGACTGAAGCTCGTTCGCGTTGCGAAAACCATCCCGCGCGGACAGCGACGCCGCTGCGAATAGTGCCGGCTCTGGCTGGCTTGGGCTGGATGGCTTTGGTTGGCGAGGTTGGCGTGGTTGGCATCCCGGCTGGGCGTCACCCTAGCGTCCCCCAGGCGCTGTGGGTTGTGGGCCGTTTCCCCGCCGGGCGGCTGTCACTGCTAGGTGCTGAGTAGCCTGGCGTTCGCTTAGGCTTTGGCCGGGCGAGCTGCGCACGTAGTAGTTGGCGGGCGACTGTCACCATGATGCGACATGGACAAACGGACAATACAACAATAGTGGGAGAACGAATGAGGGAACCAAGATTGGAATATCTCCGGTCGGGCTGTTCGTGGCGTCTTTTCGATGTCGAACTGCTCATTCACTACTACTTACATGACGTTAGGTATTTGATATGTACGGAGTACTAGTAGGTAGGTATGTAGTCAGTACCTGCCTTCTTTCTATTCGCTACTTAGACCTCCGTGCCTGAGGCTCTCTCCGTGTCCATCTCCTCTTAGGTTCCACTGCCTTTACCTAACCACCACGCAAACCTAGTCAGTACCTCACTCACTTATTCATACGGATACTTTGTGCTACAAAGCAGATACTTGCTACCTCATTGCGACGCGCACATGGTCACCCGCACAGGTCTCAGAGCTCGACCCATTGGTGCCCGGAACTCTGCATTTCCAGAAGGGGCAACTGTAGTCCCAGGGAGCAGCCCTGTCGAAATGTCGAGGGCAGCTTAGCGCCTCTGCTGCAGATACAACCTTCAAGAGCCTTGGCGAATGTTGTTGAAGAGTGAAGACAGACAGCCGCTCTCTAATACCATCATCTCCGCCAAATCGAGTCGCAAAAGTAAGCCAAGGGAGAACGGGCCAGATCGCATGGCTGATGCGACAGTGCCATCCCGGGACGAGACCTCGACACATGGGGTCCCTAAGAATTCTCCAGCTCCCTGTCCCCTCACCTCATCGTATCGACATGGTCCAAGACCCCTCTCAGCAACCGCCCACCTGGCGGCCGGGATATGTGCCATCAGACTACCCAATGCTACCGTGTGCTAGGACGGGGTCCTCGACTCATCTCTAAGTTATCCGGCCTGGTTCTCTGGGCCTTGGACGTCATCACCGATCCCCTGCATGCATTTCCCATCCCGGCACGGCCTGTTCCATGTCAACCGCCCCCAGCCTTACCCTTCACCCATGTCCTTGTCGACAACGCAAATGACGATACATAGTACATGTGGAAGGCCGAGGCGCTTTCACTCTGCGTCCAGAAAGCACATCTCATCCCCCTTCTGCAGCCCTGCTGAAGTTGCAAAATTCTCCGTGCCCTTCGATCTGGGGATGCCCTGTCTCTTTACCTAAAAGAGCGTCGACATCTCAATCCCGGCTACTCTACCTTTGTCGTTGTCGTCCTTGGCGCTGCTGTTGCCGCTGCGCTTCAAGTTGTCTGCAACGGCAGTACCCTGTTTTCTCGGCGGCCGCTTATCCATTCCCCACTAAGCCAAGCGCCGCCAGCCTTGCAAGTCAAGGACGATGAAACGGCCACTTGTGCATCGACGACACGCGCGATGAGTCCGGCCCAGCCCACCCTACGATCCTTGCCCCCCCGTTAATGATCGTCGTTCGGGGGCGGTGGCATGCCGTCTCCCTTCCGCAATCTCAATGGCTCGGCGTCGACTCCGGTGTCTGAGGTTCCGAGCCTTGCTTGAGTCTAGCATCTGATCTCCCGATAAATGCTAATCTAGCATATCCGAGAGAGCATGGGGCGTCGTTGTAACGGGGTTTTCCGCGCCCCCTCCTTCGGTTTCTCTTTCACCGCTTGATTTTCCCGACTTCTGTCTCGCTGGGACTCGGTAGCGTCCTCGGTCAGCCATGATCGAATCCACATCGTCACAATGATGGACCAGACGAGTGCCAGATGCCGGACATTACCCTCCAGGAAGTGTCCATCAAAACCTACGGGATAGGCGCGACCGTTGGCTAGCCCAGGCTCTAACCCGATGGCTAAATCTTCCGACCCGGTGCGCGGTTCGCCAACTGTCCAATGCTTCAGCTCCTCGGCGCTCCAGAACCTTGGGAAGCTTATTGACAAGAGAGAGGTCCTGTGCCATTTCCCGCCCTGCCATGGTCGCCTGCTTGCCAGATGACGGGGAGAACCGCGCAAATGAGCGGAAAGACAAAGGATGATTGCCACCCTACAGATATCTAGGTTGCTAGACCAGACACATGGGATGGATCATGGAGGGGAGGCCATCACACCCTACCTTCGACGGTGGGACGCGCCCCGTTGGTCAAAATGCTCCCTCACACACTTTTGCTCCGAACGCGACTTGTGGAATCGGCTAACACAGGTGGTTTGCCTCCAGTGCCGCACCTTGCAGTTCCTTACTGGTCGTCTCGTCAAGCCTGCAAGTGCAACGGCAATACATTGTCGCGCGGCATACCTGCACGAATAACAGAGTCATGATACCACACAGGATGAGACATACAGTGCAAAGAAGGGCTGGAGCGCCGTTCTCGCCAGGTCTAGACAGACGACCTGGCGTGATTTATCGATTTACAAACGTCTGTCCATCCGTGATCAGTCGCATCCAGACCGTTCTCCCACCCCCACGCTTCCTCTAGGATCAAGGCACGTACCTAATTACCGATAGGTACCACGGTCTTTGGAGGGCCACCGCAGGCTGGTAACCCGAGCTCTGCGGCGTTCCTTGATCATCTCATCTATCAGTCAGGTCCAAGTATGCTCCGACTCCCGGGGGGGGGGGGGGCCTGAGCCTCGAGATCTGGGCACATCAGTGATCACCGGGCTCTTCGGCTGGCATCTCGAATTCGACGATGTGGTCCAAGCCAGCACGCGCACACGCGCATACGCACCCCCTGGTAACAAGCCACCCTTCTTGGCCCAGGTCTGAGCTTCTACAGACGGACAGGTCTGGATGCGCCTCAACGCCGTTTCTTGCTTCTTTGGTTCCATGGCTAAAATGGATCAAAATGCTTTTAGCTCAGAGCCGTTGAACCAAAACAATCGCAGCACGCCACAAGCACTGCACGTAGATCAAGCCCTCGAACCCCTCCCGCCTGTCATCAACTTCTTCACCTGAGACACACGCACTCAACACCGGAAATGAAGCCACAGCCATGAAGAAGACACACACTCCAGTCTTCTTTTTCTCTCTCTGTACTTCCATCCTTTTCCTCTACGCCACCACTGCCGCCGCCACCACCCCAGGCGATCCCTGTCAAGCTGTTCTCACACTCGTGGCCCAGCCCTTGCCCCGGTTTTAGCGTGTACAATGTCAGCCAACTTTAATTAACCACATCCCCATCGTGGCACATGCGCCGTGCCGGTTGGCCAAATTGGCCTAGTGGCTGGCCATCGTTGCTGAGGTTGCTGGGAAATCAATGAAGATTTAGTCAGGTATCTCGTCTAGTTGACAAGCTGCCCACGCAGGGCGGGTTGAATTGGTACGTTTCAGACTTACTATGTAGATCCTTGGGCTAGACATCATACGACCAGGTTCAAATCCAATTGGCTGTTCTTCAACTGTCTCCATCGCCCTAGTAGTCTATTGGGATTTTCGAGGCGTCTAACACCTAATATCTCACAAAGCAAACGGGGTACGGGTACAATTTACGAGGACGAGGACGCCACGAGGGAGGTTGAATCGCAACTCACGCCCCTCTCGACGGATTCTTGCGGGCTGAGCCTTATTTACGGCTCAGGTGGCAAGCGGCTCGGCTCCAGTCAGACGGTTCAAGGTGGATATCAGCACCCAACGCTTGTTGGCTAGTGTGGTGGCTGTCATATTTTCTGCGCGGTATGGACTGCACCGTCCTTCAAGATAGTACGGCGTGATCGGGGCAAGAAACGAAGCCCGGAATCGATACCAGAATGACTCAGGAAGCCTCGAAAGCGCCCTTCTTCTGTCGTGATGGACTGGGTCCTCCGCCTCCGGTGCCGTGAGAAGACGGAGCTGGCTAGCGAATCATTCCGTCGAAAGGGTCTGAGACAATGTAACATGCCCGACTGCCGGATGACAGAGTCAAAGCCCGAGGGTAGTTTCATGATTCGCATGTTGTTGGATACACAAGCGGATGTGACGCCGAGTCTAAGACATACCGAGCGACGGTATTGGTACTCGAAGGAGCCCTGACATGGACCTAGGGACTCGTTTTCCAAAGAGAAAGCATGGAAGATGCTTTGCGGGCGTTTAACAAACTCGGTGTAAGTGGCGAAAGTCGGTCAGCAAGGAAAACAACTAATAAGTGAATACCAACTTGTCCTACGGGAAACTAGACCCCAAGGCTCGGCTCGATGAGATGAAAAGACGTTGAGAGAAGCGGACTGTGGACGTATCAAAGGCGACCTCCAAACTTTGGTTCGATTGGCACAGCTTGCTCTTGTCTACCCTTGGCTGATGTACAGCCTATCTAGGGTTCAAAAGGGGCGCCTGATGCGAAATGCACGATCGGTAGTTACACAGCAGCTCAGGGCTCCAGGGGCACCGCCGCCGTCGGTAAACAGCCAGGCCTACATGCGAATCAGATGACCTCATCTACTTTGAGGAGACGGTGGGTAGGTAAGTGAGTACTGGCTCTCACAATGTTAAAACCTTACTACGGAGTAGTCTCCTACCATGAAGCATGGGCAGAGTGCGGACACTGCAGAAGATAGGCATTGCATCGGGCGCGAGCATGGGTATAAGCACGAGCATCAGCACGAGCACGGGCATGAACGGCGAGGTGAAGCCTCGATGCAAACACTGCCTCGGCCGGCAACGACGAACATAGAATTCGCGGCTGGGGTCCCCGAAGCTTCTGAGAAGAACAGGACACACTGATGCCGCAGTTTCCACCCATTCATTTCGGGTCCGTGGCCTCCTGGTTCTCACGGACCAGGTCTTTGACTTTGACGTTGGTCTGATGGCCAACAGCTTACGAAGATAGCTAGCCAGAGCTACCTTATGCCAGCAAGGGTCCTTCGTATACGAGGAAGCGTGTGATACAGGTCTTCCTTGGAAGCCTCAATGGATGAACATCCAACACTACCTTACCTAAGGTAGGTAGGTACTCCGTGGCTACTATGAACGTTCGATCCAGCACAATCTCAACCTCTTTACACTTTTCGATAGCATGGCAATCTTGCCAGTTACCGCTGGCGGAGACAGGATGATGAATTAACCCGCTGGTGTGCCCGAGTTCCAACAACCCCGTGTCCAAAGCTTGCCTTATTAGCGACGCCAATGACACCCGATGATCGACGCTACCAACAGCGGGTTTGCAATCGGCTAATTCCAGTAGTCCCTTGGTCGGAAGAAAGGGAGGTTAGAGCAAAGGCCAGCTACGGATCAGCCCAGCACAAGCCAGCGAACGACGTCCTAATCCTTACGCCTCAGACATCACGACTCTCGACCGCTCCTTTCGTTATCGTCAAGCGATGGTCTCTTCCAGCCTCTTCCCATCGCCACGATGGCCCGCCGATCACTCCCCGGGACGGCATTTTCCGTGCCCTTGGCGGGTAGGCCCAAAGGCTGCCATCCGCCGGGATATTTGGCACCGAGCTAGGGCGTCATCCCTTACTTGCAGACAGCCGGTGCCGCCACAAAATGGCTGGGTTTGGGTAGGCAGGCGGACGACGAAGTAGCACTTCGCACACCGCAATCCAACGCCTCAGAGGAGTCTCGGGTCACAGTCCCACTCGGACTGACTGAGTACAGCCAGTACTGCAATCTGAGCAGCAATATACATTGCTCCAAGGGCGATGCCAGCTCCATTGCCATGACCATCGCACAGACATGTCATTGAGCAGCAGTAATGTTAGCAACCCCGACTTCACACCCTCAGCGAGGGATATAACAGGGTTGCTCCTTGTTCCCCCAAGCGCCTTCTGGGACAACCATGGACACGACACACGGACACATGGCACATGGCAGTGGACCCTCGCCTGTCTCTCCACATGCAGCCTGACATCGTCGTTAACGGGCCCCCAATTACCAACCCAACCAGGCCATTCAGAACACCCGATTCAGAAGAGCCCTTTTTCACATGCCCCAGGCTTCCTTGTTGGGCTTGGTCGCAGCTTGTCAAACCCCAGCCTGCCTCGCCGTCAGAGGCCAAAGATTTCGAGCAAGGATCTTGACAGCCCTCGCAAAAAGGCGAGCGAGATGAGGAACTCAGTTGCGGCGCGGGAAGCAAATTAGTTGCAAAGAGCAAATCGTCATTGCCACGATTTGCTGCCCGCATCTATGATCGCCCTACTACTCCGTATTTCCGATGACGATGAGAGACGCTGTGACCATCGTACGAGACGTTGGGGGGCGGGCAAGGCCAGGCAGGCTGTGTGTCTTGGTCGAGGCCCTTCATTTTTCAAATCTCTCTGTGTAAAACAGTCCAAAACGTGCATCCCTCGCGGGTCCAATGCACGCAGAAGGGGACGGTGAGCTCACACCTCCAAATTCGATACTGACACGACTGTTTAGAGACGAGCGGGTCGTTGTCTGATTTTGAATTTGACATTTTGGGCAGAGCCGAGCACACATTCGACGTCGATTCCCTGCAAGCCAGGAGTACCCCTTCGATGACACCCGCTTTGAGTCTCGATGTCACTTCACCTCATTAAACCTAAACCGACTGCAATGCTTCCCTGAGGAACTCGAAATCGCAAAAACTATGCTAAATTAGCAAAATGCCATCAGCACGAGCTGAAAGGACGGCTGGACGACTATGACGCTGTGCATCGTCACGCGCCCGCCAGTGAGCATCGGACCGGCTTTCCCGTCTCAGCAATGACTGTCGTGAGCAACTCGAGGACGACCACTCTCGGCCCGCGCTGCAGCCTTGGCCGTGACGGCTGAGGCCGTTGTGCGGTTGTGCGGTTCCGATACGGGAACAAGGGAAGCACTCGCACTATTGGCAAGTGACATAATAGTAGGTAAATTTCCGTGACATGGGGACCCTTGAACAACATGATATGATATGACGATGCTTCTACTTTCTACTAATCGCTTCGGTGGTGGGCTTTTTGGGGGGGAGATTCAACTTTCAAGGTCTTGAAGACAAGGTTCCACCTCTGCAAGCGTGCAGTCCCCAGCCAGGCCAACGTCACCTCGCACCGGACTTGACTTTGTCACCCAACCAAACCGGGTCCGCCGATGCAGCTATTCCCACTACTGTGTCGATAGCTTGGCATTAACTCAACGGCGGAGGCCAGAGGGCGGACGAAATCTCCCAGCACAGAACAAAGCCGTGTCCCAAAATATGCCCCATCCCCTGCCCCGTCGATGCGAGCGTCCGTTGACAGGGGCAGGGTCCCCAACCGTCGTCAACTTGAAGCACAGCTCGCTGCCGGCATCACTGGAGAAGGTTCATCTCTCCTTGATTCGGTAGTGCGTCCCTGTCACAGGCCTCAATGCGATCCTTCTTCCTGCACGCGATGAGACCCAACTCCGCCTCAGGGCGTCCTGCGGATCCAACCTCACGCCCCTCCATTCCCATCCACCCAAGCCCTTCAAGCTCTCCTTGTCGACTCGCTAACTGGCCAGACGGAGATTTTTTTCCCGTCCTGCCCTGGAGGATGATCGCTCTCATTTCGTTGAAAAAGGTCTCGATTATTCTCCGGCAGGGGATGCACCTTTTGATGCTACCACGAATCTATCAGAACTGGTCCAGCTTGCGACTCTGCTGGTAAGCGCGGTATGGAGAGCAGCTAGAGCCGTGACCTTTTACCACGGCAGATTTCTCTCCCTTGGCTCAGACGCAATTAGGTACCGGCGTAAGTAGGTACTTCGTACCTGTGACGCATGGTCAACAACGGCAGATGACGCACCCGAGACATGTGCTACGCAGGGCATCTAGACGACGATCAAAGGCCCGCGGTTTTGGGACGCGCCTTGTGTGCTTGCAGATGGATCATGGAACCGGCCACCAGCATCGGCCGTCTCCTGCATGCTCCTTGGCTTCGTACGTTTGTAGTTGGCGCCGTCTCCAGCCATGGCCGATCAAGCTCCAGCAACCAGAGACAGACTTGTGACATATGAGACGAACAGGCTATTGAAGGGCGGGTTATAGGGCTAGGACCGATCGCCCATGCCTACGGGGTGTGGTATAACAAACAGGCTGATTCATGCTATAGGGCAAGGTCCGAGTCACGGGTTCCAAGTAGGTCTCGTCCCGCCTCCCTGCACAAAGCCGCGATGAACCTGCAATATCCCATCAGCGAAGCCCTAGGGGCTCTGGTGAACAGGTCGTGGAGGTGAAGCCACTTGCGAGCCGCCCATGGCCTTCGGTGACGATAACAACGGGGAAAATACGACCGCAGCTTGTTAGAGCCGGCTTTTCAGCTGTATTTGGGATAAGCTGCCATGGTTATGCATGGGTACTTGTGGGTTGGGTTACCTTCAGCAGATCATATGGACTGTGCTCGATTTGGTGTGCGAAAAGCAGGTCTCTCATTCCTACATACAATGTGCGGACTGTTCCGGTCTCGGTTTAATGGTGGTTGGGTGACGCTGAGTCGCGAAAGTTGCTTTTGTCTTGCCATGAGTCGTGGATTCTTGAGCGTCTCCTTCATGAGATCGGCCAACAAGTCTGGGGACTTTTACACAGGACAGCTCGGGTGTCTTATCTGACGAGCGCGGAGACATTATACCGGCCTGATACCCATTCCAGCCATTCCCAACCGCATTGATTGTCTCAAGCCCGAACACAGAGTCTCACTCAACCTCACCCAGACTCGGAACGCAGCCTACCCTGCACGAACCACACCGCCGCCTAGCCGCACCGCCAAGCCTCGAGATAGTCTTGTCCCCATCATGGAAATGCAG
Source organism: Neonectria faginata (assembly GCA_030864175.1). NCBI lineage: Eukaryota > Fungi > Ascomycota > Sordariomycetes > Hypocreales > Nectriaceae > Neonectria > Neonectria faginata. Next base: position 3,629,501 of record JAULBG010000001.1, on the reverse strand, counting down.
TCGATGTCACGTCTGCAGTAGCCGCTTCAGCAACCAACCTAGGCTGACCGGGAGTCCACAACGCTCGGAAAGAAAAAGCAATTCTCCCCTTCGTCCCCTTGTCGTTTGTCCTTTTCGTCCGCACTAGCTTCCGAACTTGACTCTCCTAGAAACAGCGGCCGAAGACCCATGAATCAGCGTCGTGCGTTGCGCTGAGACATCCAGCTTGGTGTCTTTGGACTGGCGACAAGGAGGGAAAGGGTTACCACCCCCCCCCTTTTTCTATCTCTCTCCTTTCTTCCTTAATGAAGACGCCATTGTTTGCAAATCATCATCGGCGTGGTTCCGAGCAACGGTGCAAACCTGATTGGGTGGAGCGAATACCGAGCTAACTACCCCAAACTGCCCCTAGTCAAGACCTTCCCTGGAGTAGGCGGGCGAAGAAGAACAAGCAGAAAAAGCAAAACGGCCACTTCTGGATCCCATCTTTCCGCACTACCGTTCTTTGTCTCAGCCCCCGGGGCAAGGCTTTCGCTGAAGGACCGACGACAGACTATCGAGCCGCCGATCTGAGCGGGCCCAACGGCCGCCATGTGATTCGTCCTCGACGCCGATCTGGGCTGAGGTGGACATGGAAAAAGTCAGGCGGCGATGGAGTCGTGAGAATCGTAGCATGGAGACCAGGAGGGAGCTCCGGAGTGGCCAGCGTGGCTGGAGGCCCAAAGGGCACCTGAGCTTGACTAGTCTAACATGGAGAGACCTTGCTTGATTTGGGCGCGTAGACTGCAAAAGGGGCTCTGGAGGTATTCTTGATCTCAGCCGCATTTGATGCGGAGTATTGGTATATCGGCTAAGCTACGTATCTCCCAAGTACAAGCAAGCACAAGACGCCCCCCGAAGATATGGAAACGCTTAGTTGATACATTCGGTGTGTTTATGTTAGGTGTTAGACTAGACAAGTCATCACCTATGCTATCGCCCCCGACTCGAGGGGAAGCCATCACCACGAAGTGTACACAAAAACGCCCAAAAGATCGTCGAGTCCCTTCCCATCAAACTCAAACACCCATCCTCGCTAATCCGTGCCGTGATCCTGCTACCCGCGAGCCGAGCCTCTGGTGCCTCGCATGGTTGTCCCTGTGCGCAAGAAGCACTCGCACTACACGCGTTCCCCGACGCGACTCACCCAGCGCATGTGCAACGAGGGTTTCCACGCCGGCTCTCACACAGAGACAAGACATATCCCATTCGTTCTCCTCCACTGTCGAACTGAGACAGCTGGATGTGACACGAATCCTCCTGCTCGCTTGTCATCACCTTGCCGTGCAAGCCTCGCGAGCACCGCGCAAGAGATAGACGAGTCGGTGCTTTCGTCCATGAAGATTTCACTCGGAACGCCACGCCTGCTGTCTCGATGCTGCAGGTCGCAAAATAAAATAGGAACGAGGGTGTTGTGTGTGCGTGAGGCGTCCTTGGCACCGAGGGAAGGACAACGTGGGATTACGGGATGCCCCTGTAGGACGGGAAGCCGCATCGCCGGCTGGATGCGTCGCAAAACGGGCTGAATTAGGCCATGCTGGGCGTCGTTGCCATCTTCCCCGGAACGGGGGTTCGTTGCGCTGTCGCCACGAGACGTTTCAACGCTGCGGAACAAGTTCGTCGCATCAACGAGACATCAAACATCACCGCTGGGACATGAGCAAGGTCGTGGTGCAGAATACGGACCAGCTGCAGGCTCCCTTACAGTCGGGGCTCGATGCCCCGGAAGTTGCCATCGTCGGCCCAGTGCGAATCAGGCCAGACAAGGCGGATCGCTTCCCAGATATGGCTGTTCAAGACATGTGTCAGTAACACTAGTTTCCGTCATCGGGACATAACAGGAGGCGGTGTCACAAAGGGGGCGCTGGTGGCGAAGGTGTAAGGGATAGTGACTGTGTGCTCACCTGACGTGGAGGATCTCGAGTCCATCCTTGACCTCCTGTGGTAGATCCTTGACATCCTTGCGATTCTGGGCAGGGAGTAGTACAGTCTTGACCCCGGCTCGGAGGGCGCCGATCAGCTTCTCCTTGATACCTCCGACGGCTGTAACTCGGCCCCGGAGAGATATCTCGCCCTGTAGTACAAGAAGTGTGAGCACATCAACCCATCTCTGGTCAGGAATTTCTGGTTAAGGAATCTGAAAAAAGAACTTACTGTCATGGCCATAGACGGCGGAACTGGCTTGCCCGAGAATAGAGAAATCAGGGCCACGGCTTGACCGATGCCACTGCTGGGACCATCCTTGGGAATGGCACCAGAGGGGCAGTGGACGTGGATGCTACGCTCCTTCATGATGTCGGTAGTCGGCTCTGGCGTCAAGCCTAGTTCAAACGCGTGCGCCTTGACCCAAGTCAGGGCGACTTCAACGCTCTCCTTCAGAACATCTCCCAACTTGCCGGTGAGCTGCACTCGTCCGTTACCAGGCATATCAGCTACCTCGATGAAGAGAATGCTGCCGTTGCCTCCGGAGCTATAGGCGACAAGACCAGTTACGATACCGGGTCGGCTTGTTGTCTCGGCAATCTCCTCGTCGTATTTCTCAATGCCCAGAATGTTCTCGATGTCTTCGACCGTTAGATTCGCTTGGTAGTCCTTGATGTACCCGCCATCCTTTGCTTCGGAATACTCGACTGCCTTCGCACGGCAAACTGAGCCGATCTCACGCTCAAGGTTGCGAACACCGGACTCACGGGTGTATGATTCGATGATCTTGGACACCACTTCCTGGTTGAAGCCAACTTGGTTCTCGGCCAGTCCGTTCACCCTGATCTGCTTGGGGATCAGGTGCTGTGTCGCGATGTGACGCTTCTCCAGAGTCGTGTAGCCGGGGATATATATGGTCTCCATTCGATCCAGTAAGGGGGCAGGGATAGTGTCCAGGCTGTTGGCTGTCGCGATGAAGAGAATCTTGGAAAGATCAATGGGCATTCCAACGTAGTGATCCTGGAAGTTGTTGTTCTGCTCAGGGTCCAGAACCTCGAGCATAGCCGCCGACGGATCGCCGTGCACATTGGCTTGTCCAATCTTGTCGATCTCGTCAAGCAAGAAAACAGGGTTGGCAACCCCAACCTTTCTCAGACCTTGGACGATGAGACCAGGCAAGGCCGCAACGTAAGTCCTTCGGTGGCCACGGATCTCAGCCTCATCCCTAACTCCACCCAGAGAGATACGGTGAAATTTGCGTCCCAAGGCCGTGGCCACTGATCTGGCCAGACTAGTCTTGCCCACACCCGGCGGTCCTGCAAGCAGCATGATGGGGGACTTGTCCACCATGCGCTGAGACTTGAGGACCTGAAGCTTGGCAATAACGGGCTTCGCAGCGTCCTCGGCGGCCAAGTCCTTCTCCTCGGCTCCCTCCTCTTTCTCTTCCTCAGACTCGACCATTTCCTCCTCGGCCTTTTTGATCTTACTATCCACGTCATCGTTGATAGACTGCTTGAGTCTCAGCACTGCCAAGTATTCGATGAGCCTCTTTTTGACGCTCTCGAGACCATAATGGTCCTCGTCGAGTTGCTTCTTGGCATTGTGCAGAGTCTCCGGTCCCAGTCGATCATCGGTGACGGTGGACCAGGGAATCTCTGATAGGGTTTCCAGCCAATTCCTGGTTACTTGGTATTCCTGGTTCATAGGCATCATTTTCTGTAACCGGCGCATCTCTCTGTCCACCATCTTGGCAGCTTCCTGGGGAAGTTTGGCATTCTGAAGCTTCCGCTTGAGGTCGTCTAGCTCGCTGGCTTCCTGATCATCGCCCTGATCGTTGCCTGGAGGGAACTGTCCAGACGGGGGGACGAAGGACATGCCGGGAATCTGGGGCAGTTGGTTTCCTTTGCGATTTTGGTTCTCGTTCAGCCGATCCAGGATCTGAACGGGCATTGCCGCGAAGGTGGTGATCTTGAAGTTGTTCTTGATGCCCCCGACTTGACGCTCAAGCAGCTCAATGACCTTGGTCAATCGTACCTTGATATCCAACGCAGCGAGGACCTCGAGCTTCTCCTCGTGGCTAGTCTCGACGAGGTTAGCCATGAAGTCGGCCAGCAATCCCGCATCCTTTATTTCCCTCCTCATGATGAGCATATCCAATCGCTTGGTTATCAATGGCGAAAGAACGGGGCTGCCCTTGGTCCGAGGTAGGAGAGAGGAGATCCTTAGGATGGTGACGAGTTCTCGCGATCGGGTCTTCAATAGGGTGAAGAGATCCAGAAGCTGCTGGTCGGGTGGGGAGCCGACTAGGAGACTGTTAGCATTCTGGCGAATACACACAGAGAAATTTGGACATGAACATACTGTCATCGGTGAAATACGTGACCTTTCCGGTGAAGAACGGCCGCTCGCGAGTGATGTTGTCGATACGGATACGCGAGGTGCCCTCGACGCGCAAGGCGAACTCCCCGGTGCCTCTTCCATCGATGCCAATGATCTTGGCTGCAACGCCGAAGTTGTATAGGTCCTTCTCCTTGGCGCTGCCCGGGTTTACCTCCTCGATCTGGGAGCTGTCGATGTCGTCGGTGCCGACCATGAGCTGGCCGTTGGTACCGACCAGGGGCGACGAGACGGGCACGCAGGCGATGGGGACGGCATCGATACGGCCATCGGGGCCCTTGGTAGCAGCGCGCTCGTAGACGTGGGCGAGGAGGGCGGGGATGTCGGGACGGCTGGAGTTGACGGCAATGCGCTGGACGAGACCGGGGAGCAGGATGGTGCCTCGAGCGAGCGGGATCAGGGGAAGCGTCGCGGTCTGAGATCTCCCCATGACGGATCAGGACGGAATCAAGGCTTGCAGAAAAGGACAATGCAGAACGGGAAGGGCAGAAAAGAAGACGAAACGAGGCGGTAGAGATACGGCTTCAGCAGGGCGGGCGATGGCGGTTGCTGTCAGGATGGAGCACAGCAGGATGAGGTGGAGGAGTTGATGTCAGATGTCAAGTCGTTGCTCGGTGCTCGTTGGCGGCCGGTCGCGGGAAAGCTGGAGAAACACGGGGATCAAAGCCGAAGCCGGGGTATGCTACGCGCCGTCCAGTACGCTACAGGGAAATAGTGCCCGTCGTTCCACCCTGCTACCGAGGCTAATTCATCATTAAGTCGCCCATGACCGAACCGGTGGCTCTGATGGAAAATCACACCAGAGGCGACGTCGGCATTCTGGCTCGGGATGCGAATTGCCCCAGGGAATTCTCTCCCATGCTAGCTTGTTCCATCGCTAATTGATATCTGTGAGTGGGATGCAAGCCCAGACGCGCAGGAGCGCAATGCATACGGCTGGATAACTCGAACCATCGGCTTGATCCGTTGCTTTGATGCAATCTCTGCTGAGGCCAGTCAGCCCAGTCGTTCATGCGAGGCCACAGAAGCTGCGTGTTGAAGCAGCTCATCGTCGGATATAGCTCCGTACGGATACTGGCGCGGCACTTGGCTTTCAGCCTATGACTCAGCAAAACAACAGCTCTACGCACGTGCTCAGGCATCCACGATGACGGCCTTAGGTTGGCACATCCCGAGATGACTAAGACCCTAACGCTCTGTCCCACTGTTTGTTGATCGCGGGGCAACCATCCATTAAACCAAGTCGCGACTTCACGCGTCTCCTTCTGGCGTGTGACAGACTGCTCGCGTTAACATACATCTAAAATCTCCTTCCACAACCATCGCAATGTGTACGCCTACCAACTCCTCACAGCCCTTCTACGAACTCCTACTGACGTGAAACGCAACAGCTGCATACGGAGGATACTCAAAACAGGGTGGTGAAGACTCTGGCGGTTTCCTCGCAGGTGGTTCACAGCAGGGCAGCCAAGGTGGCGGCGGCGGCGGCGGCAAGGTATGTCTGATGCCATGTCTTCTTTCCCAGATAAACCATGGGCCCAGCATGTCATGCAGTTACTAACTACAGATGTTACTCCTCCAGAACTACCAAGACGAATCCCTACGCCCCGTCACGATCAAGCAAATTCTCGACGCCGATGAGGCCTATGCCGGCGCCGACTTCAAAATCGACGGCTCCTCCGTCACTCAGATCACCTTCGTCGGTCAAATCCGCCATGTGAATACACAGCCCACGACCATCACCTTCAAGATCGATGACGGCACCGGCCAGATCGACGTCAAGAAGTGGATTGACGCCGACAAGGCGCAGGACGAGGCCGACCCTGGGTGGGAGCTCAACACGCATGTTCGCGTCTGGGGCCGCCTCAAGTCTTTCAACAAGCGTCATGTTGGTGCCCATGTCATCCGTCCTGTGACTGATCCCAACGAAGTCAACTACCATCTCCTCGAGGCCACCTACGTACACCTCTACTTTACCAAGGGACCTTTTGGCGGTCAAAATGGAGCCAACGGCGACGGGGATAGCATGTTCGTCGACGGTGGCAACTACCAAGCTGGCAATACGGCGAGCCAAGCACCCAGCAAGCTGTCTGGCTGCGGCGGCCCGGCCAAGAAGATGTTCAACTTCATGAACGACGCGCCCGGCGGCAACGAAGGCATCCATCTCAACGTCATTACTAACTCTACTGGAATGTCCGTGAGAGATGTCTTGACTGGAGCCGATGAGCTTCTGGGACAGGGCTTGATCTACACAACCGTCGACGATGAGACGTGGGCGATTTTGGAATATTGAAGGCTGTGAGTAGGGTTCTGAAGAGAGGATAGCGGCATAGGCGTGTCAACTGTACAGGGCATAATCCTGGGTAAAACGGTGTTCAAGGATATAGGCGGCTGAGCTTATGAGGGAATGACCATTTGCTTATTTTCTTGCTAATGAATGACTGGAGCTAGTCGGTACACTGCCAAATGCAGTATGAATAGAGATATTGCCGTGGTAAAGACCGTCCGTAACTGCGTGTGCCCAAGCCTAATGGCTTTGACGCTTCTTAGGTGGTTCAAATCAAACAACGTTCATAATGAATGAATACGATCAGCCAATTCAATCCCAGCCAACTTTCCCGTACAAACTTTCAACTCGGCTTCTGTTTCAATCTTGGTTTCCGTCAGATCAACCATACTCAGTCTCTTCAATCTGTTAGGACTTTCTCCTCTGCGACTAGACCTTCACTCTCCCGCCAACGGTCGTCAGCACGACCGAGGTAGTGGCGTAAGCTGGCTTCGGAGCCTGAGGCTCACGAACCATGATGTACAGCCGGATAGGATCGCGGCCGCGCTCAAACGCCACGTCCCGCTTGACCTCGAAGCCGAACTTGGCGTAGTAGGCGTTGGTGCGTTCGTTGCTGGACTCCAAGTAAACGGGACGGCTCTCGGCATCGGCCTGCGGGTGTGGACATGTTAGCGGCGATGAATACGGTTCCTCTTGCGATGTCTCGAAGAGAGTGAGGAAACAGAGGTGTAAATGAGTTATGGCTGCGGGAAATCAACCTTTTCAATCATGTCCCGGATGAGCTTCCCGGCGTAGCCCTTGCCTCTCGCATTGGGCTTCGTGCCGAGGTAGACAAGATAGTAGCACTCACTGTCCCGGTCCGCCATCACCTCCTCCTTGGTGTGGTTCAGGACGGGGATCATCTCGTCGAAGTAGCGCCTGCGGCCCTCGGGCGAGAGCTGGTACCACAGCCTCCACATGCCACTCCGGAGGACGGTCCACCAGTCTTCCATCTGCTTGCCCGGAGGCAACCTGTATGCATGAGATTGATTTCTTTTTAGCTAACCCGGGAATTGGGTAGCCACATACCAGAGAGCGACGGCATCGTAGTCAGGTCCGATGGCCGTGACGACGCCCTTGTAGACGTGGGCAGCGACCATGTAAGTCATGATGTCCACGTGGAGCTTCCACTTGTACTCATCCGAATATCCGGCCATGTCATCTCCGTCAAGGACATAGCGGCTCATCGCGTCGGTAGCAAACGAGTGGGCCAGCGACCGGCCGGCCTCGGCGCACTCATCAATGCCGACGACCCGAACAGTGTCCTCCCAGGTCGGCGGCACGAGCGAGTGACGCCGCCACTCGGTAAGCGCCGATGCGGTATTCCCATTCAAGTTCTTCATTCTGGGTGGCCGGATGCCTTACTCGATACTTGGACGGTCTATGCAAGCCGGGGGGGCGGCCAGGTGTTAAGCAAGCGGCTCGCAACCAGAGGTCCAGACTCACATTGTATATTCTGAATACTATCGCCCGTATGGACTTGCGAGAGCTGGCTTCTGGAGAGAGGCGTGAACCTCGAGGGGTGACGCAGGCAGTTAAGGCTGGCGCGGAGTTCAACCGACATCAATGTGGTGTTTGAGCGGGCCAGGCTCTGGACGGTAGGCTAGGGTTTATTGGGGGGGGTTCGTTTGTAGGCTTCGACGGAGTGCCGATAGACGAAAGCGGTTCACGAATGGCGAGCTTGCGGAGTTGGCAGGTTGAGCGAGGACACAGTGAAAGAGACGGACAGGGAGCTGGGTAGTAATCAGGCAAGTCAACAGCAGCAAGACACGGAAGTTGGATCTTCTCTCAAAAAGCTGGCCCCTGCGAAAGGGTGCTTTGTAAGAATGTTTCCTGAACTTAAGGATCTTGTAAGTGAAGCCGGCGATTGTGGATGTTGAGACGGATGACAAGAGGGAGGAAAAGAGGCGGAGACGGACAGCCCGGGTCACGAGGCTTATGTAGGTTCTGGGAGGTATGGAGATGGAAGTGCCGGGCGGTCCCGCGCCTAGATACGGGACTCCAGACTGCCTAGAAACGCGGCTGCGAATACCATTGGCTAGGTATGTCCACTGGGGCAAAGCCATTCGTGGGGTGAAGCTGTCGTCGCGAGTCACGGTTGCAGAAGCACACGGTTGGGGCATCACAGTAATACATGATGTTGGCGACGGGGGGCTTGGGAGGGGGGCCCACGCATGACCCGTGGGGGCATGTTGATCAAGTCAGGCGGGCCATTCGTGAAGCTGTAAGATATCCGGGAGATCCATGAATGGGATGAATGAGATCAACGACTCGTCCACACTGTGGGGATGCGAAGGTTGGGCGGCGGCGGGAACAACAAAGAGAAGCGTAAGCCACCAAAGCAGATAGAAATGGCCGTGAAAGCCTCGCTCTCTCTCCCCTCACGGCGCCAAGCTTCCCCTCATCGCCTATCACGGAGACGCGGCACTAGCGGAGAGAGGCGTGATAAATAAGTAACTTGGTCCATGTCTGCAAGGATCCAGGTGATGGCGCTATGATTCGGTGCATATCGACGGCTCGCCGCGGCCCGGACGTTTGCTGCACCTCGCACGTAGGAATTGAGACCGGGCGAAGTCATGAGGCGGGCGTTTTATCTCGTCGTCATCCACTTGGACGCCGGTCGTGATGGGATTGAAGCGAGCTTCGTGCACCCGCGTCCGGCGCGTCTCGGCGGCTTATCTTCATGTCATTGAGCGAATCGGCCAGGACGCCGGTAGACGACGTCAAATTTAAGAAAGCGGCTCTCAGCCCAAGAGACAACTCTCGAAGGCCACGAGAGTGGATATCTATGCAGATCAACTGTGAACAACCAATGCGCCGCATGTGTGTCTGTCCTCCCACGTCCTCAAAAAGTCCTCGAGCACGTAGTCGTCATTGTCTCACTTTGGTTCCTTTCTCCAATTTCCATTTCGTTTGATATATCCGTGGGCGCCTTAAAGCATGCGTCGGATCTCCTGCTCGTTCATGTACTTGTCCAGGCCCGAGTCGAGGCTCTCCCACCACTCAAACAGCATCGAGTTGCAGATGAGCTTGAACCAGGGGGTGAACTTGAGGGAGGGGTCCTCGAACAAGACCTTTAGCTTGTCCGCGCTGACGTACTGGGTAGCCTGGACCTCGTTCACGTTGACGTCCAGGTCGACGTTGGCCTTGATGAAGAGGATGTAGTCGACTGAACAAGTCAGTTTGGGGAACCAATCGATTTGTCATGAAGTATCCGTGGAGCCTAAGACGTACCTTCGTGCTCGCCCCATTTGCCGTCGCTGGGGGCCTTGTAGTGGATTCGGGTCAAGAACTTGAAGTCCTCAAAGGGAACCTGCTCCTTCTTGATGCCCAGCTCGTGATCCAGCTTGCGCTGAGCAGCGCGCTTGACACCGTCAATGGAGTCGGCGAGGGTCGACCCGGTCTCGGTAGGGATGTGCAGGGGGTGGGAGCAGCAGGTGTTTGTCCACATGTCGGGGAAGGTGATCTTCTCGGTGGCGCGCTGCTGCAGAAGAAGCTCGTTCTTGTCGTTGAACAAGAAGACGGAGAACGCACGGTGGAGGAGACCCTTGTCGATGTTGGTCATGAGATGGCCTTTAGGGAGGCACGTCGTGTTAGCAACTGGCTGCGGTGCGCGGGATGGGACGGGAGATAGGAGAAGGACGGTGAACGATGGGGGGGGGGAAACACTGCACACGTACAGATCTTCTTGCTAGCGGTGCCGATTGGCTTGTCGTCCTCATCAAGAACGATGCACACCTCGTCCATGAGGCGGATCTGCTCCTCGTCGTGGCCGGAAAGGGGCTCCGAGCTGGCGTCGATGTCCGGGAAGAGACGCAGCATGGCCTCGGCGGTAATGGGCTGAGCCGTGGTGGTAGTGGTGGTGGTGGTCGACATGGTGACGGAGGAGACAGAGCTGGTCTGCAGAGACGATAGACGGAGGGGAACGAGGCGATACAAAGGACGCAATAGGAGTCAACACCAAGTAACTTAGCACTCAGGGCTGAGTCGGTCTGTCCCAAGTTCTCAACGGCGCCTCACAATTTAAACTCATTTGCTGCCCCTCCAAGTCGACCCCCCCGACTGCCCCTCCATCACTGCCAGCGGCCCGGGTGCTCACTGCCGGTCCACTGAAACCGTCCACTGGGGGCCCCTGTCTCAGCGCCTGTGGGGGGCACTCTTCCCCATCGGGCAGTCAGGGCGGTGGGGCTCAACACGGATCCCTGTGAGTTAGTCAGCTACCTCGGTGAATCTGCTCTGGGAATGGTTTCATCAATACGAATACTAAGAAGTAGGCCCGTAAGTAAGCAGGCAAATTGCTCCCCTGTCATGACTAGAAATCATGATGTCTAGTCATGATATTTGTTAGGAACGTAGACTAATCTCCAATAACGCAATCTGATTATTCTGCGTTGAAAGTTAATGCTGGTCTTATTCGGCGTAAATTACTCCGCAACTCTTCAAATCATATCCGTACCTATATCAAAATCCCCAGGTTACTTATTGACATATATTTCCTCAAAATTGATCAAGCCATAAACTTCGAACTCCAGTCCTGGCAGAGTGTTCTTGATCACTCGCCCGGAGTCCCATGATGTTAATCAAGAATAAGGAATTGGCAAGGAAGTCATCCGTAAATTGATCGGGTGTAGCTGGTTGTCGCTTCGAAAAGCCCCACACATTCGCCAGCTTACGACAGAAGCCGAAATGGCTAAATACTGTCAAACAGGCACGCAGCGTCTGTCTACGCATGACGACGACGGCTTTGGGCCAGCGTCAATCAAACCCCTCACCCCTGCGCCCTCTGCTCTCCGGGGGTTGATGCTATGCCGTGATCGGGATATCCAAGATGTTCCGTTCCCGCAGCTGAGGTATCACTCAGCGTCTCTCAGCATGGTAGACTTTAGGTATTGGTCAACATATAATCAGGAGAAGATGACGGTACTAAGTACAGCTGAAGTCTGATATTTCTCCTTGTTAAGGGCGATACTGGACTTGGCGACCTGTCGTCGTCATCGCTCCAGTGGATGCACATCCAACACCAACGTTGTACTTACAAAGTGATGCATGATTGACGTCCCTAGTTCTGCCAATTGAGATCAGAAGACTTAATGCTCTAGAGAAGAATTTACAATCCAGGCAAGCAAGCAATGATTCTCCCGTTCTTCCGTAGACTTTACCACAGCTCGCCTCAAGCCTGCAACTTGTCTTTCTTCCTCGTCGAAAGACTCGGCATTTAGACAAGAGGGTTTTAGCGACGCCCGTCCTAGCAAATAGACAAAGGCTTCCACTTGAGAAGAGGAAATGAAAATTCCATCCCGAATGATGTTAAACGAGAGATTAAGGTTGAGGTCCGAGTTGCGATATCCACGGGTTGAGTTCATACGAGGTTATGCGCTAAATCGGATATTACGCAAGCGGGGTGCGTGCGTGGAGCTGCACTCCTTGCTATCAGGGGAATCAGCCCAAAGCGAGGCTGGGGATGGGAGCTTCGTCACTGACAACAACCTCCCTCACATATCCATCGCCACCGTTCCCGCCCTCCGCTCCCCGACTTCACACGGCCGCCGGGCGCACGATAGCTCGCGATAGCCCCTGGCAAAACGACCGCGGCTCCCGGACATCGAATCCGCCGACAAACTCCCCATTTCCAGGCGTCGTTTGGCACCGCTACGGGCCAGTTCACACCGCAGCCATGGTTCCCAAAATCGAGGCGCAAGAGATCGAGACCTACTGGAACATCTTCACCACCCGGACGGGCGGCGGAAAGTTCCTCACGGGCGAGCAGGCCGCCCCCGTGCTTAAGAACAGCGGACTGCGCGACGACCAGCTGGAGCGAGTGTGGGACCTGGCGGACGTGGACAACGATGGCAACCTCGACTTTGAGGAGTTCTGCGTCGCTATGCGAGTGATTTTTGACATTCTCAATGGGGTACAGATGCAACGCGACTCTGCACGACATTGCCACACAGCAGCTCACCGAGATTTAGGAATACGCCGATGTGCCGACGTCATTACCCGACTGGCTGGTACCCGAATCCAAGGCCCATCTCGTACAAGCGAGCCGAGCGATCACAGGGAAGCAAGTACAATTCGAACAGGTCGAAGATGACGAAGACACCCAAGGGCTCAAGGACGGGTTCGAGTGGTACATGAATCCTCAAGACAAGTCCAAATATGACCAGATCTACCAGGAGAACCGGGACATGCGGGGCGAAGTTGCTTGTCTGTGCCCTCAACCAGTCTTCCGACTGTGGCCTTCATTAACAGCTAATAGTCAACACTCTTGAGAGTCTCTACGAGTCCCTCGATGTCCCCGACACCGATGTCCGTTCTGCCTGGAACCTCATTAACCCATCCGCCGGGTCCACGATCAACAAGGACGCTTGCCTTGCTTTCTTGCACATTCTCAACTATCGCCACGAAGGTTTCCGCATCCCCCGTACCGTACCCGCATCCCTTCGCTCAAGCTTCGAGCGCAACCAGATCGACTACCAAGTCGACAACCAGCGAACAGGCGCCAACTCCCGATGGGCCACCAAGGCCGACGAATCGACAAGCACCGGCCGCAAGGCCAAGTTTGGTGACCAATATCTGACACGACTTGGCCGCAGCGGCTTCAAGACGGCTGGCACGGACTTCTCAACGGAGAAGACGGAGGACTGGGAGGAGGTCCGACTGAAGCGCAAGCTCCAGGAGCTCGAAGACAAGATGAAGAAGGTGGAGGAGATCGTGGAGCGACGCAAAGGAGGCAAACGCGATTCCAAGCCCGCACTCGTCAAGAAGGAGCTAGACCAGCTGCTGGACTACAAGCGAAGGGAGCTGAAGGAACTGGAAGAGGGCACAGGCAAGAGCGCCGTGGGCGGGAGTCTGAAGAGCGTATCGGAAGATCTGCAGACGGTCCAGGAGCAGGTGGACGGTCTAGAGGGCCACCTGCGGTCGCGTGAGCAGATCCTGGATCAACTCCGACGGGAGATTGAGGACGAGAAGCGAGGATAGACAGGTGAGGCGCGCATCTCGGGTGGTAGTGTGGGTTTTGCTGCGTGGTTTGTAGGAATAATACGGCGCTTTTTAAATGGTATATCGGGCGTTGCTCTAGTCTTTAAGGGGGTATCACCACATGCTTCCGTCCACGTACTTGGGGGTTCGCTCCACGGCCAGCGTACGGCCCTTGATAGCCCATACCGCGAGGGATGGGACAGGTACAGGGCCGAGGCGACCGGCTCCGCGGGATCGTCCAGTCGAGCAGAGGAAGGCGTCCACTGCCGGGCCCCTGACATACTGCGGAGGCTGACCCTTGAGTACAAGGTCGATGTTCTCTGCTACACCGGCCGCCTGGTTGCGTTAGCCTTTGTGTGATTACCCAACCAAGGTAGGAGTATAGACTTACTTGCGCATCCGTATTCTGGATACTCACTCGCGGCTTTGATACAACGTCGCCGACCGCCCATACGTTCTCTGCCGCTTTCACACGCATCTCCGTGTCCACGTCGACATACCGATGCTCATTCAGCCACTCTGTCGGTAGAAATCCAGTATTCGGCGACTGTCCCATGGACGGCAAGTATAAGTCGGTCGTCAACTCCTCGCCGTCTGATAGCACAACCCGAGTCTTGCTATCTGGTAGAGGCGTCGCTTCCTCGGCTCGCACACCCTTCCGAAACTCGACGCCGAGACGGCGTAGCTCCCGCTCCACGGATCCCGCGATGGAATCCCCACCGAGAAGGCTTGCATCTGCGGAGATAAGGACAACGGTGGTTTTTGGAAATGCAAAACGAATCTCTCCTGCCACCTCGACGCCTGTGGCTCCCGCTCCGGCGATAACGATGTGCCTCGCGGCGCCAACCTGCTTGGCCGTGCGATGGAGATTTGTTAGCAGCTCATCATGTGAGCCGCAGGCCTTCCACGGCAGGTCTGAGTCTGTAGAGTTGGCGCCGGTGGCAAGGACAAGGTGGTCGTAGGTGAGCACGCACAGCCCGTCAGCGCCAGCGTCGACCTGGACGGTACGGGACGTGGCGTCAACGGCTGTAGCGGCGCCGACGATGAACTCGACACTTCCGAGGGGGTACTGGGCCAGACCGGGCTGGATGGCGGCGATGATCTGGTCGTCCTTGATCAGATTTGGCACGATGGCCCTGACGGAGGCGATGTTCCAGTAAAAGTGGCTGTTCTGCGGGGTGTCAGCCTTTCTTGACGGGTCTTGTGAAACATAGTCATATGAGCTCATTTTTTGGAACATGGTTGCTTCTGTACCTTTGAGACGAGAATCACCTTCAGGTCCTCCTCATGTGGTTGCGTGTACTTCAACAGCCGATGAGTGACGGCCAGACCGCCGAGGGAGCCGCCCAAAACAACTATCGTCTTTCCCATCGAGAGTATTTTCGAGTACGTCTTGTAATTGTGAGATGAACAAGCAGCGCAGGCCGATAAGGACCGGTATGTATTTCCGAGGCGAACTCGAAGGCAGACGCAACTTTGTATTGTTTGCGTGTGCTTTATGGGCTTAGAGTTGAGGGACATGGGTTAACGCCGAGCGTGGGCTCCGGGGTCTCGGAGCGAAACCGGTGGTGGGGAAGGTGGTGCGCTGTGACTTGTATGACGAGGACTTGTCATGTCTAAGAATAAAGAGAAGTGGCAGGCGTCTAAGAGGACGCTTGGTGAACATTCGGGTCATGTATGATTGGGATTGGAGTCTGCGGAAGTGGTCTTATGGTCATGGTCTGTTTTTCTTTGTGCCTTCTGAATGATGCCTCGAGTGGTGTCCGTTGTGCTCATGACACCACTACTGTCACCACCACCGCCATACGTCAGTCAGGCAGCCAGCACCAATAGTGACAGCTGGCGGCTTGTGCGTTGTAGGGACTGGATGCCTTAAAGCAGCTCCTCTTGGGCACCATTCGGCCTGGTCTGTGATGGAAGAGTGCGGAACGAAGACGCCAAAAGCGACCGAACCGCTGACAGAAAATCCCCCTCATAATAAACCCCCCCTCTATAGAAATCCCCTCCAAGTGCTAAGCCAAGCCCACCTGTTCTCGTCCCGGGCCAATGGTGACCCACGACGTCACATTCGCGCCTTCCTTGACCCCTCCGGGCCCTCCCCCCTCCCCCTCCACCGTAGAAATCGCTTGTGACTTGCTTGCTTGCCTAGGTAACCCAGGTAGGCAGGTTGGACCCCGCTAACCGCCGCCATAGGCAGGTACTCCTCCTCAACAATAATCCGCCGCCCCGACTCGCCGTTCTCCATCTTCATCCCAACACAGCTCAGCTTCCATCTTTGTTCGCTTCCCTCATTCCACCAGAAAACCATCAACCCACAAACCCGCAAACCAACCCATAGATCCATTCACCATGGTTGCCCAGAGCGAAGCGTTCCAGAAGGCCGTCGTGGACTCCAAGAAGTTGACGGCCAAGCCCAACAACGAGGAGCTCCTGGACCTCTACGGTATGCATCTCCCGCCTCTACTTCCAACGGTCCATCCGTCTATACGATGTATTTCGTGCTGACCAGAACTCTCTTTCCACAGCTCTCTACAAGATCGGCACCGGCGAGGACGTGGCCAACGCTCCCGCCCCTGGCATGTTCGACCTCAAGGTACGTCATTTGCTTCGGCCCGCACCGCGAAACAGAGGCTAACTCAAATCGCGAAACCACAGGGCAAGGCCAAGAAGAACGCATGGGAGAAGACTGCCGCCGAGGGCTACTCCGCCGATATTGCCCAACAGCGTTATGTTGCCCTCGTCGAGTCGCTCAAGGAGAAGTACGGATATGACGAGAACAAGGAGCCCGAGGCTGTTGGCAACTAAGATTGTCAGCGAGTAAGACTTAAGGATAGAGTATTGGTGGGGGGTAAACAAGTATTAGTACACAAACAAATAACATACAATAACAAGGAAACGAGATTAATTCAACTACGATTGCGATCCAGTCTGATGAACCCTTCTGACCTGTATTGTGAGGTCAATCTTGTCTCTAATACCACCCTGGCCATCCCCGACTTCTATCCTTGAGTATGTACTGCTTAATGTAACACGCCTTATGCAGTGTTCGTCCCGGGGGAGAAAAAGCTGAAAGCTAAAGTACTCGTAGAGAAGGTACCTGCTTGTTGTGCATAGCAAGGTGTTTGTACCCTAGCAGTCTCGACCGTTGGGCAAGCTCTGAAAGATCTCACAAGCTTCTTCTAGCGGCTTGTTCCCCACTGATTCACATATTCCCTGCATGATCAAGCGGGCAGATGTCTCAACTCTAACGTCACGTCAGGAGAGAGAGAAAGGCAGCGGCGGAGCGGGTGTTGTGCGTGTGCAATGTTGAGTAAAATTGTCTACCAGGGCAATTATTAGGGGTAAAAATAAGTACACACACACGAGCGCGAGACAAGCTCCGGCGTCGTCGTGGCGTCGAAGAGAAAGACTAATGTTTAAGTAGAGGCACGTAGCAGGCGTTGTGTACGTATAAAAAGCCCCGAGCACTCGGAGCGTTTCGTTCATCTTCCCATTCCCGTTCCGTCCCCTTTCGCTCCTTTGTCCAAACCAAAAACAAACATAAACACCAAGACCGATCAACTCCGGCTGAAGGGGTTCGCAAACTGAAGGGGAATCTCTTTACACAAAAGTTCAAATATGTCGTGAGAAGGGCATGTGTGGCTCAACATTGCACAACAGTGTTTTTGGGGGGTTGTTTGGTTTCTTTTCTCCTTCGGTTTGGCGGGGCGGATCCCCAGCCAAAAGGCCTTCTCCCATGAGGCTTCTCTCTCATCATGAAACTCGTTAAACTCGTGGCGACGATGAGCATGTGTCGTGTCCGGGGGGCTATTCGAAAGGGCCACACGTTTCCACTGGACAGAGCTTGCTTGGTTTCAAGAAGGGGGTGTCTTGGCTTAGAGGAGGGCGAAGATGCCGGCGGCGACGAGGAGCAGGGCGCTCACGCCGGTGGAGGAGGCGCCGCTAGCACCGGTGGCAACGGGGGGGACGCCGGTGGACGCGGTGTCGGTAGCCACGGGGGTGGACTCGTAGGGCTGGGTCGGGGCAGCGCTGGTGACGGTGCTGTTGGAACCGGTCCAAGCAGTGCTGTATCCGGCACTGGGAGTCGGGCAGACGGTGGTGGTCAGCTCATCGACCTCGGTCTTGATGACAACGGTCTCGGCGGTGGACTCCTTCTTGTGCGAGGTGACAACGGGAGTGCTGGTGGTCTCGGGCTCAGTGGAGGTGGTCTTGACCTTGATGGGGGTGCTGGAGCTGGTGATCTCGGCCTCGGAGGTAGTAGTCTCAGCCTCAGTGCTGGTGGCCTTGGGCGCGGCGCTGGTGGTGGAAGTCGTCGTGGGCGCGGCGGAGCTGGTGGTAGCCTCGTCCTTTTCGAGTTTGCCGTCAACGTTGTAGGCCGCGGCACACTCGACTAGGTCCATGCTATCCGGGCAGCACCAGGTCTGCGACTTGGTGTCGTGGGTGCAGTAGTAGCCATCGTCGCAAGAGTCTGAGAAGTGAGGTTAGCAAGCTGATACAGAAGATGGTGTTGCGAAGGACGGTTGGCGTGTAAGTCATTCGTCACACATCCCGAGGAAACTCACTTCCGGAGCCGTCGGAGCAGCAGGTCTGCTTGCCGGCAGGGTTGAAGCAGTGAGTAGCATCATCCTGCGAAGGGCAAGTCTCGAAGCCCTCGCCACAAGCCTCGGCGCAGGTGTTACCGTCACCGCAGACGGACTGCTCGGGCTGGTACCCGTTGGTCGTGCGACGAGCGAGGCTGATTCCGAAGACAGGGCCGGTGACCAGCTTGTAAGGCTTGGCCTGGGCGGCAACGTTGGAGACGCAGGCCAGGAAGGCGAGCGAAGCGGCGGAGCGGAAGAGCATCTTGAAGAGAGATATTTCGAAAGATAGGTAGAGAGCAAAGGGAATTTTGCTTATAGGATCTGGTGCGAACAGGGAACGCGGAGCCACGAACAGGGTTGCGACAAGCGAGCGAGCGAGGAAGCGAGCGCAAGTAGTAGATAGGTTTGGATAATGACTGTAATCGAGTATAACTTTGATACTCTGGCAGAAAGGATAAGGACGGCGGCAACGAAGACGGAGGAGGGGGGAGGGCGAGAAGTGAAGGTGAGGGTGAGAGAAGAAAGAGAGAGAGAGAGAGAGATGAGATGAGACGGGGACAGGATGAAGTGTAAATGGAAATGGGCAGAGGCCGCGCCAAGCCCAAATAGACGGGTAGGAAGACCCCAAAGCGGCCAAAACGGGCTATTACATGATACAGGATTGCAGACCACAGACTATTCCAGACTCCATTAATGAAGCAGACTACGCTAGCTAAAGGTACCGGGTTATTCGTACACGGCGCTACGTAATTAGGACGTGGGAACGACAGATTAGAGTCGGGGGAGAGAGAGGCAGAGAGAGAGGCAGAGAGAGAGGCGGAGAGAGAGGCGAAGGAAGAGGGAGAGGAGGAGTGTCAGGGTGTGGTATCGAAGCGGACCAGGGCCAATCTTCACTCTACCACCAAACCAAGGTAACGAACTAAGTAGAGCGAGGCAGTAATACTACGTAGCAAGTCGACGGACAAACAAGAAGAACGAGGCCTAGCCCATGGAAGAATTGCGTGTGCGCGCGGCTTGATCCCTGGGACTCGGGGGCAGATCATCATCCCCTTGCAATCTGCATATTCGCCAATCCCTCATCCCTTCTGAGCCTATTCGCTGGTCACGCAGGTCCCCCCTTCTTCTCCCGCTGGATAAGGTACTTATATTAATTAATTAATAAAATCTCCGCCGGCGAATGGCAGACGGGGACTAACTAGTCCAGCATCCAACACCGCCGTTTAGCTCCCGCGACACAGACGCACGCGCGCGCGCGCTCTCTGTTCACCACTCGCTCTCTCTCACTCTCATATCGAACCGCACTTTTCCCCTTTTCTGGCGCCGTGGTGCGGACCGCCGAACCGGCTTTCAACACCAGGGCCAGCGCACCCCTTTCCTTTCTGGCGGGCGGGGGGTTTTTTTTTTGTTACGCTGGAGGTTTCGGGGCCGAAGGGGACACGGACGAGGAGGCCAGGCTGCTGGAGAGTTTGAGCGATGGCCAGGGCAGGCCTGGCGTTTCATGCGCGTGCTCTGCTTTTGAAACCCCGAGGTACCAGAGCAGAGAGAGGAGAGACCTAGAGGCAGAGAGAGAGAGAGAGAGAGAGAGAGAGAGAGAGAGAGAGAGAGAGAGAGAGAGAGAGAGAGAGAGAGAGTACCTGAGAGACAAGGCTAGCAGTGTGATCAGCTCAAGCCCCCAGTCGGCCTTGGGCATGGCGCGTCCAACGGTGTCTGTCGAAGCGCAATCTTCCTCGTCCTGTCATTCGCCGGGCGTCAGAAAAAACGTGTGCATGATTGATCGACCAAATTGCCCATAACACAAAATCCCCGTCCAACCAGAAACCCGTCCATCCGGGAACAACAGCCAAAGCGCGATGTACTCCCAGGGCTTTTGGCGACCCAACTTCCCTTTCCAGCAAGTCGAGGTCCCCCCCCCCCCCCCCCCACTCGCACAGCGAGACATGCTCCCGTACACGCTGAGTGGTTCGCTGAGCGGCCTGAGAACGCTAACAACCGCAGGAACCAGGAACCGAAAGAGAGGGAAAACAGGCCCCCGGCAATCTGATTCGCCCGGGATTCTCTCTTTGGCAGGACTCCTCTGCGGCTGCGTCATGAGACCGGGGTGCCGAGGGATTTAGCGGACTCGAGCTGGGTTTCAGGTTGCTGTGACATGCGACGTGGGTACTCTTTTTTTTCGCGACAGGGCTCAGGGGTATTGTACGCCACCACGCCGCTGTAATCCATTCGGCGGGGGAATTCAGAGAACCAACAAGAGAAAGACAGAGGTTGAGAGGATGGATACCTGCAAGGCCAGCAAATAACAGCCAAGCCAGTGTCAAGAGTGTGCATGAGACCAACCATCCACGGGACTCGTGACAACGCCAACATGTCAACGTGACGTGTCTATCCTCTCCTCGTCCAACACCTCATATATCCATCTACTAGTAGTATCTACGTGTCAGTCAGTATCCGAAAACCAACTGCCGGTGCCTTAGGTCTATGATGAGGTGTTCAGCCTACGTACGCAGTAGATCTCTCTCTCTCTCTCTCTCTCTCTCTCCACCGTCACATCCACGATGCCTCCTCTCCACCCAATATTCATGCTAATCATCACCCGCACCAACACTCCATTCCCACGCGGCATGGCCTGATCGGCCTGGCCTCTTCCTCCATTGCAACACTGCTGAAGAGCCCTAGCCCTCGATTCTCCGGGTGAACTGAGCCCCTCGTGAGTCCTCGACTAGACCCAAACTACCCCGTTGAAATTGCCCCGGCGCGTAGGCTGCCACCGAGTAAATTACAACACCACCTTGCTGTCCATCGCACCGCCCTAGAACAGCTCCGAACCGCCCGTCACCGCCTAGACCGTGCTGTCCGGTTCTAGCACTTGATAGCTCGCAGCGGCAGTTCTACTGTACCTCTTGCCCGGTCCCGTATGACCCATTACCACAGAAATGGGGACCCTCACCAAGCTTGCCATCACCGCCGTTACTTGACTCGAGAGCCGCGAAGAGCACTTGTCTCGGCATATTGATAACAAATGAGCAAACTGGTATTAATTACAAGCTCCACTAGTTGCTGTTCGGTTCATTACCTCCGGCCATCTTGAAATCCGAGAGAACAAACAATCCAGCTACGCTGCGAGTTGTCTTCAGACCTCTCGCCTCGGCCTAATTTGTCCTGACTATCCTCCCAATCAAATCACGGCTGCGGTACCTCCCAAGACGGTCGCTCTCGCCAACAAATAATAGTACACCCCAGCAAAAGAAGAAATCCGTCCTCTCCGTTGTCCTTCCGTAACCCTTTTTACAGCGGTGCGCCTCTGTAAGCCCTGGAATGCGCCTGTAGAACAATAACTAACCCCTTAGCCGGGCAGCCGATATTGGAATCGACCCTCCATCCCATTAAGAGCAGCATCTACTCGCCTTCGTCGCCACCCATCTTTGAGATCCACTTGTTCATGTGCGAGAACTTGTCCTCAAACGTCTTCTGCAGCTTCTCCCCGGCGTTCCACATCGGGTCTCCTTTCTTCCAGTACTTGAAGCAGTTCTCGAAGATTTGTCGCACGTCCGCCACAAACTGCTCGTCATCCGTGTATTCCTTGCGGTCCATCTTCGCCTTGATCGTGCTCAGATCCATTGGCCGCTTGACTTTGTCAAAGTAGTCAGGGACGCCGTCCTCGACCGGCTCGACCGGCTCGCGGAACGGGCCGACAAGACGTGTCCAGAAACCTATGCGTTGATTAGAAAACAAGTTGCTGATTCTCATAGACGAGCTTCACTTACCTGGTCCCGATAGCATTCTGGTCAAGAGATCTGTACAGAACTCCAGCTTCTGCGCTGTAGTGAAAGTGCGACTGTCCACATAGCCGGCACTGGCTCGACGTTTTGGTACTGGCTTGTTAGGCAGAGAAGGCCGAGGCGGCTTGTTTCTGTTGACCAAATTCTGGTTGACAGATGGCAGAGCCCCTTTGGGACTACCCAGAGATCGTCGGTTCTTCTTGGCGTTCCTGAAGACCTCACTCTCGCTCTCCTCTTCCAAGTAATGCACGTTCTTGCGAGGGGTCGCAGCCGAGCCCACAACATGGTCTGGTGTTGCCATCGATATCGTATCGAATGAGCTCATAGCCACGACAAGCTCACTGAGCACTTCCTGCGGCAGCGACTTGGCGAATTCCGTTCTCGCGTCAGAGGAGCGCATGTATTCGGCCGTCCACGATAAGAGCAGCTTCCGGATCGACGAGCCTTCGGGGGTGTCCTTCCAGACTTGGATCAGGAGCGGCGTGGCCGGGATCCGCTCTGTGATCCGCCGGCAATTGATCATAGCTTCGAGTGTTTTGTCACAGAGTCCCCAAATGCCCAGCTTGTGTCCCAGGTTCCACAAGCCGACGAGGGCTTCATACGAGGGCATATTGGATACATCGGAGATAACCACGTTAGTGTAGAGGAACGCCTGCGCCAGCCCAAAGACCTCCTGCGTTGTGTCTGGGAGCCTCACAAGCTGCTCGATCTGGGCGTTCGTGTCGGTCTCCGAGAACTGCTTCTGAAAAAAGTCGGATTTGGCAGACAGAAAGTCCTTCTGGATTCCAAAGGGTCGCTCCTCGGGGCCAACGAGGATGATGACGAAGGTCGGGTGCGGTTCACTATGAGTCCCATCAGCATTGTTCTCTAAACCGATGATACGAGGTCAGATGTTGGGGCTTCGTACAGCCATGAGAACGGGCGCTTCTCTTGGACGTTGATGTTAGTCCTACTGTCCGCAAGGGTTTCTCCGTTCAACTGTTCTGACATTGTGGCACTAGAGATTACTGTCAGAGAGGATAATCCCAGGCAAAGTAAAGTCTAAGAAAAATGCTGGGCTTGTGATGAAATTTATTCCCTTTCATGGTGACAATCGAAGAAGTGAATCGATGTCATGTGAAAACAACCTCCTTGCCCAATACGGGAAGCCCCATGCGCATTGGGGCTTTCAATGAAACCTTTGGGACATGATTCACAGATGCGTTCGAGTTTTGCTTACAATTGGATTTTCCCAGAGCGTATTCTGCTGTGTATGACACAGCAGCTCACTTTGACCTCAACGCAACCTGCTGATGCTCAATGCCCGTCTTATGGAGTTCGGTCGAATCGATTCGCGGTCGAGGAAGGTCTCAATCAAATCTCATTAGGCAGATATAATGCTTTAAAAAGAGGCCGGCAATGCCCATCACACGGTGAGTGGTGCCGGGCTATGATGAATCGCGACTCGATCGAGATGTGTTGTCGTCTGAGCAGGCAGCGTGAAGCAGTAAGAGTTGAGATTGTCGGCCAATGAGGACGCTGACTTGGCTGGGACGTGCGTTCGCGATTTGGAAGGTACTCCGGTTCCACAGATTGTCCGCCTCCGCCCCCTGACACATTTCTTGCAAGTGGCCTACCCTACACTCCCATACTTGTCGGGATTCAGAAGTGACGGCATGAATTAGTCCAGACGGTCAAGGAGAGACTTGAAGATAGTAACTATAGAAGTTTCTGCTCTAATCCAGAGTGATCTATATACAATAGGACACTTGTATCAGTAACGGGGAGACAACTACACAGACAGTAGGCTTCGATTTCCATGTCTAAGGGCCTTCACAATCATATCAATACACCTCCAGGTTTAGTCAATGCCGTCGGGGTATTGTGATCCCCAGCTCAACAACCCAGGCAATGCTCAAGCCAGTAATGAGTTCAGCATGGCGACGCTTGGTCCCTCACCAGGAAGAATTCCATATCAACAGAAAAATGGGCTGCGGTCAGGCAGGCTAATGTTGCCATTCAGACTTACCGTCACTGTTTAAACACACGGGCATGTGCGAAGACGAAACGATGAAGACCACAACTTATCAAACGTACGTCACGGGAGTATACAAAGTCTTCAAAATACGCACATCGGCCTCACAGAAATGACAGTGGACATGTATCAAGCTCAACTAACTTCTATAATGCCGTCAAGTCTAGTTGTAAACATGTAGTTGAGTTTGTGCCTCCAACATATCAGAGCCACACCAAAGGTGGGAGACAAATAGCACGGGAAGAAGTTAAACAGAATGAATCCGCGTTAACTTTGACCTCATTAAGAACTATCATTCAGCGAAAACTTGACAGGTAGATAGGGTATTGACTACTGATCTTCAGCAAAGGATGGCGACAAGTCTAAGGTATAGCCTCTTAGTCGAACAAGTATCCTCGTCCCATCCCTAAACATGGTTCTCTTGGGTCATTCTACTAATAGGGACGGCCATTTATCTCAAATGCCATACGAAGTAACAAACAAGAGACGCACTGCATCATTCAGTAAACGAGAACTGGCCGTGATACTTTTACTACGTTCTGAGAAATTGAAGGTTCTGACAAGAATAGCATGCGCTTGACAACAAGATACATGACAGCCAGCTCTAGCAAATATTGCCATCCCTCTCACCGAGCAAACAATCAAGCCAACGGCAGGCAACGTCAAACCCCTCGATTCAAAACAGAGAAGTGCCGACGAGTTGACTCCTCCCTCACAGGCTCTGGCCACATCGAATCTGCTTCACGCAGCGGACCAGCGCAGGTGCCTCATCTTCCCAACCATGGAACCGACCCCGTACTGCCGGCCCTTTGCCACTTAGCCGACATCACATCTCACGCTCAGACAGTCGTCCCATTTTCCTGGACATCAGGTAGCCAATCCCAGGCGCAAAGGAATCGTGCTAATGAAACTAGGCGTCTTCGTTGGGAGACATACAGGGCTTGGCTTTCGGCAGGTGCATATACGCAGCCCAATCTGCCTGCATATGCTTTAAGTATTGTGTCGGTGAGACCTACATGGTGGTCTGGGCTATCTTGCATGTTAGCCATCGACCCGAATGTCTCCCGTACTGGTTGCGAAAAACGAAGCAACACACGTTACTGCAACGCAGTCGATAAAATGCACTGGCAAGGCATAATGTCATTTCTGACAACAGAAAGGCACTGCCGGGCTAGCTACGTGTCGAGACCTGATGCAGGCCATGACACATCCACTTTTGTCTGTCCCGAGGATTGCTGCGCAAGAGGGCTCGAGTTGCGAAGCGCAATTGTTAGTTGCACACCGACTCCCTCTCTCTCTTTCTGACTCGATCTATGTCACATTCCTTCTGTGCGGCGAGTGTGAATCTTCTCACTTGCTCCCAGGACCGTCCCTGCCCGGATGTGGTCCGTCGTCAACTCCCCAGCCACACAAGTTGACGTGTATTGTTTCGGGAGCCGTTTGCGAGTCGGGCCGCCAAAGAACCGCAGAGTATGCGTATTCGCAGGCTTTGGTGGGTATGTGCCCGATCGTCCAGAGGTCCAAAGGCCGATTGCATTGCACCGTAATATACCGTGTTACTGTTGACTCATGCTATGGCGGCCTTGGCCCCGCAGTTTCTCTATTACGGCGACATATAGGGCATGGATGACTGACTGGGCGGAAACACGTCCACGATGGCCAAAGGGCACGTCGTTTTCGCCTTGGGAACCTGCAAGCCAATGGTTACTTGGAACGTGGACCGGGAATTCGACGCTGAAACGAAGGGATCAGCAGCGGCTATCTCCGGCGACGGCATCTCAACATGCGACTGGGACCTAAACATCTACAGTACGACGTACGGAGTACCGGGTGCGAGGACTACTCCCCGTCGTCGAGGGCAGGCGGCTCGTTGCGTTACGAAGATGGACAACTTAGCCGTCCGTGTCGACAGCCGGGGGAATCGACGATGGGATGGCCTCACAACGTCACAATGTACATACAATGTCTCGCGGGGAGTATCCGTACCCGTTAGATGCTAAGGGCACTCCCCCAGCTCCGTCCCCGCCGCAGCTCCAGGTTTTCGATCCCCGCGGAGTCGTAGATGGTAGGTAGAGAGGCACGAACGAACGGGCTGGCTGGCTGGCGACGACATCAGGCGTTTGGTCTGCCCACCTCGATTTTGCTTGTCCCCCTTCCCCCGGTCCCCGGGTTTCCCCCCCCCCCAACAAAGGCGCACACGCCAGACGTCGAGTGCCGAGGGCCGTGATCCGAGGATGCACGCACGAACCCGTCATCGAACGATTTCATCGAGCTTCCAAGGCTGGGCTCTGTGCCGCTTCGGTGGACTATTCCCGTCGGCGTAAACAGAATGAAACCCCAGACGGCCGTTCGGAGAAAAAGCAAGGAGAGTACATGAAGGGGGGGGGGGGATGGGAGGGAGGGGAGGGATACATCCCGCAGTGCCGCAGCGACAGCTTATTAGCCGGCGTTGATGTAGCAGGATCGTCGCTCATCTGCCGCGCATATGCCGATGAGGCATCCGGGAGACAACCGCCGTGATTGGGGGGGATAAGCCCGCGATCAGGCCAGAAGACGGCCAGGGCGCGTGCTCCAACAGTCCACTGCGTCTTCCCTTGCTTGTGTTGCTTCAGGCCTGGATGTGCTGTAACCCTTCGTTCGCTCCGTCTCGTCTCGTCTCGCCTCTCCCCCAGACCAGATAGATGGTCTTGGCCTCGTCTCCGCCCGCACCCGCACCGATGCGTTGAAAGAAAGAGGGCATTTGCAGTACCCCGTACTTCGTAACGTTAACTACTCCGTACTGCACATGTCTTCTCTCTCCTCTCCCCCGCCGCACACGGCAACACACCCTAGAAGTCTAGGGTAGCGCTGTCCGTCGGGGCCGGCCTCCGTCCCGTTGCCATCGGCCCATTGTCGATGGGGAATCGCCTGAGCGTCCTGCAGATGCGCCGCAACTCGGGGCTCACGTACGATGCCGGGCAATGCGGTCTCACAATCTCGCTCTATCATGTCCTGAGACGAGGTTGGAGTTGCAGTTGCAGTTCGTGCCCAGCGGTTCCCGTGCGGGTTGAACAAAGGGGAGGCAATTGGCCGCGACTGACAGATCAGAAAAGCGACGCCTTGACATTGCCCTGAGGTCATTGCAGTGCTGATCCGAATAGGGACGATCACCAAAGCCAATTGATCTTTACCCGTCGATCCGCGGTCACTTCGCTAGCGATCCTCTCATAGCTTAAAAAAACACACACAAAAAAAAAACACCTGCGATCGCGACATTCCCGTGTTACCGCCCGCGTTGCACAGAAGAAGGAGCATCGTCCCAACTCGGTGCAACCACTTTTCGAGCGGAGCAACACCAGCCTACCTTCACCCAAGCCAGCATTGGCCCAACAGTCCAATGCGGCCAGGGCGGGCACAGGCGCTAGTGGCTTCCTGGCCCAGCTGCGTGTCCCAGATCGTGAGATCTGGCGCCTGGAGCGTGCCGTCAAAAAGCAGCCAAATGGGTACACTGCTGGTTCTAGCTGGCGTTGAGGAGACTGGGGTAGCCTAGTCAGAGAAGGGTCAAGGAAAAAAGGACGAGAAAAAAAGCCACCCCGGCGGTGTGCATTCAATGCCCGCAGCCCAACAACGGCCCAGCAGGAAAACTTCTTTCGCAAACCCTCAACCACGTCCAATGGCTGGAGCTGCTCGAGGGAGGACAGACGGACACAACGATTGTCGGTCTGGACGGCTTCTCTTCGACTTGTCAATTCATTGGCCTCGGCTCGTCCGTGTTCATGTCTCGGGCTGATGAGTGCGTATAGTACATCACGGCACGGCACATGCGAAATAGGGCCCCCCTTTGACCCCCCACATTTGGTCCTGCAAGAGCGAGACACGGATTGTCGCCGAAGTGATTTATCCACAGCGGGCGATGACGTTCGGGGACCATCCAGACATTGGTCGCAGGAGGCTTGCATTTGACGATGGGCTTGCATTTCGACGATGAGGAAGGGAGGGAGGGAGAGTGAGTAAAGCACCCACCAACAGTGCAAGCCCCCCTCAGAGCCTTTCTCCGCAAGAGCAAATCTCCCGTCGCGGACTGACGACAATCATCCTATCCTTGGCGATCCTCCCACGCGCAATCCCACGCTTCTGCGTCCTTGTACCCTGCCAACTGCTCGTCATGGCCCTCTAGCGCTGCAAGCTTCCACAACTCCCTTCCAACTTCCCAAGCACCCCCTCCCTACCATTTTCTTTTCTGGCCGAGCGAGCACCTCACAATAGTTAATTCCTAAAGCTAGCCCCTCTTCTCTCAAATCGCTACTTCTCTCCTCGCAGTGACGCATCGCAGGGCTGAGCATCGTCAAGACCCAAGCCCTTTCGAGGGGTGGCGTGTCCCTAGGAAACCCTGGAGAAAGCTCTCGCCCAAACGAGGCGCTCCACGTTTGCCCGCCCAGGTATCTTTTCCCCACACCGACTAGAAGACCGGCCCGGTGGAGCTTCCTCGTCCCGCTAGCCGTTTTCCGCCTCACCTACGGTGGAGTCTCTTAGCTAAGCCGTGCCAATGATGCCATTTAGAAAAATTCTTATCCTTCCAGAAGCATGCCATCGTTCTGGGGTGCCCGGCTAAATCTGTCCAAGCCCCCTCCCCGCGGCCTCCATGACGCCTCCTGGCCTCCAGGCCTCCCAAGACGGCTCCCCGGCCTGCCGCTACCAGACTTCGGCCGGACTTGGCCGATGCCCACAAGTCAAGTCCACTGTCCTGGCCAGACAAGCCGACATTTGACCGTTACCAACGGTCGCCTCCCCACTGCCCAGCTTTTTCCTCATGCCGGACCCGACGCCTAGCAATAATAAGAGGGCCGAGATCAATGCGCTGTGCCGCCACGCCGGCCAGACTCTTTCGCTTCCTGGAGTTTGCTCGGCGACCCGTTTCGACTCGTGGAGCTCGGTGTACCTTCTCGGCGCTTCACCGGCGCCGAGATGGGAAGTTCTTGCTCCGGGGTCTTCATCCACCAAGACTCAACAGCACTCCCGAGCGGCTCCGTCACACTCTATTAGTCGCTATCGTAGAGTATTGAGCCCGCACCTTCGCCGTCGCCGGAACCGTCATCGCTGTATTCCTCCTCGCTCCGCCCGACATCCTGGCCCAGGAGAATGTCCTCGCTGCCTTGCCACTGCGGTGGCGGGGCCGGCATTGCCGCGTCGTCGCCGTCTCCCCATCCGTAATTCTCGTCGTCCTCACTGTCAGGCACTTCGAGTCCTGTCTGTCCCCGTTTCCGCTTCTGGCCTGCCATCTCAATTGACTGAGTCGAATCGTAGGGCACCTTGGCCATGCCGTCCTGGGGTGATGTGAGCGACCCATCGCAGCGTTCATAGATCATGCAGACATACCAGTTTCACTTTGAATGCGACAATACTTTCCACTGCTTCATCTGTGGCCTTGCCATCGAGTTTTTGTAAACCAGCCAGAAAAACGCTGGTCGGCTTATTCCCTTGCCAGATCCAATCTCGGAACAGAACTAATCGAGATGACACGCCTTGATCCCAGACTGTTGCATTCACTGCGGGAATCAGGGTCGCGCCCCTCTCTGCATGCATTTTTGTTGCGCATTGCGATAATATCACAACAGCGCAATTCCTGGTCGCGGCTAATTTCTGAAGAGCATTCATAATAGACTGAAGCGTCTGCACTCGCTTGGCGGAGGGGTTTGGTCCTAGGCAAATGTCAATAAGTGGCTCATAATAGCTCGACTGTATGCATACCCTTGCCAGGCTTGGAAGCGGCTTTGCCATCATTGCTTTTGGGTAATGCCGAGTTTATCAATGCCGATAAGGAGCTGATGACCAATAATGAGCAGTTGGTTGGTATCGATTTGGGTGTTGGGCGCGAGGCGAGCGCGATGAAGTGAGGGAGGGTGAGACAGGAGTAATGAAAGAACCGACTCGAGGCACTCTCTCTTTCGCCCTCAGGAGCCTCGTGGGCCCGAGTCTTCTCCGTAGCGTCAACTACTGTCCTGATCCTAGAACTACATACTGTCTGAAAGCAGTCTATGCGACAGTTGTTAGGTCAGATACGGATAAAAAGTTGAGGGTATGTCTTGAGCAACACACCTACCCAGACCACAGCGTCACCGTCGCACAATACATTCGCAGTAAGCTGTAGGCTTTTCAAAGAGTCAGTTCAGAGTCTGCCCACATCAACGAACCCAGCATCTTACCCCAAGGCTGTTTTGCCCGTTCCTGGCGGACCCCAAATCTCAGTGACTTGGCCACGTTTTACACCACCATGGCGGGGAGAGCTTTGGCTATTGACTGTTACCGCACCTAGAAGTGCTTGGTCCAGATCATCCAAGCCCGTAGAGATGAGACTCGACGTGTCGTCTCGAAGCTCGTCTAACGCCTGGGATGCCGAGATGGTTGGCAACCGGTCTACGCCACGGGTTAGCTGGGGCTCGGGGTCGTGAGATGCATCGTGAGACCGACGGGTACCAGGTGTGTCAAAACTAGCCCTGTCATGACCGTGAATCGCATGATAATCCATCCTCCACAGTCATTGTTGGCGTGGAGTCCTCGAGGCCAGTCAGTCAACGAAGCTGTCGTGAGTGGTCCACACAAGCTGTAGCTAGCTCGCACGTGCTTGGGCGAAAGGACACCAGATCACGTGATGACCCGGCTTCCTTTGTGGTGACTGCTGCCCCAGTTTAGGAAGTTCTCGCCGGCCTTCCTCCTCCGGGTGCATGTTAGAAGAGCAGACTCGATTGCAACACCAAAACCCCGATTTCCATGGAACATTCGATTAGACAGAGCATCAGCCCACCGAAGCTCACCTGAGCCACCTACGCAGTACGTACTCCGCGAGTCCCGGTGTCCTGGTGTCCATTGTACCCTCCACCATACATTCCCCCGTGAAATACGGCATGCCTCCCCCTGCTGTGGCCGTTTCGAGCTATGAATCTCGATAAGGCGGTCCACTCCGCTACCCCAGCATGGGGGACATGGGCAGTTTAGCCGCCGTGATAAACCGCTTCAGTTGGAGTCAGGGGAATCATCGCCAGATGGTCTTCTGTTTGTCAGGGTTTTGAGTTTCTCAGAGGCAAAGCACAAACAGACACAGCCCCAGTTTATCTCCACTGCAAAATGGCCATCTATGCTGTGTGAAGCTCCGCAGACAACTGCGGGAGGAATCAGAGACAGGAGGAGACCTGAGTGATTCATGATGTTTCATAACAACCTCGGTTGTCAGACCGGCACTTGTAAAACGTTGTTATTTCGGTAACTATTACTATCGACCCTAGCAAATATTGGCAACACAACCGGCTGCTGAGGCGAACATGTGGTCTGGAAGCACCGGGTTGAATTTCATGTTCCGAAGCATCAGTACGAAGTACGTACTTGGCTAGTCAAGGGGGTATCGTGCTACCCGTGCTTTTGCGGAGTCGTGGAGTCGTGGAGTTCGCGGAGTACCGGAACCACAGAGAACTGGGTTCGAGGTCATCTCCCGTCGCCGTTCTGAGACTGTCCATCACCAGTGCATGACAGAGAACCCACTGATACTGACTCTGGTTAATTACTGAGTTGCGCTCCATCATACACGCCCCTTGAGACGGGAAGAAGGGTATGAGTCTGTGGGGAAGATAAGCCTACCCCATTCCCCATTACCCCGAACCCCGGTAGAAGACGGAAGAGATTTCGAGTCACAGGATTGCCAGTCTGGGGTCGTGATAGGGGCCAGTCCGCCCCGGCCAAGCAGAGATAAGGAACATGAGCATGACTTTGGGGTCGATACGATACCCGTGGAAGGGAAAACAGGGCCGTCGGCAAACGGACTTGATCTTCCAGGTTCCAAGACTTTCAACAGCCGACCCGACGGGACCTTTTTTTATGCTTGAGTTACACCATGGATGAGCTCGTGCCTCGCATGAGTTACCCCTTGGACGTGGGATTCGTCATAAGTGGCACAAGTCGGACATGACGCGGCCGGCGTTTGCCCTTTGCCCAGATCACGACACAGGCCACAGCTGTCGCCGCCATCGGACTTGGCCCGAGGAGCAAGTGGGAGCAGGGATTTCCAGGCTTGGGTGACTTCTTCTGTCCAACTTCCAAGGTCAGCTCAGCCTTCCCCAGCTATTGCCCCACATCGAGAGTAATGCAGATCAACGCGACGGTATCGACGCGACTCCCCCTCTAGCAGCGGCACCATTCTTTGTGAGCTGGGCGGTGGATCAGTGCGACGTTTTTTTGTGCTCGACAGTCGATACAACATGCCAAGGGGCCCTGTAGCTCCATACGGTGGAGGTCGGTGGTTGACGATGAGGCTTATTAAGAGTGAGGTCGTGCGGGCAGTCTCTAAAGCCCTCACCCGGCTAGATGCGGCGGCTGCAAGGTACCGAACGAATACGATGACAGTCCATGACGATTGACGGGGCGGCGTCGTGAGCTTGGCTGCTTGGCTGTGGCCTGTGGGTGGATGGATGGCTGGATGACAGGACCCTGGGACCTGGGACCTGGGACCTGGATCCCCAAGAGGCTCCGAATGACCGAGTCCAGGAGACCCAGGAGTTCCTACCAGGACCAAGCTCGTCCTCGGTGAGAGCACCGGGCCGGTCTGGCCAGAGGTCTCAGGAGGTATCTCCTACCTGTTTGGAGTGAGGCCGACGGTCCTTGCGCGGACCTGACAGAGGCCTGGCAGCTGAAGGCGAAGACAACGTGATTCGGTGCGACAAGTCAACTCACCTGAGGCTCAGCCTCCACACCGACAGCGACATGCCACGAGTTGAGGGGAGCTATACTGTGCGGACACTGTGCGATTTCGGGCGGCGTTTGCAGTTCCCGCACGGCTCGGCCAATGTCGGGATCTCCAGCGGGAAAACTGGGGAAAGAGGCTAGAGTTTTTTTTTCTTCCCTTCTCTGTGGCAATCAGTCCCCACTGCAGTGTTTGACCCCCACTGCACGCTCTTCGGTCTTCATGCGAGACGCTACGCCGCACACACCACTGCTGGCTCCTTGGCTCCGTAGCAGCTTGCAGACCCATCAATTTCTTCACGCTCCTCTCGCGCAGAGATGCGCCGAAGGCCTGGCTTGATGATGCGCCTGCGGAGAGCCGCAATGGCAATGAGATCCGCCCGCCCCCTTTCCTTTATCAACTCTGTCCCAGCAGCCGAGGTGGTCGACCGTCGATGGAGCCGCACGCCGCCTGCAAGGGGGATCAGAGCTCGTCGCTGCATTGTGCATGAAAGAAAAGCCGGAGCCCCGCGAAAGCTTGTCGAAGATCTATACCCTGCGATCTGCGGCGAGGGACGTCCGCAAACCACAAAACGCTGCGCTTTCTAGATGAAAAAGAGCCCACCAGCATGGAATAGTAGTTTGATACTGTAAAAGCACGTGCAACACATTTCCGGCGGGTTGGCTCGAGTTGCTCGCTGCTTCTAGGGAGCAGAGGCTATCGTGGTTCGTCGCTGGTCGCCAGTCGCTGGCGTAATTTCGGGGTCTTTCTTCCACAGCGAAAGCCTACCTCATCGCGGAGCCGACGGTTCTCGGGAACTTAGTGCCGCTCTGATCAATGAGATGGCCGCAACCGCCCCCGGTTTCTGATACTACGTGGGGGGAGCTTCCGCTGGGGGCCTGGATGGCGAGTGATGAACTAACTCTTTGGTGGCCGTCCATCCAGTGCTGAGCCGAGATGACTCCTCCATTGCTCCACTGACAGGTAAAAACCAAGTGACGATGATTGACACATGAAAAACGCAATTGTTGTGCCCTGTCATGAAATTCCTAAACTGGGTTCGCCAGGGGACCAGGCTTGACACTTGACGGGGGTGTCCAGGTGCAAGCGACCCAGTCAGGAGCAATGTGGCCGCATTGCCTGTGTCTGGGGTCCCGACAAAGCTGCTGCTTTGAGTATCGCCTGAGGAGCGCTTGGAGGAGTGAAGAGAAAGGCCACTAGCACGAAGTAGTCGCAAGATGGTTTGGCATGATTCCCGGGTGTAAGGGGGAATTTGCTTGGCAGTAGCCCCGAGTCTAGATGTCGCTCTTGGAAGGGCTGAGCAATCCCCCGTTTTCCGGAAGAGAGTCCGAGTCTTAACCAGCTCCTCGGAATTAGTGCGGGCGCACTGGCCTCTGCTGGCGGAACATGATTTCCAAGGAACCCCCAATGCTATCAGCGCATTGTTATCGAGGGCTGTCGCTGACGGTCTCCAGTTGAGGAGAAATGCATGGACAGGCGCCTGATACAGAGGATCTCTGGGAGGAGCAACCCGCGACAATGCAGGGACAGGGACATTTGACCCCAGGACCGCCCCGACTTCATCAGTCCAATCGAATCGGTTTGCGACGCCATCGTTGTTGACAGCGTCCAAGGCGCCAGTGGCCATGTTTTCCATGCTAACGGTCGGAGTCTGGGGACGAGGATCCGCTCGATGTGTCGGTCCGAGGACGCGGGGGAGCTGGCACCTGCAAACTGGGAACTTTGGCAACCGCTCACACATGGAGAGATGGCCTATTGTCGGCCGCACCCTGAGTTTGACCAGTTCCTCCCGTCGGCGCATCCAAACCTGCGGACATCTCCGTTCCGAACCACCGATGGCAGGATAAGATCTGAGATCATTTGCCCCGGAAATGCCTAATGGGAGCTAGCGAACAGGGTTGCGACAGGCATCAGGTTCTGGGGCGCCATCGCACAAGGGGAAGCTGGAGAAGATGGAGGAGCGAACAGAGCCTCTTGGGCGCGCCCCGGGCGCAGCTTCCTTATCTGCGCAGGCCACTGGCCCTGAAGAGCAGGAGCACAGGGTTGGTGTGCTAGAAAAGGGAGGGTTTGGGCGGCTGCTAGGCAGGGGGGCAGGGGGGGGGGCCAAGCCCTTGGCAGTGTGGCTTGCGCATCCATGCCATCTCCCGGAGCCTCGAGGTACGTACCGTAGTCGTGATACATATCAGCCAAAATGGCCAAGAATGGCTTATCACCCCCACGCCGGGGGTTGTGAGGGTTTCCGCACCCCTGACGGCAGTGAGGACAATTGGCCCAGGCGAGACGCCTCAAAGCTGTCCATGATCTTTGGCAAAAAGGAAGTCTGGGGAAACTTCTTCCGCGGATCCGCCTGCCGTGCTCAGAGACGCTGGGGAAAGGGGGTCATAAGGGGCAAAGAGTTGAGCCGGATTGGTTTTTGATGCTCTCGTGATGCCGCAATGCGGAGCTGGAGAGATACCAAGTCAGATCCAGGCCTCGCTGGACCCTACTCTTAGAGAGAGGCTACTGTTCAGTCGATCCATGTTGGGCCGAGGATATCGTCTGGGAATGGGGCGGACATCAGGAAGTTGGGGAGGCAAATCTCGACGAGCCGGGGTACGTCTTGTCCTGGCCTCTTGCGGCGGTCCAGCCCCGGAAATACCAGCGCGAAAACCTCCACAGAGTCCACAAAGCGACGAGGCCAGGAGACTGATGATAGCAGCCAGGCGGATGATACACTTCTTAGCTTGAGCCCGCTGCCCCATGGAGGCCCCGACTTTGGCAAGGCGGGCTGAGACGGAACTCTGGGGTCCGCGCTTATCGCGTTGAATGGCTGCGCTCGCCGGAGCGAAAATGACGATATCTGCTAGCCGTGGCTGGGTGGCGGCTTAGTGGCCCCCAGACGACCTAAGACTGCTAGGCGGAAAGTCTAGACAAGGGTGAAAGGGAAAAGAGAATCTGGAGTCGGGGCCGGCCATAGGGATGAAGCGATTCAAAGAGGTGCCGACCGTCCAAGGCCGTGTCTGGTGATAGCCAAAGGCGTCTTATCATGGGCTTAACGTGGGTCGGCGCTGGACTGATGACCGGCCCTGTGCCTGGTGAGCAACCCCACAGCCGGTCTTGGCCCCGGACCTCGTGCTGCGATGTCGCTCGACTTTGTTCGTTGTTGTGCTCTCCGTCAGGGGATTTCGTTGTCTTCTTGGGCCATCTCGGGACGATTGCTCGAGAGGGGGGCCGAATTACGTGCGTACCGAGCGAGCATCTTGAGTTTCCTCAAATCTGGGGTGTGTGGAAGCTGGGGTAAAATGGTAGGTTCCCATGCAGGAGGGGGAGACTAGTTTGAAAGTCGGAATCGCAAGCCTTGTCGACAGAAAAAAAAGCAAACTGGAGCGATTGATTAATGGCTAGCCGGCGCAAACTGGGCCCTGGGATGGAGGTGGCGCTCTGATGAGGCATCGTGAAGTCCCAACGAGGAAGGAATGCACGCCCAACAGGCCGGTCCAGTGTCCACCAAGCAGGGCCGACCCCCTACCATGATGGCTAACTAGCATCGTCGGCGGATGGATGGATGGGATGGGATGGGCATTGACACGGCATCGCATGATGAAGGATGGGTTACAAGCTGGAGCTCTGGGAACGGGCCATTACGTACATGGCGAGCTCGTTTTATATGTTTTTATGTCTTTCTTACATCAAGTGCATGATAGGGAGGGAGTTTAATGTGATGATGATGAATGTTTCCCTACGTCGGCGGCTGGTGCATTGCGCAAAGCCGACGCACGTCGCACATCAAAGCACAGCACAGCATAGAGCATCCATGACCATGACATGAAGGGCAATGCGAACCGGATAAACCACGGGGGAGGGCCGTGCGGAGGGGGAGAAATACAAAGCAACGACAGCGAAACGGACATCTAATTTCCCCCGAAAGTCGCCGAGGGAAATGGGAGAAGGGAAAAGGACGAAGGGGCTTTGTTGGGCGTCGTCGCGAAATGGCGACTCATCCCATCCACACTGCACTGCGCAGCTCGACCAAGGCACAAAGGGACAGCCGACGTGGCGGGCGCAACGCAAAGCCTTTTACAGCGGGCTCGAGACGAGTCAAGCAGAGGGCAGGGCCCCGGAGCCACTGGATGGAATGGGGGCCAATCAGTCGAGCACGACACTATGTATTACTTTGTACGCATGCCTGGCTGCCCCACGCCCCGGGCCGGCCTTGGGCGAGCGGTGGTGGAGTGAGGTGGGAAGGGGGGAAAATCTCACTGTTGAGAGCGAGCGGCGAAGCGGACGAGGAGCGAAAAGGCAAGCTGGAGCGCACCCGTCCCACTCCACACAGGTGGTGGCCCCCCCCCCCCCCCAGAGAGAGCGACTGGAGGCGCCGGCGCCGGGGGCGTGGAGGGGGATAAGAGACGACGACGAACGAGGACCTGAGGAGGAAGATGGAGAGAATCGGGGTGTCGGGGGTGCACTCCGTCACTCCGTCGCTCCGCCTGGGACAACGGACGACGGCCAATGTTTCGGGGGGTGCACACAGCCCATCCAGTCTCGTCGACGCTGTCGTCGTCTCGTCTCTATCACACCCGCCAGCAGTTCACCATTGTGAGCGAGGATACGTGTCGTCATCCGGGGACCTCTCGTCATGGCGGGCGCGTGGCAGGTATTGCGGTCTTGTACGGAGTACGGCACAGCTCTGGGGCAGTGTTGCGGTATCTGGGCATCCGGGGGTGTCGAGGATACTTGTAGATGGTATCTATCTCCCCGAGCAAGCGGCCATCGGATGGGGAGATGGGGGCGCCAAATCTCGTCGTAGCTTGCTTCGGAGCCTCCTACTTCTCCCGCTTGGGGTTTTTGTTGGTGGTGCTGGAGAGCTGGCGTTGGATGGAGACTTTTTCCTGGAGCCACTCCCCCCACAACTCCACACTCCACCCTTCCACACCCTCCGTCTTCCTTCCCTCAGTGCCTCAGTCAGTCATTCTGGCCCATCAGTCAGTCACATCCACGCCCCATGCCCCACGAGTACGCCCCACGTCTCACGTCTCACGCCCACACACATCCCAACCCTCGCTCCGCCCTAACCCCACCCCCCAAGGACCCTGGGGCGGCCCTCTCACCTACCAGCGCAGTGGGGACATTCCCTGCCGTCGCTGGACGGGCTGCACGTCGCAGCGGTACTTGGTACACGGTACGCCGAAGCCCCCCCCCCCCCAGCGACCTGCCCTGAACGCTCCTGTTTTACCGCTGCCTGCAGCGGGTTCAGGTACCCAACCCTCGCTAACATGCGCTGCGCTATGCTGTGCTGCGTGGGTACCGACCCGGCCGAGCCCGGCGTCCTTTTATAACCATTTGATCCCCCCGTCCCCTCCCTCCTCCAAAGATTCCCGTCAACCAAACTGCCAACATCCAGATCCCTCCGGACTTCCCCAGCTTTTCCAACCTGCAGTCACTCGCCTTCCAAAAGACGCCCAAGGACTTCTTCGCCCCTTCGGTCTTCGATCACCCAAACACCAACCCACACACTCAAGACAAACGTACTCAACGTCGCCGTCGTCGACTATCAACCGTCCTACCCGGACTATCGTCTTCGACCTCACTTCAGCTTTTAGGACCCCTTGTGTAAGCGACGGGTCAACAGCCGCTTCACATGCAGCGAGCACAGTCGGCCGTGGATTTCTCCAACCTCCTGAATCCCACGTCCTCTCCAGAACAGGATACCGAAAGTTCCCTTCAAGGTGACGGCGACATGGCTACCGCTGCGGTCACCGTCATTAAACCCAACGGGCCTCTCCCCGGCGCTCAGTCTTCGGATAGTTCCAACGAGCTGCCTCGACCCTACAAGTGCCCCCTCTGCGATAAGGCCTTCCACCGCCTGGAGCACCAGACTCGTCACATCCGCACCCACACGGGTGAGAAGCCCCATGGCTGCCAGTTCCCCGGCTGCAGCAAGAAGTTTTCTCGCTCCGATGAGCTCACCCGTCACTCCCGCATTCACAACAACCCCAACTCGAGGAGAGGCAACAAGGCCCAGCAACATCAGCAGCACCAGCAGCACCAGCAGCATCAGGGCCTCCCGCCTCACATGCACTCTGAGGGAATGATGGCGCCGCCTCCCGCTCCCAAGACGATCCGTTCCGCTCCCACGTCTACTTTGGTTTCGCCCAATGTCTCTCCTCCCCACTCCTACTCGACATTTGCCCTCCCCCATTCCGCTGTTCACTACAACCGCGGTGGTGACATTTCCATGCTGGCCAAGGCCGCCACCCAGGTTGCCCAGGTCGAGCGAGAGAGCTACACTGCTCCTCCTCCCCACCACCACAACTCGCGCCACCACCCCTACTACAGCCATGGAATGCACAGCTCGCGAGGCCACCTCCCGACGCTGTCCGCCTACCACATGTCCCGGACTCACTCCAACGACGACCCCAGTGATGACCACTACAACGGTGCTCTCCGCCATGCGAAGAGATCGCGACCGAACTCACCCAACTCGACGGCTCCCTCATCGCCCACCTTCTCCCATGACTCTCTGTCTCCTACCCCTGATCACACTCCCATCGCCACGCCTGCACACTCCCCCCGTCTGCGACCCTTCTCTGGCTACGAGCTCCCCAGCCTCCGGAACTTGTCTCTTCAGCACAACACCACGCCTGCGCTCGCCCCCATGGAGCCCCATCTGGAGCACAGCCAGTTCCAGACGCCTGCTCCCACCACGGTCCCCCGGGCCACTGGAATGTCGCTGACCGACATCATCAGCCGCCCCGATGGATCCCAGAGGAAACTCCCCGTTCCCCAGGTTCCCAAGGTGGCTGTCCAGGACCTACTATCAGACAACGGGTTCAGCCACAGCGGCCGGAGTTCTGCAACCGGGAGCCTGGCCGGCGGTGATCTCATGGATCGGATGTAGAGCAGACCACATCCATGGCTTAGCGCTACCAACGACTTGATGACGAACTTGGGTTATAGACGATTAGAAGGAGACGGCGTTTTTGGGTTACTACATGGCAATCGAATTTTACCTCATCAGTTGAGCAATCGGCGAGGACCTGGGCGGCACTTGTGAAGAGGCCCCGGACTGGGCGGGCGGGCTGATAGGACATCAGGCCTCAGCCCGCCTTGGTTTAGGAGGGTTTTTCTTTCTTTTTTTTTTTCTTCGGGAGGGGATGGTGGACTAGACTTGTCAAATTGCGGAGCGCTTGGATTTTCCCTCGGGCTTGCTTCGGGGCTGTCGGGGCCACCATTACCTCGGCCGGAAAAGTGAAGTATATTCGATATACGGCTATTTTCCCTCTTTGTCAAAAAACTCGACTCTGTTGCTTTGAAAGCTACAAATAATTCATGCCTACGCTTCTCTTCACCTACTGTTTTTACTATTATCTTGTATGTCCTCTCAGCGTGCATAATTTCTGCAGGGACCGGGAATGGCAGAAGGGCGGGGCGAGGCGGGGCAATCCTCGACTTTCGATAGACATAGATACGAAACGAAATATGAATCAGGTAATGATTGATTACTCTTCATATCATCTCGGCTTCGCTTCCACTATGTGATGACTTCAACTGCCTGCTCAACTGACTAGATTTTGAGGTGACGCGGAGACCCCGTGGTGAATTGAGACCAGGGGCTGGATAGAATGTCTTGGACTGCAAATGACGCTATCTGCTAGGCCCAGGAATTTCTAGAGCGGAACCGCACCAGTCGATGATATCAAGGCACTAACTAGACGACCTATGCTGTTTGGGCTGGTCTGAACAACTCATCACTGTCAGTCAGCACCAACAGCTTGGGCACACAGCGGGAAAGACCGGGAACGCACTTCGGTATTTTGTTCTTCATAATTCTATCTAAATCTGACGGAACCAAAAAAAATCGTCTCGGGCACACAAGGGCTTCTAGGGAATGCTAACCCTCTTCGCGCGCCCCCCCAGATGCTGTGCGCGGGGGGGCCCCTTGTGAGTCAATTCGACTAGGTCTGATTTCACCCCTCCCACTCACAAAACATGGTGTGTCTGCCTCCCCCCATCCACCCCACATGATGGCTGAGGTGACGAGCGTCCACCGATGCGATGCCGCATTGTATGTAGCCCACCCCCTGGCGGCCCCCCCAAAAGTCAGATGTTCGCCCTGCCGTCACATGGGAAGTGCCCAGACGACACACTCCCGCGAGATAACATAGCCCGTGAGGAAAAAAATAAGAACCTCGGGGACGTGGTCTCAGGGCGATAGGGCAGCCTATCCCGAGTAACCGGCACACAAGGAATGGGCGGGTGCCGACCCTCGATGCCATACCGTAAGCCGGCTAGGTATCTGGGGAGGCAGATCTGGTTAGCCAAACGCTGGGAGGTGCTCATGGCAGTTGGTGCCGTCGTACAACTGGCGAGGCGCCGGCGCTGGGGGCGCGTAGTGTCCCTGGCTCGGTTGTGTATACAAGTCAGTCGGGCGAATGCAACCTGTTATATCGACGGGAGAAGCCCCAACTCCCAAGGCTTTGTTTGGGCCGCGTGTTAGTCACTTTTGCACCTGGACCTACTGCCGTAACTGAGGTAGCAGTCGGCAGAGAGAGCGAGGAAAAAAGAAGAGAAACGGAAAACCAACTGCCAGTCTTTGGGGAGAAGACCCGTTCTTGCTGAGGCACTGGTGTGTCCCAGGGCAACGTGAAGCCACACAAAGACACCACGCCTACTTGCCCCAGACGGCTATTTGCCTGTCCGCCTGGGGGTCGTCTGGCTTTCGGGCGGGAAATGTGCATCGGTTCAACGTAGTCTAGGCGACTCGCACCACACGTACGCGAACACACGCACACACACACACACACACACACACACACACACACACACGCACAAACGCGAGTGTTTTGCAACACCAGCACCCCCCCGTGGGATCACGTCAGCTCCTGAGGCCCCTGGGGAACTGCGCCTTGTTGGGGGGGGGGGAGGAAATCTCCTTCAGCTCTCCCTGTGTTTTCCTTCGCCGTCTTGGCGCCTTGTTTCCTCTCATCCAAGCGCGAGGAACCACGTACTTTGCGTTGAATTTCGAAACAGAGGAGAGAGAGAAGAAGAAGTAAAACCAGGGCGGCGGTTTCGGTGCCGTGGGACCGCCCGTGGGATTCTGGCTATTCTAGATGGAATCCTCTTCCCTCTTGCGTGGGCTGGCTACCAAGATATCAGGTTAGATTCGGCGACGCTCGCCGTTGCGTCACCGGCCTGGAACGTCGGTCAAGGGAAAAGCGAACGAGGTCGCAACAACGTTACTGTCACACATCTTTTCTACGCAAAAGTGTGGTGGCCCAGCGTGGCACGGACGACGCATCTGCCATTTCAGATTCTTTTTTGGAGGGCTTTTGTTTTGTTTATTTTTCCAGGAGTCCTTTTGTAACCACCCGTGCTTCCCGGTTGGTGGTTGAACCAGAAGGTTTGTGGTGGACAAGGCTGTTTTTTCTTTCCTTTCTCGTCTACACCGCTAGACGGCGCCTGGCGAATGAGGTCGCCGAAGGTCGCCTGGTATGGTGTGAAGAGGGCAACTCTCGGGGTATCTGCATATGGAGGCTGCGATAAAATGGGGGAAAAAAGAAAGAAAAAAAAAGGGAAGAAAAAAAAGTCTGGGGTGTGGCTGGGTGTGTGTGGGTGGTCGTATCGCGGGGGAACTGGGGGCGGCCGGTGATCGCGATGACGATTAGACTAGATGTTGCGCTGTCAACGAGGGATGATCCCGTTTCCGATTTAGTGTCGAGTCTCTTTGGTGTCCAGGGACGTCATGGCCGTCCTTGCTCAAAGTCAATATTTGCCAACTCTCGCGGGATCTTTTTCGAAGGCATTGGGCAAGGGGGGTGGTGAATGGGTGGTGGGGGAGAAAAGGTTGGCCGGCACGACTCACTCATCTGGACTATCTCTGCCACCGCAGTCTCCTTTTGGATCCAGGGCGGGCGAATCCCGACGACAAGGATGCGGGCAGTCAGATAGCTGAGCCCAAAGCTGACGAGTAACTTGCACATGCTCGGATGGAGGCGTTCGACGGCGCAGGGCCATGCGAGGGAGTGAGTGGCCAGTTTGATGGGACGGCATCGCGGGTCGACAACCTGATACTGATCCAGCCACGCAGACGCCCGCGAACGGGATTTTCAACCACCAAAAGCCCCTTAGTTGCGGCAGATGATGGGTCCCCAATGAAGCCATTCG
The DNA here is from genome assembly GCA_030864175.1 of Neonectria faginata. Classification (NCBI taxonomy): domain Eukaryota; kingdom Fungi; phylum Ascomycota; class Sordariomycetes; order Hypocreales; family Nectriaceae; genus Neonectria; species Neonectria faginata. The sequence continues at coordinate 3,586,639 of JAULBG010000001.1, read as the reverse complement.
AGCGCTTCGACGAGCCATCATTCGCTCTCCGCCGGCACTTCTAATCTCACGCCGGGGGCCCCCCAGCGCAAAGGGGCCTGACTCCCGGTTCGTCTCCCCTTCCCTCCCCCAGGCACCAACTACTACGATGCGCCTGCCAAGGCAACCAACAGTAACGCCCGTCACTGTGCCCGCGCGTGTCTGTGTGAGCGAAGTGCAGCGCCCTGTCTCAAGATACCGGTAGGACTGCGCTCCGGAGGAGACACTGGACAGAAAGTTCAGGTCAAGTGTGGGGATGGGGGGCCTGCTTGGGTGGCCTCAAGATAATCCGTGAGAGGGTTAAGCAAAAGAAAGAAACAAGAGACCCCCGGGACTGTTTGCCCGTGTCTCGCTCGCCCTTGCTGCCGTGCTCGTTCGGACATCGGAGAGCAGCCGAAAGACAAGGGCGGATAATGGGACGAGGAAAGAGAGCACACGGTTTCCCCGGGAAAGGGGTAGCGTACGAACACTCCTGACTTGGAAATCATGGGAACTATTGGATCTGGGGGAGGCGTCGTTGACTCGTGGTGACCTTCGATTCACCCGCAGCCCTGTCCGATGAGGATGGAGGCTAGTCTTGAGCCGAAAGAGGGTTGAGCGGGTCTTTACTACCGGTAGTTGACTTATCGTGTCATGCCATGTGCATTCCCCATTCTTCTCCAGTTGTCACATTGCCGGCCGCCTTGTGTTGCCTCTCTCCGGGTTCTCTCTAAAGGATCTCTCCAAGTGCCTTAGTAGGTACCTAATAACTTCGTGCCAACTGAAGTCACAGCCCGGATGACATAGCCGACGGGACACGCCCTGCTAGGAACTTCCCCCCTGGCTATGATCGCTTATTCGTAGACATCTCACACCAGATCCCGCCCAAAAGAAAAGTTTCGGTATGATTCGTACCTGAGTCAGGGTCCGAGGCTTGGTCGGGAGACACCCCGACAGAGGCGGCATTGGCGCTAGCCTTATCGCCAGCTAGCAGCTTGGCACTCTTCTTTTCGGTCTTTTCTGCGCCAGCCCGATAATCGTTCGTATCCTCTTTACCACCGCCGCGAATCTGGCGCTTGGACTTGCCGTGGAGAACGGATTGGCGCGCAACGAGGGGAAAAAGAAGCTTTCCCCGGGTATGAGGGCGCTACCGCTTGGCGAACTGGGCGATCAGGGCAAACGCAACACTGGAAGGGCGTCTAAGCCCGGGACGAACGCACCGAAATGCCACCATCGGCCGAGGAGTGACGACAGGACCCCCCGGCCGCCCCCCTTGACGCATCCCCCCACGCCCGCGCCCCGCGAAGATGTGCCCTTCAGGCTCATTGTGCAACCCCTTCATTTTCAACCTTGTCGAAGGGGGGGGGGAGGGAGTCGCACGGGACGGGAAGTGACTTCATGCGGCGGCACGAGACTGCGCGGGTTAGTCTTGACACATTTGTGTGTGCTGTGTCGTTTTGCGCCTGTATCCCTTTGAGTGTCGTAAGCCTACACTTCCGTACCAAGCCCCACATGACCCTCGCTAAGGCTGAGGTACATAGAGTGACTTTAAGCACCGGCGAGATCAATACGGCTGTGAAGGGTGCAATGTATCTCTATGTAAATCTGGGAATCGGCGGGACTTCTATCGCCATATAAATTTGGTGGGGTTGAATGTACCTTTCATTTAGTACTCTCTGGTTGGACTAAATCCCCGTTCGCAACCCAAGTGTAGGCTTACGACAGTCAAAGGGATTATTAGCATTGCGACACCACCGCTCAAACTTGGGTCGACTCCACGTCTTGGCAGCCCAATGTGTTTGTCACTAGCTGCTGATGTTCATGCTGGCCGCCGGTGCTCATACCTGGGGACGGTTGCGTCAGCCATGCACGCCGGAGCATCAGGATCGGCTCTGGGACACGGGCCCGGTCTCTTGTTAGTCACCCTCGAGCACGCAAGTGGTGATGTAATTTACAAGTACAACTGCAAAAGACATTTTATCAATTTATTGTTGAACAAGGCGCTGTTGCCAAGGTGTAATTGAGATTGATAGCGTCTACTGAGCCCTAGGAAGTTACAAGCTCGCTCTTAGTGTACTCACTGACATATAGCCCGGAGATATAACCTTGAATTATCTCATCGTTGTCTTTTGTCTCGTCAATCAGGCGAGCCAAGCAGCCGACACACACCATAGCAATGTTTCACATGTGCTAAAACCCCATCTCTGGACCACAACCGAGAGCGCATTGCTCGCAACGGACGAGCTGCCCTCCTACCTGGTCGAGTAAGCTCGGAAAGGACATCAGATGGCAAGGTTCCACCCTCGTGATGATTGAATACAACATGACAGCCCAGGCATAAACGTCCGTAATCCTGTCTTGCACCTGTTAAGTACGGGAAGCGAATAGAAGCCATGCCACCGGGTTCATCTTCCACTAGGTTTCCGCGCTCTGGAAGGTTGGATAGATCGTAGCCGGGGGGTTCCAGAGGTGCGTCTTGAAAGCGTTTGTACTTCCAGAACATACGATGTGATGAAGCGCCATCATGAATTTCGGGTAGGAACTTTGGCAGGTTCTCTACAGTACCGTGTATTTCAAGCGCCAGTCTTTTTGCTTGTTTTACACAGACAAGGTGATAGACTCTCCGATGGGAAACCTCAAACCGAACACCGTATCTACCGGGACTACTGTGCAATATTGGGAGTTTCTTCACCTGCTTCTCCGTTAGGCCAAAGGCTTGCTTGGCCATAGTTGGTGTCATCATTCGTAGAGCTTGGTTCTCGCTGAGACACTCGAAGCAAACTCTCTCACTAGTTGGTAAAAACAGGAAGCCGTCGAAATCGAATCTTCCCTCGTAACGAGACGCGGGAAATTCGGGATAATGATTGGAAGTCAAGGAGACCGAGGACGAGCAACAAAATCTCAGATGGGAGCGTATCGAGGAAGCCCAGAGATGTGCGCAATGAATTTCGACAAATTGTCGAAGGCCGGGCTGGAGGTAAGTCCCGAATCATCAACGCGATATCGGGCTGGGCAGTGTTGGTGAGTCTTGAGATAATCTCCTCGGAGAACGTTGAGGTGAGGTGGTCATGATTGCGCTTTAATTCGGGTCGAAAGAAAGGTTGCATTAGTGGGAATCAGGCGCGCGGCTTGAGATTGAATAGGTGGATGGACGTAACCACAGTTGGATGCGTTGAGGGCTTTGACTCTGTGGCGGAACGTCTGTCTGAGCTGGAGCGTGATCAGTCTCGTGATTAGATGTACCTACGTTACACGGCTCTGGGGCAAGCGTGGTTCTGTGAATAAGTGAATTCACGGCCGTTGCCTGGAATCCCGGCCCCGCGCACATAACCTTGGGCTGCACATTGGCGTCCTAGAACTTGTCATATCGGGGCAATCACAAGCCGCATGGCCGAAGAAACTAATTTGCCTTTCTAGGCATAGATACGACAAGCATAAGCTCACGACGTCAGAAAAGCATCATGCGTCTAACACACGAATAAAGAAAAGCCTCCAGCATGTGAAAGGACGACGCCGACTGCCCTGGGCTTTGGACGACGTGGAAATGATACTTATCTCAGCTCCGTCTACTTGCAGCTGGCCATCGCTCACCGGCTTCACCGGAGCTCAGAGAGAGAGAGAGAGAGTTCCAGGTCGAAAAGCTTCCTTTCGCCGAACGCATAAACATGTTGAAAGAACCAATCCCCTGGCCAAAACTCTATTGCTCCAAGGTCCAAACTTTTACGTCGCATAACTGGTGTGATCTCTCGATGCAGGCCCCTCATCTTGAAGGTTTCGATTCGCAAACCGTCCTGGACGTTGAGAGCGGCTCCGACAAATGGTGACATCCATCACAATCCTCCCGATACTGGAACGTGGTTGACGTGTTTCTGCAGATTTATCACAATCACATGCAATGAGTCCCGGATTATAGAATACGTGATCTGGCCTAAGCACCAACTAACGATGCCAAACCGCACTTTAAAGATGCACGTTGAACGTGTCCCTGCGCCGATTGGGTATTTTGGCATGTGAAGATGATGCCCTGATTCCCTTCCAACGTTGCGCTCGAGCATCTGGTTACTCACATATTGACGCGGCCCTTTTCATATCTCGACGTTCTTGAGTCTGATCGAGATTGGTGGCGGCGTGCTTTCCATAGCGTCGCCATAAACCACCATCTCACCGGGCGGTCGCGCCTCGATCTGGCCTTGCCCAGGATGGGAGGCTGGCTGAGCCTCATGCGCGTTGCTCGAGATGCGACCAGAAAAAGACAGGGGCTTCACAAGCTTGCCCCCCTCAAGACGGGGTAGTTCGGGGACGGCTCGGCGAGTCTATAGTAGCTCCACGATCCCGCAAGGAGCAACTCTGGCCCTCCAATTTCCCCTTGGCCTTGGCTCGTTATCACGGCAGAGCTGGGCCTGGGAGTGAACCCATACCCTGGGCGCGTCAAATCGTGGCTTGCGTCCCGCCTGTGGCATTGAGCGGGCGTTTTGTCGTCTGGCGCAGGGTCCCCAAGCTCGCCCAGCCCTGATCCTCACCACTCACGAGGCACACGCCCTGGTCCACCAGCAGACGGCATTAGCATCCGGGGGGGCAACCGTCGATTCCCTATCAAGGGACACAGCCCAGCATGATGTCGGCTCGGGAAGAAACGTGTGTCGACTATTTTGGGGCCCCAGAGGCGGAGAAACTAGGGATGGCGAGCTAGCTCGTCACTCCTTGATTCCAGGCCCCAAGGTCGGTCTAGATAACAGGTTGCGACTGGGGGCGTGGAGCACGCTTCGATACGTGGAGCCGCAGCGCGCCGCTCGTCCGACGGACAGATGCCGAGTGCGCATTGCGGTCGATTCATGGCCATGCGGACGGGAGTTTGCAATGCCGTTGGGCTAAGACGTCTCGGGTGGAAAGGACGGCATTCCAAGGCGCGGTGGTGAACAAGACACGGCGAGAGAGACAGACACGAGAGAGAGAGAGAGAGAAAGAGAGAGAGAGAGCGAGAGTGTGTGTGCGTGTGTGTGTGAGAGAATGAGAGAGACGCGGATCCGACTTCGGGGGGCTAAGAACAGGAGACCACAGCAAGCTTCGAGCAAGCTCAACATTGGTCTTCCGGCTCCAACTTCCCCAGGTTTGTCACACCCCCTTCGCTCTCCTCCCCCAGATATCGATCCCCCAGACCGCGGGGTGGCCGCATGGAAGAATGGAGAGCGGGTTAGTGGCAGATCAGCAAACGACGGCTTCGTCGTCCGTGTTTACAACTTCCCAGTGAGGGAAGTCTGCCCGCTGGACTCAGTAGCTTCATTCTAGTCTCGCTCATCTCTCAATCACTTTTCACCAGTATTAGCGCAGCTCCCCAGGAAGAAACAAACCGCGGAGCTTATCTGGGCCTAGACCATAACCTCTGCCGTATTTACATGCCGTGAGCGTCTCTCTCCCCCGCGCAGAACGCTACCAATAGACGCCGTTGACACATGATAGAATTGACTGAAGCTGGGTTGACGTTGCCTTCTCCTCGTGCGGCTCAAGCTGCAACCCCGGCCGGATCTTAATTTCTGTCACTCCCCCGCATTCTCACATGTCCGGCAGAGGCAAAAGGTTGGGGTAGCTTAACCAGGAAAATGGGAACACCGGCCCGAAAGATCCAGAGGTTGTTGGTACCTGGACGGGGAACCGAGGTGAGAAGCCTCTTCACCGCGACGACCGAAATCGCCGTCGGCTCCGGGTTCTGCGGGAGCGACGTTGTCCGTTGTCGGCGATCCGTTTAGACATGACATCATCCGTCGACAGGGAACATGCCAAAACTTGACAGTTACCTTGGTTGATGGACCGAGGATGACGATCTGGAGGCGGAAATACGAGATGCCTCGGGCGAACCAGCCAACTTCGCCGGTGATCCTCCTTGCAAGTTACCGAGTTCATTGGATAAATCCGATACCCGCTCCGTACCGAGATTCCTGATGACGAGGACTATGAAGATGCATGTGCTCGCTGCGTCTGGTCTCGGAATGGACCAACATACCTCTTCTTGAATGTTAACTGTTATTGATGCGGGTATTTGACTGAAGTGGGAACGACACCTCTCAGCTACCCTGAAACCTGAACTGCAGTTGGTACCGCCAGCTTCTTAGTAAACGTAAAGACGATCCAACAGACCAGAACACGGTCATATGAATGCATCGAATACAATCGCTGAAATTCCATCATGACTTATATTTGCCACGTCGTATCGTCTATCAGACGGACAAATTGATCGGACAAGAAGGCTCATCTATACGCATGTCGTAGGTAGAAATATACAACTCTTATAGTCAAACTGTCGACTAACATTCAAGCTCATGTTATCATACACACGCTGTTCTGGAACCTAAATTTCCGACTGGAAGGGAGTAGTTTCAAGCTGAAGATAAATGGGACGAATTATCGTGTTTGTGAGAAACCTGAGTATAGCTTCTCAAACGAAACCTTGCCAGTAACCCAGGGGAGATGTCAGCCCTGACTATTTAATTTCCATGTTGACATTGAGCAACATTATCAGCATTGAGATTATAACAACAATACCTTAACTATATCCATCTGCTTCTCTTTCTTCGCCGTTACGACCATACTCTACGGAACGGCATTCCTGTCTCTGGAACTGTGTCTCGCAGAGAGATTGAAATTCCCAGATGGTCTGCTGAGCATGACAAGCAACGCAGCGTATGCTACGGAGCGAAAATAACGTTTCAAAGTACCACGTCCCGCTCGTTAACATCTGGCAAGCAAGCTGTTAGGTTTTGTCAGTGTTCTTACACATCAGCTTCAGCTTTACCGAGCGTCGAAACAACGAGGCTGCATATGAAGTCCAGCACAGTGAAGCCGAAGAGTCAAGTGCTACCAGAAAGTCAAGTCGTATTCATATACTAACATACTGCTGAATAAAAGTTTCTTGAAAAACCGAAGGTCGAGACGGTGTCGGCGCTAAGATCTCGCTGCAAGAACATGGGAGCCTTGACCTGACTGCGTCCGAATCTTAGTCTGGGAGTGGCTTTAAGATAATGAAAGTCTGTTGGCAATGTAGAAGTTTACAACGGAATAGATTGTCCTGCGAATGACTATTCCAGGCCCAGAGACAACGTGAATTAGATCGTGGTCAGTAGTGATCACCAACTGGTTTATACGATACGAAACTTCGGCGTAGTTATTTTGTCCGTCAGGTATATAACTTGTCGAGGCCAACATCGTTTCCGTCGGGTCACGCAAGTTAGATGTTTACATCCTAGAGCCTTCAGAGACAAGTCATCACTGCGTCAAAGTCCCGAATAGTATAGACTAAGGAGACCAGCATCAGTTAATGGTACATTTGAATAGGCACTGTCCTCCCATATCCTTAGGCATTGCGATGAGAGTATTGTACACGCGAGAAGGAACCCTTTCCTGCCCCGCAAACATCATGATAGACATATCAACCCCAATTGAAACAGTTATACATCTGTACATCGGGCATTCCTTCGTAACCGAACCTTTGTGACACAGTCGTCAAACACATATGACAGTCAGCCCCATTTAACACCAAAGAAGCTGAGCTTCTTTCCCGAGCTTGAGGAACTGGTCGCGTCGTTCTCTAGGTAGATCCTTTCATGGCCCTTGATGTCAAGGAACAGGTACTTGTACAAGTACTCGTCCTGTCCGCGATTCTTGACCATGTGCAATTGAGCAACTCCCCTTTCACTTGGACCCTCGACCTAAGTTGTATAAGTTGGGGATGCTCTCTGTGGAGCGTGTGGACTTACATAAAAGTGCATCAGCAAATGGTGATGTCCTTGAGCGTCGGTTTTCTCCGTAGACCTACAACCGTCAGCATATGATCATTGCCAGATATGAGCCAGTAAGTAGTCTTACGCAACAGGGCGTGCTCTCCTCCACTTATTGAACGTTTCGTCTCCATGGGCCGTGATCTTTCTTGAGTCACCGAGCAGCTCCACACATCGAGGGTCGTCCTTGATCTTGTCCACCGCGCGGTTGAATTGGGATATCTTGCTGTCGGGAGAAAAGACATCCGTCCACATGAAATAGGCAACACCACCCTGACCATGTTAGACCCGGCGATTGTCAATGCGCCGACAAACATACCGTGAGCACAAGACCAACTAGAATCATGCCAAAGTTGAAGCTCTGTAGCGTGGCCCGGGCAGCCTTCTCTCCGGCGGAGAGCTCATTCCACGGCACGAAGCCATCGTCGTTGAACGGGGTGACGGTTTTAGTTCGGCGCTTCGGGCTTTTCGGCGCAGCTCCCAAGCTGTTCTGGGTGGAATAGAGTCGCGGGATGGTGAGGGTTCGGAGGGTGGGAGGGACGCCCAGGAAGGCGGTCGGACGGGCGGCGAGCAGAGAATTGGTCGGCTTCATCGTGGCAGTTTCGCGACAGCCATCGTCTCAGGATCGAGGTCCTGACAGTGACAGTAATTCCAAAGTTCGTCAGCGAATAGTGGCTAACATGGTGTTGTTGGCATGGAGCTCCCGAGGTCGCCATGTCTTGCGTCTACACCGCCTTTGGCAGAATCCGACGTGGGGAACATCTGTCATCCAAAAGGGGATAGCGCGCTTCGATATGCCACTTTACCAAACCGCCCGCCCTTGATGACCAACTCCTGAACATCCCGACACCCAACTCAACCCAGCCCCACGAACTGTCCTCAACGCGTCGCCAAGGAGAGCCGCAGCGTCTCCCCGCAAAGAGCCCACTCCGCTACATCTCTCCGTCAGAACATTGCCTCCGGCGTTATCCAGTGCCAAGATGAGCGCCCTCGCGACGAAGCAGCAGTCGCTGAAGATCTTCGAGAAGCTGAAGACGAAGCAGGCGAACAAGGTACGTACGCGCCACGTTTCGCGTTTTGCGCATTCGGCCGTGGCAATGGCGTTGACTGACTGACTTTTGTCGTCCCTCCTCTAGATCTGCTTCGATTGCGGACAGAACAACCCGACCTGGACTTCGGTGCCTTTTGGCATCTACCTCTGCTTGGATTGCTCCTCCAACCACAGGAACCTTGGTGTCCACATCTCCTTTGTGCGATCAACGAACCTCGACCGTACGTGACCCGCGCGCCGCCTTCTCGTCACTTGCAGAACTAACCCGGTTGCGCAGAGTGGCAATGGGACCAGCTTCGAGTGATGAAGGTGGGCGGCAATGAGTCGGCCACCAAGTTCTTCCAGCAGAACGGCGGCACCGCTGCCCTGAACAGCAAGGACTCTAAGACCAAGTACCAGTCCAACGCTGCCACCAAGTACAAGGACGAGCTCAAGCGACGCGCTGCGCGGGACGCCCAGGAGTACGTATTGCACTGCGAAACCCTGAACTAGACCTGACAGGTGTATAGATACCCCGGCGAGGTCGTGATTGACGGTGTCGATGATGGCGCCGCGACGCCCGCTGGCGAGCCCGACGATGATTTCTTCTCCTCATGGGACAAGCCCTCGATCAAGAAGCCTACTCCTCCTGTTTCCCGAACCGGCACCCCGCCTGTCATTGGTCGCACGCCCTCTCCCTTCCTTCACGCAGGAAACGGCAAGGATATCGCTCGTACCTCGTCGCCTCTCGCTCGCACCGCTTCAGGGGAGACGAAGCCCCCCGCAAGCCGCATTACAACTTCAGCCGCCCTGCGCAAGACTACTACCGGCCCTCGCAAGGCCAACGTTCTCGGAGCTAAGAAGACTGCCAAGCTAGGCGTCAAGAAGGTCACGGGAGATCTCATCGATTTTGACGAGGCTGAGAGGAAGGCCAAGGAGGAGGCAGACCGCATCGCGAAGCTTGGCTACGACACTGAGGCCGAGAACCAAACGGCCAAGGACAGCAGTGCAGGAACGGCAGCCACTATCATCTCGCCAACTCCCGTCGCTCCCAACCGAGGCAACCTGTCCTCACACACTCGCCAGAAGTCTGATGCGGAAGTGGAGCGATTAGGCATGGGCGTTACTCGATTGGGCTTTGGACAAATAGGTGGCAACAAAGCCGCAGCCGCGCCCAAGAGGAATGCTGGCGGATTCGGTTCCGTTGGGCCTGTGAAGGCTGCCGAGGGTAATGACCTCCGTTGCTGTTGACTGATTGATTTATATGCTAACTTCTATATAGACGACTCGCAAAACTACGCCCGAAGCAAATTCGGCACTCAGAAAGGTATTTCTTCGGATGAGTTCTTTGGCAAGGGCGCTTTCGATCCCAACGCCCAGGCCGAGGCCAAGACTCGACTTCAAGGATTTGAGGGTGCCTCTGCCATCTCATCGAACGCTTACTTCGGCCGGGCAGAGGAGGAGCCCGAGGATGAGTACGGTGACCTGGAGTCGGCGGCCAAGGACTTTGTTCGCAAGTTTGGCATCACGGCGGCCGATGATCTCGACAACCTGACCGACGCGCTGGGCGAGGGCGCCACGCGACTTCAGGGAGCCATCCGATCCTATCTCGGCAACTGAGCTGGTTCAACTCCCGTGGAGAAACGGTGAAACACGACTGCGCCAAGCCCCAGGAGCGAATGTCGTGATGGGGGAGAGGTCGGGAGAGGCATGCACCCGGTACGATCTTGGGCGGGTTACCAGAGCCCCTGATGCATATACCCTCGGCATGAAATAATGGGGGCGGGATGCATTTGGGTGCTGGCGTACATGTGATGTCAAAGTGGGCTGCGTTGGTTAGTTAGTATGAAATATAGATATGAATTTTCCTTTTGCACTTTGACGACAGAATGTTGACGAGAAGGAAAACGGAAGTGAATGAAGAGACGAGTCTCATTTGATTTGAATCATCATGCTCGTCTTGGTGATGTGATAGGTAAAAAGTAACAATGCTCATAGTCTACAGGTATATCTCAAGGAGGCTCATGTCAAGGAGGCTCATGTTGGTTCTTCTACAGCTTGGCAATCATCCTGTTGCCCGTCTGCAGCCAGGTGACGGCGTCGGTGACGAACTCGTCGACGACGGCCTTGGCGGACTTTTGCTCGTTGACGACGGCGGCGCACTTGCCCATGAGGAAAGGGCGGAACTTGTCGAGGACGTCCTCGTCGTCGTCATCGCTGCTCGACTCCATGATCTTGTCGAGGTCGGCCTCGTAGGGGATGGTGCCCTTGGCGGTGAGCTCCTTGATCTCGGCCTGGCGGTTGACCTCCCAGTCGTTGATGTACTCGTTGTTGCGGACGCGCATGGGGCGGCCGGTGAAGATGATGGTGCGGACGTTGTCGTCGTGGCCGGCGGTGCGGACGGCGTCCTTGTGGGACTGGGGCGCGCCGGCCTCGTCGGTGAGGATGAAGCGGGTGCCGACCCAGACGGCGTCGGCGCCCATCATGAGGGCGGCGGCGAGCAGCTGGCCGTTGTGGATGCCGCCGGCGGCGACGACCTGGACGGGCTTGCCGGTCAGGGGCGACGTGTGCTTCTTGCAGATGTCGACGACGGCGGGGATGAGGACGGTGGTGGGGATGTCGCCGGTGTGGCCGCCGCCCTCGCCGCCCTGGGCGCAGATGATGTCGACGCCGAGGTCGATGCACTTCTTGACGTGCTTGACGTGGCCGATCATGTTCATGTAGACGATGCCGTGGGCGTGGAGCTTGTCGACGACGGCCTTTGTGGGGACGCCGACGGCGGAGACGAAGAGGGCGACTTTTTCCTCGATGACGATGTCGACGAGCTCATTGAGCTTTCCCTTTGTGTAGTCGTAGCTGGGGACATGTTAGCCAATTTGTGCTTTCGTGTTGTGGTGTTTTGCATGTGATTAGGATCTTTGTAGGGATGTATACGCACTTGGTCTTGCGCGCGCTGCCGCCGACCTGAGGCAGCAACAAATCGACGCCAAAGGGCGCGTTCTTGTCGACGAGGTGACTCTTGAGCTCGGCGATCTGGTCGCGCAGCATCTCGGGGGTGTAGCCGACGCCGCCGATGACGCCGAGACCGCCGGCGTTAGAGACGGCGGCGGCGAGCTTGGGGCCCGCGGCGACGTTCATGCCGGCGAGCAGCACGGGGTGCTTGATCTTGAACAGATCGGTGATAGGGGTGCGAAGTTTCTCTGGGCGGGAGTTAGCGAGGGCATTCGCGACGAGGGCAGCGTTCTTTGAAGGGCGGTGACGTACGTGCGGAAGCCATGTTGACGACTGGGGAGGGGGAGGGGAAGGCTTTGTGAATGCGACGGGGATGGGATGGGACAGGAGATTCGAGCTGCGGCAAGAGTTTCTTTGGGAGAGTAATAGTGATGAGGTGGAAAGAAAGGGACGAGGATTGGGAGAAACGGCACGTTGGAGGAGACTATAAGAACGAGGCGACAGTTTTGGAGAATGGGGAGGATGGAAGATGGAGAACGAAACCACATGCCGAGGCACGCTGCCGTCACGCAGACGTGGAGGAGGGAGACGACTGCCGAAAGCAGCCTAGAGCGTCCCCCTCCCCGGGCGCGCACAAGAATCTGGGGAAAAAAGATACCGAGGGACGATGAAGAGCGACGGCATGTAATCGTACGTCGTTCGGTTTACACGGGGATGACCAATGAGCATTTTATTCTCCATCGGCCAGGCTTATTGTTATTACCCGACAAGCCGACCCCCCCCCCGCTTACTTGGCTGTCCAAGTTCACTGGCCACGTTCCCGTTTGCTGCTGACGGACGGACTGAGTGACTGGAGTTGACTGACATGTGCTTTTTTTTTTCCCCCCTCACGGCGCCGCCCCTAATAATAACAAAGTGTCAGATCGTTTTAGACTAAAACTCACCCACATCCTACCGGGCGGTGCGGGCTTCCAGCCAATGACCAGCTAATGAGCCTCGTGACCCCTAAACGGGCTTCTCCCGAGGCGAATCAGAATTTGCATCGTATGCATCCCAGAATATTATCCCCCCACTGCAGCATCTGAAAATACAACACAGCTCTTCGTAAATGCCTAATACTTGTATCAATAATCCTGCTCAAATGCTACCCGCGCCCAATCATGACCCTCCGCGCTTCCCAGCTCCCACTCCACACACCCCACTCGTCGCTATATCGCGAATTTTCTGCCCGCCAGTTCTTCCATCGCGGCATCAACCCTCACGTTCTCTACCGCAAGACGCCGCAGCATGTAGCAGCAGCAGCAAAGGGGCCACGATAATGAAGCACGCACTGTCTCCCCGGTCCGTCGTCCGGAGCCTCAAACCGCGTCGCAATGCCGGCGCCGCTCGGCCCTTTTCCTCCGCCACCTCCTCCGCCGGTCGCCCCCGTCTCCGCGTCCGGGCCGCCGTGCCCGGGCTGAGCCACTCGGCCTGCGGCTGTGCGTGCGGCGGCAGTTCCAAGCCCCGCGCGAGGACGGCCTACATCGCCCTCGGGAGCAACCTCGGCGACCGCGTCGCCGAGATCGAGCGCGCCTGCAACGAGATGGTCCGCCGCGGCATCAAGGTCCGCCGCACGAGCAGCCTGTGGGAGACGGAGCCCATGTACGTCAAGGACCAGGACCGCTTCGTCAACGGCGCCTGCGAGGTACGTTTTCTCATTCAAGACGAAGGCATCTCCCTCTGACTCTGTGTCGCAGGTCGAAACCGAGCTGGAGCCCTTGGCGCTGCTCGATGAGCTGCAGGCCATTGAGCGGGAGATGGGACGCAAGAAGATCATCGACAAGGGCCCGCGCAACATTGACCTGGATATCCTCCTCTACGGCGACGAGAAAGTGAGCCACGAGCGGCTGACGGTGCCGCACGCCGCGGTCCTGGAGCGGGAGTTTGTCCTGAGACCCTTGGCCGAGTATGCGATCCTGCTTCTCAACGATACACGACGGTTTTCACTGCTAACAGCCCCCGCAGACTCATGCCAGCCAAGTCCCTCGACCCTTCCAAGCCGTGGAAGCTCATCCAGGACTACCTCAACGAGCTCCCCCCCGGCGAGCCCATGTCCTCGATGACGCCCATGTCCGCCACGTCGAGCCCCCTGACGGCGCTCGCGAGCAACAGGAAGACGCACGTCATGGGCATCCTCAACGTGACGCCGGACTCCTTCTCCGACGGCGGGGTGCACGCGGCGGAGAACCTCGCCGAGACCATCCTCGCCATGGTCCGGGGCGGCACCTCCATCATCGACGTCGGCGGCCAGTCCACCGCCCCGGGCCGCGAGCAGGTCTCCGCCGAGGAGGAGGCCGCGCGCGTCGTCCCGGCCGTCCAGCTCATCCGGTCCATCCCGGAGGCCCGCGACGTCGTCGTCAGCGTCGACACGTACCGCGCGTCCGTCGCCGAGCAGGGCGTGGCCAGCGGCGCGGACATGATCAACGACGTGTCGGCCGGCTTGCTGGACGCGGACATGCTCCCGACGGTGGCGCGGCTGCAAAAGACCATCTGCCTGATGCACATGCGCGGCACGCCCGAGACCATGTCCAGCCTGACGTCGTATCCGGACGGGCTGGTGCCGACCGTCGCATCGGAGCTGCTCGCCCGGGTGGCCGCCGCCGAAGCCGCGGGCATCCGGCGGTGGCGCATCGTGCTGGACCCGGGCATCGGGTTCGCCAAGACGGGCGCGCAGAACCTGGAGCTCCTGCGACGGCTGGAGGAGCTGCGGTACTGGCCGGGCTTGGAGGCGCTGCCGTGGCTGGTCGGGGCCAGCCGCAAGGCCTTCGTCGGGCGGATCACGGGGGTCGCGGAGCCGGCGCGGCGGACGTGGGGCACGGCGGCGACGGTCGCGGCGGCGGTGCAGGGCGGGGCCGACGTGGTGCGGGTGCACGACACGGCCGAGATGGCTCTGGTGGCCAAGATGGCGGATGCCATCTGGAGGGTGTGACGAATAGACAGGCGGATGGATGGATGCGCTGTTGGTGTAGCACCACGGGATGTGCATGCGTGCGTGCTTCTTCGTATAAAACTAGACCTCGCGGATAGACCCAAACAGCAAAGCCGCCGCGCCACCCACCGGGTGTTTGGCCTCCCAAAGCCGAGATGCCCTCATCACCATCATCCTGCTCCTCCTCTTCCGCCTCGACGACCCGTCCTCGCCACCGGATCAGGCCACCATCTGCAGCTGCCCAACATCATCCAACCTCAGCCGAACAAACAAGCAAACAAACAAGCAAGCCCCTCCCGTTTTGCCTCCTCTTCCACGCCATTCCCTCGCCCTCTTTTCCCCCGGCGCGCAAACGCAGCGAGCCGCCGTATCGAACGCACAATCCCGTCACCGGTGTGCGCCCTGCATGAGCTTCATCCCGGCCAGTTTGTGCTCCCCACCCTCTTCCCTGTGTTAGCCTCGCTCGTCTGCCTTTCCTCATTCGATCGCTGCAGCACGCCCTCCCCCCGAGTTCCCGCCATCGCGAAAGAATCCCATTGTGCCCACCCTTGTCTCTTCACCGAGATATGCTCGCTGCCCAAGCCCAACCTCCCGGTTTTCAACATTTGCTGCACTTCCCGAGCACGCGAATGCGCTTCTCCCCCGTCTTTTCGCAGCCCAACCCGGTCTGCGGGCCGCCAATCCAGTCGGCTTCCCCGGTCGTCTGGCCGACTGCCTCGTTGCCTCGCGGGTGGACGGTTGGTCGTGAGGTCGTAGCACATCTGCCGTGGAACCCGGGAGATGGACGGCGCGTCGCTGAGGGTGTGTTGCCCGTCGTGCCTCTGCAGGCTCCCCACACCCCCGCGACCGGAAGAGACATCGTATTGTGTATTCGTCTGTGTAGGCGGTCTGGTACTTGGACCAGGACCTGGTTTGCATGGGCTCTGGGGTGTCTTTAGGGATCGGGACTCGTGGTTACGCCGCATCATGTTTGATCTGCGTCGGTCCAGACCTCTGCAGCGTAGGCGTCGTCGGTGGGTGTGTTACTTGGGGCGCGCCCTGTAGTGGAGTTTGCGGTGTTGAAGTGACTTGGGAACGATGTTTGACATGAAGCAAGCAAGTGTTGAGAACTCGACGTTGAGGCAATAGTGGGTGTCCACCTCCTCAACACCTTGACCCGAGTGAAGGGGCTTTCCGAGTTGTTGGTCTCCAGTATCCATGTAGTAGCTCGTCGAAAGCAGGTATTCGTAAGGTAGTGTCGGGAAGTGCAAGTCACCAAGTACCGCCACTGATACCCTAGACCAGCTTCGAGGGGGACTCTGATCGGTCGTCACATCCCGCGTTCCAGGCATCGGGAAAGACCAATTGTCTTCACGTGTCACAAGAGATAGCGCATTAGACGTACGAACCCACCCAAGTCCCCTAAAACCGAGGAGGGTGAGCCATCTATCCTCGCTACTAAGCGTCAAAAATGCCACTCCCAATACCAACCCACCCCAACCCATTGAGAATAGACCACAAACAACAATGACGCCCATTTTCGAGGCTTACTTCTCTAGAAGAATACAAAGGGAAAAAGAAAAAAAAAAAGAAAAGAAGAAGGAAAAAAAAAGCCCCTCCCGAGTCCCAGTTATGACGCGAGCGAATGCCACCAAAGGCTATTCCCCCAGACTATCGACTATTCGCTACCACTATTGTGACGGGGGTTCGGACCGTTCCCGTGGGGCAACTGGGGCAACTGGGGCAATGCCGCCACGGGGCTCTGGGTCAAATGGACCCAACCTTAATCAGACCACGCGAGTCAGTGCGCAGGGAAGACAAAAAAGAAACGTTTTCCGGTGTTAGTTGAGATATTCACGACAGTTATTTGTTAGTTAGGCTGGGTACTTTTAGTTGGCGAAGAGGCAGCGGGGGCTTGGGAGGAAAACTAGTTGCCAAACTCGGGCGTTGACTTCACACACACGGACCTACACCTCTATACACAGCCTGGACACCAACTTTTCTGACAATAGACATACAAACAGTGCGTGAGCAGGCGGACATAGGTCACACCCCGTCTTGGCACCTCCGAATGTGGTCACGCCTATCTCCGCATCGTCCCGGCGCCGCGTTGTCTGTCGCCCGGCGACCCGGGATTTAGCAAGTCCAACACGGCAGGTCGGCTTGGAACGCTTCGGTCATCTGGTTGGTGTTCCTTTTCGTTTTGAGTCGGTCGTTTTTGCTGTTTGTCTGGCGTTTGGCTTTGTCTGTTGCTGGTTGACCCGTTGCTGGAAGAGGACATTCTTGCGACTTCGCCACCGCCAAAGTATTCACCAAGCCAGTCCCTCTTTCAACTAAGACAGGGCGTCCAGTAAGCCTCCGACAACCAACCAACCTCCCGGTTCTGAGGCCACCCACTGGGCCTCACTCCTTTCCCGGGCCATCGTCCCGCCACTGAAATCCATCCATCCATTCATCGCCGAATGCACTTTGTCATGATACCCAGGCGAAACATCGTCATTAAACACAAGTTAAAGTAGAAGAAAGCAATCCCAGGTCCTCGCACCGACCAGCCAATGCCGACTCGTTTGCCTCGCGTCCCCGAGGACTGGAGCCCTGGAGCCCTGGAGCCCTGGTTTGTTATTGCCTTTCTCTTCCAACGCCAAATTCTCCTTGCCCCGGTTCAAAGGGCCCCGGTCCAATCCCATCCCAGCCGTGTGCCACACCCGTCTCCCCTTTGCCCACAGTATTAGTGCAAGGACGAGTAAGAAACCGAACCCCAACCCCAAATCCTTTTCAACCGAATCGTCGTCTTCTCGGCAAAGAATCACATTCGACAAGACAAACAAGATCGAGTCAAAGGAATGTGCCAGAATAGGAAATGAAAAGAAATCTGGGTATCCAGCTGTGCTCCTCCCACAACACCCTATGCCCTTTCCCCTGTTTCTCACACACTCTCCATACTTCCTTTTAACCACTGCCCCTGCTCGCCTTCTTCGTACATTCCCCGCCGCCGTCGATTTTACGTCCGAGATCAAAATGAAAGACACAACAATAAAGAAATCAAAAAGACCCATGCTCCACCACCCCCCCAATCCCTGACCCGGTGTCGTACACATCGTAATGGTTGTCCGTGAACCTAAGCTCCATTGACGGGATTCCTTGTGGAAACCCCCCTTTTGTTGTGATGTCCTTCCTCTATTCTCACAATACGCCATGAGCCAGTGCTCCGGACCAATGCAGAGTGCGTTTCCGCGTTCGTTATCGTGGCACCGTTCGAACCAAAGAAACCCTGAAATAAATCTTAACCCCGTGTCCATGCCTGTACCCTTGTCCGAGTCTTCTTCTCCTTTTTTTTCTTCTTCTTCAATCGGAAGTTCATGATATGTTTCGTTCAGTTTCGTCGAACAGATTCCGTCGTCCCATCCCCTGCTTGACGTTGAGCCTTGCTGGCCGAAGGAAACCACCAGGGGACTTCTAGTTCATGTCATAGACATATTGACTCCAGGTGGTGGAATCATGGTCGGATAGTAACCGTTTGTGTTTGGTTTGCCGTCAAACGGCCCTGGGCGGCGGTCGCCCATCTGCGACGGCGGGTGGAAGATACTAGGCAAAGTCGCCCCGTCGTATTCGTGCTTGACCTTGCCATTCACATCCATCCCGGTGGCCATGTGAGGCACGGCAGCCTCCGGCTCGCTGCGAGAATTGAAGAGATCGATCCGGTTAGTCTGCTCGTCGTACATGGAGCCCGGGTAGTATTGATACTCTTTGGCCGTGTCGATGGCCTTTGCATTCTCCGACGGAATCATCGACTCGGGTGGAATGTCGTGGTGGCGGACAGGATAGAGGTTTCCTCGCCCGTCGAATCCTTGTGCGTAGGCCGGTGGTCCAAGCATCTGGTTCGGGTTGAAGTCGCCCATGCTGCTACCTGGGACGTAACCGCTCAGGGTGCCAGCGGAACCCCCAGGACCGCTGCTCTGGCTTCCTCGCCTGTCGTTTTGATAATGCCCGGGCGATCGCCCACGAACAATCATCTTGGCGGACTTTCGTGAGGCGATCTTGATAAACTGGTCACCCGAGGTTTGGGATCCAACATCACCCCAAAGCTCAACGACAAGCTGATAGTATTGCTGCGCAGCTCTTCTCTTGCCGTTGTTCTGAGTCGCCTGCTTGAATTGGATGCGCTCAAAGGTGTGCTCCGTCGGGTGTGGTTGGCCGCCAGGCGGCGCACCAAAGTTATCAGGATAGCGGCCGCCTACCACAGAGTTTGGGAACATTTCCATGTGGTGGTGGTGGGATTGCTGGGGCGGCTTGACACCGAGCCGAACCTTCTCAGGCTTCATGATGGGTCCCTTGTCTCTCTTCGGGGTATGCTGAACCAGATCGATGTTGTGCTGCTCATTGTCCGAGACAACAGCGGAGATGCACATGGCAAAACCGTAGATTTGGACAGGCTGGTTCGACGAAGTAGCCGTAAACTGAATGGACATTTCGGGCATGTAAGGAGTCAGACAGAAGGAACAGCCACAGGAGAAGTAGTTTCTTCGATAGCAGGTCCACTCGTTGTCTGAAAGGAAAAAGCCCTTGTCGATGGTCCCGTGGATGTCGACCTTAACGGGGGTGCCGGCTCCATCCTGATATTGGAGGGACCCTAACATGTGGACAGAGAGCAGGGGAGGAATGTTTTGCGCTCCCCGGTTCGAGAACTGGCCAGAACCCATGTTGGGCCCTGAGACTGGGAAGGCTGTGATGGGGCTCGGGGTGGGTGACAAGGGATTGCGTCGCAGGGTGTTCGCGGCGAAAGACGGGGACCGCGAAGGATGCTCCGACGCCCTTCTGAAGGACGGCGTTGCCGGAGTATACTGCTCACGAGTGCTGATCTGCGGACCCGGATGCGGGAGAGCTGCAGAGCGATGGGGATGGGGATGGGGATGTGCCATTCCCGTAGAGGAGCTGCTGCTGCTTGCTGTGGTCAGTTGTGCTCTCTGAAAGACGGGTTCTCTTTGCGCCCCCGTGACAACTACAAGTTAACGCTGCTTCCAGCCCGAGCAACGGAGCAAGTTGGGTGAATGTGTGAATGTGTTGGACAACGGGGACGAAGGAGGCAAGGAAACGCGGGCAGGGATGGGGAGGAACGGAAGAGACGTACTGTGAGCCCAGACGAGAGCGGACGTCGAGCCCGGAAAAGATCTGAGGCGTGTGTTGAGGATAGAAGGCGGCACCTCCGTCCTGGGGATACGGCGCCGTGGAGCTGAGAATGGGCGGGTGGAATAGGTTTAAGAGCGACGAGGGCTGGGTGGGCTCTATCGTAAGAGAAGAAGTGCTGGTTTCCTGGGGATATCTGGCGCCTCATCAGCGGAACGGCCTCAGGCCAGGGAGCAGCAGTAGCGAGGACGCGGGCAAAAGACGCGGCCACAGGAGATGCTGTATTGCCATTCCCTGGGTACGGTGTCCAGGTGTCACAGCTTGCAGGTACTACTGCCACCGCTGGAGTGGCACAAGGTCGGCTGCAAGAGTTTCGAGAGGCTCCGGCGATGCAGCAGCTCGCGGCAGTGAGCAGCGAGCGGGAAGGGGCTTGGAAGTGTGTACAAATCCCAGGAGGCACCCCCGGCGTCGAAGCAGCTACCCATCGCCCCGCGCCCAAGCCACTCTAGGAGAGAAGGGAGATCGGGCTTGACGGCCGCAATGCGAGTGTTTGGTTTGGGCCGGGCTGGGCTGGGCTGCGCAGTTGCTCAGTGCTTCAGTGCTCCAGCGCTCCAGCGCTCCAGCGCTCCGGTGCTCAGCGGGTACGGCTGTGGGTGCGGGTGCGGATGCACTTGTGTGGGTGCGGTTTGCGAGTGAGGGTGAGTTGTGAGAGAGCTACGCGAGCGCAGCTGGGAAGTTGGGTGCGCCGGGCCTGGGAATTCGGGGGAGGGGCAGGGATTGCCTTTGCGTTGCGGGCGGGTGGGGAGACGAAAGGTGGGAGGAGGCTGGGGTTGTGGATTTTGCAGATAGGAAATGTGACGCCGTGTTGGTGTTGGTGTTGGTGTTGGTGTTGTTGTGTGGAGAGAGAGAGAGGAAGTGGAAGAAGTGGAAGTGAGAGAAAAGTGAGAGTGAGAGTGAGAGCGTGATGATGGGTGAGGGAGGACGATTGCTGAGAAGTGGGTTTACACTCGTAACGTAGGAGCCGCCGCAGTGGATTTTAGGTGGTTGCTGGCGGTTTGGCCTTTCCGCGCGTTGGGTTGCGGGAGGAAGGGAGGGCTGGGTTTGTTGGTTCGAAAGGGAATTGGCCGCAGCAGTAGGGCAGAAAAACGAAGAGGGAAAAAATCCAAAGGGACAGGGGTGCTTGAAGACACAAGAGGAGAGGGAGGGAGAGAGAAGAGAGAGAGAGAGGCGACGAGGAAGAGAGAGGAAGAACGAGAGAGAGAAAGTGAGTGAGAGAAGGGCTGGTAGGGATTATTAACAACAGCACAGAATAAGACTCCCAACGAGGCTGCCTCTGCTGCCGATGTCATCTTTCGTCTTGCCTTGGATGGCTTTCCTGCGGTTGCATCAACCGGGAGACCGTGTTGGTGGCGGCGGCAGCGCGACAAGCACCGGAGGGAGGTGTGTGTATGTAAACGGCGAAGCGGGACTCGCTTGGCCACAGACAATGACACCAAGGACCCAGGACAGGGCCGAGGAAATGCCCAAGGTAATACTCGAAATCATCCACGTCCGCCACCAAGCATGGACATGGACATGGGCATGGGAGAAAACGGGGCATGCGCATGCGCATACGCATGGGGTTTGTGTCTGGCCATGGGCCATTGTACTTGTCCTGTATTGTTCCTTCGCGCAGCACAAAAGTCCACAGCAACCAGCACGCCGTGTACAGCACGCGATACGCAGTACGCGGATGCAAGAACAGACAGGACGCAACGTATCAGCCACTTGGGTGACGAGGAGTGCGAATAGTAGCAATCCGAGTGCGAGGATGTGAGGGGGCCAGGTGATGAGAGCGGGCAAGTAAGAAAGTAAGTAAGAAAGCAAGTCACGGCAAGGCAAGGCTGCCACCATAGTGACCAGAGAGTAGGAAGAATGGAAACTGCAAACCAAAGACCTGCACAGTCCACACAGACTGACATGCGAGCACAAGCCGGACACCTGGATACCTGCCTAGACACCGCAAAACAACGAACCAATCAAGACAGTCAACAACTCACCTCATCTCTTCGGCGTGCGTCGCCATCTCCATGTAGCCCATCTCGGGCTGCGAAGGGTCAAAGTCCTGCTGAACGAACTGCATGTCAGCCCCGGTACCAACGGCAGTAGTCAGCCATGTCATGTCCTTGCGCGCAACGGCATTTGGTAGAGTTGGAGATGGACATGGGCTCGGTCTGGCCTGGTTAATATAGCTGCCACGCCACTCTCGGCTGCGAGCCCTCAATCGTCGCGGTCAGAGCCATTGGGTCTGTGAGTCAACGCGTTAGCTGGCTGAAATAAAACCCCCCTCCGTTCAGGACACGCCCGCGGCTCAGAAGCAAACAGGAAACCCGAAAGAGCAGCAGAATATATGAGAATGTTTGCTGTTCCATGCAAAACGCGAGGGACGCTGGCTCTAGCTCAGCCTAGAGAGGTTGGTCCATGCCATCCCAGCCCGGCTCGCAATCCAGCCCAGCCGCCAAGTACAACGAGATACTCGGGACCTGGACGAGATACATGGCTAGGCTCCACCCTCATGTGCTGGGTGCACGCAGCACCACAGTCGGAAGCACAGCGCCACAGATTTCTTGCAGTGCTCTTGCGTGCATCAATGGCCACACGACGCGTTTCTTTGGCGTTGGACGGACCGAACTAGACACGCGGGTCTTCCGCCCATCTGCACTCTGAACTCATTGCCGGTGTAGATCGCTCAGACGAGGCCCATCGGACATGATGACGGCTTATGAGGACGGCGGTGGGGGTTTTGTGCTGATAAGATGAAGGGAATGGAAAGCAAGGGCAGGATGATGACAAGAAGATGGATACACATACCTCCTGGCATTTCATTGCGGACCCCTCTGTTGTCCACCTCGTTCGGCTTCCACCTTTGGCAGTTCAGGCCAAGTACCTGGTACCTCGTGGGATGCACGCAAGTTGAAGATCTCAGGTCTCATTGGACCTGGCCCCCAAAACATGGGCTGTCTGCCGGCGCCGATCTCCCGGGAGTTGAGTCTCACCACGGAGTCTGAGGTGGCAGGAAACCAGGTTTTCAAAGTGACTGATAACTAAATCACAACTCACCTTCGGAATTTGAGGATTCATACGCTCTTCTCTAGCGACAAGCTGACGCCGTAAGGCTGTGCGTTCTGGGAAATAGATGGCGTTGGCCTCGTCGAATGGCTTCCGCGGCTCGTATCTGAGCTCGCCCTCCCACACTGGTCCACCAGAACGTGTCAGCCAACACCCCTAAATCGTGGCTTGTCCTTAAGGCTTGGTAAGGCCCTCTCTCCTCAAAAGAACAAAAAACAAACAGATAGGAGATGGAAAAATGCATATAGATGTAGGATGTTATACCCTGGTGTTGTATTGGGGCGCCCAGCTCGAGCAATGCTTGTTGGTCTCGTGGCTTTGGTATGTAGTTGTATGTAGAATCGTCTTGGGGCGGTGTCGGCAGGTTCCTGAACGCCAAAAACCGTCAGCTATTGAATTGAATGCATTTCAACACGACTTAGCAGGAATATGACCCGGCGCATCAGCGAGAAATGAAGCAGGGTATATGATAGCAAGATCAAGTGGACACTGCTGACTGGCATTGTCCTTCTTCTCCTACTTGCAACTTGCACATCCTTCTTGAAGAGAACTCGGGATTGGGAGAACTGACATGCGTTCTGGAGAGAGTCGTTCCGTTCCCCTAAGGATAGTTCAGCACATATTCAGTGTCAATAGGGCCACTCGAGCGAATCCGCCACAGAAACATCAATCCTAAGATTGTGACTAGAATATTCGTCAAGTTGGCGGAAATGCCTGGTGTTTGAACTCGAGATGCTCGTCATGTAAGTAGTAGCGGATTCGATCTCTCGAAGCTCCCAAGGGGGGACGCAAAACGGTCTTACTTTCGTCTTCCACTAAGATTGTAGATATGACCTATTAAGCTGATCTAATTCTTCTTGGGCGTTACGATGTCCGGGAAAGTAAAAGAAGAATAAGTGTCTTTGTTCCGTTGGTTGGGTGACGGCGGTGTTCGATGGTGGTGTAACAAGATGTTGGGAAAAGGTGACTCTAAAGTCGACTGAGAAGACTTGGTCAACGATGGCGATCTAACGAGAAGACACAACCGCGCGGGTGCAGGATCTGGCTGTCTATATACCCTCACTGCGGCCCCAAGCGGTGGTGGCTTGCCCTAGGATCGCACAGGAATAAGCTGAGGAGGGCTCAGAGACTCAAGGGGGGTGATCTCGAGAGAAGCTGTGGCACAAACCGACCAAGGAATAGACAGAGGAGCTAATTCTCCAGCAGGCAGTCTGCCGAAAGACTCAAAAGATATTGACAGACTCAGGGATACCGGTCGGGGAGGGGGGCAGGGGACCTTTGACTGGAGACGACTGGGTTGCGCAGACCCTGAGACAACGGGAAGGACACATGAGAATTATGGGGCGCTCGAAGGGCCTGGTCTCTGCAATCAAAGGCAAAAAATTTCTTGAACATCTCTGTAACAAGTTGGGACAATAGAAGGGACTGTAGGCGATGCATGGCATTGTCATACCCCCGTCGATGACTGGTAGACGTGAAGAGCCGCTGAGTGCGCTGGCGATGTTGGTGGAGTTCCTAGGAACAATCAAAGGCAGGAAGCCGTGCCAATTACAGGGCCATGCCTCGAATCTGGGCCTCTCGCGAGTTGAACCAAACAGATCCCTCGGGGATCCTCGTGAGATGCATTCCGGAACGAGATCAAGACCCGGTTCGCTGCGGCGACCGGATGGTCCTGCATCGATGGATCTCTATGCTAGGAGACCTGGTCTCGATGCTCCAAGTTCCCCAGTGAGGAGAGTGGGAGCTGATCGCTGGGTTCGCTGCGCTGATTGACTTCTACCTGTTTGCTGGATCGAGAAGTGCTTGTAGTACTTGGGGCTGCAGCACTGGCCAAGGCGCTGTCTTGAGCCTGAAGACTGGCCGCCCGCCCCCGGCGCCGGCTCGAGTGCATCAATATGCAAGCAGCCGGCCGCCAAGGGCTTCTACAATACGCCACAAACACTGGTTTTGATTGGAAAGGACCTGCTTTGACGAGAGGAAGACGCCAAAGACGGGTGACTGCAGACCAAGGGTAAGGCATCGGGTGGTGGCGAGCGATTTGCCTGCCACTGACACTGGAGTGTCTGGATTGCAGGCTGACTGTAATAATCGTGTCCACGCGTTCACGCCAGGAGTTGTCAGCCCGAAACGCTTCTAATCATGGCCATTCACCGAGCGTGGTAGAGCGATCGAAAGCGATCGATATTTGTTCCGGGATGTATTAGCTGTCGCAGGGGTGTTCTCCACCAGCTAGACCCACGATTGCCTGGGGAATCCATCTCAGCCAACGAGAGCAAATAAGCATGGCAGGTTGCTCTCGGCGGTTCAAGCCTCCGCCCTGTGAAGCCCCTCCCCCACGCGCTTCCACAGTCCGGTGGCTGATCGCCCTAATAACCGCACTCCACCCAAGACGAAGAGTGATTGACTACTTCCGTACCCTTGTCAGATATCCGACCATGTCTCGGGCTCTGAACAGAGTCTGTCAACCTTACACAGCCACACGTGAAGTTGAAGAAGGTTCCTGTTCACAGATGGCGGATGCACCCAACGGCGTCAGAAGCCGCAGCGTTCCAAAGCTGATCGTCAACGGTAGAGCGGGTCGATGGCTGAAGGATCGGATTCTTTGACCGCGGAGGGGCCGAATGATCGTGCGGAGCTTGACCCGAATATCCATTCGACGATATCAAACATGGCAAGACGCTGATGATTTGTGCAGCTTGGCGATTGACCAATAATATCGGCATGTACCCGAAGAAAAGGAGGGGGCGCCTCTAGCCTCCTTCGACGCCAGCGTGGAGTGTAGACTGGAAGGTGAGAGAAGGTCTCGAGTTGAGCCCGAGAAGCTCGCGGGCTGCAGGTGCTCGTGTTGCTCCATGTGGAAGCCAATACGGCCATCTAGTGTCGATGTCGGTTCCCGTTGACTAGCCTCGAAGAGCCTTGGTACGAGCTGCATCTGTAGACCCCCATGAGGAGGCCAGTGGGAAGCCTCCTCGTCCGTTTCGGGCTCGGGCGGGCATACATGCGGATAAGGACCGGGAACGCGGCATGCGTCGTTCAAAGCGAGGTGCGCTCATCGACCAGGACAGTGGCCGGATCAAACGAGACGAGGACGAATGAGAGAGATGTTCAACCTAGGATCGGATCGGGCCGTTACTTGGGAACCCATCAACCAGGCCCAGTGGTTGTATGTAGGGTTGACGTGGTGGCCAGTGGTGTAAGTGGTGCAACTGCAAGCCGTTGTTGGCACTCAAGACTCAAGACTTTCGTGGCCGATTGCCAGGCCGGGGTTCAAGAATCGTTTGGTCCGATTCTAGGAAGATCTCTGTACAATGTGACAAGTGACTGAAGCCCAAGTGTCAACCCTCCGGCGGCGGCGTTCAATCTCCGTGCGGGTGTTAGAACAATGGAGGAGCTCATGGTGGTGTACCGGCGAAATGGGTGGCAGCAGCAGTCGTAGCAATCGCGGCGGCGGGCGGCGGGTGGCGGGTGGGCACCAATGGAAGCAGGCAAGCAATAGATGGTGCATGTGAGCTTCAGGAGGATGTGGTACAGTCCCGGTCGATGGATGAAGTCGGCGGCGCGCGACAGAGGCTGGCAGGAGCTGGCATGCAGGTGTACCGTAATTACTCCCGCTGTGCTTCGTAAATCGTACATGGTTGTGTGGGCGTCGGTGGGCGGTACGAAGCAGTGTACAGCGGAGAATCCTGGATCGTCTCAGGCCCGCGAGATGAGAAACTAGCTGGGATGCTGGGCCTTGTCGTGTGTGGGTGTACTTGGCGTTGGACTTTTGGTTGGCCATTCATCCCGTCTCAGTCCATCTCACCCCATCCGTTCATTGCATCCCGTCACCACCATCGCCACCATCACCGCCATCACCACTGGCATCGCCATTGCCCTCAACGAGAGCGGTCAGTGGAAATTGGACCACACCGGTGACTGTACGTGGACTCGCTACTGGGAGCCTCGACGGCCAACCCCGCTCTCCGGGGGTCGTCTTAGCGGAATGGGGCAGTACGAATAGTCAAGTCTGCACCAGGCTGGGGCTGACGCTGCTGCCTCTTGGAACTCTGGCTCCTGGATTCTGGCTCCTGGCTCCCCGACTTCTGGCTTCTGGCTTCTGCGGACGGCCATGTCCCGCTTCCTCTCTGGGTCCGAGATGCGAGTGGAGGATGGGAGTCGTTGGAGAAGAGAGAGTTGGTTGGGTGAGGTTTGGCGTCAACAAGCGAACAGCTGTCATGCACAGCCCTCGCACGCACAGCGATTGCTCACCGGTCGAGCCTCCCGTCTGCTTTCGGGTGCCTTGCTGGCCCCTGCCTATTATTGACCTCCCGCTGGACGCCCTTGGCACGTGCGGTATGGTCGCGATTGGTCGCACCTGCCACCCCGCGAACCCATCGTTCATCAACGCACTTCTTGCCCAGATTGCCAGAAGTGTGCTAGCGGAGCTGGCAAGGAAGCTAACCTAGGTGCGGTTTGCCCCAGAGTTCAGACTTCGTACAGACGGGATAGATGGGCAGTAGGTACGGGACAAGCTGTCAGTGCACATGGGATGGGCACTTGGAGTATTCCATGACCCGAGACAAGTGCCGTATTGAAGTTGCCCAGGCCGGTTCTCTCATGTACATGCCACCCCCTTACTGATTCAACTACTTATAAGTACCGATAACCAGGAAGCTACGTCGATACCTACTACTCAAGGACTTACTTAAGGTTCCTTCAAGTATTTCCTCATGCCTCTATTCGCTTTATTCACAGTCGTGGATACGTAGGCTTGTGAGCGCACCAAACGGGAAGGACCCTGACTTCTAGGTGCAGGAAGTACAGATAGGTAGGTACTTCTCTCTGCCATGCATTCCATGCGAGAGAGCTCCATTGTTCTCGCAAGGGATTATGTGAGCCTGCGAGGCAAGACCCAGGATAGAGCCTGCTGCTTGCTAAACTCCCGAGATAAGTACTAGGTAGTACCTGCCTGGTAGGCACTATACCTTGATTCTTGGCAATGGCGCATCACTCGAGATGATGGACATGCCAAGACCCGTGAGATGCAATACATGTTTGTCCATCCTCCATCCTCTTATGTCCTCATCAGCAGAGTCTCGCCAAGGAATGTTGACTATCATTAGAGCGCTGCGGCTCTCAACTCCCGCAGCCATCTAAATTTGGCTGAGCATGTTTGGGCTTTTTTCTTTCTTTTTCATACAGACACGGCTCCAAGCCGGACTGGGCCCGCGCGGCTGCGCAATTCGCCTAGCACCGCCGAGATTCCCTTGGAGTGTATTCGTACGGACATGGCCGCCCGAAGGCGGCAAGCCTACCATCACCATGCGGAGTAATCCAGACCAACAGACAGGCATCTGACCGGGCCAGGGCACGACGCGGGGTTCCAAACCGGTGACGATAGCCGAGTGATTGAAGCTACTGTGGCAAAAAAATGCCCTGCGTGATTACCCTAGAGCGCAGTTATACAGTAGGCATCTAGAAGTTGACTTCTGTGTCGCTAGCGGTTCCTGAAGGCGGAGGATGATAGAGTCACCCCATCCTCGTGGACTACCAACGTCTGTTCACACCTCCATGATGCTATTGGAAACAAATAAGCACCTCGGCTGGTCAGGGCTAACGGCAAGCACTGCGCCATCATATTCACTATCAGCCACATGCTCTAAATTTGTTTTGAGGATACCTACGAGGAAAAATCCGAAACGCGCTCACTGAGATGGTTTCCGTGCCTATTTCACCGTTAGTGTGTTGGCTCAGAAGACTTACTGAACGAACACGATCATTTTGGCGCTGGAGTGTATGGCCTTATCGCCAATCGCAGAACAGATGGCAGGCGTTAATGCAACCGGAAACTACACTGTTTTACTCAAAGAAATCCCCGTACGCCTTCACAACCGCATGAGCATGGCTGGAGGTGACATTCGGATATTAGTGGGCCGTGAGAATGCCCATAGCCTTTACAACTTGAATCTTTAATAGGATCGATAACTACGGCTTCGATTGGGGGCTAAGACCTCTCTCCGGAACGCAAAAGACTGAGAGTACTTGGGTACAAGGAGGTATGTATTCACACTACATTCATCATCAAGGACAGCTCCTGAGACAGAGTGCATCTTAGCAGCCTGACCACTGGGAAGGCAATAACCGTCACATGCCGAGGATTCTCTGAGTTGGTAAACTGAGTGAACCTGGATAACGCAAGCCAGAAGCCGTCTTATCCTCAACAAATACCTTCCCTTTGCCCCGGGCACTATTTTAATCTATGCCACAGCTGGGTCAGGTGTATTGCGTCTGCAGTGCAACCTTCTCTAAGGTTCTTGACGGAGATGAGAGAGACAAGGAAAACCCTGGTTTGGGTTATCTGCTGAAACAAAGAGGAACGCTATCCTGGGGAAAGCCTTGGTAGCAGAGCTGGAAACTGCTTAGGTTGCCCAGTCTGATTATCACATCTAATTTGGCCGTAAGGGAGCCAGTTTTCCAGATTTGTTCGCTTCGTCCTTCCGGATTAGGGCCTTGTCAAACCGAACCCTCCAAGTGTGCTCCTATCGACAGCAAGCCACGGGATGGCTTCCTGGTAAGAACCGTCACTGTCGTGTTCGCCTTTCTCTCACGGGTACTTACCTTGCGCTCGACAGGGACTGCACGGCAATCCCATCTGCCCACACCATCCCGTAGAGGAGAAGCCGATAAACAGGACATGATGGAGTGATACGTGGCAACGCCATGGAGACACAACTTCAGGCTCTGTTGGTAACCAATGATGTGGGAAATACCTGTTTCTCAGCGGCACTTCAAACATCTCATGAGGGGTAGTTACTCAATGCGAATAGTGACCAGCCTCTTCACCTACTAGCTTCAATGCTGTCTCACACCAGCTGGGGCATCGGCATGGCGCGGGTGCCTAAGGACGTTGGCCGAGCATCTGGGCGCGATCATGGCGAAGACTTCATCCTGGAACCTGTTTGTGATACCCTTTTCTCACTAACGAAAGATCTTCAGACATTTTCCGATGGACAATTTCCCTGGTCTCGAAATACTCAAGGCTCTGTTCTCTCGCATAGGCCTAAGATTGGGCTTCTCGGAACCCCCTACCGCCAGCCTCCACACTACGGGCGAACCTATTGTTTCTTTGCTTCCTGGACACTCGGAAGGATGTTTGTAACACCTTCCCCAGCTGCAATGGACGAGACGTACAAAGCAGGCAGCCACGGTTCATGCCAAACAATGCTGGGCGACAATACTTGTCTCGCCTGGTCCAGGCCAAGACGCAGCAACCCCGCCATTGTCAGGTCAGAGAGACAGGTACTACGTCCAGCGAAGCTCCTTGGAAATTGGAACTATTTACCTCTTCGCGTTGGCTAGGACAGCATGGACTAAACCGTAGCAAAAGAGCCACGGAACGATGCTATAGCAGTCCCCTCTGATCTGATGGCCCTGTATTGACGCCTGACATTGCATCAAAACATCGTCTGAGTAGGAGTGGAGTGGTCTAAAATGACATGGATATTTGGTTGCAAGATTGCTACCTCACCTTACTACGATCGAGCTATGGGCTCTTGTACTCTGTCGGAACTCCAGCCAGGCGCAATCAAACGCAAGCCTTATCATTACCAAGGGTATGGATTGTATTCCTATTCGAAAGCGAGTTGAAATATGAATACAGCAGTGCGAATAGAGAGGATGGTTTGAGCCACGATCGACAGAGGTGCATAGGGCTCCTGGTAGGCCCGCGGTGAGCTGTAGGATGTCCCCGTCTGACCAAGCAATGGCATCACAGTCTGACACAAGAGAGAGATAGGCAAGGTCCCAAGGCAGCACACCCCTGTCGACGGTGGAACTGCACTGCCAGCCAGGCCCGAAGCCAGACGGCGATGGAGTTGGACTGGACACTCGGTGTAAGTGGTCTGGAGCTCGAGACCGGGGCAGGTCATGGGCTAGTTGGAGTCAAGGTGTCGCGTGGCGCATTCGGGCCGTAGGAGCACAAGGAGGAACGGACGGGATAGGACAGTGACAGGCGAGAAGAGGGATGTCGGAGGCGCCACGAGATGAAGAGGCCGGTCCGTGTGGGTGGGTTTGTTGGTGATGGTGAGAAAAGCCTGGTGGATGTTTGGGGGGGGATCTGCAAGGCAGCCAGTTTGCCTCTATTTGTGCAAGCAGTCCACCCTGGATGGAGAGGTGATGACGGATTTTGAGATCCTTGGAGGGCTGAGTCTGGGCTGAGCTCGACTTGGATGGATGGATGTCTTGCTTTACATCGTTCTTGGCGTCCAGGGGATGACGATGATCCATCTGAGGTGGATGGTTTCGGGAATCGATGAACCAGCCCGGCGCCTAGAGGCAAGGCAGGGCAGTTCGGCCCCTGGAGTTAGGTACTGGGATCACTGATGAGAGCGCTGTGACTCACTGAAGCATCAGCGCCATGACTCCCTAAGGCTGCTCATCGACTCTACTGCGACCCGCTGCAAACCCACTGCCACGCGAGAACCCCAGCCGCCCACCTCAGGCGGGGATGATCCCCAGGGTCCTCCTGTTTGACTCATCAGTCCTGAAACCTGGTTCCGTCATCACCGCCCTCAACTCACTTCGAGACTAAAGAGGCTCTCCCGCTGCGCTTCTTTTTCGTCTCCTCGCCCTCTCTCGCTTCTCCCCCCATCCTCGCCCTTCCGTACAAGGCGACCTCCCCCGGGCATGCCGAAGAAAAGGAACGTCAAGTCCTTCAAGCCACCCTCGACGGCTTTCCCGCACGCGGCCTCATCATCCAGTATCGCCGGTAAGCTCATCGCGGCCGCCTTTTCATCCGCCACGCCCCTCCCCCCCCGTTGCCTTTCCCACCCCCCGGGTCACAGGCCGCGGAGCCGTCCTCTCGGCTTGCTTCCCTTTGAAACACCCCCCCGACCTCCAACGTCCATCCTCGTGGCCGCCAGAGTCTCACAAGACGTGACCAGCAGACAGGCCCGAAAGGAGCGTCAACGAGATACTAGCAAACTTGCGTCGCACCTCGATTGGGCCATCCGCTGCCGCCCAGCCCTCGCTGCCTGCAACCGCCCCGAGCGTTCCTCCAGCCATCAGGGAGATCCTCCAGATCCCCGAGACCCCAGCCCCTCGTCCCCGACGCCCTGCTGCTCGCCAGAGGTTCGACGGAAATGGCAGGAGACTTCCCGCTGGGCCTCCCCCCCCGCGCAGCTGGGTCTCCCGCTCGCTCACGGATGAAGCTGCATTGGGTGCCTCGTCGGGCTCCTCGCGGTTGAACCTGGCCGACTCCTCCTTGCCAGGGACCTATCTTCCTGCGCGAGGGAGTCTCATTGATGTCGTGCTACAGAAGCTGGCCTACGATTGGGCTTTCCATCGAGTGTACAATCAGTATCATCTGTACTTCGTGCCCAATCATCTGAAGGCAGCATTGATACGCTTCGTTGGGATAGCCAGCGAAGATGGCCTGTCTCTCAGTGATCTCAAGACCATTTTGCTGCCCCCCCCCGATACTTTCGAGGACGACGAGCTAGAGAGCCTAACTGTCTCGTATGGCGAGGTCAACTACCTCGATCTGTCTGGCTCCATCGGTCGCTCCCTTAAGCTGAAGGATGTTGGTGATCTACTCTTCCCGACGAGGGACAAGCTTTCGACAGAGCTCCAAGATTCTTGGGACGTACCCGAGACGATCCTTAGCCCGCCCAGGGCCCTCCTCCCAAACCTCACCCACTTGTCGCTCGCTCTAGATCCCCGTCATGCCTCCTCTGCATCCTGGAAGCAGCTTCTCGCCCTGTCCTCCAAGCTGTCGTCCGTCACTCATCTGAGTCTCGCTTATTGGCCCGATCCGTGTCTCATCACCCGGGGCCGCCTATCTTCAGTCGCCTCCCCCCAAGGGAACATACCCTACAGCGGCACCAATCTCTACTCTCACTCCATCGATCACGACTGGAGCGAGGCTCTGCTGGTCCTGCGCCTGTTGAGTAAGAACCTGTACGCGCTCGAGTTCCTTGACCTCACTGGTTGCACGCCATGGTTCAAGGCCTTGCTAGCCGAGTCTGAGCACGACTTTGTTGACTGGGCGAGCAACTGGGGCAAAGTCACTGAGCTACGACTCTACACTGGACTGAAATTAACCGATGACGCGCTTCCGTCGGAGAGGGCTAATTACCGAGAGGCCATCGAGATGGCGAGAAATGTCGAGAAGCATATTCGGGCCATGAGGGCTGGCAAGGGCAGATTTGTTGTGGTAGAAAGGGATCGACTGGACACATAGAGTGCCATTTTGTAATGTACCAAGCTTGAATGGTCCATTCAATACTTTAGAGATCTATGATGTGCTTTGCTGTTCCCATTCCAAGGTCATATGGCTTATTGACCTGCTCCAAGACTGGCATCCCACAGCGCCTTGAACTTGCTCTGTGATGCGACAAGGTCTCCTGGTTTACCGGCCTCGATAATACGGCCTTTCTCCATGACAACAACGCGGTCAAAATCCGCAATAGTGTCCAGACGGTGGGCGATGGATACGACGGTGTGCTCTCTGAAACGGGTTTCAACCACCCTCCTCACGACCTCCTCCGTCTTTGCATCCACACTGCAATGTTGTCAACACCCTCGATCGTAGTAGCTCAACGACCATAACGTATTGTATGCTTACCTGCTCGTAGCTTCGTCCAGTAGCACTACCCTCCCAACCGTATTCCTCAGGACGGCTCTCGCCAAGAAGAACAGCTGTCGCTGCCCATGGCTCAGCATGTCCTCCTCGAACGGGGCTTCCAGGCCTCCGCGTTCTTCGATCGTATCCCACAGGCCGACGAGGCGGAGCGCCTCTGCCATTTCCGTCTTGGAGCTTGCCTCGAAGGGGTCGATATTCTGGCCGACCGTGCCGGGGAAGACAAACTGGTCTTGCGTGACGGCGATGAATCGCGTGCGGACCGTTTCTCGTGGGAGGGAAGTTAGGGAGAGGCCGTCGACGGTGATAGTGCCGGAGGAGGGGTCAAGTAGTCGCAAGAGGGCGAGGAGTAGGGATGATTTACCGCTGGAGGAAGTTAGTTTGCTGAGGGCATGTTTCGTGTGTTAATAGGTTCTCACCTCCCAGTTCGGCCGCAGATACCAATCTTCTCGCCGGGTTTGATATCAAGAGTGATCCCATCAAGCGCCTTGACCTCTTCTCTGCCTTCGTACGATGCTTTTAGGTCTCTGATTTGAATCTCACCACTGTCTGGCCACGCCGTTGGGGGCTCTCGCGTGTCGCCAGGGAGGTTCTCGTCCCCAGTGTCCTCGGCAAACTGCTTGATGCGCGCCACGGCCCCAATCGAGGTTTCTATCGACGTCCAGAACTGGATCAGCATGTTGAGCGTCTCGCTGAGCCCGATGAGCTGCACGAGCGACACGCCTGTTAATCCCACGTCGACCTCACCGCGGAGCATGACGGCAAAGCCTACGACCAAGAGCGCCAGCGCGGCGGTCGTCATGTCCAGCACCAGCACGAGCCAGCGCTGGACCATGATGAGCAGGTAGAACGGCCGCTGCGAGCGGTCGACGAGGACGTGGTTGGCTTCGATGGTGGCGGGCATCCAACCGAAGGCGCGGAGGGTGGCTAGGCCGCTGAGCGTTTCGAGGAACTGGGTGTAGACGGGGGCTTTCTCTTCGAGGTCGAGGAGACGGAGCTGGCGCGAGGTGCGAAGGTAACCGCGCTGGAGGTAGAAGTATAGGGCGAAAAGGAACGGGAACGTGATGGCGACGTAGTAGGAGGATGCGGCGAGCAGGCCGGCCTTCGCGATGACTCCAAAGAAGCCTGTTAGGATGTTAGATGCTGGATATTCAGTGAAGCAGGGAGGTTACACACTGGCAAGTGTAACGACGAGGCCGAGAGGGAGGTGATTGTCCACCATTCCGATGTCTTGGGAGAACCTGATGGAGATGTTAGAACACCATATTGTAGAGAGACGTTGACCAAGGCGTGTACCTGGTCGTGATAGACCCAAGATCAGTGCTCGTGAATAGAGACAGAGGAGCCCTGTTGATGTCAGCAATGTCAGGTAGCGTTTACTAGAAGGACGAACCTCATGACTGTCTGTAACAGTCTCTGGTGCAGAGATATCCCAGACCTGGCAGCGATGATCACGAGAACAAACCTATCTCCTCGTCAGTTGACTAGCCGAGCAATTCTTCTGTGGTTTCTCACCATATGAGGATAGCAAACCAAACAACGCCGATAACCTGCAACGCAGCGTAGACACCGAGGTAGTAGCCAGTGCGCTGATCTTCGCCATCGGAGTTTGTGTCTGTCCAGAACTTAAGCCAAACAGCTACATCGTTGTCAGTATACTTTTCTGTTTAGATAGAATGGAAAACAAACTAGGGAAGCTCTCCAAGAACGCCCAGATAACCTCCAGGGCAAGCAGGGTCCAAAGAAAGGGGTATCCTATGCTGCCAAAGTAGTAGCTGTAGACGGTCCTGTCGCCAAGTTGACGGCGCTTATCCAGCTCCTGGGACTCGGAGGGCTTGGCCTTGGAGTTGACCACTGTCGAATCAACGTCCTCTTTCAGCTCAACAGTTTCCTGATGGTTCGACGATGTAGAATATGAGACCTCTCGAATAAGAGTCTGCACGTCGCCGCCAGAACTACGAAGATGTTCAAATGTTCCTTGCTCAGAGAGGCTCCCATCTACCTTGAGGTAAAGAATCAGATCCGCCGAGGAAAGGAAGCTTGCTACACGCTAGTTAGAAGCATCTCAGTCTTAACATCAGTGAAACTCACTCGACTGGGTTGCAAGAATGATTGTAGTGCCCCATTTCCTAAGCAAGCCGTTACAGTGGAAGAGGTTCTTGAAGATCCTCTGCGCAGTGTGGTTGTCCAGACCGCTGAAGACATCATCGAACAGGGCAATCTCAGGCCGTGAGTATACCGCTCTTGCCAAAGCCTGACTTAATTAGCGGAAATCGCTGGACAAACATCTAAGACTTACGACTCGTTGCTTCTGTCCACCACTGAGAGCAAGGCCCTTGCTTCCGACGACGGTCATGTCGCCATTGGAAAGCTGCTTGATATCTTTCTCAAGGTCGCAAGATTTGACAACAAGGTCGTAGAGGCTTGCGTCATAAGGAAAAACCCCGATGATGTTTTCTCGGATGGATTTGTTCTGCTCGGTTTAGATCGGACAGCAGGGCGTTGGCGCACTTTTACTTACCAGGAGCCAGGGGCTTTGATCGCACCAGGAGCTTCGTCCACCCGTCAAGCTGACTCTGCCAGTTGTGTTTGGAACTTCTCCAAGTAGTCCCTTCAGCAGAGTGCTCTTCCCAGATGCCACTGGTCCAAGCAGAAGAACAAATTGATTGCGTTTAACCATAAAGGTCATGTCTCGGAGGACAGTCCGCTCTTCTGACCAGGCAAAGTTTGTCTCGTGGACCTCAATAGCGAAGTCTTCTGAGATCATGCCGAGAGGAGATGAATCAACATTGTTCCTAAGAACTTGTAGCTTGATAGACTCTGCGTCATGCTCATGGGCCGTCCCGGGGATTGCTGCTGAGTGCACGTGGCGATACTCTCGACGCGAACTCTTGACGAGAAATTTCTCAATTCTTTCGAAAGCGCCAAAGGCAGCACTCATGTCGAGGACAACCTCAAACATCCAGAAGAGAGGCTGAGCTAAGAGGATAATAAGCGACAGAGCAGAAAACAGTCTCGTTGCGTCGAGCGTTTTGTCGGAGGTTGCAGCAACACCCTGGAACATTGCAAACGCCACAACGGGAGACAGGAGGAGAGGAACCTGGGCAATCGAAGAAGTGATACTGCTGACGACCCGGAAAGGCCGAGAAGCCTTGATCTCCTCTACGCGGAGATTTGCAATGGTGTCGGAGAGCATCCGGGATAAGCCGGACATTTTGATGCTTTTGATATGGCCGATCATAGCGGAGGTGATTCCTGGTAAGGATTAGGATCGCACGAGATGGTCGGAATGCTCATGATACTTGCCAACTCGCTTCTGCGTCTTTCCTAGCCAGGCAATCTGATACTTCTTCGCAAGGGGGGCAACTCCCACCGTACCAAGAAGGGCAACGAAAGAAACAATGATGGGACCAGACGCGGCATATCCGATATGAATGCTGAGCAGCCATGTGGCGATGGCAATCTGGATGGTATTTGCCCAGAACTCATGGATCTCTCTAGTGGCCCGGACAATGACCTCGACCTGCGTACCAATTAGCGTGAGAAGAGTCCCCGGGTAAAACGGCGACTTACATCGGACGACATGAGAGTCACAGCGGCCGAGTCGTCTGTTGCCGTGACACTCAGCTCGGTAGCCTTGGAGAAGATGGCCGAGACCAAAACCCCCCGCAGCATGGTGACGGAGCGGCCATTGCGGTGCCAGTAGAGAGCCTGTGTGATGGCGATGCCGAAGTACACGAGTCCGTAGGCGGCGATGAGCCCGTGGCCGATGGTGGCGGGCTGCGATGAGTCGTCGAGAAAGACGAGAAAGCGGTTCAAAACGAGCGGCTGGCAGATGGTGAAGGCCAGCAGCGCGAGTCGTGGGAGGGCGACGGCGACGAGGGACCACCTCAGCGTGACGATGCAGCATCGGATGAGGTGGTGCTTGCGTCTCGACGATGCTGAGTAAAGCTTTAGTATAGGTACTTTATGAGTTTAAGGGTGATTTTAATAATACGGAAGAAGCTATATAGGTAGGAATGATGGTCGAACCTTTTTGCCAGTGCCACCAAAACCTCTCGTCCAAGCCCGCAACAGCCATGTCCTCATCGAGAGTAAAAAGATCTACCGGCTTCAGCAGCCTCCGGAATCCGGTTAGTAGCAGCGGCGTGACCCACGCAAACACGGCCCGGGCGTACAGTCCGGCCGTGGCCTCCGGGGCGTACGGGCCGGCGCCGACAACCAGGTACGGGGACTTGTCCCAAGCTTCCAGGACGACGAGGGCGGCCTTGAGCGAGAAGGCGGCCGCGAAGACGGCCGGAACGGAGGCATGAATAACGGACGAGGGCAGCAGCCACAGCGTGCGCAGCAGCGCCGCGTCCAGCAGCAGGGATACGAGGAGGAAGGCATTCAGCAGCGAGGATGGGCGGGGAGACTTGACATGTTCGGCATACGAGAGGAC
Source organism: Neonectria faginata (assembly GCA_030864175.1). Classification (NCBI taxonomy): domain Eukaryota; kingdom Fungi; phylum Ascomycota; class Sordariomycetes; order Hypocreales; family Nectriaceae; genus Neonectria; species Neonectria faginata. The sequence goes on along the minus strand of JAULBG010000001.1, from coordinate 3,548,653 downwards.
ACACGACATCAGGCTGGAGGCAAGGGAGACACATGCAGCAGCGACAGAGACACGACTAAGATGGGCACCGGGCGGGCGAGTTGCCCAGAGGACCACGAGGGCAAGATGCAGCACGGCCAGCACGGCGATGGCGGCCTGTAGCAGCGATTCTGTCTGTCAACGAACGGCTCCCGCCGACCGAGACGGAGAAGACATGGACGGGGCGAGTTAACTGACCAGCTTGAAGAGGCGGAGGCGACGGCCGGCGACTTTGACGCGGGCCTTGCGGAGATGCAAGAGGCGAAGAGGCGCGACGAGCAGAAGAAGCGACGCGGGAAGCACGACGAAGACCGACTGCTCAAAGGTTATGGTGAAGTCGAAGCCCTGGCGACAGTCGGCATCGACCATGGGGCCGAAGGCGGTGTCCGCAGAGGGCGCGCAGTGAGGCGTAGACGAGTTCATCTTGGCAGTAAAACGATTGCGAAAATGATGAAAGAGGGAGGGTTTACAATGAGTTGTTGTTGTTGTTGTTGTTGTTGTTATTATAGCGACGTTGTGAGTGTAGACAAGGTTAGGAGGAATTAGGAAGGTGGTTGCTGATTGCAGGGAGTTTGTTGATGAATTGCTAGGGACGGTTTATCAGGGAGCGGGAATGGGCGAATGAGCGTTGATCTCACTTGTGCTGCTGCTGGACAAAGGTTCCAAGTGTATAGTGTATGAAGTGGGTAAGTTACAGCTAATGGGGAGTCTTTCTATTTTCTTCTCTCGATTTAGTTTCATTACTGCCATGCTTGAAAGCTGAATAGGTGGTGAGTTCATCCATCTACCATACTATATGAAGGACATGCCTAGTAACATCTAAACATTTACAGTCAACCGGTGACTCACTTCCTGCACAGTCATCTCATTCACAATAAATACGCCATCGTCAGCACCGGCCAAAAACTCCAACACCATCATTTTCATCAATACCGTCGACCCAAGGCCCGTAACACAGCGAAGTGGGAATGCAACCAAAAGAGTCGCACTCTAGCGAGTCACACGGCGTGAGTCACCAGCCGCATTGTACGGCAACTAACCGCCAAAATACAACGAGCAAGTGGCGGCTGATTGCCCGTAACTTACTTCATTGGCGTCGGGGAAACTGCCAATGGCTTTCAAAAAAGCCACCATATGAAGGAAGGTGGGTTATTCGTATTTAATTGATGCAGATTCCGAATGGTTTCTGGTGTTTGTATCAAGACGACATCATCTGCGAGTTCAACAAACAACACAGTACCTAACTTAAAACCCGTCCCTGCTTACAACAGACGATTTGCCCTGCTTCATCATCATCCTCCTCCTCCACAATGACGTCGATTGCCTCCGAGTCCGTAGCCACCATCCTTTGCACCTCCAAGCAGACGCGCTTCCACATCGAGTCGCCCAACTATCGCGAGGTACGCATATGAAGCCCCATCTCGGAGATATCCAACGTCTGACTCTAGAGACCCGCAGCTCGACATTGAAGGCATCTCCATTACTGTCACCTCAAGCGGCAGCGCCACACCAAAGGGCAAAGCCAAGGGCAAAGCCAAAGCAGACGGCATCGAGATTCTCGCAAACGCCAGGTTGACGTTGAAAGAGGGCCAGCGGTATGCCCTCGTCGGCCGCAATGGCACGGGGAAATCCAGTGCGTCCCTTTGCATCACGGTTCTTCTCAATTTCCTGCTAACCAACCCGTCTTCAGCGCTGCTCAAAGCCATTGCAGATAAACTCATCCCCGGCATCCCCGAAGGCACACGAATCGCACTTCTGCAGCAATCGAGGCTTGTCGGTGAGGACGCGGATGGGAAGTCGGATCCTGAAGACAGACGGACCTCAACTGTCTTGGAGGAGGTGGTTGAACGAGCCACTGCCAAGCATGCCGTCGAACAGGAGATCAACGGTACACTCCCCCCCAAGTTCCGCCCCGACTGTAACTCTTCTCATCCTTATAACCACAGTCTTATCTGATGCCGTCAACGCCTCGGATTCCTATGCCCCCGTTCGTGCCCTGAGGCAGCTCAAACACCATCGCCACCAGCAACGCCTCTTCCGTCTCGACAAGGACGCCAGGCTTCGCAGCGGCGCTCGAGGGCTACAGGCGCGCAAAGCCCTGGTGGCCTACGAGAAAGTCGTAGTCGAGTCTAATACTCTGTAAGTCTCTCGACACCACGCGTCGTCCCTGGATCTAATACAGTCTGTATAGACTGGAGCAGCCAAACGACGACATCATGCCAGAGGCACTCCAAGAGGAGACGCAGGAGGCCATCGATATGCTCGCCGACCTCCAGGCCCAGATTGATCCAGCCCGTGTCGCCGAGACCGAGTCCAGGGCCAAGAAGATTCTCACCGGTCTTGGCTTCTCTGAGGCGCTCATGGCGAAGCCCATCGCCAGCCTCTCCGGCGGATGGCACATGCGCGCATCCCTCGCAACGGCCCTGCTGCAAGAAACCGACATTCTCGTCCTCGACGAGCCCACCAACTTCCTCGACCTCCTGGGCATCATCTGGCTACAGCGCTACCTCCAAGGCCTCGAAGATTCGGACCGGGCACCGACCCTCATCCTCGTCTCGCACGACCGCGACTTCATCTCCGTGTGCACCGACCTGATCATCCTCAAAGACAAGCAGCTCACTTCGTTCCACGGCGACCTGCCCACCTTTGAAGCATCCCAGTCGGAGCGCAAGCTCTGGCTCGGCAAGATGAAGGACGCCCAGGATCGACAGAAGGCGCACATTGAAAAGTCCATCGCCGCCAACATCAAGGCTGGAAAGGCCAACGACGACCAGAACAAGCTCCGCCAGGCCAAGTCCCGCCAGAAGAAGCTCGACGACCGCTGGGGCCTGCAGGTTAGCAGCCGCGGCGGCCGCTTCAAGCTGAACCGTGACCTCGCAGGTTACCACCTGACTGCTCGCGATGACATTGATATCCCCCCTGAAGACCGCCCTGTCGTCATCTGTTTACCAGAGCCTCCGGACCTGCGGTTCCCCGGGTCGCTCATATCCCTAGAAAAGGTTGCGTTTCGGTACTCGACCAAGACGCCCCTCATCGTCCAGGACGTCACCATCTCTGTCAGCATGGGCGACCGCATCGGGATATTGGGCCTCAACGGCGCGGGAAAGTCTACGCTCATAAAGATGCTTGTCGGTGAGACTCAACCGTCCGCAGGCACCGCCACCACCCATGCACGCCTGAAACTCGGCTACTACTCCCAGCACGCCGTCGACGCTCTCCAAGCCATCGGCCACGCCGACCCGGCCCTCACAGCGCTCGCGCTGCTCACCCGCGGAGTCGAAGCCACCACCGACGATCTTAACGAGGGAGACCTCCGTGGTCTCCTCGGTAAGCTGGGCCTTCCTGGACGCATCGCCTCAGACGTGCCTCTCACTAAGCTCTCGGGTGGCCAAGTCGTCCGCGTCGAGCTCGCCCGCCTGCTGTGGCGGTACCCGCACTGTTTGATTCTCGACGAAGTCACCACACATCTTGACTACGAGACGGTGACGGCGCTGCGAGAGGCGCTGCGTGACTGGGAGGGTGCTGTGATCCTTGTCAGCCACGACCGATGGTTTATGCGCGGTGTCGTGGAGGGGTTGCGAGATGAGGATGACGAAGGGAGTGAAGAGGACGATGAAGAGGAGATACCAAGAAGGCGAGTTGTGTACAGACTGAAAGGAGGCAAAATGAGTGTGCTAGACAACGGGGTGAGTGAGTTTGAGCAACTCATGGAGAAGAGGGTGAATAAACTACTCCCCAGTGAGATAGGCTATGGGAGTCGACATAAGAGGATGATAGATCAAAACTACTGGCAGTGATTGCAGTATTTAGAGGCCATATTCAATTCCTCAACCCCTTATTCAACCACCAGGCTAGAAGATGCCAGCACTTTGAAGAGCCCGCCCTCCAGCATCTTCACGTTCATGTGTCCACCACTGGGGATTTCCACAATCGTGCCATCGATGCACACCTTGCGCCACCTCTCATCATCTTCCAATATGACGACTTGGACCTCATTCACCTCCTCGTATCCAACCCGTTCGCCATCCTCCCACTTGATATCCACATGCTTTCCCTCGTCGTAGGCCTTCATCATCACCTCCATTGTCCTCTCGCCCCCGATAGGCCCAAAGTGCACCAGCCTGAGCTTTTCCTGGAGGGGTTTGCTCGCGGGCGAGATAGTGAAGGCGCGCTCTAGGTTTGACACCAGCGTGGTGAGCACATATGCGTGAGCGTCTCGCGGGATGGACTCGAACTGAGACGACCCGGGACGCCGGATGGCAACCTGCGCGTTGTACGGATGGGCTTCCTTTAGTAGTTCCTGCGCGACCATGCCAAAACGTTTCTGGCCGTGGACACGATACTCGGGGGTGTCGCTCTCGTAGACAAGGCTGGCATGAAAACCATAGCTCGCAACAATGGCACCGTTCAGGTGAGAAACAGAGGTTTCTTCCCTAGAAAACTGATCGTCCACATTGGATTGAGTAGACGCATTTGCCTTATCGGCGAAAGTGACTACTCGTGACCCGGGTGAAAAGGATGCCCGGAAGACAGGGAGATCAGAAGGAGTGCCCTGGAAGATCGTTCGCAGTCCATGAACCAGTGGAGTTGGCCCGGGGTTCAGGTACAGAGGCTTGTGCGTCGAATGGAAAAGGGCGTTTCCCGTCCCTAGAGGGAGTAATGCGATTAATGGTAAGGTGACGGGCGGCGAATCTTTATCAGAACCGTTGAGGAGATCCACAACTCCGCCATCTCCGCTGAGGAGTACAATCGTTCTGGACCTCGAGGCCTGAACGTGCGAAGTCCATATGCTCTTCGCAAAAGATTTAATGGTCTCCGCACTGTCCGTGACAGCGAGCCGGTAATACAGTCCGTTCGTCTGGTTGTCGGCCCGAGGTGACCAGTGCTCATCAAGGTGGCTTGCGATGAGTTGCCAGAGGGGTCGCAGTACGTCTTCCCAGACTCTCACGGCTGATCCCGTGCCGGATTTGGTCGAGACAATGACGTCGACTTCGTTGCTTGGCCCATGGCGGAGATGAGGTGGCAGCTCCCTCACGATATGTTGCTGGAGGGCATCGGCAGGTATCTTGGTAGCTCTGAACACGGACAGGCGATACGGGTTGTGTTCGTCTTCAGGAGCCTCTTTCAGGCAACAGATAAGAAACTCATCATCAGTCACCTCGATTCTCGGGGCTGCTAGGATGAAGAGGATTTCATCACGATCAACTTTCTCGGATGACCCGGCTCGAGTCCACGTCAGATTGCCGTCTATGACTGCGACGTCATCTACAGGCACGACTTCTGAAAGATGCGCAAGTGACTGTGCGGAGCTCATTGTGCGGGGGAATGGTGCGACACGATATTGGTGACAGGCGAGAAAGTGGTTTGATGGAGTAAAAGGGATGAAAGGAAGAGAAAAAGGAAAGGCTGAGTGAGACACGGCCGACCGATTTGTTATGTGAATGGACAGGAGGGGATATTTGTATGGTGTTTGAATGGATAAACTAACGGGCCAATTAAGGCAGGTGGAGAGGTGGGCATATGCCCTGCATGTGAATGAGCATGAGCATGGAACCCAGCCGCGTGAGACGACGCCATTTGGCCTGTCTTTGATTGTGCACCATCGCTTGTGCCAGTGGGGCCAGCTTCAGCTGACGAAAGACTGTGTGGGCGGGTTTCATTTCATGATCGCATTCAAGTTGGACCAGATGACGCAAGATGCGAGACAACATCAACCATAGCAAGACGCTTCAGTCGACCAAATCAGGTCCAAGTTGTTGCTCGTCGCTCGTCTCCCGCCGCTCGATGTCTCGACTGAAATGATGCAAATTTCCTGTCCTTACTTGCTGCTGGCTTTGGTGATCGGGCCCCAATTCTCCCGAGGGTTCATCTGATATCGTACATACTTTTGTTCTCCGTGTCGACGAGCCAGTCGAGCCAGAGCGTCATTGAACACCAGCGTCTTGCGCAAATCTGATTCGCTTGGGGTGATATCCTCGTTACCGTTGGACACAGCGGCTGTCTCGTTGCTGGGGTTTGCCTCTGACGAGCTTTGCTGATGTTCCACACCTTCCATCTCGGTGCCCTCAATCTTGATCGGCACCTCCTCCGACTTTGTCTCCTCCGATTTCGTCTCTTCGGACTTTGTCTCCTCGCGACCAACTAAACCAGCATCCTTAAGGATCCTCCAAGCAGGTGACATTTTCTTGATATTCGCTTCCTTGATAGGAGACTTCTGGCGGATCCACTCGGTCATCACCCACCAGATCGTCGACCAAGGCGCATCGGTCTTGATGCTTCCCGGTCGGCAATGGCTTCTCGTCGTTCGATAGCCCAGATGCATCAATGCACCTCGAAACATGTCCTCGCTTGGAGTCGAGCAGCTAACCACGTTGGCCAACTTGCTGGGGATGACAAAGAAAGGGTAATGGTCAATCGTCGCCAGCTGAGCATCCTTGGGATCGACCGGTTCCGTGACCTCTGGCCCTGGAAGATACTCTTCAAGGGCTGTTCGAAGCATGCCTTCAAGTCTGGGCAAGGTACCGTAGACCGAACGATCTGCTTCAGGAATTTGCTTCAGGAGGCGTTGGATAAACTCCTCGGAGTGAATATGTCCTCCATACATGGGGCCGTTGATGTGCATCTTTGATCCGCAGTGTTGGCAGAACCGATCGGCAGTCGGTCCCAATGCCATGGTGTGCTTGTAGTATGCAGCGGAGCCTTTCTTGTTAGGCGTAGGTTTACTCCTCAGGAGGGGTTGCGTTTCCCAAGCACCACATCCATAGTCGCAGCTGTAGATCAGCATCGTCTTGGCCGCAAGGAACTTGACGGACTGGGGCGACTTGGTAACTCGAATGAAGAATTTGGTGTAAAAGTCGATTGAAAGCGAGAGAAGTGGCTCGATCGTCAGGCCGTAACGGGACGCAGACGTTGCCACAGCGTTGAGCACAAGTCGGAGACCACCCTCGTGCGAGTGCATGCCTTTGATGGGGATACCGCCATACAGGGCATACGTCTTCTCACAGTAGCTGTGCCCAGCCCACACGGCACTATCGGTGCAGGTAATGCAGAGGAGACCACCGTCGTCTCGCACAGCTTGGACTGCGGCATCAAAGAATGGCGCAGCCGTGCCGTAAGGATCCAGGTCGATCACATCGAACTTGTTGGCCTTACCAGTGTTCCCTAATCGATCCCTATGCGACAAGTCGTCTGCGATCGCGCGGTACATGTGTGCAAGAGCATCACCTTGCGTGACGGTGACCTTGTCTTGCAGGCCGTTGTGGATTACGTTCATCTTGATGGTCTCTGCCGCCGAATCGGACAAGTCGTTCGCCTTGACGGAGGTTACAAATGGTAGCTCATGGGCATATCGAAGAGCTCGTAATCCTGACGCTGATAGAGCATCGAGGATTTTGAACTGGGCTTTCGGGGACTTCGATTGCTGCTGCTTTTCTGGAGCTTCGGGATTTGACTGTGCTGGAGCCTCTGGCTTTGGCTGCTCCGAAACATGCGACTGGGCTGGGGCTGTGGACTTCTCGGTCCCGGTGATGTTTCCCGCGGGCTTTTGCGCATCATCGTCGCGCTTCCTCTTCTTCCCCTGCTTCGCCATTCGTGCTTCATACTGCTCCCGTCTCTTTTCAAGCATATCCTCGCCATACGTCTTAATCGCCAGAACCGAGAGATCACGGTTGTACTGTTGGATCGGGTTGTAGAAGACCTGCTGAACCTCCCCTCGGTCTTCCCCAACCTTGGCGCCCTGGGGTACTAGAATGGTCGCCTTCCCTTCCGTTACCGTCCGGTACTCCTTGCCGTCGTGCTCGACCGCGTTCGCGGGGATTGCGTCGCCAGCCATTTTGGTTGTGGTGGAAAACGAGTTGCGACCGGGTTGCTGGTAAGTGTGGGTTCGACGTTCGCTGGACGAGCAGAACGTTCTTAAAGAATTAGGAATAGAGTTGATTTTGAATCCAGGCCCAAGCTTTACACATATGCCCAAAATTGGCCGCGATCTTAGGACGCTGTGATACATGCAAGCGAGTCGCAAAAAGAGCAGGCTGGCGCGGCCTAGAGATGCGAAAAGCCAAGGGAACCAAATTTTGATAAATTCTGCCGGTCGTCACCAAAGCGGTGAGAAGCTCAAAGCTCCACCCCACTTCCCCAAGGCCCCCGCCATGCCTCACAGGGTTCACGCACCTTACACGCAACAAGTTGATGAATGCAAAACTTGTCTGTAACAGCTTGAAGCATTTGTCAAACTCTCTTCGGCGTGAACAAGTCAAATATAAATCTAGGGACTTGAGAAGCTTCGGAATTTTTCTCAAATTCGATGGGTGGGATCCGAGAAATGTTTCTGTCCAACTGCAGGGTTCATTTTCAACTCCCCAAAGCTTGCTTGGGCATTCCAGTCTCGTCATCGCAATAGTCGCAATGAAGTGGACGCTTTGTTAGTCTTGTAAATATTCGCTGAAGTATATTTCCGTAGGTCTAAGCACTTGCCTTAAAGGCTACAGACCTGTATTTCGATGTTGTTTCCACTCTTGGATCGTTCTGAATGAAGTGCAACTCCAAAATTCCAGTGCCATTCTCGCAGTTCTTAGGTGCTTAGGTACCTGTTAAGGTACTCAAGTTCGGCCCTCTCATTCATTACTTGATCTTTCTTGCCAAATATTCTCACTGTTGCTTGATACTACCGCCTTTTAGGAAGGAATCACGAACATGGCAGTTCAATGACATCGACGCTGGCCGGACATGGGACTCTCTCCATCCTCCTCCACAATCGTGTCTGCACAACAATCTTTTTCATCCGGACGTTCTCTTTTGTCAAACTTTGTCGAGTAATAACCCCTAATACTTACTGATTCCGCCTGACCCTAGCACGTAAGTACCCTTATCCATCACCTGCGATATCTTCGTGCGGATTCCTAACATACGGACAGACTCGTTCAGCAAGCCATAGCGCCTCTCCTCCTACTTTGCTTCTTGCTCTATTCCGCCTTCTGCAGTACTTCAATGGCGAAAGAACCTTTTCCTGGCCTGGCCGTGGACCTCTCCAGCCTCCCTACAAATACACCCCAAATACAACAACCCGTCAATGTCGAGGTTCCTGTCGAGGTTGACAATGACGCCATTCCCCCGAAGCCTCACGACGTGGGCCGTTGCAACATTCCCCGGCATAGATTTCTCACCCCGGCTGAGTGGCTGATCTTTGCTCACGGCGTTGGGGGCGTCAAAGATGCAGAAAACCAAGCCCCTCTGCATCCAGTCAGCTGGTGGTGGCCGCCAAAGGGACTTCCGGCCGGTCTCTACAGGGATATCGTCTATCAACGCGCCAAGGCATTCTACATCTTCCATTTTTCGAGCATAGTGCGATGGAGTCTGATGATGATGCAACTCTTTCTCGGAGCCAGTCTCACGGGGCTGGGGTCGTTCAGCCTTTCGCAAGGCGCGTCCATCACGGTTCTCGGAGCTGCCAATACAGTCATTGCCGGCGTGCTGGCGTTCCTTCACAACAGTGGTCTGCCGGATCGATACGGATACGATAAGGCTGAGTTTGAGGATGTCGAAGACCACATCAGGGAGATCCTCGACACTGCCATGGTCCCGGCAGACCACTCGATCGACCAGGCGCTTGCGGAGTGCTTCGACCTGTATCACCACGCAAAGGCGACGGTCTTGGCCAACAAGCCTGTGACTTACACGAAGAGCAAGGGCCACCGGGTGGGAAGAGGGTTCACCCCCACGACGGCGCCCGGGTCAATAATCCCAACGTTGACAAGCAAGTTGCCGGGGGTCAAGGACAAAGGCGGTGGGGGTTCGGGCACCCATGGCGAAAAGTGAGGAGGACTGGGATGTTTGATGTCGTCAGCCCGCCCTCTTACCAAAGTCGCAAATGGTAAGTAGTCTAGGATTCGGGGCCATTCCCAATTTCGACTTATTCCGCGCCCGCACTAGCTTCGTTAACTAGACTGCCGGCAGATGTCGAGTAAGAGTCGGGCGCGTGTGGCGTGCAATAGCTACGCGGCTAATCCGTCAAGTGCAGGCCTAATAAACGGGCGAACATTGTTTATCAGCTCTACTGCGTCCCTACTTACTTACCTACGATTACTGGCCTGAGGACAAAGTACCCAGTGGAGGATGGACGAACAGCAACCCAAGGTCCAATGAGAATGCATCTGTTCCTGAAGAGTCTCTCTGCTGCGTCCCCTACGCAATGCCCGTCACTAATGCGGCCTTGTCTTGTCTGTTCTGTACCTGCATATGACACCCGGGACCAGCCCAATGACATGACGCTAATCTTGCAATAAAGCGCCAACCCCCCGGTCTGGGTTAAATTGCCTCCTCCTCCATGATACCCCTCCTTTCCAAGGCTTTGTCCTCTCAACCCGTTATCCATGCTCATTGAAACCGGGGCCATCAGTTTCAAGACTTGGGCTGAAGGATGATCGACCCACTGCGCTCTCCATTTATATTAGTCCCAGGGACTAGATCTGCCACTGTCGCCGTGCCACAAATTGGATCCTCTGCGATAATCCTGCCATGCTAATATGCCTGATGCCGTGCCGTAGTAAGCTTTAAATCTCCCCTACTGACTGGACTGTGCTACGCACTACGTAATAAAGGACTGAAGGGCCCTCTCTCGTCTCTTGTTCCTCCATCGTGGTACCGTCTCTTTCTCTGTGCTCTCCCAGCCATGTCTGTTGGTCGCCGGTAACATCTGCCAACAAGTGACCGCCCACATCCCGTCTCTCTTTACTCCAAGTCGCTCCTTTATTCTCTGGATTGCCCAGTTCACCGCCTCGGTGATCTAGCTACTTTTATTTTCCCACTATGGCCGTGCTCACCGGCCCCCCCGCGCTCCCCTCCAAGGTCGTCCGCCTGGTCCTGTTCGTCATCGTCGTCGTCCTCTTCATCCACACCCAGCGCCTGTCCCAGTCTCAGGCGCGCAACATCAAGATCGACTACGAGGATCTGGCCGCCGACGGACCGCCGGCGGAGGAGCAGTATCTGAATCGCCTCAGGAAGCAGCATGGTCTCACGAATTACACGGCATGGTCGGCGTGGCGCATCCGCTCCCTCGAGCAGCAGGCCTCCGAGTGGGCGTCCATGACGGACATTGACGCCGACTTTCACTCAAACGAGTTCAGCGTCGTTGACGTGGCGAATCCCAGTCGACGGCAGTTGGTCGCGCAGAAGCAACTGGATGTCCCCGTTCCCGGGAGCCCTCTCCCCGGGCAGGTCGACGCTTCGGATTTCCTGTTCGCCATCTCGACCACCTACTCGCAGGTCATGGATAGCGACTTCGTCATGGTCAAGAACTGGGCGCGGTGGATGACGGGTGGAAACCGCTACGGAAACGGAGCGACCTTCGTGCTCGTCCTGGACCAGTCTCCGGATCACCAGGTCAAGGAGATCAGCGAGATCCTCAAGTTCCAGGGCATCGACGCCTACGTGACCACCTCGACAACGCCCATGTCCGTGGCCCAGCGGTACGTCGGCATGATCCAGGTCATCAAGGAGTTCGGCGGCACGCTAGCGCAAAAGGGCCAGCACAAGAAGTGGTACGGCATCCTCGACGACAAGATCTTCCTGCCCAACCTGTCCTACCTCCAGCAGCGCCTCTTCGCCTACAACTCGGACGAGGCGGTCTACGTGGGGCTGCCGAGCGAGCGGTCGGACTGGGCCATCGGCGAGGGCTTCGTGACCACGTACGGCGGCGGCGCCGTGTTCCTCACGCGATCGGCCGTGTCGCGCATCCCCGAGCTGCCCTGCTTCCAGGGGCGACCCGACGCAGCGTCGGACGAGGGCCGGTGGGACAGCCTCTTGCAGGACTGCCTGTCGCATCACACCGACATGACGATGCGCGTGCTGCCGAGCTTCTACTCGCCCAACGACAACGACGACTACGCGTCGCGCACCGACAGCTACGAGACGGGCATCCAGCCCCTGACGCTGCACCAGTACGAGGAGCGCCACCGGCTCAACCCCAGCGTGGCGCACCTGGTGACGGACGTGTGCGGCGAGGCGTGCTTCCTGCAGCGGTACCGCTTCCGCGACAGCTGGGTGCTGGTCAACGGCTACACCATCACCGAGTACCCGGACGGCATGAACCTGGCCGACATGCCGGTGTCGCCGGCCGGCCGGGCGAGCGACCTGGGCCGCAAGTCCGTCATCGGGCCCGTGGCCGTCGACGAGGACGCCATCAAGCGCAAGATGCTCTTCTGGACGGGGCGGCGCAACGTGTGGCGGCTGCTGGACTCGGTCCGGGGCAACAACGGGGACGTTTGGCAGGCGTACGTGAAGCGCGGCAGCGCCGTGGACACGCCGTCGTTCAAGCGGACCGAGGATGAGATTATGGATAGCGTGATTGTTCTGATTTGGGAAACGGCTGTATCTGAGAAGCAATGAGGTGTTTTCTTCTTTTTCTTCTTCTTCTCTTTCTACTTTTCTCAGTATATATACTTCATGCTAGGGAGACTCGAGGGGGAGTCACGGCGTTGTGGGAAGCTTCGTTTTTGAATGTCGGAGTTGGTTTGGTGAGCCGGCCCTAGGTAGCGTGACGCTGATAGACGACGACAAGATGCTCAGTTCTTTATCCAATCTTCTTTCCTCAACTCCCAGTACATCTCCGTCTTGCCCTCCATCTCGGCCGCCCTCGTCACGCTCTTGCCCTTCAGTCCCAGCTTGTCGTTGATGAGCTTGATCACGGGGTCATTGTCAGTGAGCGTGGTGAGAGTGACGAGGTCGAGCTGCAGCCCGCCCTGCGCAACGCTCGCAAAGCCCCAGTCCACGGCCAGTTTCATCGCCTCGGTCGCGTAGCCCTTGCCCCTATAGTCGGCGTCGATCAGCGCGCCGACATCACCGGCCCGGAGCGCATCCCCGTTGCGCGCCAGCTTCTTGATGGCGCCGAAGCCGCCCAGGCCGATCAAGGTCCCATCGGGGTGTTCCTCCGACGCGAGCACCACCGCGAGGTTGACGCGACCAGGGCCGGCGACCACTTTGCCGCTGGAGTTGTAGACGGTTGGTTCAGAGGCCGACTCTCGCATGCGGGCGATGGCAGTCTGCGCGGTGGGGAGTTCCATGGGCTTGATGTTGGGGTCGGAAGCACTGCGGGGATCCGAGAGGAGACGAGCGAAGTCCGGGGCGTCCTTGAACTCGAGGTTTCGGAGCGTTATGGGGAGGTTTTTTGACTCGAGGAGAGTGTCAATGTGGAACAGGTTCTTGTTATCCAAAGCCATGGTGGCGGTTAAGCAATACCGAGCAAGAGCGGTTGAAATAGAGTAGGTAGGTAGGTAGTTAAGTGAGAAGGTATGTAGGCAATTTTCTACAGTTGTCGTAAGTGAGAGTCTTTTGTTTTTGAGAGTTGAATCAGTGACAGGCTTCAGCAATCCATGGGTAGACCATTAGTTTTTATGTTAAATGGTACGAGGGCACCGCGAAATAATGTTGGAGAAGATCAACAGAATGCCTAATCGCGTCCCCTGTAAAAAAGGTGAGTCAACGGGGTTTAGCCCAGCTTCCTAGTCGGGAGTAACGGCAAACCCCACGGCATACCGGCAACGGCTTGTAGTGTCGAAATATTCCGGCGTCTTAGTTATATTCGTTCAGTAGTCTTGATCACGATACATCCATCATTGCCGCTAAGGCTCCATTCGCGTTTATCTCGTCCTTCTCATCCCTCCCTCTCCCTGGAACTGACGCTAGATCCAGAGTACCGTTGCTCTCTGCTCAAGGCCTCCGCTGCAGGCCTTCTCTCTCGAGCCAAAGGAGACGGAATGTCCTTGGAGCTAACGCTGGACCCCGAATACCGTTGCTCCCTACTCAAAGCCTCTGCCGTAGGGCTCCTCTCTCGAGCCAAAGGAGATGGAGTATCTTTAGAGCTGACGCTTGACCCCGAATACCGCTGCTCTGTATTTACAGCTTCTGCCGTGGCACTTCTCTCTCGAGCCAAGGGAGATGGGATTTCGGGAGTGACAGATCGCGATTCATTCACAGGTCGCTTCGGCTTGGTGCTCGTCGAAGGCTTTTTCCGACGACCGGAGACGGAGCCGCTGCTGGACCGGCGATTAACCTGCAACTCCTCACCATCGACTGTCGGCGTCTGACTCCTGGTCGAGCTCATGGATGCTCTGCGGACACTGCTGCCTCGGCGTCTGCGCTCCTTCTCAACTACAAGATGCCGCTGCGGATGAACACTCTTCTCCAGGTCCGGCCGTCGGTGTTGGTGTTGCGGGTTTCGCCATGGGAGCCACCAAAACCACCCATACTGCTGCTTGGCGAGCTCGCGATCTCGCTCCTTGACCTTCTGGCGCAGCAGGGCACGGCGTTCATTCTCCTTCTCCCAGTATTCGGTACGATATAGCTCCCAGTTCTCTCTGAAGTTTGCGGAGAAGGGCTTAGCTAGGAGGAGCAGCTTGACGTAGTCACCTCCGGGCGCTAGATCCTCTTCGTGACCCGCTTGTTCCTCGTGGTCGTGGGGCAGCACCAGAGTAGGATGGCTATCGCTGGTGAGTTGGAGTTCCTTCTCAACATCGCGCATGAGACTCGGCTCGACGTATCGGTAGGATGAACTGGCAGTGTGCGAGAAGAGACCATAAGTTAGAAAGAAACCGGCGGTCGAGAGCGCTTCAGACCACAGAGGTCGTCGTATTATGACGAGCTTGCAGTTGAAGCCTCGCAGTCCTCTGTTGGAGATGGCAAACCAGCGTCGCGGCCATCGAATACCACGGTCCCAGATGCCGGTTGCCCAGACGAGAACGGCGGTTATGATGCCGCCCATGAGACACACCTTCTCTGCTCCCTCTACGGCCCAGTAGATGGAGCCACCGACGCCCATTCCGTCCTCTCGGGGAGCCAGGAAGAGCGCATAGCCGAAGAGGGTGATCCAGAGGGTGAGGAGGGTGAGGAAAAAGGTGTGGTGACGTTTCCTCGCGCGCAACTCGAGGAATTGGGCGCGCAGGGACGCTTCGAGGATGAGGAGATTCAGGTAGATCATGGAGGGGGAGCTCGGGGCGTGATTGAGGGGATCGCCATGTTTGCCGGAGGGGGTGATGATGGGGCTCGTGCCAGCGGCGTCCTTGGCGCCCTGGGACGGGACAGAGGCGCCCTTGACGATGGAGTCGAGGTCGTCGGCCATGTTGCGAAGGGATTCGGAAGGTTGCGGGGTCGAGATATCGGGGGGGGGCGGTCGGGCCCCAAGAGGCTGGACGTCAGCCGGTCAAGGAGGTCAAGGAGAGCGTGTGGCCCATACAGCGGCGGAGGAGACGGCGGGTCAAGCAAGCCAGCGCGGGCGGTGACAGTGGCAGCGATAGCGAGGGGTATCTCGTCGGTGAGATGGGGAGGAGAGGCTTGTGGTAGCGCAGAACGCGGGCCAGCTTCGCAACTATCGCGAGTCGTGGTTGGTGGTTGTGATTGTGGTGGTGTGCCTTTTTCCGGGTTGGTCTTTAGCAGCAACCGGCTTGGAACGTCATCACATGGGAGAAGTCTAGAGGTCAGCTCAGTGGGAACTCGGCCCCTGGTCTTCAGAGGATCCAAGCGGAGAATGCCCTGGACTCTCGGCACCTGACATGGAATTTGGGTCCGAGCGTCCCATCATTTTGCAGCGGATTCTCTCAACCCGTTGGGGCTTGTTCGCTCGAAAAGCCTGGCGCTAATTGTATGTATGTTTCTGTCCTGCAACTTCTTGATCCTGCTTTCAGCTCTCCTCTAGTAGTCGTGTCCTTTATTGTGTAGCTTTTGTTGCTGGAGCCAACAATCAATCGATGCTGCTATAACCAGCATCTTCATTTCAAGAACCAGTGATGGGCTCTTGACGATTACCACTTGCTCAAATGCATCAATATGCATATTTTATCTTGTCGCCATTTTTATCCCTATTTCCAAGACATCTCCATGCTTTTGACCAGTGTCCAGTTATACGACTCCGCGCTTGTCGCCGAATATTTACGTCTCGCTTCCATTGCTGCATTCCCCCCTCCTGAATCCATCGTTCTCTCCCACCAATTGCTCTCAGTCATTGATGACAAGAATGGCCGGGACGCTACCTCAAAAGTGAAACAGTGAAGGTGCTGTGACTTACACCTCAAGGCAAAATGAACAGCGTTTTGTGATACATACGAGCCATGACTCGTTGTCTCAATGGATAGGGCCCAGCCGACGGCGGCCATGTGAGGGCTATGTTCCAAACGACTAGACTGTAAGTCTTGCTGTTCGTAATTGGGGTGCGAAGCACCTTGAAAGATTTGGTTAATTTTGCTTGTTTTCCCTTCCAAGGAGACGGCTGTTTCTCAACCCTCCTTCACGTTAGCAAGTTCCGCGACAGTCCAGGTGGCTGAATCAATCTCACTAATCAGTGATCCTGAAGACGTTGTAATTAAATAGCATCCCTACCTATTCTTGCATTCGGGTGGTCATGTTTCAGTCACCGCTCACCAAAAAGCACATCAATTACTTCGTACTGTCTGTTTTCTCAATTGTTAGTCATTTAAGTGAGCGATTACCCTGGCGTTTTCCATCAAGACAGGGTAAGTACCTAGTTGCTGGAGTGAGCGCTGTAAGAAAGGCCGGCCAAGATCCTAATTAAATTTCCAGAGAAAGCTCACAACGTCATATCACTGCTTTTGCTTGCATACCCATGAGCAGACAAAGCAATATGTGTGGAATGAAGGGAGCAACGGAGAGCGATCCGGCCAATCATAAGCCATCATACAACCCTGGAAAGTTGACCAGGGATGCAGTGAGTCAGTTGGGTGCAAGGGCGAACCTGTGATACCGGTAAGTCTGTCGAGATTTTTTTCACGACAGTCAACAGCAAAGTCACTTCTCAATACAAGAGAATTTTTAAAAGTGGAAATGACTCACGGGTGAAATGGTTGATCTTGTTTAAAAAGGTTCTGCCCGTCACGTATCTCAAGCTTCTACCCCATTAGCCCACCATCCTCTAAACAAAAAGTCATCCAATCGACTTACACGTCCCAAAATCGTTTCGAAGCCGCCATCATATCAACAGGTTCCAAAGGTCGCGTTTGTCTGTATGTAACTAAATCACGTCAATTGTCTCCATTCCGCGCGACCTGTTACTGACCTTTATCCTCCTCTAAGAGCCTACTCCGGCGGGCTTGACACCTCAACTGTAAGGAAACCCCAAGCCCAACTTAGCCCGGCCTTCCCACTTCCCACTTCCAATTCTCGTTTTTGTCCATGTGCTCTACCAAGTGGTGAGCTAAATACAAAGTACAAAGATGAGACACAGGTCTCTTCCAAACGACATTTGGCGTTTGACCAAACGCACTTGCTGATTTCAGTATCTCGGTAGATTTTGGTGTGGCTTCTACAGCAAGGCTACCAAGTAGTCTGCTATCTTAGCGATGTCGGCCAGGAGGAGGATATGTGTTTTATTCGAAAGTTAGCTAATACATCATTGACTGTCTTTGACTACCAGACTTCGCCGCCGTCGAAGTTAAGGCTCTGAAGGTCAGCTCTTAGCTCCTAGCCTTTCCATCTCTAGTTTACTTGCCTCCTTCGGCAGGGTTCTATATATACTAACCTCCGTTCAGCTCGGCGCCGAGGCTTTTGTCTGCGCCGATCTTGTGCGTGAGCTCGTCGAAGAAACCCTCCGTGCAGCGATTGCTTGCAACAGCAGTTTCGAAGAACGGTATCTTTTGGGAACGGCTCTCAGCCGACCTATCATCGCACGGGGAATGGTCCGCGCGGCAGAAAGTTACAACTGCCAATTCCTCAGCCACGGGTGTACTGGCAAGGGTGTAAGTGCTCTAATGCTGAGATCTAACTAGTTACTAACCGCTTCGCAGAACGAGTAAGTTCTGAGATTCCACGAACTTAGAAGAAATAGACACTCACAGATCTTGGCCAAGTTCGATTTGAACTTGCCTTCATGTCGCTGAACCCCTCGCTGGAGATCATCGCACCATGGCGTTTACCAAAGTCTATTTCGCGATTCCAGTCAGTATAATCTGTCGACTTTCCAGTCAGCTTTCGCCCGTAGAGTAGATACTAACTGATCTCAGGGGTCGAAATGATCTTTTGAAGTTCGCTGAGGAGAACGATACTCCTGTCTCCTCAGGCCCCAAGGCCCCATGGAGCATGGATGACGTTAGTATTACCCAGAGATTGCTTGACTTTCCCGCCTTCTTTCCATTTTCCTACACTGACCATTTTACTAATTCTTCTTACAGAACATCATTCACGTAAGTGATAGTGAAGATGACCTCCGTTCTCGCTAGCTTTCTCAGTACCGGCTATCCATTACTTTGGCTTTCGGTTTGAGACGACCTAAAGCTCATGTTAAGGATATGTTGTATAATTTGGAGCATATTTGCTGACACTGAAACTGCAGTGCTCATACGAAGCAGGCATTCTGGTAAGTAACAAAGCGTCATACTCGTGCCCCTGAACGACCGAGGTGGAGCAACCCACCACATGATTTGGTTCTGCCTCCGACGGCCTCCCCCTTTCCTTTAAGTCAACACTAGATCCTCTCAAAGAGAGCGCTGACAATGAGAAATCCAACAGGAGAAACCAATGAGACGCCCCCTAAATCGCTTTGGACGCGAACGTTGGTCATTGATCAGACTCCAAACAAGCCTCAGGAGTTTGCCATTCACTTTAAGAAGGGGTATGTCAGCCATGAATCTACAGAACCCGCACATGACTGAACCTGCGTAGCATCATTACCAAGGTGGTGACGGGTGACCAAGAAGCCACTGATTCCGTTGAGTCATTCAAGCTCTTGAACAAGAGAATGACTCTGGCAACCAACTCATCTGCTGACTGAACAGTTGCTCGTCTTGCTCATATTGATCTTGAGGGTCTTGTGATGGATGGGCGGGTCCGTGAACTCCGTGACCAGTTCGTCAGCCTGAGCTGGTCTCGACAGCTGTACAACGGCATGTAGTAAGTGGCCTTCATTTCCAGCTGTAGCTTGGACTTGACTAATCAGCATTTTAGCTTCAGCCCTGAGCGCGAATTCGTAAGTAGTCCGGCTCGATTAACGGAGTTTATCACGCTGACAAAAGTACAGACAGAGGCCTCGCTCTGGTTTTCGCAGCAAAACGTCACAGGAGTTGTCCGGCTGGTGGCTTACAAGGGCAATGTAAGAAGCAGGAGTTCCAAACATGTTGTACAGAAAGCTGACATTTGTAATTTAGGCCACCGTCCTTGGTCGTTACAGCGACGCCTCTAACTTATACTCTGAGGAGGATGTGTCCATGGACTCGCTTGAGGGCTTCTCACCCATGGACACGACCGGGATCGTCGCTATCCAGGCCATCCGACTGAAGAAGTACGGCGAGCAGAAGATCAAGGATGGCAAGCCGCTCAGCAGCAGGCATGAGTCGCAAAAATGAGCTTTTGCTATGATCTTCTTGGTGCAAGTCCTGAAAATAGCGGCTGAAGTGGTGAACCAGGAGCCCAGTGCGATGAGCAATGTAATCTGGACAAAATGCAATTCTTTCTTCACAGTGGCGCTATGCTGTATCAATGACTAGATCTCTTCTATTCGATCTCCTGATGGCGCAGGGGTGAAGAGGATAGAAGAGTAAATGGGTACATTCGACGTCTGGCTACACACAAGGTTCTATTGCAGGTTCGAGGATCATCTCACATGTGGAGAAATGGTTGGCGTTTTACGACGAGGTTGAGTGCTTTTTCAGAATCATCGCGGTCAAATGGAGTTTTTGGCTTCATCCGAAATCATGTCCAAAATCGTACTCTTAATCCGAAGCCATCAAATGCATTTAAAGAAGTCTTTCCAATTACTATTCTCTCCTTCTTCGTCTTCCTTGCCCCAACAGCATCGCTTATTAGTGCCTGGATGCCTGGTTCACTTTTGATGTTCTCGGTGGGGCAGGTGACCCCAGCTGGAGAACAAAACAGCGCATTTTCCAGTGCAAACCCCAGTACGAATACGTGGTAGAAGTATTCGCACGTGGTAAAAGTACCGGCGCCGGAGGCCGGAGCCATCCACGGCAAGAACCGACATATTCCGTCGCCTCTCTTTCTTCGCGGCTGCGCTTCGAAACTATTCCGTTTTCCTACTCCCACCTTGACACATATATCTACTCGCTCTCTCTGTCGAAGCATTCTCTCTCCCTGACCTACCTAAACTCGCCCAACTCCGCGTCTGACAACGCCCCTGCAATGCGCCGTCGTAACTCCTCCTCCTTACACCCGCTGCGGACTTGAACCACCCATAGCGCCGGCAATCCCGCACTTCCGCATTCCCATCGGCGTCGGAGCGATCCAAAATCCGACTGTGCCTTAACTCCGGCACGCCGACGTGCTGGTGCCTTCGAACCTACGACAAAGGAGGAAACCGAGGCGTCATCCATTGGAACACCTGGCAACCTGGCGACCTGACAGCGCCTCCCTATCATTTTAATCGGCGGCCTGGGGCTTCATAAGCGCCCCGGCCCCGTCGACCGCGACAGGCATGCTCAAGCTTCATTCTTCATCCGCGGCGCTGCATCTTTCGCGATTCGCTTTCGCCGCTTCCATTCCCGCCACCAGCTGCAACATGTCTACCACCGATGGCACCGTTCGCCCGCCGTCCTCGCGCGCCGCTGACCACGCCGAAGAGTACAAGCAGCAATCGGTTGCTCGCCCAGCCGCTGCCTTCTTCCCTCTGGGTTACAAGGACGCCGCATACCAATGGGTAAGTCCTGGTTGTCTCCGGTCGACCCGTCAGATGCCTCGAAACTAATGACTTTTCAACAGTGGTGCAACCTAACCCCCCAGGCCGTCGAGCACAATGTCCTGAAACTCGTGCCGTTCCTGAAAGAAGCCACCGATAGCATCACAAACCCAGACGCCTCAGACAAGCCCGATCCCTACGGAACTCGAATATGGCGCCGATCCATGGTTCAACTCTCAGGCAAGGACCGCGCCCTCAACGAAGTCTCGGTAGAAAGAGTCGGCGAAGAAGCTGAGGAAACCCTCATCATGGTTCACGGCTACGGCGCTGGTCTAGGCTTCTTCTACAAGAACTTCGAGCCTCTTTCGCGTGTCCGAGGTCTAAAGCTATACGCTCTAGACATGCTGGGCATGGGCAACTCGACCCGACCGCCCTTCAAGATCCACGCCAAAAAGAAGGAGGACCAGGTGATCGAGGCCGAGAGCTGGTTCATCGACGCCCTGGAAGAATGGCGCAAAGTCCGCAAGATTGAGAGATTTACACTACTGGGACACTCACTTGGCGGTTATTTGGCGGTCTCATATGCCATCAAGTACCCAGGACACTTGAAGAAGCTGATCTTGGCTTCCCCCGTTGGAATCCCCGAAGACCCATACGCCGTCAACGCCGCCATGCCCGAGCCTGAAGAGTCCACTCTACAGAGTGAGTTCACTCAGGATCAGCAGGCTACTACCGAAGCCGCCAGCACGCTCGCCAAGCACAAGCCCGCCCATGTCGTTATCAAGCGTCCTCTCCCTAGCTGGTTCGTTTGGCTATGGGACGCCAACATCTCCCCCTTCAGCATTGTGCGACTAACGGGCCCGCTGGGCCCCAGATTCGTCTCGGGGTGGAGCTCTCGAAGGTTCAACCATCTGCCTCCCAGCGAGTCTCAGGCTCTACACGACTACTCTTTCTCCATCTTCAAGCAAAAGGGCAGCGGCGAATATGCGCTAGCGTACATCCTCGCTCCCGGCGCCTACGCTCGCCGACCAGTCATCAACCGCATCCACGAAGTTGGCCGACAGACTATCCCTCAGCCTGGTAACGCCCAGGCTCTAAAGGAGACGGGCATCCCAATTGTCTTCATGTACGGCGAAAACGACTGGATGGATGTTGCAGGTGGTCTCGCCGCCAAGGAGAAGCTGAACCAAGCCAAGCGACAGGCGTTAATCAATGGCACAGAAGAGGAGAAGCGACGTGAGAATGGCAGTACGAAGGTCGTTCTCATCCCCAAGGCTGGCCACCACTTATACCTTGACAACCCAGACGAGTTCAACGACACAATACTCAAGGAACTGGAGGAGACTAAGGAGTCCGAGAGGCGGCAACGCGCTTAATAAGCAGGCGCATACAGAACCCTCCTAGCACCTCAACGGCGTTCGGGGAGGCAAGGGTATGGCGGAGTAAGATAAGTGAAGGGAGCTTCTTTGAACGGCGTTGAACGGAGAATGGCAGAAAGCCAGCATGCGGTTGTTTGTGTGTCCAAGCACCTTAACGTGCGGAGACAGGAGCCTCAGCCGCCACGATGTATGAATGGAGGACATCCAAGGAGTTAATGGGTTTGTGAACTGTACTTTATCGCGCATTAGACTTGGATATACGTTGCCCTAGAATCAACAATCATCACTTTATCAAGTACCCCCTTACTGTAATGTGGGACAATGTACTCTAGGGATGTACAAAGTCCTACAACGTTCATAACTTTTGGGTAAATGTCAGCTCAAAGAGGAGCCAGTTTGTTCTTGACATTGCATGATAAAAAGTGAAGAAAGATGACTCCAAGAGTTATAGGATTCACTACGTTTATTCTTTAAGTCTAACCAAAAGCTAACATCTCAAGCACTGTTGCCTTTTCTTGTTCTTCTCAGCACAGGACCATACTGTCCACCTTGGGTATTGCCATCTGAATCCTTCTTCCCCTTTTGCACTGCACCGTGCCCGCAAGCTGCGTATTGTTGCTGCGCCAAAACACGAAACTCCCAATAAACACCATGCGAGTAAAAGAAAAGAAAATGACAAGAAGAAAATGCAATGTAGTAACGCTCATGTTTTCTCGAGTGCGGGTTATTGTTTTACAGGTTGATCAGGTCGATCTCTGAGAAGTCTGGCGGGGCCTTTCCGTAGACAACACGGACCTTACTGTCGAGGGCCGTACCCTCGTTGCTGATCCAGACATGCTTGCTGTATTTCTGAGTCCGACGAATCTCGTCGTCACTCACGCCGAGGTCATCGCGAGGGATCCAAACCGTTGGTCGGCGGGCGCGGAGGGCCTCGTGTTGGAAGGCGTGTCGGGTGAGCAAGTCTCTCTCCTCAGGGGTAAGGTCCTCGATTTCATCGTGGATTCCTCCGTAGAGCGCCTCTCCTATGGCGCGTTGAGCCTCCAGATCCTTCTGGCGCTGGGTTTGTCGATATTGGGATGCTCTTCGACTCTTGTCTTTGGTCGTGTTTCTCCCCGCCAGCCTGCGGAGCTGGTTGCCTCCACCTTTCGCCCATGCTCCGACTTGCTTGACTGGGCGTCGGATCGTGCCAAACCGCTCCAACTCAATGGCTTGGTTGCCACCCTGCTGGTTCGCCTTCTCTCTGACGATGCCTCCATTATCGTCGTCATCTGAGTCTTCGTCATCGTCGAGAAGACCAAGGCGTTGGTCCTGCGCGCGCTGGAACGCTTCATCTCGGATCACTGCTTCGTCTTCAAATGTTACCGGTAGGTAACGAAAGAGCGGTGCGAATGACATGTTGAGCAGGATCTGGTAGATGATGGTCAAGATGAGCACCACAATCATGATGATGCCGTGCGTCGTGCAGACATTCGTCCCCTTGTCGTTTTCAACGAGGAAAAATAGGCCTGCCATGCAGAGCTCCATGACGTAGATTCCGGTAAACGTCTGGTTGATTGCCCTAGGGTACAAGACGCCACCGGTATCGTTTTCAAATCGCGTCACGTAAAGCATTGCGTACCGCTGAGCGACCCATAAAAGACCAAAGGTGATGATGGCGAAGACGGAAATGAGAGGTGCAATAACGCAGTACACCAGCCCGATACAAGCGAAGTTGGTGTAAATCGGGAAGAATGCGCCCCATCGAACCTGGTTAAGCTTCGTGTTGCGAGACCACTTGTTACGTGCGGTGCTGTCGAGGATACGAGCAATAACGTACCACATGATGAGGGCACCAATCTGGAGGAGGGTACCAGAACTCGTCGACATGGCCTGTAGAATCATGTAGGAAAAGAAGTAGTTGGCCGCTTTGGGTAAGTTTTCCGCCAGAAGATTGAGGACATCCTGGGCCGTCTGTAGCTTCTGGATGTTGTCTATCAGGACGTCTAACGATGCTGCGAAGAAAGATGCGATCGAGACGATGAGGAACACCTGGATGAACAGGAAGGCGAAGTAGAAGATCTGGACGAACTCGACCTTCTGTGATCCAGTCTTGGCACCCTTGACTCCAGCGAGGAAGTCGAGAATGTGGGGGATGAGGAAAAGCAGCAGCCCAAGCACAATGGCGGGCAGAACACCAGCAATTGCCTTGGCAGCATTTTCGAGCACAGAGTTATCCTTGACAAAGGAAAGCCATTCATTTTCCTGAATAAGGGTGTCCAGCTGACTCAGGGCTGCCGTCCATGCCACGGGGATGGCCCACAGGAATATCATTACGGAGACGATGGTGGTAACAATGGCCGTTCGCAACCATTCCTGCCACCACGTGAAGGCCATGTTATCCCAGATGACATCCTTGGGGGAGATTTCGTTCATGCGGGGCGCCATTTGCTTCGGAACATGATGGATGACGCTCTGGCAGGCCATGTGGGCAGCGACTTGATGGTTGAATTGGACGAAGGCCGAGTTCATCAACGCAAATCGCTCGGGGTGCTTTTGATCCTCCTCAATCTCAACATTGAGCCGAGCCAACTCCTCACGGCACCAGAAGATAGTGTCGACCTTCTTACCAAACAGGAATCCGGGTAACCAGCTGACGCCAAACCAAGGGAGGCGATGAGTTGGGCGATCTTTCTTCTTAAGATATTTCTCCCACTCTGCGGGCTCCTCGTCCTCTTTGTAGTCGGTGTCGAAAGCTGGTGGATATTCGGTGACCACCTCGTCCTCTTGCTTCATGAATGGGAGAGCATGCTTCAACCTCTGCCA
The DNA here is from genome assembly GCA_030864175.1 of Neonectria faginata. Taxonomy (NCBI): domain Eukaryota; kingdom Fungi; phylum Ascomycota; class Sordariomycetes; order Hypocreales; family Nectriaceae; genus Neonectria; species Neonectria faginata. The sequence continues at coordinate 3,523,831 of JAULBG010000001.1, read as the reverse complement.
AAAAGGCTTACTCTCGGTAGTCTTTCGAGCTGGCGGGGGACCCTGCGGGATAGGAGACGCATAACTGCCTGGCGGCGGTTTCCAAAATTGCCACCACTTAGCCTCCTCCAGGTCGTAAAGTTCGTCAGAGTGAACGGTTCGGACAGTATTACCTACTGGGGCGGTGGGCTCTCGTTTCTTTGGCTGGATCTCCGTCGTCGAATCTGCTGACAGCCTCGAGGTGTTCCGAGACTGCGTGTTTTGGTTGCGCAAGGTGTCAGACGCTGAAGGGCGTGGGAATCCTTCTGCATCGGGCGAGTTTAGATAGCGGTCGGATCCGCGAGATGGAACACGGTTATTCGTCTCCTTAAGACCCAAGAATCCATTCGTTGTCTCCAGAGTATCCTCGACACCATTGCCGGCCTTGATGACGACTCCTTTGAGGTTGTGGCCAACTCTCAACAAGGGGTCCCCAATGAACGGGACCTTGAAACCGCCTTTCTTACCCTCGTTCTCATTGTGGTTGTCGGTGCCGTCTTCGACAACTTCGTATCGGGACTCACGAATTCCGTCATTAACGGTGTGGGGCACTTCATGGTTGTCCCCAGCAGCCTTGCCCTCGGCACTTTCAGCCAATCTCTTGGCTTCCTGATCTTCCTGGGCACCACGGGCGGCCTTTTCCTGCTTGCTTAGAGCACCAAGCTTCATCATTTTGCGTTGCTTCTTTTCATCGGCGTTTCTTTGCTTGAGCTGCGCTTTCTTTGCCGATTTAATCAGGTCTGTCTCAGCCGACTCAAGCTGTAGATGGATCTTGTTTCGGATCCCAATCTTCTCGAGCAGTTTCGACAGGTCTCGGTTCAGCCAAATGTTTCTGATGCCACCAGGGAAAACGTCAAAGAGACCCCTGAGGCCCTCTTCACTAAGCCACTTTGATGGAATGGAGTTGACGAGGACGGTTGTGGCTGAGGCTCGAAGTCGGTGCTCGGCACTCGTGAGGTAATCCTGTCGGACTTTGATATAGACCCGGAGTTCGAAAAAGAAGACGCCACAGACCCAGATTACAACGAGGATGGCCATGAGCAGATGCGCATTATACCGACTAGTGTGTTTGGGGCTAACGTTGGCCCAAGCCAAGGTATCGAGGCCAGTTGGTTGAGAAGAATTCCTGCTGGAATCGTTGTCTTTGATATCAACTTGATGGCCTCTTCCGCCAACGTAGTTGAGAGGAATCAGAATCGGCATGACGATGGCGCAGATGGGAATGAAGATGATCAAGAGAGTCCTCAAGTATCGAAGAAAGAAGTAGGCATCGAGACCGCACTTGTTGATGATTTCGCGATCGCTGAACTTCCAGAGCGTCTTCAGCATTCCCAAAGGTGTCCTGGGAGGCGGTTCAGTTCGTTCGCGTTCGGGTACCAGGTATGTCTTGGGTTTACTACAGAAGAGGTTAGATTTTTGCTTTCAGGAGCGTAGGCGGTTTGGACATACAAGATTCGAGCCAATTTATTCCGTAGGAAGAGGAAGAGCAGGACCTGGACGGCAAAGACAACCATGGCAACACCCAACGCGGTGAGGAAGCTCACAATGCCAATTCCCCGGTCATCTTCGCTAGCATCGGTGGTCGTGGTAGCTGTAGCAGTAGCGGTCGAGGACGTCGAGGTAGGTGTTCTGAATTCGGATTCTGAATCGGAGCCGCTGAGGGTGGCGGAGGCCGTCAGGGTAGAGGAGAGGACGGAGGCAGTAGAGCTGATGATGGACGAGAGGGTATCGGTCAACGACTCGGCCGTCGACTCGGCCGTCTCAGAGGCGCTGGAAGCCATGACTCCTGTTTCTGGGCTGGTCGAGTTGTTGAAACGTGGAGGAGGAGGAGAGGAGGAAAAGCCCCGTGTGGGCGAGGGAGGCGATTAGACGCTCGAGAGGTAAAGGTAATTTTTTCCAAGGAAGACGGGAAAGGATGTTGCAAATAATCAGCGACGGTCAGAAAGCACCATCACTGCGAAGTTCGCAGACAAATCACGAGGTATCTAGGGCAGAATCATTCCTGAGCATCGGAAGGTCCAAGGCGAGACGACGGTGGTTTGGGTCATACTTAATTACTGTTAGACACCTGTCGCGTCATGGCTAGAGCCCCCCCTGCATGCCGCTCCGACCTGGTAGTGGCTCGGGCAGTGGCCTTTGGAGGCCTGGACTCTAAACTCGCCCGCTGGAGGGTCCCCTGTCAGCGAGTCGGCAGCCGTCCTTCAGGGCAGCCCCTCCCGGACCCCACTGTACCCTCCCAACGCTCGCCCAAAAACTGGGCATCGCGGCCCCTGTAGAGGGCGCTACACAGGATCCATGACATCAGAGGCTTCGTCGCAATCATTGGCCACGGCCGGCGACGAAACAGGCCCTTGTGCCTGGAATCCTGGCTGCGCTGTGACGTCTGTTGGCTGTCAATCGCCCGTAGCGAGCTCCCCCAGCCGCCCGCGACCAGTTCCTTGTGGCGCCTACGAACCCGCGCGCTTCCATCCCAACGGTTCTTTGTCTGAGAATAGGATCAGGAATATACATAGATTGTGCTGTTTGATGCGAGCTGGGATCCTCTCTTTGCCAAGCATCCTCCTTCTCGCGACGATCCTTTGTTCGGGTCGTCTTCATCTGCTACCCGGCTCTTTGTGCGTGCCAAGCGGTAGCATTCATCTCGTGTCATCCCCGAATAATTACTTGGCTAATGACAGGCGACAGCCGAACACTCCATCCCAATCGGGGAATGTGTCGACCAGGATCCCTCCCGCGCAGAAGCAGGTTATTGGTGCGATGGGGGCGATGATGTCGTTCCTCGCTGTCCATGAACTCTGAAATCCGACCTCTGGCCTCCGACCTCTCCCCTCTCGACGATCCTTTTGCCTTTGTCCGACTGGCATGTTGGTGGCTCAGAACCAAATTCCAAGCCACCATCGCAAATGTCATAGTGAAAGAGATATTTAAACGTTGAAGGCCAGCCAGCCTACACGACCCCTAACCTTGTAACCGCCGATGTGAAAGACCCCTAGAACGTCAACTCTTTTGTTTCATCTTCTTTGCGGGCCGCACAATCAGACGGAATAACTTTGTTTTGAGCGACATGTTTGCCATCTGAAACTTGGCCATAGCACCATCCACTATTAGCATCCGGGCCATCACACCATCTCGCACAGCCCCCAAGAGGCCCACGGTGGCAATGCCAGCTCAGAACGGTACATGACTCCACATTGGATCACCTAGTAGTCGATCCAGATAAGGCATTTTGAAGCCCAAGAGACAGAGAAATACTGTACAGATTCCCCTCACTACGATCGCAAGGCAACCAATAACTCGGATTATAGCGAACAACCACGAGATCACCGTACGCATAAAGACCATCAGTACTTCTTTGAGAGGTGGCTACGATAGCTTGTAGAATCCTTTTTTTATTTTAAAATCAAACTTGCAGAGTCCTAGAGTGTGTTAAACGAGTCAGGAGTTGGAATACCACTGAACTTAGCACGATACGTGGATGTGTTTGGTATGTGGCACTTGGTATGTGGCACAATCACCAGTCGGAACACAGTCCCGAAGCGCTTGAGTGAATTTACGACTCCCAACCGAGGACTCTGCTTTAAAACCTGGGTCGTATTCTCTCGGTGACGTTCGCGCTACCCTAGAGTATCAAGAATAGACGCAGAGAGCCCAGGAGTCAAGGCTACGAAGCGGAAACGACAGGGGAGAACCCAGGAATGGCGAACCCTGTTTGAACTTGCAGTGGGAGGTGGATGTGGTGGGATGGTGTGTGGCTGTGTGTTTGCGCTCTCAGGGATGTCATGCCAAGTCACCCGGTGGTAAGTGGCTTGCTCAAACCCATACCATCCAGTTACGCTCCTGGTGAAGATGGAGTAAACGAAGAGTCGTCTCTTGATTGCCAGTATAAGGCAAGCGGTAATGCATGTCACGATTGTTTTGAATATATATATGCCACATCATCTGCACATTGCAATTATCAGCAGCCGAGTCCAATCAACCGATCACATTTGGCAAATTTGCGACAAGAATTAGCGCCAGAGGCACTCAGATATAGTATCAATCCATATGTAGCTACATACAATACGGCTTACTCCAGCTGGCTATTCAATCGAGAGCAATTGTCCCCTAATGATTGTCACTTAAACAGGGTGAAAAGTAGCATGACTCGTCTCAATGGAGACACGTCATAGTGGTTTGGTATGATCATCTGATAGGGGAACTGCGCTGTTTTGTTCTCTCTACTGAGCGTTGACATCCTTCGCCGTCATCGTATCTTGCTATGAGCGATCGATTACACTACATGACGAACAACGCGGAGGCAAACGACATGCCAAAGCTGCCTTGAAACAGTGCGGATAATTTCGTCATTCCTAGAGCTCCTCCATCATCATCTCTGCGGAACCTCACTCTACCATCTCCTTCTCGTTGAACCTCACTAATCAGATGAGTGTATCCAACTGAATAGATTGAAGCTGACTCTATAATGTCTTCTCTCTGCCGGGCGTTACTCCCAGGTACATGATCGCAAACGCCAATAAGATCGGGCTTGCTTATGGCAGACGGGCGAGTTGGGGGGAAGTGGCTAGTTAGTCGAGGTAAGATGGCGATGCTCTCGCAACTGACCTTAAGGGGATATTTTCGGAGGTCTTGGGAAAAGAAATTGAGGTGGTCACAAACCCGCATCCTATCGGCATTATGTTGGTTGACGATTCTCTTGGCTCCTACCCTAGCCTGCCTGAGTAATAATATAAACATAGATAGGACGGGTGTTAAATGAAACCTGTGAGGATATACACACATGACATGAATTTAGTGAAGCAATTTTATTGAAGGTGCTAATCCAGCTGGTTCTGGGTCGATAGAGAAATGTAAATATTCAGTGTCCAAATGTAATAGAAAATTCATGGCCGTTGAAACCAGGACAGTGACTAATTTCCCTTCTTCAAGCTAAGAGTTGGATATTTTACCTCACAAACACGGAATAAAATAAGAAGACCACAGCAATACTCGGGTGTTACCTAGAGTTTGTTGTTTATGTGTCGATGTTGTTGTTGACTCAATTAAGGTAATTTCTATTTGATCACTTACCCCGGGCTTCATTGCGTGGCCGTCATTAGTTAGACTGGGACTACGCGAATTATGTGTCCACCTCTAATTGCCGTGTGCTTTGCCGGCAGCAAGGAATTCACAGATGCCTCCTCATCCTGCATAGAGTATCAAGTCGTCGGCTTAATCCCGCTCGTCCCCCACATACCATTTTCGATAGTTCCCCGCATTACGCATCATCCTCGTCTTTTAGAAAGCGAAGTGGGATACCCAACTCGGTTGACCTTACAGCCATTCATTAACTTGAGTATTCTCCCTACCCAACCCAGTCAATTGTCAGGGCAGTTTTACACAAAGTTCTTGTTGTTTGCTATCTGAATCAGCCAACATGGGTGACGTTCGGGACTTGCACATTGCCATCTTGGGCTCTGGCATGGGTGGTCTCGGAACCGCGCTGGCTCTTGCCAAGAAAGGCTTCAAGAAGATTGACGTCTACGAGACCGCCAGTAACCTCGGATTCGTTGGAGCTGGGATCCAGATGGCCCCCAACATGGGACGAATCTTAGACAGGATGGGGTGTTGGACGGAAATCGAGAGAGAGTCGACGTGCGTTACGGGGAGCAGTATCCGACGTACGAACCAACTGTCTTGCACACTCCCACGGATGGCTAACTATCGATAGAGGGTGCTACCAATGTTGAGCTCGCACATGTCGACATGCCGGACATCAAGGCCAAGTATGGATACTCGCATTGTTGTGGCCACAGGTCTTCCTTAGCTGGCCACATGTTCGAGGCCTGCAAGAAGGAAAGCAGCATCAAATTCCACTTCTCAACTTCCCTGACGGAAATCACGAGTTTCTCGCCCCGAGCCTCCTTCACCTTGCAGCCGCGTGATTCGGAGCCCTACACAGCCTACGCCGATGTTCTCCTGGGCTGTGATGGCATCAAGAGCGTGACTCGGGACAAGCTTCTTCGACAAGTCGGAGCCAGTCCCGAGGAAGCCGAGACCGGACAAGCTGCCTATCGCATCATGCTCAAGCGTGAAGACATGACCCACGACCCGGATTTGCTTGCACTGATTGAAAGTGACGAAGTCGTGAGGTGGGTTGGCGAGAAGCGGCACATCATTGCTTATTCCATCGACAATAAGTCTCTGTACAACCTCTCGACTGTTCAGCCCGACGAAAACTTTGCCACTGCCCCTTCAGTCACGTACACGACCAAGGGATCAAAGAAGGTGATGCTGGATGTCTTTGAGAGCTTCTGCCCCCTGGTCCAGAAGTTGCTCAGTCTCGTCCCGGAGGGAGAGGTCTGCGAGTGGAAGCTGAGGATGTACAAGCCACTGCCAACCTGGACACATGGAAGCGTTGCCCTAGCAGGAGACGCATGCCATCCCACTCTCCCTCATCTGAGCCAAGGCGCCGCCATGGCCATTGAAGATGGTGCGACTATCGCCGAGGTGCTGTCGCGAGCTCCCGACACCAAGCCGGAGACGATAGCAAAGTGTCTCAAAGTATACGAGATGTCTCGCAAAGAGTGGACTGCGAACCTCGTACAGATGGCCTTTTTGTCTGGGCGGACGTTGCACTTGGGCGAGGGCAAGGCCAAGGAGGAGAGGGACAGGATGTTCCAGGAACACAAGACCAACGGCTCAGTTCCTGACAAGTGGACTTCCCCGGACGTGCAGAAGATGATTTATTCCAATGACTGTGTGGGAAAGGTGAACGCAGAGTTTGACACATTCTATGCGCGCCTTTGAGGGTAGATTTCACTGTGTTTGGGCAGATGGATCAACAGATGCAAGAAGATAGGAGGTTTAAGGGTGAATATTAATATAAGTACTTTGATACAAAAGAACGCAAGATATAGTTCGTTGCAATGCCTAGTCCACGCATACATGAAAGCAAAGAAGGATAACTTCCAAACGCCAGACTAGTCCCAAACCCATGTTGAGCATCCTCTGTAGGATTTGCCCATCATGCGCCACGTTGCGCATCACCCTTGAGTGCGCTTCCTCCTGCCAGATAATGGTATGTAGCCCGACATCATGACCGAGCCGAGGGCTCGTTGAAAGTCTCTGACGCCCAATGTGTTTTTATCCCCAATTGTCCATTACGGTTCGTCGGGCGTTTAGAAGAGGCAATCCAGACAACAGCAGCAGGCGAGACCGGCCAGCAGACCCGTCATCAGGCCGCCGGATTTCGACTCGTTCTGCTGAGGAGGATAGTAGCCTTGGGGAGGACCTCCCTGAGGCGGGCCGTAGGAGCCATTTTGAGGAGGATAGCCTTGTTGAGGATAACCACCCTGCTGAGGATAGCCACCTTGCTGGGGAGGGTAGCCGCCTTGTTGCTGGTTGTAGCCCATCTGGGGGGGTGGTTGTTGGTAGTAGCCTTGCTGACCCTGCTGGCCCTGCTGGTAGGGATCTTGGTAACCGCCGTACGCAGCCTGCGGGGGCGCGGGAGGTTGTCCATAGGATGGAGGTTCGTCTTGCTTGTAGGCCATCGTGATGGCTTCTGGGCGAATATTAAGGAGATGCGATGTCTTGTTCGGGCGCGACGACAAACGATCGATTAGAGGAGCTGGAGCTTGGGAACAGCGATAGAAACGGGTCAGTTCGATGAAAGGAGAGAAAGAAGCGAAGAGATAAAGAAGGCGAGGGACAGGCTCTCAATGTAGGTAGGTCGGAGGTATCGCGCCGAGTCAATTGTCTGGTGCCAAACTCACGTCTCGGTCTCACATGGCCCCCTTGCGCGCCACAGAACTGCGTCGCGCATTACGTGGACGGGATTGGTGTGGCATTCGCTGCGCCACGCTTGGCTCTCCCCATCCCCGGCGCCAAACCACTTGGCAGTTGGCGGGTTCTGTGATTTAGCGGCCCTAAAGAGAGACTCCTAACATTCTTTCAGTACTTATGATTTGAAATCGGCGTCTTTTAGAGCGAGGCTTTGGGTCTATCTGTGAGTAGCAGCTTGAGATCTGTTGGGATTCACCATGCCGGCATGTTGATTCGAAACAGCGCCTCAGACGTCAAGTCAACGCCACTGCATCGGATGCTGCCATGCTCCACGCTGCGCCACACTTCTGAACCCTCATTCGTTTCCGATGTGCAGAACACACCCAACCCGTCGTATTCTTGTTGCCGCCAGACCCGGAGATTCAGTGGCAATGAGTAAGACGTATTCTTAGAGATGTAATCCTAGAAGATACTGTCTCCTACTGTCTCGTACTCTCTCAGGATCCTCACTATCGTTGTGATTTAAAATCATATTGACAGGGGACTTTGCAGATCTTACCATCACGTGACTAAGGCCCGTGGCTTGCCTCTCAAGTTTCTGTGGCTCAACTCTTGCCCCACCACTGACAACCGCCGCACCACGAAAAAGTGATTAAATTCATCCATCGACGAGAAACCCCACGATCACGACCGAACGCCCCTCTGAGCCGCGACGACAGCCTCACGCCGAACCAGAACGTCTCACAGATATCGCACGAGTCTCTCGGCCACCGCTGATTCATCATGGCTACCGCAGCAGCGAACAAGCCCAAGTGAGTACGGCCTCGACATGGGGATGCGACCTCCTCTTTCTCTGACTGACCCCACCATCAAATAGGCACGACTGGGCCGACGACGACGACGGCATTGAGGAGACCACCAGCTCCAACGAGCTCCCTCCCCCCCAGACCATCGCCAACAAGGACGGCACCAAGACTATCATCACATACAGATACAACGATGACGGCCAGAAGGTCAAGACCACCCGCCGCGTCCGATACATCACCCACACCGAGACCGTGAACCCCCGAGTCGCCGACCGCAAATCGTGGCCCAAGTTCGGCCTAAGCGCCAAGGATCCCCCAGGCCCTGCTGCCGACACCACCTCCGTGGCTGAGAACATCATCTTCCGACCCAGCGTCAACTGGCGCAAGGATGCCAAGGACGAGGGCGGCGACTCGGCCTCCAAGGCCATGAAGGACAAGTTGAAGGACAAGCAAGTCAAGTGCCGTATCTGTAACGGAGAGCATTTCACTGCCAGATGTCCCTACAAAGACACTATGGCCCCCGTCGGAGAGCCCGTCGCCGGCGACGTCGCTGCCGGTATGGGCGACGAGCCCTCCGCTGGTGGTGCCGGAGCTGGCAAGAAGGGCTCGTACGTCCCCCCCGCCCTGCGTGGCGGACCCGGAGGAGGAGCTGGCGAGCGGATGGGATCGAAGTTTGGCGAGCGGGACGACTTCGCCACGCTCCGTGTTACAAACGTGAGTGACATACCCCGGTTGGCACCATGTCGCGCGAAACTAACTCTTGAGCCTAGGTTTCCGAGATGGCCGAGGAGGCAGAGCTGCGGGATATGTTCGAGCGCTTCGGTCGTGTTACCAGAGTATTCCTGGCCAAGGACCGAGAAACTGGTATGGCAAAGGGCTTTGCCTTCATCAGCTTTGCGGACCGTGGCGACGCCGTCAAAGCCGCAGCCAAGATGGATGGATTCGGTTTCAAGCATCTCATTCTCCGGGTGGAGTTTGCCAAAAAGGCCGCGTAGGCTGTTTCGTTATTGTCACGGGTTATTTAGGGACACGGTAATGCACTGGTTGGGGATTTGCACCTCATGATTCAACGACTGTCTGTATGTTGTTCCTGTGTTGATGGCAGATTGGTGATATTCTGCTTGGTTGCAAAGGTCATCTAAATGTGAATAAGGGCGCATAACCTTCTTGATCTATGTTTTTCACTGTGAATGGCGTGAAATACCGTTCAGAATCTCCGAAATTGGTAGCAAGATGGAGAGCATCTCGTGTCAAAAGCAGATTTCCGGTCTCTTTGCATCTAGACCGTTCGCAATTACCAGGGCGCCTGGATTTTTTGGGACAACCCGGAGATATCTGCATGGGAACACCTCATGGACGATTGTTCTCCGCGTCATAACCATGGCCATTTCATACTAAGAATCCGCAATGTCGGAGGATAAGAGAAGGAACGGCGAGTGTGTTGTTTGTAGAGAAGATTTAAGGAAGATTGATTCTGTTTTTGTGTTGGGTTGATTCAGGTTAAGAACATTAAGTGAGCTCAGGCCGCATGAGTGTCCCGTCTGTGAATACAACAGAGAGTACAGTACACATGGCTAATAGGCGTAAGCCGAGTTAGAAGTGACGCAGGTACGAGGCAGTAGCCTGTAGTTGTTTGTTGTCCTTGTTGGTGATGTGGTTGGCGAAGGGAATTGCACCGTGTCCCCAGACTTGGATCGCTTTGTGGAATCACCCTTCAGCTTTGGGCCGCCAAGCAGCTCTTGAGACTCGAGTCGACTCGGCAAGCTCAACAAAAGATAAGGACCAGGTTGGATAGTTCCAGACCAGCTCCATGCAGGGAGCTTCTGGCCAAAAGGGAGAGCATCAACCCAGACCCCACCCAGGAGGAGCAGAAATTCTGGTTGAGAGCATGAAAGACACGAAGCGGGACGACTTACTTACCTCGTTGGGGGATAGCTGTCCGCCGCCCAGTCGGCGTTAATGACGAGGATATGGAGCGCTCTCCTCGCTGCCAGTTGGTGCGGGAGATTACTCGAAGCAGGTCCTAGACGAATGAGGCCTCTTTGTCGTAGAAATCTGGGCCAATCCCAACAAGGCGAGTTGAGGGCAATTACTGGAATATTCCGCGAGGAATTAATCACTCGTTCCAGACAAGGGCCTCCCTAACAAGTGCCTAAGTGTCCAAGTGTCATAAGTGACACCCTAGTGGCAGCCAGAACCAGGGTCGGACAGTAGGATGAGAGCGAGCAGAAGACGGCGGAGAGGACATAACGGACGTGAAGCTATTCGTTCGCAGCTGTCGATGGCTCATCTAAGTGATGAATGGCGTCTTCAATTCGCCTGGCACCCTGATTGGGGAGCTTCCAGCCACACCGACGGGAGCAAACTTCCATCACTACGAGGTAGAACTCTCTGTCAGTTGCTTGGGCAAAGTGCGAAGCATGTGATCGTGTCCACCCCACGCGAGGTCCTGAGGGCTGCGGAAGTTAGTGGAATGAATGCAGCCACACGAGAGGCTGACGGCGGGCCCCACTGGGCTCCGAGTGTGGAGTAGCTCTCGGGATACCTATCGGAAGACGGCCCTGGGGCAATGGCACCGTGACCGGCTGCAGAGCCGTTCTACAAGACTGCAACTCAGTGAAGTAGCGGGTAGACTCGGCGATGTTCGTTCCATTGCAGTAGTGGCGAGACATGCGCTGGCGGAGCTTGAGGCTGCGAGAGCATCCCTTGCTGCGATTGTTTGCAGAGGCAACTCCGAAGCATTGGGGCACACGACCAGCGACCAACCAGCAGAGAGGGAGATGGAATGCGAGCAAGTCGGGATTGGTTTTGGCCCCCCTCGTTTCGGGGCACCGCTGTAACGCTGTCATGGTAGCGGACGTTGCTAGTGGGCTCGGTCGCCGGCTACCGCAGTGCTGCCCCACGGTTTTGGGTAAGGCTGGGGCGCCCCCGTGGCACGGTGGGCTCCAGTGGACTGTAGTGGGATTCGAGGCCGTGGGCCCTACCAACAGGCGAATAGTGGCCCGTATTTCAGTGGATGGGTCGGGTGAGGGGCCCGTGCCTGAGGTCGGAGGGGTTGAAGGTGTGACCTTCCCTGAGTTTACTGCAGGCACATGCGAAGAGTGGTCGTCTCCCCGCTCCTCGTGGACGCTGCCTCAGACACACGGGCACCGACTCAGACTCAGACACAGCAAACGGACACAGCATTGGCTTTCACTTCGTCTCATCATTTTATGCCACTATTCACATCACGACAATACTGTCCGTCACTGCACACTAGCCGGTAAAAGCCCGCCGTAGACGAGAGCACCAGCGGCTGTGACAACCGAATCTGGCGTTATTCAGCCGAACCATCAAAACCGGGCCAATTAATTCGAGGCCCAGCGCGGTTCCCTGGTTAAATCGCCCACCCGGGATCAATCCCTGGCACCTCGCAACTGGCTCCTCCTCACACCTCGCTCCCAAACGTTGGCTGGCATCTGCGCTCTCTCTTTGTCCAACTGACTCTGCAGGCCTGCGGGGCCCTGACGTCGGTTTAGCAGCGCACAAAGCATCCCCAACAATTGCCAGTCTGCCCGTGACTTCCGTCGAGCTCTTCCGTCTTCTCTCGTACCGAGTACCTGCCACCCGCTTGACCTTACTTAAAACATCGAGCACATGGATGCCCTCTTCTGAGACTCTCAATTCGTCAACCCCCCTCTTCCCACCTCTCTTTTCCCTCTCATTGCCTTTCAATCCCCTTTTGTCTGCTGAGCATTGCCGGCGGCCTCCATCATGAGCACTTCCGCCGATCTGCCCTCTGGTGGCCCTGGCGTTCGGTTTCGGCAGCCTGGGGTCGACTCCTCCAACGACAAGGACGGCTCTGGCGCCTCAGAACATGGCCCCAATCAAGAGTCGCCTGACGCTGGCGTCCCGAAGGAGAAAGTCCAGAAGACGTACGGACGCACCCCAGACGGCACAGGTTTGTTTGTCCCAGCAAAGGTGCCACCCCCAGAGGTCTCTTTGGCTGACTTTCACATGTCAAATCAGTCTTCATTGTACCCACAACGCACGACATGGTCTCTCAGCTTCTCGACCCACGACAACCTAAGAATCTCTCAGACGCCTTGGTCCTTGCTATTCTGGCTCTGCACATCTTGGCTGCGATTCTGCTTCCTACAGCCTGGAAGCGTCCCGTATTTGCCCTCATCTTCCTGTTCTGGCGCGCTTCCTACAACATCGGCATTGGCGTGCTTCTCCACATCCAGTCCCGGCATCATCGCCTGATCACCTGGGCGCAGCGCTGGAAGCTTTTTAAGAACCCGTCGACTGGCGAGAACCCGCGACCATGGCTGTACAGCTTCCTCAAGGGGGAGCTCGAGGCCAAGATCCCCGAGGATTACGAGTTCGAAAAGGCCCCCATTGAGTACAATACGTGGTTGGTCTTCCGAAGGGTTGTTGACTTGATCTTGATGTGTGATTTCGTGTCCTATTGCCTCTTCGCGATTGTATGTGGTCACACTCCCGAGGGAGAGAACCCCTTGCTTGGCATCGCCCGATGGGCCATCGGCATTGCTCTGATCGGCTTCAACCTCTGGGTTAAGCTCGACGCTCACCGAGTCGTCAAGGACTTCGCCTGGTACTGGGGAGACTTCTTCTACCTCATCGACCAAGACTTGACCTTTGACGGCGTCTTCGAAATGGCTCCCCATCCGATGTATTCCATTGGCTATGCCGGCTACTACGGTATCTCCATGATGGCTGCCAGCTATGAAGTACTCTTCATCTCGGTCGTCGCTCACCTGGCCCAGTTCGCTTTCCTTGTGATTGTCGAGAATCCTCACATTGAGAAGATCTACAACCCTCCCTCTCCCCGAAAGAGGACCGCCTCCGACAGCCAAAGTGACCGTGCTGTGCTTGCCGAAGGATCTTTCGACCAGCAGACCCTCACTCCGTCCCTCAAGGACTCTCCGGCCCCGGTCCATAACCTCGTCGGAATAAGCAACATCGACTTATTCCGCGTTCCGGACTTTACCGTTATTGCCTTGCCCCTGTACGTAGCCGCCCTCACGTTCGTGGCCCCCTCGACTCCTTTGTGGCAAGCCATCTTCGTGACCCATGCCTTGGTTTGGCGTGCCTGGTATCAACTGGGTCTCGGCTATATTCTTGACCAGCAGTCGAAGAACAAAATGTGGACCCGTCACTTCCTCAAGTATGGTGAGAGTGCAGGTGAAGCCTGGCGTCAGTGGAAGGGAATGTATCACATCACCGTGGTCATGACCAATGCTTCGTTGATTGCCGCGTGTTGGAAAATGTATTCCCCTCCGTCAGACTGGGCTTATGAGCTGGTCCTGCTTAAGCACGTTCTCGGCGCCGGCTTGGTGGCTCTGCAGTTGTGGACCGCGGTCAGCATCTACGATTCCCTTGGCGAATTCGGCTGGTTCTGCGGTGACTTCTTCTTCGACCATCAAGCCAAGCTGACGTACAAGTCCATCTATCGATTTCTCAACAACCCCGAGAGAGTGTTCGGCACTGCAGGCGTGTGGGGCGCGGCGCTCATTACTTGGAGTCGATCCATCTTTTTGATGGCCCTCGTGACACAGATCTTCACTGTCGGTTTCATTTCCTACGTTGAGCGGCCACACATGCAAAAGATCTATGGCCGAGGCCTTCGTGGTGAGGCTGGTCTCACCAAGTTCATCAAGCGCTCGCTGCCTCCCCCTGTCAAGGTGTGGCAAGAAAGCATGGACAAGGTCCTGGATGAAACCTCCCACTTTGTCGAAGATTTTATTGAAATGGCTCGGCCCAAGTTTGCTACTGGTGTGAAGACAATTGTCCGCGATACTTCGGCTCTGTTCAACGTGGCTCCCGCGAGACTCACCATCACCAGGATCGCCCCCGATTTGGAAGGACGCGATCCGAAGCAGTACTCCTTGACTGTCCAGGGTAAGCCATCAATGTATTCGCCTGACGATGAGAGGGCCACCGGAAAGGAGAGTTTCCCTGGCAGGTTCCCCAAGCCGGTCAAGACTATGACGTTTGAGTATGGTGCACCCCTTAGAGTCAAGTGGAGGGCCCCTGCCAACCACAGCAAGAAGGACTGGATCGGTTTGTACATGGTCACGGACAATCGCTCTCGGGAGTCAACCGAAGTTCCTTCGCTTGGACGTTGGTCACCAACAAACCCTGGACTGTACGACGCGTTGACGGCTGATACAAGTATCTCCGTTCAGGAGCATCATGTGGCCGAATCGGAATCATCTGGAGTGGATCTAGTTGAAGGTGAGGTTATCTTTGAAGGAGATAAGCTGTGGTGGACTCAAGGCATGTTCGAATTCCGATACCACCACGACGGAAACCATTCGACCATGACGATCTCGGAACCCTTTGCGATCCATATTGGAAAATTCGATGAAGAGGATGTGGATGTTGATGCGAAGGGCATGTATGAGCAGGCCGTCGAGGCTGCCCTTCT
This sequence comes from Neonectria faginata, assembly GCA_030864175.1. Taxonomy (NCBI): domain Eukaryota; kingdom Fungi; phylum Ascomycota; class Sordariomycetes; order Hypocreales; family Nectriaceae; genus Neonectria; species Neonectria faginata. The sequence goes on along the minus strand of JAULBG010000001.1, from coordinate 3,508,813 downwards.
CCCTGTTGTCCAGAACTGTCTCGATCGTGACCCCGACATTGCGCCTAACAAGGCGGACGAACCTTTTGGTGGTCATGTTGAGCGTGACAGTAAGTACGCCAAGAGAATTGTCTACGCTATTCGGGAAATGTTTGGTATCGAATTCGCGCCGCCTGTTGTTACCGCAGATGGAAATGTGAGGAAGCTGGCTTGGCGAGTCTGCAACGCAAAGGAGGTTTTGGTAAGTGACTAACTCTTGACCCGACTTCATCCGTATGCTAACTGGTCTCCTCTCTGTAGGCTCCTTACAGTATGTCCCGATCAAGAGGAACTACTACACCTGCGCTTCAGGACTTTCCTGCGGAGAAGGTGTGACCTCCTTTTGCAACGAGTCGATTTCAAAATTAGGGAGGAGTTTGAATTGAACCGCATTGGAGTAAGCAAGTTTGGTGAATATTGCGTGGAAGATTTCAGCCGCTGCGGGTTCCGATTATTACGGCCCTTGGCTGGCGGTCTCTAGCACATGTTGAAAAGCGTTGATACCCAGGAAAAGGAGATGGGGAGAGGTTATCTAGGACCTCTGGGGTTTAACATGCATGGCGGGCTGCTCGGAGACCTGGACGACGGTTCTAGACATGATCGGAGTGCTCTTCGATTCTGTTTAGTTCTGAGCCGTTGGACCTCCTGGCTGTATTAGGTACTCTGAAGGACAAAATAAAAACACTAGCATGGATAAAAAGCCACAAATTTATTGTTATTATCTCGTGCATGATGCCTCTTAGTCGATCCAATCGTGTTGTATCTTGTCATCTGAGGAATATTTGGTCTCACACGGTTTACAAGTGCGAGAATCTGGGGTCGAGGTCGCTTCTCACAATGGCATTATCATGGAGGGAAGCCGACTAAGGATCGAGGTTAACGAGCTAGTCTATAGCGTGAGTATGGACAATTAACTACTACTAAAAGCGCCGCTTCCTGATCCAGGTACGCAGGCGTCATTGAACAACTTGGGCGCAAATTGGAGCAAGGTTGGTTGATGGTACGAATGAAGGGAACTTCAAGGTTCACGCATCTACTCTAGCCTACTGGCTACTGAAAGTTTGGCAAGTGGACTATGAATAACTACTACTTATTGACCCCAGGAGCCAAGACGGAAGGATTCATTAGTAGCCCTCATCTGTCCGTCGTCTATCATGTATGTACCGGCTATCCATCGGCCATTGTCAACACCAGCAGGGATCAAACCGCCATGGCATCAGCCACAGAATCTCAATTCCTACACGGCTGCATGGCGAGTAAGCAGCCCCGCGAAGCCCCCCGCGCAGCGCTGTAATTGCTGGGCGCCTCTGACGAGGTTGCGGACGGACTAGACGGACGCAGGCTGACGATCCAAGGACCAAGCGCTTCTCTCGCCGTTTCATCCCTGCTGGTGCTGATGGCGGTCCACTGAGCTGAAGCATGAGACACAAGGTTTCCTCCGTTCTTCTTCTCCGTCCGTTTTGTATCCTCCCGTCTTCATCCCTTTCCCTTCTTCCATCGCCGTTCACCCTCCTTTGCTTGGATTCGTCCTCCGCTCCACTTTCTCCGCATTCTCTATTCCTTCTTACCTTTGGGTTCCCCCTAACGTCCCGCCCGGTCAAAATCGTTCATTTGTTTCGTCGCCGGTCGAGTTTGCGGGGCCGCCCGTTTCGCTTGCCTATTCGGGCAATGTAGCTGTAGCTTCGACTGCTAGCGCCCGACCCTTCCATCTCGAGGTCATCGTCTTTACCGACGAAGTGCGACCACAACGATGGGATCTCTTCCTCATCCGGCCGTTGTGCCCAGTTCGCCCTCCAAGCAAAACGCTGCCAGGGCCCTCATACCCGTGCTGCTTCTGTCCCTTCCGATCGTCGCGCTTCTCTTCCACTGCGCCTATCACAGCTACGAGTGTGGCCACCACTCTGTCGACCGCTTCCACGGCCTGGAGCCTGCGGTGCCCTTCCCACCCATCGATGGCCTCGCAGCGCACGCCTTCCTCTATGTTGCCTCGTACGGCGGGTCCGTTACGACGTTGAAGCTCTCGCGTGGGACTAATACCGCTGCGGCGTCCTGGGGCCTGGCGCCCGTTGCCTATACGGAAGGCTGTGCGGGAAGTCCTTCATGGCTCACGCTCGACGCCACTAATTCTGTATTGTACTGTACCGATGAGGGACTGACGACCGGGAGTGAGGGATCGCTGTCGTCGTTCAGTACAATTGAGGATGGGAGCCTGGTACGGCTCACCAACGTGCGGACTGTCTTTGGGCCTGTGAGTGCAGCCGTGTACGGCAAACACGGGAACGGACTAGCAGTCGCTCATTAGTATGTCTGGCGTCTCCCTGAATATCCCCATTCAACTCATCTGAGCCTTCAGTATTCACCATACTAACAAATCTCCCTTCCAGCGGCGGCTCGGCCCTCTCCACCTGGGACGTCGAGGACCCGTCCACCATCACAGCGGTCCAAACCCGGCTCTTCAAGATGGCTCAGCCAGGACCCAACTCGTCTCGTCAAGAAGCGCCGCATCCTCACGCCGCCGTCGTGGACCCTACCGACCAGTTTATTCTCGTGCCGGATCTCGGCGCCGATCTTGTCCGCATCTACGCCGTCCGCGACGGCGAACTGCGCCTCACGGAGCGGGAGCCCCTCTTCGTAGCTCCCGGGAGTGGACCCAGGCATTTGGCTTTCGTCGACAAGGGTGGCAAGACTTTCATGTACCTGGTGACGGAGCTTGGTAACACCGTCGTCGGGTACGAGGTGTCCTACGACGCTGAGTCCATCGCCTTTGAACAGGTCTGGACCAGCGGTATACATGGGAAAGGGAAGGATGTTCCGGCAGGTGGTGCGGCCTCTGAGATTATCGTCTCTGTAAGAACCATTTATTCCTCTTCAACGAGTGAGGAGGCGGTCACTAACACGAACTAGCCCGACTCAAACTTTCTCATTCTCTCATCACGCAATGAGAGTAACCTTGAACTCTCCAACGTGGGCCCCGGCGACATCACCTCCGACCCACTCATCAACTTTGCCATCGATCCTAAAACGGGTCATCTCAACCTGCTTCAGGAAGTTGCATGCGGCGGACGAGGCCCGCGCCAGTTCTCCATGAATAAAGCCGGCACGCTAGTCGCGGTGGCACTTCAGGACGACGGCCGAGTAGTGGTCATGGAGAGGAATGTTGAGACGGGCGAGTTAGGAGGGTTGGTGGCGCACGCTGAGATTGATGGGGAGGTTACGGCGGTGATCTTCAATGAATAGATGCCCTTTTTGGAAGGCAATGTACTTGTATAGTCTAATCTGTATATGATAGGCATATGGGACGATGCTCCTAGACCGACTGAGGTCGGAATTACTATCAAGAATAAATGCTAGCCGAGGCCGAGGCAAAACTCATTCTCCTTCTCCCTATCCTAACTAATACCTAGACACGGCATATCGAACCGGGGTATAGCACATTTAACGAACAAAAAGGGTTCGGAGAACTTAACCTAGAGCCAACAAAGCACACGCATCTAGGGTGCATGGGATGAACCGGATCTGGTCTATTCGCTGCCCGGGCCCGGGATCCCGGGTCCCACAGGGTATGGGAGCTTTCTTTCGATGCAGGGGAAAAGTCATACTCTGCAGTGCTCGGCCTGCAGGACCCGAGGTAACGTATATCTAGCAGGATATAGGCAAAAGTTTGGTTCTGTATGCATGCCTCGATGGAAGTGTGATGTACCCACAGCGAATTGGGATTGTCAACTTTTAACACCTAGTTGGCAGAAGAAGACCATGAATCTCAGAGATGGCATGATTCTAGGACCTAGTGAAGTTAATGTTGTGATTTAGTTTGTTTATGTAGTATGGCGTTCTTGCTAGAAGGATTGGTGGTCGTGTCACTACAAAAATGTGATGGATGCTGACGTTGAGTTACATAGCCCCCAATGAACCATTCCTCAGCCTGCAAGACACCTACATAGTCTAAACTACGAAGCAGATCGGTCCGATCAATAGTTGGTCTCATATTACTCACTAGATGCTTCATCGCATTAATGGTCTACGTCATGGCATCCGTTTCAGAGCTTTTCAAACATTTTTCAGTCTTTCAAACGTGATATACCCCCCTATGCCAGGCTGTCACCAGCTATGAACATGGTAGCAGACCACCCACCACAACTGCCATCGTCCCAGACCGTAGATTACCGCGCTGGCCCGGTTGCGTCGGTACCCAGGTTTTGCCAGGCCCTTGCAGGGGAAGAATTATAATGAGCCGGGGACGACGGTGTGGCACACCCATGGTTCCCCGCAGCTCGGCAAGCCTTTCTCACTGGACCCAAGCCTGTCGATGTTGTCCAGCCAGATTGGCTGTGTGCCGGAAGGTGGATTTGGAAAAATAATGAAGCTGACACGCTCCCGGCGCGCTGTTCTCCTATTCGGGCCGTTGACATGCTACTTCTGCGGTGGCTGGTACGCACGAGGTGCAGTCTGCTGAGGTCTGGATACAGTACATCCCGGAAGCCGGGGAGAGGAGACGGGTGATGATGGATGCAAGCTGGACCCAGTGCAGCAGCTGTCATGTAGCTCATGCTCGACGCTCAGTGAACGGATCAGGCATCTGCAGAGGCCGAAACGAGGATCGACAGAGAAGCGCAACTTGCAACGTTAATAAACGGCTCCGGCGATCCTCGCTGAAAGCACGTCCTCGGAAGGGCAAGGATACAATAAGCAGCTGAAATCAGAAGGCATCAGCACTGGCATATTGACAGCGGGGATTGAAAGGGCCTGGCCCCATGATATGATTAGAGAAAGCGCCAGGGCTCGGGTTCCATGGATCCGCCCGATCCATCATCCGCATGCGGTGCCTGGTTTAGAGGCAAAAGAGGCTCCTCTTGGACTTGGCGGCCATGTGCCAGGGAGGTCTCGTCAAGGAGAAGGGAAGGCGAACAGGGCTTCAACGGGCGTTAAAGTGACATGTGGTGGGTGGGTTCGAGGGGGACGGAACGGATGTGATGACAGTGAGCGTTTATAGTCTCACAGCCATCATTCCGAACCCGGTGAAGAGTCCAAAGGTAGAATTTGACAAGAGATTCGAGTTTTATAAAGAGTAAAACTATGCTGTTTGTTTCCAAAAGACACAGTAAAACGGTATTTAGTTGACGCTGCACGCCACCATTTACATGTTCAACATCAATCCACATGGCAGGATTAACACTGGGTTCACCGTTGACTCCACTGGACCTTGCGACTAATAAAGTTCCATTAGGCCTGGGGAAGAAGCAATTAATTAGTGTCTAGCGAGTAAATTCAGAAAGGAGTGGAGGAGCCCGCCTGGAGGGGCGAAATGCGCCTGGAAAAATACAGTGCCAAACTGCCGAGAGCCCACAGTACGATCTAGACGTTCCTCTCGGGTTCGTTCCACAGCAACACAGAGGGCTCCGGATTTACATAATAGCAGACATTCCCTGTCAACGACCAAACTCTTCGAACCCACAAGGCCACGATGCTAAATCTCACACAGCAGAATAGCCCTGACGGGGGCAACGATGGGCCTTGCTTGTCTCGCTCGAAGATCGGACGGAGAGACCATCCTCCACAAATGAAGGCCCAAGGTATGTGAGGGGTCGGCCAATCCCATGCGCTGCGTCACCCTCCTCCGTGGCAGACTCACGACCGTCTTGGCCTTCCCTTGCTTCGGCCGAGTGTCTTGGTGGGAAACTAGTGCGCCGGTGCTCCGAACGGGTTTCGAACGAAATGTCTGAACCGTGGGAGGACCCGGAGGGTGGGCGAGAGCGAGTTCCCGTTCCCTGCAGAGCATCGCGGCAGGTTGGCTGTGGCTTCCGGGGAAGAGCCTAAGAAACCCCAGCCCTTTCTCCACGATAGCTGGCGCGCTATAGTCGACGGAGTGCGGTACGGCGCAGACGAGGCTGCGAGCTGCGAGCTGCTCCCAACACCCTCCCTTGCGAGAGGACTCGTCACCGGGACTCGGGGCCGTTTTGGACAGCTCTGTCGCCGTCTGTGGCGGCTCGACGACACCACCACCACCACCTCCTCCTCCAACAACGGGCTCGGTTGTCATGCCATGTCCCCATGTCTCCATGTCCCCTCCCTCCGGGCTCTTGGGTCTGGGGCTTGGCACCTGCTTTGCTCGTCTAATCGGGGTGCATCACAGCTAGGTCCAATCTGGACGCCCCGTCCAGTATTTCCTAGCAGAGCAAGCCGCTCGAGGCAAGGTCCATCATCCATCGGCCGTCAAGCCTCAAGCTCATCCATGATCCTTCTTCCGGGTCCCCACCTCCCGCGTCCACCGCCGGGCCAAGCTCAGGGTCTGGGGGTTGCCGACGAGTCGCTCAGGGAAGCCATAAGATGGAGTGAAGCAGGGTGCCAGTGAGCCCTCTATGCCATGCCATGCCAGGCGCCCTCTGGATCCTTGTCCCTGCTGCTCCCCCATATTCGTACATAACCATAGCTCCTCCATTGTGCCCGTGAGAGGGGGACCCTTTCCCCAACTTCTAATCCGTGTGTGGTGACGAACCGTTGAAGTGAAGCATCAGCCTGCGCAATCCAGGCCCGTTTTGCTAACCCGCCTTTCCTCGCTCATCGACCAGAGCAGCCTCAGTCGCCTGCCATCGTCACTCCCGGTTCGCATTACTCACCACGTCAGATTCGGGTCCACGCTGTGATTCTCATCGCCCCAAGCTTCTGCCCCGCTGCCTCGTGCTCGACATGTCGCCACGCTGACATTCCTCTCTTTTGGATTGTATACTCGCCCGCCGACGGCTTCCTAGCGAAGGAATCCTCCTCTGTCCAGCTGAAGCATTACTCTGTCTACCCGAACAAACGGCGAATTGTCTCTTGCAGAGCGAGCTTCGATCACAACCTCACGCCATGTCCCCGTCCTCTACGGACGACTCGCCTCTCTCCGCCTCTGGAACATCTACCAGGCATTACCCGCTTCCCACCCGTGACACATTCAACATCGACATCCCATCTACCTCGCTAGCAGCCATGTCGAACGAGACAGCTACCAGCACCAAGTCTCCCATCAACCTCCGGACACAACGGACCTCCAGCTTTAGCAGAGACGGCATGCTCAGCGCTGCCCCAAAGTCTCGGCATCTGTCGCAGTCTTCTGACAACAGACCGGACAGCATGACCAATGGGACGCAAAGGGTTTCGAGCGAGGAGAGCTCGAATCCACTAAAGAGAAGGAGCACAGATGCGGGGGTCGACTATCCTCGCCGCAGAGCCACCATCGCTGTATGTCACAGGAGGTTGGCTAGCTTTTGGTTCGTCATCAGCTAATCGTTGTCGTAGTGCGAGGTTTGTCGTTCGAGAAAGTCGCGCTGTGATGGAACAAAACCTAAGTGCAAACTGTGCACTGAACTGGGTGCTGAATGCATCTATCGCGAGCCTGGCATCAAGCTGGATGCTGGCGACAAGCTGATTCTCGAGCGCCTCAGCCACATCGAAAGCTTGCTACAGATGAGTATGGTCAACGGCCAAGCAAACAGTCTCAACATAACTCAAGCTTCTCCATCGATGAGCAATGGCACCGGGCTCAGCGGCGAGAATGTTCTTATGGGCACCAACCCTAGCAACTTCGTTCCCATCCCAAATGGTGGTTTTGGCACATGGTCTGCCCAGCCAACCGGCACGAACATCTCTACGATGCCCAAGGTCCACACCAACGCTGCGATGCACTTACTGCAGTGGCCACTCATCAGAGACCTTGTTTCGAGACCGTATGATCCGCAAATCCTCTTGCAGCTCGAGATGGCCCGGGAGCCTCTCCATTCGTTGACAAAGACTCCTTGCGTGGACTTATCCAACACCCAGGCCTACATCGAGGCCTATTTCGAGAGGGTCAATGTCTGGTACGCTTGCGTCAACCCGTATACATGGCGAAGTCAGTATCGGACTGCGCTCTCAAACGGGTTTCGAGAAGGTCCCGAGAGCTGTATCGTGCTGCTTGTTTTGGCGTTGGGCCAAGCGAGTCTGCATGGGAGCATCTCCAGGATCGTTCCACAGGAAGATCCGCCCGGTCTCCAATACTTCACGGCTGCATGGTCACTTCTCCCTGGAATGATGACGGCAAACAGCGTGGTGGCAGCCCAGTGCCATCTCCTCGCCGCAGCGTACCACTTTTACCTCGTACGACCCATGGAGGCGTGGAACCTTCTCTGCACCACCAGCACTAAACTCCAACTCCTCCTCATGACTCCGAGCCGAATTCCCAGCCATCAACGAGAACTCGTCGAGCGCATTTACTGGAACGCCTTGCTCTTTGAAAGCGATTTGCTTGCCGAACTGGACCTGCCACACTCTGGAGTGGTCCAGTTCGAGGAGAATGTTGGTCTGCCGGGGGGTTTTGAAGGGGAGGAGTCTGAGCAAGTTGGCCGAGACGAGCTTTGGTACTTCCTTGCGGAGATCGCACTGCGTCGGCTGCTGAACAGAGTCAGCCAGCTCATATACTCCAAGGACTCCATGGCTTCAACTACAAGTTTGGAACCGGTCGTTGCGGAGCTTGACTACCAACTAACGCAGTGGTACGAGAGTTTGCCACTGCCGCTTCAGTTCCCGTTTACACGGACTGTCATTCAAGATCCCATCCAAACAGTGCTTCGACTCCGATTCTTTGCCTGCCGGACCATCATATACCGACCCTACATTCTGGCGGTTTTGGACAATGAGCAGGCAGTTCTGGATCCCGCGGTGAGAGACTGTTGCCAAAAATGCCTTGAAGCCTCGATACGGCAGTTGGAGCACATCGTTGAGCAGTAAGTACCTCGCTTAATTTGGATGACCTCGTTGAGTTTGAAAGCTGACTTCTCTATAGCCATGCGGGTCATATGCCATACATTTGGCAAGGTGCTCTCTCGGTTGTGTCCCAAACCCTGCTCATCATGGGCGCGACCATGTCACCCTCGTTGCTCGCCATCATGCTTACATTGGTGCCTCACCGCGAGGCGCTAGACCAGATTATCAACGAAGTGGTGCTGGAAATCGAACGATATGCCACATTAGCACCAAGTTTGAACCTCGCCGCCGAGATCATTAAGGAAGCGGAAGTACGGAGGCGGGCGTTTCTCGGCACTTGATAACTTAATGGAACAACCCTTGATCTGGCCAAGATCGAAACTAACGACTCCTGAGCGTATCGGAGTAGAACCTCCCGGTCACACATGGAATCTGTTCCCTCCGGGCCTTCATCGGCGGATAGGTCTTCGCAACCTCGATTAGCTCATCATGGGCACATTCTCATCACCGGTGCCTATGTGGAAACATGGAACTGCGTGGCGCAGGATGATATATGCAACAAACTATTGAAGGCAAAGGCTGGTTCAATCTCACATTTTCTACATCAGGCCGAGAGTTCCCCGCGAAACGCCCCAAAGCTGGAGAAGATTGCCAGGGGGTCATCCGGGGTACAGAGGCACCCAGGTTTACACCACCATTGTGATGAAGCAGTCGGGATGGGCTTCGCTGATTGGCCGGTTAAGTGCAGTGTCGCGGTACTTCGGACCGATGAGCCGCTATCCACCACACAACCCCAACCATGATCCGACTTTAAGCCCTTCCTAGTCACCAGTGGACTCTCAGGGGAAGACGGGATATTTTCCAATTTGACGTTTCATTTCCCAAATGCGGGCCTGAAAGGAAATCCTTGAAGAGGGAGCCGAAGGAAATGATTTTCGTCAATAACGTCATGAGTTTTCGTGGGCACGGCAATACCTAGGATTTGTTTGACGATCGTCAAGGCCAATTAGGTGGAGGCGGCGCATTAGAGTGATACAAATCTCTGTACTTTAATTCTACGGACATGACCTTGAAAGGCGCGGGAGAAGCCGGGGTATGAGTATGAGTGTCTTGCTGGTGTACGAGTTAAGAAGGCATCAAAACAGAGCAAGCGCGTAGACTCTATCAAGGTTGAATAGCCAATGGGAATCAAGAGAGGCATTCCATCGCTGGTCGGTGAATACACAAGGAGGTTTCAAGGACTCGGCCAGAGTAACGCAACTAAAGTCGGTACTACACATGATGAGAAGATAGCTCATGCTGTGAGACGGTTTCATAGCACTGCGTTGCTACGGCGTCATTCTCATTGCTGTGTGCCACGACGACGACAACATTGGAACTATTTTAGAAGGGGTCACGACGAAACCTGATTCAGGGGCGTACGGAAGTGTAGCCGTGCTGTGCATGCCAGCCCTGTTATCACCATCTTACACACATTGCATTGGGGTCCGGAGAATTGGAGGGCGCGGACGAAAAAAAAAAGCGGAAACAGTCGGAGGCAGACCGAAGCACCCGAATGTGGGCGGCGGCGGCGGCGGCGGCGGCGGCGGCGGCGGCGGGATCAGCGAAAGGCGGCCGGCAGTTGGACTTCGGAGCCGGACCGGGCCGAGGAGACAGGCGCGGAGAAAGGGGGGTTGGGTCCACCAAGGATAAGCCCCGGCAAGCCCCGGGTCGGCCGATGGGGGGCTTTGGCCCCCCACTCCGGAGAGGGTTTTTTGGGGGGGCCTTAACTCAATTGCTCTTCCTTCCAGCGGCGGAGAGGAGGTTGGTTGGCTGTGGGTTGGTTACCTGAAGGAAGACGACGGGCTGTGGCTGTGGAGATTCTGGTCTCAGGGCCGTCCAGTCATCTGTTGACGGCAGGCGAGCACAGACGCAGGACAGGACGCAGACAGCACACCGATGACGCCCAGGCACGCACACACATCCAGTCAGGGATAGGGAGGGGGGATGACTTTTAGGGCCTTGGCGGGCAGCCTCTTCAGGGCGGGCTGGGGAGACATCAGAGGCAACGCGGGCTGTGCTTAGGGTGCCACCAGAATTAACTCAGTGTGCGCCAAGGGCCGTACCGCAGCAGCCGTACCGTACCGTACCGTACCGCTCCGCAGCGGCACCCGGGCGGGCCTTGCACAAACACGGGGGAAGGGCACGGAAGGGGAAGACAAGTACGTACCTCCCTACGAATACGTACAACTCGAAGCATTCATGATACAAGGACACGGGGCCACGGCACAAGCACAACAGATCACAGCACGCAACAGCACAGCCCAGACACGCTCACTTTCCAGTGAAGTGAAGCAAGTGAGCACCGGACGCACGCAGCAGGAATCAAAGCGCAGGCGCCCCAAGTCCAAGCCCAGCCAGCCCCCATGGAACGTCCAGACGGTTCAGCTGACTCACTCCTCGTCAAATCAACCCTGTGGATGGAACCTCACTTGCACACGGGCTTGCACCACCTAAAACTTATCCACTTGCGCTCGTCCACTCGTTTCTCATCCCACTTCTGTCCAACCCCCCCATTCATGATCCATCCTGATCCATCCATGATCCATCCTGATTCATCCATGATCCATCCCTCTCCTCAGGCCAGTCAGTCGCTTCAGGCCAGTCGTCAGGCTGGAGTCCGTTTCTCCATTCCATTCTGCCCACTCATCCATCCATCCATCCATCCATCCATCCATCCAATCCATCCAATCCATTCCAACCCGTCATCGGACACCACTGCGCTCTCCATCACAATTCACAATTCACCACTCATCTCCCTCCGCCACGTGACGGGCCACCATCACACACCGACAAAGCAACGCTGCTGAGCCCTTTCGCAATCCAATCCTTTGGGGGCCTTGTTGAAGCCTTGAATGCCCACCTCCTCCACCAACCAACCATCGTGCGCCCGCCCGCCGTTTTCCCCTCCTCGTCACAGCTTTGTCCATCCAGCTCGCCTCGTACGATCCAGCCCCGTATCTGGATGGATATCGTGTCTCGCAACCTCTGACGCTTCCAAGACATCACCAGTCCACGCGGGGGAGGGGCACATTGATTCGCCTGTACCCGATGGGGTGACCTGGGTATATACCTAACCCAACCCAAGCTTCCTTCTTGCTCCTCTGTCTTGTGTTCCCGCTTTCTGCGTCTCTGCGTTCCCCGGAAGCTCGCTGCTGCTGCTTTCTCCTCTCTTCCGACACACCATTACGAATACATCCCGACTTACTGCCTACTACCTACCTACAACCCGACACCACACACACACGCACTCACGCACACACCGCACGCACAACTGCAACGCAATCCGATATTACGAAGTGCTCCCTGCCCGCCGCTGCCACTGCTGCTGGCTGCTGGCTGCTGGCTGCTGGCTGCTGGCTGCTGGCTACCCCTCTACTGGCTGCAGTGCACTGCTGCTATAAAAACGCTACCCGTCCTTCCTGGCGGCCCAACTTGCAAGGCGTGCACTTTTTTCCTTCTTACCCGACGTAACGCTGCGGCTGCAATGCATGATCGGCCTCCCGACTCCAATCAGCTTCCGGGGGTGCAATCGCTCACGCAGCGTGGACTTTGCTGAGTGGCCACCCGCCCTCATCACCGTTGCAGTTACCCGTCTTTTTTAGTTCGCACAGAAACCAGTCAAGCCTCGCACGCTTCACCCTCCGCCGTGGCCGCGTCGAGGCCCAACACCCGTTCTTGGGGCGATCCAAAAATGAGGCTGGGATTCCGTCGAGACGTCGACGAGAGAGACGACAACATGCTTCGGCGCAGACAACCTCGTCCGGACCCCCGCGATTGGTACGCCCCGGATGACGACGAGCCCTATTCGCTACCCCATCCACCGCACATCCATGGGGTACAAAGGCCCGACCATGGGACGCCCAGGGGCCATCCGAGGAACCTGAGGGCTCAGAGGAGCGCAAGGAGCCTGGACGTATTCCAGCACACGATGCCGCCGCCACGCATGACCCGAGCAGAGACAGATGCTTACAGGAGGCCCAGGGAGATCCTGGTCTACGAGGAGGACGAGGAAGAGGAGGACGAGGATGAGGAAGAAAGCGATGATCCCGTCGGCACTTGGGAGCCAAGGACCAGGGCCAGGACCAGAACCAGGGAACCAAGCCCCAACTATGAGCGCGTGCGCGTGGGCCGGCCGCACCAGGAACCCCGAGGACCTCCAGACCGTCGCGCACCTCCTCGAGCACGCCGAGAACTTCGACAACCTTCCTCTCCCTCGACCCCGCCAACGGAAAGTGATAGTGAAAGTGACAGTGACAGTGAAGAAGAAAGTGAAACTGAAGAAGATGACGACGACGATGATGATGGCGACGACGAAATAGAGGTCGTGGAGGAAGCCGAAGAGGATGTCGTTAAATATCGTCCTCGCCGGGAACGGCCACGGCACTCGAGCCGCGAAGATTACCTTGGCTCTTCGGGAGACAGGAGACGACAGAGGAGTAGGAGGAGACCTTCTCAGTCCGATGAGGAGTATGGCGTCCACTACCGCCATGCCTCCTCGGAGACTGGTTCCCCGGTGCGACGAAGACATCAGCTCAGACGTCAAGCCAGTGATTCTCCCAATCACCATCGCCGACCAAGGGTAATGAGCATAATTGAGAGCTCGCGGCCTCCCGTCTCGTCCAGAAGGTTGGTCTTGGATGCGTTCGTTCCCTCTGCTCCCCAATTCTGACTGGAAGATCAGAACAACGAAAGTGTATGAAACGCGAGAAGTCCGCCGAGAGGGCCGTCCTCGCCAGCCAACGACGGTACATGCCGCTCGTCAATCTAGATCAAACTCCCGGCGTCCGCCTAGTCTCTTGGGAAGCATCTTCGGCTCGTCGTCCCGCCCATCTTCCCTAGAGAGGCCTGCCAAACTGTGAGCGCTCCAGACTCGTCGCTGAACTTGCAAACCCTGACTTGTATCCCAGCCGTGACTGTATCGCATGTCTAGGCGAGGTTCCCTCGTCCAAATGTCCTAAGTTGAAATGCGGCCACCGCATGTGCCACACCTGCCTCAAGCGGAATTTCAAGATATCCATAAATGATCCCCAGCAAATGCCGCCCAGATGCTGCACTTCGGATCATATTCCCCTGCATCATGTAGACAAACTCTTTGATCGACAGTTCAAGAAGATGTGGAACCTCAAGTTCGCCGAGTATTCAACGCGGAACCGCGTGTACTGTCCGGCCAGGCGATGCGGCGAATGGATCAAGCCAGCCAACATCTACCGTGACCGCGAGTCTGGACGGAAGATGGCTCGCTGTGGCAGTTGCAAGACAAAGGTCTGTGTGTCGTGCAATAGCAAGTGGCACTTCCCGCGAAAGTGCCCGCGGGACGACGACACTGCCAGATTCCTTGAACAGGCAAAGCAGGAAGGCTGGAAGAGGTGCTACAAATGCAGGGCTATGGTCGAGCTCAAGGAAGGGTGCAACCACATGACCTGGTAAGTGTTTGTCCCAGGCCACTTTTATGTGCAACATTACTAATTACAAACAGTCGCTGCGGTGCCGAGTTCTGCATGATATGCGGTGTTAAGTGGAAGAATTGCGACTGCCCGTGGTTCAGCTTCGAGAGCGCCGACTCAGATCATCTAGAGCAGATGAATGGGCCTATCCCCACGAGTCGTGGGGAACTGGGAGATGCATACCACCATGAGGAGCCACCCTCACCTGGAGACCAACGGCCCCCTAGACGTGGTTTATCAATTCGGCAGCGGCCTAAGAGCTATGAAGAAGAGGAGCTCATCCACCAGCTCCAGGATCAGCGTGATGAAGAACTCGCACGCAAGCTTCAGTACTACGGCGAGGATGACTATGGCCCAATGGGCGGAGTTGGGGACGCCCCTGGCCATTTTGTGAGCGACCACTATGGACATGGAGGTCGAACAAATGGTGCACCACCGCCGCCGCCTCCGCCGCCTCCGCCGCCTCCACCAGGTCGGAGCGGATTTGAAAGAGGTGACCCACGGGGTGATTATGGCGGCAGGGCCAGAGGCATGAGAGGAGGGTCGATGGAGCGGCGCCTCGCCGACCGATTCTCAGAAAACCGTCATATGCCGAGTTCAATGTCTGTGATGGAACCACCAACGATGAACCATCACATGGGACCTCCCTTGATGCCACCGCCGATGGGAATGCCGCCCACGATGGGCATGCCGCCTTCGATGGGCATGTCGCCTTCGATGGGCATGCATCAGATGGGTATGCCCCCTTCGATGGGTGATCTGACGTACCCAGGCGGTCGGGTGGTCGTCGAACATGATCCCAACGACTACGACGACGGTCGCTCATATTTCAGTCACGGCCCGCACCACAAGAAGCGGAACCGTCGAAGCGTCACTCCCAAGTCATCCACGCTCGCCGGACTTGGCGGGCGCGGAACGGGCATGGGACGAGTAGATGTATGGAGGAAGTATGTCGAGCCAGGAGACTTTGAAGGAGAGATTGCGGCTGCGGCTGCGGCTGCCACTGTGGCGTCAGCTTGAGAGGATATAGCATGAAAGGCTTCGACTTTGAACTGTCAGAACTGATTGTGCGGCTTGGACAGCTCTCACGAGCTACGAGTTACGATTATGAATGGGAAGATGGGATATGCAGTCGGTCTACGGATATTTGTTTGGAGACAGAGAAGGGAAACGGAATTTCCCCTTGTATGATAAGTTTGATAGATTGGCAGGATGCTCGATACTCGACACTCTGTGCTTGGGACGGAAGATCTACAGGATTGGATGGATATTGGACACATTGATGGGTGCGTGGCCGTTTTGAGCAGGGGATTGATCTTTAATGCTTCGGTTTCGGTTTCGGTTTGATTTATTTGGTAGTAGTGTTAGTAGAACTATCAACCTCATTAGGTACCACGATGCGTCATGTTCCAGCATATGTTGTGTAAGAACCAAGAGCCCAACGGGCCCATACGAATATGGTGCGATGGTCGTGCGTGCCCTGGCACCCTAGGTACGTACGTGGAATTAATTAGTGTCAAGCCACGCCAGCTTTGGCAGGCCCCGATGCCCGCTCGGACCTCTTCAACAGACTGATAAAAGAGAATTGTGCGAAGTAGTGGCTTGATCGATTGTTTTAGTGGCGTCGATGGCATCAGCGGATGCACAGCGGGCCGCGTGAGCAGAAACCTCCAGTGGCCGAGACGAAAGTTCAGGGCCCCTCCTTCGTGCCACCTTCAACCTTCCAAGGGGGGTTCCCAGCATGGGATGATGTATCATAGTGGGGGGGGCTTCTACTCGATGGAGGCTCAACGCTCGAGCCAAGGCAGTTTGGATGTCGGCAGTTCGGTGTGATTGGCGCGCCCGACCAAAACAAGTGACAAGTTTGTGAGAGCCAAGAAGAAGAGCCTCCTGTCGTCGTGTGTGCGCGCGCGGGATGCACGGGATGGGGATGCACGGGATGCACATGAGGTCCGGAGCCCCGCTGGTCGGGTTTGCTGGGACCGGGGGGGGGGAGGGGGCCAAGACATTATTGTTTCCCCATCCTTGGATGTTTTCCAGGGTTTCCGAGATTGGGAACAACAATAAGGGAGAGCCGACCTTCATTGTAGAACTGCCTATTGTGTTCCGTGCGAATAATTAAGGCTTGCAAATCGCGACTTCCGGCTCTTACTGCTGCTGCTGCTGCTGCCCCCCACACACCGGTAGACTCGGGCACTTCGGTCGCCGACTCGCCGAGCTCTCTTGCAACCACCATCATCACCACCACCACCACAACCCACGGTACGAGCACGAGCACGAGTCTAGCCCTCCCTTCGACACTCCACGTCAGCTCCCTACCTATGCTCGACGACCCTCCTCCGCCGCTGCCGTCGTCGCCTCTGCTCCCGACAGCACCTGGAACCCCTCCATCGTCGTCCTCGTTCGTCTCGACACCGCATCTCACCGAAAAGGAGCACAGGACCGGGCATGGTGACGTCAGGAAGCCCCGAATAGCATCCTCCTCGTCCTCCTCCCACTCTCCCTCCATATCTCTCCCTCTCTCGCCCGTCTTCTCTCCTCCCCCGTCCGCCTCCGTCTGCGTCTCTGCGCCCACCCCGACCGCCTCATTCGCCCTGCCTCCGACGTCGCCCGAACCCGTCGAGAGCACCCTCGCCACCACCCTGCGCCGTGCCGACGCCAACATGCTCCTCCTCCACCAGATCGGGAGCATCAAGACGGGCGAGGTCGTCCGGTACACCGTCACCTACACGCCGTCCCAGGACCGCATCCTGCCCTCCCCCGAGAAGCTCTACCTGCGAGTCCGCAACACGTGCGCCATCGCCCTGCGCGCCGCCTTCGTCCACGGGCCCTACAACCTCTCCGTCGCCGCATACCCCGCCGCCTTCAACCCCAACGAGAAGTTCGAGAACCCCGACCGCTATGGCGTCCCCGAGTTCGAGCCCATGGTCAAGGCCGGCGGCACCTGGGAGTGCGAGCTCGTCGTCCCGGACGACATCCGCCAGAGCGCCGGCATGGGAGGCCACGGCGGCTTCGGCAAGCCCCCGGAACACGATGAAGAATGCGCCAGCTGGGTTATCGAGGTAGCGTCGCAGGTCATCTTCTCTACCTCGGCCGCCGTGGGATACGAGGTTGTATTGGCACGCGACCAGAAGTCGTTGAACCTGAGCAGCATCAGCCCCGTCGTCGGTGGTCAAGCCCAGGTGTCACAGCCGGGCAAGGTGAGCGACCACCAGCAGAGCATCGGTGCCAAGGACGGACACCACCCGGCACAACCCCGCGGCATCTTCTCACGGGCCGTAAGAGTCAAGGTCGAAGACACGGCGACCCTGTGGAACACGCCCAAACTTCCAAGTTGGGAGGATCTTGGCGACCCCCAAGCACAGAAACGCCAAGCCCCGAGTAAGCACGCTGAAACCAACGCTCAGAAAGACGATCCAGAGACCAAGGAAGAGCCAGTGCCCCTCAAGCAAAAGAAAGTACACATGGTGGTCTTGACGCACGGTCTGCATAGCAATCTTGGCGGCGACATGCTCTTCATGAAGGAAAGCATTGATGCAGCAGTAAGACAGGCCAAGATCGATGCCAAGGCGCGGCGGGCCAAAGAGCGAGCTTCCCGCAGGAAACGCGAAGAATCAAGTGCCGACTCATTGAAGAAGGACAAACATCAGAAAGAGCCTGCCGACGAGGATACAGATGAGAGCGATGACGAAGAGGTCATTGTCCGAGGCTACTCGGGGAATGCCACCAAGACTGAGAGGGGTATCAAGTATCTGGGTAAGCGCCTTGCTAGATACGTGCTGTCCACGACATATCCAGACCAGCCGTTTCTCCCTTCAAGAAAGGGGGCCACCGATCCTGTGCTTCAACTTACTAAGGAGGATAAGACGGAGTCCAATATAGAACCAGCTCACAAACACAGCACCGTGCTCTTGAACCACAGCAAAGAGCATTTGGAGCAGCACCAACGTCCATTCAAAATCACCAGCATAAGTTTTATTGCACATTCCCTAGGAGGCCTTGTGCAGACGTACGCCATTGCATATATCCAGAAGCACTCTCCTCAGTTCTTCGACCTCATCAAGCCCATTAACTTCATCACCTTGGCGACTCCGTTCCTGGGGCTCAGCAACGAGAACCCGCTGTACGTCAAGTTTGCTTTGGACTTTGGGTTCGTGGGCAGGACGGGCAAGGACTTGGGCCTTACGTGGAGAGCTCCGACGATCGCAAGAAGCGGATGGGGCGCCATCGTCGGCAATCTGGGAGAGACAGCACACAAAAAGGTCTACGGAGAGTCGCAGCCAGAGTCGAAGCCCCTGTTGAGGATCCTGCCGACGGGGCCAGCGCATACGGCCTTGAAGAAGTTCCGCAATCGCACCGTCTACTCCAACGTGGTCAACGATGGCATCGTTCCCCTCCGTACCAGCTGTCTGCTGTTCCTGGACTGGCAAGGACTCGGTCGTGTTGAGAAAGCGCGGCGCGATGTCGGCCTCGTCGAAACCGTTGTTGGTTTTGGATGGGCAGAGCTCACCGGTGCCAACATGGGCTCTCCTCGCCAGAGGCAGATCCCAGCGGGTGATCAACAGAACAGTCTTATTTCCGGGGGAGCTTCGCCTCGTGAACCCCGGGAGAATATGCTCGAGGTCCCGCTACCACCCAGCAATGCCCTCACCGAAGATGATCAAACGAGTATGCGATCCATTCCTCCACCCTTTGCAGACGACGTGCCGTCCGATTCGGGAGAGTCGAACAGCAGCGGGCCCTTGTCCGGCTTCTTTAACTTCTTCAAGAGTAACGAGCCAGCAAAGGCGCCCATAGTGTCGCAAAAGCAGAAGATGATCTTCCGCAGAAGTCAGACCATCAGTTTCGGAGAGCTTGCTGCCGGCGGGGACCCGAGTCCTTCAGGGTCACCCAAGCCATCCAAGGTCACGTCTGGACACGAGGAAGACGAGGGGGGGGTTACGGCTCCACCAAAGACGACATTCTTTGAGTCCGCCGGCGATGTCCTCAACCCTAAGATGCCAGATGTCGACTATCTCCTTGATCCGTCCCAGCGACCCCGAACTATCTTTCATGATCGAGTTTACCATCCCTCCGATATCCCAGCGCCACCGATGAAGAAGCGACCCAGCACATTGGTTCGAAGGAAGACTCTCACGCAAGCAAATTCTGTGTCGCGTGCCTCGACAGGCAGCGGGGACTCGTCGCCGTATCCCTCGATTAACCACAAAGACACGATGCACTCGGCGAGGGACTACGACGACACAGTGCACACCAATCCCGACAAGGATCCTCAGGAGATCATTGATAGCTCCAACATGCGCGTCGAGGAGAAGATTGCGAGGGCTTACCATCGAGATTTGTCCTGGAGGAAAGTCCTCGTCAAGTTGGAGCCCGACGCGCACAACAACATCTTTGTCCGCCGCATGTTTGCCAATGCCTATGGCTGGCCCGTCGTCAAGCACATGGTGGATGCCCACTTTAGCGACTCTGCGGCTACGAACATGCGAACAGAAGACGAGAGCAACCGCGAGCGCGCGCGAGAGATCAACCAGCCGCCAGACGAGCACGGTGGTGAGACGAAGAGCAGCAAGGATAATCTTACTGATACAGAGGCGGCGGCGGCGACGACATGTTCCGAAAGCGAGGCCCGCGAAGCCCTGGATGAGCTGTCTGATCTGCCCGCTCCGCCGCGTTCGCAAGGCAGCGATGGCTCAGGGCATCGGTCCCGGACGGAGCAGGATGGCTCGATGACCTGGAGCGAGCGTGACTGGATCGACAGCGAATGCGATAGCGATCTTGATTTTGGCGGCGACCTGCCTGCCTCTGAGCGACCACCGGCTGGAGCGGTATCATCGTCGCAGGAAAAGGGCAAGGACGTACAACGCAGTCCCAGCCCGCTAGCGGCCGGATGGAACTGGGCAGAGAAGATTGTAGGAAAGGGAGGTACAGGGCGGGCAAAGAGTCCTGTGGATGAGACCGTGAAAAACTAAGACGGTTGGGTATACATGGATACACGCAGTCAACATGACTAGGACGTCGAGAGCGAAAGCATGTGTTTGATAGAGTGCCTGGTAGAGGTGCAATGTATGGGATACGACGAGACATGGGGCTTTGCGGTAACTTTCGAAATTGCATGACTTTATTAAGCCTTTTGGTGTTGGGTCAGGCGTGGGATAGAGGAGCAGTTAGATATACCTTAGAATATGATTGATTGAAGCCTTGGGTGTTTGGACGTTCATGGTACGTGCTACCCTATGTCGATGCGAGATATGTTGAAAGTGGTGGTTATTCGCATTTTTCGCCACCCAATTGGTTGGGTAAATCAAAAAAAGACCTCTTTACTTTGTAATATGTCAGATTTAATGATGGAAAGGTAGATAAGTTATATAGCTGTTAAAACGAGGTTTGAGTTGTTCAGTTTATGCTGTATATCATGAATCAGCGGTAGCAATTATGGACTCTAATACACGCTTGTTCTCGAATGAGGAATAAAAAACAAGTCAATCGCCAGAATACGTGATCTGTATTTTCAGGCCTTAGATATGTCTAGTATCTATTTACCTGTAGTTTGATCTTATTGAACCGGAGCAGAGGTTATGAAAGAGTTTCCGTTTCGAGCAATATTTGGAAGGTAATCTAAGCTCCAGTGGGTTGAGCACCGCATACCCAGAACTGAGACTGAATGATGAGTGTAAAAGTATACGTAAACAATCGAGGGATAAATCGCTCCTTGAAGGTAGCAGGAGACGAAGTGGATGAGCGAGTCTCACAACCATGTTGGATGGAGGACAAAAGGGCGAAAAGACCCCCCAAAAAAAGGATATTTGGTGGGATCAAACCACCTATGTTGGACGAACAGGGAATCGAACCCTGGACCACTCCCAGATAGGTTCGGATGAATTATGCTAAGGGAGTATTATACCACTAAACCATTCGCCCGAGTGAGTGTTGAGGTTGAGGTGAGAAATTTGCAGCTAGGAAAGGAAGGTGGGAATGTCGAATTTGTGTGGGAAGTGGTGGGGTAATTCTAAGGGAAAGTGGGAGGGATGGTTCATGCTGATTCCTTGGCAGTGAAAGAACGAGGAAGCACGGGCCTTTTCGCATCGTCGAGGAAGACCTGTAGGGAAATGAATGATGTGTGACAAGGAAGAAAGAGATGCTGGGGACAGAGAAGAATTTGTCCTGCAATCATGGCCATATGGTAGGTATTCAGTCTATCGATGAATGATTCCCCTTGAGATACTCAGTAGTTGAGTCGTAGCTGACAACACATTCGCACCTTGGACCAAATTATAGCGGTCAAGAGCTGCACGTGCTTCTGTCCCAGCTCGCCCGTCCCCCCAACCATCCATGACAACCATGTACGTCATTGCAGGGCCCTTTTTTGGGGGCCTCCCGCGAGAACTTGTCAAGGCTCGCAAAAAAACTACTAAAATCATCGTCGTCAGCTTCGCCACGGCTCTCACGCTCTGGACCCTTAGTTAGCTTGCAAGCTGGGTCTACCCTACTGCGCCACTCTTCCTTTTCCTCTGTCTCTATCTCTCTCTCTTTCTTCATTTAACTGCTGCAACTGGCTTGTCTCACGATGTCGTTGTAGCTGTGTCTGCAAGCTGAGCTCAACTCGTCCACGCGGGAAACCCAACGCCCTCCCTCTCAACCTTTATCCTTTATCCGCGCCTTAGGGACGATTCGATCCTCCCCCCCTTCGCATAATACAGCCCACCGCCGAACGCAATGCGCCTCCTCCTCCTCCCCATCTCGACGCGGCGCACACTGCTGTACGCGCAGCGCCTCAACGTGGTGACGGCGGCGCAGGACCGCAGCTACATGGACCGCGGCACCGTCTGGGCGGCCAAGACGTGGGCGTCGTGGGAGAAGCAGGACTCGGGCTGGAAGCGCAAGGTGGTCGACTACGGCAACTACGCGTTCCGGCGCATCCCCTACCAGGAATGGGGCCTCAAGTCCGTCCCGCCGCTGTCGGCCCGCCGCCGGGCCGACGAGCGAGAGCGCCGCGAGACGGTCGAGCTGTGCTACCCCAGCTCCGTCATCCCGCACGCCAAGGCCGAGGGGATCCTCCGTACCCTGGCAACTGAGAGACAGGCCTTGCACCGCAAGAAGCTGATCTGGTGCTGCATCGGCATGCCCATCTCCGCTCCCTTTGCCCTCGTGCCCGTGTAAGTCACTCCCTTGTCCCTTGGCCCGAATATGTCACTGACGGGTGCCATTGCAGAATCCCTAACCTACCCTTCTTCTACCTCCTCTACCGTGCCTGGTCCCATTGGCGAGCCATTGCCGGTGGAAAACACATCCAATGGCTTCTCGAGCAGAAGCTCCTGCAGCCTTCTCCCTCGCTGATCCTCGACCAGCTCTACGCCACCCATGCTGCGACCCCCGAAGAACCCAACAACAAGGAGCAGACCTTGCTCACGCAGAAAGAAGTCCAGACGTTCTCCAGCAACCTCGACATCCCCGCATTGGAAATCGAGCTGGAGAGGGCGATATGGCAGGTTGAGCAGTCGCTCAAGGACCCCAACCAGGAGGATCCCAAGGACACCGCCGCCGGACCGGCTTCTGAAAAGGTGGACTCGACGTCTGCTCCCCCGGAGAGCAAGTCAGACACCAAAAAGGACCAATGAGCTAAAGCTGTAACGCTCGGGACGATGTCTGACAGGGCAATTGATACGGTCGCAATTTATGAGTCGGACGGACGGATAGAAGGAGGGAAACGACAGGCAAATGGGTTAAGCGGGTATATTTATAGACACTTCTCAACACCGGGTCAGGCGGGCGCGGAGCAAAATCACAATTCTTTATGCCATCAACTTCGTCGTCTTTGCTTTCCTCCCGTCGCCCTCTCAGTCATAACACCTCGTTTGGCCTCAGGAGGTTCTGTGCGCTCAGCGCCGGCAACACACCGGCAAGACCCATGGCCAACATGACCCGTCGAGTTGTCAGGCTTGACAAGTCCGGTAGCCGGAACACCACCGTCGATTGCTTGCCATTGGCGTGTCCCACGAGCGAGAAGCTGAGGCCCAGGTTTTTCAGGCCAGACAGCGGCGGACAACATCCCTGAGATACCGTGTGAGCGATTGCATTGATTTTGGCTGCAGGTCACACGGGACGAGAAGAAGAGGAAGAAGAACTTACGCGGCTCCTGGGCACTTTGCGACAGACTCGTCCGGCACCCTCACCAACTTGTGCCAACTGCGAGCTCAACACATGGCCGCGCCATGCTTGGGCTGCCTTGCTCCGTAGCAGCCGCTGAGCGAGCGGGTGGGATGTCGGGGCTCGCCGGGCAGCTCGGTCCCGTCTCCGGCGGGCGATGCGGCAAACGCTGGCGTCTTTGGTGGGGTTCAGCGGCGAGGAGACCGTAGGCGTGTAGGAGGAAGTGAAGGAGACCATTTTGATAATAATTATTGAAAAAAAAAAAAACCCCCCAGCTAGCAATTCAGAGGGGGTAAGCGAAGGGAATGTTCGAGTAAGAGAGGGATGCTTGGATTGCTGTGAGTTTATTCCAAGAGGGGTCGTCCTTCAGCGAGATGGTCAGAGGTATTTAATCAAATAGAGACGCGGTGGGCAGGCGGAGGGCAGCGGAACACTAGGGGCTGGAGGATGCCATCTAAAACATTGCACTTTGAGGAATGCTGCGCGTGTAATCGCGACCCGCGTCAGCTGGAACCACGAACCATCTACATGTGAAGGGCTTCCCGGGTGCGTGGTACTGCATACTAGTAAGTAGTATTCATTAGCCAGGAACCACTGCGGAAAAAGGGGACCAGAAACACGAGACATGGGGCCCTCCGCGAGACAATTTGGTGTTTAAACCTTTTCGTCACTCTGGGTGCGGGTTTTGCGTCTCCCTTGTGTGGGTTGGCGGTGTTGGGAGCCGGACGATTGCGGAACTATTTTTAATTCCCACATCCCTTGAACGCGAGAAGAGATTGACGCGACTTCGATTGATGAGACTCCGCGTCTTTCAAGTTTGCTCACTCTTAAAATGCGAGGACAGCCTCATGACTTGAGAATCGCAGCTTTGGCGGCCGCGCTGTCGGTTTGCCTTGTCTCCCGTTCTAGACTGTCACAACCACATTGTGGTTTTCATTCTAGATGAGCAGCAAAGGTCTTGCTTGGGTCTTATCTGGCATACCTGGATTAATCTTTTCTGAATTCTAGCTCGCGTGTGAAACTTCAGGGCCTATTGCTCAAGGTTTGGTTCACAAGGTAATTAATCTACCTAGGTACAAGTATAAAAGCCAAGGCCTCCCAACCCATCTTTCCATCTTTCCTCTTTTTCCATCAGTGACGACTGGGGGATCAGATAGGTAAGTAATGTAGTATCCGTTCTTTTGACTTTCTGATCGATGATGAGCACTTGGCAAAGAGAGCCTTGCAAAGGAAAGGACTTCCTACTGCATGATCGCAAATGATGCAAGCAAGTCTTCTGAGGTCAGGGCTTTCAAGTCCTTTGGCTGCTGGGCTACTCACACGATGCGTGATTTCGATTAACAGAAAAAGGGCATTATATTTCTATGGTCTTGTACCCCGACGCGGGGGCTTTTACCAACTATTAGGATGAGAATGGCATCAATGTATGTGTACCTAAGCGAGTGACCAAGTCGTCTCCAACGCCGTCCCTGATTATGTACGTACCCAATGCACCGCAGTTGTACTCTTTCGAAAACAATCGTTCAAGCCGTTTCTTTACTCTGAGGAATTAGGATCCGAGATAAAAGTAGCCTCCATGAACATGGTGCCCTCCTCGACAATCTCCTCTTCGCCGATCTTCAGCTTGAGGGCGAGCTTGGGGTGGTACTAGGAAGAGTGTCAGTCAGCTCGAGTCGTTTTCTTAGC
This sequence comes from Neonectria faginata, assembly GCA_030864175.1. NCBI lineage: Eukaryota > Fungi > Ascomycota > Sordariomycetes > Hypocreales > Nectriaceae > Neonectria > Neonectria faginata. The sequence continues at coordinate 3,483,758 of JAULBG010000001.1, read as the reverse complement.
GCAGGCACACGACAGGGAATAATACGAACCTGGTAGATGTATGGCTTGGTGCCAGCAGCTCCGGCGACAATCTTCTTGACGAAGCCCGGAACCTCGGCCATGACGTCGACGCGGTCGGACCGCTCACCCAGGGCGCCCTCGGCCACGGCGGTGACGGGCTTGCCGTCCTTGGAGGTGCCGGACCAAGCGAACTTGACGTCGGTGGGCTCGGGCCAGTCGTTCATGGTGTCCCCCTTGACGGCAGTGTGCGTAGCCGAGTTGGAGCAGCCGGCCATGATAATCTCGCCGTCCTTGACAATGCCGCCGACGGTGACGGTGGTAGTACCATACGAGGGCGGGGTGGTGAATGCCATCATGATGGCGGAGTGAGTGGGGCCCTGGAAGTCGACGAAGTTCCATGTCGCGGCGGCATGGTGGGGCTTCATACCCTGGAGAGCGTGGATGAAGAGAGCGCGGCCCTTGAAGTCGATAGGGCCCTCCTTGACCGAGATGGTACCCTCGGCGGTGCATCGGGGCCAGAAGGCGTGTCGCATGGTGCCCCAGGGGTTCGCCGGGTCGGTGCCGAAGAGCGTCTTGCCGGACTGGCCGGCGTGGAAGCCCGGGGTGGAGCGGGTGATCTTGAGGTTGACAACGGCGCGCTCGTCGTTCATGCTCTTGATGGTGTAGGAGGCGCCGTCTTCGGACAGCTCGACGGCGCAGTCGTCGGCGTAGAAGTTGTTCTTGTCGTTGCTGAGCTCGACGTTCTTGAGAGGCGTCGAGCACCAGAGATGGGGCTTGGTTGGGTCGGTGCTGAAGACCTTACAGTTGAACTGGCAGGTGGTTCGGATGCCACTTTAGAGCGAGACATGATTAGCATCGGAGCAAGGGGGAAATAATTGTCTCATCTATGAGAGGGAGAGGGAGAGGGAGAGGGAGAGGGAGAGGGGGCATACGCGACGTTGCTGTAGATGATCTGGGCCAGGGCGACTTGGCCATTCTCGGCGAAGAAGTAAAAGACCTGCGTCTCGACGGATGTCGAATCCATGGCGAGCCACTTCAGGTCATCGCGCTTGAGCTCGGTATAGGACGTCGTCTCGGCCTCGAGGGCGACGGACTTGATGGCGGAGGGGCCATAGATGGGCTCCTGGGTGCCGGCGACATTCGCCAGCCTGAGTATAGGGGAAGAAGGAAGCGTCAGCGGGACTGTCGAAACCGAAGCACTCCATGATGGGGGAGGGGGGTTTTCTTACGTCTGTTTGGCCCAGTTGAACATGGTGGGTAGGGAGGAGGACGAAGAAACGGAATTGGAAGGATGTAGGTTCGCTTTGGCCAAGACGCGGGAGGACAGCGACGTAGGATGATAGCTCGGGTCTGGATCTGATGGAAGTGGAAGACGGATCAATTATCCACGACGAGTCGAGGTTCTCAGGACGATGTTCGGCGGCTTGGCTTGTCACTTCACACCGCTGAAGGGCTGGGCTTTGACTTTCGGCAGGTGGCGGCAAGCTTGCTTTTTGGTGGAGGGGTAGAGGCCAGTCAGAGGGCCCATGACGCTCATGGTCGTGGCTGGTGAGTGGGGCCATCCCGGTAAAACCCTGTGGCTGGAGTCTACTTCTTCCCGTACCGCAGCCATGGGACCGCAGCAGCAGTCATGACGTGGGTAAGTACGAGAGGTACGAGGTACGAATAGACAGTTGCAACTTACGCGTACAGTACGTACTGATCTTATCTGCAAAGCGCCAGGATGCGTCGCTTTGCTGCTTACTGCTGACATCTTTTCACGCCGGCCCTGGGTTTGTTTCCTTGTTTCCTTCGCATTTGCTGAGCCTACATGATAAGCCGCGTTTACCAACGTGTACATGCGCCGCAATTCGTCTTGAGAAAATCCCATTCCGTGCGCGACCGGAAGTCGCGGCATTAGGCTCAAAGGACGAACTGGCAGGTTGAGACAGGATATCCCTCACTCGTCAAATGTCTTATTGCCTGTGGTGACGAAAAGGGGTGTTATGCGATTCATCATTTACTCGAGTATCTAAGCAGGGCCGACAGTGCTCTTGGCCGGAGATGACGGTGCATCCTTCGTCTATTTCTCCCTCGCCGAACACAACTGCCACGGTAACCATGGTGTTCGTCCATCTAATACCTCTAGTACTAAGACCCAACCCAGCAGTAAAAGCTAACTAGGTAGCAACTAATACTAACTATCAATCAGCAGCCTCGAAAGCACATCATCAGCTCATCACCAAAGGGGGTCAAAGGGAATCGCCCTGGCGCGCCAAATCACCCGTGCGGATCCCCATTATCGCCATGATCCACCACGGGAACAAAAAGGAGATTTGGGTGGCCCCTTGAGAAGGCGGCTAGATTGACTGAATGCACAGTGGACGGTCCACCGCCTATGTCGAAATTTCCCCACTCAGAGGCACGGGAATCAGTGATCACTGCTGGCGGAAGCGATCCATTCGACGATCAAATCGGCGGCAATCCATGAGACCGCGTTCCGAGCGTTGATAAGATTAAAGATCCGGCTTTGTGCCCATGATCGGATAAAGGATAAGGGGATAACGTTAAAGGCTGGCTTCCCAGAATTACCCACGCTCTCCAGACTCCAGAGCGCTTGGATTCGCGCCGCATCGTCCAATGAGAGCCCTCCCGTAGTGTGACCCTTTCTTTCTATTACGTGCAGCTCGGCCTAAATCCCAACTTTATTGACCAGCACCGGCCCGCCGCAGTCGCAGATGACACCTGCGCGCCTTCACGGTTTAGGGGGGCCGTCATATTTTTTCTTGCGGTTCCTGTGTTGTATTTCGCCCTTCCATAGCACCTCCGTACATCGTCGCCAACTGTCGCATTGCTCCTACTGTTGTCGCGTGCCTAACTCCTTTCCTTTGGAAGTCTTTTGACTTTTTCCGCCATCCTTTTGATCCTCGTTTGGGCGTCTTGCTCGGGACTGTACCTGGTTCCTATTCGCCCGCTCCGTCTGGACCCGCGCGCCGAGTCCCTCGAATATTTCCACGTCCGTACGATTCTCGAACTCGTTGTTCGTCGGCCTCTGGACAAAAACCTTGAGAGAAATCGCACCATAATATTCCCTAATAATTTTGCGCGACGGATCATCACTTCTCACGCCGATTCCTCGATCCTCGCGATAACCCTGCGCTCCAGCTCGACCTTGAGAGCTCCTCCACCGCCAACCCACCCCCGGCCTTTACATACCTCACGAACGAGGACTTGCTCCCTTCCTCGACCGGCGATGGAGGAAGGGCCACAGATTCTCCAGCCGACTCTGGAGCCAATCTCTCGACCGAGCTCTGCCTCTACCGCGGCGTCGGCCTCGTTGACGCAACTACCCGGCATACAGTCCCTGGCAGCCGTCAGCCTGGCAACGACCTCACCACAGTCAAGGTACGCGCTCCGCTTTGGCTAAGATACTCCATACGACCCTCCCTCTAGCTCTCTAGAGGTCGGTAGTCGCGTGCGATACGTTATCTAAGATCTCCCCGGCCTCGGATGAAGCTGTTTGAGAATGTCGAAAGCTCTTCCTTCTATGCATAATTCTCTAACTAACCCATCCTGCCCCAGACCATCGACTGGACCGCCGCCCACGATGTATACCGGCGCGTCGCCCGCTGCCACGAGTGGGGGTTCTGGAGGGAACTTGGTACGTTGCGAACATACCCCATCACCAAAACACTACCCATCGCCGGATCCCTTCGAAACACTGTTCATCGCAGTTGTGTCACAATTGGCCTTCCACCGCAATGCTCTTTATGCAGGGGAAATGTACCCATTTGCCGGGGCGTTAATCTGAGCGGCGTGTCACGTCCTCAGCGTTATCGCGAGCCACTGATACGATCACGTGTGTTATCATAATCCCGGCAGAGCTAGCCCAGTTGGGAAGTTTCGTGGGTACCCGAAGTGGGCTTATCTGGCTTATCAGACCAGTTAAGTCGGGGCCAAAGATTTTTACTCCATCCTCTTATCGTGATCAAGATACTAATCATCGCCCTCCCTCCCGCATCGCCCTCACTTCACCACAAACAACCGGCGTCATGATGGCCACTAACGGATCTACGCAGCCTACCTGCCAGAATTGCAGCACCTCTACGACACCACTATGGCGCCGCGACGAGTTCGGTTCCGTCCTCTGCAATGCCTGCGGCTTGTTCCTCAAGTTGCACGGTCGCCCTCGGCCTATCTCGCTCAAGACTGACGTTATCAAGAGTCGCAATCGTGTCAAAACGATGCGACCAGATCTTGCCCCTAAGAAAAAGGTACACCGCCTCCACCATATCTTATCGCGCATCGCTGAGACCTTCTAGCAACAACAGCAACAGCAACAGCAGCAGCAGCAACATCAGCAACAACAAGCCCAGAACTTCTCTGTCGCAACTGATCACCATGGTCTCGATTTCTCCGGACACAATACGGCAGCCGCACAAGCTGCGCGACGCGCCTCCCAGCGGTCTGTAAACGGGCATAACGATGGATCCGACTCGCCAATCTCGCGCACCGGCACGCCGTCGATGTACAACCACAGTCTTCCTTCCTTCATGGTCGACGATCCATCTGGTTTCGGTGCCTCTGGAAATTCGGACGGTCGCGCCCAGTCCCCATTGAACGGAGAACGACACCCCGATGCGCCCCAGACCCACGAGCAACTTATCGCCCAGAACTCCAGTCTCAAGACTCGGGTCAGCGAACTTGAGTTGATCAATGAGCTTTTCCGTGGCCGCTTGAGCCAGATCGAGCAACAAGAGGCTGCTGCGAGGCGGGGTCAGGAAGTCGCAGGTGTCGAGCAGAATCAGCTGCGCTCGCAGCTGAAGGCGGCACAGGACAGTGAAACTCGACTTCGTGCTCAGCTCGAAGACAGTCACAGAAGAGAGAATAGTCTGAAGCGCCGCCTCGACGATCTCGAGCTTGAGTTGAAGGAGGCCAAGGATGCCGTTGAAGACGCATCGATTGAACGACCTGCAAAGAGGCTCCGCCTCACCGAATCCACTGTCAAGCCGGAAGAGACCCCTAAGGCCCAGGTCGATGCCCCAGCCCCCGCGATCCCCGCAGTCGCTGAGACTTCTGATGTCTCGGAGGTTCCCAAAACCGAAAGCCCCAGTCTACCCGAGGCAACTGAGGCCCCAAAGGCTGCTGAAGCCCCCGAAGCCGACGAGTCGATTAAAGCAACCGAGTCCATCCAAGTCGCGGCCTCCGGGCCAGCATAAGAACCATGCCGTTGCATCATCATCAACTGGGCGTGTCTTTGAGCCTGTGTTGTTCTTTCAAGCGAGACAACAGGGCCCTTGGACGTCCTCATGATACGCGGAAGCATGGATGACCTTTGATTTCTCGCATCGTTTTACTACTTCTATCCTTTTAATACCCTTGTATGAGGCGTCGATGCGCTCGCGTTGCTTTCTCGTTCACCAGCCATGCACGTCGACGTAGCAGCGACAACAGGGGTCTGGCGTTCAAGGCCGTAGTTTTGTTTTTACATATATTCAGTCGGTATTTGCGGGAGCATACCAGGAGGCGAAGTAAGGGGACTGGATTGGAGCGTTGGGCGGACTGTTATGAATCTATTGATACCTACCTCGGCACGACTTCTTGGGACACACTCTACCTGGCGGTTACGATTCTCCGCGACTTTTAAGCCGGAGCGCGGGTATGAGATGCCGAGATGAGACGTGGACCATGAAAAGTTTCGTTACTTTTGGCAATGAAAAATAGACACCCGTTTTTATGTTGTGACGCTGAGATTGTGTGTTCCGAACGTGTCGTATTCAGGCTTGTTCTCTGCATGCATGCATTCATTCTTCATGGCTGACATGTTAGGCCTACTCAGCTGATTGTCTATCATACCCAGTGTCTATAGGAGTGCCACTTAACTAGTCCATTGGCTATTTTTTGACCAGGCTGGCTTGGTTTGGGAGCTGTTGGTTCGTGGTGTGCCCGGTAAGGTTGGTGTTGAACTCATGGTCACGTGCAAAAACTCTCACAACAATCCTGAACTTCATCTCGACTGATGAATCACGTTCAGTTGACGTAAAACACACACCCGCCTTCACCTGCCTCTGAATCAATCACTCTCAATTCTGATCCTCCTCTTCACTTTCTCCTACTTTATCCGTCCCTAGTCTTACCCGTTCCCCGTCTCGCCTGACGATAACGCCCGTTCACCCCGCGCTGGAGAGATAAGCGCCCACACCCAACGATACCTTCCGGCACGCGCAGCGGGCGCTCGTTGTTCGTGGTTGCAGTCTGTTTGCGATGCCTCCTACGGTGCCATCGCGTGGCGGCCCTGAGGCGGCGAAGAATAAGGGCATGGCCCGCCCGGTTGCAGGCAAGACCATCTTGGGTGGTGCTGGAAGCAAGCGGCACAGGTGAGCCAGGTTCGGCACTGGTGCAGATGTGGCGGGACTGACGATCTCGCGACAGGAAGATTCTTCGGGATAGTGTTATGGGCATTAGTATGTGATTCCGGACCCTACGAGATTGACGTGGTTACTAACTGGGAGACAGCCAAGCCAGCCATTAGGTGAGTAGTCGACTTCTAGCGTACTCTGCCCTGTTTGTTATCGCATATTCAACGAGGCGAGCAAGCGCGCCGCCGTGGATTCGGTTCTGCGATATCATCTGCACCGCTTATCATCACTCGGCCATTCGCGTCTTATCGCACAGTGTGCTAACAGGTCTACAGGCGCCTAGCTCGCCGTGGAGGTGTCAAGAGAATCTCGGCCGCCATCTACGAGGAGGCTCGGGCTGCTTTGAAGGACAGACTCGAGATGGTATGTTATTGACACTGCGACCCTTTTGGCAGTTACTTTGCTAACGCCCTAAAGATCCTCAAGGACTGTGTCATCTATGTTGAGTACAGGGGTGCGAAGACAGTTACTATTCATGACGTATGCTTCACCAAAACCTCAGCCGAGTTTAACGAAATAGCTAACGTCTATCTCCAGGTCATTCACAGCCTCAAGCGGATCGGCCGACCCATTTATGGGTTCGACCCTGACACCTACGATGACCGTAGGAAGCCGAAAAATAACCTTCCCACCTCGACTGGGTATAATTGAGCACTTGGAGGTTTGTACGTTATGCTGAATGATACCCCGCACGTTGGAACGACTGAGTTGGTATGGTGGCTTGTCTTTTGGCTTGGGGTACTTGCCCACGATGCTTTTGTTTGAGGGAAATGAATGTGCGGATCTCACCATATGGACGGAAACTGGCCCTGAGGGAATGAGACATGACCGGACCGCGGTAATCGGGACTCAAGTTTGGAATCATGATGCTTTCATAATATGAATGAATTGCTAGCTTCTTAAAACGAATGGTATCTAGTATCTGGTATCTGGTATCTGGGGTATCTCAAGTGAAAGTATAATGTGTAAAAAGGAGCCACAACGCCCTTCCATTACCTGCCTCCTTTCGGGCAGCTACAACCTATCCATCTCTTTTTCTTCTTTTATTTTGACTTTTTTAGTTCTTTATATCTTTAAATCTCTTCTTTACCTCCTCTTCTTGGTGATTTCGTAATCGGACAGCACTTCCTCTAGGGCCTTGGTGGCAAAGATCTCGTCTTTGCGGAACGGGGCGTTGAAAATGTTGGGGAGTAGCATGACGCTGTTGGCGTGCTCCTTCGCGAAGCCCACCTCGGCATCCCGGCCGCAACGCTCCTTGGTAATGCGAACGGCCTCGTACAGAAGATCCTTTCCGACGCCCTTGCCGCGGTACCGGAGGCTTGTGGTCCATGCGCGGATGACGCCCTTGCCGCCGCGGAGAGCGACGCTTCGGTATCTGCGCTTGGGGCTGGAGAGGGCGGCTGAGCTGGGCTCGAGGCGAAGGACCAGGGAACCGATGATCTCGTCGTTGTAGCGGGCAGCCAGCAGGGTGTCCTCTTCGCCGTCGTCGGCGCGGAGCCAGGCCCAGCGCAGGCGCTCGGCGAGGGAGACGTAGCCGCTGGAGAGGTAACGGATGCCCATGAGGTAGCTCATGACGACGCCGCAGGAAACGGTAATGGAGACGCCCAGGTCGAGGCGGGAGACGAAGCCCAGCTGGTAGACGGTAGCGAGAGCGGCAGACAGGCCGGCGAGGCAGAGCGGGTGGAAGACGAGGGCGACGGAGGCGCGCTGGCGCATCTGGGCGATGGAGTCGGCGACAAGGCGCAGGCCCTCGACCTTGTCACGGCGGGACTCGAGGATCTCGAGGGACAGCGGGGGGATGTCATTGTCGTCTTGATCGAGGTCGAAGAGCATGTCGGCGGCAGAGGTGGAGGCGGAGGAGGCAGCGAAGGGCGACGGCGACGGCGCGATGATGGAAGCGAAGGGGTTGGAGGGGCCGAGGCGCGGGGTGCTGGTGGCCGAGGACATGGCAGAGTGGAGGACGAGATTGGCGCGGAGAAAAGTGAAGAAAGCTGCGTAGAGGGGTATGAAGTTAGCGACAGGTTTTGCTTTGGGTTGTTTTCTGGGGATATTGGAGAAAAGCCAAGGACAGTTTCCGTTGCATGCCGTGTAAGTCACGTCGAGAAGCTATCACCACCGCCATGCGCTCCCAGGCTCGCAACCAAAGAGCAGCTACCAAGAGCTGAAACATCCCCAAGGCTCAACCCAAGGCCCAATCCAGGGCTCGTAACTTAACGATGAGAGGGCCCAGGGTCCTTGCGAGGCTCGTGCCCGCTGTGGGCAAGGCCAAGTGAGCTGATGACCAGGGGTTGAATATTCGCTCCGGTGGCCCAGGTAACGAAAAAAAAATCGATCGTTACAGGGCCCCTTGGCTCATACCGAGCTTGTTTGTGGATGGAGTCGCATGAAGGAAGGGGAGGGAAAAACAAGAACAGAAGCAAGGGTAAAAAAAAAAAAAAAAGGTACTGGGAGGAATATTAGAGAAAGGGGGATTCTTACCTGCACTCGTCTTTAGTGCTGGCATGGCGTTGACGCGGTCGACTAGAGGGTTGGGATGGTAGGCGCTGAGGTCGAGCTCGCGGATGGCCATGTGGTGGTGATGGTGAGGGCCTTCCATCATTGCGAGAGAGTATGCGTATGTGTGTATATGCGTGTGTCGATATTATAGAGTAGAGAGGGATTCGGCGATAGTAAATAAATAATCAAAGTGTTCGCAGAGTCGAGAAAGAGGAAAGCCAGCCTCGAAGAACGGGCGTCGAGAGGTGGTTTATCGACGACGGGCGACTGCAGGTAGCAAGCAAAGCAGGACGTAGTGGGGTATAACTGTAGAGGAGGGGGGTATCAAAGGACTGAAGAGGAATAAATAGACTGGTATGCAACTTATATCGTAGGGTGGGTGGTTGGGAGAGTAAATAGAGAGGCGAAGAAGATTATACAGAAGCAGAGGAAGAGAGGAAGAGGACGAGGAAGAGGAGCAGGAGGTCAAGAGGAAGAGGACGAGGATGGTCGTCAGCAGCAGCATTGAACGGGCAGCCAGTGTGTCAGTGACCTGCGACCCAGGACGTTTTGATGGTGGCAGCGTCTTTTTCTTTCTCATTCAGACCCTGGCAGCCCTCCCCCCGGTCCTCCCTACAGGCTGGTTACAGGGCCATGGCATCCATGTTAGTTGGGACGGGCTTGCGGCGCGCGTCCCCACTGCCCGTGTCTCTCCACCCGCGACTGCAAAACTAGGGATCCGTCGCTAGTTTCGAGGGTTGGTTGGTTGGTGTTTGGGGGAGACTTGGTGGTGGTGGAGGTGGTGGTGGAGGTGGAGGTTGTGGTGGTGTGCACACGCGCGCGGCGCCCGTCACAGACAATGGGCGGGTTTGTTGGGTGGCAACCTAAGGCGGAAAGGATTGGACGCCCGCACGCATTTTTCTTTCGTTTGTTCTATCTTGCTCGAGCAAGTGGCATCGACTCGACGACATGACACAACCACGCCATTCCGTTCCCGGCTGGAGGCTTCCCTCTTCCGCACCTTGATTCATTGGCAAAAGGCGACCAGACTGTCGGATCCAGCTGCATCTTCATGCCAATCCTTGCCTACCTACCCACGCACGCAAGAGTCACAGACAGTCTGCGTGATTATGAGGGCCTTTCACCTGTTCCCTGTTCCCTCTACGAGGTAACTTACAAGTCAACGCCAACCATCCAGTTCAGTTCAGGTGTTTGTCTTGTTCTGTGCCGGTATCTCTCCCTCTCTCATTGGAGTCTGCATCTCTCTCCCTCTCCTCTCTGCATTCCTTATCGCACATCGACCAAACCAACCATCCTCCACACCCCATCCCATGTCAGTTGGCTGCGAGATACACGCAGCCGCACGGCGTGAAGCCAGGATCCGTACTGTACTTGCACTACAAGTACACTATTCATACGAAAGGCCTGACTAGTACCTCAAGACAGCTTCATTCCAGCCAAGCTACAGCTTCAGCTTCATCTCCAGCTTCATCCCAAGCTCCAGCCGCAAGTGCACTCTAACAAACATCAGGACAAACCCGCCTGTAAGTCGGCAAGCTAACAGGGGTCGAGGGCCGAGGGGTCGACGACTCAAGAGCCAAGGGTCGCGCGATGCAAAGGATTTGGAAGCCCTGGAGCGGGGGGGGGGGCTGGCCGACCTGGAGTCCAGAAGCCGTTAGTTCTCCGTTGGCTTGACTTCTTGAGAGCCCGTAGCGTGGCCCTAACGCGCCCCGTTCCGGCGGCCGCGGCGTGACTGGTACCCACCCAAGTATTTCCTTCTTCCTTCTTCCTCGGATGAGAGTCCACTGTCAATGTCAGTGTCAGCCATCAATCATCTCAACAGCAACAGGCCGACAGTTTTCTGTTGTCCGGGGAGCCGACTCCGCGGACCAAGCCAAGAAACGCCTGAATTCTCAAGCGTGCGTGGGGTGGGCTAACATCCATCCCGCTGTACGAAGTAGTCTACGAAGTACATAAGTTGCATGTTCATACATGGCATCCGCATCGTGTGATAAGGCGCCATTAAAACCGGCGGCGCCCAATGAATCTGTCCACGCGAGCAACTGTCGGAGGCCATTCCCGAGTCATCCCCAACGCCACGAGCTGTTCGCCATGGACCGACGGGAAATGGTTGACGGGCTCTTGGCAGCCAAACCGAATACAAGCTAGGTGTAGCGTCGCAGGGCCAGCCTTCCTTCAAGGGCACTTCCTCCCAGGGGACCATGAAAGCTGGGAATATGGTGGGCCAGTCTGGACCCGCGACGACAACCGTCTCGTGCCCAGCTGGGGATGGAGCCACCGCTGAAAAGGGCCAGACCAACACCAACGAGGCCCAGAAGACCAGCAAAGAGAAGGGAGAAGAGGGTGCACACAAGGGAGCAGTTCCAGGCTAGCAGTTGTTGGTTCGGTCCTCGGAACCGTTCGTTTGCAACTCCTTGACGCCATCGCCTTTCACTCATGCATGGCATTACCTAGCTTGAGCCTTTGAGCATTAGCATGGCGTGGACTGGTCACACGTGGTAGGGTCTCGGTCCTTCAAGCTTGACCGCTGCCGCAGATTGCTATAACTAACTATACGACTCCGCATATTGTCGACGACGACAGCGACTGTGACGGTGACAGCTTGCGACGATGATCCAGGACATGAATGTAAGCCCGAACAGAACCCCGCCGTGGCATCATCCTCTCCCGCGACATGAGGATCCCAGATGCTGGCCGACTCCACCGCTGACGTACCAGACACACGAATCCCGAGACATTTGACTCTTGACACAGACTCGCTCCCCCTTGCTGGCCGTGTGGGGGACCGACCGACGACCGAGCGAAAGCATCCAACACCATGCGTCTCTTGTCCAACCACGACGCGCCAGTTGACCAGCGACAGCTTTCCCAAGGCAAATCTCGATGGGTGCGGGATGGACCAGGGCCGCGCGGTCTCTAGCGACAACTAGCGACCAGCGCCGTGTCTTCGTCTTTCGTTAACCTGTTGTCCGCCAGCCGCCACCACCGACCTAATGGCTGCACTTTGACGAAAGCCTCCCGTCGATTCGCCAATGCCTGCGGGGAGTCGCTTAACGACGTGCTAGCAAGCGTACCAGATCTTGTCAATTTCATGGAGACAAAGAACCGGGAAGAGGGTCAAGCTTTTGCCTCGATAGCCGCCAGTCTCACCCCTGTCCTCGTCTCCCCTCACTGACCCGGACGAGTCCCCCAAGCGTGGTGCGTCTGCCCGTCAATGCGCCCTCAGCTCAAACGCCAAGGATGCGCTCGTGAAACGCTCGACTGCGTGCTTCTTCGTGCTCCGTACGCTGCCCTTCCCCGCTGCGTTTGACGATCAGCCGTGTTACTGCATTGGCCAACTGTCTCCATCGTCAAGTCGATCAATGTTTGACCATATGCAGTGGCACGTCTGGGGTCGCGGTGAAGCTGCATTGACTGTTTGATCAGCCTGTTTCCTCTACGCCCTGGTTTACGCTTAGCGTATCCGTATATACAAACACAAACAGGTGATGCTGGAAATGGTTGGGGCAATTTGGGTATGGTTCGGTCGTCGACCAGGGGATGGGCCATTATCATGCTGGGACGTCCGTAGGATGTCATGCCTGAGCTTGAGCAGCGTCCAACTCAATTCTGGAACGCGCCGTTCACCCCAGCGGTTGTGTCTCGATTGACATGGTAAACCTGGAGTTTCCTTCGTTTCAATCGAATACAGTTCGACACTAAAGTGTCTGTGAGTACTGCTCCCTCTTGGTTTTGATACCGAGATCGCCGACATGATGATCGAGTATGAAGGCTTGGAACTCCTCATGAGTCGCACCATCATGAGGCGGCCATCATGAGGCGGGCCCTACATGGTATCTTGTTATTCGGCAACGGATACTTCCAGTACTAAGACTATGCTACAGCGCCTAGTTGGGCCACCAAGATACTATCGATGCTCCCACTCGAGTGATAGTTTCTTCGACGCCAAGGATACGGGCATGCACGCCATCACGTATTCCTACGTCAACCTCCCTCCACACACCGAGATGTGGTTCGGGAAGAGACCAATTGCAGCACGAAAGACTTTGATCCAATATCTGCGACGTCCATCAGCATGCCGGCCTCCAAAGTGCCAGAAACAACTGCCGTTTGGGTCCAAAGCATATGCAGTCATCACTGTCTGCTGCGCGAAATCTCCCGGTAGTCCTGTCGATTGATATCAATCACGAGGCCCCAAAACTGCCGATTGGACCTGATGGCCGGGACTTGGTGGCCGGGACCCGATGCTTCCGATGCTATCTCCAGCCACTAACCTGATGTCGTTGCTTCCTCTGAGCCTAATTCGACGGCTGTGCACATCCCTTGGGATCACGCCTTTTTTGCTGTTTGAGGACTCATCTTTCTGTTTCACGGGGCCAAGACTCATGACAGATTGTAAGCGGTACTCGACTTTGTTGGAACCTCACTCGTATTCCTAAACGAGGCGTGAGTTGAAGACAAGCGCCAATCGGAGCCGGAGCCGGAGCCGGGTGACGTACCGGCCTGATTTGGAACACAATCCGGCCCCACTCACGGTGCTGCGGCCTCACCGTGTAAGAACACCGTGTAACAACATGCACAGCAAACAGAACAAGTTCGTGGTTCCGATTCACCAACTCCAATATCTAGCATGCCTGAGATATGCGATGGCTTGGTATCGACGCGGCAATGAAGGGTTCCAATGCTTGGAACAGCACACCCTCTAGACAAGCACGAAATATTGATAACCCAGCCTAGCCGTTGTTCGTCAGCGAACTAATCTGCAAGAAGACTATCTCGATACTTCGGTCATATACTACGGGCTTTGCGTGGCCCGGAACAGAGGTCGAAGAAGGCAAAACGTGTGTCGCTCCTGATGGCAAAACTGGAGGCTGAAATGGCGACTGATAGCATCGATGCCATTGGGTGAACCCCGCAACTTGGGCGACTGGCTATTCCCAAAGCAACTCGGCGAGATCAATACATAAAGAGCCAAATCCCAGATGCAAAAGAATACCATCATTAGCAAAAAGAAATATCAGCATAATTCGAACACCACAGCAAACATCATGTCCGCCAATTCCATTGTCCCAGAGTTCCAGGCGGCGAACGAGAAATACGCTGCGTCCTTCACCAAGGGGGCTCTGCCGTTACCTCCCGGCCGGTATGTCAACCCTCCCCCTCCACAAACTTGGCCGATTGGCCGCCACCATCGCCCAGCACCAAGATAACCAAAATGATTCCTTGCAGCAAGGTTGCGGTCGTCGCCTGCATGGACGCCCGGTTGGACCCTGCAAAGGCCCTGGGCCTCGAGGAGGGCGACGCGCATGTGATCCGCAACGCCGGCGGCCGGGCCGTCGACGCCCTCCGCTCCGTCGTTATCTCGCAGCAGCTCCTCGGGACCCGCGAGATTGTCGTCATCCACCATGTAAGAGGAAACCCCCCCGCGCGAATGGGGGGTGCGGGGGAACGACTTGCTGACTTTGTGCTTTGCTAGACCGACTGCGGCATGCTCACCTTCTCTGACGCCGATCTCAAGGCGAAGATAAGAAAGGATCTCGGTGAAGATGCGGACCACGTCGCGTTCCTGCCCTTTCCCGATGTGAAGCAGAGCGTCATTGACGACGTCGCCATCTTGAAGAAGAGCGCTCTTGTGCTCGATGTGCCCGTCACCGGGTTCATCTACGACGTCAAGACCGGCAAGATCGAGCGTGTGGAGGCTTAATGGATAGATACATGGGCAGCGAGGTTGGTATCAAGCGAAGCGGGACTTGTGCGACCGTTGGTTCAAGCGGATACATTAATTAGTTTTATATACCCGTCGTTTTTGAAGAGCAGATACGCTGATTGAAGACGTTCATTTCACTTCCATTTCCAGTCGAGGTGAAACCCAGTCACGCCGGCCGCAGCCTGGACATTGAACAGATAGTTGAACGGTGCCACCAGCTGGCCGAAGTGCCACTGCTTGACCTGCGCCAGCGGCGGCGCGGCTCCGCACAGGATGCCCACGATGAGGCTGATCATGGTCGCAAAGAGCGGTGCGTCCTCCCTCCGAACGACCATGCTCACGCAGTTCGTCAACCCGTAGATGCAGTAGAAGTATAGCAGGTTGACGAGGAAGGCAAGGCCCCAGTCGATAATCGGCACAGAGAGTATGGGCACCATTGTGGTAAAGTGCAGACAGCCAAGAGTCATCCGAGGCAAGACAGAGATGATCTTGGCGAGGAAGTAGGCCACTCTAGAATGGCCAGCTTCAGCCTCTCGGCGATAAAGTAGCGTTTCCTCCGAGAAGCTTTTGACTCCAGGTGCGCCGGCAACCAACCCGATGGCGATAGCCACGAGAAGAGCCAGCTCGGGAGCAGACCGGAAGTCCATGGCAGTTGACAGGACTCCATACGGCTCATTGTACAGCCCGATGAAAAGCACGCCCTTCTTGGGGTTCTCAGCCAGTCCCAATGAAGACCCCGGCCTAGGGCGTAAACGCAAGTCGCTGCCACGGGTGTACGGCTCAAAGCAGCTAGAGCGGCAGGATGCTAAATCTAAGAATGGAGAACTGGGCTTTGCTTCGTCCAGCCGCGCCGTTACGCCTGACTTGGAATGGGGCAAGGCTCTTCAGCGGAAGATACGGTAGGGTGGGGGGGGGGAAAAAAGCAACCGAAAAATGGAGGGTTTTTGTCGAGGACTGGGAAAATAGAACGGCCGTGTCTTCCTTGTGTTGATTGCCGGCGGTGAACAACTTCGTCCTACCAAACAGAACTCGTATTGCATAAGTGTTCAAGCGTACGAGTTCAGTCTTTTGCAGTTGTCAGTTTTGTGAAGATAAAGAAATGTGCTTATTCCTCGTCTTAACGCCCTCGAAGCTAAACCAAACACACCATTAATTATTCTATCCATAGATCGCTCTCAGTGCTTTTGACCTATTATCCCTCTATCCAGTATCTCGGTATCTAGACTTTACTCAAATGTTTCCAATGTTTCAATTCTATCTTTTTATTATCCCCAGCATGCCATGCGCTCAGGTAGCAAGTATATCACGCTGTAAACAATCGTCATGTCTCCAAGCTAAGGTTTCGGAGACTATTACTTCTCAGCAATGCTAGAGCTGGCTGTCTTCTCCTTCCCATCCTCCTTCTCCCATGTAGACGGCTTCTCGCCGTCGGTTTCGACACTGGGCTCTACTAGGGTGGCGGCGGCGTCTGTGATAGACTCCGGCGCGTTGCCCTGGGTCCCGATCCGCAGGAACGGGACGAACAAGCAGCTGAGGGCTGCGAGACCCACGGAGACGAAGTAGACCATCCGGAACGGCTCGTTGACGTCGCCGTCCTCCGGCCGGGATGCCTTGACGGAGCTGTACACAGCCGTCGAGATGCCCAGGCCGATGGTGGACCCAAGACGGATGAGCATGTTAAAAATGCCACCGGCGAGCGACTGCTGATGAGCTGGGAGCGCCTGCATCACGTACATCTTGGGAGCTGGTCAGTAACCGAGTTCCGACATCGCAGGTTGAGGTAGGGTTTATAACGTACATTAGCGACGTTGAACTGGAAGTCGGCGCCAAAAACGTTCAGGACCAGCGACGGAAAGATAAAGGCCCAGTATAGCGTGTCGGCTTTTTGGAAGGTGAGCAACAGATTGGCGATGACATAGGCAACAGAGCCGAGTGCCATGATGAGTGTGTTGTTGACCTTGTGGAGGATGCTAGCCGCCACGATGTTCCAGCAAATACCAGCAATCACTTGGGGAAGCAAATGGACCGCCACGTTGAGGGCATCGTACTCGGAAACCTCCTGCATGTAGAGCGCGAGCCAGAAGTTGGACGACGTAAAGGACATCATGCCCAGAATTGCCGTCGGGACAAGCTTTGTATCTGGATTAGCCTGCTGTTCTGCAATAGCTTGGTAGATGCCTGGATACGTACCAAAGAAAACGTCTGATCTTTCCAAATATGAAGAGGCATCAGCGGATGCGCCCAATAGTTCTCCCAGAATATGAACGCCACGAGGAGGAAGAAGCCAACAATAAGCATGGCGATGACGTGGGGGGCCTTCCAGCCATCTCCAGGACCGAGCCTAACGTAGCGTTAGCAGAATCCACGTGGACCAAGGGGGGGGGGAGACGAACGTCAGAGCTGCCGTGAACATGCCGACACCGAGGACCGTGAGGACAGTACCCAGACTATCAAAGCGCTCCAACGCAATTTTTAGTCGGGTCTTGAGCGGCGCCGGCTCGAAAGCCTCAACGTCCGGCACGATCCAGAACGACGCAACGCCGAGGATTGCCCAGATGATGGCCAGGAGGATGAAGCTGGCCCGCCAGTTGAAGATGCGAGCAGCGATGCCACACACGATGCTTCCCACCGCGAACCCCAGCGGATTACCGGCGGAGAAGCTCGCAAACGCCCAGTTCTTCCGCTGCGAGGGCACGTCGTACGCCGCGCCCAGGATGCCGATGGCGGGAGGCACCACCATGGCCGAGGCCAGGCCCAGCACGCCACACAGGATGTCCATCCAGAACGGGTTCTGGGCAAATGCCACGATCAGGGCGCTGGCGCTGAAGCAACCCATGCCGAAGAGGAAGACGGCCTTGCGGCCCAGCAAATCGGCGAGCTGGCCGATGGTGAGCTGGAAGGCTCCCGCGGTGAGGCTGCGAAGGGGTGTTAACATGTGGTGATTGGAGAGGGATGGAGTCCAATCGGACTATACAGGGAGTTCTCACGTTGCTGCGGCCGAGATCCAAGAAATCTGGCTCTGCGACATGCCCAGGTCTTTGCCAATGGCCGCCGTAACGATGACGGTTGCGCCAGTCAGGAAGGTGTTCGTCGCCATGGCTACCGTCGCCATGAAGACAAACATGACCTCCTGAAAGGTGCTCTTGAAGCACGCAGGGCGCTCTCCTATCGTCGAAACCTTCTTCTTCTGCACCGCCGCGTCCTCTCCTCCGCTGCCCTCAACATCGCCGTCGATATCGGAGCGCCGCGGTATGTCCCGGGAAGTGGGGGTAAGGTCGCCGCCCGTAATCGCCGTTCCGGCCGCCGTCTTGTCGGCCATGGTTCGTCCGAAAGCTGGCGCGTGAGAGCGGGTTCGTGCACGCAGGGTCCCGAAAAGAGGAGAAAATGGCGCCCGAGTCGTCCGATGCTTCGGAGTTTCGCGAAAGATAATTGTTCAGATTGTTTCGACGCGAGGGAAAAGTGGGATGGATATGGACCCGGCCCCTTGCGGATATATACGAACGTATTCGCACTTCGTCCGGCTCCACTGTGGGCACTGCAGGTCGGCTTGCGGGATGAAAACCGAGAGATCTCCCGTGGTGGGAGACAAAATAGAAGAGACGCTCGGGGAGGAAAGGTGAAAGGTGACGCGTCGGCGAAACAAAAAGCGAGAGAAGGAAGAGAAAGCTGATTGATCTTGGAGAAGAGTCAGAATTCTCGCAACAATCAATTGTCTTGAGATGCGACTAGACCGCTCGTTTGCCGTCCCGTGAATCACTGTTGGTGTTAACGCGGAGTCCCGGTATCTGAGGGAAGAATGCCGAGTTGATCCGCCTGCATTTCTCCCATCTCGAAAAGGGCGGGCGGTTACTAGCTGTCAAAAAGTCGTCAAAGAACCCCGTGTCCATTTTATTTTGTCATGGCCTAGCTACCGCTCTACAGTGCCGCCCGTTAGTCGATTATCAATCATCCCCGCTCTCAATCTCGGTATTGGTGATTCATGAGCATCACAAGCCGAGTGGGAGAGAAAACCGCCAAAGATGAAGATCACCGAGGTGAGGGAAACCTCATCGTGGACGCGATGCGTCGATGGCCTCCACGGTATGTGTGCCTCAAGTACAGATCGCTAACGACGGCGGTAGCTCTGGGTCTATCCCATCAAGGCCATCCGGGGCATCCAACTTACATCCGCCCGGCTGGGGCCTCAGGGCATCCGGCACGACCGCCGGTTCATGCTTTGCAGGGTTGAAGAGTCCGGAGATTTGACCAAGATCCAGCTTTCCAAGTATCCGCAGTGCACTCTCTTCGCGCAGGAGATCGTGGGGGAGAGTATCCATGTCAAACATCTGACCCCACCTGAACCTCTGGTGCCTTCAAAGCCTGAGCAAGCGACCGTCTTGGAGGTTCCCCTCGAACCGGAACTCGACGGCCTGGAGAAGGTCGATGTCAACCTCCACCAGAGCCTCGTGGTCGCATATCGCATGGGTCCCAAGTACGACGCATGGTTCTCAGCCTGCTTCGGCTTTAACACTGCCTTGATCTTCATCGGCGACGGCCGTCGTCCCGTCCTCGGGACCTTCTCGCCCAACACCCAACCGGCAGCGAAATCGTGGCTTTCCTCCATGACGAGCTACGTCGCGGGAAGCACTGCCGAGACAGACGAGGACTGGTTGACGTTTACAGACTGCGCGCCGTACCTCGTCACTACCGAGCAGTCACTGAAGAACGTCAGTGCACGACTGGCCACGGGCGAAGTGGAGATGGGTGCGTTCCGGCCGAACGTGGTTGTGGACGGCGAGGCTGAGTGGGACGAGGATTTCTGGACGGAGCTGTCCCTCAACCGCCGCCACAAGCTAGCACTCACAAAGAACTGCAATCGGTGCACGTCGTTGAACGTCGACTACAACACGGGCCGTACCGCAGAAGGCGAACGCGGCACGGTGCTGAAGAAGCTCATGTCCGATAGGAGGGTCGACACCGGAGCCAAACACTCCCCCGTCTTCGGCCGCTACGGCTTCCTCACCAGCGACCCCAACTCCAGTGGCAATGGCAGCGACCAAGTGTCCGTGGGCGACAGCGTTGAGGTTGTGGCGAGGACGGGCAAGCGGGCGGTTTGGGACTGGCCGATAAAGGACCCGGGCGCGGCACGATACTACCGGCGTGCCTGATGTGTGACGACATCTTGTCAGCTTGTCAAGCTTTGTGGTGTTTGTGTTCGATGACGGTTGGTGTGTCAGGGGTAGGAAGGTTTTGGGGTTTCGGGTTTCAAGACCATCAGGGACGACGCACCGATATGGCGGCCGGCCATGTTACACAGAGGAAGTGCCGGGTTAGTTAAGCCACACCCACCCTCATGCACGCAGGCGAGCGGCAATCGATTGGGCAGAGCCTCACCTACGTAGTAGATCCGGTGCAGCCTCATCCCAATAGAATATCCCGAGCGTCCACATGGTCGCTCTACGGCCGCTCCACGTCAGTTGTGACGCGTCCGCCGGGCCTAATCTGTCCAACTGTAACGGGCTCGTGTCGATAGCGGCGTTCGCTCAGGGGAGGCGTAAACGGGAGGTCGCCGGGGAGGAAGTCCCAGGCAAACCGTTGTCGCGGCGGGACGGGGACGGCCTCATGTTGGTCGTTACGAGTTGCCGCAGCTCGGGACGATACCCGGAAGCCGGAGGTGAAAAGTAGAAGTGAAAAGGAACAAGGGCGCAGGGGTGAAACGGGTGAGGCTGTTTGGTGGCAGCATCTGGAAATGTTCCATGATCCGCGTAGTCAGCAGCCGCGTGCAGGCGCCCAAAACGGCGATGCTTGGCTTCCATGGGACAACGTCACAACGGCCATTATACCTGAGCGGCCGTAGCGTCCTAGGACGGTTTCACAAAATCAAACTCAGGGCTCCGGGGAAGTGGGCGAGGCGAGCGAGGAGGCGGCGAGACAACTCCAGACGGGGTAGGGCGTAATCACGGGCACCCGAATGGATGGGCGAAGCCAGGGTGTATCCCTCGTGAACTCTGTTCTCAGATCGTCGATAGCTTCACTATCGACGGCCTCGGGCTCGCTACCCGATGGGTCCGGGAGGCCGGGCGGGCGGGAGGCCGGAGCCGGTGACCAGGGGGGTGTGCGTGTACTAGTAAGCGGACCGGCTTGCAATCGCGGTAGCCTGTGTTATATGTGTTGTGTGTGTCTGTGCAAGTGTGAGGATGCAATTGACGGATTAGCAGTATCGATAGATGGGGGCTGGCGCGGAGACTCAGCCGGAGAGTGGAAACACGCCGGACGTTTTTATTTATTTAGTTGTTCTGGAAGGCTTCTGGCTTATTCCGGCCGGTCCACTGTGCGCCCGTTCCCCAGCGTGTCCCCCGCGACCCCTGGGGGATTCCAGACGGCACCATCATCCATGCGGCGATGCGAGGTGATGTAACAGGCGTAGTAAGGAACACCACCAATCAGTAGCATCCTTGCTCGCGCTTTCGGTCACTTTGGACCCTGGGGCCTGTCGCCTGTAGCTTGCGCTCTGGATCAGGTGGGGTGCGAGGAGGAGGGAAGAAGGGAGCCCAACAAGTCTAACAAGGCGGCGAAAGAGGAAAGTGATTCCATGCAGCCACCGAGACAAGATGGGAACGAGGATACGATACGAGGCTAGCCGACTTATAGTGGTGGATGAAAGGATGACGGCATGAGGGGAGTGAGGGCGTGAAGGAGTGAAGGATGAGATTGCGGCGACGAAAGGGGATCATGATCTGACGGGGAACGACCAAGAGACAACAAGGAAGCTACCTAAGGTAGCGACACCAGCGCCGGCACCAGCACCAGCACCAACACCAACAAGGCAAGCGAGGCGAGCGCGCGGGCGCCCGGGGGGGGGGGGGGTATGTATGTAGAAGGGGATGATGCGAGAACAAAACCGGTCACCGGCATGGGGAAAAGGGGATTTTAATCATCGTGTGAATGATGAGAAGATGGCGAAACGACAAGAATGTGGGATGTGAGATTTGAGAATGATTGAATCAGCCACAAAACAAAAAAAGAACCCCACGTCCACCACGCTCCGCGCACCCATTACACATT
This sequence comes from Neonectria faginata, assembly GCA_030864175.1. Lineage (NCBI taxonomy): Eukaryota > Fungi > Ascomycota > Sordariomycetes > Hypocreales > Nectriaceae > Neonectria > Neonectria faginata. The sequence continues at coordinate 3,462,113 of JAULBG010000001.1, read as the reverse complement.
CCTATGTGAGTTGTGAGCTGTAAAATCACAGCCATGACAACGCCGCCGCCGCCGTCGTCGTCGTCGTTGAAACGGCCAAGTGGCCCGTCCGACCATCGGTTGAGGTCGACGACAGCAAGTAAACCGACAAGTTACAACTCGCGGCACAACACCGGTCAAGAGGAAATTGCAGGAAGACGCGGCCCAGGGTTCTTCGCACCGCAATCCAGCTCCGTTACCCACCTAGGTAGACTGCAGCGGTCACCGGTGACAGTCCGGCCAAACTGCGCAACATTCCTTCAACCGCCCCAGCCTCCGACCTCCAGCGTTCAGGTATACGTCCGTAGAGCATCTCCACCTCTCGGTCAACCACGCCCATCTTGTCCTGGACAGCAGCCCTTTAAACTTCCCGAGTCATGGTAATCATCCTTCTCAAGTCTCAGCTGCCGAAGACCCTTACCGCGCTTGCGGCTTGCTTTACTGCCACTCCCTTCTTCTCCGATTCCTCCGCCCTCCACTCCTCCACTCCTCCACTCCTCCACTCCTCCACCCTTTTCCGCCTTGCCAGTCCAAGGCGCGCCCCAATCACAGTCTCACAGTTTGCATTCTTCAGTGCGTGGTTTTGTTCAAAGTTCGTAAGGATTCGTTCCCTTGTCTATGTAGCATGGGAGGTAGACCAAGCTCGTACGAAGTCGTAAACGATGTATTCGTAGTTGGGCACGGAAACAGGACCATGATGACTGTATCAACACAGGCATACCAAAACAAAGAAAAAAGTCAGAGACAAGGAGGAAGAGGAGGAGGCCAGGTGTCAAAGAGAAATCCTTCACTATCATAGCTTCTTCTTCCCTTCGCTCTATGCTCCAGGCTTTAAGCTTCAGGGTTCCAGCTTCAGATCCAGCTTCAAGCTCCAGCCCCTTTTCACCGCCTCCTCTCCTTCGTTCATTGTTTGTTCCACTTGGCCCGAGCCAAATCCATCTCAAACCGTAGTCTATGTCGAGCGCCCCAACACCCGCGGTCCCATTTTTTTTTTTGCGCCGTGAACCCGAAAAAGACATGCTAAAAGACGACACGGTTTTCCCATCGCAGTCCTGGCAGATGTGGGGAGAAATTCAACCCAACGCAAACCCAACCAGAGAGAGAGCGAGAGAGCAACTCCTTCTTTTGTGCGCACCGTAAGAGAAAAGAAGAAAAAAACAGATCCCATAGAATTGCCGAACGGAGGAAAGCAGAAAGAAAGGGGAAAAAGGAAAGAGAAGAGAAGAAAATAAGAAAAGAGGAAAAAGGGAAAACAGAACAACCCAGACTGACCGACTGGAACGGTTTTTCGAAGCAGCCAGGTTCGAGGCTCCATTGGTAGGCAACTGGCAATTTTGGCAGCCCCGCCGCGAAGAGGTCGAGAAGTACTCCATGATTGTGCGACGCTTCTAGGTCCTCTTTGAGCGCCGAGGAAGCCCTGACGAAGCCCGCGGACCACCCTATCGGCATCTCCTAGGGGCTTGCCCTGGGCGTCATGGGCTAGCCCAGCGCCCCCGGAGACTCGCCAGTGCTGCACAGTTCCCAAAACGGCGTCTGAAACTGGAGCCTCCCACGTGGATCGTGCAGGGCACCGCACCCTCAGAAAGGCCGTAAAACTGTAAGTCATCCAATGTGCTTGGCAGCGTTGACCGGCTCCCCTCTTGCGCTACGGCATCAAAGGCGATGACGATGCTCGACGGCCCCCTTTTCGTTTTCCCTTTGGCTTTCAAGTGACGCTGGCGCTGCTGACTCGGCTCTCCAACATTTGAGTTTCGGTCCAGACTGTCGACTTGGTCCCAGCTCCGTCCAGCTTGGTTGCTTGGTTACACCAAGTGTGTCGACAAGCAAGGCAGAGAGGGAGCTTGATGTTTCGTGCGTCTGTGAATGAGGGCGTGCGCGTGTGCGTATGCGTGTGCCGATGCGTGAGCCGCGGCCCCGGAGCCAGTTTCCAACTACTACCCAGCGCAATCAAAAGTTTCCGGATGTGACCTTCTGTCTGTCTGTCTGGTCTGCCTCTGCGCCAGCGCCGAGACTTGAGAAGGCATCTCTTTTCGTTCTTCGTAAGTTCTGGTGCCATGTCAGTCAGACCATGCCCACTACCGGGGAACACGCGAGCGAAGACCGAACTAGACGAACGGCCCACGCAACGTACGCACTCACTTACACTCGCACTCACACTCAAAACAATCCGCATTTGCGCGCACCCGGTGCGCACACCCCCCACCCCACCCCACGCCAGACACCAGTCACACATGCCTCGCCGCCGGGGATCTCGCCGGGGAGTTAAGCAGCTTGTGTGCACACTCGACAGAGGTGCAGTTTGCAATACGTGCACTCAAAGATCATCCAGTGCGGCCCAGATCGGCAATGTTGGCAAACCCACTGGATCAAAGTGCTGTCCGACTTGATCATCCGGAAAGAGTGCGCACACGCATTGGCCATTTTGTCGGCAGCCAGGATGTCGAAGGATCTGGTGGAATTGGGTGGTGGTGGTAGTGGTGTTGATGCCGCTTCCGCAGAGGGTCTGGGTTGACCGATAATCTTCAATCGTGTTGCAGGACTTGGTCCGATTGGACAAAAAAGCTCCTTCGGAAGGACCAGAGTTAGCCTTGCATAATAGGAAATTGCCAACGTCTTGTAGGGAAGCCGGTGAAAGACTTTGGAGAACCTGGCCTTATCACTTCGTGATGGGCAAGAGAATAAAACACTTACCGGTAGAGTGAGTGTAAGTTGAGGACTTGTCTGAGAGTCTGGGGATGGCCACAAAAAGAGACAACCAAGGAAGGACACGCAGGTTGTTTGAACTGGTTGAGAAGTGGGTTGAGCAGAGTTGTTGGAGGTAGTTGAGAGTAGTTGAGCGAAGCCAAGAGAAGATTGTTGATGGATGAGAGGAAAAGAGGAGGGATCGATGGACAGATGGCCAGGCTTTTATGCTTTGAGAGAAGGGGTGAGGAGGGAGGTGGGTGGGTGAATTTATCGAGTCGCAGAAAGTTGGTTTGTAGACGGGGGACCGTGATGCAATGCCAAACGAGGAGCCGTGATGACAGCGAACAACGGGCAACGGAGACAGCGGTCAGCGGACAGCGGGGGGTGTAGGGCGGGGCGAAGGCTGGCTACAGCAAGGACAGGATATCAAAAGACGGGAGAGGAACGAGGCGGGAAAGGAGTCCAACGAGGAAGATTAGTTGGTTGTCAACGGGAGGCAAAGCGAGGCAAGGCGAGGCAAGGCGAGGCAGGTCGAGCGTTAGAGTTTCTCACTGTTACAGCAAACCCGGGGGATATTGGCGATGAAGTACCCTGCGGCGCGGGCCCGGACGGCGGTGGATGGTGGATTGTGGACGGACGGACGTGGACGTGTGTGGCCCCTCCTTCTGGCCACAAGCCGTCATGCCAGCTGTAAAATCTCCCGTTTGCAAAGTCGCAATGGCCTTCGGCGTGAGTCCCAGATGTGCCCCCAATCCCCGTCTCGACGGGGCCGGGACAGGATGCCCTGTGGTCCCTTTGGGGAGGGGGAGGGTGAACGGGGGGGTATGTAAACGGCTTTTTTTTCTTCTCCCTTGCGGGCAGCCCCCCAGCTACCGACTACATGAGGTGTACCCACAGGCACAGGGCCACAGGGACGGACGGGTGCCTTGCTGCTGGCTGTGCTGTGCTGTGCTGTCCGTGTTGTTTGATCGCGCTACGGCTACGGCCTCGGTCACGGCCTACGGGGAACGAAACCGGGGGGGCAGAGGAGCTGGGTCTAATCCAATGGACGGGAGGAGGCGAAGGGGGCCCGGATAACGAGGTTTGACGGGAGCAATGGCAATAATGGCAATGGGCTATGGCGATGACGATGACGAAACAGGTGAGGGTGAGGGTGAGGGTGGAAGAGGTGAGGAGAGAGACAAGAAGGAGAGTAAGGAAGAAGCCTGGGAGAACCCGGCGAGCAACCCGACGCCAACATTTGGAAAAGGTCCATCCATGAATGGCATGGCAAGATGGCAAAGGGCTCCGCTCTTGCGCCCCCGTGTCCTGGTTCTCGGGGCAGTCCAGAAGGCGCCCAGGATCGGAAGGTGGAGCGCCCAGTGGGCTACTAGCCAGGAGCTTGGGACCATCGAGGGCAGCAAGGGCGCTGCAGTCCGGGAAGGCATGGGTCTGGATGGGCAATTGGGGCAAGAGCATGGGCAAGGGCATGGGGGGTCGTATGCGTAGCGTGGTGGTGTCGAGCTGGTGTAGAACTTGTTGGTGTAGAAATGGCAAATGTAGAGAAGCGCGATGGGGTCGAAACTTTTGGAGACGCTCCGGGAGCGATGCCGAGTGCTCTGCCTGAAGGCTACTAGTTAGCTTCCACTTGGGGCCACAGGCCATAGGTCATAGGCAGGAGACGTCAGTGCGTCCCCATCCATGATGCTGCGAAACCTACCAGAGGAGGGAGGTAGGTCAGAAAGTAGTACAATAGAGCCAGTAAGGCCCTAGGATACCTTGGGTAGTAGGATGGTAAGAACCTACTAGTATGGAGGTAAGGCAGGGGGGGTAGTACCGCTACGTAGTAGGTGTTAGTGTGGGGAGGAGGAGGAGGGGGAGGAGGAGGAGGATGATAACGAATAGAGCTAGACGACTAAGAAGGCGAAGGAGGAGAAGGAGAGTCAGTCAGTGTCAAAGAGAGACAGAGGCAGAAGCAAAACCAGTTGCAGACCGAGAGACAAGTGTCGCGGGAGCGGAGCAGGAAGGTGCCAGCTAGGGTAGTGGCAGGTGTCATGGTGGGTGTCTACCGAGTACTGTTCTGTACCTGACGGCAGGGCACAGCTCAATCCCTTACTTCCTTACTCCGTACTTGCTTAGCACTCCATTGCTTTACGAATACCTCAGGTAGGTACGCATGTCAACCTGAGGCATGGAGCATTCAACACGAACACAAAAAGCACATGAGATGAGACGGCGACGGCATTGCACTTGGGCGTCCATCGCTCAAAGCCACCGACCAGTGTACATACAGTACAAATACCTGACATCGAAGTCGGGTCTCGGTCTCGGTCTGGGCTGGACTCGCCTGGGCCTGGCCTGGTTCACCAACTGCCAGAATTGACAGCCCGGGTGTGCACAGCACTGCAACTCCAGTGCCAGCGTCCAGTGCCACAGCACCCCTGCGCCCGCCGCACCTCATCAGCCCGTCTTCCATCTTCTCCATGTCTTCCATGCCATGTCGGCATGCCATGCCGCGCATTCCCACCAAATTCGGTATGCCTGTCGCCTGTATCCTGCCCTGTACAGGTACTGTATTCGTACTGCCCTGCCCCTTGTCCTGCCCTGTGCCTTACCATGCATGCATGCATGGGGAGCTTCCTTCTGCTTTGCCTTTCCCTTGCTTCCATTCCATGCCTCTTTTTGCCCTGCCGCAGCCCAGTATATGGGATTTTGGCGGAAAACTACGGGACTGGCTGGTAGGGATTGCCATCAGAGCATACTCTAGACTGCACTATACGTCTATAGGAGTCTACATAGCAAGCAGTCTATGTCATACGCTCCATCGGGACAACCTGCCATCTACCCGCCCCCAAGGTGCATCGTAATACTTATCGCAATTATATGGCTCAGCTCTCTCTGACAGCTGACACATGCTGGCTATCACGGCGGACTCATTCTGGCACCCAAGTCGGCCCCGGCACTGCCTTGTCTGACTCTCCATTTGGATTGATAGACCACGCTCTCATCATTCATGGCTCTTCTGACTGACAATCCTGCCCCATTCATCCTCATCCTCGTACCAGTCTTTCGATGTCGCCATCAGCCCAGTCGACGTGGGTCCAGACTCCACGAACCTATGGGCCCTCTTGGTCCCTTGAACGGGGTGAACCTTGAAGCCGGAACTACCTAGACCACCTCATCGTGACGCCGCAATGGAGGGGGGAAACCTAAACACGACCGACCTATTTGCTTCTCCTAGTTGGTAATCCGACAGCTCCTGCGACTCGACGGCAAAGAACCCTGGTCCCCGTCTGACATGTCACCCCCGCCAAGCATTCGTTTTCTTTTAATGGGGGTTTTTTCTTCTATTATTTTGGTTTTCCTTCTACAATCGCTGGCATATTTGCTTTTTCTTCCCCCTCCCCCCCTCCCTCCCGCGCGCCGCCGTGCCCACTCACCCCCACACCGTTTTGGATGACGGGTAGATAGAGAGACGTATCCGTAGTCTAAAGCACAGTACGTACGAAGTAAGGAAGCACAGAGGCCATGCAAGACGAGGCGAGGCGAGGCGAGGCGAGAGCACGGGACGGGGCATTCGTTTGCTTGATGCAGCATGGACTGACCGGTCGGATCGAAGCCGGACTCATCCTCACCCCCTCATACATGGCCTCCGTCGGTCGTCAAAGAGGAATGTGCTGTATTCGCATCTGACGGAAGTGCCGTACAACGTATAAGCGTATAACATTTAACGGGAAACTGGCAGACAACGGTCTAGAAGTCCCTTGTTGGTTACACGTAGATGGCCCAGAGAGCCTCCCGGCAGACAGAGGGACCCAGATCTGTCAGATGCTTGTGGCATGCCGCTCCCAATCGAGGACGCCACGTTATTGGCCGGGCGCTTGTACGATTGCTCCCAGCTATTACCACCCTCTCTCGTGCATGTGCCATTCACCGGCCATCGGCCACCGGCCATCACCGACCACCACCGGCCGGCACTGGGCTGCCAACGCGGCGACGGTTGTGCTGCAAGTACGAATAGAGCCTGCAACAGCTCCTTTGCGATTGTTCCCTCGCGTTGCAACGGGGTGGGTTCCTTGCTTGTCGCCTTCTCATCTATGCACTGTTGCATACCTCCCTTACGTGGGTGAACCTATATGTGAGCGAATGTGTGAGCAAGCGTATGAGCGTGTGAGTGAGCGTCCATGGCGATGTCAACCTGACGGTTGCAATTGTTGCCTGTTGGGACCAGTGGGGGGCACTGCATGTGACTGGTGTTCCATGCTTGCTGCCAGATTCAAGGCCATCCCTCCCATCCACTACTCCTCAACATTGAGATGTCGTAAAAAAGGAATCATCCGTTACAAACTCATGGTGACGATGTTGAGGAGCATGCCGCGGGTATCACCGCCTCAGGCCATTCTGGATTCATGGCGAGCTGCCGTTATGTCATCATCTCGGCCCTAAGTTGCCTACCTAGGTGAGGGATGACGGATTCTCCTTGGCTGAAGTGCCGGGGTGTCACCCTCTCACCCGGGCTCTCTCAACCTCTTCTCGGGCCCGTGCTATTTGTTCCCCGCCTGCAGTCTCATCCTGTTGCTGGTGTGGTGTTTCCTTTCCTTTCTTTTTTTTTCAACATTTCCCCGAGGCTGACGGGTCGGCACGTCAGGTTGATGTCAAATGGATGCCAATCCTGTATCCGTACGCTGCATGCTGTAATTTCCCACAACCGTCCTGACATGTGTCTTTGGGCCATTTTGTGCCTGGTCATTTCCGGCCCTATCGTTGTTGAGCTGTTTCGTCTACATCTTACTTGCTGCATGTTGCAATAATACCAACGGTACTGAATACATAGATGGCCTACTTGGGCTATTCGTACAGTAAGTAGACTAGCTGGGTACCTTACATACATATACATGCCTTATCCATAACTTTACCTACCTACCTACCTCTCATCCGTCCGGGCAGCGGGTAAGATGGCGGTTGTTTGGTACGTGCGTTATATGTGCCTCCGCCACTGCGTCCGTGTTTGTCCGGTACTTCTCTTCTTGCGAATACGTGCATTCTCTTTCTTCCTACATGCCTCGCTGTTACTGTTGCATGGTCTGATGCTCTAGCCCGTCGACCGCGTCGTAGTGGAGTACACGAAAGGAGTAATCATACTGATCTCTTTCAGCGAGCCGCACCGGGGAAGGAGACGTTTGCCCAGGACCTACTTCCTCTTTCGTCCAGCGACTGCTTGCTGTCTCCTTCCCTACTTACAGTGCCCGGAGACCATTGGTAGATGCCTTAGCCGTTTTCTCCTCAGTCCTCACTTCTCAGTCACCTCTCGGCACCTCCACTGTTACAACGCTGCACCCACCTTCTCCTCCTCCACATCCACATCCACATCCACATCCTCCACTTCCACTTCACGGCTCCGTTTCCTCGCCCGTCTTCCGCTTCGCCCTACGACGGGTGAATGTTTTCCACGTCGCTTGCACTCCCGTCCACATCAATCCCTACTTATCTCAAACCCCCCTCCAGGGTACATACTCCATCTTCGTCACCGTCACCACCCTCAGCATAGCCTCGCCACCAATCATGCTCTGTGAGCCGCACATCGAGAAGCCGCAAATCATACGCCCCCAGCGTCAACAACCCTCTCAAGGCGCTGGCAAACAAATGGGCTCGCTTCCGGGTGTCAGGGATCAGGGAGCTTTCGCGGCTTCTGTTCTCAACAGCTTGATGCGTCAGTCGACACCAGCGCTGCGAGAGACAGCAGGAGGTGTGTGTAAATGGCCAGAGACGACATGGTAGTCCTTCTGTCCCGGTCCCTGCCGGCTCCATCGTTGATCGACCGTGTCCCTCACCCTGTCCTCATCTCTAATTATCCGGCCTACCGGTTTTCGTCCTTGTCACATCCCCTCTTGTTTGCTCTTTTCGACACATGCTACAGAGCTACTTCGTGCCTCTGCCCTTGTCGTCAAACCTGCTGACTTGCAGGCCATGCGACCCTCCCGGGTCCCTTGCCCCTTGCCAAAGGCAGGTGCGCGCTGCATACCGCTCGCTGGCCTGGGACCATGGACTCCGAAAATGCACTACCTAATTACCTTAAGGACCGCGGCCTGCGCAGGCGGTAAGAAGTCTATGACACGATGGCGGCAACCCGACTGTTTCCCATGCACTGCGGCCCGCCGCCAGCTCACCGGGCAGCCCCAGCATTTCGATTGAGCTCACCCTCTCCGAATACTATGCCCCCCCCCCCTAAAATAACGTTATACGATCCACTGGCCAGGACCCCTTGTAGAGGTTCTCTAACTGTGCGAACTGGAAGTTTCTAGTATTCTCTTACTACTAATAGCTCCTAGCTTTCCGATCTTAAGCAGTGTAGTGTGCTATACTTTACACTGTCTGTATACCTCTACAAGGAGTCCCGGTCAGTGGATCGTACTAACGTTATTTCAGGGGAGGGGCCATAGTATGAGTCCACTCCGGGATTAGACCCGCACCCACGGAGGCACGACCGGCCAACTACCAACTGCCAAACTGAAGTCACGGCGCACTCCCCGTCTATTGTCCCGGCCAGTCAACGGCCCAAGCCATCCATCGTCTAAAACTCGATCCGCAGCTTATGTATGTCAGAGTTCCACGCGGTGTCGGCGTCAATGGCCGCCTGAGCTTGGGCCAGACCGGCAAACTTCTCGTTGTTGATTGCTGAAACGGAAGCCGTGCTGCCGCGTCCGGCGTTGGCCGTCTTCCGTGAGACATGACTTCATCAATCCGCGAGACGCACAACCTTTCGCACTTAGACAGGCGGATTCGGTCCAAGGGCATAGCATTACCTCGTTTCGAGACCCCGGTCAAGAAACTTGACTTGATGTCCAACGGCTTTTCGGTACGTTCCTCGGTTTGTTCGCACATCCTTCAGGCGGTGTCGGTCTCGAACCATGTCCATCCAGCAATTATCCCAACCTGAGGGTAGATCCGCATCAGTTGTCGTTCGTCTCGTCTGTAGGTCCGACCAGCCCCGTGCACATCTGCCGGTGGTCGGCATGGCATGGCATTTCCCCATCTGCAGACACTCCGCCTCCGATCTGTCAGGGAGGGACCTCCTTCAAGCTGCCCTGGCCAGTCTTAACCCCCGTCGTCCTTGACCCTGCGCAGTCTGGAGCCCTAAACAGCATGGAGTGACGTCGTCTTCCAACTAACAGTCCGCCCGCTTCATCTTACGATCAGGCTTGGGCCCACTTATTTGTGGCTATGTCTCCAAGTCCTGTCTTGACAGTGGGGTCATATCTCGAGTCCGCGTCGAGACAACATCGGGATATCCCACGATTGCCACATCACACTCGGCCAACTTGCAATCCCAGACACGTTCTAATCCCAGAACCCATCTACAATGTCGAACCCGTTTTCCCACCTGTCGGGCACAGCAAGCGCAATCCAATCTCCTTATATCGGCCGGTCATATCCTCGATGAGACGACAACACCCTCTCTAACAGACCACTAAACACCTCCTCCTGCGGGTCTGGCGATTTCCAGAACACCCCGTCTAACGTCGTTCCCGACGAGACATTCGGCCCCGTCCGTGGCGCCTCTCCCCCCCACAGAAGGGCCCCGTTCTGGGCCTGGTTTGCGAGAACACCCCCACTGTTTTACCTCTCCTCAGGTAGCGGATTCCCGACGAAGAGGATTTGGTGATGCCACCACATGGCAGCGCCTTGACCTTAACGAAGCCCCGGTCGGGGTAGTCCGGTTCCGCGTCCATATCCTCGGTGCACGTTTCAAGGGAATCTTGTCATGCGACGGGGATCGCCCTGCGGCGGTGACCCAGATTTCCAGTGCCTTGATCCTGAGTGGAATAGTGAAGATGGGGCACTCTGGCAGACTTACACCAATCTTGTCTCGTCGGTTTCCAATCAAACCAATCTCTCCTAAACAGCGTCTTAGCGATCCCGCTTCACCTCCTCAGGCAAGGCGCCCGACTCGAGGCCATCTGTCACTTTTCGAATCTCACTCATTGACACATGCGAGTGAGTGCAGTAGTGTCTCCCGCTAACATCCTGTCCCTGCATGCTACTATGTATGCGGCCAATGTTTTGGCGGCGTCGGTTCCGCAGGCCGGGGGTACCCCATCAACCAATTTCATTGTCACACTAGAGTACCAGGCATCTATCTATGATGCCCGTCTGCTTGCTGATTTATCACCCTATTCCACATCACAAGACAGTGTGATGTATCATTTTTTCCCGATGTTGAGTTTCTTTGATTAACCGGGCCGTCTGGTATATCTCATGACTTATCGACAGAGACAGCCGAGGTTTCTAGAAATGGTCCTACCGAACCCCTCCCGCTCTTCCAGGCGCCAGATGGATCGCGCCTCTCGTAAATTCGCCGATTTGGCAAATCGGTAGTGCGGTGAGCCGTGCCGGACAACCATGACGTCCTACGTGGTATATGTGAAAACCCTGCCCTAATCAAAACGCGTGCCCGATCATATCATGCATGTGCTAATCACTCCTGTTTCGGCGGCTAAGGATTGACCACCTTGCCGTGCTCGGTTGAACTCCCCGGAACGGTACCGTTGCCTTGATCCGGCTTGGTTGTTTTGGACTCGAGATGGTTTGCTGTTGTCGCCTTCATCTCCAATACGTCGTTATCGCTTGCCTGCCGCTCATTCTCCTCAAAGGTGAAGGCCTCGGAGAGGTTCACCGCCAGGAACGTTTTCGGCAACTTGACCCTGTACACCTGAATTAGTCGATCCTTCACAAGCAAGGAGCCCACGCCAGAAAAGCTTACTGGTTGAACTTGGCTCGGAGTGTCTTGATAACCTGCAGCCAATCCGCGTGGGGCGTCAAGCTCCGCCTGGGGGCGCATCCGATGCAATGTCTGCTGTCTAGTTGGACGTGCAGTGGATCGAAGACGTGGCAGCCTGGGCTGATGGTGATGCGAATGCTGTACGTGAAGGTAGGGTCGTCGTCTGGACACCCGTGAACTGTCGTCTTGGTTTCCGATTCGTACAACTCAAACCCGATCTGGGAGAGGTAATCGAGCTCGGGAATCGTGCTCCGCTTGATCTTGGTCTCGATACCCCCTTCTATGATGCAGTTGAGTAACGTGTATATGTGTGACTCCTTGGTAAAGTAAAAGAAAGATTTGGCATCGTCGGATGCCTGCATCTCCTCCAAGTCCTGAACAATTTCCTTGAGCAAAGGCAATGATGTCAGAAGGCCGATCTCGAGCTTCTCGCTGTCTGAGATACCATACTCCTGGGGGCATATGAAATCAAACAGGACCTTGGCGAGCCGGTAGAGTTCCTGCAAGGGCTCGTTCCGCGCATCTGTGGTCGTGGTGCTTTGGTCTGTACCCTTGTAGAGCCGGAAGTATTGTTCCGGCGGTGCTTCCTCGTGGAAGTGCCGGAGGTTGTTGAGGAACGATCGTCTTCTGAACAGCTTCTTGACCGAGGCAGATCGGCTACCACCATCGACTTTGTCCGAACCATCAGGTGGTGATGAATTCTGGCTCTTTTCCGGTTTAACGTCTTCCGAGAGTCTGCTGTCTTCCGATACCTTCGGCTTCGTCTCCGTGTTGGCGTACCCGTCCTCCTCTAACATGTGCTTGGGTGGGGTATACACCCACTCCAGGAACTGCCGGTTGTGTAGCGCGTCAAACTTCATCGTGTCGTATAGCTCCGAGATCTTGCTGGGGTCGACCTTATCGCCATCGCAAAACTCAGCAAAAAGCTTTTCCCACCGTTCTCGGAACAGCTCCGCATCCTCGCCACAGCACCACCGAGATTGGATGTTGTTAACGGCGTTGACATGTGAGAGGGATGATGCGATGGACGAGCTAGAGCCATCACCCGCAAGCTTCTCAGTGCTTGGGTTCGAAATGGCGTTGAGAGAGGTCACTGCCCCGCTGTACAGCTTGCCGTAGTTGTAGTGCATGACGCGACGGTGGAACTTCATCAGCTGTACAACTCGTGTCTGCACCTCGGACGGTTCCGGCATGTTTTCTGGCCAGGCAAACTGGGCCGGTCGCTCGTTGCCTTTGCGCAGGAGTCCCTTCAGCTTCTTTTTGACCTTGTCCATCTCATCCTTTGCAGCGTTTGAGTCGTCGAGAAGGTCCTTGCGAATCGTGATAAGATCTTCCGGGATATCCTTCTTCCCTAAGAAGGAGGCGGCCCATATCTGGGCACTTGTTGTGACACGCCGTTCAGAGCTGCTGAAGACGTGAACCTCGTCCAAAATGTCCCTGTTCAGCAACATCAAATCGTTGCGCATACTCTCACCGAGGTCCTGGGCCTGGTATCGTGCCGAGTGGGTTGGCTCGCCTCCCCACTTTACGATAAGCTGTAACTTATCGAGAACAAGGCTCTCCTCAGCCGCCGTGAACTTTGACATGGTCATACCAGAGAGTGAGTCGTGACGCTTAGGAGCCCGATGTGGCTCTTCTTTGGAAGACAAATTACCCTCATCCTCCGTCGCAGTCGACTCTGTGTGCTCAGGCAAGCCTGGCATCTCCTCCACAACAGGGGCTGGCTCCGTCTTCTTCTTGCGAAACATTGGCTTAATTTGGACCTTCGTGCCCGCCCAGCTGCCCTTTTTGACCAGGACATTGCGAAGAGATCGAAGCTTGCCTCTGTCTTCGACATCTTCCTGGTATGCCGCATCGACGGCCTGGATCACACTCGCCAACGCAGCCTCACCAATCAATAGAACTTCCTCCTGGTGACCCTTCAAGAGCGCAATGAATGGTTCTGTATGAAATGTAAACTTGTACTTTTGCTTAGGCGTGCGGTCTGCGTGTCGAATCACAGATACCATGCCCTTCAACTTCCAAGAATGCTTCGGGGGAGGCGGAGCTGGCATGCTGTCTTCGTTCTGTTCCGAGGGTGGTGGGTCTGCAGCATCGGAGGCCTGTTGAGTCGAGGGAGACGTAGAGACTGCCCCGGGAATCGAAAGGTCGAGAGGAGGTGGCATATGGGTGGTTGTAGAATGGCCTTGAGATTTGGTGGGCAGCCCATTGTCGGCAGGGAAAGGAGTAACAGTCCCGCTGGGAACGTGTCGGAATGAGTCGGTGCTTTGAGAATCGGTGCCATTGGTTGTCGCATTGGTTGAGCTTTTGGTGCCATTCGTGGGTGCAGTACTGGCCTGCTCACGATCCTTGAATGCGTTGGCAGCACGAGTGAAGGGATCGGTATCTGATGGAGCAGGTGAAGGCATGGGAGGGGTCACGCCGCCACGGCGGAGTTTCTCTTTGACAAAGATGTCTTTGAGAATGCTCGCGGAATGGTCGTAGTAATCGTCGTTGTCCTTGACGAAGCTCCACCCATTGACATCAATCACATAGCTCTTACCAGATGCGCGCAAGAGGTCAAAGCCACACACTCGCTGGCCAAAGGCAGTTGAGATCTTGCTAGCAATTTCCTTTTCTTCAGCGCTCAACGCGGTCACGTAGCGAAGTTCCTTTCCATGCGTATTTCTCCTGACAACGCCATCAACCACGGGACTCTTCCGGGTTTCCGCGTGACAGTAGGTAGGTCCGACAGTATATGCCTTGACATCCTCAGCATTATCGACTTGCATGAAGCTTTCGTAGAGGTAGCTGCTGTTGGGTTCGGTAATGGCTCGTGGGACTGTAAGGTCAGGGATAAAGTCGGAGCTCTTGTTTCCAATCTTTCTGAATAGCTTGCGCGCTCCGCCGCCGGTACTCTTCGGGAAGTAGATGATGATGTTATGGTCCTCGCCACTGGTTGGCTTCTCCACAAATGGTTTCCTCAATAGTAGCCCGTCGACGCTCAAAACATCGCCATCCTCAAGCAATTCCACCTTGCGGGGAGGTGGGAATTTGCTGGGGTCGACAGGCTCCAAGGTGACGCCCGATATGTCCTTGATATGTTTGGCCACCTCTGGGGTAAGCATCTGGGGGCCGCCATCACGGCTCACCTCAAGGCGTTGCGGTGTGCGGACTTGGATTTTGTCGAGCAGATGAAGACACACTCGGCGATCCCAGAGGATCTTTTGCATGGGGACATCATTGACACAAAACGGCTTGCGGGCCTTGACATACGCAATGGCCTTGTCGAGAGGGAAGCCATCCGAGTAGAAGGAGATGAGATAGTCGCTGGGAGTTGTTAGTGATCGTAAAAGGAAATACAGCACGTGCCTATTGCAGATAGTTGATGCACGCCACCCACTATGCTGTTTCAGCTCACCGAGACCTGGGACTCACCATACGGGCCAGTTCTCGACCTCTGAAACATGTAGATTAGTATGGCTCTGGTAAATACGACTTCTCTCCTGAGCAAACTTACCTTCGTCAAGAATTACTTTGTCGCCGAAAACCACAACATCAAATTCGCGATTAGCGATGAGCCGGTTGAGAATCGTCCGGCTAGGCTTGCTGCGGGCCTTGACATCAAGCGCACATACGCCAATGACACCCCAGCGCGCCGGTTTCACTACTCGAGGTCAACTTGGGGCTCTGAATGCGATGCGCGCGAAACATTTGTTCAGGAGATACACCAGCTTACCTTCTTCCCTCTCACGATGATGGGGACCTCGATCACTGCTCGGGCTGTGGCTGCTCGTTGCGGTGCTTCCGCTGAATCGTCTCTTGGCCCGGCTTCGGGAGCGGTCGGGCTGGTTGCGCAGGTTGGGTGTGTTGTTCTGCATTGTCTCGGCACGGTGAGTCCGTCTCCTCAAGTCGAGTGACTGTGAGTGAGGATCTCGTGGGGTCAGGTGGTGTCCCACGCCTGCTTGGGTTGAGTGAGAAGCCGACGATGTGGTGACGGTGATGTTGGACAGTCCGGCCTCGGACTGGGATTGCGCAATGCCCTTGGACGAGGGCATGAACCCGGATACGGAACGAGGAGGCGTGCCCAGTTCAGACCCGTGCCCCGAGGTGGACGGTGTGATGACGCCCCGAGCTGAAGCAAGGGAATAGAGCGAGTTCCCAGAGAGCCTGTTTGTCTGGGGATCGGACGAAGAAGGCTTTGCTGCTGGGAGAGAATCTGGCAAGACGGTGTAGAGAGAGTTGTCGGTGGCGGCTGCCGACAGGCGATTATGCAGGCTGTGGGGATCCTCGCCAAGGGCGTGCTGGGAGTCGGCTAGTGCCAGATCCTCGCTCCAGGCGTCCGAGGTGGTCGACTCTCCGCGGGCGCGGGTGAGAAGAGATCGCGGGCTTCTCAGGGACGAGGATGAGTGCGGCGGGATGGAGTAGCTGGCACGGCGGGCGTGGACGTCCGATGTACCGGGCTCGACGCAGCGGCTCTTCCTGGTGGCGGCGGAATTGGCGAGGGGTAACGACGACGAGTGCGAGGAATGGCGGGAAAGCCTGGTCTGGGGCTGCGCGAGAGGAACAGACGTTGGCGGGCGACGAGAAAAGTCGGGAGAAGCGTCGTCGGAGGGGCTAGTCGAGCATGTTGGGTTATCTACGGCGACGGTGCCAACAAGACTCGGGCCCGGTCGGTCCACGGTGCCCACGGTGTCCATTGTGTCCTCGGCGGTATCCATGGCATCTGGGGCATCCATTGTGTGCGTCGCTCGTGCCGGGAGCCGGGAGAAGCCAAGAAGAGCCGAGTCCGTGTCCAGATCCGAGAAGCCCAATTACTGTCTGTGACGTGGTATTCGTAGAGCTGCGAGTCTAGAGCTGACCGTCTTCTGGAGATGATGACCGTTCAGGAGTTTGGAGCTGCCGTGGTTGATTACGGAGTTCCACCGACTTCTGACTCGGGGGCGGCAACGAAGTTTAACTTATCTGGACCCGGGCTTGAACGTCATCGGGATGTGGTCGCCTCGTGTCTCAGCACGTATTTGCACTGGGAAACCAGTTATGAGAGGGCTGCGTCCGGACTCAGGGCTTGCTCGGTACGATTAGCCCGACCTGGAAAGTCTGGGCCATGACATGACGGCTTCGTTTTCAATGGACGTTGTGGAGCGGATTGCCGCCAATGCAGGTCACCTCACTGAAGAGGGATGGCACAGTTTTTTCTGTTGGACCGGTGGTCGAATCAGCCGTCGTGATGACGCAGTACGCTAGGGAATAGAGATTGCCACAGCGGCGGCGGCGAGCTGTCTGGAAAAGGACGATCCAATGGCGATCCAGACGCGCAGGGCTAAAAGCCGCCTGGAATTGATTGGGCTTTTTTCGTCCATTATTATCAGTCACAATGGAGAGCACATTCTTTCTATTAGATAGCAGGCTTAGCACTCGAGTTCTTTTGGTCCGCAGGCGGGGTATTATGGATCTGCACTAAATCCCTGGGCTGCTGGGATGGCGGCGGGGGGCGAAGAGGGACAGGAGGGGCACCACAAAGCCTCCAAAGGGCTTTGGTTTGATTAGAAGACAAGAGACAGGAGGGAGGGTCACAGTGGACAAGGGGGTTCGAGGGAATGCGGGTGTGTTTGCGTCCTTGGTTGGCTGTACGCAGCAACAGTGGAGAGCTTGGCCGTTCTCGCTGACGAAGGGAGAGAAATAGAGAGATGGACCCGAGATTGAGAAAGTGAGACTGGCCGGGTTTTAGACGGGGTATTCAATTCCTACACATCCGTCGTCATCGGTGCGGCTTATCTGGAGGCAAGGAGGGTAGCGTTCGGCATCTTTGGTGCGAACGGCCTCGGGGTTAGTTGGGTTAGAGGGCGCCATTGGGCCAGCTGCAGCCATCCAGGGCGAGAGGGCTGGCCACGAGGCCAAGCCGGAAGGATTGCGATGGCACTCTAGCAAGGTATGCATACCGGTAACCGTGCATGTGGCATGCTCGGACCAATCGCTTATTTATCTCAATTCTCTTCCACTCTATCGTTGCTCGTGTTCTTAATGACCTGCTGCTGGTCGACATGGAGTAGATGGAGGTGGGGTTAGGTGCGTGGTGGGTTCCCAGACCTCCGCTGCAGGCCTGATCAGAGCGCGGCCTCTGGTTGGCTGTAGCGCCCAGAGCCACCACAGAGACAGAAGTGGGTGGAGCGGCAGAAAACTTGCCCTCCCGCGACACCGCCAAAATTTTCTGGACGTAATCGCATCCTCACCAACCGTCAAGCCTCATATGACATAGCCAGTGACACGCCCAGGATCTTCCCTCACCCGACGAGCTCAAGGCCACCATGCCGCACTCCGACCTTGATCGCCCGCTGGTCAAGCGCCAGAAAACGACCATACCGGCCAAACCTACGAAGCCCGCCGCCAATTCCTCCAGGATCTTTGCTCCCTTCCGGGTATGTCTTCTTCGCATCTCAACCCTACCCATTGTAACGTCCCACTGAGATACTGACTCTCGCCTTCCATAGGTTGTCGGTCTTGTTTCTCCCACCGGTGTTCCCTTCACCTCGATACCTCTCGGCAAGACCACCTTTCAGATCTCCACCTCGGTTGGCAGGTCTATCCAGACCTACGATCTCCGTCGCGGCCTCAACCTCGTCTTCATCACCCGGCCCCAGACCCCCGCCGATATCACCGCAACGCTTTCTTGGAAGGAGAAGATATTCGCAGCATGGGGTGGATCGAAAAATGGCGAGTCTCGGGGCGTCTGGGTGTTCCAGAGGGGCAAGAAGGTCGATGAGCTCCAGCTCCCCTCAGACTTGACTGAGCCCATCCGCCAGATCTTGGTCCTAGGAACATGGACTGTTGCCTGCGCCTTGACCAGACTTGAGGTATTCAAGACGGCCACCCTCGAGCACTACACAACCATCCACACCATGGCTGCCAGCAAAGGCGGCAACGAAATCACTGGCGGGGTTGTCTCTATGCCTACCTTCTTGAACAAGGTCTTCGTGGGCCGGAAGGACGGCTGGGTCGAAATATGGAACATCAGTACCGGAAAGCTCATCTACACGATTCTGCCGCCCTCTCCCGAATGCGGTTCCGTCACTTGCCTCGAGCCCAGTCCCGCCCTGTCCGTGCTCGCAATCGCATACTCTGAAGGCCCCCTTGTGATCACCAATGTCCTCACCGACAAGCGAATCCTGCAGATTGAGGCCGGAAGCGCATCGGCCCCCGTCAATTCTATCTCCTTCCGGACTGACGGCATGGGTGCCGGCCACGATGGCCGAAAAGACGGTGTCATGGCTACGGCAACAGCTGCCACTGGCGACGTGACCTTCTGGGATCTTAATGGTGGAGGCCGTGTTATGGGAATCTTGCGCAGTGCCCATAACCCGCCGTCCTACAATGGTCCGGCTGTGCGTGGAGGTGTCAGCAAAGTCGAGTTCCTCTCTGGCCAGCCAGTCATCATAACCAGTGGCCGTGACAACTCACTCAAGTCATGGATCTTCGACGAAACCCCCTTCACTCCTGTGCCTCGAATTCTGCACTCGCGAAGTGGCCATGCTGGCCCTGTCAACTGTCTCCAGTTCCTGCCCTCCGACTTTGACGGCTCAGATGCCGGTAACAAGTGGCTACTCAGTGGTGGTCAGGATCGAAGCCTCTGGGGTTGGAGCTTGCGGCGTGATGGCCAGAGCACGGAACTCAGTCAGGGCAACATTCGCAAGAAGGCCAAAAAGGTGGGAATTCTGGCAACCAACGCCCTTTCCCATGGGCCGACAACCACTTTGGAAGACCTCAAAGCACCCGAAATCACCTGCATGGCGTCTTCCTTGAATCGCGACGGCGGCATCGGTGCCATGCCTGGCAACCAACCGATATGGCAAAAGTCTCAAAACCAGAAGAGGTCTGGGGACGCCGAGGTCAGCGGTGCAACGGGCTGGGAAAGTGTCGTAACAGCCCACAAGGACGATGCATATGCCAGGACCTGGTTCTGGGGCCGAAAGAGAGCGGGCAGGTGGGCTTTTCCGACGGGAGATGGTTCCAATGTCTCTACAGTCACAATCAGCCCTTGTGGAACTTTTGCCCTCGTGGGCTCTGAAGCTGGTGGCATTGATATGTACAACTTACAGTCTGGCACGCACCGCCAGCGATTCCCGTCGAGGCTGACACCGGCTCAAGCACGTCAGCTCAAGATACAGCAATTGCGACAAGCTGACGATGTGGTACAGCAACAGGCTGGAACGGGACAGAAATATGCCGCCGGTACTGGCAGGCATATCAAGCCCATCACCGGCCTTGTTGTTGATTCAATGAACAAGACGGTAGTGTCTTGCTCTCTCGATGGAAAGATCAAGTTCTGGGACTTCCTAACTGGCACCCTTCTTGAGCAGATTGACTGGTCCCCCATGACGTTTCCCACAGGATGCAGATATCACCCTGCCAGTAACCTAATTGCCTTTTCCTGCGATGACCTGTCGATTCGAGTGGTGGACATGGAGACGAAACGAACTATCCGAGAGTTCTGGGGGCCGCAAGATACAATCAACGACTTTTGCTTCTCAAACGATGGCCGATGGATCATTGCCGCCTCCAAGGACTGTGTCATTCGGGTGTGGGATCTCCCAACCAGTCACTTGATTGACGCTATCAGACTGGAGAAGCCATGCAAGGCATTGGCAATGTCAGTTACTGGCGAGTACCTGGCCGCTACGATTCAGGATGAACTTGGAGTCACAATCTGGACCAACAAGTCCCTCTTTAAGCATGTCCCTACACGGCAGATTTCAGAGAAGGAGATTGGCAAGGTCGCCATGCCTACCGTCTCCGGCGAGGGAAACCAGGGCATGTTGGAGGGCGCTTTCGAAGACGACCAGGCAGAGAGCGACGACACAGTGCTTGCCCCTACCGTCGAGCAACTGAGCGCAGATTTGACAACGTTGAGTTTGGTGCCCAAGAGCCGATGGCAAACGCTGCTACACTTAGACCTCATCAAGGAGCGCAATAAGCCAAAGGAAGCTCCCAAGGCTCCAGAGAAGGCTCCTTTCTTTTTGCCGTCAACCAAGGGCGACAGCATACTCGGGCAGCAGCAGAAGTCAGCAGACGAGGAGAACCAATCGCGGATCACAAGGATTGAGAAGGCGAGGTTCGAAGAGGTGCTGAGCTCTAAACTCCGCACAGGAGCCGCGACCGGTGTTTGTAAGTGATCTCCCCTCTGTCACATACGGAGTATCAAGATTGTCAGACTAACAGATTTCATAGACGATGAGTTCATCGACCATCTCAAGTCCCTCTCCCCCTCGAGCGCAGACCTCGAGCTGCGCTCCCTTTCCATCGGCGACGGCGACGAAGGCTCTAATGAGCTCCTGCACTTCATCCGCGCGCTGACAGCCCGACTTCAAGCCCGCCGCGATTACGAACTCACCCAAGCCTGGATGACCGTCTTCCTTCGTTTGCACTTTGATGTCGTCATGGAGAACGAGGCCCTCTTGGCAGCGCTTGGTGACTGGAAGGCATACCAGGAGAAGGAATGCACGCGACTAGACGGATTGGTTGGATACTGCAGTGGTGTTGTTAGCTTCTTGAGGAGTCCCCGGACATAGGAGCGTTGAATTATGATCCCTGGCCTTTGGCGGGCCTTGTTTTGTTATTGAGAGCCCTGTTTGCCCCTTTGCACGATGTAAATGGTCAAAGACGAATGTGAGAAACGCATCTATTCAGCTGGCAAATACTATCCCACAAATTCATCAGCCGAAGTGTGTTCCATCGGCGTCTACTCGTTGAACCCCGCCCGAGATTTGTAAAGTACAGATTCCCATGTGGCCTTCTCTTCCTGAACTATTGCTGATTCGGATCGTCAAGACCCCTCCTCGTAGTTTCCGTGTCCGTCGAAACGAATACAATCGACACGTCTCCCGAATATTAGCTAGTACATAAGGACTGAGCCATATGACGGAAGACCCCCAATTCGGGGTGCGAATTGATCAGGCAGCTTAAACCTGCTCAGCACCCCAGCCAGCGTCATCAGCCTCGCGCATGTTGCTGGGGGGCTCGATGGAGGGAACGAATTCGAGGGCGACGTATGCGACGCCAGTGACGCCGACAATGCCACCAGCAATCTTGCTGAGGAACAGGTCGCCGAGGAGAAGACTGCCAATGAAGATGTAGACTATCACGTGTGAGCGTAGCGCGAAAAGGACGGGTTGCAAAGTATGACATACAGACTCCACGGCCGATGAAGGAGAAGAGGAAGGACGCGTATCGCGAAAGCTGAGGAGGGATTTGGAACTCTGCACTGCGTTAGAAGATGGACTCTTTCCAATATACACCGAGGGAACTGTACCGAGAAGGACGATCGAAAGACCAAAGACGATCATGTAGCAGCCGACGATGATTGATTTACTGCACGGGGGGTATTAGCGCGATTCATGCTATGGGCCGAGGACGCTCCGCGAAGAGAGGTCAGGTATAGAAAGAGGTGCGCGGGCTGGTTCGAGACGGCAGTGGGCTCCGGACGCGACGTACCTGAAGATGTGCGTGACACCGCCAAGAGCAGTGATGGCACCAACAATCAGGTTAACAATGCGACTACGAAGCGGTTGATGGTTAGCGACGATGACGTCCAGTGGGGAATAGGGAGTGTGGAGGCGCGCGCAGTCGCCAGAGCGGACTCACAAGATGTCAGAGAGCTCCATTGCAGCGGTTTGTAGCGGGCGATTCGAAGGTTTATGGTGGATGATGCAGAAGCGGGAGCGAGGTTCGATGGGTGGCCTTGGGGGGTTTGTCGGACGGGTTCCAGGCAGCGGTTTAACAGATGAGGAGCACGATGCGTAATGCGTACGATGTTGAAAAGTCAAGGAGCTGCGTGTTACGTAGGTCGCAGGTAGATAACTGAGCCGGGCTGTGAGCTTGCTTCTTCCGGTGCGTTAGCGGCCGTGCTCCAGCCACACCGGTTGCTCCGCCACACCTCACCGCCTTCCACATACGGGAAGGCCAACTCAGTGCCTGCCCTGTCGACACGCGCTGGCTTTTGACCTAATAAGCGTCCGAATAAATGACATGGGAGAGGCAAAAAGCGACGAGCTCCGATGCACCGAATTTCGTCCCGTCGGGTTTTCAGCTTCAAGGCCGAGGTTTGACATGCTTCCGGCGAGTGATGCTTCTTCTCTCGCTTCTCCGCCGCGGCCCGGCTGCTCAAGGCTCAGGCCGCTGTCTTGCACGCCCATGGCGAGGCTTAGAGCTGAGCGGCCAGTTCCGACGGGCCATGCATAGCCACGCCGATGCTCAGCTTCAGAATATCCGCAACATCGGTATTATTGCCCATGTTGATGCTGTATGCTTTGAAACGTGCCCTCCTGAGGACGTATTGCTCACAAGTTTATCAGGGGAAAACCACTACCACGGAGCGAATGTTGTACTATAGTGGTGTTACCCAACGAGTCGGAGGTAGGTTATGTCTAATCTCATGCCCCACGCAGCTCGTCGTATTTTGCCTCATTGTTGTCCTGCCTCTTCATCCACACCCGCCAAAGTAGGAATCCGTCCGCTGATTCATTTAGACGTTGATTCTGGAAACACCGTCACCGACTTCCTTGATCTGGAACGGGAACGGGGAATCACCATTCAGTCCGCCGCCATCACATTTCATTGGCCTCGGCATGACAACCTCGCCCCAGGCACTACCTCGAAAACCATCAACCTGATTGACACACCCGGCCATCAGGACTTTCGGTTTGAGGTCGACAGGTGTCTCCCAATTTTAGATGGCGCTGTTTGCATCATTGATTCGGTCAAGGGCGTCGAAGCACACACCGAGAGAGTATGGGCTTCGGCTCATGAATTCAAGGTCCCCAGGATCGTGTACTGCAATAAGCTTGACCGCGAGGGTGCTTCTTTCAAGAAGGCCATACTCGAGATCGGAACAAGGCTCAAGGGATGGCCCCTTGTCTGTCAGATCCCCTGGTGGGAGAAGGAGGAGTTTGTTGGCGTAATTGATGTGGTTGATCGGGTGGGATACCGATGGAAATCAGAACGAGAAAAGACACGCTATGGTTTTCCTGAACTACAGGAAAAGCTTTCCAGCTCAAACCAAGCCCTGCTACCGGAGATTGAGCGGGCGCGCCAGGCTTTAGTCGAGGGCCTGGCAGATTTGGATGACTCCATTATGGACGAGTTCCTCGAGGAGAATCAAAACATCGATGCGTCCCTCATTAAGCAAGCCATTCGAAGGTGCATCCAGAGCGGCGATGGCCGAGCCATCCCCGTGTTTGCGGGGTCCAGCTTTCGTCACATCGGCGTTGAGCCGCTGATGGACGCCGTCAATGACTATTTGCCAAGCCCGGACGAACGCCCGGCACCAGAGGTGCGAGTCGGTTCCAAAAAGGAGCGGCTTGATGCTGTACTGGCCGACCAGAAGGCAGGCAAATCTCGGATCGCATCTATTGCATCCGTGTTCAAAGTCTTCAACCACCCCAAGGAAGGTGTCATCAGCTATGTACGAGTTTACCATGGCACAATGACCAGGAATGCCTCAAGCTTCAACACCAATCTGCTGGTCCAAGAGCGACCCATGGGTATTCTTCAAATATCTGCTTCCAAGGCTCAGGATATCCAAGAGTTATCTGTGGGACAGATTGGAGCACTCAGGGGTCTCAAGAAGGCTCGCAGCGGCGACACCCTCCTCACTATCGTGGGCGGCAAACCCGTTCCCGAAGCCCTCCGGCATGTGCAGATCCGGCCCCCAGAGATTCCCCCGCCAGTTGCGTTCCTGCAAGTTGAGCCGTACGGAAACGTGGCGGCCCAGCAGCTCCAGGTCGCGCTGGAAAACACGAGCCGTGAAGATCCCAGTCTCCGATGGAGCCGAAACCCCAAGACTGAGCAATTCACAATTCAAGGAATGGGCAAACTCCATTTAGATGTATCGCTGTATCAGATGAGGCAGAAGTACAAGATTGATGCCGATTTCGGTCCCATCGAAGTCGACTACAAGGAGTGTGTCACCACACCTATGCGACTTGAGCACACAGTTTTCGACCGCCCTGTTGCTGGCAAGCCTGGCAAGGCATCTTGTACGGTCACTCTAGCACCGCTCGAGGAACACCACCGGGAGACACTACTCGAATCAAGCATCGAGAGAGACGGCAACATCTACCACATCGCCGTCCCTCTACCAGAGGACTCAAACTCGTTGGCATTCGACGTAGAAGAGGCTCGGCAGCAACTCCTCAATGGAGCTATTGCAGGTTTGGCCAGGGGCCCGCGGCGAGCTGCACCGATTCACGGATGTCACGTCACCGTCACGCTGGACACATCACCAGGGGGTTGTGAAACTCCCACAGGGGGACACTTCAGCAGTGTTGCCAGAACTGCAGTGCAGGCGGCCCTGCGGGATGCATTCGAGAAGGAGCAGATCAGCATCGTGGAACCTATCATGCTCGCTCACATCACCTGTCCTGAAGTTGTGGCCGGAACCGTCCAACATGACGTGACGGCGGGGGCTGGCGGACAGGTTCTGGAGGTCAACGACCGGTCCGCTGAATCGACGGGCGATGACCATATCGACGTGAGCAAAATCTACACTCCGCCCGATCCGTATGACTCGGTCACGTCGTTGCGTGGCAAGAAGTCAACGGCTCGGATGGTGGAGATTGTGGCCAAGGTGCCGTACAAGGAGATGCTAGACTACGATAATCACCTGCGGAGCAAGACAGCAGGCCGGCACTCCATGACAATGTCATTTGACTCGTTTGCCAAGGTCGTTGGCCACCGAGAGAAGGGATTATAAAGCGCTCACTCTTCAAGGAGGAGCGTGGGTGCAAGCTCTATGCTCGGTACCTGGTGGTGTATAGTAAGTTTTTGGCCTGGGTGGAGGTGTATAATATTCCTGTTTGTAATGGAACTACATGATGATGTGAGATGAACGATAAGCAGGGGCAACTTGGTAAAAAGGCGGGGGCTTTTCCGACCCCAAACACATCTCCTCTTGAATAAGAACAAAGCACAAATATCAAATATCAATAGGATAAAAGGAACGGATACAGGTCGCTCCAGGTCGCATTGAGCCGTCAGCAACCCTATTTCAAGACTACCGCTCTTTGTTCCAAGAGCTCATGACCAATCACAATACATATGCGGGCTGACATGCATGTGAAAGAACTGCCAAAGTTGATGAGAGCCAATCTATAAATATCTATGTACATGTATGGACAAGTTACCTTACCCATGACATTTTATGACTAAATACCAAGGGAGAAAACAGACCAATTTACCCTGGACACAGCCAACATTCCAAGCCCGTAGTAGAAAACAATGAACGCCATACCACGCTATGCTCAATTCAAACCCCGGCGCCGGCTCAAGTCAAACCTCAGAAAGTGGAAAGAAAGAAAAGTCACTTTGACATCTTAGATAGCGCGCTTCTGGATGCCGCACTTCTTGAGGCACTCGTCAACGCCGAGGGCAATGCTCTTGGGGATGGCCTGGCGAACACGATCAATGTCCTCGCCGGCGATGCTCTGGCCAAAGGTGGCAGCGATGACATCGTCGCTGAGGGCAAAGGTCTCATCCGCAACCTGGCCGGTACCGAAGTCCTCAGCGGCGAAGGCAGCTACGAAAGTAGCGGGCTCGCAGTCAGGGTTGAATTGGGTGTGGACGGAACCCTGGTAGAAGGGGGTCATCATGTTGGGGCCAAGCTCGGTGCGGATAACACGGCGCTTGCCATCGGCGTCGTTGACGCCGTTCTCAGGGACCATCTCGGTGATGAGACGGCCGGAGGTGACGATCTGGAGCTCGGCGGAGCGGGGGTGGACGTGAAGAGTGTTCATGCCGCAGGCTATAGGGAGAAGTTTGTTAGTCGTCGAGATTTCTAGGAAGTAGGTAGAAAAAGGGAGGTCTTACCATCAACGCGGCCGAAAGCCATGCCGGCGCCAGTGCTAACAAGAGCAGGGAAGGTCTTGCGGTTGGCGGCTACGAGCTGGCCACCCTTGCCAGGGCTGGCTTGCTCCTGGTTGAAGTCGAAGACGAAGTCGTCATCCTTGAGAAGAGCGAAGCGATCAACGGCACTGGGAAGAGGAGCGTTAGACGACATCTCAAGACAAGCTGAGCAGGCAGTAGTGGTACTTACGTATCAGCAAGTGTGAGCTGGGCAGTCAAGCTGAGCTCTTGAGGGTATCCGCCTCGTCGGGAGTTGTGAGGAGCAGCGGAGGCGAAGGAGGTAAAGGCCAGGATGGCGGAGATGGTAGCGGCGGAGAACTGCATATTGAAGGGTGGTTGTTGTTGGTAAGTTGGAAGTGTGGAAGATGTAATAGGTTGTTGGAGCAGACAGGAAAGCTGAAGAGGCTGGATATATATATATATATATGAGTGCGAGTAGATGTGTGAGTGTAAGTGAGGATGTTGTTGCTGGAGATGATGCTGTATGAGATGTTTCGTTTCATTTCAACTACGGAACGAAACCATCTTCTTTATACATGATCGTTAAGAATCTGACAGTTCGATGCTGTGAGATTCCAAAGAGACTCCGCCGACACTTGGCATGGCTTGGGTTCGGCAGGTCAGACTTCCGCGGTCGGGATCCCGGACGGGCGGGGCACGCATCTGGATAAATGGGGGAGGCTATGGATCCTACATTAGGAATTATTCTACTACGAATAGAGACGGGCGCCAGTTGGATGGTGGTGAGGCTGTGCTGAGAGGGCTTAGCTTTGGCCCCGCTGGAAGTCATACGGAGGCGTTGATTGGGGCGGGCGCCTAAAAATAACGGGGGGCGGGTGGGAGGTGCTCGGCAAGCGCTAACTAAGCGACGAGCCGCGGGCACCTACTACTAAGTTGGTTGCTATTTTCTAGGGGAATTGTCAGCATGCGCGCGGAGGAAGGAGCCATCCATCCATCCATCCATCATCGGGGCGGTCGGCCGCTATAAGCGGTCAGCAGTGCCCCACGGAGACACGCTGATCCGGACGGAAAGCGGACGGAAAGGTCGGGTGCAGATGGACAACGCAGCAAAGCCAATGCCCAAACCAACATATTTTCGACTTTTGTTGGTGGTCGTGGAATCAGATGCGCCGTGACCACCGCCATCATCCATGCCAGGAATGGATGTTTGTTTCTGGTTTCCCCATCTGTCCAGCGTTTCGTTTCAGTCATGCCAACCGCCAATGCCATCATTTGTTTCCGCACGGCTGTCATCCCTTCTCTCCCTTTGTCAGCATCGTCGGCCGCATAAAGACGGAACAGGAGCGGCGAACAAACATTGCAGGGAGAGAACCATTGCTTGTGTTGCCAGCGCTCACATATATCCATATTGGGCACTCAGCATACGTCTGGGTTGTCGAATGTAACTATACCAAAGGTAAGTCCTCATCAGTAAGGAATCCCTGCAGCCGCCAGTTAGTGAAGCATGTTGAACATCCACGTTTGGGATCACTGTCGCCCAAGAAATCATCACGCTGCTCGCAATAATCTTCCATGGCGTCATTGCTTGCTACAATGCTATTTGACCCTCAAGAGGCAGCGAGTCAAGAACTGGGCAGACTCCAAATGAGATGGAGCACCACCACCCACCTCAAGCAATTTTTAC
Organism: Neonectria faginata; assembly: GCA_030864175.1. Classification (NCBI taxonomy): domain Eukaryota; kingdom Fungi; phylum Ascomycota; class Sordariomycetes; order Hypocreales; family Nectriaceae; genus Neonectria; species Neonectria faginata. The sequence continues at coordinate 3,434,133 of JAULBG010000001.1, read as the reverse complement.
TTATTACCCAGTTTCAATCAATCAATATTCAGAGAACAATATCAATCTCGTGTCAGCGTCAACGTCAACGTCAACGTCAACATTATCACCGCATCCACCAATGTCATGAAGATCATCATCACCATCAAAAGTGCGCAGGAAATTAATTATTAAACAACGACTTTCCCCAACAGCCTCTCCACAACTTCCCGCACGCCACTACCGACTCAACCGAGTCGCGAATCTGTTCTCTCCACAGGCCCGGTCCACGAGTCCAAGACATGGCTACGGATACGAAGCCACACCAGTGGCTTGTCCACGTTGGACACTCACTTAGTCGTGTGTGCATGCAGACCACCTCAACGGTGTGTCGTCCCATGCAGAATGCAGCAAAAAGTCTCACAACACCATCCAAAAGCTGCTCATGCTGTTGGCTGACTGACCTCGACCCGCCGCCACACGCATGATGGCTTCGGGACAGGAGCCATTTACCCACCTTCCAGAATGTAACGGATGTTTCTCACTCACCGTGACATCGTCATCATCCAAGCTAGGAGGTACTCAGCTGCATCCCAGCTGGAGCCCGCCTTGGGCACACTGGCGCGCCACCAACAGCAAACGCCTGCCCCGGCAAGCTGAAATTCCGCACATTTGCAATTAAAGTCGAGGCGACCGACCGAATCAAGAACGCAAGGAAGACATCGTCATCCAGACTGTATATCCAATCTCCAGGTTGCTATAGTAGATTAACAATCTACCGGTGCAGAAACAGGATGAGTCTTTTGCGCCGGTCGCGATAGACCCAATGCGGTCGGCCACCAGAACCCAAAGTGGCCTTGGACTTCTGGGCAACAATGAAGTCATTCAGACGCGGGCACGGGAGGCCGATGGAAACTGGGAACAGAGTGGAACAGCGTATCACGCAAGGAGCCGAGGCAATGCTGCGTTTCAGGGCCCGAATCCCTATCGTTGTCTTGCCATCCCACTAACTATCCACTGGTCGGTCGGCAAGGCTCAAATCTCAAAAGCAGAGGGCTCGTCACGATGCGATTCGACAAAAGGGGTTGTTTTCCTTCGCCTCCGCAGTCAGTTGTGGCTCTCGGCCAAAGCTGGACTGTCACTGAATGACTGAGTCGTGGACCGGACCTCGCCGCTAAGACGGGACAGGCATCGCGTCTTGCATTGGCCCAGGAACAGGAACAGGGAGGTCAGGGACCAGGACGCACAGGTCTCAAGGAGCCATCCGGCCATGCACCCGATCAGTCGCCTGACCAGGGTCATCTTAAGCTTGTTCACCACCAGCCAATGTGGTGTCTAGATTTCCCTGTTTTCTCCAACCAAGCCACCAACCAGGCCTTATTGGGACACGCTCATGGAGGCACTATGTACCACCTAGTGGGTAGTACACTCAGGCACAGGAGCACAGGAGCGCTGGAGTGCAGGAGTCAAGGAGGTAAACCGAGGGCTTGTCCTTATACTATGGAGCCTATCGTCAACATGCTTGTTCGGCCGACAACGAGTTCCCTCATCCGGTCGTCCTCAACAGGGCCATTGTCTCATTGCGGATAGAGCAGCTCGGAGGGGACCTTGGTGCTTGGACAATGGGCACAAGGAAACCATGGCTTCCTGGTCCATGGGGAGGGTCTAATCTGCGACGAGGAGCACCCCCTGACGCAACCGGGCGTAAATGCGACGGGATTGGCTACGTGCTCACACGGAGGAGATGAGATGCTTGTCCCATTGGGCAGCGTCTCATTACCCCGGCCCCGGCCGCCGAGGAGCGACTCCACAATCGCACCGGCATGGACGGGCCAGGGGCGGACCACGACGGAGGAGATCCTCAGAGAGAGCCTAAGAGGCAGAGGCAGAGGCAAACCAGACGGGCGAGCTTTTGCCAGAGCCAGAGCCAGATCACAACTGCTAACGTTAAGGCCGACCAGGGGCCAGGCAAAACCAGGGCCCCTGGCCAGACGAATCCACACTTATCAGCCGGGTTCTATGCGACTTCCTGGGAGGAGCTACCGGTCTGAGGCGAAAAAGGCCGTAGTTCGTCCCCCAGCGGCGTAGCCTCATGGAGTCCTGGGTCGTCAAATCTCCAGCCGCCGCTGGTGGTGTTGCGCGTGCTTCTGGTTTTGTGCTGGTCCCGCGCCGCTGCTTCGACTCTCATTTCCTGGGGGCCCATCCCATTTGCCCTTCCCTTCCCCGCTGCCACTGTCGTCTGTCGATCTCATTGTTGAATTTCGTATTTTGTTTCCTCGGCCCCATCGCACTTCGCTCCTTGGAATTTCTTTGTTTCCCTTGTGCTCCGTAAATACTGCTCGTGCTGCTGGTCCACGACTCACTACCCTCGCTTTCCGCCTCGCCGGCTCCGTCACTCACTCACTCGCTTGCTCGACGAGCCATACGCTCATTCAACTTTCGAACCTGGTTCACCTTTCGATCCAGGTCCCGCCTCCAGTTTACGACGCGTTGTGGAGGAATATCGCTCATTACGAGCCGCGCCTGACACTCATTCACGACGACAAACCAACCCCAACCAACCAAATGAAGTTCGCAACATTTCCGGCTGCCATCACGGCGGCCGTACTACTGTCCGTTCCCTCCGTGGCCGCCAAGGCTCATCGACACTCGCGCCGCGTCGAGCATCCGCTACCTCACCCCATGGAGGCCTCGTTCCTCGAGAAGACCATCGAGAAGCGCGTCAAGAAGCGTGGAGGAGACTGTCCGTTTCCCACCGATGACTCAAACCTGGTCGCCGTCACTCCCAACGAGAAGAACGCCGGATGGGCTATGAGCCCTGATCAGGAGTGTACTCCCGGAAGCTATTGCCCCTTCGCTTGCAAGCCCGGCATGGTCATGGCCCAGTGGGAACCCGAATCCACATACGACTATCCCTCTTCAATGGTAGGTTGAGCCGCTATTATCTTCAGGCAAAACTCATACTAACCCGCGCCACAGAACGGTGGCTTGTACTGCAACGATGACGGCGAAATCGAGAAGCCGTTCAAGAGCAAGCCCAACTGTGTACAGGGCAGTGGCGCCATTGAGGCCGTCAACAAGTGTGGCTCTGAGATGTCATGGTGCCAGACTGTCCTGCCTGGCAACGAGGCCATGATCATTCCCACTCTTGTTGGCAGCAGCGCCACGATCGCTGTTCCCGATGACTCGTACTGGTGCTCTACCGCTGCTCAGTAAGTTACTCTCCACACGTTGACTTGCGACTATTCAAGCCCTGCCATGATTCTAACCATACATTCAGCTACTATATCAACCCCCCTGGTGTTGGTGAGGAGGGTTGCATCTGGGGCTCCGAGGACGAGCCTGTTGGCAACTGGAGCCCGTACGTCGCTGGTGCCAATACCGACTCCAACGGCCAGACCTTTGTCAAGCTCGGCTGGAACCCCATCTGGGAGGACTCAGGCCTTAAGAGCACGCTACCGGAATTCGGAGTCGAGATTAAGTGTCCCGACGGCGGCTGCAACGGCCTGCCTTGCAAGATTGACCCCTCTGATGGTAAGGGCTCAGTTGATAGCTCCTTGAGCGCTGTTGGCGCCGGCAACTCCGCCTTCTGCGTCGTCACTGTTTCCAAGGGCAGCACCGCACAAATCATTGCCTTCAGTGTCGGCTCTGACTCCAGCTCGAGCTCCGACTACAGTGCCAAGTCTTCCTCGGACGATGAGGAGGAGGAAGAGGAAGCCGAATCCACCACCGAGGAGGCCGAGTCATCTACCTCAGCTGCCGAGACCACCTCCTCGGCTGAGCCCACTACCACCAGCGAGGAGTCTACCACCACTGAGGAGTCCACGACGTCAACCACTTCGACTACTTCAGCTGAGCCTACGACAACCACGACGTCCACCACTTCCACAATCAGCACCACCTCAGACGAAGAGACCACGACGACCCCTGAGACCACGGCCACGTCAACGCACTTCACCAAGAAGAAGGCCACCAAGACCACGTCCGAGGAGGAGGAAACCACCACCAAGAAGTCCCGTCCCTCCGTCAACCCGGGTATCTTCCACGAGAACGGCACCACCACGGCCAAGGCGCACACCACCGTCGCCGATGAGCCCTCGGCCACCGACGCCGGCTCTGCGCCTGCCGCCACGACCTCCAAGGAGGGCGAGGCTGTCCGTCATCAGGGCAGCGCCGCCGTCGCCAGCTTCGTCGTGGCCTTCATTGCCGCTGCCTGCTTCCTATGAGAGAGCATCCCGAAAAGAACCTCTTCGCTTCCCTCTCGGCCAGTCTGCTAGTCCTCTGCCCTCTCGTAACAGCCATCCCCCGCCTGCTCTCGTCCCACCTCGGCACCTGGCATTCTTCATTTCATGGACTCACATTTTCCCAAAGCAGCCTTTTTTTTTTTTTTTTTTTTTTTTAACAGGGCCGTCTTTCCAATGTTTATTCTTACATATATTACAAAGCCAACTATCCTATCGGCGATAGTGTTTATTACCTTAACCCATATTTCCTCTACACTCCAAACTTGGACTGCTGTAGCGGCGATCAGGACTCCCCGGTTAACTCACCAAACCCTGGATATCCTTTGCTTCATATCGAAGAATCGTTTTACCACGAGAATCTTTTCTTGGCCTGCGGGCATTATTATCTATTCTTCGCTTCCATTCACGGTTGATATACCCTTTTTTACAGCAACAGCATTGGAGGTTTCGAATCTTGGAGGAAGAGCGAAAACGAACAGCGATATTCTTGGTTTTTGATGGATTTTTAGTTATTTTTTGACGATGTATGTACCCGAATTCTTGTTGCGTGTTGGAGAATTGGAAGAGGATGTGGTTGCGCTGCGTGGGACGACCCTTCTAGGCCGTCTCGGGTCCTTCGTGGACCTTTTTTTGCTTTTTCTTCTGAGCAGAAAAGAGATGATCAGACATGTTTATTACGAAATCATGTTCCTATATATGGAGCCACGGACAAAGGAAATGTGGAAGATCTAGCCAAGCCATTTTGCTTCAGACAGTGGTTGTGTGCCTCATTTGCGTGACGTCTCTAAAACATGTGTGATGGATGGGTTTCCTCCCGGGTATCTTGTTGTTATTTGACCGACGTTCTTCTGTAAAGTGCAGACCATATCTCTTTGCCGATGTCCATCAAGGGCCTTGTCTTTCACTACTCCTTAACCCAGCCTGGGACCTCGTCTGGGTCGAAGTCCTCCTCGTACCTCCTCTCACGGATCGTCTGCCACACGTTGGGCCATCCCGCACGCACGGGGCTGCCCTTAGCTTTAGCGCCAATGATGGCGAAGCGGCCCTGGCCGTGGGCAACGAATCCGTGCATGAAACCCTGCTGGACAAGCGTTGCCACCATCATCTCCACGTCCTCCGGGGTGACCTCTGCGTTACCCCAGACCATGCCCTCGTTAGGACGCAGGGCCTTGGGACCGCCGGGAGGAGGTACCAGTGTGGAAGTCCCCGTGACTTGGGCGTTGTTGGCGAGGGCTTTCATTAGGAGCGGGTTCACATGTTGTGGGCGGCCGAGGGCGCTGGGATTCGTGGGGAGCCAGCCCTCGAGGCGGCGCTGGAGGTAGACGGCGACGGTGTAAAGGTCTGCAAGATCGAGGGTGGAGGCTTTTCTCGAGGCTGCGTCGGTTGGGGGGATGTAGGTCAAGATAAAGGTCTTGCGGCTGAGAGACCTCCACAAAAGGGGACGCAGGCGGTGGGTGAGCGTCAACAGTAGGCCCCTCTCGAAGAGCCACGCCTCGTGTGCTGCAAGATGGTGTTGGAATTGAATGAAATTGCCTGAGCGGATAGCCTGGCAGAGTGGAAGAAAGATAGGGGCGAGGGACCGGGCCTCTGTCCGCTGGAGAAGAACCTGCGAGGGGAAACGGCCGAGGAGGATATTGCACGGGATGAGGTAAGTGAGGATGTTTGTGCGATGAGACACGAGCTGTGACGGTGTCTGTAAGTAGGCGTCCTGGAAGCAAAGGGCGGCGCGGAGGTAGTGGTTGTTGGAGAAGTTGAAGCGGCCGAGGTAGTAGAGGAAGGTAACTCGTTGAGCTGCTGGATAGAGTGACAGCGGCGGAGAGATGGTGGATATGTTGACGAAGATCATCTTTGCGAGGTGTGTCCTCCGGCACTATGAGTACGTTAGCCATGCCCATTGGGTCACGGTACTGTAGATAGGGAAGATATCAAACGTACTGCAAAGAGGAGCTTGAGGACGAGGTTAGCAAACATGTAAACGCCGATCTTCTTGCCCTCGGGCTTGCTGTAGCGCCCACTTGAGCGATCCGTCAGGCAGGTAGTGAAGATCTTCTGGATGATCTCTGCGGAGGACTCGGCGATGGTCTTGTCCTCGTCGACGGAGCGGAGGTGGCGCGTCAAGTCTGGTCGCCGGTTGAGCGTCATGGTGAGACGGGCGAGCGTCTCCGAGAGGGACATGCTAGTCTTGAGGAGCATGGAGCCATAGGTTGGATGGGCAAAAGCCGTGGCGCATGAGCTGCCATGACGTTAGAGAAGAGAAGTCCAGAAACAAGAAACGAACATACTTGACAAGCCCGCTGAGCAACTGATGAGCACGCAGCAGATCCTCATAGTCGATGTCCCGCCAGAACATGAGGTAATCCTTCATAAAGGCCACGAACCCCGGCCACGCGGTGGCCTGGCCCTCGGGCACGTCGTCGTCCTGCGGCAGCGACTTCTCGATGAGGCTGTCGAGGCCCTGCTGGCGGAACTGGGAGCGCAGCTCGGCGGCGAGGTTGTGATACTGCTGCGGCGAGCCGGGCTCGACCTGGAGCCAGGCGCGCAGCTCATCACCGTTCTGCGCCCGGACGAACTGGCGGATCTGGGAGAGGAAGGCGATTACGAGGGGCATCGTGGACGGTGCGTTCTTTGGTTGGTTGGTGAGTGGGCGCGCGACTGCGCGTGATGATGAGCGACGGTGAGTGTCAGAGCGACGATGGAAGTGAGTGAAGGTATGATGTAGATGATGAGTGGGTGAGGTTGACGCAGGAAATTGTCCAAGCTCCACCCGCGGAACCTCAAGGTCTCAACGGAGAGACAAGCTTTCGGCCTGGGTTCATGAATGGGAAGAAGTCGAAAAAGAAAACAACATATCAATTCGAATCAGTTAATGAGTAGACATTCGCCCATTTGTTACACTACCATTGACCTCTTGATGAATGTCAGTAACGTGGTTGTCTACGGAGCGGAAGATTTCCATGTCATTGGATCCGACCCCCAGGCGTTGAGAAAACTACCCTACAGCATATCACATAAATATATGTCCAGACATAAAGTCGAGCTATTTTCTTTCTTCATTGGGATGTCTATTTGGGGATACTGAGAACCTCGCATTCTAGATTCCTGCAACCTCGCCCAAGTTTGTCTCGTTTCTCATCACAGTACTCGTCACATATTTTCTACTTATACTGACTCGATCCGCTGCACAACGATTGCTGATGCCGCACCACCACCGTTGCAAATCGCTGCAACACCATACTCACCGGGCTTGAGCTGGTGCAATAAAGTAGTCAAGATTCGTGAACCCGAGCTTCCTAGAGCATGTCCGAGCGAAATGGCGCCGCCGAGAGGGTTGACATTGGCGCCCTCCAGTCCGAGGATCTCCGCGTTGGCTAGGATCACAGCGGCAAAGGCCTCGTTGAATTCCCAGTGTGCGACCTGGTCCTTGGTAATGCCGGCGCGCTCGAGGGCAATGGGCACCGCCTTTGAAGGCGCAATGGGGAAATCGATCGGGCTCATGGCGGCGTCGGCAAAGCCGCAGATCTTGGCCAGCACGCGAGAGCTGGCGCCGTACTTCTGCGCAATGGCCTTGTTGCCGAGGACCAGGGCGCTGGCGCCGTCGTTGAGCGTCGACGAGTTCGCGGCCGTGACGGTGCCTGACCCGTCCCGGACGAAGGCGGGCTTGAGAGTCGGCACCTTGTCAAACTTGATGTCCGTGAAGCCTTCGTCGGTATCGACAATAACCTCGCCCTTGCGGCCCTTTACGGTGACGGGTGCAATCTCCTCGGCGAAGGCCTTGTCTGCCCACGCCTTCTGCGCATTCTTGTAAGACAGTATGGCGTACTCGTCTTGCTGCTCACGGGTGAGGTTGAACTTCTTGACAGTGTTCTCGGCGCAGTTGCCCATGTGGAACTGATCATAGACATCGGTCAAGCCATCCTTGATGAGGCCGTCCTCCATTTTGACGTGCCCGAAGGCGGGGAGCCCGCTGGCACGCGACACGTAGTACGGAACTTGGGACATGTTTTCCATTCCACCGGCGATTTGCGCCTCGGCCAGGCCCAGCTGGATGTTCTGGGCAGCCAGGGCCACCGACTTGAGCCCAGAGGCGCAGACCTTGTTGACGGTGGTGGCCTCGACCGACTCGGGGAGGCCGGCAAAGAGGACGGCCTGACGAGCGGGCGCCTGGCCGACTGAGGCCTGGAGAACGTTGCCCATGTAGACATCGGTGATCTTGTCGATTGGGACCTTGGACTTGTCGACGGCCGACTTGATGGCGACGGCACCGAGTTTCGGAGCCGAGACGGTCAAGAAGGCGCCATTGAACTAAGACACCAGTCAGCGAGACGGTCGAAAAGAAACCGCGATGCGAGAGAATGGCATTGATTACCTTGCCGGTCGGGGTTCTGGCGGCACTCAGAATGTAAGCATCCTGAATCTCTTTCCGAAAGGCCGGGCTCGTGGAGAAACGCCGGGTCGAGTTCACATTCACATGTCCGGCGACTTGGGCCAGCCGGCTGACGGAGCGGAGTTGGGATGTGACGGGCATTTTGGGAGGAGGGAGGAAGTGATGATAGAGGAGACAGATCAGAGACGAGAGAGAGAAAGACAACAGCAGGTGCAAATAATCGAGCTGCTCTTCCCCCCGGATTAATATGATGATGGCCTGCCTCGGGTATTTGAGCTGGAGCAATGACGGAGTGGATGCCCCAGGACCCTCGCAGCTCGGTCCTCTTCGGCTTCCAGCGGGGGTGGTTCCGAGAGAGTGGCGGGCCACCATCTTTGCTGTGCCGAGCCATCTCCGGAGCCGATTCCTTGAACATGGAACCTCCACTGACTGAGTCTGGAGAGCCGCGCTCGCTCGCCTTTACCTACCCAATGCGACGGTGCAAGGGGCCTTCACAGCGTCCCTTGCAGCTAGATCGGCTGCGCGGTCATCGTGCAGCGTTTGCCGTTGCTTTTCCTCGGCGCTGTACGTGTTCTCCCGAGCCTGTCGAAACCAAACAAACAGATCCTATCCGTACCCTACTGGTTAGTTATAGAGATTGCCCTGATATGACAGACACGACACCGCACACCGTCGCACAGGCAGCATGTGATAAGCTAAGTACCAAGCCAAGCTCCCAGGCTCTCCTCAGCCCAGCTCCTCCCTCCATGGATCCAAACGCAACGCCTATAATAGAGTCACGTGCATCCCCAGCTACTCTCTTTGTAGGGTGGAAAAACGGGCCTCTCCCCAAACGGTTTGTGATTGGCAGATTGCCACCGATACTGGGCCTTGGGTCGGATCACTCTGTTGAAGGCGGCGATGACCAATCTCCCATCTTCGTCCATCAAACGGAACTCCTTGCTCAGCCGTTTGCCTGAACGTGCACCTCTGGATTCATCTCTCGTTTATAATAGAAGTACTCCCTTACCAGCCAGCTCCGGACCCGGCCTTCCCGCAAGCATCATCGCCGGTGCGCCTCCCCGACCGCTCGACTCTTCAACACCGACGACACATCCGCCCTCCCCCAGCGTCCTCTCTACTTCCCATCCGCCGTCATGTCTACAGCTGCTCGACGTCGTCTCATGCGAGACTTCAAGGTCCGAGAGCCTTCCTGCGAACCTCAAGCGGTGATCTGAATGCTGACTTTGGATACAGCGGATGCAAACCGACCCTCCCGCTGGTGTATCCGCATCCCCAGTCCCCGACAATGTCATGACCTGGTATGTCGTTACCAGCCCAACATCTCCGCCGGCCGGCCCGAGTACTCATCCGCCATCTCTAGGAACGCCGTAATTATTGGCCCCGCCGACACGCCCTTCGAGGACGGCACCTTTCGACTCGTCATGCAGTTCGAAGAGCAGTACCCCAATAAGCCTCCCCAGGTCAAGTTCATCAGCCAGATGTTCCACCCGAACGTATACGCCACAGGAGAGCTCTGCTTGGATATCCTCCAGAACCGATGGAGTCCGACTTACGACGTAGCTGCAGTTCTGACCAGCATTCAGAGGTAAGGAGGCGGCATACCCAGATACAGACAGAGGTGGATGGATGGAATGCTGACAATGGGCAGTTTACTCAACGACCCCAACACGGGCTCCCCCGCGAACGTCGAGGCGTCCAACCTGTACAAGGACAACCGAAAGGAATACACCAAACGTGTTAGGGAAACGGTTGAGAAGAGCTGGGAAGACTAGACGAACAAGGGAACCCACAAACACACACGCGGCAGGGCAGCTTCAGACGATGGACACGCGAGCAGCGTGATTCCACACAAGGGGGCTGGTCTGCCTTGGCGTGGCATCTGACCTCCTCTCTATGTATGCTCCTTCGCTCGGGAAATCCGGACCAAGACAGGCGGGGCAGTTTATCTGGCGTTCTGGTGCGCGGAGTTGGACTGATTGCATTCGAGGCGTTAGCTGCGCCGAGGGCGGAAGCGCACTCCTCGGTTCGGAGGGCTTGTGTGTACTTCGTACAGATATGATATCACTGAGGCTCATTACCTGGTAGGAGAGCGGCGTTTTCGCGCTTCGGTACTTTATTTCAAATAACAAGTTTGTATGTACGAATACTGCATGGGAATCAACAGTGATAAAGATGTACTGTACACTGCATAACCTAATCGCGAGCGTGTTTTCATTGGGTTTGGGCGGCCGTTTATTACGTTAGATAAGGAAGAATGGTGGAAGCAGAGGAATGACCCCTCCTCGTCATTCCGCCCGCGTCTGGCCTCCCTCCCACCGCCCTGCATTTGTAGCAATCTTACCTACCACAGGCATAGATAGACATCCAGCGATGAGTAGGTACCTACTTACCTGGTTAGCGCTTGTAGCAGCGCGTTCAGGGCAATGCCAGGGCGCCGTTCAGGGGCCCGAGTCCGGTACAAGGTACCTTACCGGGCCAGGCAGAGTCGGCTGAAACGGGGTCCGGGGCCCGGCGACTCACAACTTGCCTTACGCGAGTGCTCTTGGCGCGTCGCCCCAATCAACTCCAACAACGTAACCCACCAACACCGCCTGTCGTTGTTCGTTGACATCCAAGTTCGACTGTGTGCGCCGCAGCGTCTCTGTGTTGCTGATCGCGCCACCACAACCCCACGGCCGCCGTGTCCTGGCCCTTTGTGCTTGCTCGTGCCTCGTCTTCGCCTTCTTCTGTCCTCGACCGCATTTCTATTGTTTGCTGCTCGAGGCTTCCTTCGCCAACGCCCGTCGTCCGTTCTGCGGCCCTTGTGCAGCTGCCCGCATCCCGCAGCGGCAACGCACCCCCCCTGACGCTCCAACAACCGCAGCCGATGATAACCCTCCTCGTGTGACACTCCGAATCCAAACTGCGCCCAACATGTCTACTCCAAACAGCATCAAGGTCGTCGCCCGTTTCCGGCCCCAGAACAAGATCGAGCTGGAGTCGGGCGGCAAGCCCATCGTCTCCTTCGATGGCGACGACACCTGTACCGTCGACGTATGTCCCTCGTTCTCTCGTCCCTCGTCCCCTCGTCCCTCGTCCCTCCTGGCCTCCGTGACCATGCGGACAACCCATGACTAACCCGTCCTGCAGTCCAAGGATGCTCAGGGCAGCTTCACCTTCGACCGAGTCTTCGATATGGGATGTAAGCAGCAGGACATCTTCGACTTCTCTATCCGCTCCACCGTCGACGACATCCTCAATGGCTACAACGGTACCGTCTTCGCCTACGGCCAGACCGGTGCTGGTAAGTCGTACACCATGATGGGAACCAACATCGACGACGACGAAGGCCGAGGTGTTATTCCCCGCATCGTCGAACAGATCTTCGCCAGCATTATGTCGAGCCCAGGCACCATCGAATACACTGTGCGAGTCAGCTACATGGAAATCTACATGGAGAGGATTCGCGATCTGCTAGCCCCACAAAACGACAACCTGCCCGTTCACGAGGAAAAGAACCGCGGTGTTTACGTCAAGGGCCTATTGGAAATCTACGTTTCAAGCGTCCAGGAAGTCTACGAAGTGATGAAGAGAGGAGGAAACGCCCGAGCCGTGGCTGCCACAAACATGAACCAAGAGTCCTCGCGATCACATTCCATTTTCGTCGTCACCATCACCCAGAAGAACGTCGAGACGGGCTCGGCCAAGAGTGGTCAGCTGTTCCTCGTCGATTTGGCTGGTAGCGAAAAGGTGGGCAAGACCGGCGCCAGTGGTCAGACCCTCGAGGAGGCCAAGAAGATCAACAAGAGTTTGAGTGCCCTGGGAATGGTCATCAACGCCCTTACCGACGGCAAATCCTCACATGTTCCCTACCGAGACTCCAAGTTGACCCGTATCCTCCAAGAGTCCCTGGGTGGTAACAGTAGGACAACCCTTATAGTCAACTGCTCGCCCAGTAGTTACAACGATTCCGAGACGCTGGGCACCCTAAGATTTGGTACTAGAGCCAAGTCGATCAAGAACAAGGCCAAGGTCAACGCGGAGCTCAGCCCTGCCGAACTCAAGGTGCTGCTCAAGAAGGCCCAGGGACAAGTCACCAACTTCGAGAGCTACATTTCCAACCTGGAAGGCGAGATCCAATTGTGGCGTGCTGGAGAGGCCGTTCCTAAGGAGAGGTGGGCAGCTCGAGAAGCTGCGAATGCTGTTGCTGGAGCCAAGGCCGATGCCCGGGCACCGAGGCCTTCGACTCCATCCCGACTAACAGCAGAGAGCCGCTCCGAGACCCCTGCGATATCTGAGCGCTCCGGCACTCCCAGTTTACCCCTAGACAAGGATGAGAGGGAAGAGTTCCTACGCCGAGAAAATGAACTCCAGGATCAGATCTCAGAAAAGGAGACTCAGGCTGCTGCTGTTGAGAAGCACCTTCGCGAAACCAAGGAGGAGCTGGCATACCTGAAAGAGCATGACAGCAAGGTTGGCAAGGATAACGAAAAGCTCACGACCGAAGTGAATGAGTTCAAGATGCAGTTGGAACGACTGACGTTCGAGAGCAAGGAGGCCCAGATAACCATGGATGCTCTGAAGGAGGCAAACACGGAACTCACCGCAGAACTCGACGAAGTAAAACAGCAACTCCTGGACGTCAAGATGAGTGCTAAAGAGAGTGGTGCCGCTCTCGACGAGAAGGAGAAGAAGAAGGCCGAGAAGATGGCTAAGATGATGGCCGGTTTTGACCTGGGCGGCGACGTGTTTAGCGAGAACGAGCGCTACATTGCCGAGGCTATTGAGAAGGTTGACGCACTCCACGATCAGAGTGCCATTGGCGACAACATCGCACCGGACGAGTTTACGGCACTCCGCGCGCGACTGGTCGAGACCCAGGGCATTGTTCGGCAGGCTGAGCTGTCCATGTATGGCACTTCTTCCAACAACCTGGACAGCCGCCGGAGACAAGAACTCGAGACTCGATTAGAAGCGTTGCAGCAGGAGTACGAGGATGTGCTGACCCGGAACCTTGGTCCCGGTGATGTCGAGGAGGTCAAGGCAAGGTTGGAGAATGCCTACTCCAACCGCCAGTCGGCCCAGATCCAGCTCGTCGACGAGCTGAAGGAGGATGTCGCCCACAAGGCCTCCGAAAACACGAGGATGAAGACCCTGATCGACGACCTACAACAGCGGGTCAAGGCGGGAGCTACGGCACCAATGGCCAACGGCAAGACCATCCAACAACAGATTGCCGAGTTCGACGTCATGAAGAAGAGCCTCATGCGCGACCTCCAAAACCGATGCGAGCGTGTTGTCGAGCTCGAGATCTCTCTTGACGAGACACGGGAGCAGTACAACAACGTGTTGCGGTCGTCCAACAACCGCGCACAGCAGAAGAAGATGGCCTTCCTTGAGAGGAACCTGGAGCAGCTTACTCAAGTCCAGCGCCAGCTGGTTGAGCAGAACTCAGCCCTCAAGAAGGAGGTTGCCATTGCTGAGCGGAAACTCATTGCGAGAAACGAGCGTATCCAGAGCCTGGAGAGCCTGCTACAAGACAGCCAGGAGAAGATGGCTGCAGCTAACCACAAGTCCGTATCCCCCCGTACCCTCAACTCGCGTGACAGAACTGACACAACCCCCAGATTCGAGGTTCAGCTGGCAGCGGTCAAGGAGCGCCTCGAGGCGGCCAAGGCTGGCAGCACGCGCGGCCTCAACTCCCCCGGCTTCAGCTTTGCCAGCGCGGGTAGCCGCATCGCGAAGCCCCTCCGAGGTGGTGGCGGCGCCAACGACGGCGCGCCCCCTACCATCCCGACAATCCAGAACCTCCACCAGAATGAAGGGAGCAGCAACAAGCGAGCTAGTTGGTTCTTCAACAAGGGATAGACGAAAAAGCTTCCGCCCCCTTTCCGCGGGCTTCGGGCTTGGGCGGCGTTGTGAGCAGGACCGGTAGAACACCCACGGTAGAACACCCACCCCCCAAACCATACCCCATGCCCCGTTCGACGAGCTTCTACTTTTTCTTTTGTGACTTTTCCCAACGAGGGCCATAGAGAACCGGGGGTGGCAAGCAATGATTGGATTTATGACACGCTTTGTGACGGGACGAGGGATGAGTTGATCAAGTGTCTGAGCGTTGAGAGGGCGACCGCGCATGCGGCGTGGACGAGAGACGACTACCGAAAGGCGGTGGTGGTTTTGCATGGGCGGGAGTTTTGTCACGACCAAAGCACCTCACGCATGAATTAAAGACGCTGAATGAATTGAGTATCGAGAAATCGTTGCTATTTGATATGGGGAGTAGAACTACCTTAGAAAGATTCTTTTGACATATAACCAATCAAAGGCGTGCAACTGAAACGACTCAAAGACACAAAGAAAACATGAGCAGCACTATTGCAATATCCAGAAATGCGTTGGTTGCATGCAATGCTCCCATTACAACGGTGGAGGGTTCGGCCCGACATTCAGGTAACCATATTTGACGGAGAGTACATTTGTTCGAAACCAGAGCGACGGACCAATATCCAGAGAGCGAGCCATGATCCTGCGAGCGGATTCCTGGGCGATGGGATTTCAAAGAGCGCCTTCGCTATTCCTATTTCTTGACGAAGCCGACGATGAGGGCCCACTGGAGGCTGAAGACGGCAAAAGCCAGGAAGGTAACGCCCATACTTGCGGCGACGACCTTGACGTAGAGAATGACAAGACGGCGCCAGGCAGCACGGCTGAAAGTGGTCCAGGCATCGGTGAGAGAGACGTAGCCCATGCCGCTGACAATAGCGGGCTCGACCTTGCCCTGGAAAGTGCGGTCGAAGGGGATGATGGTCTCCTGGGTGTCGGGGAGGAGGGAGGCCTGGACACGGACGAGGGAGACGTAGGCCGGGACGACGATGAAGAGCTGCACAACAATGGAGAGGAGGATGGTGATCAGGAGCTTGATGTTGTCGGACATTGTCGGCATGGTGATCTGGGCATTGCCGTTCCAGCTGGGGATCTCGAAGCGCAGGATGACGGCAATGAGCCAAGGAGCCCAGGCGGCCAGGTGGCCGGAGAACCAGAAGAGCAGGACAGGGCGCCAGGTGGCCTCGAAGGTGGACCGGAAGGCGGGCAGACGCATCCAGAAGTGCAAGGGAGAGCGAGGGGTCATGACGATGTGAACCCAGGCGGTGTTGTACTGGACCAGGAGGAGGGAAGCGATCAGGGAGCCAACCGGGCTGAACCACGCCCCGAGGACACCCATGAAGAGGCCGGCGATGAAGGCGTGGACGACGGCCTGGAAGAGGAAGCAGCCGAAGGCGCGGAAGAAGGCCGGGACGCCACCGTGGGACCTCAACAGGCGCAGGGAAGCGCGGAAGGACGAGGTAATGGGAAAAGCATCCTGGACAAGAGGGCGAGTGGGAGTGGCGACAGAGGCAGTCTTGTTCTTGTTGTTGCCAGGCGTGGGGAGGCCGATGGCGATGGGATCAGCGCGCACGGAGCCGGAGGCTTCATCGTCGAGGGCGACGGGCTCATAGGCGGGAGGGTTCTCGTTCTCGACGATTGCGAAGACGGGGAGGACCTTTTCCAGAGTGTAGTTGGCCTGAGAGAGGATGTATTAGTTGATGGTCTGACGATACTTGTTTCGGATGGCGTGTTGCGGGAACCATGACTCACGAAGATGACGATTGGGAACAGGAGGAGGATGTCGGCAAAGTAGAGGAACCAGATCCACGTGGGAGGCTGAGGAGCACCGGAATCGGGGTCGGAAGGAGAGTGAGAGGCTGTGTCCCTCACGAAGTCGACGGCGCGCCTCATGAGGGCGGGACCGACGTGGGAGAGCATGACGGGCGACGGTGCGGAACGTCCGGCGAGGAGTAAATATGAGCAAATGGAAAGTTCCAAGACGGGAACAGGATGTAAACCGAAGGAATAACGAGAGAGAAGACAAGCAGCTGATGGCGAGATGGAGGCTTGATCCGCGACCACAAGTCGAAGATGTGATGGTGCTGACGGACAAACGAACGTAGCGGCGCACTGGGACCTGGCACTGGTCTTTAAATGGAGTGGAGGTGATCAAACAGGCGCCTTTCCAGCGCTTGGCAGGCTCCGTAGGACCCGGCCTCCAGGCGCCCAAGGCACACGCAGCAATACTGGGGGTGTGGCAACCTCAGGCAGCATGTGCGCCAAATGGCAGTGAGGACTGAGGAACACAGCCACGCGCTGCCAAATCCTTCGAGTGGATTCTGGGATGAGGGGAGCGAGGAGATCAAACAGATGCAGGGATGCGATGAAGCGAAGGATGGATGATGCACGATGTAGATGGATTTTGTTGTACCGAACCGACCAACACCACCCAGGCAACCATCGGGGATAAAAACAAGCATCCAGAGGACTGTTCCGTGCCGCAGAGCTGTGTTGGAGCTTACCTACGATACGTGTATGGGACTATTCACGGCTGGCCATCACTCTCCCAGCCTTGACATTCTGCCTTCTCTGTTAGCACTATTCTCTACTTGACAATGTGCAGGTTGGTCGTGGTGTTGGTCGTCGTCTCGGGCATTACCCGATCCGGTAGTGGGCGAGTTTTAGTGGATGCGCCTTGTGCATGGCATGCAGGCAGCAGTCGCCTAGCTCCTCTACAAGGATTCACGGTCCGGGTGTCATCCAATCCTTCATAGATTGCTTGAATGCTCATCGGCGGCAGTGAATGCCTTGCGCAAGGCTTATTTACAATCCTCCACCATTCTCACCGACTTCTCTTGTTCACTTTGATTGCGTTCTCCTTGCGTTGTCCACGCCTTTATTTATCATGTTGCAGAAGGTGGCAGAAGGTTGCTTGCTTTGCTTGCCGTTGGCTTGGCGTCCATCAGAGCCTCTCAGCGACTTCTAATTTCAGCCCTAGACGGACCCCTAACTTACGTACCTTAGGCGATCAACCCAGCAGTTGGACGGTTGGTGCCGGACCTCGGGGGGGTTTAAAAGCCCGTCCCACCCCTACGCTGGTGAGCCATTTGGCTATTCCTGAAACGCTTTGAGAGTGGACGCCACAGAGCATAACGTATGTACAAACTCCAGGCGGCATCCATGGGTTGGGTGATGGGGGATGATGAAGAAATAAATGGCCTCTCCAAGAACTGGCAATGTGGCATCTCCATGACCTTCGAACTGTATCCTCACAGAGACATAGAGTACAGTTTATCAATCGAACGAACGGCTTGCCCCGCTGTTGGAGAGATCCCCGCTAAGATCGACGTCATTGGTGCACCTACCTCTAGAGGCTCAGAGCTACCAGAAAGAGAGAGCTCCATCTTGTGACCGTTGCCAACCCGTCGAACCTCTCCTCTTATATCAAACCAACGCCAGCCGCACAACCCTTGCCAGATGTCACACATGTCGGCCCCGTCCATTCCGAATCTCCTCAGCTCTCTCCGAGACGGCCGCGGTGGTCGTCCCGGAAGAGGCCGAGGCCGTGGCGCCCACGGCCCCTCGGCGGCCATCACCCACGAAGCCGCCATCCAGGGCACCGACACCGACGCCGCCGTCTCCAGGCTGAGCGCCGTCGACATGGGCTATCTCGACGACCCCTACGCGCCCTGTTTTGTCCAGAGCGCCGACGGCCCCGCGCCCAGGCGTCTGCCCATTATTAACCGAGGTGGGCCCAGCATCCCGAGCTCTCGAGCGAGAAGCTCCCTCTGTGCTACCCCGAGCTGAGCTGAGCCGAGCCGGCTGTAGGGACGTACGCGCGCACCACCGCCCTCGATACCCTCGTTGACTCGTTTCTCGCCGACGAGGATGGCGTAGAACGGGGGGCAACCGAGAAGCAGATCGTATCGCTGGGTGCCGGCACCGACACGCGACCGTTTCGCTTGTTCGCCCAGCCAGGGAGGTCGGGTCTGGTTTATCATGAGATTGATTTCGCCACGACCTCCTCCAAGAAGCTTCGCACCGTGCAGGCCACCCCGATCCTGAGGAATATCCTGACGGACATCACGGCAGATGAGAACAGCTCGACATGGTCCAGTATGCCAGCATCGGGAGGGAAATACTACTGCCACGGCGCCGACCTCCGTTCCCTCTCCAACCCGAGTCCCAACCCCGACTCCGAACCGAGCTTGGACCCTGAGGCCGACTCTCAGTCCCCGGAATTCACTATCCCCGGAATTCGTACCGACATCCCCACGCTTCTCCTATCCGAGTGCTGCCTCTGCTACCTCTCCCCGTCCGAGGCCTCCCGCGTCCTCGGCTTCTTCACCTCGCGGGTCCGCAGCCTGGCCACCGTCCTCTACGAGCCCATCAAGCCCGACGACGCCTTCGGCCGGATGATGGTGTCGAACCTGGCTGCGCGACGCATCAGCATGCCGACGGTAGGCGTGTACCGCGAGTCCTCCGACCAGGAGGCCCGGCTGCGGCAGGCTGGTTTCGAGATGGTGCACCACATGACCATCGAGGACATCTGGGAGACCTGGGTCGCGCCCGAGGAGAAGCAGAGGGTGGATTCCCTTGAGGGACTGGACGAGGTGGAGGAGTGGAAGTTGCTGGCGGGCCATTACATTGTGGTTTGGGGGTCCAAAGGGAGTGGCTTTGGGCAGTGGGCAAGTGCAGGTGGAGGAGCCTAGGTTCGTCATTGTGCCTGGTAGGATACCCGAAAGAAGTTTGGGAATGCAATCAAGCCCTGGTTTCATTATACCCTTTCAATTGTCTAACTGAATCATATGGTGAAGAGACCCAGCGCTGCAATGTGCATTACGGTGAACACGAGGGCCAAACCAAGACTAGAGTCATACCACCATTTTCGGCAAAACCAAAACAGATGCCTTGCATCCCGTGATTCAGTCATTTCCTTTCATCAAATTATATTTTCCTGCTCGTACCCGTCTAAAGGCACCGTCCATTCTCTCGTCCTTGAGTGCTAGATTACGTGTCACGTGATTCTAACTTCTCAAACTCCCGGTACCTCGCGTCGCGGTGGTCTCAGCGTAGCGGGCGAAGGTACCTACTAGGGTAGTCTAACCTCACCTCACGACACCTCGCTCTTCCTCTCATTCATCCTTCGTTAACTCTTTACTATCTCGGCCCAACTCCCGTCGTTTGCAACAAAAGCGGCATCCGACAAGCCCGCGTTTTACCCTCCCCGAAAGCATCGTGTTCCTTGGTCGTCTACTTGCGATCCGTTGGCAATTCACCCCTGCTCGGAGCGCTGCTGCCTCCCTCATTTCAGTGTCGTTGCCGTCAAACATCACGACGCAGGGGACAGAATCCACCATCCTCCTTGGACCCAAACGCTGCCCCGCTTAGGCGTCAGGCTGTGTAGCCTTACGGGGAAACCTGTTGTTGACTCTTGATTCGCAGTCACTGGCTTTGAGCTATCGCAATCATGGCAGACGGAAGGGATAGCAAGGCGTACAAATATCGCCAGGAGATCAGTCAGGTAAGGCCAAACTTCCCCTGTTTGCTTTGTCCGGAGCCTGTTTGTTTTTTGCGCACAGTCAAAAGCACTGCACGTCCCAGTGGCTTGAATGTATGTTGCCGCGAATGGCTGCTCTCAGTGTTGCCTGCCAAGTGACCGGCCACTGTTGTTCATACCGCATGGTCCGTCATGTCTCCATGTGAAATCCGTCCTTGACTTGGTTCGACAAAACATCCGTTGTTGGGACCCTGGGTCAGCTTCGCCAGCAACGAACGACTGTTGCGGGGAGACTGTTGCGGGGAAATCGATGGTAAACCGCAATTTCAATACGAACCGCCGACAATATGGATGAATCAAAGGTCATCGACTGGCTTCTTGCTTGCGAGGGAGCAGACCCGGATTCAGAACTCCCACTTGATGCAGGCTTTCCTAATAACTCAGCCACCAACGCTGGGTTTCGTCAGCTTGAAACGAAACCCGACATAAGGGAACATTTCCGTCTTCGTTACCCAATTCGCTATTACAGACTCCAAACCGATGACAATGATAGTATGGATGGTGTTCATTCATACGTCTCTGAATGCTCCATCACACAAACGCCTCGTGACGATGGAGTTGAGAATGTACCGTCAACTTCTCCCTTCCCAAATGTATTTAAACCGCAGCCAACTGCCCTCACTCAACCTGGATGTATCAACCTTCCACTACACCTACGACAGGGTCCTCACAACATGTCTCAGTCGTACATGGGTGGCTCTGGGCCATCCAACAAAGGACCTGCTGCTGTCATGGACCATGGACCGAACGAAACATGGGAGCAGTTCAAGACCAGGTTCACTAACATTCTTAAACAGATGATGTATGTCTCTGGAGAGACTGCTGAACCTCCTGTCGAAACCACCAGCATCATCGAAGATATTGTTCGACAGCAGGTTATCGAGCTGGTACGTATATCGTCCTCCCTATCCTACTGAACCTTTGAACTGAATCAAGGCAACAGCTCCGGAACTGCACTGAGCTCGCATCTCGACGTGGCTCAAAGTCTATTGGCATCAACGACCTCATCTTCCAAATTCGTCATGACCAAGCCAAGGTTTCTCGTCTCCGGACCTTTTTGTCCTGGAAGGATGTTCGGAAGAACGTCAAAGACTCGGACGATAAGGGTGCTGAAGGCGACCTGGCAGGTGGCGAAGACCCCGTCGAAGGGAATGCCGGAAACGACGAGGCCGCCAAGAAGAACAAAAAGGCCAAGGTCGGCCTTCCATGGGAGCCATCGTCCTTCTTTGCTGTCGAGGTCCCTGAGCGAGAGGACGAAGAGGACGAGGAGGAGGAAGAGATGAACTACATCACCCTCCAGCGTCTCCGCAAGGCTGACGAGCGCACCAAGGCCATGACGAGAGAAGAGTACGTCACCTGGTCCGAATACCGCCAGGCCTCCTTCACCTACCGCAAGGGCAAGCGCTTCCGCGAGTGGGCGGGCTTTGGCATCGTCACGGACAGCAAGCCTTCGGATGATATTGTCGACATCCTTGGTTTCCTCACCTTCGAGATGGTCCAAACGCTCACCGAAGTCGCCCTCAAGGTCAAGGAGCAGGAGGATTTGGCCCGCGCCCAGAACGGCGGCGACAAGGACGGAACTACCAAGAAGCGCAAGCACGAGCAGGCCCTCTTCGACCCTCCTAGCGAGGGAAAGACTCCCATTGAGCCTCGCCATGTCCAAGAGGCTTCCCGCCGCCTCCAACAGCGACCCAAGAAGGGCCGGGCCATGCTCAACCACACCAGGATTCCCCAGCACACGAACCTCAACATCTTCTGAGCGGAGCCTGGATACCAGGGCCTTGTCGTTAGGCTGCGTTTGACAGCTCATTATGGCGTTTGGGAGTAGGGCAGGTAGTATAAGCCCGAGGACCTTATGGACACAGGACAACAGGTCTGAATGAACAAGAAATGAATGAACTTTGCAACGCTATGGTATCATTGTAAATGCATCCTCAGTGAAACCCCAACTTCCTTCTAAATGTTCCCACATATTTCCAACCAAGCCAACGCTTCGTCCAATCATCCCAGATTCACCTATTATCATGACTTAAAGTAAATGCCCGACGCCGAACTACGGCATCGTTCTCGCACAGTCGCGTGCCGACTCTCTGGAGACTCATAGGAATATCCTCCTCGCTGTCGCTTCCAACCGCAGCATCATCCTGGACATCTTTCTTCTTCCGCAGCCTGTCCCTGATATGTCCCGCGCGCTCCCGAAGAGTCTGGGTTCTGTGCAGACCGTTGTCTCCCGACTCGCCAGCGTGAACTGTGGTGGGTGCGGTGGCCACCTCCTCAGCAGGAACACCCGCGGTGCTGCTCTCCGCTGTAGATACGGTAGCCAGTGGCACGCGGTTCGTAGGGTTGCGCTGCCTGTAGTTGCCGTAGTCGGGCTTCTCTAGCATGCCGCTGCGAAACGCGTTGACGCCCACGAGAAGCTTGACCAGCTCAACAAGCTCCTCGAGGTACTCAATAATCTCCATCTGACCAGCCGTGCTGGCATTCCACGAGAGAAACCGTTTCTGCGTGATGAGGTTTGCAATCTGCTCGGCCAGTTCGCCATTCTCATCAAACACGGCAGGGACACCTCCCGCGGGGGTATGTGTGCCACTGCGCGAGGCCAGCACCTCGCGGACGTGGTTGACGAGGCGGAGCTGTGCCAGTCGGCTTGATGGGATGAATTGTGGGAGGGGTTGCCATGTTGTGAGAGCCTCGTTGACGGAGAAGAGCACGAGCATGATGCTAGCAGCTACGTTCCGCCGATAAGCATGTACTTTAGGATTGAGATCCTCTAGAACAGAGGAGCCGTATTCCTTCCGCAGCTGAATCATGTTGTCCATTCTATCAATGATCTGGTGGAGAACATAGACAATTTCTTGGTAGATGGGGGCCAGTGGCTTAAAACTGCCCTTGAGACGTGGCTCAGTCGAGCAAAACGGGAGGAAGGTCTCCGCGGCAGCGAGCGCCCCCCGAGCTTTGGCACGCGCGAGGTTGAAGCGTTTATGGAGCGCGGGAGCCCGAAAATCAGGTTTGTCGGGGCAGTCGATGCCGACTGCCATGGCGGACTGCATGTTCTGGACTTGTCGGACAGAAGCAGACAGTGATTCGAGAAGACGATCGCGTGCTCTGACGGGATAGAGGAACATTTCAACTAGCAAGGCGACTGCGCCTCCGACCACAAAAGCAGTGAGTCTCTTGTACAAGTTCTCGACTGCCGTGCCGTTGCCATTCATAGCCGCTGTGGCTTGTTAGCGAGTAAAGAGCCATGGAAGGGAAATAACCGTACCTAGAGCGACCACGACCATCGTGAAAGAAGACACCATTCCCGCTTTGACATATTTGGTGCCAAGCTGGATGTAGAAGGAGGGGACGATTCCGACTGCCAAGATGACTACCATGGCAATACGGTTACCTCTCCCGATCTCGTAAGATAGGTAGCCCCAAAGCGATCCAGCGATGACGCCGCTGAGTCGAAGAAGGAAGATGAAAAAGGAGGTACCAACAGCAACCTCGAAGACGAGAAACAGTTGCATGGGAGCCCAGATGCCGCGGACTTCGGAGTACCAGTCGTTCCAGGACGATACCAGAGCAGGCCAGCTGACGAGAAAGACGGCGATGGCCAACTTCAACGCATACGCAATGTCGTCTGAGTCCTGCACCCACTCCAGCGTATCGGCCATTTTGCCCCTCAACTTCAAAACCCAGCCGTCGTTCCCTGTCTTCTTGTGTTTCTGGACATTTGTTTCCTTATTCTTGGCATCTACCCGGCTAGATGGCTTCTCACCCTTGACTTGCCCAAGACCACCTTCTTCATCCGTGGTCTTTTGTCGGGTAACGTTGTCGTGGGTTGAAGAGTGCGCCTGGGTCTTGGACTTCAAGCCTGGAGCAGTCTTGCCTCGACGGACTTGTTTACGAGCGATCTCAGGCAGAACGAGGCCGTCGCTTTCACCACCCGTTGCCAGCCACTGTCGAATGCTGGTGTGGCGAGGCAACCAAATAGTCGATTTATCGTTGTTGGCTTTTCTTTGCTCAACAACGTGCCTCACATGGCGAAGCATCTGCAAGACATGCAATGCAGATTGACGGAAGGCAAGCACGAAAGAAGAAACCAGAAAAGTCTCCATCCGAGGCATGAAGTCGATACCATGCCCAGTGTTGTCCAATGCAGACCGCTTCAGCTCAGTCGCGCAACTGGCATCGAATAAGGTCAATGCCTCGGCGAAGTAGTCTATCCGTAGATCAAGCTCCTGAAGATGAATCCCTGTTGGCGCGGGAGCTCCCGAAGGGAGCTTGGGCACATCATAGCAGTATGCCAAGCACGAAACAACTAGTACCACGGCCTCCTTCAGGGCGACTTCGAATTCCAAGACCGGCTTCCGGATTCGCTCGAGAATGGATTCAAGCAGGATGGCACTGCTGGCCTCAAGCTCCCTGATGGGCTTGGCGTTTTCTACCCTCCTGAGGTAGTCGTCTATGGTCGACATCCGCCTGATCTCGCTATAGTCGCTGGCGTAGCTGTCAGTCGTGGTGAGGTCGTCTCCTGCACAGCGCGTCTCATTTTCAAGAACGACGAATTTGTTTTCGCAAGCGCCAATTAGGGTAACGGTACTTTGGACCAGGCTGGACATGTATGCCGTACTGAGTGGCTTCATGCTACTGGGAGGGAGTGGAGAGATGGAACCCTCGTAGTTGATCTCCCGTTGGGCGGCCTTGCACCGGGCGAGACGGGTACGAAGCTTCACCTTCCTCGCCGTTAGACTGGCGACGGTGGTTTGCTGGATAGGGACAGTCGACGCTCGATACCGACCCTGAGCGGACCGAAACGGGTTGGGGAATTCGCTGAGGAACTTCCTCCAGGGGCCTTTTTTCTTGCGCTTCTGCTTGTCCCCCGCGCTCTTGACAGTTGACATTGCGGCAAGCCCATCTCCGCCAGGGGTAATGAACCAATGGGTAGCTCTTGTCAAGGTCTCCATGGTCTCCGACAGGGTGTCGATAGTGGACAAACCCAGAAAGCTGCTCGAGAGTTCGGGAAACATGGATACGTTGGCGACGAGAGTGACGCCACCACCGGCCAGAAGGGGGTAGTAGACATTGGTGAAGACGGTCAAGGTGGCCTGCTGGGCACTGCCGAGGAGGACGATGATGGAGGCGATCAGGAGGAACGCGACCATGAGAAAGAGACGAGGACTGGAAGATCGCACATAGCCGTGAAAGAGGACCGAGACAAGTAGGAAGACGGCTCGGATGGCGTAGGCGGCGGATTGGTTACTTTCGAGAACTAGGCTGGAGAGATAGAGACCCAGGAGCGACCAACCAAGGCCAAACAGAGAACCCAGCAACACCATGAGCAGAGCCTCAATCATCATGCCCATGCGCTGGCCGGGGTGGGCAAAGACGGTGACCATGGGACACAGGAAGGTTGAAGGGCCGAAGACGGCGACGGCCTTGGGGTGGATGACGATGATGACGGAGACGATACAGGCGACGGAGCATTTAACGATGCGCTGCCAGAGGTCGTTTGTCTGGTAACCGCCCCAGAGGACCCTGACCAGCTTCTTGACTGGTTTCGGGAGAGCGGGCATTGCGGCGGCTGTGGTGGAGTTGGCGATGTTGGAGATGGTGTTGGTGCCGCGTCATAGGCCATGCCGTGTCATTCCCGCGACTTGAGGGCCGACGCCTTTAGACTCGGAGAGGAGGAGGTGGGCAATGGGAATACCTGGACAAGCCATGCAAGGCGGCGGGGGATGCGGTTGTTTATATGGAATTGGAGGATGGATGGATTGATGGATGAAGTTGAAGGGACGGGAGAGATAGGGCAGCACGTAACTTATGGAGGACGGCAAGTGCTACATACTAAGCCAGGATGGCTGATATGTCGTTGGGCGGGAATCATGCTAAAGAGCGGGACTAGTCATTTTTCCGGGGTGCAGTGGCCTCGATTAATTCCAAAGCCAGGTCTTTAGTGGAGAGCAGATGTCGCATCTGGCGTATCTTGGATCTCGAGGTGATCCCTGCATTAACCACCCTGCTTTCTTTTGGGTGTTTTTTTTCTTCTTCCTGATGCCCAACACGACAGACAAACCTGACGGACAGTCCAAGCGACCGATGACGGGCTATCGGCGCTATGGGTACCTCCCTGGGCTACTGCTGCAGACGGCCAACGTTCTATCGGCTGATTGGCCGGCATCGGCCTGAAACCTCTCAAAGCGGCACACGACACTCGGTACTGCGGCGCCGTCTAGATTCGCCCGTAGCTCGTCATCAAAGCCATGAGTACGAAACAACTGCTGGGCATTCATAGTGTTGTTGTTCCCTCAAGATCTCTGATAGTGCCCTTGCCAGAGTCTATCTATTAGAATCACCCCTCTCTAATCCAGGAAATTACCTTGCCTCTGGAGAAAAAGGCTTCCTCGTTAAAGCCATGGTATTACATGATATGCATGGACTGCATCGTGTTGCTGCCCGGGCCAGACCTGATTGCACCATGCACGTGCTGAAGGAATGCAAGTTACAGTGGTCAAACTGCGGCTCTTCAGTGGGAACAACACCCCTACGACCGAGCTCGAGGGGGCGTCCAATCAGTGCGCCTTCTTGCGCCCCGCGACAGTTCAGACCTCCTGGGTCTCCTGGGTCGGTACGTACCACTCCAACGTCCGTCCGTCATTCCCGGCGCATCCATCCATCCCGCGACCGCCATCAAACCATCTTCACCACCGCTCAGCAGCATCACGACCGGCGTACAAAAGCCCTCGCCGCAATGCTCTCCTTCATCCTCATCCAGAACCGACAGTACGCACCGCTCACTATTAATCCTCCTCCCCAACCGCCATTCCAACCGCTAACCTTCTCTCGCTCCGTCTCTCCAGGGGCAAGACCCGCCTCGCCAAGTGGTACGCCCCCTTCAGCGACGACCAGAAGATCAAGCTTAAGGGCGAGGTCCACCGCCTCGTCGCCCCCCGCGACCAAAAGTACCAGTCCAATTTCGTCGAGTTCCGCAACAACAAGATCGTCTACCGCCGCTACGCCGGCCTCTTCTTCTGCGCCTGCGTCGACACCAACGACAACGAGCTCGCCTACCTCGAGGCCATCCACTTCTTCGTCGAGGTCCTCGACGCCTTCTTCGGCAACGTCTGCGAGCTCGACCTCGTCTTCAACTTCTACAAGGTCTACGCCATCCTCGACGAGGTCTTCCTGGCCGGCGAGATCGAGGAGACGAGCAAGCAGGTCGTACTGACGAGGTTGGAACATCTCGACAAGTTAGAGTAACCGTTCTGCAAAGTTGTAGTTCCGGCGGCGGACACTTTTGCTGTTGACTCTGCTATTAATACTCCCTCGTCCTCCATCAGACGGGGCATTGCGTCTTCTTGCACATATCATTGGGAGGCAGGCGGGAGTTTGGGCGTTTTAGCACCTGAAGAAAGGTTTTTTATTTCGTACATATACCACCGGAACTTATCTGTCCATCCCCTTGAAACCCTGCCTCGATATATCCTTCCTGCATGAGGAGCAACCTGGCAAGCTGACTGCCAATTCCTAGCGAGCATTGAAAACAAAGCAAATCAAATCAAATACGACGGCTCGCAAATGTACCCCTTCCGTCATGACCAAGCCCCTATGCACTTCATTGACCAGTGTGCGCACCAAATTCCGTATCCATTCCGAACGATGAAATGCTCTTCGAACTGCCTTTGAACTCCCTTTGAACTTTTTTTCGATCTTTCTTTGAACATCCCCACTGAGCCTGGGCTCACCCGTCACTCTTCCTGCACAAACCACATGTCAAGCGCATTTGGTCGATAGAATGTGTTGACCCAGGTGTTGTTGGAACCACTGAACAACTCGACGACATCTGCATCGTAAGCTGGGTACTCGACCTTCTTCTCAGTGGCGTGCACCTGAGGTGGTGTGTAGATGTCTGCTTCTGACAAGTTGAGAGGCATGCTTGCATAAGTGTAGGTCGAGTGAATGTCTGTGTACTCAGCAATTGGAGGCACTGGTTCGAGCTCCTGCTGAAGTGTGTGCTCAGGTGCATCCATCTCATCGCACATGCTCCAGCTTGCCTTCTCGCCCCATGCATCAGTCCGCTGTCTTTTGGTGCAGCCCCCATAAGCTGGCTGAGGGGTCTTTGAGTGACCCCAATGAGTTGGCTGAAAGGTTTTCATGACATCGCGATAAGCTGACTGATCGGGTTGCCCGTAATAATAATCGGCAAAACCGCTCACTGGATAACTTGGCCTGGGGGCATGAGATGCAAAGCCAGAAGGGTTGACCTTTCCATAGGGGAGATCCGAGTGCATGCCATAAGGCTCAAAGTCGTTGAGAAACATGTTGGCTTGCTTTGCTGCCTCCTTCACAGTGTGGTTCTTGCTAGGGCTTGGCTCGGCACTGGATCCCAGGTTATAGATGCTGGAGCTCTAGATGAATGTTAGCTCTGAAGCCAGAGTGAGACAGTGGGGAACACTCACTCCCCAAGGCGAGAGTCTTCCATCCCGGTTTTCTCCAATCACAAATCGACCGTGGTGCTCTTGCTCGTGCTCGTGCTCGTGCTCGTCGGCTGGAGCCGAACGCTTTCGGTTGGGTGGGCTGACCGATGCAATCTTATGCTTGTCCTTGGGACAGGTGAAGATGTAGTGATCGCCCTCGGTACCACAAAGGTGGCAGACATAGTCTGGCTTGGGTGTGAGATCAAAGAAAGGGTCCGAGTTGGTGGGGCAATCCTTGATCAAGTGGCCTGTGACTTGATTAGCAAAGTCCAGTTGAGAGGTTCTAGGAAACTCACCTCCGATACCGCATCGTCTGCAACGGTAGTTCTTGGGGACAGGGGAGATTGTGTCACTAAGGCGACTACCAGACTCAAAGTCAGGGCTGGTCTCTGCTGCGGCAGTATCTCCAGAGTCCTTCTTCAAGTCAAGGCGCAAAGAGAAGATGTTCTTTCTCTTGAGAGATTGAGGTGGTGAGTCTGAAAGCTGACGCTTGGGCTCACACTCGGATGTCTTGATGGAGTCCAAGGCAATGGGTGGGTACTCGCAGAGCTCTGGAAGCGGATTGGGCCAGTGGTCCAAGATGAAATCTCGGACGTCGTCCGACTCCATGATGAAGTCGTTCATGTCAACCTCATTCATTCGTTCAAGGGCTCGGTCGACGCAGACGTCCCAGAGGCAAGTGGCTCGGAATTTGCTACATCCCGAAAGGTTGAGGTAGCCACTCCAGCGCTTCATGGCACTCAGCTTGGCATCGCCGCTCATGCGAGGAGTCTGGTTGCAGAGCCAAGCAGTATAGATGGTGGCCATACTGTCGGGACTGAGACTCAGCTCCGCGGAGGTCAGGCGCTTCTCGAGGGTGTCCTGGCGCATTCTTCCAAGGTCGGTGAAGTTGCGAAGACCGGTGCAACCCACGACCTCACGCATGTTGGAGAGGATGATGTGGTCGGAATCCATGGTGTCAAAACCGTTGGTCAGAGTTGACGAGGAAAGAGAGAGAGAGAGAGAGAGAGAGAGAGAGAGAGAGAGAGAGAGAGATAGTTGCGATGACTTCAATTGATTGAAACTTGGTGGTTGAATTGAAGAGAGAAGTGTGAAGTGTGAAGGATGAAGGAAGGGGAGGTCTGGTGGGAGAGGGCAGAAGGGGGAAATCATATACCAGTAACCCAGGCCGAGGGGGAGAGATAGCAGCCGCATTCGGTCGAATTCAAGGCAAATAAACAGCGAAACGCAAAACGCGCGTTTACGTTTGGTCAAAAATGTGTTGTGGCGTCTGAATAGGGCCAGTATGCTGAGAGGGAACTACTATAGGAGAACGGCGTGGGAAAGGGCAGACGAGTGGTTGTGATACGGCAGGAGCGCAGCAGTTTCCCAATTGGGATTGCTCATGAGCAAAGGCTTGTTTAATCATACAACGCAGTCCTAATCGAGCCTGGGCGGGCTCGTTGAGTTCCATGCTCGATTGGGGTTTTCGACCACAACTCGAGCGAGGGTCGAAAACGCCGAGCGAGTCTCTTGTTGGGACGTGAATCACAGAACAAGCCAACCACTCACGTCTCTCCCCCGTCCGCCGCCGAAAACACTTATGCCACTACTGTTCATGCTCAAAGGATCACTCAAGTTGAAGAACCCAAATTGCATGATAATTCAAAAGCGTCCGCGTGGAAACTCCATGTGTCTGTCGTACAGTAAACCCTCCCCGCGCTTCAAGCCATCTAGACTGCCGCCCCCTCGCATCTCCTTACCTCCGCTTCAATGCCGCAAATCTCGCCTCCAAGTCCTTGATGTCTGGTACGTCTCCCTCGGGCCCCTTCTTCTTGGCAGCTGCCTCCATCTTCTTGTTCGGCTTCAGCTCCACCGAGTCCAACGTCACCTTAGGGTGCACGTTTTCCGTCGTCATGCGAGGCGGCGTCACTGTCAACGGGCTCGTCGGTGCGGCCGCCAGCCTCTTAATCGGCGTGCTCACAGGCTTGACGTCGCCTGCCAATAGGGGATCTGCAAGAACCTTCTGTTCCTTGCCGCCTGCATCGTCGTCGTCGTCGTTGTCATCGTCCAGGTCATCGTCGTCCAGGAGCGCCGGCGGTGGCGTAGCCACTACCCGCTTGGGCCAATCCACGCCGTATGCCTTAGCAATCTCTTCCAGATATCCCACAACCAGCTCTTCCCGTGGGGGCTCTACGCTCAGCTTCTTGATCACTCTGGGGCTGACCTTTCCGTCTGAGTTTTCCATAGCCGCGTGTACAAACTCCTTGCCGTACTTGTCCACCAGCAACCCCCGCACTATAGCTAACTCCTTGATCTCCGTCTTGGGCGCTGCGTAGATGAGACTCTTGATAGCCTCCTCGAGGCCAGGGTCGCAAATCGATCCTTCCAGCAGGCCCGCTCGTGCGAGTAGCAACTCGCAATACAGCTCGAGGATCTCGTGTAGTTCGGTGGTGATGTCGGCTCGGATGATGTTCTCGACGCGAATGCGCGCCGAGTCGATCTTTTCGGCCTCGAGGAGCTGGGCCATGGCCCTTCGCGCCGTCTTTCCATGCTGTTCATCGCGCTGCTGTACCATCCGCAGGCGCGCGATGGCGAGCTTCAGCTGGACCTTGAGCTTGGCCTGCGCGAGCCGACCGTCGTTAGCAATTGCGTCACTGGTCCAGGCCGGCCGCCGATAGACATGGCGGGGTAGCGCGCGGGGGGGTAGAGCTCACCAATACAGTGGCACTGGCAGGCGCCATTGCGAGGACGATGAATCGGGAACTGTAGCGGGATAAGGGAGCGCAAATACTGAAGATGACGAGGGAAGTGCGCGAGTGTCGATCGGCGAAGGCACGGAAATGACTGTGTTAAGAGAGGGAGGATACGCTTGATGGTGTTGGCAAGGCAGACGTATCGGGGTCCATCCGCCTATGGGCTCATGCAGTTGCCTCAGCCCCACCACGGCCCCATGAGAGCTTCACAGCAGTTAGACTACCGCGCGGACTACCCAGGCAGCTTTTTGTATTTACAAAAGTGACCCCATTTGTGCTAGTCAAGTTTCTTTTAACCCAGGCAGCTAAATTATGTCCCTGATCAATGCAATTACCTCTCAAGTGCATCATGTGAAATTCAACATCCCCGGGATGTAAATTATCCGACAACTCGGACCCAGTCTGTCTATGTTACACCTCCGTACCTACAGCCCGATCCTATCTAAAGAATATGAAGTTCCGTCTGTAGATACGATACCATGCCTAATACTGCGGCACAGCTCCAGATAACCGTGAGAGATCCTTCATCGCCATAAACGCCGTGTCCAAACCCTGTCAGCCATCGTACTCATACATCAGCCGGATCTTTGCAACGCTTTCCACAGCGTGCCTTTGCGCAACCGTCCCTCTGCCCTAGGGGGATAGATGCTCCAGTCCCTATATAGGTTTCCATCTACTCCATATCGGCATCCTCGACAGCTGGGGGCACGCCATCGGTTGCCTCCCCATCGAAGACCTTCTTGCCCTCATATGAAACCCTCCGCCACCCACAAGCTTCCTTGTCATCCTTGATCAGTTCCATCGTGGGGAAGTAGTGTTCGTTCTTCTTCATCGTGATAACCCACGGTACGCAGTCGAAGGTAACCGCCTTCAGTCGGAAGTCTACACGATCGTTAGTACTCTGCACTTCAAGATGAAGGGCAGAACATCAGAGCAACTTACAAGTGTTGTCAGGGATTTCTCTGGTCGCGGCGATGAACGATTCAAGGTCAGGTGTCGGAGTGCCGTTCACATGAGTGATGAAGTTGGTCGGCGCTACACCGTACTGGTAGGCTGGAGAACCACGGATGCGGCTCGACACGTAAACTTCGCTGTGCAGCTTGCTGATCTGTTGACGGACAGCTTGGTGGGGCCTGTGTAGGATCGCACCGCAAAACGAGACTGCGTGATCTGTCTCTGTGCCGTCTGCTGAGACGGTTGGGAGCTGGAGCTGCATCTCCTCGCATTCCCGGACAATGACTGCATCCAGGAATTCATGTGCGTACATGACATCGAAGTCGGAGATAGTAGTGCACATCTTTCCGTTCAAGGTCAAGATGATGTCACCCTCGAGAAGAGACACAGGGCGGTTGGAGCGCTCAAATGTCCGCTTGCTGACCATGAACAGCTGGTGATGCGATCGGTTCGCCTGGGTGACCTTCTTGATCCATTCGTCAGAAACGCCCATGACGGACGCCTGGGACATCTGGATGGCCCTGAACTCGACGGACAGGATGCGCAACTGCGGGATCTCTCCTTTCTGAATAGTCTCAATGACGGGGAGGAGGGTCTTGGTGCTCAGACCTAGGTAATACTCCTCGTCTCGCTGGCTACACGGTGACCGCTCGCCGAGATACGAGAGCCAGAGCGCCTGCACGGTTCCATCGGGGGCAACGAGAACGCCGCTGTTACAGGACGACCCCAGGTTGCTGTCAATCGTAATAGCGTCAACATTGACGGCTCTGTATCGAGGAGCGCCCGAGTTGGCAGGAATAGCAACGGGTGTGATCTCGGTGACCGTGGTAGAGGCGTGTACAACGCGACCAATGCGATTGTGGCCGAGGAAATAGGTCTTGGCGCCTTGAGTTAGGGTTTCGTTGCTCAGACGGGCACTCTTCACCGGCGCATCGACGAGCGACGGGTCATACTTGATGATGGCGTAGTTTTGAAGGGGGTGCAGGAACACAACCTTGCCATCCACAATGATGGAGTCGGCGATGGTGACAGTGATGTCGCAGAGGTCGTAAGGGACAATGGCTCGAGAAATCAACACCAAGCCCTTCTCAGCATCGATGACAAGACCCATGCCCCATCTTCTGTTCTTGGGAAATCCGTCCAGCTTCATGGGCATGGTGCAGTTGATGTGCACAAAGCTTCGGATCAGGTCTGCAATGCCTGGGTGGGGCATGTGGTCCAACTCGATGAAGGAGGCCGATCGTCGAGCCGGGGGGACGGGCGGTAGTGGGTCACCCAGGTCAGTAAAGTCCCATACACCAGACTCGTCGTTCCGGACGGCCAGCTTCATCTTGGATGCCCAATGGCGATCCACGTAAATGATAGTCGTGTTCAGAGTGTGCAGGTCCCGTAGGTGCTTGTACGTAACCACGATTCTCGCGCGATCAGGGACTCCCTTCATCACTTGGATGAAAGTGTCCAGGTCTGGTACCTTCTTGTGATCCACAGTTTGAATGATCCATCCGTTGTCGGTGTTTTCGAATCGGAAAGACCCGGCCGACTCACAGACATAGACACCCTTGACGGGAACAGCGTAAAGTCTGGCCTGTTGGTAAGAGAGATCGTGGAAACTGGCACCTGCCACAGAGACAAAGCGATCAGGGGTGATCTTGTGAAGATCTCCGACCTCGATATCCACCTCAACATCCTGTCCACCGCGCTGAAGATGCACCTTGATCATGTTGCCGACGTTGGAGTCGAGAATGTCGTCCAGTCGAATGAACTGGGTGATGAGCTCCCCGTTGACTTTGATGAGAACGTCACCCTCCATGATCTTATGGTCTGAAGGGCCTTGCGGAAGAACGATCTCAGCAACCAACATGTTGGTCTCGTCCGGGAACTGCAGTCGCATAGCCGCCTCCCATTCGGGAGTAAGGCCTAGCCTGCGGACCTCGTCGAAAGGCTTGAGGAGGAACTGGCATTGAATGTCACCTCGAGTGATCGGGTTCCCCGCCTGGATGCACTGTAGGGCTCGCAGCGGTCGGTCGAGTGGCAAAAAGTAATCGGTAGAAGCGCCATCGCATCGTCCACCAGCAAGTAGAGCAACGGCACAACCGTCCTTGTTCACGACCGGACTACCCGAACTACCTCCAGTGGCGGCGGCGTTGGCCTGGTAGTAGCACGTGTTGAAATCGCAATAGCCCTCGCCGTATTCAGGGGCGTTTCGATCCAATCGACTGATCACACCAGACATGATACTGAGCTTTTCACCGCCATCATTGCCGACAACTCGGATTTCAACACCAACTAGACCAATAAGTTAGATCCTGTCTTCCACCTCTATATTGTCGCCGGGGTTTGGAGGGGTCATTGGGATGCGCACCTTTAGCCAGGTCAGGACATAGCTGGAGTCCATCAACATGCATGTACTTGATCGCCTTGGGATCGTATTTCAAGATACCGAAGTCGTGAACAGGGTCGCGGTATACGGGGTAGCAGTCGACTTCTTCGTGGTTGGAAAAGACACAGTGGCCCCAGAACGGACCAGCGCCGACGACGTGGCGATTTGTCAGAATGTATCTGGATGAGCGGAGTGTCAGCCAAATCGATATCAGAGACCGCTTTACAGGATCGCATACCCGCGTTCAGAGTCGACAACATATCCAGTGGCCTCGCTGGACACGGCAGGATCGGTGTCAAACGAGCAGGTCTGGCAGAAGCGGATGGCTACGACGTTGCGCACCACCTTCTGGATGGTGTCTTGCCACTCTCCCAAGCTTCCGGGTGTTCCAATAAACATGGCGGCGTGTGAATGAAGGTCATCAGTCAAGTCAGAATGGTCGTCGAATTCGAGAAGGTCGGGCGTGTTGTCATCAGCCGAGAGCTTCCCATTGCCGTTCACGGGCCTCTTGGACGGGGGAACCTGGTCGGGCGAACTCGGGGCCTTTCTCTTGGCCCTTGCCGAGGCCGTGGAGCCGTTCATGATGAGGGAGTGTGTTGGATCGCGACGGGACACGTCGACGGGCGCGAGCAAAGGTACAGGTCGGGGAGACGCGACTCGAGTATTCGGGAGACGTGGAGAGCGCACGAGACGGGGCGTTGAGATATTCGGCCTGAGTCAAGGTCGCAAGGTCAGGGTTCGGCGCGTCTTAGAGCAAGAGGGCATCCAAGCAAGCCCGGTGAGCGCAGACGAGGGAGAAGTACGAGCAGGTCGAGGCTGCAAAAGAACGATGCCGGAGGAAACCACAGCGCATATGACGGGCCCAGGCTGAACAATCTGGTGAGAAAAATGATGCACACCTTTTGGCCTTGTCGTCTAGTCTACGTACTGTGGTACGCTGGAGGTCCCGTCTGGGCCTGGCCTCGCGGGAGTGTGGATCAGCAGGATTATTGCATAAGCCCCAACTCTATGACCCCGGGACGGTGGGCCCAAGGCCCCCCAACGCCAGTTACGCCACGCTTCCAGCCTCTGTTTGCTGGAGTCGCCCCTGCACTGCCGCTCGCTCGCCCCTGCACCCACTGCGACCATAGGGGGGGATTGGGGGTCTCAGGGGGGCACCTCCAGCGCTCCAGGGCTACCTATCACGCCCACGGCAGCCCACCTCGCGCATGCCGCCCGCTTTTCACCCGCTTTTCGGCCTTTCCCACTTGTCCCGCTTGGGGCCAATCGTCCCCACCAGCGAGGTTACCTTATGTAAGGCCGACGCCACCGTGCATGCCGTCACGCCGCGGGAACCTGGACGGGCTGCGATTTCGCACCCACAGAGGTGTGCAGCACAAGACCAACCAGCGTCTGACTTAGCCGTCCATCCTTCTCAACACAGCCAACTTCGTGGTGGAGGGTGATTGAGACATCTTGCCGCTAGCCTTTGCTGACACTGCGACGGTGCCAAGGTGCGTCAGTCTTGCGCACACAGAAGAGACGCGTCCGCAAACCTGTTCATGGCTATCCATGCATGTCTTAGGTATATATCTACCTAGTGAGTAGCATCTAGGACTGCTCTGCACACCTTCACCTCCGTCAGCCGCCCGCCCACACGCGTCTCGGACCCGACGCAGCTGACCTCGATTCTTGCGGGAGTGGGTGCACTCGCGCCCTTGTTCTCGAGCCCGGCCGTTTAATACACCGGCGACGCTGTGCGCCCCAACGCAGCCGACTCTGCCTGATCGGTGCCAAGGATGGACGGAGAGACATTGCACGCATTCGTCCAAGACACAAAGCCGTCTCTGAGACACGGAACCAAACGTGGACGGCTCCAGCGTCAAAAGTCCGGTGGCATCGCAGCCTCCGTTGCACCACACTCAGATCCCAGGTGACCACGAACATGTCTCGTGCGTTGTGTACAGGTGGGTGATGTGTTTTCAATGCCGAGAGCCAGATAATCTTGTAGTATGTAAATATCGCGAGGATGGGTTACATGATGCCATCCACACGTAGTTTTTCTGCTCCTGTTCTTCGTGTTCTAGGAATCCTGGACACCCATAACAACTCTCTTCCTGATCACCAGACTCCCGTCCTCCTGGCTCCATGTAGCAATCTTAGAGTCCATCCCGTTGTCTCCGTGCCATGCCTTGAAGCAGGTCTTCTGTCGATCTCTGCCTCTTCTCCGGATGCGAGATGCACGCTGGCCAGTGGATGAGGTGACCTCTTCGCACCCTCACGAACCGTGTGTACAGAGCCCAGGCGCAGAAACCGGCTGCGACGCTGATAGTAGCTGGCCATTTGAACTGGCTGGGCGACGACAGAACAATAGTCGA
Source organism: Neonectria faginata (assembly GCA_030864175.1). NCBI lineage: Eukaryota > Fungi > Ascomycota > Sordariomycetes > Hypocreales > Nectriaceae > Neonectria > Neonectria faginata. Next base: position 3,397,249 of record JAULBG010000001.1, on the reverse strand, counting down.
CGTGTACGAGCACATTTCAAACACGTTCTGCCAGCTTGCTTCCACGGCAGAAAACGCACCTCGAATCTCCGCATCCACTTCCTATACACAGCATTTAGTGGTCTGGGCGAGACCTTCCATGAGTAGTGCCAGCAACTTACCTCTTGAACGATGATCTGAACGGACAGATCGAACCCACAAAGTCCCACTCGACTGAGGATTGTGCCACCTACAAGCCCCAAGGTCGATAGAAGCGTGTGGCCCGCGAACCTCCAAAACATGGCCATGCCGAGAGCGAGACAACCTACTTGCCAACTCGAAAACCACAGCCCTGCGCGGACAGGGCCTATCCTGACCATTAACCATGGACCAGCCCAGGTGGCCAAGACCTCGAAGATGACTGAAATAGTCCTTGCAGCGGAAATCTGGGCCGGGGTGTAACCAGTGGCGAGCAGGTAGGTAACCATTTGGCCGTTGAAAGCCAGCACAGTAAAGTATAGCAGTGCGCCCGCAAAGGAGGCCATGAAAACCGGGTGTCGAAAGTAAGATACCGTGTCTTCACCAGCCTTCTTAATAGACTGTGTGATAAACCTGCATCTGAAGCCACGTGCTTGATCCGCGAGTTGGGCATGTTCTGGTGTGAGGTTGGGTGCTGTCTTCGGCTGTTGCAACTCTGGGACTTGATAATAGACCTATTCGAATGAGCGGATGATGTCTCATATTGGTCGTTCATACAAGACATACCTTGGCAATGGAAAGGTATTCAATGACCACCGAGACGCAATTCATCCCTAGGTTTACGAGAATTGCAGTCTCTGTCGAGATGCCATCGATAACACCGATGAAGAAGGGCCCAAATAGCTTACACACCAGATCGATGCGCCTCATTTGAGAGTTCATAGCTGGGTTGCAAAATATTATCAGTAGAAGTAGTCAAAATGGGACATACTGTACTCACATCGAAGTGCCGTGGTATCTTCTTTAGCCACCACAACGACCTAAGATAAGACAACATTAGCACCATTCAACACGAGTAGGCACACAAGCACTGTACCCAGTCCCGCTCCACAGAAACGAGATTCATCATGGCAGTCAGTTTCTCAACACAAGCCAAGACAACCAGAAAGACAAGAAGGCCAGCCCGTAGCCCCTGAGAAGCATCTGGCGCCCTTCCTAATATCAGGAAGATGATGCAAGATGCAGCAACGACAGTCCGCTGCAGAACTGCGTCATGTCAGTTAATAGGTCCCGATTCGTGTAAATAAGTCAGTGACTCACCAATCGACAGTCTCACGACCTTCAAACGGTCTTCGCGATCGATGTACTGCCCAACCAGCGAGGACAAGACAATAGCTGCCGCTCCACGGACCATGGCGTACACTGACATGGGCAGAAGCGTGCCCGGGAAAATCGACGCCAGGTACAGGACGCTACCAAACTCGAAAACGCGAGAATTGCATGTAGAAAGGAAATGGGACATGTAGAGGCGGCGTGTGCTGTTGCTAAGCGTCCAGCGATTCTTGTCGTGCGAGTTTGAAGCCTCATCGTCGGTGTTGTAGGCGTTGTGTGATAGCAGACTCTGTTGGGGACTGTGTTGGGGCGCGAGCAACGGCCTACTCTCCTCGTCGGTAACAGTCGCGCCGGCAGTCATTGGGTCAATTGGCTGATACATGGCGAACATAATTAACAAGAGGCTCTCCAAAACAATCGATATTGGTTCATTTCATCGTGAAGTCGATTGTGGTAAAACAGAATTCAGCGATCGGTGTAAGAGTGAGGACCGAGTGTCGGCGAGTGTGGAGACGCAGCGGCCCGTCGAGGTTCTTTCTTCATGGCCTGATTCTATCCACTCGGCATCAGGTAGTTGCCGGCAGCTAGCTCTTCCTCCATCATGACAACGTCGGCCTATTCCCGACAACTTACCCGATGAGGTAGCATGATTTATCCGTACGCCTAATACTATGTAGCCCACACATGACCACTTAAGACTTACCAGACTTCCCTCTGCTGCGTCGACAAGTTCACGAATTGTGATGTCGTCTGGAAGTGAAGGCGCAGGGCCTTGGAATTCATGAGGATCTAGGGCGACAATAGCAGAGTACAGCGGTAAGTCACATATGTAAGCGATTGCGTTTCTACACGACTAGGTACTATACATGGCGCGAACAGCCAATGAACCCCAAACTCCCTGATTACCCAGTCACGTATATATCTCAAATATGATTCACAAGCCAGAGCGACCGCAACCAAGTAGCATTCCCAGCTTCAGATGCCTGCCGTACCCGCGGCGTATCCTCCCAGCCTGGCTAAAGCTGAGGGCTCTCTTCGCTCCGAAGAGGGAGAGAGACGTTGGGCAGGATGTCCGTGGGCAGTTTCGGGCCCATTCCTCTCTTTGTTTTCCAGTTTGTTGTTTGATACCCCCTCTGCTATGTATCAAACACTTAGTCCGCCTTGGCGTTGTTGCTCTGTCCTAGCAATCCATCTTTGAGACCCATTGAGTCTTCGCGGGGGAAGAGATAGCCGCGGGACCGACGGCCACGACCGCGGATCCAAGTGTAGATGCCAAAGAGAACGGCAACGACAATACCGCAGGAGACAAAGGGGCGGTCAACAAAGCTCATCTTGATGTCGAAGAAAAACTTCTCAAACGAAGAGATGGTGTATTTCGTCGGAATAGGGTTAGGACCATAGACAATCTTGTCTAGGGTTTCCATGATAAAGGTACGGCTGACCATGATGTGGTTGCCGGTCGAGGTGCTGTCCCAGTATCTCTTCCTCTGTGTGCCGTTTATTAGTACTGGTCCAAGAAGTTCATGCGATTTTAGCTTGACTTACGTCTTCTTCGTTGATGATAACACGCTCGCCATCCTTAACATCAATGCCATAGGTGCTACGGACCCATCCCGCCCAGAAAACACCGTCAACCCAAGCAAAAGCGACTTCCTGGCGGGAGGTAGAGTCCATGTCGATCTTAATAGCCTTGGCATTTCGCAGGCCGCGCGAATCACTACGCTCCTCGGCTTCCTCAATCCGCATCTGCTTCGAATCTCGGAGCTTCGTGCGCTCAAGCTGGAACTCCTGGACTTGTCGGTCCATCCAGTCGCTCGCCGCATCCTTGAGTTCCCGGATGGAAGACTTCAGGCGATCCTCGTCATCACGGTTGAGAACGGCAAGGACAACGATCTTGTGCTCCATGATTTGACGGGCATTGGTAGCGGTCATCTCAGGGACCAATGGCAACCAGACCGACTTCATCCAGGCAATCAAGGTATCAACTTCCCTCATCTCATCCGGGGTGATGGGCGTGTAGTACGTTGGGCGGCCCTCTCTTGACACCAAGAATCTAGGCCAGGTGGTGATCTTGAACCTCGTGCTGAGAGCCGGGTCGTTGGTCTTGACGATCTTGCCGCGTCCAATGAGATTAAGGGGGATCTGTTCAAGCGCCTTGAAGTCCTCGCTGGTGGTGGCATGGTCGTAGAAGTAAACAAAGATGACTTCCTCCTCCTTTTCCATCTCCAGAAGGGTTGCTGCGTCGACATCGAGAATCCCGCCAGCGACCGAGAGAGCATTTTCAGCATACTGAACAAAGTCACCAAGACCCCGAAGGCCCTTATATTCGGCGCTCTCGGTGCCCTTAAAGAAGCGGATGGTGGGATAAGCACGAGCATGAACCTGCTTGCAAAGACGAGACTCGGCATCACAGTTGACCTCGCCAACATTCAGCTTCCCAGCCATAGTCTTAGCCATCTGCTCCCATGTGGGAGCCATCGCCCTGCAGTGAGAGCACCAGGGGGCGTAAAATTTGATGAACCAAGGATCCTCGGTCGATGTGACGTGCTTCTCAAACGTTTCCGGAGTCAAGGGAACGCTGACACCATCCGGGTTGTAAATCTTTGCAGGTTCACTGGGCTTCGTCTTCTTCAGCATCTCCCCAGTGCTGGGAACCTTGAAGCCTTCACCAAATGGCTTCTCCGCTGCACTATCCTTTGTCTCCTTAGGGATGATTTTCTCCTTGGAGGCCTCAGTTGTCGCCTCTTTAGCAGCGTCACTCGACTCTACTTTTGTCGACTTCTTAGTCTCCTCCGACTTGGCGGGCTGTTGAGATTTGTCAGATCCGTCGGGAATTTCGGCCTTTTCGGTGATGTCGTCTAGAGACTTCTCAGGAACCTTCCCGGTCGTGTCCTTCTCAGCCGCCTTTGCGTCCTCCTTGGCCTTCTTGTCGGCAGTCTCCTTCTCCTTCCGTTCGGCTTCCATCTTCTTATATGCTTCCTTTGCAGCCTTCTTCTTTTCAGCCGCGTTCTCGTCCCTAACTTCGGGCAGCTCAAGAGTTGTTGGACGGGAGCCAGGCTTGAACTTCTCCAGAGCCTTCTCAATGGCAGTGCTCAGAACTGTGGCGTTCTTGACACCTCTCATGCTCTCGAAGACGGCGCCGTCTTCGTAAATGATACTTGTCGGGTAGGATTGTACGGAGTGATCCATGCATAGGTCATAGTATGCGACACAGTTGATGGTGGCGAATCGGAAGCTGTAGTAGGCCAGGAACGTTGTGTCTTCAGCATCGGCCGCGACGGGCTTCGAAGTATGGTAGAACTCATAAATGGATTGGAAAGTGGGAGCGAAGTCGATACAATGAGGGCAGTACGGGCTAGTCATTGATCAGCGCAAGGTCAACACGCCGTGTAGTTTGAGGCCATACCTGTAGTGCTTCACGAAGATGTACTTGGTCTTGACAATCTCCTCCGCCCAGTTGTTGGGGGTCAGCTCCAAGAGCGGGGGCACTCTGATCGTGTTGTAGTAGGTGGCCTCTTTCGTGTTGTCCTCCTCCCCGGGCATCTGCTGGGCACTCGCGAGAGCCACAGCGCCGGTGAGGAGGGCCAGTGGAGAGAGGCGCATAATGGGCAAGGTGCACCTCGTGGGCGCAAGGATCTCGGGTGAACAACCGGTCAGCGGCGGGAGATTTGCAAGCGCGAATGGGATGAAACACGTCTATCGATGGTTGCGAAGTATTTCGAGCCGTCGGTTCGTCGGGGACTGTCGAAAAGAATGTGAGATTGAGGAGTGATAGATGGTGATGCTCTATGATGGTGGTGGGCGCGTGGCCGATCACCTGCCGGAAAGGAAGATAGTACTACCACGTCACGGGTATGAAGTAGAGCAAGGAATACAGGATAGGAAAAAATGCGCACGCTTGGCGCAAGTTCGTCGGCGAAAATGTGTCAAAGAAGAGCACAGAATAGGCTCAATAACGCAGTGAAAGCGGACAGGATGACGCTCAGGAGAAGAGGCCAAGCTGGGTCCTGTGTCAAGATCCGGTCAGAACTGGGTCTGGGCTTCCAAGCCACGCAATGCCAAGCGCCTCAGCACGCCACAATACCCCACGGCTCAGCCACATCCACCTTCAATATTCCTCCAAAGAGCTTCCATTGGCACCTTCTCAGCGACGAAGCTGGATACTAAATTACACTAGCGCCCGCAATTCGTAAGGCAGCAGCATCCTTGTCCATCCGCTCCCTTCTTCAACGTTGCTCATCAATCTAACAAATTCTCGAAACATCAGCCAGCCTGGACTTTCTCCTTACGAAAATCTTGTCGCAAACAATACGAGCTACCAACCTTGCTTTTCTGGCTTCATCACATGTCAAAGTGAGCATCATTCGCTGTCAATTCTCTCCTTTGCAGACTCTCAAGCACAACTTACAATCTCCATTTCCACAACGTCACACGACTACACAAGGTCCTTTCAGCACGTCTCTTGAAATAATGGAGCGACCTCAGAAACGTCAACGAGTCGAGGAGAAGGAAGAATTTGAAGGTCCGGAGTCATTGAAGCGGCCTATTAGCCCTCCTAAGAAGAAACGAGCAAATGCATCCGTCATTAGTTCACCATGGCAGCTCACTTGGATTCGGGACCTCCCCGAGGAACTCAACCGCAACGCCGTAACTTTGAAAGACCTTCTCGGTGACCCTCTTATCTCGCAATGCTGGGAGTTCAACTTCCTGCATGACATACACTTTTTGATGGATGCGTTTGATCCTGACACAAAACATCTCGTCGATATCCATATAGTTCACGGCTTTTGGAAACATGAAGACTCCAGCCGCATAAAATTACAGGTAAGTCATCCTTTTTCATTCTCATATCGGTTATAAGTTCTCTTTATTACCGAAACATTACGTTTACTACCTACAACCAGCCACTATTTTGAGGCAGAATTCTGAGTTTACGTTGGGGAGACTGATGCTTTTTAGCAAACCGCGGCCGAGTTCGACAATGTTCAACTTCATGTGGCCCCAATGCCCGAAATGTTTGGCACGCACCATTCCAAAATGATCATCTTGTTTCGTCATGATGACACCGCTCAAGTCATCATTCACACTGCCAATATGATTTCTAGGGACTGGACTAACCTGACCAACGCTGTCTGGAAATCTCCATTGCTCCCCAAAATCTCCGAGTTGGACAGTGCAGTTCCAAATACAGAATATTCTGTCGGAAGCGGAGAGCGCTTCAAAGTAGACTTGTTAAGTTACTTGAGATCATACGATCGCCGCAGAATCACATGTAAAGTCCTGGCGGACCAACTCACTGGCTTCGATTTCAGCAGCGTCAGAGCATCTCTGATAGCCAGCGTACCTGGGAGGCATGAGCTATATGACACGAGTCAAACAGGTTGGGGATGGTCAGCTCTGAAAAGATCTCTGCAATGCGTCCCTTCCCAGTCGCCGGATGAGTCAGAAGTTGTTATCCAGGTATCCTCCATCGCAACCCTAGGGGCGAAGGACGATTGGTTACAGAAAACGCTATTCGGGTCACTTTCCCGGTGCCAGAACCAGAGTCTTACCCGTTCAAAGTTCAAGGTCGTTTACCCAACCCCAGACGAGATCCGGCGGTCACTAGACGGATACGCATCTGGCGCGTCGATTCACACAAAAGTCCAGTCATCTCAACAAGCTAAGCAACTCGAATACCTCAGGCCCATTTTCCACCATTGGGCGAACGATTCCCCAAATGGGAAGAGTAAGCTATCCTACTTCGTATCGCAATGCGGAAACACGATGACCGAGACGCTGACTGTACGAAGACTTGGCCGATAACGCTACAATCCAAGAAGGTGGGCGACAGCGTGCGGCACCACACATCAAAACGTATATCAGATACAACAACCGAAACACCATCGACTGGGCTCTGCTTACATCTGCCAATCTCTCGAAACAAGCCTGGGGCGATGCAGCCACCGCTAATGGAGAGGTTAGAATTGCCTCTTGGGAGATTGGAGTCATGGTGTGGCCCGAGCTGCTGGACAAGGATGCCATCATGGTGGGGACCTTCAAGACGGATGAGCCGCAGGTCACACAGGAGGAACAGAAGGCTGCAAGACCGATCATCGGATTACGAATCCCGTACAACACACCACTGCAGCAGTATGGGAGCCAAGAGATGCCCTGGGTTCCGTCAATGGCTCACAGCGAGCCAGACTGGATGGGCCAGGCGTGGGCTGTTTAACTCGGACAGGAGCGATAGCAATCGCCATGATCCGTGCGGGCGACGATGATACTGATAAACAAGTGTCCAATGGTATCACTGGAGATTTTGCCTGTCAGTCAAAGAGCCGCGCTCTTATCTCACACGTTACAAGCTAAGAACTACCGAAGTCAACAGCAGAGACGGGATCCAGACAGTCGCGAACGATCCACCCCCGCATGCTCCCACGGAGATCTACGCCAAGTACGGAGTAGTCACGGAGAAGGCAAATCATGTTCGGTGGTCGGCGTTCAGCGACGATTGAGCTAGCCGCTTGGCTAACTGTTACGGCTAGGCGAAATCGACCCTGATGAAAGCGGATTGCGCGGGTAAGTTTCTGTCAAACGAACCAGTGGAGGAGTGACTCAATCTCCGGGCCGAAGGTGGCGACAACTCCACCTGCAGAGTCTCGCCAAAGGGCGCGGGCTTTGCTTTGGTTGGCAGTTTACCCCGGGCTCAAGGCAAAGGTCGTGCCATGTTTAAAGGCGCCATGTCCTGGTCGTCCTCGTGCCCAGCCGAGACAGACACCATCACCACAGCCGTTTGGACGTCCATCTGATCAGTCAATCGATGCAGTCTTGCTGCTTTCACCTTTTTCCATACTCCAACTGTGAAGCCCCAATCGCCTGACCAGGGAACGTTTTGCACTTTAAGTCGGTGGCGTTCTCCCAACCTCGCGTCGGGAGTTGCCTTGAAGACTTTTTTGCGTCTGCGGGAAACTCGCATCTTGAACAGACTTTGCGGCACCTTTGATTCTGCCAATTTTGCTCGTTTTGCACAATGGTGAAGCCTCAACTCATCTCGTCGTCGCCTCACGGCGCTCGCTCAGTGTTGGGGTCGTCCTGGCGGAGCGGATCGCCGCTCGCGGAGCAGTCCCTCGCCAGAGATATTGCCGAGTGCTCAGACGACGATGTCACGGACACGGCCGTCGATGACGTCTCTGAGTCGGAATATGAGACCTTCCCTCCCATGTATCGCCGAGCGAGTGGTGTTGCGTTCGGCGGACGGCCTGTACTCAACCCCCAGACCTTCGACGAGCCGGCCTTGACTCCTCTCGAGAGGAAGCAGTCCCGCAATGCGGAGCGCAGCCTCCTCCGGGATAATCACGTCTTGCCGCCCAAACACCCTTATCGCAAGAACACATTCTTTTCCCGAGTGTACCGTGCCCTTTTTAGCACCAAATTGCCACAGGCCCAGGACGAGGAGAGGCCTGCAATCATCGTTCGGTCTCCAAGTGAAACCTCACCCCTCTTGGCTTCCGCCAGCAGCGCCGTGTCCAGCTCCTCCGATGGCGGTTTGAACGAGACATGGGGGCAGGCCGTTGCAGAACACCGAATTCGCACGACATGGCAGCGTGAAACCAAGACGATTGTCGCCTATTCAACGCCCCTCATCATCACTTTTATGCTCCAGTACTCCATCAATGTCACAAGTATCTTCGCCGTTGGCCGTATCGGCAAGATCGAACTCGGTGCCGTCTCATGTAAGTGATCCATTCCACTCCTCTCGTACAATTATTCCTCGCAAAGTCGCAAGAAAAAGAATGTACATGTGTATATATATGCGTACATAGACTAACAGAGTATCAGTGGCCAACATGTCTGCTGCGATTACCTGCCTGGCCCCCTTCCAAGGACTGGCCACCAGTCTCGACACGCTCTGCGCCCAGGCTTATGGTTCAGGCCACAAGCATCTCGTAGGACTTCAGTTCCAGCGCATGACATGTTTTCTTTTCTGCCTCAGTATCCCCGTCGCCGTGCTCTGGTACCATGCTGAGCGCGTCCTCTATCTCATAGTCCCGGAACCCGAATCTGCCCGTCTCGCCGGCCTGTATCTCCGCGTCATGATCTTCAGCATCCCGGGCTTCATCCTCTTCGAGGGCGGCAAGCGATTTACTCAGGCTCAGGGTCTCTTCCATGCCACAACGTGGGTCCTCATCATCGTCGCCCCTTTCAACGTCTTTCTGAGCTGGTTTCTTGTGTGGCACCTCGAACTGGGCTTCATTGGAGCACCCATCGCCGTGGCCATCACCGATAACCTTCTTCCTATCTTCCTCTTCCTTTACGTCCGCTTCATCGACGGCCATCAATGCTGGGGAGGATTCAGCCGTCGCGCCCTGAGCAACTGGTGGGTCATGATCCGCCTAGCTCTACCCGGCATGATAATGGTCGAGGCCGAGTGGCTGGCGTTTGAGATCATGACACTCATGTCAAGCCGTTTTGGGTCCGAGTACCTTGCTGCGCAGAGTGTGCTTGCCACGGTCACGACCATCTCGTACCAGATTCCTTTCCCCATGTCCATTGCTGCGTCCACTCGAATCGCCAACCTCATTGGAGCCGGCCTCGTTGATGCTGCCAAGACCACTGGCAAAGTTGTAAGTCGACTCTCGCGCTGAAACGCATTTCGATTTCCCGGGTCATTACTAATAGTTCGTGATTGCTAGGCCTTCGCTGCAGCCTGCGTTATCGGCATGTTCAACCTCGCCCTCTATGGCGGCCTGCGTTACTACATTCCGCTCCTTTTCACCAAGGACCCCGAAGTCATTGAGCTTGTCGCTACCGTCATTCCCATCGTTGCCGTCATGCAAGTCTTCGACGGCCTAGCCGCCGGTGCGGGCGGCATTCTTCGCGGTATCGGCAAGCAGGCGATGGGCGGGCCTGCCAACCTCTTCGCGTACTACGCCCTTTCGCTGCCGTTATCGCTAGGCCTTGCGTTTGGACTCGACTGGCGCCTCTCGGGTCTGTGGATTGGTGTCACGGTTGGAACTATATCGTAAGTTGCGAGACAAAAGAACTCAGTCGAACCTGGAAGCACTGTGCTAACTTACGTGTAGGGTTTCCCTGATTGAGTATATTTACCTAACCAAGGTCAATTGGCACAACGCAGCTGTAGAGGCGGCGAACAGAAATGCCACGGCCTGAACGACTTGTCTGATTATCTACGGCGTTGTCAACACGTCCGGTATATTTTTTGCTCTTGGGGCTTGATTAGCGGTTGTCTATTTATGACTATGTGAAACACGACTCTAGCTTGGCGTTGAGAGGTCTGGAAAAGGTGAGAATCCTAAAGTGTTGATTTATTCATAGTATATCTACTCATTAGATAGAGAAATACCTTTTGTTTAATGGAATAAGTGATCGCCCACTTCCTCGACTGTGTACAGTCCGTGTAGTACTTCAAGAAGTTGCAACAATCGCACAACTGTGGATGGTTCCCTCATCACGTGGATCTCATTCCAAAGACTAGGAGGGATATCATATAAGACAACGATACTTTCTATACTGTTACACCCTTCTGGGTGTTCCCCCCTCTCGCTTCCATCCATTGGCCTCAGGGCAGACCAAACACTTACCCCAAGGCTGTCCCAGCCGGGTCTTTGGGGTTTCCCTTCTCCGCTTGCTTCGAGCGTCTGTCTTTGCGTCTTTCTTTTGAGCGTCTCCATTCCAAATTCGCTCGCCCGAAAACTCCGAGTCCTCATCTCAAGCCGGTATAAAATAATAAAAACCAAGCAAACCCAAACCCGAAAAGCAGAGCATAATCGCGCTTCCTTCAGCCGAGCATGGAGTGGGTGCGAATGCCCTTGGGGCCCAGCTCGCTGGTGACGTGTTAGTATCGGGACGCTTTGTAGATTGGGGATGGGGTGGAGCTTACTTGTAGTCGACTCTGCTCAGGCTCATGAGCCTCTGCGCCTCGATGGCCTGGGCGTCCATGTTGGTGTGGAGGCAGAAGGCGATGCGAGCCGCGACCTGGGCGCCGAGGAACATGGACTCCTCGAAGCCGTTCTTGGCCCACTCGGCCAAGTACGTCGGCAGGTTGGCCGTCTTGATGCTCGTGGGCGTCTGGCTGTGGAAGTGGTGACCGACGGCGGGGCCGCCGGCCTCGGAGCCGGCCTGGGGCGTGGCGACGGAGGCGTTTCCGGCGGCGGCGTTGGCGGTCGTCGCGGCCTGGAGCAGCGGGTTCACGCCGCTCGAGGACAGCTGGTGCGGCGCGCCGGTGAAGGATCCCGTGGGCGTCTGCGCGCCGGTGCCGGTGGGCGTGGCGACGTTGGAGGGCAGCTCCGAGGTGAACATGGTGGCGGTGGAGGGCGAGATGAGGTAGCGCGCGGTCAGCGTCTGGATGATGTTCTCCTTGAGGCCGCGCAGCCGCGAGCCGTTGCCGACGAAAACCAGGTTTTCCCAGCACGCGGGGCGCATGTACATGTCGTCAATGCTCTGGATGGTGCGGTAGATGGCGGTGACGATGCGGTCGATCTCGGCGCGTTCGGCAAACTTGAACCGCTCCAGGCCGACCTCGATGTCCCGGCGGACGCGCTTGGGTCTCTTCTCAGTCTTCTCAGGGGCCTCGTTAGTGCTGGCCGCCGCCGGAGCAGCCTCAGTTTTCTCTCCAGGCTTGGCTTCGACTTTGTTCTCGGTGGCCTCTGTTGGCTTGGGGGCCTCCTGTACAGCGGCGACGTCTCCCGGAGGAGCACCGGTGCCGTTGGTCTCGCCATTTGCACCATTCCCACTGACTTCCTTCTCTTTGGGAGCCACAGGTACGTCCTCGAGGATGACCTCTTCAAAGAAGAATATGTTGTGCGTTCGCTTCGAGTTAGGCAGACGTACGGGCTTGTTCGCGCCCGCATCGGCATCCTTATCGCCCTTGGCCTTCCTCCCGGGCTTGCTCTTCTCCTTCTCCTTCTTAGCGAGGAACTCCTTCGTCTGGCCGGTGGTAACAATTGTGGCCACATCCAATACACCTTCGTCTTCACCGGCGATACCGGAAGGCTCGCCCTCATCCAGGGGTTTGATTGCCTCGAGGGCCCCAGCCGCCTCGGCGACGGGAACCACCGGCACTCCAGAGGTATTATGTACAGGCAACTCCATGAGGTTGGCCGCTGTACCAGCATATGGGAGCACCTCGCAGATCGAGCTCTTCTTCAGCTGCTCCGCCATGTCGTAGGTGAACCCCTTCCCGTCCAGCAACCTCAGCAGACTCTGGGTGAAGAACTCTCCGCCGCTGACCTGCCCTCGAAAGCCTGCCTGACTCGACGCGCTGACCTCCATGTGGTTCGCAACGCGACCGTCATGAATCGCCGTTACATCGACCTTCTGGTAGCCAATGTCCACGACCGTCATGCTGGGCCACTTCAGTCCGTACTGGGTCGCGATGCCGCTGTGGATTACACACAAGGCGGGGGTGCGCGTGTTCTCGAAGATGTACCGCGCAATGGTCTCGCAGTCGGGGCGCGTCCATTGCGGCGAGGCCATGAGCATGATGGGGGTGTTGTGGTATGTGGTGGTCAAGAGGCCGTGGACGTGGTCGAGGAAGGCCAGGAAGGCCGGCATGTTGACAATGCGACCAGCTACAATGCGCAATTAGCGTCGGATTCCTTGCAAACATCTGGAGCGCATCGCGGTCCATCGCCATCGCTCCAACCACCACCAGCCGGGAACTATCTCGTACCTTGGATCGGGTAGACGGCGCCCTCGTCGGCGTCTATGTCTTCCACCCACTCCTCCTCCTCCCGGCCGTTCACCACCTTTATGCGCTTCTCCCTGTAGTACGGAGCCCATTGGTGGCCGTCCCTGAACATCCTGGTCTGCATGCGACGCGCGGGAAGGGTCAGCTCGCTGCAGCCCAGCTGGGCCATGGTGGTGCGGCTGCCGGGGCAGATGATGAGGACCTGCTCCTCGCGCCATTTGCCCGTGGTGCTCGACATGCTGAACAGCCGTCTGCGGATGGAGCTCTTGCCGGAGGTGTGCGACTTCGGGGAGGAAATCCGGGTTCGGGGATCGTCGAAAAGGAGTCCGCGCGTTGGTGGTGTTGCTCCTGGTGTTGCTCCGGCTGCTGCTGCTGCACGCTTGCTGCGTCGCGATGGTGTTGGCGAAGCTTGGGAATCTCTGCGCGCGCGGCGGCGTAGCGCGGATGTGGCGTCTCGGCCATCTGTAGCTGTGGCTGTGGCTGTGGCTGTGGATGTGGCTGTGGCTGCGGCTGGGGTGGTGGTGGTGGTGGCGGCTGGACCCTTGGCAGCTGAGCAAGGCGTTGTGGTCACGTGAGCTGCTGACGATCCTCGTCTGCGATTCGCGGTAGCCTTTGTCATTGTTGGGCACGGAACGAATGGATCCTGTAAGTCTGAAGATGGTCGTCTTGCTTCAACCGGGTTTGTTGCAGGTTTTCTGTGAGTACAAGGAGCAGCAAAATTCGTGCGAATAAAAGAATGCAAAACAAGAATTCTGCCCTGTGTTTTTTGCCGTCAAATCTTTGTAAACCAAACCTGACACCTGTTGCCAGCTGCCCGACAGCTGCTCAGCACCTCTAGGAGAGGACACCCATTATAACCAACACTCGCACATCAAACCCAGAGTGAATTATGCTCCCTTTTTCTCTGTTTTTACTAGAACGAGTAAACCATGAATACTGAAGCTAAACATCCAAAAGCGTTAGTCGCTTGAATGAATCCCAGGTGTTCAAGGCAGCCGCCTGAGACACGCACCCTACACATCGCTGTGGTGGGTCTGTACAAGCACAGCTTCCTCCCAGCAACGAACTTCCTCTCTACTACTCTTGGTTTGAACAAAGACATCTCGTACCAGAACATGAAAGGAAATTGTTTCAAGGGAATTTGAATGAAATTTCGTCGCATCTTTCCTAAGCCTCCGTTCCGCATCTCACCCAGTCATAACAATCCCTTGTTCCCCTTCTGTTTAGAGCGGACTGTTGCCACGAGGAGCCTGAACAATGAACACCTAACACCTACCACCTCGTCCTCAACCTGCGCCCTCAGCCTACGTCTACAAAACACAACCATGAGATGAACTTGAAAACTTAAGAAAGAGAAATTTGACATCCAAAGACTCACAACCATGGCACCCAAGGAGCCTGTTGTCTCCCCTACGGACCCCGTGCCTAAGGGGTACGGGTTCCTCCGGAAGGGCAACGCCTACTTGACGGCAAACACCCGTCGCAAGACTCACGCGGCAAAACAAAAGCTTTACGTCGTCATTGACAAGAGAAATCCTCTCGGCCTCCGAGCACCGACATGGATATTGAAGGAGGTTCACGACGAGGATCGCGCCACGAGGGACAGGCGCCAGGACCAGGTCCGAAGACGCGACGACGCAACCGAGAAGGAATTCGAGACCGCGATAAGAAAACTGTTCCCGCATATTCCAGAGGAGGACATCCAGAAAACCGTCAAGAGGGCGTTAAAGAAGCGCAGCGGACGGGTCGGGCGTACCAGCCTGCTGGACCTGGACCAGAAAGTCCAGCTTGCCGTCGCAGCGCATGTGCGCCATTGCCACACGAAGTACGATAAACTTATCAGAGGAAAGATGAGCAGGAATGAGGCGCGGGGCGCAATCAAGCGCGAGGCAACCCAGATCCTGTGTCGGTGGAGAGGAGGCACGATGAGAGTGGTGAACAAGCCCAAGAGAAGTTCGAGACTGAAAGCGTCAGCAACTGGGGCTGTGAACCAGAAGAGTTCACCGGAACAGCCGCCAAAGTCCCCAGCCGAGAAAAATAACGAACAACACTCGGCGCTCGAAAACCGAAAGCGAAGAAGGAAGAAAAACAGTGCAAAAAGGCTTACCGCGAAGTTACTAGCAACATCAACCGCCCCTTCGAACCCCCCTACCCAAGAAATTAAATCAAAACAACAAGAACTGCCCCGGAAACCTCGAATGAGAAAGGGGACACGGCAGTCCAGCCGCTTGAATAAGACCGGCGTCCAAGACCTAAAAATGCCGGACGTGTTCGTGGACGATGAGGACGGTTCAGAGAGCTCGGATACGAATTCCGAGGACGAGGACTTCGAATCGAACGGGCTTCAAAACGACCTCGATGACTCTGAGGATGATTTTCTGGTATGTGATAGTGAGAGCGAGTTGGATTCAGAATGGGACAGCGAGTAAACTTTTCGATTGAGCATTACTACTGTCACAACTATATTTTGCTGTCGTCAGTCACTATGCCCCGTGGGCAATTCTTGTACAAAATTCAAGAGAAGACAGCTAGTTTTGTCTATATAGTTATCCTAAATATATCTCAGGGTACCCAAACTTCTGTTGCTGCTCCATCTAGAATTTAGCATGTAAAATAGGGAGCCAAACGTGGTAATATCCATCCATAACATAACCGAGACCTCTGACAACTCTTGGCTTACGATTTGCTATTCATATTGTTACATCAATTGGATCAGAGTAGTGCGGAAAAGCCCACGTTATATTCAACGTCATTAAGCGGATAGCACGCTGCCTGAAACTTCGGCTCACGAGTATTCGGACAATAACCAACTCCTTGTACAGATCCGCCGCCCCATACGGTCCCGGCGTCGATATGTGTGGTTTTTCTCCGTCCCATCACATAGCAGTATATCAATAACTTCGTCCCATCCATCGCATCAAATGCTCCTAAGCTGGTATCAGCTCTTGTGCTGCCCAAGTATGCAGATGTATAACATTGATCCCAACCAACGCCTGGGGACAAGTGCCCATCAAACAACCCGTCCATAGTATACGCCGTCGCCAAAGTATTGACATGAATATGAAAACAGCTTCTCTCAAGATCAGCCAGGCCGTCCAGCATGAACGTCACCAGCTAATATTTCAGGTCATGCGCCATGTCCCATGTGCCGTCAAAGAATCGTCATTTCGTTCGAGTAATGTTTATGCAACCGTGATTGTGTTGGGTGTCGCTTCTTTTGATTCCATCTTTTTTAGTTCGTCATACTTCTCGTCTATCTCGATTTGCTCCACTTCTTTCGTGGGCCGTCGAGGAGTCTCGTCTTCAGCAATATCATCAATGACTGAGTAGGGTCGGTCTGAGGTAGGTGTGGTCAGGGAGGATCCGTCGAGGCTCCACCGGTCCTCAGTAGCACCAGTGTAGATCGAGGACGCGCGCTTCTTGGAGATAGAGTCCGAGCTGTCTGAGTGCTCGAGCTGGTTGACGGTCGAAGCAGGCTCGAGATCCTTGGAGTCCGTCTTTATTTCACTAGCGGGTGTTGCGGGTGCCTCGGCCTTGGCGACTTCGGTCTTGGTTTCTTCCACCGGCATGGTCTTTTCGGATTTGAATTCTTCATTCTGCTTTCCATCATCGGTCCTAGTTTCCTCTGCTGGGAAGAACTCCGACTCCGACTCGGAGTTATCCTCTTCAGGCTTGAGTGGTTCGGGATTGGTCTTCTGGGCCTTGACTGATGCATGCTTGACATCCATGGGCTTGAGGTAAGGTGAGGACTGGCTCTTGGTTTGGCTCTCATCGTCGGACATGATGTCGTCCTCAACAAATTCCTGACGCAGGGGGCTCCTTAGATGGCTGACGTCGCCGATGTCCGTCTTACTCGATCGAGACGTCCTGGCAGGGCTCCTTATAGGCAACGGGGGAGGTATTCTCTTGGGAATGGTAACCATGTTGCCTTTGACCTGGATCACCCGCGAGGCAACAGCCTGTGTCCGAGCTGGTTGCACAGCTGCCACCTCAAACACCACGGGCTCTTCTTCCTCCTCGGAATCGTCCAACTCATCCTCATCTGCGTCGCGGCTCTTCTTGTCGCTTTCGTCATTATCGTAGTTGCTGGAGGCCTTATCGGCATCATCCGTTGCCGAAGCCCGATCAACCTTGAGCGTTTCCTTTTCCACTGTGGTGTTACCCTCGCTGGTTGCACTGACGGGGGTATGAGGTCCACTGATGTTTCTTAAAGGAGTCAAGTCGACCTTTGTGTAATCCACTTCCTCCTCTTCCTCTGTCACTTCGGGGATTTGTGTCGGGGAAGATCGGCCGAAACCATCTTCGCTCCGACCGGGGCTTGGTGTTGTCTCGGGAGTGGTTCCGACGTCAGTTTGTGTTCCCGCATCTGTCATCTGACTCTTGACAGTTCGCGAAGACATGAAACTTCCGCGGTTACTCCTTGTGACATATGTGTCTACACTCTGCCTGTTGAACTTGGAGAAAGCCGGGCTGGTCGGAATAGGGTTGAAATCAAACTGGCTGCTGGTTGGTCGCAACCGAGATCCGGCCTCTCTAATTTCGAGACCCGCCATCTCCAAGGCCAAGACCCCATAAGGATCGGGGTCGTCGACATGGGGTATGCCGAACGCATTGGCAGGTGAAGCAGGCGTCGAAGACATGGGAGTCGCAATCATGGCGTCGCCGGGCGCGGGCTCGATATCAATCTTGTCAATAACGGCGGAATCGAAATCTGACCTTCCCTCGGCCATCTTAATGACCTCAAAGAGGGGCTTCGTTTCCTCAACGCTTCGGGAAACATTTCCGGCGAGGATGTCCATTTGCGTCACGGGACTGGAGTAAAAACGCTCGTTCTCGTTCCCCCTTTCGGCCAAGATGCAGCCGTTGAGGTTGACGGTCTGAGACTGGCCACGCGCCTTCATGTAAGTGAAAACAGTGTTGCCCAAGTCTTTCCACCGAATGTGCGACTCATCCGAATCCAGGGCTACCAATGGGCCACTAGTCAAACCGACATCCTCGCCGAGGGTTACGCGCGGCCGCGTAATCGACTCAAGGGCGGCGAGATTGTTGATGACGAGGACACAATCATAAATGTCGACACCGATAATGAAGCTGAGAGTGGGTGTATGTAGCATGATGCCAGATGGAGGCGACCAGGTTCCGTCGGATTTTCGAGCGATCAAGATACCCGAGCCGCCGGACCCCGTCATCCACAAACCGCTGCGCATGCATGTAAAAATGGCGATTCCGGCGGCATTCTGGATAATACGACGGGGGATCTTTCTCGTCATTTGAATTGGTGTCTGAGGTTCTTCCGGTAGGTGCTCGTCTTCGTCAGCTTCTTGTGGAGCGAGGTATCCATCGGCTAAAGCGGAGGTTAGCAGAAACGAGGGCTGGGGGCAAACAGATACTCACTGGAGAAGGACTTGAGGATACGAGCGGCCTTGTCGCATTCGCCGTCCAGCGTCGCCGGCCAAAAGGTCTCGCGCTGTATTCGCCCATTTAGGCTTATTCGGGCATTGGCGTTTGCGGCGGCGGTGTTGATCTTGGCCAGGGCACTGGGTGATGGCACAGATGTGGTGCCGGTACTGGAGCGGTTGGAGGACCAACCAAACAGGCCAGGACGGCTACCTGAGGTTCTCTTGTCCCATGAGGGCAGGAAAGCGGACACGCGCTGCATGACGGGCCGGTTTGCCTCTCCGTCGCCTCTGTGTTGGCCAGGCGGGGGCACGACAGAGAGGACGGGGAGGGACGGGTCGTGCCTCGGGCCAGATGAAGTGGGTGCGTCGGAGGTGAAGCTAATGCTATGGTTGTTGGTCTTGTAGCTATATCTGTTGAAGCTCGTTCTTTTGGAAGAGAGCGAAGGCGACGACGATGAAGATGCTGTTGGAGTTGCTGCAGGGGTGGAACAAGATGATCTGGTGGTCGTCGGTGTCGAAGAAGACGAGGTGGATGCGGATGCGGCGGGTGAGAAGTAGGAAGATGACGATGGAGTGACTGTGGAGGCGGCAGACAAAGCGACGGTGTTGTAGGCGGAGGGGGACGAAGACGGGATGACAGGCCTCAAGGTGCTGCTAGTTGAGTTGTTGGTGCGCGCCGGGGTCCGAAATCCCTGGGAGTGGCAGAGGTAAAGCCCGTGGCGGTCACGATCGTGGCCGTGGCGGTCGCCGTTGGCGTTGGCGTCGTCGTAGTGGACTCGGCTGTTGTTTCGGGCGCAGGCGATGGCGATGGCGCTGTGACTGGCGGCGCTCGCACTGGAATGGGCTGGGGCTGGGGCTGCCGCTGAAGATGAAGATGAACCCGGACCCGGGACGGGAGGAGCCGGAGTTGTTGAGGGAGAAGGCGAGGGAGAGGGCGAGGGCAAGGGAGAGGGCGAGGGCAAGGGAGAGGGCGAAAGCAAGGGCGAGACAGGGTGGGAAGAAGTAGTAGTAGTAGTAGTAGTAGTGTGAGAATGAGACTGAGTGTGCGAATGAGGCTGGCGCTGAGACGGGAAGATATGCTAGTAGTAGTGGCAGCCAGTCAGTTAGGACCTGTCAGCGACGACGGTGACGTGGGCCATTGAGCAAGCCATGGAGCAATGGAGAAGAGAAGCAATGGAGCAGGAGCGAGTGGAGGGATGTCGAAGCATTAAGTGGAGAGAAGGAGAAGGGGAGGGGGGTGAGGAGGAGGAGGCGATCGGCCAGCCACCCTTTTGATGAACGACAGAGAGGAGAAACAACGACGCATGCAAAGAGCGAGAGAGAGTGAGGGTGCAGTGCAGAGTGCGTGCAGTGCGTGACCCGGGTGGCAGGCGATGGACGTCCAAAAAGGTCCAAGAATACCGGGCTAGGGGAGAAAGTCTGGGCGGGTGGGCTCAGTTCAGGAACTTCAGGTACAGGGACCACAAAGGTACGAAGTACAACGGTGCCTGTTTTAGCTGCTGGAGGGGAGGGGCTTGAAGGCTAGAAGGTACCATCGGGTGCCATGGGATCGGAAAGAGGCGAACAAAGGTAAAAACTGGGGGATGGGATGGGAGTGAGTTGAGTTGAGCTGGGAGTGGAGTGCGCAGGGGGGCGTGGTGGTTAGGTGTTAGAGGTAGATGGAGGGAGAGTTGTTGGATTCCATTGATAGAGGGAGAGAAAGTTCCAAAGAGAGAAAAGACAAGAGGTAATAATGGCAGAGACGGGACATACCGAGGACAATGAGGTTGTCGTGGTGGCTTGGCTGCTGCCCTTGGAGTTGACGCCGCCGACGCCGAGACTATTCCGCCAGCTTTTTCTTTTGCTGCTGCTGTTGCTGTTGGCGTTTCCGTTATTCGCACTGGTGCCGGTGCCATTGTTGCTGTGGATGTGGCTGTTACTGTTGCTGTTGCTGTTGCTGTTGCTGTGGCTGTTGCTACTGGACAGAGCTGCCTTGGTATTGGCGCTCATCATGCTGATGCTGGGCCATCTCCTCGTCGACCCGGTCATGGCCGTAGCCGAGCGCCCGTGTCCTCTGCCGGCGGTCGTCGCAACAGGCCTCGCGAGCTCCGCGCCGCCGCCTTTGCTGTTGCCATTGCCATTGCCGTTGCCGTTGCCGTTGCCGTTGCCGTTGCCGTTGCCGTTGCCGTTGCCGTTGCCGTTGCCGTTGCCGTTGCCGTTGCTGCTGCCGTTGCCGTTGCTGCTGCTGCTGCTGGCGATGGTGGCTCGGCCAAGCTGCTGATGACCTGGGCCTTGCGCTTCCGGGGCATGGGCTTGCGAGTGGGCGTGGGGCTGCGCGCTAGCGCCGGTCGCAGCGGGCGTTAGTGCGGTGCTATACCAGGATTTGCGCCGGCGTGCCACTGCTGCCCACCTCGAGTGGTCCTGTTAGCTTCCTGGGGGTTTTGTTTTCTGCTTCTTTTTTCTTCTTCTTTTTTATGTCTTGATTCGACAGTGACATTCTGGCGATTCGTGTGTACTGCGCTGCACAAGTGTGCTGCGACGGGGGAACAAACAGGGCGGGGACGGGATAGAAGGGTTGGATGGAGCGGGTGTTGCGGGAGTGCGAGGTGAGAAGCCATAAGTTGGACCTATTGCATCGGGTGCGTCTGTGTGTGGTGGTGATGGTGGTGCAGTGCTTGCGTCGCGTTGCAGCGAACATCCACAGCACGTACATGCGTAGGACGTACTTCGTACAGCGTACCTGGGTACGGCTATTCGCGTGCCAGGGGTAGGTAGCAGTAGTGAGGAAGAGGGCCGAGGGTGACGATGGGGCTAGTAGATCGTAGGGGGAGTGGAAATCAGATCCATTGCGAGGGGCGGGGACTTGCAGAAGGAAGCGGCGGCGGCATTGCACCCGGAGGCGGGCAATATCCATAGCTGGGGATGGAGACGAAAGGCAAGGAAGAGACTGGATGAAATGGAATAGAGTGAACCCACGCTCTGCGCCAATGGCCCCCATGGCTGGCTATTCGGAGATTCTCTCTCTTGCAAGTTGAGGTGACCAGCCTCTCGACGCCAGTGTACAGGCGGACGATCAAAGCGTCCGTCGTGGAAGAAGCAAAGAGGAACACACAAAAAAACAACACGCCAAGGTGGAAGAGGAAGGTTGTAAAGAAAGGGAAAGTGAACTCAACAACAAGGAGAAAAGAAATGTGTATACATCAACCGCAGCGAGGACAGCATGTTAATTGCCGTCTCTCACATCTCTCTCTGTCTTCATGTTTTTTGCATTCCCAGTACGTAGACCAGACTACCTACCTCGCAGGATTTCAAGAGAGCCCCCTTTCCTCTTCTCTTGAGGCACGCAACTCGCGGTCCATCCAATATCCTCAGTGGATTTCGAACTTATGTGGTCGGGCTGCCACTGTCTCTGTCCATGTCTGAGAGAGAACCCTCGTCCATGCCCGCCGTGGGATCCCTGCCCACAAGCGGCTCAAGCTCCAGCGCGGCAAGAAGAAAGCGAGAAACAAAAGGAGGAATAAAACAGAGCTACGCATCCCTCTCTGGTGGTGGTGGAATGCAACACAGAGGGCGTAACTTATGTGATGGAGTTCCTGAACCTGACCGTCGTCTACTTCACGATGGCTGTTGGTGGGCCAGAGAACTCCCTCCCCGGATAGGGACCTAGACGCTACGCTAACAACTGCTCCCTCCTGTCGCCGTTACGCCCGGCAAAGAACAACTCTCACTAGCTGTATGTACGGTCCATTGCACGCATCGTCGATCCTATCCACCTGGCTTTGTACCACTGCGTACATAAAGTCGCAGCAATTATCTGGACCTTTGGGAGATGGCCCCTGACTCGAGGCTCTGATGTCTCCCAAGCCCTGATCGACTAACACGGAGCCGGACCGATGAACCTAAAACCCGCTGGATTTCCAGAAGGCGACTTAGAGCCAGTGATTGGCCTGACTGACTCCTGCTACCACCGTTAATAATGCAATCAACTGACTCTTCCGCGAGAACAAAACTGCACAGAATAGTCTAAGTAGTCTGTCTGTCTGTCTGTATGTCTGTCGTTGAAACATGTCAGTTCCGTCACCACCCGCATCGCATTCCTTTGCGCCGCTGTCGCCGCCCCGCTTTGCCGTGTGTGCTCTCTGCAGTGCGCGCCAGTTCATGTCAGCATCCGTCGCCGAGCCGGGGGGGAGGGGGAGGGGGGAATCTCCATCTCCATCCCAACGATCCATGATCCATGATCGATCCCTCGCTGCCAGTGAAGTGCCCACTCCAGTTGCCAGCCACATGTCAGATTGGTGGGGTCGTCCGGAAGCACGTGCGGACGGGACAGACTGGACGATTCCCCAAAGTTGTCGCCACCACCGTTGATGGAGTAACTCACAGGAACACCAAGCAACACCCAGAAGAAAGAAGAAGAAAAAACTAAACTGGAAACAAGAGAACCCGCAACGAGAAGCAAACAAAGAAGCTGAATCCAGGAACCGTAGTCCACAATCCACGCGCCACCACCGGCGGCGCCTCCCTTTTGGATAAACTCTCACCAGCTGGTATTCCGCGTGCCATCTCCCCCCCTCAACATTCCAGTCGGGAAGCCCATTTCCAGGGGTAAAAAGCCACTTACGAGAGAGGCGAAAAGGTCAAGTCCGAGTTGGATAATAACAAGCCTTAGAAAACACGTGGCTAATTTTTTTCTTCTTTTCTTCTCACTCTATCGTTCTCTCGGGTTCCGCAAATTAACCACCCGTGGTAGATTTAATTGAAGGGATTACCAGCCCCAGTCTTGTCAAAGACGGATCATGACAAGCCCAGGCGAGCTCGGGGTGGAGTTTTTTTTGTTTGCCCTAGTTCGGGGGCTATGTAAGCAGGCAAGCAAAGATATGTTTAGATCCGGGACCAGGGATGGAGACAATTCGTCAATCATATAGTCCCTGTCCTTACGACGTAGGCAAACGAAGTACGGATATATCATCTGTGCTTTGTTATTCTTTTCCAGACCGCCCGCGCAAAGAAGAAACCCCATCTTCGGAAATTTCGGACGCCCGGACTCCGGTAAGATGAGACGATGAAGCTCGCATGAAGCAACGGGGAATGGAGGCGAGAATGGAGGATGGAAGAATGGCATTTGCTGTCATTGGCAATTTGGCCCACGCCCAGCAGAATCCTTCAACTTCACCTCCTCTCCTGCGGCTCTGAGAGCAAGCGAATTAATCCATGATTACGGCAATTATCCCGTGCATGCTGCATGCACTGCACGAGCAACCGGCATATCGTGAGGCTGTCCCATGTCCCATGTTCCATGTCCACCTCCTGCATGCGCTCTGTTCCTTGTATGAGTATGGAAACAAGAAAAACAACTACCGAGCTATGATTCCTGTAATTTGTGCGAATTCACACGTCATCTGGCGCAATCCTCGTCCATCCTCCCTGCATCGTGGAAATATCCCCCGATCATTCCAGCCTCAGCCCCCCAAGAACCAGGAATGCTCTCGACGCAAGGATCACGCTGGTTCCCGCAATAATTACCCTCAGCCAAGGGAAGCCCCCGCTCCCATCTGTTCTGGCCCAGGCTCTCCAACGCCTGTGCTGCTCTACTAGACCAACTGCTGCACACACTCGCATCCCGACTGTGCTACTGCTGCATGCACGCACTACTGCGCCGGCAATGCAGACAACCAACAGCCGCTATTTAATTGTGTGTTTCGTTGGCAGGTGGATGCTTCCTGCATGCGAAATGAACCAAGGTACTTCGTACTTGTGTTGGAGGGCGGTCTCATTTCGGATGCCGTTCATTCGTAGAATGTGGTTGAAGGACGGACGATATCTGGGCATAATACGTACATTTGCGAGACATGCGTTGCTTATTCGTAGGCAAACAAAGACTCAAAACAAGTAGTTTCCCATGTTAGTAGCAGGTAGCTCACGCCTCTGGTCATTAATCACAGTCAATGCTGAATGTGGCAGGCAAAAAGCAAAAGCCAAATCTCATTCCCGATTGTATTGGTCCCTCGATAGTTACTCACGGGGAAGCCATCCTGTCTCGTCGTACGCCGTAATCCAGACGTCTCAATACCACCTTGAAAATCCCGAGTGCGTGTTAAATCAATGTCTCATCCTTCCCTGGCCAACCGCTCCAATCGACGATGAAGCCGCCTTCGCACCAAAGACGCCTCTCTGGGCAATTGTCACCCGAGTCTTCCAATGCCGGAACGCCCAAACCCATCACAATATGAGAAATACACGGGCGGCATCGGGGGGACATGGTGAAGATAACGCCGACGGAACGCCCGTGAAGGTTAGAAAGGCGTGCGCCTACCGATGACCAAGATGTAGCCAACATAGCAACGGCAGTGACTTGTCGTCATGTGTTCGGCGACACTAAAATCGCTTCTTCAGGTCTCCGGCCCCATCGCCGAGTCCGAGTCCGCCGCCGACGGACCCCACGGCATCCTGAGCGGCGTCTGTGAATGGAGCATGAAGTGTCAGCTCTCATCTTCTCTCCCGCAATGTCTCACTTCGTCTTCTTCTTCTCTCCCCACAGCCCAGTTCCACTTGCTCGCTCTCGCTGTCCACTCACCTGTCTGGTCGTCCATGGCTTTCATGCCTTCTTCCTGGAATTGCTTTTGTCCGTCCGTGAACGCAGCCTTTGCTTTGGCCTTGGCCAGGTAGGTTCTGTGACATGTCTCAGCGGGTTTCCCTTCACTCGGTCAACGGCTTGCCTGCAGCCCACGGGGATCTTCCCAAATTCGGTTGGGACTTGGTTCTTATTTGCCCGCTTGCATTTGTGTTGTGAGACAGCGCATGGATGAAGTATCGCTGGCTTACCCAATCTGCTCAATGTAGGGATCGAGAGCTCCCGAGTTGTATGCCAAAAGGCCGCCAGCTGCAACAGCAACTAGAACAGCCAGGCTGACCAGGATCGCCCACAGTGTGGAGTCCATTTCGACGTAGATAATTGATTAAGTGTCGGAGGCTTGAATAGAGGACAATTTTGTATCGTTCAATTGGTAATCTTGTGCCAGTTTCGTTGATTGATAAAAAGAAGATCCAGATCAACGGTTCCCATCTTTATTTATGGCTACTTGGCGCCAGGAATACCAGCTTGCCAGGGCACTTTCTGGTGAAGGGTGACGTGCTACTGCGACGTCAGATGTTTGTGGAAACAAGTTTTCTGCACAACCCTGCTTGGCCTCGCCAACCTTGCTGCAGGATTGGTGGACGCATAGCACTGGAAATTCTGGAATAAACACCGTCATTTTCTTATTGCATGCATATTGCTCGTTTTCCGCGCCGTGTTTCCTGTTCCCTGTTTGGGCCGGTTCAGACACGAGTCCTCAGCTTGTTTATCCGTCATGATGCCATGGTCGTCGTCTCCTCGGTCCACATTGATGATATCAAGCGTCACCACGCATACGAGCTATAGTACTAGAGTCCATCCTTCCTTCTGCGTGTGAGAACTAGTTATCCTCAACCTGTATGGGAATCTCCAATATCGCTATCGGACCCCCCAGTTCAGACGAGGACACTGGCCGCCCTCTAAGATATATTTCTCTACCTTGGAACTCGCAACATAATTTTCCAAGTTCAAGCCGTTGCCTCGCAGAATAATCCAAGTGAATTCCACTCTGTTGCGTTCATCCTTCTGCGAAAAGAAGCCAATGATGTTAACCGTTTCCAACTTTTCTAACCGTTGGTTCATCAACGCAAAGATGAGTTCCCAGGTCATGCTCGAGGGCCTGCTGGAATCCACGAGCCCCCTCATGGATCGTAGAGCGACATGCTTGAGCGTTGAGCAGTGGGACACGAGGAAAGAGGCAAACCCGTCCAGACAGAGAAGTGCGTCGAATAGATCGAGGCTTTCTAGATGGCTAAGATGAGTGTTTGGGAGAAACTGGCCATCCAATGGTCTCCACGAGTTTCGAAACGCGTGGATTTGAAGCTCGCGAAGAAGGGGCACCAGCAAGATGAAGTTCTCCAGCCGGTTCTCCCCAGCCAACTCGTTGCCTTCAATTCCCAAGCGCAACTGCGTCAGGGTTCCGAAGCTGGTTTCGACCAGGTCATCCAGGACCGACGGTAGTAAGGTGAGCATTTGGAGCTTCAAGGGCTCGATCGTCAAGCTTTTCAGTGGCACCTTGTGGCGTCTCAAGAGATTGAGGACAGCACGCTGGACATTCAAAGGTTCCTCTCCGGCCAGATCTACCGAGATCTCGTCGTCAAACCACCCTTTGGGTTCTTCGATGGTCCACGGACACTCTGTCCACGTCAGACAGACGGATTCCAGGTTGCTTAGCCGCCACAAGGCTGGTTCAACAAGATCCAGAGCCAGGTGAGGATTATCCTCGCCAGATGGTTGAGTAGCAAAGTAGTTGTCCCACTGTTCAACAAGCGGCAGCAATTCGTGGTGCTGTCTCCCCCAGTCATATGCACTCTCCCGTTTGATTTGGTCATGGTCCATTCTTGCGAGGTAGAACTTGGCCGCCTTTATACGACTTGCGCACTCGGGCATCTGTGACAAGTGCGCAAGCCTTTGCGCGTCCCGCCTCCAGGGCAATCCAATAAATTCGCCCAAGGTTAGTTGGGACCGTGTCGCCCCGGCGAGTAGCCTTGAACATGCCCTGAAGCTTTTGAATTCGAGAAGTTGGAGAAACGAGGCAACGGATGCGATCAGCTCGATTGGCAACAACTCAAGCCGTGGTTTCTGGGTCTCCATAGTTGAATATTAGTTGATGTCGTCGGTTGGTGACGTTGGTGAAGCTGGCACCTTTTCGTACGTAGTAGTACAGCTGGTATTCGTACAGACAGGCGGGCATCCCGTCATCATCGAGGTGAGGGGTTGTTGAGTTGGTCCCCGATTCCCCCGATAGTACCACGCTCCCCGTGGCCCTATACCATCATCCATGGATCAAATTTGTTCAAATCAAATCCCCCCATCCTCACAAGTCACGTTCGCGAGCTGCGAATTGCGAGTTCCCGCCGCGATCCACAGAGTCCCTCCTCCAGACCCTTCAAACCATGTTCAAGTAGGTCGTCGTCAACCCCATAAATGCCGTCAACCAATTCCTCTCACGTCGCTCATCTCCGCATAGGGCCTTCAAAAACCTTCCCCCCAAAACCCGGGCCGGAGTCGGCGTCGCCGTCATCGCCTGGGGCACAGCAGGCCTCTACGTGTCCAACCAAGTAGAGGAAAATTTCGGTTTCACCCCGACAGAGGAGGACAAGGCCAAACTGAGCCAGTACACGCCGAGAATCGTTGCTGTCGAGAGAAATCAGGGGCGGTGAGGGCGATGAGCTGGCATACCTACCCAACTATCTACCTCAGACAACTCGAGGCCGGATAGTGACAGCAAGGCACCTCATTCACGTCACGCATGCATCACATCCATGTCTTCTGCACACAAATACTATATTTTTACCTAACTAAAAACTTATTCTGTGTGACCAAGCCACCAATCCATCTCGCATTTTTCTTCAACTCAGAATGTGTCACTCACAGTAACAGACCGAGTCTATGTCAAGGAGCAAACATCATTAACCAGCCCAAGCCATGAAGTCGTCACCTCCCTCTATCTTGATAAGTCTAATAATGCAGCGACAACTCCTCCTCCCCGTCTAAATGCAACAGCGCACAACAAAACCGAAAGAACCGACCATTGGATGCATGTGAGAGCGAGTCGACCGTCCAAACGAATCAACTCGTGTGCCAAGAAAAAAAACCAGATGCAACGCCTCCTAATGCAACCCCCTCCACCCCAGTTTGCTTTTTGAGAACCACATCATGCTACCGTCCACCTATATCGAGCTCGGTCTTGACAGCCGCAGCTCCAGCGCCCACCACTTGCGGAGTAAACAGGCAAGCCATCTCCAGTGTCAAATCCATAGCTCCGTATTGATCATCAATCTCTCCAATTGATCCTAACTCTTCTCCTCTTGATGCTCCGTCAGACATGACCCAAGCCCTGACCGACTTCAACAGCTGCATGACTTGCATAAATCGTACATCGGGAGCCATTTGAAGTTCGGCCGGTTGGGTATGCTGAAGCATGTACTTTGCCAACCAGTAAAAGTGAATTCCGTCCCTCGAGAATCCGTGTCGCCGAGGATTGTTTGACGCCGGCGTAGTCGGCGGGAACTGTGAAGACATGTCCGCATCCCAATTCGATTTGAATTTGTCCAGCGCACCCTTGAGCCTCTGGAGGCTTTGAGGGTCTGCGGTTTGGGATGCCCCATTCACGGGAGAGCCTCGTTGACTGTGAACTCTCGCTGGTGTCATCCAATCGCTCGGGGGTGGTGTTCCGTAGTTGAACGCATTTCCTCCCACTTGTGCTTGTCGGATCAAAGACAACAGACCGTGCATCAAGATAAACTTTCCATATAAGTTGGTGCTTCCGGGTTGAATCCCATATGCAGGATGGAGAAGTGCCTTGATCGCCCAATCCATCACCGGTTGCTTGGGCCGTTGCGTACCGTATGCGTTCTGAACCCGAGCGGCATCAGAACCGTTGAGGCCAAGTGCAGAAACACAATCCTCCGCCTTGTCAGCATCCCAGGCTGCATCGTCGCAGGGAAGGGGCAGATGAATTTCAAACACGTCAAATAGAGGATGCGAGTTGAAGTAAAGCCCCATCGCTGTGTCGCAGAGGAAAATGGCAAACATAAGCCGGTTCCGCCGCTCCTGGTCAATCCATGTCTCCCAACTGAAGTCTTTGGGAGTAAAATTGTTCGACTCGCAATTGACTTGGTGCAATGGTGACACATGGGATGGGTTTTCTGAAGACTGAAACAAGTTGAACTTCCGAGCGTTGGACGCCAGATATGGATGAATCTGGCGAGCCCGATCTCGTTGTTGCGGAGTTCCGTTCCATACCAAAAGAATACACATGAACATGACAGCTTGGAGTTCTTCGATGTCGGTCTGAGAGGCAATCCTTGGTTGGGAACCTCGCAGCTCCGTCGAAAATACCTTGCAGTCACGCTCCAACGCAAGGCACAAAAAGTCCATCATTTCGCGAACATTAGATGACGTGACACGGTCAGAGTAGCAAGCACCGATACAACACATGCCTGCAAGTAAGCCAGTGTACGCATCAACGATTTTGAATGTCGCAACATGAAGGACGGGTACGTGGATGTTGAAATGGGTAAACTTGTCCAGGAAATCTTTGATGTTGTCGGGTGAGAAGTAGAGGTTCATTCCCGCGCTTTGGGGGTCAATCGCCTGATTAGGAGGGTAAAAGAAGTTGAGGATCTGGTCGGAGAGTTGGTTGTATGGATTTTGGAGATTAGAGGGCATCCCCCAGTTCGAGGGGAGGGGGCTGCTGGGCTTGGCGCCTGTCGTCCCGGGCTCGGCATTAGGCTCGGTTTTGGTTGCGATCTGCGTCTGTCCAAGATTAGGAATGAAAGAGGTGTTGACGTAGGTTTGATGCGCACCAGCCTGGAACATCTGGGACCAGTCAAGGCCAGATTGTTGGTTTTGGTTTGAACCGCCATACATAGGCATGCCGTTCTGTCCCGGGGGCATGCTGTAGCCAGGGAGCTGCTGCTGCTGCATCGAGCTCGAGACATCGTTGCCGTAGGGCTGCGAACCACCCATGACAGGCATGTTGCGCCTGTCCCCGTTGTTACCGTTGTCAAGGCGTCCAATCGAGCTGGATCGCGACAGATGGTTCTGGTCTCCGGCCATGTTGTTCATACCGTCCTGAACGGGAACCATGCCGAAGGGGTGGACCATGTTGTCTCCCGGGATGTTACTAAGCCCGTTGAGGTGGTTGAGGTCACCGTCGTGACCGAGGCCGGCGGCCTTTTGAGCCTGGGCATTCTTCTTAACGTGAGCTTGAGGGTGGGACAAGTGACTAGCTCCGGTGGGGTTTCCACGACGGATAGAGCACTTTTGGAAGTGACGCTTCAGGATATCACTTCGAGAAAACGTATCGCGACAAAGAACACACATGTAGGGACGGTCGCCGGTGTCTGTGTGGGGGAATCTGCGTTAGCGCGTTAGGAAGGCGGGAGAGGCGCAAACCAAACTTACGTCGGAGCAGGTGACGCTTGAGATGCTTCGCGTGAAGGTAGGTCTTTGTACAGTGGGGACACGGGAATTTTCCATCAGCGTCCTTGACAGGAATAACGGTGTTCTTGGTAGCACCGGTGCCGGCGGCAAGAGCAGCAGGACGGCCAGGAGCACTGGGTAGGATACCGCGTCGGCCCTGCGAACCCACAACGTGAGTTGGTTGTTCACCCTCGTGCTGGAGAACCGAGTTGGGCTGCATCAGCGAGCTGGGTCCGTAGGGCGAGGAGACGCCAGGCTGGGACATGATGCCGCCAGGAGGCATGGGACGCAAGACGGGAGGCCCTCGGCCACCGACAGGCGCAGGAGCAATGGGCTGCGGGTGAGACGCGCTCGTCGTCGCCTGGGGCATCATGGCGCCCGAAGTGCCATACTGCTGGGGGGGAGGATACTGGCTCTGGGGCATCGAATAAATACCACCTCGTCCTCCTGGCTGCGAGGTCTGCTGATAGCTGGGAAGACCTGTCGAGCCAGGCGTGTTGGGCGTGCCAGGCGTCCGCGGCGTGTGCGGGTGGCTACCGTAGAGAGGCTGCATGGCTGAGGCGGGAGGTTGCAACGGCGGAAGAGTCTGGGGAAGAGGCGAGCCGGTTTGCAGCTGGTTGGGAGCGATAGCGGTAGGCGAAGGATAAGTCTGACCAGAAGATGTCGTGTTTACACCATTGGGGGGATACTGCGAACCGTCCATGCTACTCTCGGTAGAAGCGCTGTGGATGGGACGTGGTGTTGAGGACGACACAAGAGTCCAGGATGAATAAGACTGAGCTTGGCGACGGGAGGGTGGGCAAGATCAAGTCGAGATTGCCGAGGAGAAGGAAATCCAAGTTTGCGAGGTGGCGAGGCAAACAAGCGATCACTCAGGTACACACAGGACAGTGCAAGTTGCAAAGCTCCGCAGACGAGGTTCCCAGAAGGTGGATGAGGCTCGTGGCAGGTCCCTCTCGAGGTGGTGTTTGGGGAAGGGTGCAGAGTGGAGAACTGGGTCTCGAACCTTTTTATTTTTTTTCGGCGGATGCTGTCAGGGCAGCCAAGTCGGAAGGGTGGGCTGCGGAGGGTGGGTGGCGTGGGAGGGAGGGTGTGCAGCAGGAAAAACCGAAAGGTGCGCGGCGAGAAAAAAATAAGAGGGTCCGCGTGGGAGTGGATGCGGTGGGTGGGTAGTGACCGCGAATTGAGAAGAGGTAGAGGTGAGGGAACGAAGTAGCGAGGTAACAGCGGTAGCGGTCGAACTTCGTGGTAGGGCGGTTTTAGCGTGCTAAGGAATGTCCAATGAACCAGCAGGCCGAATCGTGACCTGGCGTAGTAGGTACAGGCAGGCAGGAGGAGAAGGAGGAGAAAGTGTGCGGTGAGGAGTGGCGGGAAGCGGTAACAGAGCCAGCAGCAGACGTAGTAGCAGCTGCGGTAGCAGCTGCGGTAACAACAGCAAGAGCGGAACCGTTGAAATGCCTGAGCTGGTGACCTGGCGACCTGGCTTGCCTGGCACGCACTGGGCAGTGGCAGCGAGCAAGTGGATAAATGCTTGCGAGGGAAGTGGGCCCACGGGGAACCACAGCAAGGTCAGAATGAGATGGGATAGGCCGCGGGGCTGGGATCTGGAGGAGAAAAATAAAATAGACCGGAGGGGAGGGTCGCGGGTCGCGGGTGTCGTGGGTCGTGTATTGTGGATTGCGGATTGTGGATTGGGGTTGGGTTGTGAGCGTGGGTGAGGGCGTGTTGGACGGGGACCGGGGCGCCAGACGCGCAAATCCAGAGCTATCGCGGGCGGGAAAGACACAACAAGGCGTATTCAACGAGGCCGACGAGGAAATTGAAATTGCTGTCAACGGCAGATTGGTGACGACGAAGTTGGAAATGGAGAGAGAGGGAAAATTTGCGGGAGGGGAGAAATGGGAGACCGAAGAAGATGAGAGAAGAAAGGAAGGCGGAAAGAGCGAGAGAACGCGCGCCCGGAAAGTGACCAAGCTGCCTGCCTGCCAGTGAGAAACAAGAGACGCCGACAGAACCAGCGGTGCAGCGCGCCGCGAACGCACCAGCCGAGGTAGCAGTGACTTGGCCGCAGGGGACACGCCTTGACACCTGGCTGCCAGCTGTTTACAGCAGGGTCGAGTTTTCTTAGACTTTTCGGGCAATTTTTCTCTCGCTCGCTCTTGCTTGACACGCCTCGGCACGCCCACGTCTAACCAAATCAGACATCCGTGTGCTTTGGTCTCATCGGGACTAGGGCATAAATATATCGCGCTGGGCCATTTTCACTCTTAGCGTAGGTGCCATTGCCGCTCTAAGCCGCAAGAATTTGGGCCTAAGGAACGGCCAAGTTACCTTGGCGTCACCTCCCAGCTGCAGCGGTACCCAGGGACACGCTCGGTATCCCAGCCGTACCCACCGCTGGCCCGAGCCCTCATCGGTATGTTGATGGGCAAGTACGAGGCACATCCTGTGCTGTGCCTACCGGCATTTTTGCCCTTGGCACTGGGATGCCCTTCGTGCAGTGCAGGAAAGAAGCATTGTAATACAGTCATTAATAGCACGGTCTTGTGCAGGCTCCTGCCAGCCACGACTATTGCCTCAGTCCGAAACTGTCTCAACCGACTCATCAATCTTGTCACTCTCATCGTTCTTTTTGCCATCTAGACCTTGTCCGCAACTGACTGTCTAGCAGCTTACGTTGCACCACTCGATCCAGTGCATCTACTGTCCAGAATGTGGGAGGCGTCGACTTGATATGTAACCCCTCCGCTCAGGTACCAGGACGAGTATCTCCGCTACGATCCAACGATCCAAGCCAAATACTGAGGCACTGCGCGGCATCGGTTTCGGCAGCGGTATCTCCGTCCGACACCGCCCGGCCAGGGGGGTGGCGTGGCTACAAGGTCGGTGGTTGGAGGGCATCAACTTCGAGCGAGGCTGGAGGCTGGTAGGTCCGGGGAGGGACCACACCAAGGTACGAGCGCCCTCCTTCGACAAGCGTCATTGCTTCCAACCATGGTCAGCTTCGCCGCATCGATATTGCTCCCAGTTCAGGTTGTATCTAATGTCTGTTCCGTGCCAGGGATCCAGCGGCACTTGCACCGATGCTCATGATGCTGCCTCGTCTCGCGCCATCCCGGATGAGGCGAGGAAATCGTTCTGCACAAACCCAGGATCATGCACAAGGAGATGAGAAAACGCACTATTCGTACGAAGAAGACACACAATAACTGCGCAAGTTTAGTTCAGTCTTGCACTTGGTCATGCTCGGAAGGGGTGGGGCGAGTGTATTGATGGAGGCTGGGTGAGGTTGGTTTAGTAACGGGTGCACAGAACCAGCAGGCGTTTCTTTGACTTCTCGCACAGAAGGCCGAAGTCTTGCGCACCGCCTTGTTATGCCCTAGATGGATGATGGCCTTTCTTCTTCCCTCACCGTTGCCCATTGCTGGCAAGCTTGAACCCTCGCAGCGTCCGATGCGCGGTGCCCCGGCTGTTTCCCGGTATCGTTGCCGGTCGGGTTGCCCACCCACGCCGAGATGCTTCGCGCCAAACCAAGTACTCTCACCGCATTACCTCATACACGACTCGGGACGCCGAGTTCGCGCCGGGATCTCAACAAGCTCATGCAGCCCTCCTCATTTCGGGGGGGGGGGGTTTTTTACTCCTTACTTGATCGTGTGAGTGCAGTCACACTAGTGTCGACGCTACGGAGCTAAGGATGATGGCCAGAAGTTCATGGAAATACGGCATTAGACAAAACACTGCGATACTGTCTCTTGTCTGTGGGCGATAGAAAGATGGCTGAGCTGTCCCAGGCCGGGGTGTTTTGTCCACCAGGATGCTCTAGTCTGGACTGGTCAACAATCTGCATCCCTCCAATTCCGCGCATTGCTGGGGGTTCGGATACAGAGTTCAGCTTTCCAACTTTCCTTTGTGTGTCGACTCTTTGCCAATTCGGTCAGCGGCCAATTGGCAACACACAGCATCACTGCGTTCGAGGGCGGCGAACCTTGGCTCCCAAGAAAGCTTCACAGCCCGTGATCTGGCACAGCATGCTAGTCTAGGTTGTTTTCGACATGCCATGGCATGACACCTCACAACAAAACGCGCCTGATAGTCTGCAGAGCGGTTTAATCACATAATCCTATGCCGCATTCAGGCGGAAACGCTTGGCACCTTTTTGCAGCCAAGGTCTGGCCTGCCCTTGAACTAGCACTACTATGCGCCGTCCAAGGGAGGTAGAGTCCCGTACGTAAAATGTACTACGTACTGGCATCGTGACCGTCCAGGTAGACCATTTACCCACCCCCCAAGCGCTCTGTTCACTCACGGGCTTGGGCACGGCTCGTGACTCGAAAATGCCGGGATCCCAAAATGATGTGCAGGATCCACGAGTCAAGCGAGTCTCCAAGCCTCCCCAACCAACATGTCTATGGATTGCCGCGCTCACCAACGGCGGCAGTGACGTTGTTCGGGACATCATTGGACTCGAACGCTTACAGGGCTCGGTATCCCTTGAATTCCCTCGCCAAAGTCCTTCTGGTTCGCACGCTACAACCCAGAGCGCCTCGCCCTGGACCAACCCAACCAGCGTCTCTGCCGTCAACCTCGCGTGCCAAGAAACGACGAGATGGTTCAACAATCTGGCCATGCAGCTTTAGGAGGCGGTCTCGCTTGCTTTGCTTTGCTTGGTTGCAGGGCAAAAAGCAAAGTTACCGCCAGGCGAAACTTGATCCAATTTCAATGTGATCAGCAGAACAGAAACTCTCTCATCATCTAGTCCTCTTCGGGGCTGTTTCTTGATAGTGACGAACAGAGTAATTCTGCGCGTCCGCCCCGACGCTGAAACGCACAGCACGCGCGGATGGATTAGCATGAGGCGCGTTGGTCTCCCACAAGCTTGCATTTAGGGGTCCTTCATCTCACATCGGCCCTGGAACCGCGAACGGGGCCGTCCAATGGGTCCCGAAAACACCGCGGTCGTGCCCACCAAGGCAGATCTTGGTGGAGCCTGTACCCCTTGGAACCCCTCACCCTCCCGCCCATTGCAGCTGCTTGGGGGGATTCGAAGAAGGCAAGGGAAGGCTTCGATGCTGGCTCCAGAAGCTTGTAGTGGAGTCTTTCCCGCGAGGAGGCGCATTTGGAGAAGCTGTCGTCTTTTGAGCCGCTGACGCTCACCAGTCACCAAGCTCAACGTCTTGCAACCTCGATGCCGACTCAGGCTACGATACAACGATACCCTAGTCAAAATCCCGTATCCGGACGTCTCTGTCCGACGTTTGGGCTCACACCGCGCAAAGCGCCTTTTTTGGGTTTTGTTTTTCCCTTTCCAACTCAGGCCACACCCAACAGGCGTAAAGATACGTCAGCATTGATTCTCGATGCGAAGTGGCGGGAAACACCGAGACAGGCGTCAATCCCGAACAACAGCTAGCGACTAATCCCAGCTACTACCTTTTTTTTTTTTTTCCACGACGCGATGGTAGGGAGGGAGGGAGGCTACCGAGATGCTCAACCCCTGCCTTTGTGGCGCCGCCTCCTGGATCCTCTTTGCTAGGGAAGAATGCTGTGGGACATTGTCACAACCAGAGCGTGGGACACAAGAACTGTCAAATGGCAGAAGGGCGGATACATACCTAGTCGGATTTATCAATCTCATCGATCTCATTAATCCTCTATCCGAATTCACAACGTCGACCACGAACACCACCAAAACAATGAGGCGCCGCAGCACCAACGCTTCGCCGAAATCGCCAATGGGGGCGGCAACGGTCGTGCCATTGCTGTTGCGTCATGGCCTGAGGTATCAAACTATTCCACGCAATCCCTAAGTGCAGGCGAGGATTTTCCGAGACTTCACCGACTCGAAATACCGCCCTGCCCCCTCTCCAACACACTCCGTCCACACCATGTCTGCCTCCTGTCTTTGAACCAAAACCAAAAGAGCCCGTCCTGGTTTTAGCCACGCTCGCGCAACACGAGTCAATCAATTAGTGCGCGACTTCGCACACGACATGTCAAGTCTCTGGGAACCAGGGAGCAAGACGGCTGACAAATGGAACGGTTAGGCTGGCTGGACGGATTGGGAACTATAGCCGGGGCCCAGGGCTGGTGGCGGGCGCGAGTGCCGCCGGCAACATGGGCAATACAGGGCTTTGCCTGGTCGCAGGTACTTCGTACTTGTTGAGCCGTGAAAGGATGATGCTCGCACCATCAGCTGATAAGTGCGCAAAGGACACACCCTCGTGGCAGATCCCTGCGCCGACGGTCGGAACTGCTCCATCAGGACTTCCGATGTCATTCAGTGGCTGACGACAGCGGCAGGGATATCGGAATTACGAGGAGCTAGTTGGGCAACTAAAGTGTACAATTCGTCTCATCAGTCGAGTTCCTTTGTACGGAATACTTTGGTGCACCACGATATCCAGCGATGGAGGGGCGACGTTGGAAAGTCTGAAAAATTTGAGCCCACCACCACATCGTTTGCGGAGTTTTTATGTGGTCGACTTGGATGCGTCCATCACCCACACCACAGCGGCCACACAAGAGGCGGGAAAAGAGGGCCATGTCCGGCAAATCGTTGGAGAAGCGGGCCAAAGTGGAGGAGGAATAAAAAACTGCCGCTGGGTGGTACCGGACGGAGCTGGTTGAGGCTCCAAGCTCCTGCTGGGTCCCTCCCGCTCCCAAGTTCCCATCAAGCCCCGTCCGGAGCCCACATTCTCCAACGACGCGCAACATTGTCCGGGACCCAGATAGAAAGAAGGGGACTCAAAAGGGTGATGGCGATGGCTTCACCTGGAGGGTCCCCCACGCCCGCTCCAAATGATCGATGCAATGTCTGCTTGCCTGCAGACCTGTGAGTCTCCGGTCGCCGTTCGCACCCGATCGCAAATCGGGCACGTCGCTTGCATGTCGGCTGCGCGAGTCATATTTTATTAGCCTCGGGGTTTTCAAGCTCCCTGATACCGGCGTCGGTTGAAGCATGCATCGTCCACACCTCATTTGTCCAACCCAGCCGGCTAGTGACGAGCCACCGAATCTACCACAAGAGATTGACATTGACCTGCCCGGACTTGCATATCCAAGACAAGGAAAGGGCGGAATCGTTGAGGCTCCAATCCCGTTTCGGCGAACCTCGACGGCGACGACGACGACGGCGACGACGACGACGACGACTACAACCACAACCACGACGGCGACGGCGACGGCGACGGCGATGGAGGGGGGGCCGTCGACGATGTCCGAGGCCCCGAGTTAATGGGGTAATGCTTATTTTAGCAGAGCCAACCTACGACACATCGAGTATGATGTACGTCACAAACGCCCAGCTCTGCCACTCCGCCGCTCATCACTCACTGCGGTCTCCTCAGGTTTGCCCGAAGTACAGCCCATAGCCCTAGTGCGGAACCTTGCCGTAAAGGCGCAAATTTTGGGTCGACCGCGGTGTCCGTTTCATCGCGTCCCCACCAGCATCCAGGTTCCTTCGCTGACAGACTTGGGTGTACCACGTGGTTACTTATCGGCTGCGATGGTGGCTTTGGGCTGTGGGAGGAAAGTTCAGCCGGCGCGATACGTGAGAGCTGGTGACAATGACGGCGAACCTCGTTGCTTCACACCACCCCCATCAAGACCATCCCGTCATTCAGTTGGTGCCCGCGCCGGCCGAGATGTGAGGCACGGCCGCATCGGGCGGGATGTGGACGCCCTGTACTTGCTTGGCATGTCGCGCCTCGTCTCTCTGGCGGTAAGTACTGGATACAACTGCCCTTAGGTTTCTCCTCGTTGGTTCGCAAGCATTTCGCCCCCAAGGAAATAAATACTTCACGCTAGCCTTGGCCGCGACAAGTCTCGAGCTTCTAGTTGTGTCAGGACTCCAAACAAGCTATTGTTGGCGAGGCACCTGTGACGGCAAAGAAAGAAAAAACAATCGCTTCCTTTCGTCCGTTACGAAAGTCCATTCCTAGCGGAGCGGTATGTCTTGGTCGACGACAGCTGACGGGCTTTGCTTTTGTCGTTGGGCGAGATCTCTCTCCCTTTCTCTTGTCTAAGATGCTCCCGTCTCGCTTGACTTGATGTGGCAGTCATGTCTCGCTGTTAAGTCGGCGGGCCAAGTACCAGGTTGTAGTCACAATCCGCTTCGCTCCCTACATGTGTTCATGCCTGCTATGTCGTATGCACGATCGAGGCCCTCGAGGCCGAGTCGTCACATCGATGCGATGTCGGGCAACCTGTTGGCGGGATATTACCGTTGGATTGTGACCGACATTCGTCACTGTCTCTCGAAAATTGCCGTAGAGCACCCTTGTTGAGTTGTTACGAATAGGTGTCGAGAAGCGCGCTATTTGAATGGACATGGATGTTATCACCCAGAACTATTCGGACCTGCATGCCCATTATTCCCTGAGGAGGAATATGGCAGACAGGGAGGTGTGCACCCCCACGCCGCCGAGACGCAATGGGTGACATCGGCCTGGTCGAGGAGCCCTTGACCGGAGGCATTGGGGCGCATGGAAGGGTGTCCTGCGCCGATTTTGCTCCGCACGCCTACCCGGACATTCACGAAATGTTGGCTGGGATACGAGGGTCTTGGTATCATCTCTGAGCCTACGAGCGTCAGGGTTATTCCTGATATGAAGCGCATTGGAGAAAGTAGGCCCGAGGCTGATCGTCATGATCCTTGAGATGGTGTTGGAATCGCGGAAAAGCCCTTAGGTGCATGTACACGTACGATACGACCGAGTGAAACGGAACAGGTAAGTGAGGTCGCGGCTCGCGGCCTGCAGTAATAGCCCCGACGACGTCGAGTTCCGCGCGGTCCTACCCGGGACGGGAGTTATTACCGTCCTTTGCGATCAAGAGAGATTCCCGAGCAGTTTTCCTGAGCGGGGTTTGGCATGTCCCGAATGACCGAGGTTCCTGGGAGCTTGGTGTTTTCCGGTGGTTCACATCTACATAGTAATTAAGTGTAGTCGCGTCGTGTCGTTTCATGCCGCGCGAGCGATCACGAGTCGTCGTTGTGGACAATGAGATGGTTAACTTCGTCCGAGTTTCCAACGATGACGTCCACCTGTTCGCAGCGCAGTTCGTTTTGAAACGTGGAGAACGGGATGGAGCATAAACCTCTTTTTTTTTTTTTTGGCTGGGCTCCTCCCGGGTGATGGGTCCGCCCTGTGCTTCTAGTCAGGCACATGGAGGAGTAAAGGACCCTGGATTTTCTCTCTAGACGTTGGTGATGGGGATGGGCCATCAGGATGGAGTATGTCCCCGCATCGCCCGCTCCAATGTACTTTGTACCAGCAGCCATCCGTGCTGCAAGTGCGCCTCCATCGAGACCTCCAAGATCTGGGTTCCACTCGCCATGAGGAGGAGATGGAGATGTGGTCCGTCGGGGATCCATACAACAAACAGTAGCTCGGTGAGCCTTCGGTGGGCTATGGCCTCCAGGGCTGGATTGGCTGTGTCGAACGTCTCCCATTTAGCCTGTGAAATATCACGTGATGCGACTTTTTGGTTGATGAGTCAGCACCACAGAGCTACCGATTTTTTGGCATCTGACGATGAAGTGGTGCCGTATCTCCCAAACTCGACGACGAGCAGTTAAATGTCAATGGCGTGTCCCAATGCTCTGCGGCCTTCTGCCGGCCGGTTGCTGAAGGCGTGTTCTCCTGCGAGGCCGTCCATAACCCCCCTGGTCACGACCACCACGCCCCGAATCGCCTCCCACTTCTCCACGACGGCACCGCAATGCAAGCGCAGGACCAAGGACAACAACAAGACCCGCGGCGTCAGTAGCTTGTACGGCTCAGGGCCCCGCGAGCACCTGTCCATGTCGGATGTGCCGCTGCCGAAGCCGCGAGACTTCAAGCCGGAGGTCAAGACGGACCCGAACCACGGCCTCTGGGGCTTCTTCCCGGCACCGGGCAAGCTGCTGTGGACGCCCAAGGAGACGGAGGAGCACGGCAGGGCCTGGACCGTGGAGGAGCTGCGAAAGAAGTCCTGGGAGGACCTGCACTCGCTGTGGTGGGTGTGCTGCCGGGAGCGGAACATGATCGCGACGTCGCGGGCGGAGCTTTCTCGGACCAAGCTAGGATTCGGAGAGCGGGAGCTTGACGAGCGAGATGATCAGGTACAGTTTCTCCCTGCTGTGTAGTCTGGGATACCTTGGGGTTTTCGAATGCTAACTTGGGCGCATTTCAGGTCATGAGGACCCAGCGAGCCATCAAGCACACCCTGACCGAGAGGATGTACACTTGGCAGGACGCCGTGCACGTTGCCATGTCGGATCCCGAGATCAACCTAGAGGGGGGCGAGGGGCAGGTCTACACTCCGTCTGCCTACGAGGACGAGTATGAGGGCGCAGACTGGGCAAAGGCTGAGGCTGAGACCAAGGCGGAGCCAGACATCAAGGACGCTTCCCCTGCTGAAGCCGCCGAGGCGGAACCGCAAGCTCCCAAGGGGGAGAAGGAGGCGCCGCGATGAAGTATGAGTGATGATAACCCGGGGGGAAAAAGGGCCTGTATTGTGGTCGTGTGCCAGGGCGGGGATGGGAGAACTGTGACACTGGGTTGGGTGTACCGGAAGTTGTATCGCTATGTACATCCAGAATATGTAAGATACATTTAGACGCAAAGCGCGCATGCGTGAATAGTGGCACGGAGACACAAACGACGATATCATGTTCCGCTCACAAGAGCTTGATGTTGGTGTACGAAGTATTTATTGTGTTATCTAATTGCAGCGGACGTGGGGAAGTCGACATGAAATCTCGCTGATAGTTCATGGTATAGGGTAGGTCGCCTGGTCAGAGCCGCCCAACTGGGGCTGTCCAGGAGTTTCCCGCCCAGCCACCCTGGGCGAATAGGGAATTGGAGGCAATCAGGTTCACCGTTTTTGTCGTTTGTGCTAGGAGCCCCATGGCCCGAAGCGTTTGAGCCGGCTAGGGGGTGGGTATGGAGCAGACAAGGCCAGAGTGGGCGACTTTTTTCGCATGAAGACGATGGGACCCTGCGTTCAATGCGTCGACATGCTCGCATCACTGCTCCCAAAGTCGAGCTGGCAGCGGGATGTTTCCTGAGAGACAGAGAGAAAGACGGGAAGAAGACATGGCTGGTAATATAAAATGCATCAAGTAGTAAGTGCCGTCTAGCATCATGGGGAGATGAAAGACAAAGCACGAGTAAGGTTACCTTCAAGGTGAGGTCGGTCAAGCAACTAATAGTTCAAAGTCGCCAAAAGACCAGGCCCGTCTCCACCCAAACTCCCCCTCTCTCCCGCTCATCCAACCAACCCCGCCACTCGAGCTTCGTCCCGTCCGCTCTCTTCATACCGCCTTCTCCCAACATAAACCACCGCTCTCACCTGCTGCATCCTCCTCGCCCACATCATCCTCTCTCCCCAAACAGCCACCCATCATGGATGAGATCGCAAAGGAATACGACGTCATCGTGCTGGGCACTGGTAAGTCTGCTCTCCGGGTTTGCCTCTTTGCCTCCAGATTGCCGTCTCGTCGGGCTTCTTCTTGTCCCCAGGAGACCCCCGCATCCCAGCCGGAGCTTTGCTGGGCGTGGGGCGGCCGCATCGCAGGACGAGACAAAGGGAACGCTTTCCGCTTTTATTTCTTTTCTTTTGCTGACGAGGCTTAGGATTGACCGAGTGTATTCT
The DNA here is from genome assembly GCA_030864175.1 of Neonectria faginata. Taxonomy (NCBI): domain Eukaryota; kingdom Fungi; phylum Ascomycota; class Sordariomycetes; order Hypocreales; family Nectriaceae; genus Neonectria; species Neonectria faginata. The sequence continues at coordinate 3,355,227 of JAULBG010000001.1, read as the reverse complement.
GTCTGGGTATGCAAGAACCCCGTGATGCCTGCTATGCTACGACGCGAACGCTGTGATGCCGTGTTGCTTGGGCGGTGTTGGTGCTAGCGCCAACGTTGCTATCAATGTCGGTGTCGGTGTCGGTGTCGGTGTCGTCGCCCGCTGTTGTCGACCGTTTGGCTGACGCTTCTCCCAGTGTTCTGAGCGTCAAGGGCAAGAAGGTCCTCCACATCGACCGCAACGACCACTATGGCGGGTGAGTTTACCTCCTCTGTATCCTGTATTAACCTTGCTGACCCCTATTCCAGTGAGGCTGCTTCCGTGAACCTCGAGACGGTATGCACTCAACCCCCCCACTCCCCGTTCCGAACCCATCTTTCCCTAACGACGACGCCCACAACAGCTCTTCAAGAAGTATGGCAACTACCCGGCCGGCGAGGAGCCATGGAAGAAGTACGGCCGCCTCAACGATTGGAACATCGACCTAGTCCCCAAGTTCCTCATGTCCTCGGGCGAACTGACCAACATCCTCGTCTCCACCGACGTCACCCGATACCTCGAGTTCAAGCAGGTCGCCGGCGGTTACGTCCAGCAGAGCTCCGGTCCCAAGGCCACTGTTGCCAAGGTCCCCTCAGATGCTGCCGAGGCTCTGAGGTCCCCGCTCATGGGCATCTTCGAGAAGCGACGCATGAAGTCCTTTATCGAGTGGGTTGGTACCTTTGACATCAAGGACTCCGCTACACACAAGGGTTCGTTGTCTTCCCAAGCACATGTCACCGTGACGAAAGACATCTTGGTCGCGTTGTTTCAGAAGAACCCCCGCTGATATCCGTGCCTTGTCTATCCAGGTCTTGACATCAACAACTGCTCGATGAAGGATGTCTACGAGAAATTCGGTCTCGAGGCCACTACTCGCGACTTCATCGGCCATGCCATGGCCCTGTACCTCACCGACGAGCACATCTCCAACAAGGGCCAGGCGCCCGAGGTCATCGAGCGCATTCGCCTCTACGGAAACTCCGTCGCTCGGTACGGCAAGTCCCCCTACATCTACCCTCTGTACGGCCTCGGCGAGCTCCCCCAGGGCTTCGCTCGTCTGTCCGCCATTTACGGCGGTACCTACATGCTCAACACCAACGTCGATGAGATCCTGTACGATGGCCCCAAGGCCGTCGGCATCAAGGCTACCATGACTGGCGTTGAGGAGATGAAGTTTGAGACCCAGGCCAAGATGATCCTTGGTGACCCCTCGTACTTCCCTGGCAAGACGAAGGTCGTCGGCCACGTCGTCCGTGCCATTTGCATTCTGAAGCACCCCTTGACTGGCACCAACGACAGCGACTCTGCTCAGCTCATCATTCCCCAGTCCCAGGTTGGCCGCAAGAACGGTAAGATCCACCCCCCCCGTCATGCCTCTGTTATTCTCCCTGCACCAATTCTGACACGCTCTAGATATCTACATCGCTTGCGTCTCGTCTGCCCACAACGTCTGCCCCAAGGGCTACTGGATCGCCATCGTCTCCACCATCGCCGAGACCACGGCCAACCACCACCTCGAGCTCCAGCCCGGTCTAGACCGCCTCGGCAAGATCGAGGAGCAGTTCATGGTACATCTCCTCCCTTACTGGACATGAGAAAAAAAAGACACTGACATTGGCTTCCCAAACTAGGGAGCTCCTATCCCCATCTCCGAACCCCTCGAGGACGGCTCCAACGACAACATCTTCATCTCCAAGAGCTACGACGCCACCAGCCACTTCGAGACCACCACCGACGACGTCAAGGACATTTACCATCGTTGCACCGGCGAGGAGCTCAAGGTTGAGGGCCTGAGGGAGGGTCTCCAGGTTGCTGAGGAGCAATAAGCACCTGGTAATCTGAAGTGACGTGGGGGACGCCATGTGAAAAGTGCGCTTGGGCAAAGCTCGTGCGTTTCGTTCCCGTGGTGTGCAAAAGGAGAAGCTCCTTTACCTTGGCTTGATGTGTCACGCATAGCGTGCCATGCAGGGACGCGAGGTGCTACTGTAAATGCTAAGCACGATGAAATATACCTCTCCGATATACACCTCACATTTATAAGCAATAATCTTGAGATAATAGTGTCATAGCTGTTATTGGCTGACTGACCAAGTTGTCTCGATCGTTTTAACGTTGATGACTCGGCTCAATTTTGGTTCTGACTGACATCTCATGATCATGATATATAAAACGTCCCGGGCAACCCCCCCTTCTCTGGGGTTCATCAGAGGGTGCCGTAAATATCTAGCTAGCCGACCTGGGGGTTCATCGCAAGAAAACACGCAAAAGTAGATGCATACTTTATAGCGGGACTCGCTCCCCCGCGGAACAAACCATCCCATACGCCCTAAACTCCCAAGCAACCCACGACCCGCACCCGCGACATGCGAAAAGAGAAAGACAAGCTGGAAGGAAGCAAGTACTTTTTGATTTTTGATTATCGTCGAGACGTCTTGCCCATGCCACGCTTTCCGGCGACCTAGAGGGTTGAAAGTTAGCTGTCTGCTGGCGGCGGCGAAGGGCATCCATGTAGATGCGAAATGGGTGAAACTTACGAGATGCTTGATGAGGGAGGCAGTGGTGTGACGATCGCCCTCTCCCTGTCGGGCCATGCGGTTCATCCGCTTCTGGTTGAGCTTTGTGATGCGCTCGGCCTTGGTGCGGGCGGCGTCGTCCTGAACACCGTCCTCAAGACGACTGGTGGCCGGGAGACGGCTCATCGAGCGGGCACGGCTCTTGGAGCGCATGCGGTCGCGCGGGGTGCCGCTGCGGCCGTCCACGTCCATGGCGTCGGGGTCCTCGGTGCCCAGACGGCTGCGAGACAGCGAGCGGCCACGGGGGCGGGACTTGGAGCGGGCTCGCTCGGCGATCTCGGTGGTGTCGACACCCAGGGAGTCGAGGGCGTCCTCGAACTCGGACAGCGGCTTCTTCATCATCTTGCGGGGGATGATGGCCTGGTTCTTCAGCCTCTTCTTCATGCGGGCCTCGTTGCGGATGAGCTGCTGCTTCTCGCGGATGATCTCGGCCTTGCGCATGACCTCGGCCTCCTCGTCATCCTCAATCTCCTCGTCAGAGTCGTAGAATCCTTCCGCCTCGAGCCTCTCCTCCTCCTCCTCAAGAGACGCTAGCTTGGCCTCGATATCGGGATCGACGAAGTCGAAGACATTCTTGCCGTCGAAGATCTCGGGGACTTTGTCGAACTTCCACTCATCGTTGGCAAGGAGGTAGTCCTCACGAAGGTCAACGTTGTAGACACCAGCACCACCGTTCTCATCCTGGGTGTCCCGGGCAGTTCTTCGGCGCTCGGGATCGGTCCTGTCGTACTTCTTGCGATCCTTGATGCCCTCGGGGATGAAAGTCTCCAGGGTCTTGCCACCCATGGGCTGAGCAACGTGGATTCGGGACATGACATCAGCCAGTCTGCCGCCAATGGCACCAGCAGCGCTGGTTCCCGCCTTCAACTTCTGGTTCACTCGCTCGGCGATCAAGCGCTCGCAAGCGGCGTTCTTGACTTCCTGTACACCCTCCTGGGTGTTGCAAGAGAGCTGGAGCAGCTCAACCTCACCAGGCTTGAGAAGACCCTTGACCTCGACCTGAAGCTCCTCCTCAAGGTCCTCGATTCGGGTAACGTCGATCTTGTTGATGACGATAAAGACAAGCTTGTTCGAGAAAAGAGGCTTGATGCTCTTGAACAGCTGGATCTGGGAGGTAACAGTGTAGCCACACTGCTCTGAAAGATCCATAAAGTACATGATGGCGGATCTCAAGTGAGCAATGGCGGTAATACTAGGTTTTGTTAACATATTGACGATAATTACAACTCGTGTTGATCCACATACCTCTGCATCTCAATAGTGTTCATCTCCTCCAGAGGGTGGTCGAGAATTCCAGGGGTATCAATGGCCTGGAAGCGGAGGTACTTGTAGTCGAAGTGACCCACAAACAGACTCTTGGTGGTGAAGGCGTAGGGCTGGACATCGACGTCGGCGCGGGTGACACTGCGCAAGAAGCTGGACTTTCCGACATTGGGGTAACCGCAGATGACCAGGGTTCGGGTGTTGGGGTCGATGGAAGGCAGACGGCCCAAATGCTGGCGGACCTGGTCGAGGTACATCAACGGGTCCTTGAGGCGCTTGATGAGGGTTGCCATGCGACCGAGGGCGGCCCGCTTGAGCTGCTTGCACTGGTACAGCGACTGGCCGTACTTGAGCAGACGGACATAATCTCTGGAGATGGTCTCGATCAGGTGCTTGGCCGTTGACATCTGGCCAAGGGCGATTTTGAAGTGGTCGGCATCGTAGAGGGTGTTGAGCAGGTCCTTGTGGAAAGGGTGGATGTCCTGCAGGCGGGGAAAGCTCTCAAGAATGGCGCCAAACTTCTCAGAAAAGGTCTCCTGGGTGAACTTGACCTTACGGGTGTAGAAGGCTGCGAGGGTATGTGGTCAGCGACGGCGAAGGCGACGAGTGAAGCGCCGGGGAGGGCGGATATGGATATTTGGTGGTTGGGGGACGATGCGAACGTACCTCGAATACGGCTGATCTGGAAGCCGGCGCGAATCTGGGTGGGCAGCTTGCGCTGGGTCCTGCTCAGCACGATGTCCAGGAACTCCTGCTGAGTAGGGACGGGGGGGATGTCCTTCCAGGTCGTCTTCATGATGGGCGATCTGGCGGGTTGGTTTTTCTTGGAGTCGGTGCAAGACGAGACTGACTTCTCAAGACGAGGCGAGGAATGGCAAATTCAGTTGGGCGGTCAATTTTTTTTTGCAAAGAGGTGGGTGGAGTCGTGGCGGGCCTGCTTATCGATAAGCCCGCGCGTGGGATAACGACCTGAAGTCACTCCGCGCCGGCGCGCTGCGGAGGAGGTACAAAGGCTCAATTTTCACCCCGCCGAACCAACCCCACCACCGCGCACTGAGACAGAGCACTGCGAGCAGGGCGACGAGGGGATTGAAAACTTACATCACTCACTCACCACCGTAAGGACATCCAGAAGTCACCGAGAGTCGATTTGGCTAAAGGAGGTAAGGCTCGCATCGGGTCCGATTTAGGTCTGTTCACAGTAATTGTCTAACTCATTCAAGGTCTCTGTCCTCTCTCTCTCAGCTCTCTCACACCCCACCACCACCACCACCACATTCACTCCAAACTACCTCAGTAAACTACCTCATCTACCTATTTCCCTCCACGACAACATCTCCCGCAATGCCTTCCCAACTTGCTCCATACAAGCAGGAGTTCCTGCAGGCCGCCCTCTCCGGCGGTGTCCTCAAGTTCGGCAGCTTCGAGCTCAAGTCCAAGCGTATCTCCCCTTACTTCTTCAACGCCGGCCTCTTCCACACGACCCGCCTGGCCGCCGCCATTGCCACTGCCTTCGCCCATGCTGTTGTCGACGCCAGGAAGGATGGCCTGGAGTTTGACGTCATCTTCGGCCCCGCCTACAAGGGCATCCCCCTCGCTGCCACCATTGCCGTCGAGCTCGGCAGGCTTGCTCCTGAGACCCTTGACACCGTTTCCTACTCGTTTGACCGCAAGGAAGCCAAGGACCACGGCGAGGGTGGCAACATTGTTGGCGCTGGTCTCAAGGGAAAGAGGGTTCTGATTGTCGATGACGTTGTCACTGCCGGTACTGCTAAGCGGGAGGCCATCGATAAGATCCGAAAGGAGGGCGGCGTCGTCGTGGGCATCGCTGTTGCTCTGGATCGAATGGAGAAGCTCCCTGCAACCGACGGTGACGAGTCTAAGCCCGGACCTAGCGCCATTGGCGAGTTGCGAAAGGAGTACGGTATCCCTATCGTGACCATCCTGACTCTGGATGATATCATTGAGGGCATGAAGAGCATTGCCTCGGAGGACGATGTCAAGCGGACCGAGGAGTACCGCCAAAAGTACAAGGCTACCGACTAAAAGAAAGATGTGCTGTGAAGTATTGGTAAAAGAGATAACATCTATTTGCGATGACATCCTCTGTTGGGTCTGGAAACAAGAGCCCAGTCGCGCTTGAGCTTGATACCTCCATCATAGACAAGTCCGACCACAAATTTGACAATGTCTATGATGATCTGGGGGTTCTCTTTAAGTCAATGCATAAATGTTTCAACGTAGGAACCCCCATGAGCTGGTCTAGTGCTGTGCGTTGGCTGTTGTAGTACGAATAGTAGATTTGCTCGTGCAAATGACAGGATAAATGCCCATCATCAAGAGGGGCAGGAACTAAACACCGGCGAGATCATTTAGGCCAGCTACCTATGCAATTATGAAAAAACCTTCGCAGATGCCAAGTGAACCGTGGATGCAGTGGGAAAATGAAAGCAAGTAAAAATGCAATGAGTTGGTCCTTTCTTTTCTTGAAGGAGACTTCGAAGAAGGTTTCTGAAAGTCAGGCCCGCCCTCACCCTCATGCTAAGCCCGCTTAACATGGGTGGGCACTTCCTTGATCTTTTGTTTCGGTCCACCGAGATCAAGGACCTATGACATGTTAGATTTGACATCAGACCAAACAGCTGGAATAATGGCGTACCATGGCATGCCAACCGTCACCGGCCAGAGCCTCCGTACTTGGGCCAAGATCCCGGAACCCAAAACACTTGTAGAACTGAACCGAGTACTGGAATTGTGAGAATGTCTCCAATTTTAGTGAAAGCTTCCACAAGAACTTACTGGCTTGCATATCAACGCGACTCGATCTGCCACTCCCGATTCATTCATGAGTTGGAGATAGGACTTCATCGCCGTCTTGCCAATACCGACACCTTGCACTTCGGGGCACACGGCGAAGGAATGAAGGCATATCGTCCTCCCGGAAGATTGGTGACCCAGATTTGAGCCCTTCGACGCTACAGGGTCCCGCCACTTTTCGGGGAAGGCCATGTCATTATCTGTGATGACAGGATGCTTACCAAGGGTGGCAATGATGTGGGCGAACATGATGTGTTTGGCTCGATCAGGGCGTCCGGACTCGACCGGTCGACTGTGCTTCATAGTTGCGATCCACCAGTCCTTGGCATCGTCTGGTCTGTAGCTGTTGAACAAGCCATAGCATACTCCTCCGGACTTCCGGATGCGATACTCGATCTGGAGGAACGCATTAGCATATATGTGAGAGAATTGACATTACAAAGCTAGTAAAGGATGACGACTCATAAGAAGATATGATGGACTGGTAGCATACCGTTTCTCTGGAAGCTCTATGCTTTGGATCCGACAGAGCGGCGTACTCAAGCGTCACGCAGGTTTCAATGTCGTTCTCCGTCAGGGGCGATAGCATCGGGGCCCAGTGGAAGGGGATGACCTTTTTCATAAGACCAGCCTCAGAGTTTCGTTTCTGGATTCTCAACTGGGTGATGTTCCTCTTGACCGTGACCAAGTCCTCGTCAGCGTCGCAGGAATCATCGATGGCATCTCCATCTTCGTCTGTATCTCTCTCAGCCGGAGCATCGCCGGAGAAGATCATGTCTCGGGCTGCCGTTGCGAACTCGTTCTTTTTATCCATCTTGAGTGCGAGGTGTTGGAGTCGTTACGGGTCGTTACGTGACCCCTTTCCTACTCCAGGTTTCCTTGTATCATGGAATGCCACCCTTGCAGATACGAAGCCGCTAATGCAGTTGGCAGGTTGGGGGTTTTGCAGAAGTCTGCAGATGGGGATTCTCTGAAGTTTGGCTGCCTCGTCTGAGGAGTGGATGTTGGCCCTTGGATGGCAGGTTGATACCCCTGACTTCTCTAGTCTGTAGATTTCAAGATTGAGAATGACGGTGACGGTGGCGACGGCGGTGACGATGCTGTGGATGATGTTGATGAAAAACGTAGCATCACCCTTCAGTGCCAATTGTCGGTGGAAATAGAGTCAAGGCAGCAGCAGGTTGAGCAACAAGATGTGGAGATATGAATCACTGAGCCGAGGCGTTGAGTCAGTGAATCACGGAAACGGTTCACGATGTTGGGTCACGGGATAGAGGCGTTAGACGCCAGAAGTCAGAACCCTGGTTAAGTTGTGTGGGCAGCTGGTTTGCTCGTTGACCCAAGTGGACCCACGGGCCCGAGAGATCGGACGATGAGGACGGCGCCGAGATGGGGCAGGTGGGACTACGACCGTGCCTGAGTCGACTTCCCGTGGAATGGGAGCAGGATGGGAAATAACTCGGCTGTGTAGCGTAGTGTGGTTGGTGGTTGGGTGGGGTTAAGACAGGTCAAGGCTGAGTGGTTGGCAAGGTTGTTGGCGTTGTTTGGCTTCATTTTGGTGAACGAGGCAGACGAAACGAAACGAAACGAAGTGAGACGAGAGGGTTTTTTCTTCTTTGGCGGGTGACCTCATTGGGATGAACTGATGCGGTTGCCACTTCCCGCTCTCGGCGTCGTACGTGCCTACCTAGGTACCCAACCGGCGTCATGCCCGCTTGCCTCAGTTGGCGACTGAGGACATGAGGGCTGGATAAGTAGATGCCTTAGGATTCACCTTATTTAGATCTCCATCATCAGGGCTTTTTAGCTGTGCGCGTGTCTGTAGAAAATGACTGGGGAAATCGTATGGACAACGCAGAGGTAGTTACTGTAGTCTAACAAGCAAGTACACCTCAGGGCGGGGGTGGTTTACAAATGCTGGACGACCCTCCGCTCCACACTCCGTTTTCTCGATTATTTGGATAGGTACTAATACTAGATTACCTACTATCTTCACTTACCTACCCACTTATTGTAGGTAAACGCAGGTCCTGCCAGTCCCATGTAGAGAGCCACAAATTCTATGGACAACCAGGGTTTTATCACAGACTGACTGTATGAGAAACTACTCCGTTCTGGGCGTCCGCGCTCTCCCCTAATTGAAGCTGAACAATCCCCAGGAGACGGCTCAGGCTCCTGCACGATAATGACTCAACTCGATGTAATCGAGTGCCCCTGCGCATTGAACTGCAGGCAAAGCTGCAATAGCTACAGTGCATGCCCTAAGGCAAGTCGGAACGCCCTTCCGCGTTGGTCTGTGGGAGGGCCGTACATACATTGATTGTCCCTGCTGACAACGGACATATGACAGCGGACGGCCTTGGACCGACGCCTACCGCTGAATCCACCCGGGGTTCTTTTTGTTCTGACGGGACAGGTCAGAAGTCACAGTACTTGCTTTTACCCACCTACCTACTGAGTAGAGATGGATGGAATATGACCAGGCAGGGCTGAAGGGGGGCCATCGAGCGGGAGCGGGTTCGATAATCTCGATCCGAGCGACTAGGAGATGCTCAAGATGTTGGGGGAACGGGCAAGTCTGGTTGTCTGGACATCAACCTCATCGTCAAACAAGGATAGTGGTGCTGCAGAGGAGATCATCCTGCATCTCGCTTTGGCTCCTGGCCGGAGCCGGTCATCGGTCATTGGTCCCCCATACGGTCCTGGGACTGGGCCACTCCCTGGAGCGGCAGCAGCCGTGGCGATCTCAAGGCAAGCTTTGCTACACATCACCAACAGCCGTGGTATCCTGGCCGGCACTGGATGCTTGCCTGGGCGGGCATCGATGTGTTGTGTGCGAAGAACGCAGGGGTAGTATATCGTTTACAAGCTTTTGATTCATCGAGACTGGGTGTGGGCATCGGCTCGGGAGGAAACAACGAGTATCCCCCCGAGGGTTGGCGTCAGAAATGTGCCCTTTGAGGTTGATATGACGGCATGGGCGTCGTGGGACGGGCTTCGTAGGTCGCATCAGTCCAGCCTTCGACAAGTGAACAGGCGCTCGAATGATATGGCGGCATCACGTCCCAGCCCCGTGATTGATTAAGTGCGCAGGGCAACAAGCAAGCAAACAAGCAGCCAAGCGAGCAAACTGATAGATATGGAAGCAGGTGGGCATGCAGACAGACAGACAGGCAGGCAGGCAGGCAACGCAACGCAACGCAACGCAACGCAACGCAACGCAACGCAACGCAACGCTGGAAAGCTGAGCAATCAAACTAAGGGGGGGGGGACGAGGATGATCAAGCCGGTAGGTAGGCGGGCAAACAGACAGCTAGGCAACGGGGCCCCATGACGCCGCAAAATAAGCCCAAGAAGCGTTGTGATGGTGGGTGGCTGGTTGTTCGTTTTGCTCGTTGTCTGACTTCGGATCAGAGCAGTAGCAAGCCGAGGCTCACGATGGATGGATGGAAGACGACGAAACTACCAACGTATTGGGTTCAGGTCGTTCCATTCCGCGCCTCCACCACCGCCAATCACCTGGCGGCTCACTGAAGGCCCTGGGGCGTACTGAGCTGGAGAGCTCCATTGATGGGGGGCCGGTAGCTGGTGGAGGCGGGACGCGGGCGCTCCAGCGCTGTCGTCACCGCCGCGCCCGCCGAGGCCCACTAAACCCGTGACAAATTTGCCCCTCCAGGGCCTCGCCGCCCCCTCTACGTCCACTAACTCTGGGCTCCCAGGCACCGTCACCATGAGGCTGGATCCAATCCACCATTCACGCCCTCCACTCTGGTTGATGATGAATACTTCGCAGGCCACCTAAATCCCACCTACAGGCTGCAGCAGAATCCCAGAAGGTCGCCCGTTGCAACCTTGGAAAAGCCTTGCTCGGGTCTGTCAGCTTTTCCAAGGTTCCCCAGCCAAGCTTCCATCTGTCCCTCCGAGTCCAAACAATAGGACCCCTCGCACAATACGCCACTGCAGACCTCCGAGGTACCTCGAGGTGGTTCAACCAGCCAGCTTGCCATCCGTCGCTTTGACCGTCCCGTTCAAACTCCATCCATCCTACTAAGGCGAGCGACTCCAAGATCCGCGTCACGACTCAGACATCCCCCACTCCGCCTCCGCCTCCGACTCTTACTCTCTCTCGTCTCTTCCCTCTGTTCCCTTTCCTTTCCTCTCCCTCTCCATTTCCCCGCCTCCAGATCTTCTTCCCGCCCCTCCTTCTTATTTTCTTCTGGATCCTCAGGTATTTAACTTACCTACTGTAGGCAAGCGGACAGGTACGTAAGTAGGCTTGCTTGAGCTTCACTTGCTACCTACCTGTCTACTCCTACTAGTCTGTCCTCCCCGGACTCTCTGCTCTGCGGTGTTCGACTACCTACCTCTCTCCCTCTCCCTCTCCCTCTCCCTCTATCTACTAAAGAGCTGGTCACTGGTCTTTGGTCTTCCCACAGTTACGACCACACAACCTTCACCGCGACCACAGCCAAAACTTGATCCGCAACCAGGTCCGCAAACCCAGCCCCTCGTCCATCTCCCGTCTGCAGCCTCTCCCTGTCCAGCCTCGACCAACACCTCATCTCGTCTATTCGAATAACCGCCCGAACACTCCGAGCCACAGACCTGCCCACAATGTAAGCTTCTCTCCACATCCAGCTGTCCCAGTCCTGCCATTTCTCTTGGCCGCTGACCCGTTCTTGGCAACTAGGCGCATCACACTCAACATATTCAACCCCCAGGCTGGGGAGCAGGACAGCCTGCTCACCCTCGAGATCTTCCCCGACATGACCATGGCTACGCTCCGCGAGTCTATTCACGCCGAATCCTCCGTTCCCGCGACTTCACAACACATCTACCACAATGGCCGCCTCATCTCCGACGACTCCAAGACTATGGAGCAGCTGCAGATTACTGATGGTGAGATGCTGGCCGTGCATGTCCGAGATATGCGAGGCAGCACCGGCGTTCCCGACCAGGCACCCCGACCCCAGCAGCCTCGGAGACGCGGCAACAACGAGCAAGACCCTGAACTCATCCGCCTCCAGGTTCTTGGAGATCCCGCATTGAGGCAGCAGCTTCAGAGGCAACACCCCGACCTGGCTGCCGCAGTGGAGGACCCTGCTCGTTTTGCTCGCATATACCATGACAGTCAAGACCGTGAAAACAGGGAGCGTTTGGAACGGCAAAGAGAGATTGAGAGACTCAATGACGACCCTTTCAACATCGACAACCAGAGGAAAATCGAAGAGATGATCCGTCAAGAGAGAGTCATGGAGAACCTACAAAATGCCATGGAGCACAACCCGGAAGGTATGTTGAATGTTCTAACAACATGTCCCTCATTTGATTTCTGACATGATTCCAGTTTTCGGCAGAGTTCACATGCTCTACGTCGACGTGGAAGTCAACGGTCACAAGGTCAAGGCGCTGGTTGACTCCGGTGCCCAGGCCACCATCATGTCCCCTGCTTGCGCTGAGGCCTGCGGCATCATGCGGCTGGTTGACACGCGATTTGCTGGTGTAGCCCGTGGCGTGGGAACCGCGACCATTATCGGACGTGTTCATTCTGCCCAGATCAAGATCGGGAACCTTTTCCTGCCTTGCAGCTTTACCGTGATGGAGGGCAAGTCTGTTGATTTGCTGCTCGGGTTGGACATGCTCAAGAGATATCAAGCCAGCATCGATCTCGCCAAAGACAAGCTCATCATCCAGGGCGAGGAGGTTCCATTCCTGGGAGAGGCTGAAATTCCCCGAGAAGAGGAGGCCATCACGGAAGAGCCTACTCTGCCCGGCCCGTCAGGAACGAGCATCGGCCAGCGTTCGGGTGCTGTGATACCCCCAGATACACAGCAACAGCAGCCTCCGACCGCACCGCAACAGGCAGCGCCTCCTGCGCCGGCCCCTGTTGCGGCGCCGGCTCAACCGCCAACCTCAAGGCCCAACTTCCCACCCGAAGCCGTCGAAGGTCTCATGGCCATGGGAGCCACTAGGGAGCAGGCTCTTCAAGCACTGCAAGCGGCAGAGGGAAACGCTGACGTTGCCGCCAGCCTCATCTTCTTCTCGTAATCTAGGACACTTGGAATGGCATTATGAATTGCATGACAGGGGATCAGGACAAGGACGGGAAGTTCAGAGTTTTGGCGCGAGACGGATGATAATTAGATGCGGGCTCTGGACAGCTCGTGGCGATAGGTGGATAGAGGAATGGCTCGGCCCGCGCACATGCGGAGAGATTACATTTGCTTTTTCTACTTTGCTCGCATGAAACAACTTATAAGAGACCCCCTTTTCCCCCCAGACAAACCCAGATGAAGAAAGGAAAGCTGTGCCAGGGTATCGTTGAGGCGGGTATTCGATGTCGTGGAAACTAAATGCAATACCAGCCCAGAAACCAATCCCCACTCTCTATCGGATTTTGTAGAGGCAGGGTTTCAAGATGGAAGCCTCGTTTACCTCCGGCTCGTCTTCAACGGCATCAATCTTGCGGATGATGGGCCTTCGCCCCTTGGGAGGCTCCTCCGGCTTCACTCCCTTGCCCTTGGTCGGCGCTGCGCCCTTGATAAAGTGCATCTTGACAAACATCTTGTTGGACAGATCGATCGCCTCGCGGTCGCCGTGGGGCACGAAGCCCCGCGACTTGAGCACCTCAACAAAGGCGGATACGTCCGTCTCCCGGCGGCGGTCATCCTGGCCGTCTACCTCGACGGCCAGGTCCTCGGTGTTGTCGGCGTCGTCGCCGGTGGCCTTGCCCTTGCCTTTCTGGATCTTCTTGCGGTTCCCTACGCTGTGGGTGACGGGGGCGTTTTTTTTGCGGATGGGCCCGAAGCGGCTCTTGATCTCGGCCACCCAGAGCTCGCCCTTCCAGTGCAGGATGCGGTAGGCCTCCTCGACGAAGTCGACCCAGTTGGTGCCCATCAGAGCCAGGCAGAAGACGGCGACGTTGATGGAGCCGTCCTCGAGGGGCAGGTTGGCGATGTCGGCCTTGGTGACAAGAGGGCTGGGGCTCTGGAGGTCGAAGCTCTTGACGGTGATGCGGAGCTTCTTGCCATCGGCCTTGAGGGCTTCGGCGAGGCGGGCGTCGCCGCAACCCAGGTCGGCGATGGTGCAGTGCTGGGTGGTCCGGGGCAGCACCGTCCGGGCGAGGGACAAGGGCGGGGCGCCGGGGCGCTGCTTTCCGGGGGCGCGCACACGGCCGCGGGCGCGGATGTCCTTGAGGAAGCTGTCGACGGGGTTCTCGGGCCACACCTTGACCTGGCGGCGGAAGCCCTCGTGGTACTCGCCGAACATCTCGGGGGAGTCGGCGAAGAGCTGGTAGGCCTCCTCGGACGGGCGTGTGTAGAGCGTCTCGTTGAGGTGCCGGAACCGCGCCGAGATGAGCTTCTCTCTCATGGCCGTTTGGAGGGGGGTGAGCTTGGGAGCGGGAGGTGCGGCCTTGACGACGGCTTCGGTCTTTGCGGCTGAGGCGGGCGAATCTGAGGTGGCTTCTGCATCGTCTGTGGGCTTTTGCTTCTGCTTCTTGTCCTTCTTGGCCTTCTTCTGCTTGGGCTGTGTCTCACCCTCCTTGCCGCCGCCCTTCTCACTCTCCTTCTCACTGTTCTTGACGCCGCCCTCGTCCTGTTCAGCGGGGGTCTCCACCTCCGCCTTGCCGTCCTTCTTCTGCCGCTTGGCAGCCTTGTCGGGCCTGGGCGCGTTGGTCTTCTTGCCCTCGATGACGGATTCCCACAGGTCGGCGACCGTCGAGGCCGTGACTTCTTGCGGTGCAGCAGCCGCAGCGCCAGCCCGCTTGCGCTTCCTCGGTTTTGAGCCGGGCGTGCCCTTTCCGGCAGACTCCTGTTCAGGCTTGAGGCTGTCCGCCGAGATGGACCATCCTGGCACAGCAAACATCTTTGATGAAGCCGCCGGGGATCGAAGATTGCCTTGGGTGCGTTTAAGTCTTTCGTTGAGGTGTTGGTTGTGGTTGCGGTGGTGACTTTTCTTCAACTGAATTTTTTTTTACACATGCGTCCCGAAAAGGCAATCGGGCGCGCGGGTTGAGGTCGGTGATGGTCCGTGCGATCATTGGCACTTGCTTGGTGTACCTTACTGTTCTACACTGGGAGTATAAGCAAGATCTCTATTCCAAGTCGGAATTGAAAATACGTGTGGAAATTTTGAAGCCAGCTTGGTGTAAAGAAACTTTGAAGGCACTGAGTTCAATCCAATATTTGCCAAGAACAGACGTTGTCGTGGAAAAACAGGCCGTAGGCATTAATAAGACGGGCACTTACAAGTCCTGTGGAGGGTTCCCCAGGTTGAATCGGCGATGCGCCTCGTTGTCGGGCAAGAACTCTCACATCCTTCTAGGTATCTTGGCCATTGGGCGTAAGTGACATCTACAATGACAACAAGTTATCCATTTAGACCGCATCTCACTCAGCATGCATTGGGCTTGAAGATATCATTCCGATCGCGCTACACCAGGAACTCTGAAGGAAATACTCTCGCCGGGGTGTAGTAGATTGGCTTTGTGGGTCCCATTACGGACGTTGTGTCTATCCTCATAAATTGAGCCTGGGTTAAGGGTAAGATGGGTCGAAGTCAGGTTGTCTTCGTTGACGTTTCTTGGTAGAAGACTTTGACTTAGTTGTCTTATGTCGTCCGTTGGGATGGGATCACCTTGTATGAACAGGGAAACTACTTCATAACATGTCATCTATTCCAAAATTCCAAGACGCTTATGTTTGGGCTGAGTAGCAAAGTAGACGAAGCAATAGACTAAAAAACAGCGCGAGTGCATGGAATCAACAGCATCAACAGGATGGAGCTAGAAGCCAGGGCAGCTCGCACAAGCTTGGCCTGATCTCAAAGAAGATTAGATAGGAACCTGATCACTAAACAGGTCCGAAATTGACTCAATGACGTTTTGAGGAGAGGCACAGTGCATTCGGAGCCACTTCTTTGCTATCGACTAGTTTCCCATCTCCGAACGGGTCGGGGGCGGACCAGTCCCTGGAATGGCGATGATTCCCAACTTGCTGGCTGTGGAACCGGATCTCACCATGCATCCGAGATTGTACGAACATGCACCTGGAAACTTCTCATCGGCCATGGATAAGAAGGTATGCGACTAGCCGCCGGCACCGAGAGAGGCCGTCCCCGGGGCCGTAGCCGCGACACTGGGAGACTGGTGACGGGTAGGTTGGCGAAGGCCGTGTCGCCCCTCCTGCAGAGCATATGTCTTGAGTGACTGGCGGGGTGGCAATTCGGTATTGGCCCTCCCCGCTGTTCATGTGGATGACAGGCTGCGGTGCGTACGAGCTAGCTGCAGCAGGGACTGGAGAGCCAACTGACACGAAGTGGTGATGTCCATGCTAAGGACCGCCTTGGCCTCGAGATAATGGGGAGGGCAGGACGGCCTTCAGCCGAGGATTGGCTAGAGCGTCGAAAGTTGTCACACCGGTTCGCCCCAAGAACATGCCCCGACCCGCGTGACTGTGCTATTTAGGACTGCGGGTGCGTGCAGGGGTTCACATACAACGAGTGGGCATAACGACGAGATGTAGAGTAGAGTCGCATCGACACGGGGATCAGGATGATGACTCTCGAGAGGGATCGAAAGCGGGAAACCCTCGTCGGCACCGGCTATACGTAGCAGGACACAGGGGCTGGGCAGACATCCACCCCAGTGCCGATCCTCAACGGCGTCAACCCTTCGAGGGGTACAATAGTCCGGCCTGATGCACCATCCCGGGGCATTGGCGTGGCTTCCCGCGAGCAACCACGCACTGGGCGTTTCGTCCGAACACGAGGCGCAACTCTAACGCATGTTTGGAGCCTGTACTGACGACAATGGCGGCCCCCATCGTGGAGGTTGCCGAGCAGGCACGTTGACTCAGAGAGCAGTATCAGTATGGGGCAACCGCACGAGGCTATAGTGCGGCCCGGACGAGCTTTGACTCTTGATGGAGACTTGGCCATGTTGCTGGCGAACGGTGTGGTGGACCCGGCGGTCAAGTGGTCGACGGCCAGATAGAAGTTGCGCCGGGTTGGAGCGAATACCGCCTTGCAGTACTGGTGTCTGTACGTCAGACTACCGCGCCCCAACTAAACCAGCTGAATGCTGTGATGCATTGCCCAGCTTCCTCTATTCCAGGCAGACAGAGAGGGCTCGTACTCGTGGAACAGTCCAGATACGGACAACCCTTCAGCGGCGCCCATTTGCCACAGGATTGTCTACATGGTAGACACGCCTGCATGAAATGAGACGGAACAGAGACGACTTTTCTCATGCCGAAAAGCGCTGAGCGGGTCCTAGACCCATCCATCTGTCCGATATAGTCTGTAGAGGAACGGCGTTTCAATAGCAGACGGTAGGCTCACAGCATAGTGGCTTACTTGGGGGGGGGGAGGAAGCCTCTGAGTGAAAGGAGGCCTCGGGACAAGGTGGGTAGATGAGCCACCCCTGCACAAGCTGGCGATGAGGCAGAGATCCGACTAAGGGATATATGCCGGGCTAGATGAGAGAGTTGCGCAAGGGCAGTGCTTTTGATTTTCGTACCGTCGTGAGAGACATGGCATGCGGCCCAAGGGACCTGGGGATGGGCACGAGACGAGCGTTGTGCAACACTGTGTAATGTTTGTGTTACACAAGCGCCCTGGCTGCAGGCTGCATCAACTGCGTCTGGGCAACCAAGGCAAGGATAATGGAGATGGGTGCTTGTACGGATAGAGACTGAACTGGCACTGAGTCTGGGTCTGGGTCTAGGCCTGAGCATGGGGGTGTTGGGAGTTAGGAGTTGGGCGTTGAGTGTTGGCTGCTCGTTGTGGGCTGTGCCGTGGGAACAGCGGGCATGTGTCGGACAGGCAACATTCCGAACTAGAGATGTTGTTTCGAGACCATGACTGACATGAACGAGGACGAGGATGGGGACGAGGGCGCAGGATGCAGGACTCGGCGTGATATATCGGAACACGGGTGGAGGAGGAGGAGAAGGAGGAGGCAGCTGGTGATGGTTAGTGGCGAATGTAATGGCGAGGCTCGTGGCGAATATCAGGGTGGTGATGAGGACAATGATGATGCTTGGCAATGGTTATTAATAGCGATAATGCGCAATGAGGATGGAGTTTGTGGCCGTGGTCGTGGTGGCAGTGGTAGCGGTAGTGGAGGTGTTTCTGCGAGGCTTCGGCTCAGACTGCCATGGTGCTATAATCGTACAGGGACGAGGTTGCTAATAAGGTTTGCAGATGTTCGGATGCCCCGACGGAGGAAGGAGCAGGCCCTGGTCCGAGAAGCGCCCGAGTGAGAGCCGGTCGCGTAGTAGGCATGCGGGTTGAATAAGACACCGCCGCTCTGCCCATACAAATTTAGTGAGGGGACCGGCGGTATTTTTCTCAACCCATTTGGTAGGGTTCGGGACTCGCTCCGGCGGCCCCCTAGCCCGCAGGAGGAGGAGGAGGAGGAGGAGGAGTAGTAGTAGTCTAGGCTGTCTAGGTAGGTACAATACGGCCCTTGAAGGGGACTTGAGGGAGGGGGCGGGAAGCAAAACAGAAAGGCCAATTGTCATTGAATGAACCGCCCCCGGGCTAATCAAAGAGGCTGCGGTACGTAAGGAAGCGGGGAACGGCATTTGGTGGTGGCTGCAGGACGAGTTGCTTTTTCTGAGGCTTGAAGGTGCAGCAGCCTCGCGTATAGTACCTTAGGGTGAATAGTGTGGATGGATGGCTACGAACTGTGCCAGATCGAAACCCTGCCAAGAGTCAGTACCGTACGAAGTCAAGCGGGGATAAGGTTAGGACGGATACATGACTATAGTGGCGGACGACGCCGCTGTTTCAGTGTCTTGTGGTTTACAATGGAAGCCTGACAGGCCTGACAGGCCTGACATGGACGGGTCGCCGGTTAGCAGGAAACCTTGCTTGTAGGGCTGTAACTTAATCCCTAGGGTGGGATATAGAAGGGGGAGGGGGCGTTTGTGTGGGTGCAGAGCATGGCATCACATAATTGTCCAGCAGAGCTTGTTGCCGCTTGAGCGTGAGAGAACATGGGCGAGAAAAACGCAGTCTCAAACAAAAGAGGGAATTAATGTAAATGTTAAGTAGAGAGATGTAAGAAGAGGCAGAGAAGGGCATCACGGCACGGCATTGCCACCCATCTGCATCTTGCAATCTATAATCTGCAATCTGGACCCGTCTTATTACTAGCCCTTCTCCATCCGCCCGTTTATCTTCTCTTTTCAATGCTACGCATGTGGGTTGGTTCGTAACCTAGGGGCCCTCCCTCGGAAGCAGGCGCGGTGATTCCAAGGGTCTTGGCTGGCTTTGCACTTGTGTACTGTTGGCCGAACTAGCTTTTCTTCTTCCTCTTCTTTCCTTTTCCCCTAACGGGCTGCTAGTTACTGTACTCTTGGACACACATCTTCACCACCCGGATCCGCAATTTTGATGGTGGACCGGTGTGCGTGAGGTGTGCCTGTGAAGGTGTGGATGGTAGACCCTTTTCTTTGGGCTACCATGCACCAACCTTGTCCAATGCGTCCCTCCCCAACGTTAGGAAATGGCGTAGGTAGTTAGGGGTTGTGCATCTGAATTGGATGGAGATGTACATGGCATCTAGATGGAAGTCCCAGGGTTCTTGGAGATGCAGGCCGTTGACTAGACGTTATAGGCCCACATGTCAATTACATGCCGGCCTTTTCCTTCTCCCCACCACCACCACCATCACCAGCGGATGATGGATGGACTGGGCCGTTTCGTCTTTGTCCCTTGTCCCTTGGCCCGTGTCATTGCCGTTGGCTTGGCCTTTGTTTTCTCTCGGTCTGGAGTTTGCAGGTACGCTAATCACTAAAATACCAGTATTCGGTACCTGTACTTTAAAACATGTAGCCAGCCCGCCGAGTCGTCCGCCCACCCTCGTTGCCTTACCCTTGTCTGGCTGCGGTCTTTGGTGACACCCACCATCTCGTCTCGTCGGTTGGCCGGCTACTTACGAATACAGCCCTTGATCAGATCTCGCGCGGCCTTTGGTTCTGTGTGTTTGTCGGTGTCGGTGTCGGTGTCGGTGCCCGGCCTCTTCCTCCTTCTCCATTCTCCTTCCATTCTCCTTCCATTCTCCTTCTCGCCTCTTCCCCGCCCTCTTCTTCTTTCCACCACTTTCTCTCTTCTCTCTCTCTCTCATACCGTCGTCCATCTGCAACGGCACGGATGTAGCCATCACCATCCACCCCCTTCTTCCTTTTCACGCCGTTTTGCTTCCGCGTGCTCCATCAACTCCACTCCCCTCCTCCTCCTTCTCGAGGCCCCCCCCACACCCACTTCCCGGCCCTCCTCCTCACCTTGTCCCGACCTTCTAGCCTTAGCTAGGGCCTCAGCTACTTCGTGCACTACCGACACGAAACCGCCGTGCAAGGTACGGACGTCAGTTAACGTTAGGCTGCTAGCTGTTACCTGCTAGCTGCTGGCTCTTGGCTGCTTGCCAATTGCCGCCATCATCACCACAGCCCCCCACAGTGTAAACCCGTCACCATACCACTTTCATCTCTATCTCCATCTCCATCTCCACCTATCTACCGTCCATCGCCTAGCTTCTTCGCATCGTTTCCTTGTCACTTGTCCACCACATCCATAGTCCGCTAGCTATCTGCGGCAGTCTTGCGCCTTAGCTCGAGCGTGCCCGCCTCACTCGCCCGCCTGTTCTGGCGTCCAATTCATCGTCACCTTGACCATACGCCGCTACCTTTATTAGGTCACTCATCACACTCAGTCCTTCTCTCTCTCTCTCTCTCTCTCTCTCCCTTGCTCACTCATCACTGCTCCTCTCACATCTCTATCTCTCTCTGTGGCCTTGAGCTACCTGACTCCCTACCTCAATCTACCTACCCATCTTCCACTCTCACTTGGTCACCATTCTTCTCCGGCTTTCTCTCCTTGCACGACAATTGCAACTACTAGTCGGAGATTCGACCCGTTCTCTGTCGAGAGAGACAAGAGACAAGAACCCAGACACAGAGACCACAAACACACAAGACAAGACACGCCGCGCACATAGCCAGACACACACCACAGAAAGACACGCGCACACAGAGAATCAAAGACCTGCCGTCCTCCAGCCCTTGCTCCTGTCGCTCCGCTGGTGTCCACTGCCCCGGCCCCCGAGCTGGATTGGTAAACCGCCGACCATCGAGTTACACCACCATGTTTCAGTTCCTCCAGGAAGCTTCCTTATACTACTAGACAAACCTATCTTGGCCGCCGCTGTCTCGCTACTATCCGTCTCCCGCATATCGTCCGCCCACCCCGTCTCTCTAGTCTAGAACTTGCTCTTCCCCCGGTATCCGGCCTCGTCCCCCGACCCGTATCATCCGCCATCTCAGCTTTCTTCGTCGCTTTCCTGTCTCGGCCTGCCAACTTCGTCCCACGCCTCCCCCCCTTCTCGCTCTCGCTCTCGGCTCGATACCGTTTACGCCGCTCGCCATTTGTTCCTCTTGACCAACTAGAGACTCTTTTTTCCCTCTCCCCATCTTTCCCGTCTTACTACCTCCTCTATCTGGCTTTCCGCAAGTGCCGAAACTCTGCTTCGGCCTCGCCGCTTTCTGTCTCGATCCGGCGCATCTGCAAGCATGATGTGAATCTGCCAATTGCATGCAGATCTGTATGAATTAGGACCTAGCAAAAGCTTCCAACCATAGTTCGCAACATTCCCATATTGCCGGCATGGATCAAGGTGCTGGCTCAACGGCGACCGCCACTACATCTCAGCAACCTGCTGCGGCCTCTGCCCAACAAGGCGACGACGGGAGAGATGATTCCAATCCCAAGAGAAATAACGTTAGAAAGCGGACGAAGACAGGATGTCTTAGTAAGTAAAGAGTCTCAGGCGCACGAAAAGCGCTTTATGCTAACCCGTTCTGCAATGCAAAGCTTGTCGCAGAAGGCGGATCAAATGCGACGAAGGCAGGCCAACATGTAATAACTGCATCAAATCCAAGCGGCAATGTGAGGGATACAGCCAGCGCGTCGTCTTCAAAGACCCCATGGGCGCTATGCAGGGCGGTCCGTATGGGCCAGCCCTGTATCCGGGATCACATCTAGTCAGCCATATGCAAGGCAAGACTTCACAAGGGCCACTGCCCATCATTGCTCCCAAACCCCCATCTTTTGCTTACCAGGGACACGATAATACACCTTATGGACACTATACTCAGGGGCAGACCGTTCCTCCAGTGTATGACTTCAGTCCGACTCAAGCAGTACCACCACCGTATCCGCAATCCAACACCATGGTGCCACCTCAGCTTCCTGCCGGCTATGTCAAAATTAACCATGATTCTCGGCCTCACCATTTTGGACCACCCCCAAACGGGCAGGGTGGCGATACCTACTCGTCTGTCCGGCGGCCGACGATGCCTCCTGGGCTCAACGAAAACCGAGACGACCGTGTTGGGACAGTGCACGACCAATTTCTCGCCTACGACCCACCGGACGACGATACATCTATGGGAGAATCGGACGACGAGACCCGAGATCCTCGACAGGTCTTGGGTCCTATGGTGAAGCACTTCAATGGGACATGGGATCCGGACGGCACACAGGTCCGAGCCTTTTCTACATTTGCAAAATGCGACGTGCTTTCAGAATACACGGCTTCTGCCCAGATATCGGAACTCAAAGACCCCAAAATGTTGGCCATTTTCATGCATTTCATCCAGGTTACGGGCCCGAGCATGTCACTATATGAACGGCATCCATTCGATAATGGAGGCGAAAATAATTACGATCCGACCCCCAAGGGACCAAATAACCTTTGGAGTTGTGAGTGTATCCCTCTGAACAGACAGGTCCCGAGCTAACTTGGCGTTAAGACACGTTTCCCATCATCGCCTTCAATCATCCTGCGCTGCTTCACTCGATACTTGCCCTAGCTAGCTTACAGATCGCTAAGCTACAAAAGATCCCTGCCACCGCAGCTATGAAGCACTACCACCTGGCGATCCGCAGAATAGCGAGGAACGTGAAGACGCCGATGAGGCGAACACAGCCTCCGACTCTCGCAGCGACTCTTTTGCTGGCATATTTTGAGGTCTGGTCATCAGATCATACCAAATGGTGCAATCACCTATTCGGCGCAAGGATATTGCTTCGGGAGATGCCTCTGAGAGATATGTCGCGGAGATGCTTGCCAATTAAGCGCCTAGCCCAGAGAAGGAAGGACTCTGAGGACCAGAGCCAGATGAATTCTTTCTTCCCTGGTTTTCGTGTGACTGCCCAGAGCGAACTGGCTGAACTCGACTACGACCTCCTGCGAACATTGTCGGGCCAGTTTGTGACGGCAGAAGACTATGGTCTTGGCGAAAACCAGCCCCTTGACCCAGCAGCCAGCTTCACGTCCGACAGAGATATTGAGCAGTACGAGA
The DNA here is from genome assembly GCA_030864175.1 of Neonectria faginata. Classification (NCBI taxonomy): domain Eukaryota; kingdom Fungi; phylum Ascomycota; class Sordariomycetes; order Hypocreales; family Nectriaceae; genus Neonectria; species Neonectria faginata. Next base: position 3,332,186 of record JAULBG010000001.1, on the reverse strand, counting down.
ATCTACGAGACTTGTACTGGTGGTACTGCAAGATGGATGTGTACCAGAGTATGCTGGGCGGCACCAAGTTATTGTAAGCTCTCCGTTGTATGCAGAAACCTCTGCCCAAGCTAACCGGGTTCTCAAGTATGGAATACGAATGCTGGACTCAATGCCCACCTCGCGCATCTATGTCGAGGCTGGAAGCAATGTAAGTAAAGCGACTGAGTTCTCTTTCGGCGACATTTGAGGCTGACATCTTACGCCAGATACGGAACCTACGACCATCTAATGCTTTTACTTGGGCGGCTAACAGATTTCTCTTCCAAAGACGTGTCTCGAAAACGAAGAGCCAGCCGCGCTAAACCTGCTCCCCCAGGGGTGCCCTCTCCTCCTTCTTTTGCAGGCATCATGCCTACGGATGGAAACTTCAAGGTCCCGATGGGATTTACGCCTCCGCGCGATACATCTCCACAAAGTGACGCCACCGAGGAGCAAGATCCCGATGCCAACTTTCAAGCGGCGCTCCAGGAGTGGGAGGCCATCAAGGAGGCGTTCGAAGCGTTCGAGAAAAGCCTGGGGCCCGAGTTCCAGCCTCTAAGGCCAGAGTACTCAGATCAAAGGGACTCGCCGTTTGGGATGACGTTGCAGTATCGGACTTTCTCGGTCGCGGGAATCTGGATGAACTATTACATGGGCTTGATCCACATGTATCGAACTCATCCCTTGATGGCCCCGGCAGCCATGCAGGCGGCCGGGATGTCGGCACACCAGACGGGGATGTTCTCGAATCGCATAGGGCGCATAGCCGCAGGCTTGTCGGATGATTGCAGTCACCTGGAAGAAATCAGCACCCTCGTTAGTGCGGCTTTCATCGAGAGCTGTTTCTGTTTGTTTGTTGCTGCTATAGAGGTATTACTCTTTCCCTTCTCCCTCCCCCAACTCGTAGGACCCTCGATATTGACCCTCGTGTAGTTTCGAGACGATGCTCAGCGAACGTGGGTCGTGCGCCGGCTGCGAGACATCTCGCGCCTCACAGGCTGGCAGTCTGCAAGACAGATCGCCGATGGTTGCGAGTCGGCGTGGATCAAGGCGGCGCAGATCGGCCGCGGTCCGGAGTACGCTCGTGTGGAGGAGACAGGCCTGCCGATATCTGTCTGGCATAACCCACGACGTATCGACCGCAAGATTCGAGAGCTCGAGCAGGGACCTGGTGAGGAGCGACGCCTCGTGCTCGCCAAGTCTGAACGCGCCTCGTATGCTCTGGGACTGCTTGGAGTGGAGCACGACCTTCAGTTCCTGGAGTTGAAGGATGAAGGATAAGGAGTCAGAGTTGGAAAAGGAGAAAACAACGAAAAGGAAAGAGGGAGGCCCTTTTGGAGGGAGGTTTGATAATGCGAGATGAGTCCATGTTTTGAGCTTTTGGGTGTGTATCAAATACGTAGTAGGAGCTGGCCCCAGGAACCCAGTAATGAATGCAGATGAGAATGTTGTCATGTTGACATGTTCTACAGGAGGGGATTTTAGATATCTGGCACCATCGCTGTCACTGTCAGTACCCTTACATTAATGATACATAAAATTGTGAGCCCTCTTGGGTATAACGCCTTGTATACGTCTCCCTGGCAAGTAGTTCGGCCCTGATCTTAAAACTCAAAGGACGTTTCTCTATTTGTTCTTGTGTAGACGTTTCACTTCTCAGTTCGCCGGCAGCCGCTCCACAACCGTGGCCATCTCCTCATCTGTGTATATTCTGAAGCCCTTCTCCCGGGTCACACTCGCAAGCTGCACGTTCTTGGCGTCTAGTTTCTCCTCCATCACCTGCTTCAACGTCTTGAGGACTAGGGTCTCTGCGTCAACGAGGGTCAAAGACTATCAATGTATGATTAGTGAGTGTCTAAGAGGATAAGCACCGGTGATTTCTTGTCCCTGGAGCTTGTTGGAATAGGTGGGGGAAAATGAGGATCTACCTTGTGGTACTCGTTCTGAAGCTCAGCCTGGGCACCCTCGGAGCCAGAGCCAATGGCCTTGGCGTCATAGCGGTAAAAGGTGCCGCTGGGCTCGGCGTGGAAGAGCTGGGGGCCGTCCTCGTCGAAGCCGGCGATGAGCAGGGCAACGCCGAAGGGACGGCTCATGATGGTCTCCTCGCCGTCAGCACCCTCGCCGAAGCGCAGGGCAAGGTCGCAGATGGCCTGGGTGCAGCTCTCGACGCGGAGGTTCTCGTTGTAGTTGAAGGCGTGGTTCTGGCACTCGACGCGAGCGTGCTCGACCATGGAGCGGGCATCGGCCTGGAGGCCGGACATGGCGCAGCCGATGTGGCGGTCGATCTCAACAATCTTCTCAACCGAGGACGTCTCGAGGAGGGTCGAGGTGACGCGCTTCTCGACGCCGAGGATGACGCCCTCGGAGGTGGCGACGCCGATGGCCGTGGAGCCGAGCTTGATGGCCTCGAGGGAGTATTCGACCTGGAAGAGGCGGCCTTCGGGGGAGAAGGTGTTGATCCCCCGGTCTGCAATGGCGGGCGAGAGAGGTTAGCGTGAAGCCCAGACAGCTCAGAGCGCCACGGGAGGAGCAGGAGAGGCTCGCGGCGGGCACCGAGACAAGCACAAGGGACGAGGGGGAGCTTGCCGTATTCCGATCTTGCCATGAACATCTTGGCGGTGTTGTTTGTCTGAAGGGGCGAGAAGCGCTCGGGCGGGGTGAAGGCGATGCGAGGCTGTGAAAGGTCGAGTGGGAGAGTGCGTGAGACGACTGATGGAGCTGGGCCCGGGCTGGAGTCTCGTGGGTTTGCGGGCGGGAGACGGGGAGGCTGAAAGAAGGCGACGGGATGGACGAGCTCTGGTGGAGTGGACGTGGGAGTTGGAGTTTGGAGTTGCTAGGCAAGCAGTCCGCCTACGTAGCCGTAGCCGCAGCCGCGCCCAGGTAACGGAGGTACTGTGCACAGTGAGGGGCTCCCTGTAACGTCAGGGCTTGGAGTGCTGGCTCGGGCGCGAGCTGTCCCATTGGGCCTTGCCACAGATGGCAGTGGGGTTTTCACCGCCACACCTGTTGTTTCTGGGCTAGCAGTTCCGAGTTAAACCTGTTTGGGCGTGCTGGCGATGAATGCTGAGGCCTTGCTTAGTAGAAAGAACCCCGGGGAATGTTGTTTGGCTTGTAGATTCTCTGACAGTGCAGGAGTTATAGAGGCCTTTAAAATAGTTGAATGTTATTTTCACAGCCCTTTCAAAAGGAAGCTGGATCTCTTTGCTAAGTAAGGTAGTTGCTGGTTGTTGTCGATAAGATACCCAGGCATAATTCCCCTCAATTCAGGCCTACAAGCCTACTAACCTTATGCCGACGCGACAGACACGCCCGACAAGAAACCCCATGTCAATGCTCACGTCGCGCGATTGGGCACTTATACCAGCTTCAACTTCAACTTCAACTTCAACTCGCGATTCCCCTACGAACCGGCCACCAACATCACCGCCACGCTGAACCTCTCTAGTCTGTCTCTACCAGCGCTGGAAATCAGAGGGCCCTTTGCAGATGTAGCCCGCCAAGCATGGCATCCGGTGCACCACGAGCATCGTCCCGAGCAAACGGCCAAGGCGACGACCGGCCCCGCGTCTCCGCCACCCACGCCAGCAACAGCTTCAAAAGCGAGCGCTCCGAGTCCAGCAAGGGGCCCTCGCCTCGCCCGGGCGCCTATCCCGGCACGCACAAGCGGACGGCGTCGGGGAACCCGCGGGCGAGCAGCCGGAACGTCGAGGAGCGGAGGTTCGAGGAGCGGAGGGTCACGGAGCGCACCTTTGAGGCCCATCTGGAGCGCGTGATACCGCGCGCCGCCAGCCCGGATAGATCTCACCGGAGGAGCGGCCCTCCGGAGACCAGGACTGCGCCGGATGCGCCGAGACACAAGACGCCCGAGCTGAAGGTCAGAGAGCAGAGAGCAGAACCCCCGCTAGGTATGCCCGTTCCGTGACCTCGAGTTGCTCAACTTGGCATGGCCGCAGCGAGGACTAACTCTTTGTGAAGCACCATGGAATCCCGAAGCCACCCTACTTCCTCATACAACCGCCCCCTTGGCGTCTCGAATATCGATCCCTCCGCTGGCATCGACCGTACCACAAGCACCACAACCGAAACCGCTTGGCGAGCTGAGCCTGGAGCTCCAGGAAGCCGCCATCGTAGAAGATCTCCTCTTTGTCTTCATGGGATATGAAGGGCAGTACATCAGGTTCGCCAAGGGATACAACCCCACCGAGGAGAGAGACAGGCTGTCCGGGCCGACGTTCAGGATCCTGCCCGGCCTCGACCCCAGCCTACACGACCTGACACAGTCAATGTTGAAGACGGCAACGTATTACTCCGCGCTCGAGGCTTTTGTCGACGTCCAGAGTCGCGAGGAGTTTGGCGCTGTCAACCATGCCCTCTGCGCGTCAATACGTAAGCTACTGCACGACTACCTAGTCATGATTGCACAACTAGAAACGCAGTTCCTGACCAGCGAAACGTTCACTGTTCATGTGCTCAATATCCACACCATGTCGACGAGCCAGATGATGCTGCAGCTGTATTCGCTTGCACACGAGCTGCTCAAGAAGAACGCGTTGCTGGACGACGAGAGCGACGAGTCGGAAGACGACGCTGACGACTACGACAACATCCTCAAGAACTTGCAAGACGGCGGCGAGCTCATGCCCGGCAACATGACTGGCAAGAAGATCTGCAAGGGCGGCGTCGTTCTCGGGCTCATCACGAAACGGCTCGAGTCCATGTCGGGCGACCCGTCGGCTCGGGCGCTTCTCACGTCCCTGCTCCGTGATGCCAGCAAGCCGTACATGGCCATGCTCAACGAGTGGCTTCATCACGGCGGGATCCATGACCCCCATTCGGAGTTCCTCATCAAGGAGCAGAAGAGCATCCGGCGCGAGAGACTCGAGCAGGACTACACCGACGAGTACTGGGAGCGGAGATACACCATCCTCGACCAGCACGTGCCGCCGCAGCTGGAGGGCGTCAAGGACAAGGTCCTGCTGGCCGGCAAGTACCTCAACGTGGTCCGCGAGTGCGGCGGCGTCGACGTCAGCAAGGTCGCCAAGGACGTGCCGGCCTCGTTCGACGACAGCCGCTTTCTCGAGAACGTCAACAGCGCCTACGCCCACGCCAACGAGTCCCTGATGCAGCTGCTCCTCACCACCCACGCCCTACCCGCGCGTCTGCGGTCCCTGAAGCACTACTTCTTCCTCGACCCGTCAGACTACTTCTCCTACTTCCTCGAGCTGGGCGCCTCGGAGCTGCGCAAGCCCGTCAAGTCCGTTAACACCGGCAAGCTACAGTCGCTGCTGGACCTGGTCCTGCGCCAGCCCGGGAGCATCGTCTCCATGGACCCCTTCAAGGACGACGTCAAGGTCGAGAAGAACGAGACGCCCCTGATCCGCTCCCTGCAGCGCGTCGTCAACATCACCGGCATCGAGCAGGGCGAGGCCCTCCAGCCCCTAGCCAACGAACCGACGGAGAAGGATAAGAACGCCATCGGCTTCACGTCGCTGCAGCTCGACTACTCGGTGCCCTTTCCCGTCTCCCTCGTCATCAGCCGCAAGACCATCTGGCGCTACCAGGCCCTCTTCCGCTTCCTCCTCTCCCTGCGCTACGTCGAGTCGCAGCTCTCCGCCACCTGGCAGACGCAGACGCGCGGCATCGGCTGGGGCCACAAGGGCAGCATCCGCAGCCTCGAGGTCTGGAAGCGCCGCGTCTGGACTCTTCGTGCGCGCATGCTCGTCTTTGTGCAGCAGCTGCTGTACTTTTGCACCGCCGAGGTCATCGAGCCCAACTGGACCAAGTTCATGTCGAGCCTCATGATCGAGGAGGGCAATGCCGGCCCAACAGCATCCGGGGGCGTGAACCGGACCGTCGATGAGTTGATGCAGGACCATGTCGACTTCCTAGACACCTGTCTGAAGGAGTGTATGCTCACCAACAGCAAGTTGCTGAGGGTATGTGTCCAGGAATCCCCAATGCCCATTAATGCCCCTTATTCTCGCTAACCAACTCCGGTCTCCAGATTCACTCCAAGCTCATCCAGACGTGCACCATCTTCGCCGCCTACACCAGCCGGCTCACTCGCGAGCTGGAGAAGTCCGACCCGGACCTCTCCGGCTTTAGCAAGCCGCCCACAATGACGGCCGACCAGTGGAAGCGCTTCCAGACCACCAAGGCCGCCCAGCGCTCCTCCACCTCGGCCCATCACGACACGTCAACTGCCTCGGTCGTCCCGGGCGCCGACGCCGACGCCCGCATCGAGGGCCTCTTCGAGATCATCCGTAATCTGGAGGGCAGCTTCAGCCGCCACCTCCAGATCCTGCTCGACGCCCTCAACCACTACGCCGCCACCGAGACCGTCGTCCTGCTGAGCTTGTGTGCGCGCCTCAGCACCGCCAACCAGGGGACGGAGTTCGCGGGCCTGCGTCCCGAGGAGGAGTCCGCGTGAGGCGATAAGACGTTGGGTGTATGACGATTCAAGAGGATACGCCGGTTGAAGAATTCAAAAAGTAGGACGGCGTTGGATGGACTACACTAGAGACCGGGAATGCTGCGAGGATTAGATACCACTGAATTGATGGATTAAATGATCACTTCCCACATTTTCCTCCACGACGATACATCCGCCCGAGCATACTCTCTCAGGTTAGTCACAAATAGAACGACTCTGGGTCAATAAATAGTTGGCCAGAAACGCTATGATTTAAAATCAAAGCCATTTTTCTTCTGCCTCTACCGTAGCAATGGTTATCTCTCCTCGCCCATGCTAAGTCATGCCGTGCTATGCGTAAAAACAAAAACAAAAATCTGCCTCCCATCGCCGGAAAACCTCTCGTGAGAGCTAGGTGTATGTCATTGCCTAATGCAGCACAAACCAGAATCCGTGATATCTGCGCTCCGTAGTGATGCTAGTCAAGTCCCTAAACTGACTCTGTGCTAAAGCAGAGGAGTAAATAGGGGTAAAGTGAAAAGAGAAAAAGAACTTCCCATTGCGCCTACCCAATGCCCGATAAAAAGCCTCCCCAAATAACCGTGTAAATTGGGTATCTTCGTCATTCATTTGAAAAGACTCCGCAGGTCCATTAGCTTTTGCCTAGCTGCCTCAGCCTTGTCCAGCGCCTTGTTTTGGCCGTCCATGCTTAGACTTGCTAGCTTCTTCTTCTTCTCCTGAAGCTCCAGCATCTTTTCTTCGAAGCTTCCACGCATGATGTAGCGAACGGTACGCACTGGTCGCTTTTGGCCCAATCGATGCACGCGGTCCACAGCTTGAGCCTCCGCGGCCGGGTTGTACTGCGGCTCCATGACGTAGACGCTGTTTCCTGATGTCAAGTTGAGACCCAGTCCACCAGCCATGATCGAGACGAGGATAACGTGCACGTTGTTATCCTCGCGGAATTTGTCCATGGCCGTTGTACGTGCCGTACGGCTCATGCTGCCATCGAGCCTCACAAAGGTAATTCCGGCCGCAGTGAGAGCGAGCTCAATGAGATCCAAATGAGACGTCCAGCCAGAGAAGACGACTGACTTGTAAGGCGGCTCAGATGGGTTTTCGTCACTTTGCGCCTTTGATTTCAAGAGATCCTCAACCAGGGCTCGTGTCTTGGTGTGCGGGCCGTCGTACTTGTCAAGCTTCTTTCCCGGGTTCTTGACCTTGGCTTTCGCTGGGCCGTCGTGCTCGGCATCTACTTCTCTTCGGTGAACCTGCACGAATGCATGCTTGACATAGACATTGCACACAGGGCAATGGCCGGAAGAATCGCCCGGGTTCAGCGTCTGTCTCACCCGTTCCTTGTAGGTCCTAATACAGGATCGGCATATGACATGGAAACAAGGCGTCATGAAGCCAAGAGTGTCGTCTTGTCCTTCCACGTCAATATTTGAGCTTTCAATCGAGCCAAGTTTTCTGCTACACTCAATGCAGGCATCGTTGTTGGTCTCCTGCATCAAGGTGAACATCTCATGGGCCTTCTGGTCGGAAAGTGACGGTTTGTCGTCGTCGTCGTCGTCGTCATCAATGTCAATGGCCATTTCTGCGGACATTCCTTGAAGTGCTTCGAGGTCCGCATCGTTGAGCAAATCTTTGCCGTGCGCGCAAAGCAGCCTGAGTCGCAAGATAGCCTTCAGGATATGGATGTACGTGTTTCCGCCAAGAGCTTTGTCATTAGCACCAGCAAGCACCTTGACACGATCCTGCGCATTCTTCGCGAACATGTCGTAGATGCTGCGCTCATCCGGGCTGAAATCAAGCCGCACAACAAGGTCCTCGCGCGGGGGCAAGTTGATTTTGTCCTTCAGGCGGCGGAGTGTGATTGTGTCCACAAGAACGCGCAGCTTCGGCACAATCTCAGGATCGCACGCCTTGAAAGGTTCCACAATGTATCGGAGGAATTTTCCTCGGTCGTGAAACGGGTGCAGGCGAAGGAAGGCCAGAAGTGCTGCCAAATCATCCAATCGATTCTGAACAGGCGTACCAGTCACAGCCCAGCGCCTGTCTGCTTGCAGGCGACAGATGGCCTTGAACTGTAGAGTTGAGTGCTCGCGGATCATGTGTGCCTCGTCGAGCACAATTCTGAACCAGCCCATCTGCTCCAGGGGGTATAGGCCATCCTTACCCTTTCGACGGGAGCTAAGCTCGTTAGAGACAGAGCCGTAGGTAGTGATGACCAGATCAAAGGTAGCAAGCTTCGCAGGATCCTTGATCCGATTTGACCCGTGATAGATGTGGTAGCTTAGGGCTCCCGGGCGAATGTGCTGCTTGATTTGTTCTTCCCAGTTGGTGACTGTACTGAGGGGGCAGACAAGAAGCGTGGATTTCACGTTCCGAACCAATGGGGTAAGGTTGAGGCTTGGCTGAGCGGCCAGGACATCGTGCCTCGATGGCTTCATCTCTGGCACTTCTGGCTGAATGGGTGCCCGTTGCTCCCACTCGTTTGCAGCATCAGTGGATGTGACAAGCAAAGAGAGAATACTCAGCGTCTTTCCGAGGCCCATCATATCACCGAGGATCCCGCCGCGGGTTTCTGCTGGCGGTTTTGCCTGGCTTTGACCGGTGATGACATTGAAGAACAGCTTCTGACCAGCCGGTCCAGTTTTGGTTTGCCAAAAGGATACCATGTTCTTTTCCTGGATTTGCTCATGCCGTGGTCTCTCTTTCGTCATCATAAAGTACAGGCCCTGCCTCTGGTGTTTAAGCAAGGGCGTCGTAATGCTCGGGTCGGGGTCTAACTCCATCAAATCATCGCTTCTTGCAAGAGAATCGAACACGCCCATAACTTCTGAACGAATCTCTTCGACGGTGCGGTTGGCATTGAAGCTGTTGTTTGTTGCTTGTCCCTCCATGGGATAAGTCCTAGGTGCAGGAGGGCGGTACTCCAGGACGTGTGGGTTCTGAACTCGAATTCCCTTTTGAACCAAATAGGGAGCCAGCAACTTCTGGTCGAATTTGCTGAGATGGGCACCCACGTTTCGAGCGAACTTGACAGGGCCATACATGACAATGTCAAGAGAGTATGACCGGGAGGTTTGCTGGCCAGGCTCTTCACCGGGCCGCTTAGGCTGAGGCGGGATCCGGCACTCAGTCCTCAGTCGAATATTGGAGTCGAGCAGGGGAGCAACAGCACGCGCATTTACAGACTCCACGAGGCCGATGATCTGCCGGGTGTGGTCGTATGCTTGTATTTTCAGGGAGGTATCGCCCACCTGCCTCTTCAGCACAACTTTAATTCCCGGCTGATAGCCTGGGCCCCAGAGGCTCTGCATCCCTGGCTTCGGGGAAGGGACCCGTACACAGCTCAAGCTGGCCTTGATCATGCCGTAGCAAACCTCCTCGTCACGGGGGTCCTGTAGAACAACTTCGTCGTCGTCGTTTCCTAGTAGGGTGGTTAGTGAAAGCTCAAGGGTGAATGCGAGTTGAATGTTGTCATACCACTGGTCAGGTCGACCGTCAAGGCCTGGGAGGCGGTTGAACCGTTGGCTTCCCTCCGTCTGTCCTGGACATATTCTCCTAGGGTGCCGCCGCCACCCCGGTGTGCAGCGCGCGCGCCATCCTGAGAGCCCTCTTGGTCCTCGACCTTGCGGCGCTTGGCTTGGGGGACGTTCGATCGATGCTGGACATTATTCATGCGCTCTATCCAGCCCCCAACACCGTTCGTGTCATTACCATACACGCTGCTGGGAGTGGATGCTCGACTGGATGGGCCGGCGGAGGAGATCTCATTCGGGTTAGAGAACTGAAAAACGATGGAGTTGTTCATGTTGGTGTCATGCTGGATTCTTGGGGAGTTGTGCGGCGAGGAGAACTGGCGCGAGGTGGGGTTCGTCGGATCTGGAGTGGTAGGAGTTCGGCGATTTGGTTGCAACAAGGCAGCCGGGTTCCATGACGGAACGGAATTTGTCGTTCGAGGTGTATGACCTAGGTATGCAGTGTCAGCGTAGAACGAGCAGCCGAGGGTGGTGGAGTAATAGTTGGACATGCCACACGTAGCCTGGGGGCGTGTGCAAAGTTGGAGCTGGGAGTGCTCGAGAGGGAGGGAAATGTACCATTAGTCGCCATCTCTTAACAAGACCTGGCTGGGGTGGCCGATGCTGTACAGCGTGCAGAGAGCGAGTCAAAACGATGCGCTTCGCAGCTCGAGAGGTGGAGACGTCTCGTTCACATCACAGAGTCGGAGAGCGTATTTGCAGGTCGGCACGTGCGAGGGACGAAAAAGGAGCAGTCAAGGGCGAAGGCAAGAGCGAGGTGTTTTGGTAACGAGTGAAGGTGGGTTGCAGATAGGTTGCAGGTGGGCGGTCGCTCGGTGGGTGAGTCGCGAGGTTGAAGGCAGCAAACCGCGATAAGCGACTCGTTATCGGGCGAGATGGAAAGTGGCGGAGCGACCTGTCACAGTCGGAAGCGGAGATTCACGGTCTGGGAGGTAGGCACCTGGGCCGAGATGGCAGACGAGAAGTCGAGACTGACGAATCGTCCACAAGCAAACACGGGGCAACGTTGGGAAGAAAACGCGAAGGAGTGCGAATACTTCGGACGTTCAGTCTGCAACCGCTGCACGCACACGGCACGCCCAGAACAAAGCAAATGGATGCTTCTGGCTGCAGGCAGAGGTCATGCAGGCATGCAGACTTTCCCCCGCGGGAGGCGAGCACGTGAGCGTGTCACTTGCACAGCAGAATTTAGTGTCAATTAGCGGAAAGGTTGCCCAATCCGAACAGGGCGTGTATTGGTTGGCGGGGATGGACTCTGATGGATGTCCTCTACCTGACTGTGGCCGGCCATCTCCCATTGAGGGGCAAGCGATCCGTTACAAGTCAGCAAATTATCTACACATTCCTCTCTTCATAGTTGTGCGAACATAGATATCGAAAGAACAAAGTAAAGTACATTAGCTATGGCGTCGGAGAAGCCGGCTAATTAATAGGTACAACAAACAGCCGCCCCTCCTCCCCTGGAGGCGGGCTTGCATCAGCGGCGCTTCTCGAGTGGGGCTGACGGCGATGAGGGATGATCAGCTGGGGGCCCTGGTTGCCTTGTTTGTGGGCAGATCCAGAGGTGAAGCATTTGAGCGCCTTTTTTTCCTTCTTCTTCTCTAACCAAAAGGGATGGCCGGAGATTCGGCGAGATCGTGCAGGAGATCCAGGGGCATCAATCAAGACGTCGGGAGTTGCAACCTTGCGAGGATGCTCTACAAATTCCATGCACATACACGAGGGTCTGCACTGTCTTCTGATTTGCTCATCATCCTCCCGAGCCTGATAATTAATAACAGTCACGTGTACCAATCTCCAGCTATCAGCTGGTACTTGGGTCTTGCAAGGTCTTGCAAGGTCTTGCAGCTTTCTGGATGTCTTGGAAAGTTGTGCAATTACTGTGTATGTAACGTAGGGTGTTTGTGTGATGAGCAACCCCGAGATATGTAAAATCAGTGTCTTTGCAATGGGTTCTCCAAGTACCATTCGTGCCCTCCAATGCTAAACGATGCGGTGAAGCACCAGATAACTAAACACTTAATTAGTCTAAGCACTTAGGTAAGTTTCTTGCAATTGCTCTGTCCCTCACCAACGCCTGTAAGCCTAGAAATGGAAGCCTGCGCACGACGCATCGCACCGCTTACATAAGTCTCTCTGGTACTGGTTGTGAGAGGTCTGAAGAGACGGGACTGAAGAAAACGTTACGTAGCTCCACCCTGGCATTTCCCACACATCAGAATTCGTGCCCCGCCTCCAACTCACCCTCCATCCGTCTGTCTCCCCACCAAGCCAAACCTCCACGTCAAGCCTCGTGTCTTGGTCTTGGTCTGACAATCCGCGCCTAGCACTTGCGACATCACTCGCCGACCTCAACGCAGGTTCCCGCTCGCAACTCCCCTTTCCTCCCGTCCAACTACCCGCCGGCCATTCAGCATGGACATCACCAACTTCGTCGTCCAAGGCCGCGACAAGGCCCTCCTCTACGGCGACTACTCAACCTACCATGGCCTGCTTTCCAAGCGACTGCTCAATTGCCGCAAGAAGCTGGGCCTAGCTACCAAGAACCGTGGAAAGTTTCAACCCAAGAGCAAGGTCACGCCTGACGAGGTCGCCCAGAACCATGGGTAGGCAATTATTGTCCTTCCTTCCTGCTCCAGCCTAATGCCCTGTCCAGATATGTGCAACTTCTGTTGCTCACCAGCGAACGTGCTTGGGCTCAGGCTATGAGCATCAAGTCGGCTCACTCCACCGACCAAAAGGGAATTACTGGCCGAACCCGATCTCACATCGTCTCCCGCTTGACCAAGGCCGCCCGAAACGCCGACGGCCTCGTCGATGTTCTATCCGAGTCCGACTCTGGCGCCACCTCAACCGATCTGCTTGAGGCCAAGGCATACGCTGCATTGATCCGCGGCTCTATGCTATTTGAAAAGCAGAGCTGGGAACCTAGTTTGCGAAGCTATGCCACAACGCGAATTGTCTACAGCGCATTGGCCACAACCACTAAGGGCGACATCTTCAAGGACCTTCTTTCCGAGACCATCGATCCTTCAATCCGCTACTCCGCTTATCAACTGAACACTCCTCGAACTGTTCCGATCCCTGTTATTGCCCAGAGGGCATTTCCTCATTCCGATACGGCCCTGGTTCAGGAGATTAATAAAATCGACGCCAACCTGTTGAAGCAGGGCGAGACCGACTTGAAGGAGTCCCCTGGCGCTGAGGATGCACCAAAGACCTTGACATGGCGTTCCCGGGAGGTAACCATTGAGGATGCCCAGATTGCGGTTGCCTGGGGCTTCGTGCTCGCCTCAAAGGAGCGGCTAGCTACTGCCCTTGTCGAACCCAAGGACAGGTCTCCAAGCGACTTGTCCGCTGCATACGACGAGATTCTGTCGGCAACTCAGGACGCTGTCGATGCTACCAAGCAGGCGATCGATGAGATGAGGGCAGAGGGCATTGAACAAGGCGACCCCCGAATGCAGAGCCTGCAGATCACGCGTACTGCTGTCAACTTTGAAATGATCAGCTGGAGAATTGGCCGCAATCGTGTTTTAACTGGGAGTAATGACGGTGCAGTTGAGGAGTATGGCCCAATCAGGCGACGAAGGGCCAAGACCAGCGAAGAGCCTGCAAAGCAAGAAAAGGAGCTTCCAACTGGAAAGAAGCTTGGTAAACTCAAGGAGAAGGTGGCTTTATACGCCGGGATTATGCAAAGCATTGAAGCGATCAAGGAGCTTCCTGGTGTGGCCAATGACCAGGAACTTGCGAGCCAGATCGACTCATTCGTCAAGTACTTTGAGGCCCTCAAGTAAGTCGTTTGCCAACCGTCCCTGACAAAACCAGTAACTCATCAACTCTTAGGGCTCTTTCGGTTGCACGCTCTCATGCCATCATTGGCAAATGCGCAAACGCTCTGGGCTTGATCCACCATGCCTTTGGGCTCTCTGGCGAGTCGCTACCCAAAGTGCCCAAGCCTGAGGAGGCATCTACCAAGGGGGGTCCTTTGAGCCTAACTGTGGAACCAGAGGCTGTTCAATTCCTTCATAAGCTTCTTGATGGCGAGCGCCAGCGTTATCGCTCTATCGTGTACATCGATGAGCTGCGAACGGACAAGAAGGAAGACGCCGAGGATGATGTGAAAAGGCCGCTTGTTGAGACACTCCAGGACTACCCCATTAACGGCGTCGAGCTAGCCAATATTGTCGAGTATCCCACCAAGATGGCTCTCATCCCCATGAAGCCCATCTTCCTAGATGTCGCTTGGAACTACATCGAGTACCCAGGCAAGCCTGCTGCGGAGCGCGAGGCGGCGCCAGCGAAGGAGGGGAGCAAAGACGCAGTCGCACCAGGTCCACAGCAGCCTGCTAAGAGGGGATGGTTTGGTTTTGGGAGGTCATAAGTCAATACATTATACATTGCACACGGGGCACGATGGTGCCATGGCTTTTTTCCAGCATCCAGTTACGTACACCGGATTTGCGTTCCTCTGTAATCTCAGTGGTCGCTTGCGGACGTGTCTTAGACCTCTTGGCGCCGTTCTTGTCCGTGCCTCGAACATGGTTACCCAGGCGGCGGACTGGAATGAACCTCGGGCCTACCACGTCAACAATCTCTGCTAGGCCGGTATCGTCATTGTTGACTTGTTCGATCTCGCCCCCGTCTTAGAATAAGCAGTGATGTGACTTTTCTACCAATGCAGGGCCCATCATGACTTCTCTGCCAGGTTCCTCCTCGCACTTCTCCTCCTCGCCCTTCTCCTCCTCCTCCTCTTACACTACCTCCGCCTCATTCGCCTCCAGCGACTCATACATCACCGTCAACCTCATGTATTAAGAAGCCCTCTACCCGCCTCATAATGCCGGCGGTCGCAATACCTCAGGGGCAGCGCCTGCGACACCCTCTTTCATGGACATGGCCGCAGTTCTGCCACCCAGCGCCCGCAACCATCGTCGCCCTCGCCATCGTCCTCCTCCTCGTCTTCATCTTCGTCTCCATCCTCTGGCAACTCGTCGAGCACCGCCTCGCCCAGCGCCACGGCTTCGTGCTCGACCCCGCCGCGCCATCACAGCACTCAACCTCCAAGCTCGAGATCGAGACGAGACAGCTGCTCTTCAGTAACCGCCCCGCCACTAGCGAGCGCATGCCACTGTGCAACCCGCAGAACAAGCGCAGGTCGCTTTATAATACCTTCCAGATCCCGGCCCCGCACACTACTCGCCTCAAGTTCTCGCGGTCGATGATGGAGCTCAACGGCGGTAACCCACTTGGGAGTGGCGAGGACAAAGACGGTGCGAAGAAGGCCAAGACTATTCACTGGCATGGGGTTAACCGACTGAATACCGCATGGGCCTGGATGCTATGACGGAAAACGGTCTTTATGATTTCTTTAGGTGTCACGGGTAGTGTAACGATATATATGGTTTAGCTATTTGATTTGCCTCCAACATAATTAGTTAGCTTTGATGTAACATGATGAATACACAACTCATTTTGACTTCATCAAGGGCATACTGAGATAGGGAGGCACTTAAGAACGCATCAAGTAACATCATTATAATGTTTGAGGGGCGAGGTGTTATTATCGTTCTACCTATGGACAGGCCTTCATTGTACAATACAAGAACACTGGCCCCGAGTGTCGTGCCCAACATCTCATGAAAACCACCGAGATTCCTTAAACAAGTTTTGAAGCTCCAACGCCTGTTCCGCCAACCATGAAGACAGAGACATTGGTGAAAGAAAAGCCCCAAATGTGGTTGAGGCGGGATATGAATACATTTGAGTACATGGAGACGAAAAGGCTTCTATGCCGCACGCCCCTCGCTCGTGGATATCGGAACACATAAGTTTTATAACATCTTTGACACATCAAGACCCTTAAGGCTTGGTCTCGTCCTTCTTCTCACCCTCCTGAGGCTGCTCGCTGGAGGTCTGCTCGCCGCTAGAAGCACGGGCCTTGTGCATCTTGTCGAAGAGGTTCAGGCTGGCAACCTGGAGGTCGTCGGTCTTCTCCTTGATCTCAGCAGCGGTGGCAGTGCCCTCGCCAGACAGGTTCTTGGCGACGAACTCACGGAGAGTGGCGATCTTCTCCTTGATGCTGTCGGCCTCGGTCTTGTCAAGCTTGTCGGCGTACTCATTGAGAGCACGCTCAGTGTCGTTCAGAACGCTATCGGCGCGGTTGGCAGCCTCAATGGAAGCCTTGCGCTCCTTGTCGGTCTCGGCGTACTTCTCAGAGTCCTCAACCATCTGCTGGATCTCGTTGTCGGACAGACCAGAGCCAGAAGCAATGGTGATGGACTGGTCCTTGTCGGTCGACTTGTCCTTGGCGTGGACGTGGACGATAGAATCGGCGTCAATGTCGAAGGTAACCTCAACCTGGGGAACACCACGGTGGGCAGGGGGGATGCCAACCAGCTGGAAGTTTCCGAGCATCTTGTTGTCCTTGACGAGCTCACGCTCACCCTGATAGACCTTGATTTCGACGGCGGTCTGGAAGTCAGCCGCAGTGGAGAAGACCTGTGACTTCTTGGTGGGGATAGTGGTGTTGCGGTTGATCAGACGAGTGAAGACACCGCCCAGAGTCTCGATACCGAGGGAAAGAGGGGTGACATCGAGGAGCAGAAGATCCTTGACCTCACCAGAAAGAACTGCACCCTGGATAGCAGCACCGATGGCAACAGCCTCGTCAGGGTTGACAGACTTGGCGGGGTCGCGGCCGAAAATGCTCTTGACGGACTCGGCAACCTTGGGCATACGGGTCATGCCACCAACCAGGATAACCTCCTGGATGTCCTTGGGCTGGAGCTGGGCATCCTTGAGGGCCTTGCGGACGGGGTCAATGGTGCGGCTAATGAGGGGGTCGACCATCTTCTCGAGCTGGGCTCGGCTGAGCTTCATGTTGATGTGCTTGGGGCCGGAGGCATCGGCAGTAATGAAAGGCAGGTTGATGTCAGTCTGAAGAGACGACGACAACTCAATCTTGGCCTTCTCGGCAGCCTCACGGATACGCTGGATGGCCATGCGGTCACCAGAGATGTCAATGCCGTTGGTCTTCTTGAAGTCGGCAACCATGTGTCGGACAAGGTGGATATCGAAATCCTCACCACCGAGGTGAGTATCGCCATTGGTAGACTTGACCTCGAAAACGCCGTTCTGGATCTCCAGAATGGAGATATCGAAGGTACCACCACCAAGATCGTAGACAGCGACGACTCGGTCAGCCTCCTTCTCGAGACCGTAGGCCAGAGCAGCGGCAGTGGGCTCGTTGACGACACGGAGAACGTTGAGGCCAGAGATCTGACCGGCGTCCTTGGTGCTCTGTCGCTGAGAGTCGTTGAAGTAGGCGGGGACAGTGACGACGGCGTTCTTGATGGGCTTGGAGAGGTAGGCCTCGGCGGTCTCCTTCATCTTGTTGAGGACGAAGCCACCAATCTGGGAGGGGGAGTAGTTCTGGCCGCGGGCAGAAACCCAGGCATCGCCGTTGGTGTGCTGCACAATCTTGTAGGGGACCTCCTTGATGTCACGCTGCACCTCGGCATCGCTGAACTTTCGTCCTATTAATCGCTTGGTGGCGAAAAGGGTGTTCTCTGGGTTGACGACGGCCTGGCGCTTGGCAGCGACACCGACAAGACGCTCACCGTCCTCGGCGAAAGCGACAACGGAAGGGGTGGTTCGGGCACCTGCGGGGTATGATGTCAGCGAAACTCAGGTGAGTAAATTGATTGCGGGAAAATCTCTTACCCTCAGAGTTCTCGATAATTCGAGGAACCTTGCCCTCCATGATGGCAACGGCCGAGTTGGTGGTGCCCAGATCGATACCGATCACGGCACCGGTGACCTTGCCATCGGAAGCAGTCGACTCATAACGAGCGAACTTTGACGCGAGAGGGGATCTAGCGAAAGCAGCCGATCGAGCGACAACGGGGGAGGCTCGGGGAAGCTAGAACATGAAAGTCAGAACATGGTCAAAGATGCGCAGGAAGGCATTGACAACTTACAGCCCTCGACAAACGCGAAGCCAACATGATTATGGTTGTGGGGTATAATACAATCGTAACGAAAAGGATGGCTTAGAGGTAGGACGGAGATTGATGGGGTTTAAGAAGGAAGAAGAGAGGTGTGAGGAAAATTTGTTCAAGATACCACGGGTCCACGGGTCGCAGAAAAAGAGGGAAGTCGACAGAACATCACGCCGGCTCAAAATTTTCGGACCATGGTTGTTCCCCCCGGGAGCGTTCCCGAGGTAAGGGCGGGCGAACGAAGGTCAAAGAACCACAACCTGAGTCAGCAGCGCCGAGCGGCGACACGGTGTTGCCGGAGCGAGATTTTTACTGCAGCCAAACTGTGGGGAGCTTGCCACGCCAGGTAGCCTCATCAATTACGTAGCTCTACCAGGAAGCTGGTCATAGAAGCCAGGCAAAGTATCCCCAGGTATTTACCGTATTTTACTTTGCAATTCCTTCAGTAAAGGTCACACCTGCTGCAGAGAGCCGGCCTTTGATATCTACTGTAGTGCTCCCTGGCTACATAGTAGTTTGTATTGGCCGTCTACCTTACAGCCATTGGCCTCTCATTCGTTTCTCATCAACAAAATCTCGAAGGCCGAAATGCGGAGACTCCCCTCTAGACTGCAGCGTGTACTTAAGTTTCCCCGCTAGTACCAGAATTACCATGTGAGGTACCTCACCACTCCATGTGTATAAGTGGTAGGGAATTCGAAAACATCTCCCAGCTTCCATCCGAGCACCCCTGATCAATTCACATATGCTTCCTGTGCTTCCTACGGCAAGGCCAATGTCGATGCCATCCATTCGATCTGCCCGTGTCACCCAGTGAGGCGGGGTTGGACTTCCATTGCCCCTCGCTCGTGCTAGTCAGAGGATGTAAGTGGCCATGCAGACACCACAATCTTCACCGCACTGGACATCTGCAACAGTGGAAAGATTGGAATCAATGCGATGACTGTCACTTATGTATCAGGTTTCTATGATACTCAATTTTAATGACGAGAAGGGCATATTATAATGATGTTATTGTAGATGTCTTTTTACCACCTACTTAAGTACCACGGACCTTCAGCAACGGTCATCGCGGGACAAGGCCGAAGTACCTAAAGAGGTACCTCGCCGCAAGCGCCGCCAGCTGCTCACCGACGAACAGTGATGGAGATAGCGCCGAGCACAGTCCATCGAAACAAAAAGCCATACATCTTCAATCACTATCATAGTGTGCCGATTCATGTCGCCAGTGCCCATTGCTGCCATTCAGCAGTAATTCAAGTCTCCAAAACAAACTTGATCAAGGTACCTTGCCTCCCCAGTATTTCCTGGTGGTACTACAGTGGAAGCCCGCCCGCATCAAGAAGGACCGCCGGCTTAGGCTTTCCTCTAGCAGGTCGAATCGCCGCTTCCATGTACACCTGTACTCCGTACATACAGGGGGCCTAAGTCATCCAATCTCCTCCGGCGGCAAGTCAGCCTCAAGCCAACCCATCCATCACGCGAGAACGTCATTCAAAGCTCTCCAAACCATACACCTCAACGACCCATCGCAAACCCTTCATCGCTAAGGCATTTCGCTTAACCATCATCACGACTTGTATTCTTCGACCGTGCAGCCATTCGAGCTCCGACCTTTTACCTCCCCTCTCCAGTCCGCCTGCCCCGACAGCTTGCCGCCTTAGATTTCGACCGGTCTTGGGCGCTCTCCACGAAATCAACCACAACCAACTGCTTGGTGTCACGACATCCTCCATTCGCCGGGTGGCACATCGCCTTTTCGACTCGTCGATCCGGCCACAGCGGTGGTGTCGAGGACCATGGCCGTGAAGGACGAGGGGGAGTACGTATACTGCAACGCCGCCACCCTCCGTCGCTTGCGCATGCAGCCCGAGTCGTGATGCTAATTCATATTTCTCAACAGTATCCATCCCACCGAGTTCCTCATCTCCCAGCGGGCTCGAAAACACTACCGCATCCCCGTTCGCTCGCAGTACGTTGGTGCTTGCCAACGGCATGGCCGCATTGCTAATATCACTGCAGGCATTGGCAACTTCGATCCCTAGTCAGCGCTGAGAAGGACAACATCGTCTACTTCCCTGGAGGTACTGGCAGTAACCATGTCCAACGGCTCAACACCTCCACCCGTGAGTGCGAGACACTCAAGCTCCTGACATTCGCCCCACGATGCCTGGTCGCCGAGAATGGGTGGCTCTGCTGTGGAAGCGAGAACGGCGACTTTGTTGCGATACGACTGGATGACGGAAACGATGGTGACGACCGTACCGACCGAGCTGACCGCGCCGACCACTCCGACCGAGCTGACCACGCCGAGCGCCCCAATATAGCTTTTGCCGTGGGTGCAATCGCTCCAGACGCTGAAACACTTGGGGTCGGTCTCGATGCATCCCGCGATGACTCAATCTTCTCCCTATTGTCTCGTGCCCGCCGATCCAATAAGAGCTTGATTGCGAAGAGTATGAAGCTTGCTAAGGACCGCGTCAACTGCATTACCCTATGGTTCCCGCCTACGTCCTTGCCAGCCTGCGATAACGCATATAACGAACCACTGGCAATACTCGCCAACAACGATCGAACAGTGACTCTCGTTAGCCTGGAGGATTTCGAAAAGAACGAAAAGACGGAGCCACTTGATGTCATTACCTATCCTGACTTCGTGAACCGTGCCATCATCTCCCCCAACGGCCAGTTCCTAATCTCAGTCCTCGACGATCCCTACCTATATGTCCACCAGCGAGTCAAGACGATCCTAGAGTCGCCATCGACACAGTCAGTGGAGGCCTCTGAGTATCAATGGGAACAGACGCAAAGGATACTGCTTAAGAGCCAGAAAAAAGATGACAGATCGGATAGCCGAGGCAGCTTTGCCGCCTGTTTTTCTACATCGGGTGCTTACCTAGCTGTAGGAACTCAACACGGCACCATTTCTATCTTCAACGCAACACTTCTTGATAACCCGGATGCTGACCCTCTCATTACCACATTCCAATCCACGCGGCCGCAGAGCGGACCTGGTGCAGTCCGTGACATGGCGTTCTGTCCAGGTCCTTTCGACATCCTTGCATGGACAGAGGATCGCGGGAATGTTGGTATCATCGATATGAGGAGCAACTTCATTGTCCGCCAAATCATCAACATCGAGGACCCCTGTTTTGAGCATATCAGCGTTCTTGACCGTAACACGATCGATCCACAACTTTTGGAAAGCCGCCGGGATAGAAGGGGTAACACTTTCACATCTTCCACATCGACTACACCCAACAACAACAACAACAACAACAACAACAACACCACCAACTCGACGGAGCCCTGGAGGCGCGGAGCAGACGGCATTGATGGCTTAAATACCCCCCTCACCGCAAACGAGACACTTGTGCTTGAAGCCATCCAGAACGATCGACGTCGACGAGAGCGAGCAACACCTAGAACGTCTGCTGAGGAGAGACCAATGCCTCTCGCTAATTCATTCTGGGCTGATAGATCCACTCGCCGCACAACTACGAACGATGACTCTCAGAGACCCAGTGAGCGGAGAAGTAGCAGCATCGGCCGCGCCATGGGTGACCTTCTCGGCACTTACCGCAGCCAGGATCGCGCCCGCACTTCTCGTCAGCTCCTACGGGATGCAGCCGAAGCAGCGGATGTTACTCGACGACCAGACAGATGGATAGAAAGTCTAGGCGAGACGGTTGCAATGTTGCGGGAGCAGCGGCAGAGGCAGGATACGTCGTATCTCACAGTTCTGGAGATTCTCCAAGCCAGAGAGAGAGCCAGTGAACAAAACCCAGATGAATCCTCCGTTCTAGGGCCGCTAGTCAACCAGGTTGTGTCACGTTGGGAGGAGAGTGCTCTGAGGGGAACCCTGGCGCCCGATCATGGCGTCTTCGAGGTGCCACCCTCGCCCGACAACACTGCGGGCCTTGCCTGGAGTGAAGATGGCCGTGTCCTGTAAGTCCCATTTTTACCTGAGATGCCCCTCCCGCAAGCACTAACCCATGTTGTAGCTTCGTTGGTGCACAGAACGGCATATATGAACTACACCTCAATGTGCAGAGCAGAAAATTGTGCCCGAGTATTTCGATGCGATGAAGAGAAGATCAAGCCAAGGTTGATGTTCTCGTTCATAGGCAGGCGTTGGCGTTAATATGCTTCAACTCAAAAACTGATGAGGGACGAAGGGCAATTGGGATTTTGCATGGACATACGAGATACCTCAAGCACACCGAGCATCTTTCGACTGGCGTTTTTTTATTCACCCACTGGCTGACTGCCCATTCGTTGTAGTGTAGCCTATCTGCATTCATATACCTTTTTGGAACGTGTCAAGTGACTGTCCTTGTCATCGAGCCTATGCCCGCGCAGTACCGTACAAAAGCTCCTCGACCTTTTCTGCGATCGCTAGCGAGCTCGTCAATACAGGGCTCTCGATACCCAGTAGATTCACCCAGTCTTCATACCCCTCCTCCTATGATGAAGTCGTTGAAGCTCTCACCCTTGAGCACAGCACGACAGCTTGGGCCGGATACCCGCGTAGTCGAACACCAGAAGTGTCTCGTCCACGCTGGGCAAGTATCTTGATATCTTCCTGATAGCCGGTGGCAGCCGAGAGCTATTGACAACAAAATCACCTAGGCGGTCGACCCAGGCCGAAGTGTAGGCATCTTGCGATGTCCAACGTCATGTAAGTGACAAGTTCAAACGCGCCGAGCTCCAGGCCGAGCAAGTAAGGCAAGAGACGCGTGGGTGCCGTCATCTTTTAGAAAGTCAGCAAGATATTGCATTTGATGTTGAAATAGTATGTATGTGTATGGTTGACTGGGATTGGGAGTTGACCTCGTGAGAGAGTACAGGGTAAACGTTCTGGTTCCACTACGCGGAGGGGACATATCAAACCACATTACAAGCACAGCAAATGGGCAAGCAACCATTGGATGCCTATCTGTAATTTTCCGATATCATTGGTGCCTTCGCACGTTTTCTCAGATACTAAGGATAATCCGCTTCACACGGGAAACGTCCATGAGTGTGTTGCATGGAACAGACTGCACTCGGACAACCAAACTCCAAGACGATCGCTGTGGGCAAGACACGTACAGCCAGAATAAAAGAGCCGCGAGGCCTCTCACACTTAATACTCGTTGTACCCTCAATCCCTTCCTAACGCCAGCATGATATATCGAGCATAGGTCGATACTAGACTTTCGTGCTCCTACTCGACCACGATGAACTTCGTGACCGTAACGTATTTAGGACTATTCATAACACATCATTCTTCCATAGCAAGCTCGCCATTGGGAATGTTTAGGCATCTTTTGGTGCGTCCGAAGCGGGCTTCTCCTCTTCCTTTTCAGCGGTGGCGGTCGATGACCTCATCAGGTGAGAGGGATGAGGCGGTTCATGCGTAGCCGAAGAACCGGTGGCCACATCCGTTACTAACTGTTTCTCTGCAGGTGGTATTAGTGGCACGCATGAAACATCGGTCACAGGAAATGCTTACCGAGGTCTCGGATACGCATGCGGAGCATTTGGTTCTCACGAACTAGCATCTGTGTCTCAGCTTGGTAAAATGCACTCTCATCGCGGCCTCCTAGAACCCATTCGCCGCTGTCACCGCCTATGGAAGTCGAGCGCACTCTTGGGGACGCCCCGCGGCTAGGTGTCCTAGACCGGCGTTGGAGGTCGGCACGAGCCATGTCGAAAGAGCTTCGGGGGTGGCGGGAGCTGATAGAGCGGGAAAAAGAGCCAGCGGACGGCCCGGATGCGATGTTGACATGAGAGGTGGATGCCTGGGGAGTGCCGTGCCCCGATCGCTCGGAGATGGTGTCGTCGACGGCCGAGTTTTGGCTCTGCGGCTGGCCGGCTTGGAGCCGCTGAAGCTCGAGCTGTTGCTGTCGGATCATCTGGAGGAGTCGGTTCTGTTGAATGTTAGATATAGCTGTGTTTCTCGCGTGGAAGCTGGGGGACATACGACATGCGCTTCCTGTTCTGCCTCGAGCTCCTGGTGAAGCTCGCCCAGACTGGGAGCCCTGTGATGATGGGGGTCCGCTAGTAACGGCGAGCCGGAGAGTGGCTGCGGACTCGAAGTCCGGTGCGAAGGCTGTTCGTTGACCATCTCTCCCGGAGCTGGTACGGAAGGGTCGTTGAGCTGTAGGTTCATGAGGACGACGGACCGTCGACGGCCGGTTTGCGGGGAGGAACGCTGTCGGGAGAGGGAGCTGCTGGAGGATCCTATCCACAGTCAGGATGAGAGCGAGGTAAGCACGTGGACCCGGGGCTTGTACTGGGCGTGGGCTCATGCTGGAGCCCTGCGTTCATGGTCGCGGCGGCCTGTAAGGATATTGACGCCGAGCGAGGGGACGTTGCGGGGGACTCGCTGCGGTCCGCGGTTGCATCGCGGTTCGGAGCCATCGTCCTTTTGCGACGGGAGATGCGGCTGAGACGAGAGTCGTCGAGTTGGTAGAGTGTGTTACAAAAGGATGCGCGATGGTAGTTGAAAGAGCTGGTAGGTAGGTGTTTGTGACGTTGGAGGTTGGATGGAGGGGTCGTGCAGCGGTTGTAGGTAGGTACGCGTGCGGCCTGGACGACAGGAACCACTACTACGTAAGCTACTGGAGTTCAGCGCAGCGCGGGGCTATTCGTACTTGACAAACAATGAAAAGGTGCTGTAGTAGGTGAAAGAGTGCAGAAGCTTCAAGGGCAAGCGCTGGGTTTTTGGGGGTTCCCAGAGGATGAAGCGGGAACTACAACGGGCAACGGCTCGCATCGTGATGCCGAGGGTGCTGGTCACCGGCGCCTTGGAATGGAGTGCTTTTGGTGATCACAAGGGAGCATCTGGCGATTGCGGACTTGCTGTGGCGTTGAACGAGGCCCGTGACGTCGGTGACTGGCGACAACTGGTAGGACTCGCCGAGACTTAGTGGCCCCTCCAAACATGGTGGCGTACTGTACTCTTTTGTTTGTGCGAACTAATAGGTACCTTTTTAGATAGGCAAGCAGGTAACAATTAACAATGCCGTAGTCTACTATTGCCGTCTTGCGGCCGATGTAGACTTGCAAACTCGGTGCAACGCAGATCCAATGTCTTGCATTCCAGGATCTGGGTTGTCCCAAATGCCACGAGCCCTCTGAACATCCATCCATCTTTGGATCATCGGCAGGCCATTGCGTAAAAATATCCCACCATTCACTTTCTCGGGTTAATCAAACTACCAACCTTTGGCCAACGTTCGGAGGACAGGAAGAAGAAAAAGAAAGCAACGGGCGTTTTGCGTAGAGAGAACATATATTCAACGACACCCACCGTTCTAGTATCATTGCCATTGGCCATGGAGGATGACAGGGAATCAAGTCCAAACAGGATGACGGCGTTGAAACCAACTAACACACAGAGTCAGGGACCACCGTCCTTCACCCGACACCCGCACTCGTGGACTTTTTCACCGCCCCCGGAAGATGACGGACATGTTGGCTGATGGATAATCATGACCAACATACATCAAAGGAGCCGCTCCGATGGCTACGCTGCGTAGGGCGGCTGGACGGGCGGCTGCAAGTCAGATTTGAGACGAACTTGACAATCATTCTGACACATGCAGGCACGGGCGCAACGTTAAATCCGAGTCACTTTGCGAAACACCCCCAGCGCCATTGTCCCCCGCGCGCCACAGCGTGTTCGCCATGTGTCCCCGGGCGATGGCTCATGATATCCGATTCTGGGCCGACGGAGGGAGCGAGGACGACGACTTCTCGAACTTCCGGGGTCCGGGGAACAGTGCTGAAAAGCCTGAAACACACCAGCCAGGCCATTTGATCCTCGGCGCGCGCTGTGGGCTGTGGGCTGTGGGCTGTGGGCAGACAAGCTCTGTGGTGGTGGCCGAAGCTGGCCCATGCCCCGGGGCAGCGAGGATAAATCCAAGACGCCCTTGGGTCTGGGTCGGCGGCGGTGGAGATGAGCGAACAGGAGAGAGAGGGTCCTGGAGGGTCCTGCCGCAGCCGGAGGCGCATCTTCGTTCCTTTTTGGCGGTTTCATCTTATCTGGGTCCCAAGGGCGAAGAAAAACCCAACCCAGCCTTCCGAGTTCCAGCTGCTTCCAGGGGGGAGAACAACTGGCCAAAGCGAGTCGGGTTCGTCGTCGTCCTCGCTGGTGCTCTGTGCTCAGTGCAAGTCCCCGGAAACGACAGCTCTGGATGAACACCGTGGGGGGCCAGGAGAACTACACTAATTAGCAGGCCGCAAAAGCAACAAACGACGTGCGAACCTATTCCCTTGAACACTTCTGGTGTTGAGCAGTCTGATGTTGAGCCGTGAGGCGCGCACGCTAGTGAGAGCCGATCAAACAACAACCCCAGGAAGACGTGCCGCGATCTCACGAGTGAGGTAGTATTGCCGTCCGATCAGAATCGCCCGCCCGTCGCGTTGAAACCCAAGTACCGGGGGGAGCGTTCAACCTCCTCCAGCTGCGCTCGGCACTTCCTAGGGCCGGCCGGGTGCTGTACGATGGATTCCATATTGATGAAAACCGGGGCTTGGCAGGCGGCTTCGCAAGCCTCTAGGGAGGGAGGGAGGGAGGGAGGGAGGGAGGTTAGACGAGGAGAGGAAAAGTCGCCTGGGTCCTTGTCCGTATATGGGTCAGGATGTAGCCGAGATGCCCCCCTCAACACACTAAACTTGGGTTTATTATCACCCTCATGGACGTCTTGACGGCTTGTGACGCTCAAAGCTCTCAAGCAGGGCATCTATCCATCGTCTAGAGCGCCCCGTCGTGATCGCTAGCCGTAGGGCGAACTTACAAGACTGGAACCATCCCGCTCATCTTGGACATGCCTACCAACACTGACGCACAATCTACGAAGTGAACCGCGCTCACAAGCCGTAGGTTTCAAAATATCGTCCGGACTAGTTCTCGAGCAACTTAGTGCACGGTCAGCACCTCTCAATGAAATGCGCGAGGACGGTCGAGGTCAGTGCTATGCTTCGTAGCTAACGCCCGCGCTTCTTGTTGTTTTCGTCCCGGTCAGGACCAGGGTGACTGCAGCGAACATGGTTTTCGTGCCTCACGGCCGGCGCATGTAGTACGTAAGTAGAACCTCATCAACCTTCTTGGCCAGCCTCCTTTGGGGAGTTGTTTGCGAAGAGCCGGCGTTGAGTGCAGCATCAATACCGCAGTCCAATACGAATGCTGGGAGACCGAGCATACATATGCAGAAGCACGTATTATGTAGTGAGGTATGAACGGACGCACAGGATGCGACCCATTGACGAGCCAGACAAATCTGAGTCTAGCCGAGGCCTGCTACTGCAGGAACATGGTAAAACGATCTGCATCTCGCTGAGGACCAATTTGAGGCCCGACGACGCAAGTGCCCGCAAGCCTCCGAGCCCAGCCAACTGAAATTGTTTACAAAGTGGCTAGTGCCCGGTGTCGTCCTGATGACGGCCAAGGCAACCAAACCCTGCAAGACGTGCTCCGGACCCAGGTCGGAATGGGGGATGGGGCACAGTCGCAGCACCAGCCATCCTTCACTAGGGAGGAACTGACAGCCCAAATGCTAACTGGCCTTGGTATGATGGGTGATGACACTTTGCAAAAAGCAACGATAATGGCTGGATGTTTTGATGACTGCTATGGCTTGGGTGGTTGGGACTCGGAGCTTGGGGAGCGGAACCGCACATGGCACGGTCTGCATTAATTAGAAGGAAGACACTGTGTGACAAGGTGTGGTCAACCGTTGTGCAACGGAACAGCGAGCTTCGGTTGATGAAATCACTGGTCTGCTTCTGTCTGTCTGTCTGTCTGTCTGTCTGTCTGTCTGCATGCAAGATGAAAACCGCATCTTCCGGCGCCGTGGGGGTTTTGCACTCGGGGTATATGTGACCTCTTAAGAGTCCTCCACCCAGCGGCACGTGCATATATTGCGGACAGTGCTTGATGGTGTTTGTTGTGATGTAAGACAGGAATCATCCCAGCAACTGAGCGGCTGAGTCTCCTCTGCGAGTGCATGCGTGGATGTCCGCTGTGGAGCTATGAACGCCCCGGTGAGCCGACAATCGAATCGGGGAAGCTGGGGGACGTGGGTCGTGCTCTGGCCTCTGGGGCGTAATCTCGAGGTTCCTTCGCGTGCAGGAGGATATGTACGAATCCACCGTGCAGTAAGTTTTCTGCGGGTTTCCGTCACAGAGGGGGGGATCCAATCCAATGCCGCTGACATTGGCGCGTCGTTCGTCCATTCAGACCCTGGTGAAGGAATATCGTGGCCGGCCTTACGGTGGCGGGCAGTCCAGTCCACCTTGCGCAGAACAGTCAAGAGGATCGGAGATAATGTCTCCGGCTAGACTGGCTGGCTGTTTAACTTAGGGGGGGCGCCCGTCACGTTGTGGTTGATTGCGCGCCGATCCCGAGGACGACTCCCAAAACAGTAGCAGCCCTCTCTCCCCGGGACACTAGCTGGGGCGCGCTCTCCACCGTGTTGGTGACAACTTGACAAGAGGGCGGAGGGAGGGAGGGAGGGAGGGAGGTTGAGGAGGGAGGAGAGAGGAGAGGAAACGAGGGTAAGGGTTTTGGGCGTTCGTTTGTTGGTCGAAGGCTTGAAGCCAGTTTGACGTAGGTGGAAGGAACTAGACGGGTGGGCCGCCGCCGCGCCCCCCTGGTTCCCGTCGCAAGACGCTGGTCTGGCACCGATCGAGTCACTGATGGTGACGGACCGATGAAGTCAGAGGAACTCGCTTTCGCGCCGGACTGCACCTTAAGTTGTTCCTGATATGGGGGAGGGTCGCGAAGATGGCCGCTGGAAGGGAGCGGACCGAGCCACAGGCGCAATTGGAGGTTTGGGGGGGGCTCATGTGCTACGTAGCAAAAGGTGACGGACGGCGAAGGAAATGGACTGAGAGAACAGATCACGATAACCAAAAACCCAAAGGACGAGCCATCACCACCGCCACGACCGTCAAGTCACCTGCTATAAGACACTGCTGCCAGTGCGACGCTGCTAGGTACTGTCCGTAGAAATCCTGCCGCTTGTCAGGGATCGGGATGGAAACATGGTTTCGCTGCAAGGGGGAATGACCGTTCTATCCCTTTCTGGGCCTGTGATGGCCGGGGGCATCTGAGAGCAAAGAACTCACAGGCTCATCAGACAGACACTCACACACTTTCCTTCCCAGGCTGCAGCCTCAACACCCGCTCGGCCCTTGTCCGTTTCCCTTGTTTGTTTGCCCCGGCTTCTTGAGGCCAGTTCCGCGACGCGCTCGCTCGCTCACTGACTGTCACGACGTTTTCTCCCTGTGGTTGAGCGAAGCTCATGAGTGAGTGAGTCGCCATACCGGCCAATGATGACAGCTATTCCCGTATCCCACCACTACCTGCTGCCCCCCTTTTCCATTGCGCGTCCTGGGCTTATACGAATAAATAAATAAACTTCTCGTCGGTACTACACACAGAGTAGCATCCAGTATCCGTACCGGGTCTCCAAAAAAAAGCGACACTTTTGGACGACGTCCAGGTCCGTCCATGAGTCGACAGGGACCTTGGGTAGCACCGCCCCGTCTGTCCCAGGCATCTGGGCCCCGTTGCGGCCACCACAGCTCCTTGGCCAGCTACCATCGAGACTAGTCGTCGGTACTGAGTCGAGAGAGTCGGCAGTCGGGAGTCAGAGTCTAGCGATAGTCCAGACGGAAGTGGTCTGGAACTGACGGACTCGAAAAGGAAAGACAAAGATATGATAGGATATGACAGGATACGGAAGGGAGGGAAAAGACTGCATGAGTCGACGTATGGTTCATGAGCAGGATCTGACTCAGCGGCGCCAAGTAAATGGTAGTCTTTTTGCCTCTTGAGTCTAGCCGCTGGTGAGGTGGTGCGCTCACGCTCACACTCGCACTCGCACTCATATCACACTCACACACACAGCACACAAGAAAGAACAAGGAGGTGCCACAGCCAGACGTCGACCAACCGGGCTGGTTTGCGGCTTGCCCGCCAGTCCGCCCTGACTAGAAGCCGTTTTGTCGTCGACCAGGGGGTCATCCCTGTTGGGAGACGGGGCTTTTTGATGGAGTCATGGCGCGCCATGGCTGGGCCCTGGCGCGCTCGGCTTCCATGTTCCTCCCCAGGACGGGGCTTGCAGGGCTTTGCAGGGCTTGTGTTGGCCTTCTGCCCCCTGCTCTCGCGGTGCCAGTGGCGCCTCGAGTGGTCTTGTGGGCGTGGAGTGTGCGTGGAGCGTGGGCGGCAACGAAGTGGGCTGGTGGGCTGGAGTGGTGGTTGAGTGGGTGCTCCGAGGGCTTCGTACCTGCGTCTGTAGTCCGGAGTTGCTTGTTATTAAGCACTGGAAGGAGAGAATGGTGCTTGTCGTCCGTCCCTTACATAGGACTTGGATCGCTGCCGACCAGTCCTCCGTCCTCTTTTTGATTCTGACGTCTCGTTACTACACCACTACGCACGTACGAAGTATTCGTGCACCAGCCCATCTCATCGCGCGCGCCTGCCTCGCTCTTTCTCCTTCCTTCCCCCTCGCGTAGGTTGGCTTCTCATTCGCTTGTTGCAACCGACTGCCTTGTGTGTTGTCCTATGTCTCTTCGTCGCTCCTTCTCCCCCCGATCCCGAGTCTTTTGAACGAACCGCTTTCCCTTCTCGGCAACAAGTCTAAAACCCACCGGGCCGTCGAACAACTCCATCGTGGCCGATCCGTTTTTTTTGTTTCGTCTTTAAAACACAAAGACTCTCCACCAGGCTCAACGTTGGGATCCCGCATTCCATCCATTCCCACCTACATCATTTTCTCGCTGTTTCTCCATATCCCCCGCCTTCACTCCCGATCCGGTCGGCCTCACGCGAACGAAACCCACTGGTTCTCGCGCACACGCGCACCCGCATTTGGAAACACAACAACCGACCCGACGACTTGGATCATTGCCGTCTGATTCCATTGAACATAATCTGTATTATTAGCAAGTATCGCCATCACCAATCCATGCCGTTCTTGCAAGTCCAACACCTGTCTCGACGACGATAATCACTTGCTCCTCCCCTCGGGGCCACTCTCCGCCGCCGTCCTTGAATACGCCCATCTCGGATCCAATTCGCCATTATGTCGAACCGAGACTCGGTCATGTCGCACAACAGCACCTTCGAGACTCTCCAGAGCAATCATGGCCCCTCGCGAAGAACCCGCCCCCCGGATCTCGAACTCATCGCAGCCGAAGAGAACCGCATGCCTTTGCGCCCTGAGAAGGCGAGTAGGCGAGAGTCGAGATTGGGATTGAGAAACATCTTTAGCCGATCCAAGACATCTAGGGATATGCTGCCGCCCATTTCACCTATCGACATTCCCAAGTCCATGTCAAGTCGCACATCCGTCGCGGACATGAACAACTGGCCCTATAGTCAATCAGCGGGAACATCTGATCACACACCCACTACGCCCCGTAGCCCGAGGATCTTGTCCACCATGTTCGAAAATGCCCCTTCAGGCCCGCCTCCGATCAGGGTTGTGGGACCCGCGAAGCCAGCTCGGGGACCTCTAGCAACCTGGAACCCCCCACCGCTGTTCAAGGCGTTCCCCCAAGCCATCAAGCATATGACTTTGCCTGCGGCATCCCTTCCAACAGAGGTCATTCTACGCATGCACGAGCGGAGAGCCAATGCGACGGGTGAGACTCCCATTGAGCAACCCGAACAACAACCCCAAGGCGAGAAGCTCAAGTCGAAAAAGAAGCATCGCCATAACGTGTCTTCTAGCTCAATGCCAAAGTTCGAATGGACCAACAAGATCTATGTTCTGGCTACTTCGGGATACTTACTCCAGTACGCGGCAGATGGACCTTTTGATCGACTTCCCGAGAAGGTACTTCACCTCGGCAAGAACTCGGCGGCCTTTGCCAGCGATGTCATCCCCGGCCGCCACTGGGTGGTCCAGGTCTCTTCTGTCATGGAGTCTGATGGCACAGCAACACCGGATTCTCGATCCCTCTTTTCCCGCATGACCTTCCGAGTCGCCGAGCGACGCCAAGCATCCAACTTTCTTATGGTTTTCGAGACCGCCGAAGACATGGAAGGCTGGATCGCTGCCTTGCGCCGCGAGATAGAGATTCTAGGGGGCAAGAAAACACTCAATGAGACGGGCTCGCCTAAGGCCGAAGACGAAGTCTCGCAACTAAGAGAACAACCTAGCCAGCGGACATTGGTTGTCAGGGACCCAGAACGCTTCTCACGGATTCTTCCCCAGAACTTCGGATGGCACGATGCCACAGATAACGAAGGCTCTGTGGCCACCATAACGGTCCCCGATACAGTCGTCGACCAATCCCTGGACGATACCTCTACTACCAACAGCTTTGTGTCTCACGATGGCAGACAACTGGACAACCTGCGAGATAGCGCAAACCGCCTCTCCTTCAACTCTTCGGGCCAACGAACCATCATAACGTCAGCAGGATCATCCTCTCCTGAGACCTCACCGACCGTTGAGACGTTTCCTACACACTTTGACGAGAAGCCCCATCAAGAGGCATTGTCTCAACTCGAAGCAAGGCCAAGACCGAATGCTGCTGCCATTTTGGACCGACGACAATCGATGCAGGTCATGGCCCCATTTGTTGACCTCCGAGGGGGACCGGTGAACCTTCGACCGCAGTCCACATTCAGACCCGGACCTGCACCCGAACCAATCTTGACCCCCCCTCCGAGAGGGCCAGTCACGCCCAACTTTAGCGTACCTAAATCATCGAGCCGGCGCTTCTCCTACATGAGAAGCCAGGAGCTAGGCATGTCCACTCAGCCCGTGATCCGCGAGTGCGAAAGCCTCCCACGCTTGACAGGTCGGAAAGCGCCGCCAACAACACTGGCTGTGGCGCGACCGTTGTCTATGGTAGCAGATCAGCCCTCCCCGATGGACACGGTTGACGCACGACCTGCGACCCGTCATGGGGAAGAGACTTATCCCCAACGAACCAGTGAGGACCAGACCGGACCCCTATTCCATATTCCCAATCCGTATGATCTGCCTTCGCGGCGATCAAGCCAAATAGCCCCCGACGAGTCTCATGTGGAAGTCAATCGCCCCATCAGCTCTCGCAGGCTCTCGAGTATGCGACCCTGGCGAAAACCCGATCACCAACCTTTGACGGGACGCAACTTCACGGCGCCGATGGGACCAGCGCCGATGCAGAGAGCTCGTTCCCGGCCGTCTCTACCTGGAGTCGAGGAGCAGCCTCGATGCCGCTCTTCCTTGGACCTGCACAGCAATGCTCGCAGCGAGACCTCCTCGGTCAGGACTCGATCGAGGAAGCGTGCGAGCATGCATTCCATGCACTCGGAGCAGTCATCCCGATATTCGATGTCGACGGACCTGCCCATTCCCTTCGCGCCTGAATCCCTACCTGAGCCGCCACCTCCGCCAAGGGCGCCTCTTCCCCCAATCCCTACATCCACTAGCAACCCGCACCTCAGGGCAGACTCCATCGAGAAGGCCTTGCTTGCAGGTCGCCGGAGCATGCCCCAGCTGAATGAGGGCCCTCCACCAGCACCTCCACCTACTTGTGCACTACCGCCGATTCCACAGCGGCCACCAGGCATGTTCTAGACTCGTGCTCGGTCTACCTTTTTCCTATTTTGCGAAAGTTTCTCTGTACATATAATGACGGTCATCGAATATGTGATGCAATTTTCTTTGTCGAGCAGGGTGGCGTTGGGATGAAGGCCAGAAAAGCGAATCTGGGGGCTTTACGATTTGGCTTTGAAAAATTCTTGTATTATTTATACCATTGGACTGGACGAGGGCGCTTTGGTGGGCATCTGGCCATGGCAAGCCTCTAGACGACTTTATGTACCTGTATTTAGTATGGAACGGTTTGCCGGCGGAGTAGACCAAGGATGGATCGAGCCACAGACGTGGCCGGTGTAGATGGGTAGAAGACCTGCTTTACGCGATTGAGCCGAGACGAATGCTCTGCTGAATCAACTACAAGATGTTTACCGTTTATGAATAATTGCGTTGACGAGTGCCCTGTTCTTGAGTTGGCGGTGTGAGTGCAAGAAGCTCAGCTCGGAGTGGCGGTCGGGTTGACTGACGGAGGATTCCCCACCCGGACCGGACCGAGCTTGGAGCGGCGGCGGAATCGGGCATCGGTGTCGGGCCACGGGATGAAACGGAAGGAGACCGGGGCGGTTACGAGGCCGATCCGCCGACTGCGTACGAAATAGTTCGTACGTCGCATTGGGGGAGCCAACAAGACACGAATAAACGCGTGAATCAGTTTCCGACGCATCTGAGGCCCGTGGTGCACTGGTTATGGGGCGACGGGACCCAAAGCATGGCTGAAAACCCGTGCGGGATCCCCATTCATTGGCCGCCGCGCGCGAAATCGAGTGGCTGGGAGAGGCTCGCTTTCTCTCGTGTCCCTACCCAACGCTTCGGTGCGGAAACTCCCGCGCCGCCAACTCATCAATCGCTTTCTTTCTCTCCTTCTTGATTTTCTGTCTCGGCCTTGCTTTCTCTCTCACGTCAACGTCTGCGTCGCGGCAAATCCACGAGCTGCATCCTTTTCCCGAACTGGCTTTTTTTTGTTTGTTGTCTGGGTGTGCTTTGAGGCGAGAGAGACACGGCGATGCGAAGACGGTAGTAGCACAGCGAAAGACCAGGCCCATCCGGCGTCACAACCACCAAGAACCAACGCTTTCATCCCCCCTTTCACGAATACCACGATTGGCATAAAACACCAACGCAACGCCAAATCATGCCGGCCATCCGCTTCCCCCTTCCGCCCACGGCGACGATCCGCTCGACCGCCTCTCTCGCAGCACGGCAGGACGACGACTCCTCGGCCACGGCGACCTTCATCTCCATCCCGTCGGCCTACGGCTCCACCAACAGCTCGCCGCACCCGGCCGT
The DNA here is from genome assembly GCA_030864175.1 of Neonectria faginata. Classification (NCBI taxonomy): domain Eukaryota; kingdom Fungi; phylum Ascomycota; class Sordariomycetes; order Hypocreales; family Nectriaceae; genus Neonectria; species Neonectria faginata. The sequence goes on along the minus strand of JAULBG010000001.1, from coordinate 3,297,316 downwards.
CGTCGCCGGCATCGTCCTTGGGTCCGTCGCCGGCTTCCTGCTGCTGCTGTACATAATCTACGCCATCCTTCACGGCGGGCCGGTGCCGATCCCCGTCCGCGGCCGCTCCACCAACACCGCGACCACCACGCTGGGCGCTTCGACGCTCGGCACGTCGACGCTCGGCACCGAGACGTCCTACGCCTCCCGCAGCGTGCTGAGCTTCCGGTCCCGCCGCGACCGCCGCCGTCGCAGCCGCAGCGCCCGCGAGACCGTCGAGGTGCACAAGCGGTCGCGCCGCCGCCCCGGGGAGCCACCCGTCGTCTCGCCGCCGCGCAGCCCATCGCCCGTGTCCACGGCACCGCCCCGCGTCGTGCCGGCCTCGGAGGTGTCGGCGCTGTCGTCGCTGGACGAGATCGTCGTCGAGGAGGAGCACAGCCCGCCGCGGCGCCAGAGCAGCCGGCGGCACGGCAGCCCGGAGCGCGGGTATCGCCGCGGCAGCTCGTATCGCGATGGCGTGGACGCGGAGCGGTATCATTCTCGGAGGGACTCGTCTCCTCGGAGGGGCAGTCGGCGGTATTGAGGGCCTGTCATGGCGACAGGGCAAGAATGACAAGGAGTTTTTTTCTTTCTATTTTTGGGTCTGGCTCAGCATGGTATAGCATTGCATGGCATGGCATGGTAAATGGGACACGAATTATGATATGATATTAGAATCTGCGCTGGAAGAGCGCGAGTAATATGAATCACTATTAAATCAAAGCTCGATGGTGCAAACAAAAGAAGGGAACTTCGCATGTTGTCATTAGGTCCATGGTTACGAACAGGCGTGTGCATTTGGACGACGGGGAGGCACAACAATGAACAATATAGACCACAATGGCCTTTGAAAATCCCATCAGAAGCACCAGTGCCAATAGACAGGGCCTCGTCATCATCATCAACCTATATATGAAGAAAAAGAAAGGTCCATGCCTCCCACGCCAGCTTTCTACGCTCAACATGCCTGTTTTCATGTTCTTTTTATGGCTGCGGACCCTCCCGCGATACCGTCAACCATGACCAGCAATGCATCCAACACCCGAGAAAAGTCGACAATAGCCTCCAATGTCTCTGTAACCCCAGTTTTCTTTTTGGTTTTTGAGGGAAGATATTGATCGTCCTCTGCCCTCAACACAGTCATCTAACCTAAACAGAAGATAGATCCGGGGGAAAATGAGGAAAACACCTGTCCGCTTGGGCTTGATAGCCGTGAACTACCAAGCCAGCAATCAAGCACATCTCGCGCCAACACCAGCAGAAAACACAAAAGAACACCACGAATCGCTTACAAGCCCATGCTGCCGTCGTTGTTGGGCGCACCCCCGTTGCCCTGTTGACCCCCAAAAAAGAACGTGTCGAAGGGGTTCATCTGCTGTCCATCGCTAAAGTCGTGATGAAGCCCCTCCCAGTTCATGCCAAACCCGAGATCCACCTGGGGTTGGTCGATATTCCCAAACTCGCCATTGGATGTAGCGCTCAGGTTTTGCAGGAACTCCATGGTCTGCGCGTCCGGGTACTGCTGCGACTGCTGCTGCTGCTGCTGTTGTTGGCCAGAATACGAACTACTTCCTACCGAGTGCTGCGACGGCATCCTGCGTGGGATAGGTGGCGATGGGATAGGGGACGGATCTTGCTTGATGCCCCTGTCCGATGGGCTCGGGCCTCCGCGGCTGCGCGCCTTCATGATGTATCCGTCACCGGCTCTTGGAACAGGAGGTGACGGCTGCGCGCTTGGGTCGCCCGCAACAGACAGGGTAGGCGATGAGAGCGAGTCTGAGAGCGACAGATCGAACTGGTACGATGCATGATCAGAGTTCTGGTGTCGGTGGTGCGTTTGCGTCGAGCCCTTGGACGAGTCCGGCGTCGAGTTCCAGGCCGAGGGCTCCCGCCGCGGTCGTCGCGAGTGATTCGTGGGCACGCCGAATCCACCCGTGGAGCTGGCCATCTTGACCGTGGCCTTCGCGGTCCGATCGAAGGCATCACGGCACGTTTCCGCGGGCGGGCACTTGTCCATCATGTCGCTCAGCACCGACTTTGCTGCAAGAATGGTAAAGTCTACTTCATCCATGGTCTGCAATCCTTGTTAGCTTCCTCTCAAGACGGATAATACACAGTGTTGCGTAGGATTGTGCGTACCAGGCGACTTCGCACAATGGGCGAGTGCCAAATGGCATACAGATACGAGATTCCTGCCATGAAGAGGTGGTGCGTAGAGAGATAGGTGTAGCTGACGAGGCCGCTGAGGTGAAGCTGTCGGTACAGTCGCAGAATCTTCTGCCCGGCTTCGGCGACCTTGAGGTAGATGCGGTCCTCGTCCTCTCGCAGTTCAGCCTGGAAGGCCGTCGGGCTGTTGACCTCGGTGGACGTGTTGTACTCTCCCTCGAACATGGCAGGGACGCTGAGAGCCTGGCGATACAGCATGATGATGGCCTGCCAATAGTTGAGCTCGAGGAACTCGGTCGAGAACATGACGCCCGTCTCCTGCCTCGTCGGCGCCGATGTCTTCCATTGGTACAGCCGCCTGTCGATGTCGATCCGCCACGACCGGAATGAGTCGAACTGCACGAGGAAGGGCGACGGAAGATGGATGTGCATGCCCGGGTTGTTACCCTGGGCTCCGGCCTTGGCAATCTGCGTCTGGTTGTACTGCAACACCTGGAGGATTTCCGACTGCAGCAGCCGCAGGCGGAAGTAATGGTGCGCAACATGCTTGTAGGTGGACTGAACCCGGTCCGCGGGTGGATCCAGCAGCCCCGTCGGCGTGATGTAGTTGTCGTCCAACAAAGACGGAAACTCGGTTGTGATGACCTGATCGCTGATGCCGAACGGACGGCCAACGCATGTGCTCACCAGACGGTCTAACGAGTACGTGCACCACCAGAGCCGACGTCTCATGTCACGAATCCACAGCCGCCGTCCACGACTCTGAACACCATTCTCCCTTAATCCTGCAGCTTCGGGCCCATCGACTTCGGCAGAATCAGACATCGATGCGTCCATATCTCTGTCGTCCTCATAATGCAGTCCCAAGTCGACTGCCAAACGTACCGCAACTCCGATGATGTACCTGGTTCGGGTCAGTAAGCTCACCTCGAGACGCCGTCCGCTCAGACTTACCAGAGACCGGGAGGGACAGGACGAAGCAGAGCAAAGTTGGCAAGCAAGAGAACCGCCTGCAACACCTCCAGTCCCCCTCCACTGTTGCTAAGACACGATTCCAGGTGAACAATGGCGCTTGCGTGATACTCCTCCGGCGCACTGTGATTTCGCGCTTGGTCGATACTGATGTGCGAATCACCTGACGATTCTGTCTTGACCGGCTCGCCGACAATGACGCCGCAACCGATAGCGAACACCATGTTGAGCAAATACAGCTCCCGCGAGCCACGGGCAGCCGGATCCTGAGTCGCATACACCTTCTCAAACGTCTGCATGAACTCGCCTCGGTGCAGGATCGGAATCTGGGGGTTAGCATGCTCGAAATAGAGCTTTGCCAACCTCATTCCAACCTCCTTGTCCGGGAAGGTCGCGGGTTGGATGGTCGGGCGCGTGTGAAGGCCAAAGAAGGAGTCGCGCAGAGACGTTCCATTCCCCGTGGGTTGGCGCGACCCTGGACGATCACTCGCGCCCGTCTGACCCGTGACGGAGTATTGGACGGCAGCAAAGACAACCCGAGCAAAGGAGACGCCAGAGGCCGACGCCAGCGATCTAGGTTTTGAAGGGCTAACGATGTTGAGGAACCCGGGGCCCTGGCCGGCCTTTTTCGGTTTCAGCGACTCAACTGCTTGGCTCTGGGGTCTCACCATGCCCCGATCACCAGCCTCCGACTGGCCCGAATAGCCTGTATCGGGGGCGGAGTTTATGCTGGCGGTGTCGGTACTGGGGCGAGAGCATATTTCGAGGTTCTCGGCGGGGGGATATGGGATGTTGTTGGAGGACAGTAGGTTCTCGAGCTGCTCGATTCGAGTCTCGAGATAGAAGACATAACTGCGCGCCGGATCAGCAATAAGTTACGACAAAACATTCTGCCACGGATCGCTCCCGAGGCACCGCGCGCGCATCCGGCGCAGGGCTCGCGAGCTTCCCGCGCGCGTCTCGAGTGGTCGTACCTGCGTGGGATTTCTTTCTTAGTGATGGGGTCGTAGCCGACACAGGCGACACCGGCCTTGGCGCAACTGGCGCAGCTGGGGAGCTTCTGGTCGCATCGGTTCTTACGGAGGCGGCACCGATTACAGGCGCTGACGTTGCGAAAATTACTGCTCTGCCCCGCCTTGGACGCGGTGATGGAGACGGAGGTGGAGGAGGCGCGGTCGGGCTGTTGGTCGTGAGGACTGGGCTGGCCGTTGCGCGGCGAGCCGTCGTCGAAGGAGGACTGTCTCTGTCGCTTGGCGGGTTGCGTGCTCGGGGACTGAGGGCCACGCGCAGGCATGGTGACGGCCCGCCGGGCGACGGAGGACGGACCGGCGACGGGCGGCGCTGACTACGGCGACGCGAGTGACACAAGGGCGGGCTGGCGGGACGGTGGACGGACTGGGCGACACGGAGGAGTTGGATTGATGGATGGCCGAGGTGGAGTTGGGAGGAGCAGATGGACGGACGGGTGTCGGATACAGGTCGGTGAGTCGGGGCGGGCTTAACGGGAGGCTACTGCGAAGCGGAAGAGGTGAGCGCCGGGTTGAGAGAAGGTAGAAAGAGCAAGGAATCGGGGCGGGCGGAGGGTCGAGGCGAGGCAGCGACGGCGGGCGGAGCGGATTCGAATTGGATTGGGCGGGATTGGGCGGACGAGGACGAGGACGAGGAGTGAGAAGGAGAAGGCGACGGCGGGAGGAGGAGGGGAGTGGGTGGATAGAGACGAGACGCAATTGGGGAACAAAGCAAAAAGCAAACAGGCAGGGAACAGGCAATCGGCGAATTTCACACTCACGGGAGTTGCTCAATGGCTCGGCGTCGGTTGGCTCTATGCGGGGGGAATCCTATCGTTGTCCGTGGATCTTGGTTGACGCGCCCCCATGACCAGTGTGATACGTGACACCAGACAACGAGCGGCAGAAGCGGTGGTGGCAGTAGCAAAGATGCAGCAAGCAGCCGGCTCCAGGCCGGAGGGCGATGGATCAAGGGCCGGGGTCAGCTTGCGGCGGGCAAGCGACGGACGACGACGGTTGGGCGGCCGAAGTCAATTGATGAGTCGAGATACGGGGAATAGCGGGCAAAAAATTGGGAATCACGGAGGTGAAGACTTGGGAACGAAACGGGGGAACGAATCGAACGGGGGGGGGACGGGAAACGGGGAACGGGTGGCCCCAGTCACGTTTCTTCTCACGAACCCGGAAAACCGGGCACGCTGACAACCGGCAGTTCGCAATCGTGGGAACAAGAGTATCACTGTAACAGGAGAAAGAGGGATGGGAAAAAAAGTGACGGGATCCCGGGGGACTGGGGGGGGTGAGGGAGAAAAAAAGATGGGGATTGAACTAGACGAGACGAGAACAGCAGGGGACGGATTTGATCAGTGAGTCCCAGCACTAATAAAGAGCACGGTAGTCGAGAAAAAGAACGTGCGCTTTGATGCCCAGATCCAGCCAGATCCGAGAGGGAATTCATTGGAGTTGGGGGGGACAGAGAAGGAGGAGGAAGACGACGACGAGGGAGGCTGGCGGTCTGGTGTGGGTGGATAAGAGCCATCCGCGACAGGGAAGAGCTGATGATGGCCGGTATTTGATTCGAGAATACTAGTCTGACTGTAGGTAACAACTTAGGTTGCCGGCGGGACAGCTGGGTGAGAATTGATAAGCAGCGAACCCAGCCCGCCGGCGCATCTAGCTAGTCCCACGATATCTACAAGTGTACACACACACACACCTTAGGCGGCTATCTATGATATGACCACGAACCAGCCCGCCGGCTTCCCTTTTTTGATGCTGTGCTTACCCAAACCAGGAAGGCATTAAATGAATTGACATGAATTAGACCCAGATGGGAATTTCCCCCAACTTGGAATTCCTCTCAATTTATCCTAATTGTCCCCCCCAAGACTGTCTGTCCACTCTGCCAATGCCGCCATCGCTGTTGGTTTCCCATCCATCCCGTCCATCCCTCCATCCCTCCATCCATCCAGGGGCCCTTGCCAGCTTTCTCTGTTTTCCCTTCCAATCCGCTGTCTGCGATCCCCCGAGTCGTGATGCCCGAAGCAAGCAAGGCAAAAAAAAAAAAAAGCAACAAGCCTCCTCATCGTCAATCATGTGGTCCCTCCCCCTCTTCTCCTCTTGCCCTCGCCCCCAAAAAGGAAATCTTGCGGCGGGTGGCTAACATTCGGGTGCTGTACAGGATCGTACAGCTTCCAGGTGCGCGTCGTCTCAGCCTCCATCTCCATTCCCCATCGCCTCACGCCTTGGCATCGGGAAAAGAAACAATGTCATTATTCACGCATGTCCTTGCGCTCTGTTCTCTTCCCTCTCCCCTCCTTTGCTTGTTGGCTTCAAGTCAATTCGTTACGTAGTGCGAATAGGCATCTTATCCCAGACACCTATTTAGCTAGCTTCCTCCCCCCCCCCCCCCACTCCCACTCCCCCAACGTCAAAAGCTGTTTCAACATGGCTGCACGCCTTGCATGGCTTCAGGTGGTATTCACATAACAAGCACGTCAAGAGAAAGAAAAAAAAAACCACAGCAAGACAGACAGACAGCGCAGCATCGCAAAGGCGGGTCTGGCGCACGCACGCACCCCTGAAGGCAAGGTCCCTGAAGGTAGTAATCTGTACAGAGCAAAAAAAAAAGGAAAAGTCGACGATTCCCGAGCATACATGCCGACGCCGTATTCGTATGGGCACAGACAGACAGAGGCGATCAACTGACTGAAACGGGCTGGCTCCATGGCGGAAGACCAAGTGCGTTGTCGCCGTCAGTCTCTTAGTCGTTGCTTGTTCTCCCAGCATTTTGACCGCCTGCCACGTCGAGTTGGATGATTGGGGCGCGCCCATTCATTAGTTTCATCGTGTCCTACTGTCTCTCTGAGTACCTTGCGTGCCTCTTTCTACCTCGTCGAATCTCTCTTCTCAACTTTTACTCAAACTGCCTCTCCATCCCTCGCCTTTTTCAGCTGGCCCAGTTTCCCCCCATTGAGCAAAGACAAGCCGAAAGAAAGAAAGAAATGAAATAAAAGACAAAAAAAAGAGTCCTCACTTTTCGAGGTGTCCAGACGAGCCTCCGATGCAACCAGGGTGTTGGATCCCCCACCTAACCCACAAACCCACACACCCCAATGCTGCATCGATGCATCCAAGGGACCCCCCCCTTGGGATCTCTTGAAAGCCTCTGAACTACGTACCAGCCCGTCCCGGTCTCAGGACAGACACCAGCAGCCCGAATTCGTGCATCCCGGCCCAGCCCCAAGAGCCCATTCGGCACCGCGTTTCAGGGATCATGCGCCTCTCTATCCGTATGTACTACTCTTTTTTTGTCCCCTTTTTTTTTCCTTTTTTTTTTCTTCAAGAAAACAGGTCTTTCTTCCTATCTGCTCCTCTTTGCCTGGGTTTTTGCTTCTCCTGTTGTTAACCGACGTGGAGCCTTCGTTTTACCCGCCGTGCCGTGCCTGTCCCTGGCCGGCGATGAGGCCGGCCCCGGTGCCCGGAACTTGAACCCGACACACGGCCCGGAGACTTGTTCCTCATCTAGCTGTGGTTATGAATGGGATCTTTAGTAGTTTATTCAATTTAAAATATGAGCCGTTGTCCATTTTGACTACCTTGATTACCTTGATACTAGGCAGAGGTGTTGTATGCATTGCGAAGCTCCTGCTTTTGCCCTGTTCATCAATCAGACCCGGATCCGAGAGTCCAAGTCTCCGCGTTTCCGCTTCTCCGTGTCTCCGCATCCCCATCCGCGTTTCCTCATAAGTTCCCTCCATCACACATACACTTGGGACTTTAAGTTAATTAGATCGAGATACGTCACAGTTTAGACATTTCCCATATGAATCACTAGTGTCAATTGTTTCCAATTATGCTATGCTTTCCCGCCTTGCTCACGCAATTAATCTCATGTTGTTTGCACCGTCAGTCTTGGTCCCGCGAGGTAGCCAGACTGTATCCTCCTCTGCTCGATCGTCATCTTCTTCCTGTCCTAGTCCCAGTTCTTCTTCGTAATAACCAAAAAAAAAAAGCAAATAGAAAAGGTATGAAAGACCCGTGGGCCAGACGTCTTCACCGATTGCACAACGCCCCCAATCTCCTCCCGCAAGCCTTCGCCTGCTCTCTTGCCGCGGGTTCCATCATGCCCTGTCCTGGCCATGTTTGTGTGCTGGACGTCCCGCGACGTAGCCGTGATCCTGCCATCACCTTGCCTCATCCAAGGCGTATCGTTGTAGGAATCGGGTCGAATGCGTGCCTCCTGTTTCCGTCCATCGTCGTTGTCCAGAAAACCCATGTCTATTACAAAAATATTCCCAAACAAATCCCCGTCTTTAGTAAAAACGCCGGTCCCAATGCCTCGTCGCTGTCATTTTAAGGGGGTATTATCGACGTGAGCGGTCCTCTCGCTTTCCCGTCCCATCCCAAAAGAAGTGTCGCGCAGAATCGCTTTTGTCGTCTCATTGCATGTGAGCTCGAAACGCTCCAACGCCAGAAAAATGCGGTGTCCAGTTTGCTCCTCTTTAAACCCTGTTATTGTTATTGTTGTTGTTGTTTTCATCGTTCTCGTTTTCCTCGTCGTCGTAGTCCATAAAGAGGGCCTCGTCCAGGAGCGGATCCTCCTCTTCTGGCACCACCGTGTCATAAAAGCCTCCACCCTCGGTGATCTGAGAGCTCAGGTAAGCACCCACGATCGTGACGAGGCCGGTGAACCACCAAGCCAGTCCCGAATATCCAGTCTGCAGACCGAGCGAGTAGAGCACTCCGGACAGCGTTGGCCCCAGAGCTCGGCACAAACTGGCAGTCGATGCAGCGATGCCATTGATCGTTCCTAGGACTTGCTTCGATGGCGCCGAGTTCGCCAGCAGGATGGCATTGCTGGGGTAAGCCATGGTCGAAAATGTGCATTTCCAGATGACAAGCAGGTAGATGGCGGGCATTCTCATCGCCTCCGGGAGTAGTACCAAGTACGGGGTGACGAGGTACAGGGCGAAGTAGGAAAATGCCAGGATTCGGAACAATCGGAGCGAACCCAGTCGTCGAGTTACCGGCGGGACAATTAGGTAGTTGGAAAGAAGCGAGTAGACACCCTGCACCGACATGATGACACCAATCGTCTTGGTCTCCAGGCCAAAGCCGTCGGTAAACCTGAAAGGGAGTTCCTTGATCGGATGCTCGGGTCGAGAAGTGCTTAGGAAGACAGGGAACAGCTGATCGAATGTCATGGTGTGGCTGCGAAGTAGCATTAGCAAGGGGCCAAGAGCCAATAGAAAGATTGCGACCACTTACAAAGCCAAGATGCCGTATGAGATGATGTTCATGATAACAGGCTTAGTAAAAGTCTTTTGCTTCTGCGGTTGCTGAACAATCGGCGTTTCCGGCTCAAGGGGCGCACTTTGGAGAGACCTGGTGTCAGCTTGAGGAGACAAGCGCGGCGAGTTTTCTTGGCTCTGATAGGCCGGGAGCACTTCGTCGTCATCCGTGTTCCTCAAGATGGCACGAGTTGATCCGGCGCTCATGTAGCCAATCCGCGGTTCGCCGTCCAGGAGAGCCTGCTTCTCGGGACCTCGACCACGTCCGTTGCACCTAGCAACTCCGCACAACAGTCGCGCAAGGTAGTCGCCCAGCTCGCGTCCGCGATCCCGCTGCGACTTCTTGGCTGCGTGCGTTTCCTCGAGGAAGAGAAGACCGATGATGACTCCAACGAAAACAGTGGCGGCGCTGAAAAGGTTAGGCAGGAGGTATGGGTATTTGTCCCAGATGGTTCCACGGGCGAAGATCTCGGGATAGCTGATACAGGGGCGCGCAAGAGCTCCTCCGATCATAGGGCCAATGATAGATCTATTTGTTCAGTCAGCGTGAATCCAATGGCGATCAGACCACCGCAACTTACCCAATACACCACACCATGGGCATAATCGTATAAGCACGAGCTGTTCTCTGTTAGTATCTCCCTTCCTTTTTTTCGTGTCCGGACCAAAACTCACGTTGTTGCTCCTTGACAGTTACGAGTTCAGCTACCGTGGTTTGCAAGACTCCGATATTTCTAGGTCCTCGTTAGTCGCCAAGTCACAGAACCTCCTCAACCATGGCAACATACCCATTGAGAAGGCCTCCTAGTGCGCGAGCGAAGAGAGCCACAGGCAAGTTGGGGGCGAAACCGAAAGCGAGGACGCTCAGAGCAGTTCCGAGCAGGCCAGTAAGAAGCACAGGTTTCCGGCCAATCTTGTCGCTAAGTCTTCCCCAAAGGACTCCCGTCGAGAACTCGGCCAAGGTGAATGCGGAGGTAACCATGCCGGCGTAGACGGAGATCTTGCTGGTGTCGTCGGTGATGTTGAAGTCTTCGATCATGTAGTAGATGTAGGGGAAAATAGACATGAATGCGATCGGTTCGCATATTCTGCAGCAGGCTGCACCAGTTAGTACATGAGCCAACAATTTGATTGGGAGGTTGCTCTCATACCTAGGACAAACATTTGCTTGGCCGGGAATGTGGGTTTTCGGCTGGCATCGCTGCGGTTGGCCGTTTCGAGGTCACGACTCCTCCCCATGTTTGCGACTTTGACTCGGCCTGGTCACGACGCTGGTCGTCTGATATGGTTGTGTTTGAAAGGGCAGTTGGTGTAACGGCTTTGGTCAGAGATGTTGTCGCGTAGCAGAGGGTGACGTCCCCAAGGTATTCGTATCGTTTTGTGGTGTTCGTAGGAGAATTGGAACTAGTAATGGTGAAGCTGGAGGTAAAGCTGGAGATGAATTTGGTATTGGTGTAGGTGTTGGTGTTGTTGGTGTAGTAGGTTGGATGCTGGCGTGTGTGTCGAGATGGGAAGTGACGGACGGGCCAGGTAAAATAGAAAATCAAGCTCGTGCCAATGCAAAGTAAGAAAGGAATATCTGGGCACAGGTCTGAGGTGGCGGAGGAGGACAAGTCACTAATGAGGGTAGAAGGATCACGGAAGGGAGAGAGAAGATTCATGACGGGGAGTGGATACACTTATAAGAGAGGGCGAGAGTGCGTGGGAGTGCGTGAGAAAGAGCGTAGCGACACCCCTCGGGATGGGGTACAGGTCCATTAGCCATCTTGGAGCAAATTAGACCCAAGATTGGAACGGGCGGTGACATGAGGACAAGAGGGCAAATCTCCTGTCCAACAAAAAAAAAAAAAAAAAAAAGGCAATGCGGCGAACGGCTCCAGCTCTCGGGGCATGACACTTGGGCGGTGGGGCCTCTTGGAGAGCGCCGGGACGCCAGACAGCAGGCGAGATCCTGGTTGACAGGGCAGACCGGGGCCTTGCAGGTAGTGTGCTGTATTAGTTGAGTAGTGATAGTGGCAGTGGGAGTTGTCTGGGGTCGGCCGGGTGTGTCTTGTCTTGCCCGGCCAGTCTTGTCCTGACCTGTCTTGACCAGTCTTGTCGTGTCTGTCTCTCGCCCTCCCGCTGTGTGTCAGTCTTCTCTTGGCTTGGGGGGGGATCCACGGCCCATGGGTCCACGGTCCACGGAATGGGAATGGGTGTGTGGCTGGCATGGGGCTCTGGGGGGCTTGTTCTGGCCTCTGACTCTGATTCTGATCATGGCTCCAGGGCAAACCCGCAAGTACCTCGCAAGTACCGCGCCAGGCTTGCTTGGTCTTCTTTCAAGGCTTGCAGGGGGCCCCGAGAGGCGAGCGCCAGCGAACAGGGGTGGGGGGGAGGAGAAGGAAGCCTCCCTCTTGGCTTCGAACGAGGCGGACGAGGACGGACGGGGACGTGTGCCGAGCAAAAACTCCATGGACTGACGGCCAAGTTGGAGCTTAATTATTGGGCGCGCCATCTGGAGCCCATACGGCGCCAAGGGTGCTACCCCGGCATTTCCGTCGCGTGGCTCACAAAACAAGGGCGCCTTTCTTGCTGGCCGACGTTGGAGCCGATGCTCGTCATGGCGGGTGGTTTCTTTTTTACTTCGTCGCTCTTGAGTGTGTGTGCGTGCGTGTGTGGTGTGCGTGCGTGTGTGTGCACCTGTCTGTGTGTGTACTATGTATGTGTCCGCGGGGGAGCTTCGGTACCGCACATGGGCTGGGATCTAGCTGGACAAAAGGAGGGGGGGTGAGTGTGGGTGAAGATGCGCAAAAGTGTGAAAGTGCTTGTAAGAGTGTGATTGTGTGTGCTCGCGTGTGTGTGCGTGTGTGCGAAGCACTGAAGGCATGTCAGCCACCGCGTGAAGCCTGCCTCTCTCCACTGCGTTGCTTTCCCATGGATGGATGGATGGATGCTCTGCGCCCACCAAAGCCAGCAATGCCCGGGCCGCAAAATGCCAACACGGCGTCGGTGAGGACGACAACAACCAGAACCAGAACCCGAGGACCACAACTATACCATGCTGGTTCCTGACAATGAAGCGGGCTATTCACGCTGAATGAAAAAAGAAAATTACCATCGTCTTGTCGGCGGGGAGGCGGTGAATGCTGAATAACGGTTCCGGCGGCAGCCTGTGGTCACACGGAAACGGCCCCCGGGTCACCTCAGCTCAGCAACGGACCAACAGGAGGGGGACGGTTCCGGATGGGCCGCCCTCCCTCGGTCCTCATTGACCAGCAGACGCTCAACACGCTCCAGCAAACCGGGAGCAGACGCGGGAGCAAAGTGCCAGTTCTCGTCGAAACATCCATATGGAGAACCCGAATACCACCAAAAGCCCCCCCGCCTGTCCCCCCCCCCCCCCCCCTCCGTGGCGTGTGCCATCGCCCGTCCAGTTCGCCTTGGCAGTGCAACGTACGGTGATGTCGATCTGGGCAGTGGGCTGTGGGCATAGACCTTTTTGCCTGCTACTTGCTAGGAAGTTATCGATCCAAGACATCCGATAGGAGAACGTTGTTTCCTCGTCATCTCTCTTTGTCTCTTTGCCGGGGCGGCGGTTGGAAGCCGTGGTTCCCGGTGCAGGAGGCTGCCTACATAATACTAGGATCCTAGGTGAGTATGTATGAGTATGTAGGTAATAAGTAATAAGGCAACTGGGTATATGCCGTGATGTGATGGTGGTTCCCTGTCGTTTGTTGTCGTTGTTGTCGTTGCTGTTGTCTCCTTGTCTTAGTCTTAACCAACGTCTACGCTTCGCCTGTCAGCTTCCGAGTAAGCCTCTCCTCCTGCGAACCACTTGCGGACTGACTGCTGCAGCAAACAGTCATGTCCGTTTCAGACCCTTGAAATTACGATGTGCGATGCCAGCAGATAACCATAATGCAGCGAGGAGTCATTCGGGATTTCACTGGTGATGAAATTGCCAACACCGTCGTGACACGGCAGCCCCGTTCGTATCGCTGGCATGTTCCACGATGCACACTCGGGTTCCCATAGGACTTCCTTGAATCCTTGAACGACCTATTCGTACACCTGCCTCCCTCGGGGAGACTTGGCACGAGACCGACTAGACAGATGCAAGCAACGCGCCAGCGGGGCTACGTGATGCCATGCGCGCGTCGAATAAGACGGACTGGTCTCGGGCCAGATGCAACCTCTCACGCATCCGTCGGCCGAGAAAGACCTATCTGGGCCGAGATTCCCATGTTGGGGATAGCAGCCAAGATTGTCCCAAAGTCCGGAATGTCGAAGTGAATCCCCATATCAAAAGGTGCTCCGATGAACTTGAAGAGGTGCAAACGGGTATGGCTACACCACAGGGAACCTGGCGGGGCCGCTGACACCCCATGCGGGCGGGTGTCGGGGTTCCTTGACACGGAAACGACTCCATTCCCAACACGCCGGCAGGCAGACAAAGGCCATCTTGAGAGCCGAGTTGTCACATTTAGATGGACGAATATCGGATGGCGATGGGAAGGTAAGGGAAGGGAAGGGAAGGGGGAGGGAAGCCAGCCTCAACCACGCGTTAAAGAACCCACAGTCTGACTGTTTGTCTCGTTACACGCACGCAAGGCGCACACATAGTGGAATCGGTGTAGAGATTTCTTTCTGCCCGTTGCCCGCGTGTCCCCCATGCTTATGCTTGCTTGCTTGGTTGCTTCCCTGGCCGCCGACGCCGCCGCCGCGGGAATGTCAAATGGCGGGTTCTCCATGGTGGCTAAACTGGCGGACCTGAGAAAGATGATGGAGATCCCGCTGGATGGTCGCCCATGGACAGGGTAGAGCCAAGGCGAGGCGAGACAGGCAAGGCTCGGTCAGCAAGGGAGCCACATACCCGGGTTGACAAGACGGGCTCCATCGCGGGGCGAGGTTCTTGGAAGGTGAGCAAGGGAAGCCAAACGGCAAGCGAGCGAATTGTGCTACCCAATGATGAGAGGATCCGTCGAGGGGGTTTGACGATTTGGAAGGGGTGTGTGAGCGTGCAGGGGGGGCGGAAGAACGAAAACGTCCAGTCCTCGTCACCAGGAACCCGAGACATTGTCACCGCCATGCCCTGCACTGTCCAAGCCCTGTCCATGCCCTACCGACCGGACCCTTTCGCCTGGCCCCCAGGCACGTGGAGCCGGTGGTGCCAACTCAAGGACGGCCAGCCACCATCTGGCGCAAGCAGGCCTCAGCGCAGAGCTGAGACTGGCGGTGATGTCCATGGGGGGAATCCGAGGCCCCGGGGAGGGGTTGAGGAGGGGAGGCTTCTGGCGGTGTTGGTTTCAAGAGCCCAGGGCCCCCCCAAAAACCGGGAAATTGGGCATCACGAATAGGCCGACGCCAGTCCCCAGGGCCCCCGACTCGCTGCTTGCGACCCTGGACAGAGGTCCACCTGCACCCAACCCGCTGGGCCGTCAGCCCCCAACGAACAGAGTGCCGGAAGGGCTGCCGACTCCACCGATGCAAACTAAAGTGCGAGGCCCAAGGTTCTAGATGGAGGATTTTTTACTGTCCTGGCGGGGGAGAGGACGCAAGGACGCAAGGACGCAAGGACGCAAGGACGCAAGGACGGGGGCCGTGACCCGACAGCTCAACTGCCAACTAAGGTAATTAATTAGTACTAAGATGGCCAACTGCCAGCTAACAACTGCCACCCGCCGCGGCCCCTTGCTTGCTGCGAGCGCAAGTCTGGTCTTCTCCATACGAACCCCTTTGGTACTTCGTACATGATCAACGGTGAAGCTTTGGCAATGCCGGTCCAGGGGATACGGATTCCGGGCGTGTAACTTGAACTAATTACTATGATGTAGGTAGGTAGATTATGTGCTACGTAGACGACTAATAACTCCTAATTAATAATTACGACTACGAGGCGAGCGCAGCATGTCTGTCTATCCCAGGCGGTAGGTATCACCGCTGTTCTCCATCTTCCCAGCGCATCCGAGACTCCGCGCAACGCAGCGCACACTCGACACACACACACACACTCTCTCTCTCTCTCTCTCTCTCTCTCTCTCTCTCTCTCTCTCTCTCTCTCTCTCTCTCTCTCTCGCGCGCGCGCGCAGGCATTCGCAGTCTTTTTCCCAGAGGAGTGGTCAGAATCCCAAGGCCCCCCCCCCCTGCCTGCCCCTCCCCCCTTTGTCAACTGGCGGCTGGCTTCCATGGAAGCAGGTTCGGGTGTTCTATGTACGTACACAGTAGCAGTTGTTCCTGATGAGTCGTAGCTTCGTACACGCCCTCGGCAACCCATATAATTAGATATACATGTACGCATGTCGTGCAGCCGGTACTTTAAGCAGACTCGTCTGAATCCCGACGACGTGGACGCATTGAGGCGCTTGCCGAGGCGGCGCCAGATCTGCCTTACCGACCCAATATGCAGCAATTTTTTTTCTTCGTCCTGGCTCCCGTCGGTGAAGCCCAAGAGCAGGACGTCAAACGGTGCTGCGTCATGCGGCGCTGTCCCCCCGTACACCTTGTAGCCTGTCAACTGTTCGCCTCAACGGCGACGCGCCCACAGGTCAGCGAGGCTCACCTCACCGCCAGCCGACCGCGGCGCCCGGAGTTCCCTTGCTTCCCCCAGGTCCCGGATGTCGCGTAAGCCGTGACGACCATATCCTCGCAAACCCCATTGTCCCATTGTCGTCATTGCAAGACACGGGCGCTTGGCTCCGTCCAATCGTCTGCCGCCGTCCTCACTTTTGATCCCTGCCTTGGGCCTCCGGGTACTCTCTCCCTGGTTTCCGGCCCTAGCGAGAGCTGTAGCGTGCTTGCGCCTGCCGGTACCCTCTAGGTCTTGTGCTACGAGGAGGCTCCCTGTCTGGGAGCCCGTCGCATGGCGCCCCACCGCAGGGGAAGAGCCGAGTGGGCGGACGATGGTCTCGAGGGATGGGCCCAGGGGAAAAGGGGCCGCGGGCGAGCGTCCCGGTGGACTGGGTTGATTGATCTGATGCGTCGGGTCCCGTCAGTACGGGCTGTCTGGAATGAAGGATGGACACTAATACCGGGCCTCCGTTTGTCACAAGGGCAGGGAGGAAGATCAGAAGGAGAAAAAGAAAAGAAAAGAAAAGAAAAGAAAAGGGAACAAATTATGATTACGGGACACAAATAGCCTGCATGACCGAACAAGGGATGCAGCACCACCGGGGAAAAAGAAGAAGAGAAAAATAGCTGGCGTTTCAGAAGGCCATGGACGCACCTAACGGATGCCATCCGTACGGACTCGGAGTATTCGTACGCTCTGTATTCGTACCGGTAATAAAGGGAGGATCGCCGCGTATCGGACGCACTTTTCCCACCCGCGCTCAGTTGACAGCAGGTTTATCTCAGCCTATTCAAGCCACCACCACGCGGCTGGCTGCCTACCGACCTGCGAATACGCGCCCTCGTCGGTGTCTAACTGTCTGTCTGTATGTCCGCCTTTCTTCACCGGCTTGACCCTCGCTTGGTGACACAGCCCGCTGTCCGCTGTCCGCTGTCCTCTGTCCACATCCCATCCCATCCCACGACTCCACGAGACGCCTGGAATGACAAAATGAGAGGAGGATCCATCCATCATCTCGTGTTCATTGCCATGGCCCCGCAAGCGTCGGCGTAGGCTGTTGCGTCGACGACCGTCCATAGCTGGAGGTCTCCTTCCGCCTGGGTTCATGGGCCTAAGCGCAAAGACTCCCAAGAGGCTTGCTGGCTACTACGTAGTCCGTTAGAGCGGGCTCTTCCTCAGGCTGGTGATGGCGCCTGGCACGGGCTGGTCATCGAGCTCAGAGCTGAGGAGCCCCCCGCGAGCGGGCGTACGAATAAGTGACTGCGTGCGCAATAGGTAGCACTTTCGTACTAGAAGTGCTACTGTAATCAGCCGGAGGACCAAGCAGGGGTTGTCAGACTGACCGCTGGTCGCCCCGATTATTCTCGAATTCTCGAAGGTTTCGAAAAAGGGGCAGGGGTGGCTGAGGTGGAGAAGCCCTGACCAGGCGGGGGGAGGGTGTGTTTGTCGTGGAGCGAAGGGGGGCGTCGATTTAAGCATGGCCCCAGGTTTCCGCTTGGCCAGTTGTCACGACCTGGTACTCAAACACACGTCCGGGCTTCGAGTCTCTCTTCCGCTTCTGACGGAGCACAACTCTAGCTGAGCTCATCCTTGCAGGGGCGGGTAACATCCCGTGATTCGCAGCAATTTGCCATCACGGGGAATCTGGCCTGGCTGATCCGGACGAATTGGATCGATCCGAGACGACAAGCGACACGGACGCCTCGTCGAATTGGATTTCTGCTACGCACAGCACACACTCGCGCTCGAGCTTGAGCTCGAGCTTCGCCCAAGTCCGGAGTTTGATGAGGCCCGGACCTGTTCTGCTCTGACAAACACTTTTACTTTTTCATAACAACCTTCTTTCTCTTCCGAGGACCTGACGCAGACAAACAGTGGTCGTACGTAGCACTGACGGACGACTGGCGGCTGTCACCATTGCGTCGTCGCACATCTCATGACGTCGGCCGCGATCACCACCACCACCACTAATAAGTCTGAGACCACTTACCCACGCACGCAGCGCCTCGACGACGAAAAAGAAACCCCCCCCCCCCCCGCCCCGAAAAACCTAAGAGTCTGAGACCAACCAGGTCGTCAGCACAACCTCCACGATTTTGCTCTTCCAAGGAGAGCCCTCGTGTGCCTTTGAGTTTGGGCCTTCGGGGGCCTTGGGTGTCTTTGCCTTTCCTGCATCTTGATCTGGCATCTTCGAAACAAGGGCTGATCCAGATCATCGGGTCTCGTCGCGCCCGCCCGCTCTTCCAGAGGGGGCCGCACGCCACGTCAACGAATCCGGGCATCTGATCGGGCCAATCTCGCCTCTTCTGCAGCCTTGTTTTCCGTCCGGGGTCCTGCTCCGCGCGAACACCCCCGATTGCCGTTTTCGGTGAACCCACCTCACCGGTCTCGCGAAGGGGCCCTCAGCCGTCTCACCGGGAGCGAGTCCACGCTCGCCGCAGCCCGCATCCCACCTCCGATGGCCTGGACGCTCATGTTTCCTTCCCGGATCGTGTAGCCCTGCTCGCTATTCCGTGCTGTCGATCCCCGCCGACCGGGAAGACAGCCCCCGACTCCAGCCCGGGCTCTCCAGCCCGGTCTACAATCCAGTACCCGTGGCCCCCGTTTCCAATGAGACACACGCTTCATCGACCCAGCGCTCGGATCTCTCATCGTCCCCAACAATCGCGCGGCACAGTCGACATGGCACGGCCGGGGTTCGCTTTGGACAGTGACTTATCATCACCCTCAAACGGACAACCTCCAAAAGAGTCACACACATCCTCGCACTTGCAACACCAAGACTCGAGACCTCAAGACGCCCAGTGACCTGTCACATCTGGTCTCGAACTCTGGGCTGATCGGTGATAGCAGGGGCTCCACCGACCAGCCAAGCCAAGTTCACCAACACCCCCCGACCTTGGGGGTAATCGAGCTGAGCCCTCAACCCTGTCGAACTGAGCCCGTCTCACCGGTGACCACTGGACTCGGTTTGTCTGTGCCGTTCGCAACAGAACACCACTTTATTTTCTGCAAAATTCCTAAAGAATTGACCGGCAGCTGCCCAGCGCCACCGTGATGCATTGCTGGCATCATCAGCCCAAATAGACGTCGATGGCGTTGCGTTGAGGCTAGCGGGTGTGCAAGAGATCCAAAAAGGTTGTCTCGCGCCAAGCCATGTTCCTTGCCTTGAGCAACGTAACACAAGAATAACACGCGATTTTAGGCGCGCCCGCAACCCCAAGTCTTGCTGTTCCTCGTACTGTACGTATCCGTACAACCAACTATTTCTATAGTTCCCAACCAGTAGATAAACGATGTCGCAGTAGCACAGCGCTCCTTCACTACTATTGTAGTATTCATCATCAGCAGGCATGGTTCTCGACGAGGTAAATACCTGGTTCCTCTTTCTTTGCTTTGTGCGTGTTCATGGCTGAGGTGTACTGTAGGTGCCTGTTGAAGCCGAGAAGGCGTTGGCTGCATGGTACAGCTGACCTCGCGTAGCCCGGGTACATTAACCACTCCACCTACCCTACAATTTCGATTACATATTTAGACGCCGTGGTCCGATGGGGACGGTATGGGCGTGGTATCTCGGACGACGAAAACAGCATGTATCTGTCGAAGCCAAGGGGGTCAGCGGTGAAGAGGCCTTTTGCCCTCGGCAACCAACTTCCAAGGTTGGGGGGGTGCTTCGCCAACCCGAAAGACCAGGAATTCGGACGGTTGACTCCAGTCCTGGCCTCGTATGCAACAGGGTTTATCATGCAAACTGGCGAAAGCACACATGTTGATTGCAACGAGTTCATACCACCAATCTGACCCCGCAAGGGCTGACTCTATCAATAGATCCCTCCTCGGTCAGCCAACTCTTCTTTCAGACATTAACGCCGGTAATAATGCACGGCGTGAAACAGAAGGCTCTGTTTTCAACTAGGCCGTGGGGCGATACCCAGACCCTGGGAAGTTGTTGGCCATCTTGCCTATCTCAACGCTCTCAAAACCAATGGTTATCGCCTTCATTGATACTCGGATGGACATGGCACGGACTGCAACCCGGACTATGTCCGGGTTTGCAGACGTTTATGTACTGGTGTCCATGAATATGGACCCCTCAACGACAACTGCAACGGCAATGGCAATGGCAATGGCAACGGCAGCGTAGGATCATGGGGGTTTCCCATCGGAGTGGGACAGGCTGCGATGCCAGCCGCAGGCTGTGATGCCAGCCGCTTCATCCGGCAACATAACCCAGGATCAATGCTGCACATGGGCCAACGTTCCATTGCCTTTGGACCAACCTTGTGTTTCCAGAAGTAGCCTCGATCGACACGGGATATCAGCCACCAACATTCCTTCATCCAGCTTTCCGGGCCAGATCAGGTTCATGTGCAGTCATCGCGTGCTGTCCTGCGCCAACTCTGCGCTGTGTTCGGCTGAGGTCAGGCGGTTGACCGCATCTCCTCCCTAATCGAACGAGCCCCAAGAGTGATGCATTGATGCATCGATCCATTGATCTTCCTCTAAGCACAACCCTTTCCGAGAATGCGGGGGGTGTCCTCCCCCCCCCTGGCCCGCGGTGGTGCCGCCGCAATGCTTGTCTGGAGAGATACCTGGTTAGCTCAGTGCGTACCACGCCGTCAACCTGCAACGCCAATTACTTGGTACCCTATCCCATGCCGCGATTTCAGTAGGCTGTTGCAAGGCTACTGAGTACGTAGTAGGTGAGATACCAACGGGCGATCCCACCCAATGGATCGGGAAGTGCATCGTAGCAGCAAGGGAATCCTCAAGAGGTTTAACGTGTCTTACACCCCGTGGCCTCCCTGGTCCGAACGAGGCCAACCATGGGTTGGTCCCATGTCGAGTCTTCGCGATAAAGGCGTGCTTGAGTGTCGGGAAGGATCATTTGTTGCGGTACGGGCCATAGTGTTGTCTACTCAAGGCGCACCCTCCCGTCGGATGCAATCAAATCTGACTCAGAAAGACGGCCGCAGGCACAATGACACCCTGTTGACGTTGATGAAGATACTTGGGCAGTACCGAGCAACGTTGTTCCGGAGGACATGCCCTAGCGAACTCAGCTCGCTCACGTACTGTAGTATAGCTCCGACGACGTGGAACGAGCTCCTTGTGCAACATGAACCTGCATGAGGGCTGTTAGGTGTACAATCAGGTAATACAGCATCCGGTGAGAACTGGCGTGGCTTGGATGCCGGGTGACGACTGTTGATGTGTGTTTCTGCAGATTGCAAAGGAATGACGCTCAGTGAAGCCAACAGGGTCACTTGCATACCCCGAGTCATCTCGTATTTCCGGCCACGGTAAACCGAGTACATTGCCGATGAAGTCGTTGCATAGAAAGTAATTATAGGCTTAGAATCCTTAGATGACGTTGAGGAACCAAAACCAATGTGGAGTAACAGTTCGGGGTACGAATAGACTACAGGTTGGGTGTTTTGCTGGTTTAGGACTGTGCCTACATGACGGAATGCACTGTATTACACACTGTCCGGTCCGGTCCGAAAGCTAGTTCCAGGCATCAGCGGAGTCTCGGCCTGAAGCCTCACCAATCCAACAAACGTCAGGCTTCACTTAACCCAGCGCAGGAGTGATTCGACGATCTTCCCAGGGCTCGACGACTTCATTTCCGTAACACGACATAGCTCATTTCGTTTGACCAGCCACAAAAAGCCTCTTCCAACATTCGAAATGGCTGGTAAGAAGGGAGGCGGCGAAGGTAGCAAGAAGGCAGCGGGAAACGCTCGCAAGGCCGATGCTGCGGCTCAAAAAGCCGCCGCCGAGTCTGCCCGTGACGAAGCCGCCGAGGCTGACCAGTGGTCGAAGGGATCCAAAAACAACTCAAAGAAGTGAGCACGCACCGCATCAAGGACATGGCGCATCATGCAAAGCTGACATGCTTCACAGGGAGGCTGAAGCTGCCAAGAAGGCCGAAGCTGCCAGGAAAAAGGCTGAGAAGGATGCCCTCCTAGCCGAAGATGAAGCCAGCACCCCAAGCAAGGCACCCAAGAAGTCCAAGGCCCCCGTCAAGAAGTCGCGCGGCCTGGACCTCGCGCAGCTCGACGACGACCACCAGCCTTCCGCTCTTAGCGCTTCCGGCATCGACAACGCTCTGGATGCGCTGTCCCTGACGGCCGGTACGGGCGATGACAAGGTCGACCGGCATCCCGAGAGGCGCTTCCCCGCTGCGCTCGCCAAGTACGAGGAGAACCGCCTCCAGGAGATGAAGCAGGACGGCAGCGGTGTTGGCCTGCGTCTGGACCAGCGCAAGCAGAGGATCCGAAAGGAGTTTGAGAAGCACCCCGACAACCCCTTCAACCAGGTGTCGGCGTCCTACAATGCTACGCGGGATGATGTAGCCCAGATCAAGGCCCAGGAAAAGTCCAAGATCGAACAGCGACTCGGGCGATAAATTTCGCGCCCGAGTTCGATACGAGTCCTGTCACATGTGAGATGTTGGTATTGATAAAATGTTACGGCCGTGAAGGAGCATCTATTTGTTAAATATATAACTGCTGGCCAGTATCCAGCGCACTTGAAGAGATTTGTTACGACCCCACGAGCTTGAAGCCTGAATGATTCCTGCTGTGAAAGCTCTTCAGCTTCCGCGACATCATCGTTGCGGCGCACATCCGTAACCCCACCAAAGCAACCCCGCCATCGGCCTCTTCTGTCCGGCAGAATTATAGACCGCCTCATACACCGCCCAAATCGACCGTGTCGCAAGTTACGTACCTGAACACGAGCATCTCCAGTTCGCGGTACAGTTGTGTATTTCTTGAACGCAGTATCGCTCGTGTAGCGGCCAGTCGAAGCAGAATGGCTTCCCTCAAGATGGGGACCCTGCCGTCGCTGCGTAGGCAGCAACTCCTCTCAGAATTGTGCGTACTACGGCAGCCGCTCCCTCGACTCTCCCCGCCTTCATGGGCTAGACTAACTGAACAAAGCGCCGGGCTCAAGCAGGCTTGCCCGGAGGGAATGTTTATCAGTCTGACACCGGGAGACCCTACGTTGTGGTCTGGTGTCCTCTTTGTTCGAAATGGTGAGCTCGGTGATTGGGCGTGAAGCGCAGAGCTAATCTTGACATCAGGCCCTTACGCGCCCGCAGTCCTCAGGTTTCAGATCTCCTTTCCCGACTCATATCCTCAGCTTCCGCCGCTCGTCACCTTCTCTTCCGACATGTTTCACCCTCTCCTCACGCCCTCGACAACCTATACATACACGACCGATATACAGGATAGCGGTACTGTGAGCGCGTCCGATCAGGAGCGCCTGCCCCCCGGTGGTTTCAGCTTGCGCCATGGCTTCCCAGATTGGTTTGGACGAGGCAGACGAAGCATGGAGGCAGCTAGACAGAGCGCCAGCCAACAGTCCGCAAGCCCAGCGCCCACGCAAGGCACAGCTAGTAACCTGACCACGCCGGCGTCAAGGGCGTCTCCCGGAGGAGATGTGCCACTTTATATGCAAACAAGCAGGAAAGGGACATCGGCATACGAAATCTTGCGATACATACGGAGCACCTTCGACGACGAGACAGTTCTCGATTCCGTGCCATTGGCGGCAGCGGGCAACCCCGGGGCATGGCACGCATGGCGAACGCATCGACGGGCAACCGGGAAACTATCGGACGATTCGGCCCCAGCAGAGAATTCCCAGACGCAGGACGAAGAGAGCCTTGAGAGCCCCGAGAGTGCCTCGAATTCAGACAAGCGAACACAGGCCGCCACAGCCACGAGACACCCTGGCGAATGGAATTGGGATGGGGTTTGGGAAGACAGAGTCAAGACGGCCGTCAATACGAGTCTGTCAGAATCTATTCTCTACGGTGCAGCTACCACGTCTGACGATATGGTAAGTTGCAAAATCACATCTTCCAAGGCACGATTCTGACGACCTAGATTCGATTTCTAGAAATGGGAGACAATGACGTAGATTCGGTGAAGGAGAATATCACACGCACCCTTGGAAACACAACATAAGCTCGAGTCGGCCGCAGTTGCTGTTTCTGTGTTGATAGGCATCCACCCACAACTACTATCCCGGAGGCAAGCGCTGGGTTCACGACGAGTCGTCTACCTGCCTGCCTTGCCTGTATTCAAACCTTTCTCCTTTACGGAAAGAGCGCAGTTGATAGCCTTTAAAGTCTTGCTTCTTCCTAGCTACTGCGTTGATCCTGTTTCCGCCCTGATTAAATACCATAAGAGTTTATTGTTTGATTCTAGCATGCTCTGAAAAGGCGGCTGCAACCAGGAGATTTGGTTACAATTCGTCACATTGTTTCTGTTAATCATACCAGCTCTTGTGTATTATTTCTCGTATTCTGGAGCTAGAAGAATCCCCGTTTGTCGGCGCTTTCGTTTGAAATAATACCTGACAGTGCCGCTCGAGGCCTCACACCCACATCACTGTCCGCGCCATCAACGTGCTTGGGCCCAACATCGAATCCCCAGAATCCCGGGACCCCGAAGATCTTAATCCAATCAGTAAGTGCCGGGGAAAACCGGGCTTGGACAAGGATTAACTTGGTCAGAAAACAGGGTCATATTCAAACGACTCTCGACAACACTATACCATGTTGGCATCCACATCTTACGAGCCGCCTCTCAAAGAACTCCACGCAAACAGACAGCAGACAAGACCGGATAAACCAAGCCCTCTGAGGATATCCAAGCGGCGCAGCAGTCACTACCAAGGAGACGTGTTCGGCTGCCCGAGTGACTTGACTGGTCATACGACCAGAGGTGGACCTGGGTTTCAGGGTGGGAGTGACTCGCTGGCAATGCAAGAGCGCAGAAGGCCCGAAGGTGGCCATCAAGCGGCGGGGAAAGAGAATGAGGTTGCTAATCCAACGTCTCGTGTCTCTTATTCGGTGGGACAAGATCAACTCCGCCTCTTGCAGGAGACCAAGCATAGGGCGTGGGATGGCAGCCCACCTCATCAACAGGGTGTTGCACCATCCAGCCCCTTAACCGTGAGAAAGACACGACGAGGACGCATTGGTGCGGCAGGCCAAGCCCAAGAAATAGATTCTTAGTGTGGATCCTCCCCTGCTGCTACGTTTTCAGCTAGTTGCGGCATTCGTCGGGCAGCAAAGGTGCGGCCCCCTCTGTCCAACCTCCACGCTGCATTTGGGGATTCCCCTCGGCCGTTGATTCCAGGGATCCATGACGACAAGACGTCTTTGACCGGGAGAGCCACTCCGGCGGAAGCTCTCGATTCCGTATGGCGGTCTGGGCCGGCATACGTATTGGCTCCCCATGTCGAGGTCACGTCAGAGATGGCTGCACTTGAGGTTGGACAACACACCTGGTGGGTGGCCATCGAGATCTCTGGTCGGATATCAGCCATTCCGAGCGGGGATATGAATCACGGGGTTCAGGAATTCCCGGAGCGGTCAGATATTTGCACGGGACCGTCTGGTCCGCATCGGCGAGGTTTGTGGAGTTGCGGACATGAACTCGTCCATATGTTTGAATTATTGGGACTGACAGGGCATTCAGGAGACGTATTTGAATTTGGCAGCCTCTACGACCTCGGTGTTGAAATACTGCCCACCGGAAGTTCGTCCATTCTCCAAGTATTGCGAGAACAGCCTTTCCCAGTGTATGCTTGCTGTGTTTACCGGGGAATCGAGACTTCACGGGCGTGGGCTGACAAGGAGCGCAGCAGTATTTCCGCTGGATCGAGTATTCTCATCTTAGCACAGATCCAAATCGATGTCAAGCACGCACCGCAAGCCCGGCATTCTCGGCGTGGGCATGTCCGCCACAACTCGGAGGATCTGATGGAGGACCTTGCGGTGGAACTGGGAGACGCCCGATTGGGGTATGCGCATATCCGAGTGTCGTATCGTCACTCGGCCTTTCCCACTTTCAAAGACGCGACAAGTGTGGGTGGCGGCGTATCCAGCGTCCAGAGCAGGGTCGACACAGTGGCTACGGCGTCCATCAACATCCACAACCCTCAGTCTCCGTGGTCGCCTCCTCCGGCGCGAGTCCTCAGTACCCTAATCCCACTCCTCCAACGACACTGGGGTGCGGACAAGGCGATAGCGGCAATGCGACAGATGGAGAACCATACTTGGGCCCCACACACGCTTGCCAAGGCAAAGTCTCAAGTGTGGTCGCAACTGGAAGTGAAGGATGATGCACATCAGATTGTCATACCGAAGACCGCCGCCCATGCGTACGTTGCGCCGCCTGTACCTTTGAGACATGCCAGCCTGCAAAGAGACGCCCGGGTCCGAGAACCCCGTACGGCGATCAGCTCCTTCGAGGAACTGAGACAAGTGACGCCTGGAGCCGCGTCGGTGACATCGCGAAGGTCATCGCGGACGCCATCGCCTGGAACGTCTCAGGCGGGGCAGCGCAGACAGCCACCCGCCTGTGTAACAGCAGGGCGCGTTCCTGGTCCGTCGCCGTCGCCAACGGAACCAACAGGCGCGAGACGGCAATTTTCAGCCCACTCGGACCAACAGACCGGCCGCCTGGGTAGCGGTCTATGGAAGAGGCGATCGCTCGGGGCCGAGACTCTCAGTCTGAGGGGTTTGCCACCACTGAAAGTTGATGCATCAATGGCGGCTCGGAACCACGAGGCTAGAACTAGTACTACTAGTAGAAGCGGACCAGTCCGGGAGGGAGCGCAGCCACCAGCCAAGACCAAGAAGGATGCAGGGCGATGGGGATGGGGTGCGTGGTTCTAGTGTTGAAGGCAGAAAGAAACAGGGGGTTCGTTGTCTTTGCAGAAACACGTCGATAACATTTTTTTTTTCTTTTCTCTTTTCTCTCTCATGTCTACTCTAGTTCGTTCTTCCACGGAATGGAGACCTGAGCGCCCTTCCGCGCAACTGTCAAGGCGGCGGCCTTGTTAGCGGCAGCAACGGCACCCTCGATGTCGAAGTCACCGTCCTTGGCGGCCACGGCGGCGAGGGCGTAGGAGCCAACGAAGGTGTCACCAGCCGCAGTGGTGTCAACGACGGAAGTCTTGGTGGCAGGCAGTAGCGCACTCTTGCCAGCCTTGTTGGCAAAGTACACACCGCGGCCCCCAAGTGTGATGATGACATTGCTAACGCCGCGCTCAATAAAGACACCACCCACACGGACGAGGCCCGTGAGGTCATCTAGATCGGACTCGGAGCACCCTGCAAGGATGGCGGCCTCTGTCTCGTTAACAACAAGGTGGGCAAGGCCATTGTAGGCGTCCGCGGGCAGCTCCTGGGCAGGGGCCGGGTTCAGAAGGACGGGGACACCGGCCGTCTTAGCGGCCTTGAGTGCCTGCATGACAGTCTCGAAGGGGATCTCGAGTTGCATGATGAGTAGGTCAGGCCGGGGACCAGGCAGGGTCTCGAACTCCTCGGGGCGCAGGGAATGGTTAGCCTCCGGAGAGAGGATAATGCGGTTTTGGCCCGAAGGCTCGTCGACGACGATGATGGCGATACCCGTCTTGAGACCTTCTTGAGCAACAACGGCATCAACGACGACGCCGTAGGAGCGGAGGCTCTCTTGAAGCAGAGTCCCGTAGGTATCAGCACCCACTGCACCAACCATGGAGACGACGGCCGAAGGGTGGGACAAGTCCGAGGCGCGAGAGAGCTTGCCGCAAGCGACGGCCTGGTTAGCGCCCTTGCCGCCGGGGGAAGTGGTGAAGTGGTTTGCGGTTAGGGTCTCACCGGGGAGCGGGTGATGGGGGACATAGGAGACGAGATCCATGTTGAGGGATCCCAGGATGGTGATACGAGGGGGGGCCGAGGAAGACATGGCAGGCATTAGCTGATCAATGGATCGGTGGCCGGGGGTTTGGTTGATTCAGACGAGGTTCAGCGATCTGGGTAATCTGATGAGTTGTGACGAGGTGAGATTGCCGAGTTGGGAAGGGCACGCCAGCAGCATTCGAATGGTCGAGTGGGGGTGCGCAGAGAAGGAACAAAGAGGGCCAATAGGGAAGCGGCGCAGTACGTGAGACAAACAGAGGAGCCTGTGCCTTGTGGTGAGAGCTTGGGTTGACTTGAAAATGTGAGGTTCAGTTGCCTTAAGTGCGGTGAAGGAGTGGAGTGAGTCGCTGCGTCGGGTCGGGTGGGTTTAGTCGGGCCAGTTTCCTCTGGTGGGGTTGTTAGTTCTTAGTAGTCTGGCGGGGCAAGAGCCGTTCGGAAGAAGGAGCCCCCACAGAAAATTAACCACGGAAGTATAGGTACCTGGTATTGGTATACTCATGCGTTCCATCCTAATCATGAGGTTCGGTGCAGTTATAGTGTTAGAAGATACTTTTCGTAGTCGGGCAGGCACGATGTGGCGGCTTCCATGATATGACCATGGAGTTGCAGGTCACTCGTGCCTGATAAAAGGGCCAACTCCATTTCGAACAACAACGTAGGGGTATGTAGTCCCATATTTCTCTTCATCAACAACACCACACACACCTGGGTCATCTATTCTCAACTCAACTCCTCTCAATTCGCACTGATAACCCCAATTGGACTGCGTGCAGAGTGCATCGGAGTCCGTACATCTTCGCTCTGTCTTGACAGTTACCATGCGCCGTCTTGCGCCATCATCGGGTGTACGAATAGCATTCGTAGTGAACAGCAATTGCTCCGCCACGCGCTGCACGCGACCCATGCAATGCACAAGGGGGCCGCTGGTCAAGCGTACGATCGATCCGCCGCGAGATCCTGCCAACTCCTGCAGCGTCCGCTTTCAGCCTTCGGGACCGAGGAGTTGGTTTTCCTTTTGCCTCATTCTAGTCCCCTAACATGCACTACGTTTACTTTCAGTGCCCCCATACGAAGTGCGCACTCCCTCCTCCCACTTGACGATGATTGCTTGGCTGCATTGTCAGCTCTGAGCTGATCAGCGTGTCTCACCTTGCTTCCTTGGGGCTTGGGGGCGCTCAAGCCCTATGTACTAGTGTTGAGGGCCGACCTCTCAGTCGGGATAGGCAAAAGAAAATACTAACGGGGTCGAACGCACCAGCAAACCTTGCTGGGTGGTGGGGAGGACCAACAACCTAACAGCAAAGGGGCATCTCTCTAGAAACATTCGACTAATCGAAATGAGCAGGAGGCAACTCAGACCGAGCGACGGTGTGATGGGGGCCTGTCAAACCGGGCTGTTGGGAATCTCAGTTTGGGTTTCCCTGCTTCCCTCGGCTCGGCTCGCCCGTTTATACCTAGTTCGGTTCACCACGTGGAGGGAGCAAGAGGGGGCCAGTGGGACGCGCAGTCTGGCATCCATCTGTCCATCCATACAGATGTTTCGCCTTTCCTCTTCTCTCCTCAAACCGCTCGTCCCCTCCCTTGTCGGCGGCGCATGCTAATTATTAGCTGATTCTTTGGATCGACGGGAGCCAGTCCAGGCTAACAAAGAAAGTTGGAGAGCCTAGGGCCTCATTCTTTTTGTCTGGACGCTCAGGTCACGGCGCTGTGGCTGTCCAGTCCGTGTCTCCCTTCTAGTTCCCAGCTTATAAGCTAGCGCACTTCGCCCACCGCATGCTTGGACTGGTTCCAAGCCAAAGGATCGGACTAACTAGTGGCGGGCTCATGACACTAGCACGGCCAACATGACAACCCTGTCGGGACTCGGGTCGGCTAAGAAGATCAACTCCGACCTATTCATTCGTACGAATGATCTGTCGTCGCTGCAGGTCCCTGACCTTTCGACTTGTCCCGCACATGGCACATGGCATTGCACAGTCCACCATCCACCAGTTCCACTCACACTTACCTGTCGCAAGCGGAGTGTGATAGGCACAGGCTAGTAGGTTGACCCATCCTTGCCCGACGACAACGACGACGACCGCCACCACCACGAAGAACCAAGATGCAGGGCGAGCTTGTGAGGAGGGAGAAAAGAAAGCATCGCATCAACCCAGGTTAACGCGGTAACGATCGTACATACACTGTGCTTAGTCCTGCGTCTCTGTCTGTCTGATATAAGCGGATCTTCTCAAGTGAGATCGTTTCCTCAGGCGGCGGGTGTGAGGACAAGATCTGCAGACGCCCTAACATTGGCCAAACAGCTTTATGGTCTCTCGACTCTTTCTGCATGGGAAAGATGACCGGCGAGATCCCCAACTCCACCTTGAGTCCATTGAAGCCCCCCAGAAATACCCCAAGTGGTTCTCATGTGATCTCCAGAGCCGTCTCAAGTGGTCCCGAATGGCAGACGGACCACATACAATGAGGGGATGGACGCTTGATGCAGACTCGGGCTGGCGCATCCTCAACATGGTGCCTCTCAACCTCTGCCAAGCAAATGTCCGAGGGTGTTGCCGTCGCGGCCAAAGGGTCAGTGGTGACATACGCCCCCTCTCCCCGTCCGCCCAAACCGAAGACACGTAGGTAGGCTGACAAGGGTGGGCTTCGATACCAGAGGGAATGCTGTGAGCCTGTAATTTGTAAGTCAAACGTCCAGAGAAGGTGCAGCTCGGAACCGCAACTCATCTAAAGTCCGAGCCCTCGAGTGCTTGGGGAAAGGAAGTACCTTACCTTGTTGGCACTTGCCTCACGAGTCGCGTAGAAATTTCTGAGCCTGAAACACATCAAGTAGGTGATTACTCGTAAAGAGGGAAGGACCAATTCGGTTCACTTCAAGGAAGGAAGGCATCCCCGGGCTCTCAATCACTGACAAATCTTGACCCGACTCACTTCGCTATCTTCAACTTGCTTACCCTCATCTACCCACTTCTTCGAGTTCTGTAAAATTCCCAACCCATCCAAATTTGCAACTTTTGCAACTTTGCACTTCTCCAAGCCCGAAGCCCTTCCCTACTCTTGCCTTTCTCACGACTCTCACCATCATCTGGGCCGCCCCCGATTTAGTCGTCATGGAGTTCACCTTCTCCAGAGTCGTCGTCGTTGAGCTTAGTATCATCGTCTTCATTGCGATGCTTCTCTTGACACCCTTGCGGAAAAAGCATTCACTTCCTCTTCCTCCTGGCCCCCCTGGAGAATTCCTTCTCGGTCATACTCGGTTGATCCCTAAGGACAACACAGCAGCCGTCTATGCAAGATGGTCCAAGGAGTACGGTATGTCTAATTAACTCCTTAGTTAATTCGCCGGTGGTTTCAAGAGTCTCTAACGTGAAAGCTGAGCCAAAGACTCGGATATTATCCACGTCAAATCTCTCGGCCAGTCCATTGTCGTTCTCAACAGCGTCGACGCAGCGAGGGATGTCCTCGAGCGCAAAGGCGCCAACTTCTGTGACCGTCCCAAGTTTACCCTTCTGGAAGTGTACGTCTCTTGTCCTTCCCCGGACTCCACCTTACCCCTGCTGCTGGGACACCAACAATTCACACAATTGGGATTGATAGCATGGGTTGGGGGAAGACCTTGACCTTCCTCCCCTTCGGCGATCGGTGGCAGATGCACCGAAAGTTGCTGCAGACTTCGTTCAGCAACACAAACGTCCGAAAGTGGCATGAACTCCAGGTTACCGAGGCGAGGCGGACGGTTGGCAACATTCTACGACGTCCTGATGGTTGGGAAACCTCGCTTCGCAGACTTGCCGTGGCCATTGTTCTCCAGGTGAGCTATGGGACCGAGGCTCCGCACGATGATGACCCATACATTCAGATCGCGAACGACGCAATGTACGCCACTGGTAACGGTGGCGTTCCGGCTAACAGCATTGTCGACATGGTTCCACCAGGTACGAAGCGCTTCAGTTTCTCCCGTTGGGATGGGGGAAGGCATTTGGTCGAAACTGGTTCTGACAATCACAGCCCGTCACTTACCCGACTGGCTTGTTCGAGACTGGTCTCTTCGGTTTGCGCGACAGTGGCGA
The DNA here is from genome assembly GCA_030864175.1 of Neonectria faginata. Lineage (NCBI taxonomy): Eukaryota > Fungi > Ascomycota > Sordariomycetes > Hypocreales > Nectriaceae > Neonectria > Neonectria faginata. Next base: position 3,265,532 of record JAULBG010000001.1, on the reverse strand, counting down.
TGGGCCATTCAGAAGCTCCACGACGTCCCATTTGCCGCTGCGCAGGCGGAACATGTCAGTAGCCACCGGTCCGCTTGCACCCCCAGACCCCGCCTTGACTCATGGTTCCGTCCCGTGAGTGTCATAAAATGTGCGACAAGAGTACTGACGCCCGCTCACAAGGATAACACGGGTGGCAATACGTCGTTAGCACACCAGCTATTGGGCCTGTACGAGTCCAATGAGGTACTGGGGAACAAACAAGAATGGACCCTCGACGACATCAAAGGTGCGGCAGGAGCCGTCTTTATTGCAGGGGCCGACACAGTAAGTGAGGCGGCGCAAAACGATGTTTGTATTTGGTCACTTAACGGGGGACTTATTAGACATGGGCTACCTGTGTTATTTTCATTCTCAACATGGTACTTCATCCGGAAATCCAAAAGAAAGCCCGAGACCAACTGGATTCGGTCATCGGCCCGGACAGGCTACCCGAGTTTTCGGATAGGGGCTCCTTGCCGTATATCGAACACATCGTCCAAGAAGTTTATCGGTAAGTTGCCATCCAAATGTTCGATGTATTAACATGGAATGGAATCTAGACTGAAGACATGTCTCTACCACGAACAGCTGGTCGCCTCTGGCGCCACTAGGTGAGCCTTCCGTTGGAGTCGAACCCTGCCAAGCTAGTGTCAGTAGCGTGCTGACACGAGCCTACAACGCCAGGGATCCCTCACAAGTCGCTTCGGGATGACGCATATCGAGGCATGTTTATTCCCAAAGGTATGTGTGCGAAGTGCTCCTACGTGCAGCGGCTATGAGGCATCGTAACTCACTTCATGTTTTTGCAGGGTACGTCTGATGCCGGGCATGTCGCCATCTCCCAACTCCGCGGCCGAGTCTGATAAGCCCCAGTACTGTGGTGTACGCCAACGCCCATGCCATGGCGCACGACGAACGGATCTACCAGGCGCCCCACGACTTCAACCCCGACAGGTATCAGCCGCTGGCCAACGGCACACCTGGCGAGCCATTCCCCGTTGGGAATTTTGGGTTTGGACGACGGTGAGTAGTGCGAAGCTGCAGACCCAGTCTGAACCCCATGCCCCTGAAGCCTGTTCAGTGCTCACCTAGCTTTCTCTCTCTGTTCTTAGTGTCTGTGTTGGCCGCTTCCTCGCCGACAACAGCGTCTGGATCATGGTAGCCACCATGCTCTCTACGCTCGAGTTCCACAAGAAGCTAGATCAATCTGGGAACCCCGTTGAACCACGAGTTTCGTTTACCAATGGCGGTACATGGTATGTTCCCTTGACTCGGGCGAGACAGACTTCCCTGAGCTCATCCTCTTGCCTGCTTCTCCCCTCCCCTCTCGCTCCTCTTTCCTCTGCCCCCTCGATCTCCACAAACCCCATGCTTGTTAGTGGCGGGACCCTCTGCTGACATGGGTGCTATGGGAAAAATAGCCATCCCCAGCACTTTGAGTGTTCCATCAGACCCAGGAGTCCCGGATCATTGGTCCTTGTTGGACCCAACTAGGTACTGGGACGGGTACTGGCGAGTTATGTTAGCTAGCCCATGGCGAACCGGAGCCCCGGGGCCGTGGGAAAGCTGATTTCTGCGCCTCGACAACAGACGGCCGGCCCATCGAGATAACCCGCTGAGGAAAGAAAAGTCATAAATCAAATTTCTTCTTTCCTGCCAGATGCTGCCGGATACAACCTCAGATGTAGCCCAGTGATACCCGGTATATCCACTTTGTACCCGCCCGCAGCTCCGTCCAGTCGCTCTGACGGGATATCTCAATCTACCTCCCCCCTGCCTGAGTTCCCCTGTTCTCCCTTTTGTCGTGGCTCGAGGGCGGCGGGTTAACACCGGACGATGGTCACTGGCGCGGCGCTTAGTACGTCCTACAGAGGGAGGTGGGAGGAGACCATTGCCATGTGGCGGAAAACAGCATTGTACAGTACGTAGTACAGCCCCCCGGTCACACTAGCAAAGCGCCAAGCTGACAATTGGCCGGCTGCCCCAGTCTCGGATTCATGGCAGGGAATTTGCTTTGGCAGTGCATTGGCAGATGTTTCTCGCTAGTCTCCATACGGGGAGGGCTCTAGGAGAAGAAACCCCGCCGCCGTCTCCAAGACTGCATAGAAGCGAGGGGACATGGACTGGAACCCTGAAAGATCTACGCTTCCCGCGTGCCATAATACCAGTTCCATGGTCAGATCCGCGCTCTTCGGGCTCGCTTGTACGGAGTACGTAGGGATCGGACGGCCTTGACGGCCCAGCCGGGTGTAGATCGGCACGGGAGGATTGTGATTGTAAGCATCCCCTTTCCCCTCCTCCCTCCCCTCCTCCCTCCCCTCCCCCACGGGTGTCACATGATGAATCATATTATCCTGCTGCTACTGTCCAAGTGACATCCGTCTTTTTTCTTCTTGCATCTCCATGCAGCAGGTAAATCGCGCACAGATGCTGGACCGGACCGTCTCACACAAGGACGACGGCATGTAGGCTGTAACCACCACGTCCAAGCGAGCCTTCGATGTCGCATCTCAGGCAACTCAATTACTCGCCGTGCCGTGTCCCAGAGTCTAGTGGAGTGATAGCGTTTCTGGAGCCACACCGACGGGAGGCCTTCTGTCTGTCCTTGGTCGCATACGCAGTATGCGTCTGATCCTGAGGCTGGCCTAGCCAAGGGGGGTGCATTGCTTAGACTGGCAAGTCTCGAGCCCTAGTCTGATGCCCCGTTCCGGGGAGAACGAGTGAGACATGGGTCTGTCCGTGGTCAATTCCGGGCCGTGGACTCACGGTCCTTGTGGATCGCCTTTCTAGCCTCCCGCGTGGAACTCTGCTGGCCACGCGGAAGTCGAGGTTTAAGACAGGCTATTCTAGCTCGGCAGCGCCGTCTGTCTGTGTATGGGCCAAAAAAGGGCTGGGCAAGTCGCCAAGATAGCTCTTCCATTGGGATCTGCTAGTGTAGATTTGAGAGCCTCCTGGGTGCACAGACAGACGAGGTCCGGAGCCAGGTTGAGTAAGGGGCAATCATTGCGTGAACCAGTTAACACTCCCGGAATACACTTGGCGAGAAGAACGTAAGTTGTATGTACTCACCATCCTCTGAAACAACAGTATCGTAGACTTGGAATGTCCTCCTCCTGAGGGGGTCCTGCACCTGCTGAGACTCCTGCGTCTATTCACGCCTATGGGCCCACATAAGTATATGTGACCTGTGCCGCAGCGCCCTGTACGTTGGGCTTGGGTTCCGTCGTGACAACCGCCCTGGCAAGTCGGTCTGTTGGATGTTCTCCGGACCGCATGCAAGGAGTCGGGGTGGGGGTTCATTGTCCTCGTTGACGTTGCCCGAAACTTCGTACGAGTCCATCGGTGTGAGTCTGGACAGTGAGGATTGTCCGAGGCATATTGGAAGGATCGTCCTGGGTGTCAGATTAAAAGATTCTGCCAAAAGCAGCGGAACGCCGTGTGGCTGTCGAAGTACGGGTCTCGGCTCTGTGGCATTGGAGCCACCAAGCTGCATGCTGAACAATGTTCCAGCGACAACATGACTAGTCAATATGTGTCTCGACGCCTGACACAGGGTCTGATCACAATCGTTGAATGAGACCTTGGCGTAACCACAATCAACAATTGCAGACTTCTGTGCCGTCCGAGCTAACCAGGTGGGCATGGCAATGGCACATTCTCAGTGTCACAGTGACAGACTGACAGTTTGATAATCCATGATTCAAAGCGGTGGGAGCAGTCAGCGAATGTGAGATCAACGAGATCAACGATCCATCACTCTGCAAGTGTCCCCTGAGCTGTGTTAAAACGACCCACAACCATACCTCCTTGCCCGACCTACCCTTTTCATTCAGCTTTGGAGAGGTCTTTCTCATAACCAAATCCACTTGAACCAGACGACGCGGCCGTACCTACTCAAATTGAAACAAATGGATCACCAAGTGCCGCGGGTTGATAATGACCTGGAGGCGAATCCTGAGCCGCTGCAGTCCGGTCGGGTGCTGTCCTCAGACGGTATACAACCCACAAGAGATGCCGCTGATGGTAACAGCGAGATGTCGGTGGAAAAAGGGCCCATGTCCCATTTGAAATGGTATCGGATATTGCTGGTGGCTGGAGTGGAAGAGAATGGGATTCAACCCATCCCTGCAGAGAAACGAACACAGACGCAGTATAACAACTTGTTCACTGTGTTCTTCACCTGCCTCCTGTGCGTGTTGCCGTAAGTTCTTCCAACCCCCAGGCATCAAGAGAACGGCGCTAACAACAGTAGCTTGCCAACGGGCGCTCTTGGAACCGCCGTTTATGGACTGAAACTCCGAGACGTATCATTGATCATCATCTTCTTCAACATCGTTACGTGCATCCCGCCGGCGTTTATCGGTATCGGAGGGGTTCAGACGGGTATGCGGCAGATGGTCCAGGCTCGGTATTCGTTCGGGTAGGATCTCTTCCTCCGCCTCTAATCGTGGGGAAAAAGTTGACAAGGGAACAACCAAACCCAGGCTCTTCTTTGGAATGATTCCACTCCTGCTCAATGCTGGGACGGTGACTGGCTTCACGCTTATCGGATCCATCGTTAGCGGACAGGCCATCGCAGCGGTGAACCAAGGAGCACATGTCAGTGTCAACGTTGGCATTGGAATCGTCTGTGCCTTGAGCTTCGTTACTGCATTTCTTGGGTATCGGGCTATCCATATCTGGCAACGGTGGCAATGGCTACCCAACTTGATCGGCATCGTGATTGCGGTTGGATGCGGAGGGAAGCATCTCGTCCATCAGGCTGATGCAGGGCCGGCAACGGTAAAAAGTGTCATCGGGTATGGTAGCTTGATGGCTGGGTACTTCATGACGTTTGGTGGGACGGCCTCCGACTTCACGACTTACCACAGCCCAAAAGGATCCAAGTAAGTTGTTTTTCTCCAAACCCCCGAGGTTTCAACGAACGCTGACGAGTTTCAAGGCTCAAGGTGTTCACGTATGTGTATCTGGGCCTGCTGACCCCTTCCACGCCACTTCTCATCCTTGGTGCGGCGATAGGGGGTGCCATGCCCAACGTTGACTCGTGGCAGACAGCATGGGATGCTTATGGTGTCGGTGGTGTTCTGGCGGAAATGCTTCGGCCAGCAGGCGGGTTCGGAAAGTTCGTGCTGGTGGTCCTCGCGCTGAGCGTCGTTGGCAACATGGTTTTATCCAATTACTCGGTCGCGCTGTGCCTGCAAATGCTTCTCCCGATATTCGCTAAGGTTCCCAGGTTTGTTTTCATTATCATCACCATGGCCATCATGATCCCCATGGCCATTTATGCCGCGAAGGAGTGGGCGACCTCCCTTGAAAATTTCCTTGGCGTCATCGGGTATTGGGCCGGGTGTTTCGACGCCGTCGTTATCGAGGAACTGTTGTTGTTAAGGAAGATGGACTACACATCCTATGACCCACGAATCTGGAACAAGGGGCGAAGTCTTCCACCTGGATTCGCAGCCATTGGTGCTTCGCTCGTGAGCCTTGCGCTGGTAATCCCTTCGATGGATACAACCTGGTACACCGGGCCCATTGGCGAACACATTGGCGACATTGGATTCGAGGTAGCATTTGTTGTCACGGCCCTTGCGTATTATCCACTGCGCAAGTTGGAAATCAAGTGGTCAGGTCGTGTCTGAGAAATCGTGGGAGCTGGTGTATGGGTTGTGGGCGGGGATCGGGGTCCGATGAAGTTGGATACAGGTCTGGAGAGAGACCAGGGGTTATGGGGTTGTGGTGTGAGTTTCGTAGGAGGAAAGGTCGAGATATTTGATTTGATGTTGGGTAGCATGACCTTGGAGGAAAGATCCCAGAACGAACTAAGAGAAAATCGAGAAGCATATAAATGAATCAATGAAAGGGTTCAACATAAGGGAAACGGTTTCCCACATGTGAGTAAGGGGCGGAGCTCGAGATATTTATATGGGCGGTCTTCTGCACTAAGGATGCAGCTTCCCACATAAAACAACATCCTCGCCAAAGGGATGCCATGACACATCCGATAGTCTCGCAACTGGGATGGGGATGCCAGCGGAGTCCTGGAGGCGACGTGGAGACACGACGACCCCCCCTTGACCGAGCCAGGTGGGCGCAATGGTAACGATGATGGAGTCGACGAGAGCGTGAAACGTTGGATCCAACAACGAGTTGATGATTTGGCCACCCCCCTCGACCATGATGCTCGACAAGTCTTCTCGGAACAGTACGTCGAATACGAGGTGCCAATCAAAGCGCATTCTCCCGTTCCCGCCAGGAGGAGCAGACGATGTGGCAGCTAAGGAAATATACTTGCCGCCATGTTGTTCGAGAAGGGCAACGTTGGCGGCAGGCAAAGCATGCGTGTTCACCCCAGTCAGGACAAAGGGGGCTAGCCCATGACCGAGGCGGGCGAGCTCCAAGACCTTATCCGCCGGGTCTGGAGTCCAACGAAGATGGGGGTCGACGATGACGGGACGGGGCTGGCTTGCAGCGCCGGCGATGCGGCAGTTGAGAGCAGGCGAATCGGCTAGGAGGGTGGAGACCCCGATCAGGATGGCGGCATGGCGAGAGCGGAGGTAATGGGTCATAGCTTTGGACCTGGGCCCAGAGAGCCGGGTTCGAACGCCGGGGGCAAGGGAGAGGGACGAGTCAAGTGAAGTTGCGAAAGTGAGCGTCACGAACGGCCGGGATAGCGACGTTGGGGCCGGTGGAGGCAGTCGCGGTTCCAGAAGCGTAGCCGAGGCCGCGGGGAAAGTGAGAAGTTCCGTCATTTTCAGTGGCCGCTGCTGGTCGGCGATGACGAAAAAAAGGAAGAGATGTAGAAAAAGAGGGAGAATATAGCTCCTAACCAACGATCAATATCTTGAGTGAGTGGTAGCTGAGTCTCTGGCTCTAGCAAGGTTGGCAAAGGGCGTTGAGAGATGCCGGCGGCAACTCGACGGTAGGTAGGTGACCCACGATTTTCACTGCTAGGATGCACGTTGAGCCGATGTATAGTAATACGTGCTAGGTACCTAGGTGGGCCGGAGGCGGGTTTGATCTGATGCAGTGATGCGATGATGCGGTGATACGACGGTCAACGGGCGTCTGCGACGGACGACGGACGACGGACGACGGATGACCAACAATGGACAGGCGGTGAATGCAGGGCTAAGGTACCTTGAGGTTCAATCTGAGAGCCACAGAGCGGCTTTTAACCACGTTTCTTGGCGCTGGAAGGATTGGTCCCGGTCTTGCAATCCTGATTGTGCGAGTCCGCGTCGCAAAAGCAGAAAAACACAAGGGCGATGAGATAATTGTGTGGGAGAAACATGGTTGAAGTTGAAATAGGATACGCTTTGTGTGACCTGAGTTTAGCAGGTCAGGGAGGCGGAGAAGCTACCAGGCTAGGTAGGCAGGTCCGACTCCACTCGACACAAAAACGCCATTACCAAGATGGCAAGGCTCCTTCTTCAGCGTCGACTCCTTCTCTCTCGGTCGCAAAACGAAGATTGATCGCCCAGACATTACCCCCATGGGAAGCCTTGACACCTAGATCATTGCTGCTTTCGGTCGAGACAATCCCTTTGGGAGATTGTGGCGATTCGTTTTCTCGCCATGTTTTGGCATTAGCCTTGCGTCGGATGCACGCAAATCGCTCCCTCCACATTGTCCTCCCGACCAACATTTACCCCTGTACGGGCTCCCGCGCCTCTCGGGCCGACGTGTCAAGGCCGGAGGACGCTCCTCAAAGACACTACTAGTCTGACATCAAGACACACGAGCTGTCTCTTTCAGTTTTGGCTTCCAATTTGTCTCGACCTCGAATTTCCGAGTTTTAGCGGGTGGCGCTTCATTTCATTTCATATCACGATACCTATCCGGAGGCCTCGGGATCATAGTAGGGAGTCACCTTTCGCCATACACGCCCGGCTCGCAGCTTCCTACCATGGCATCATACATCGCTTCATCCATCCTCCTTCTCTCAGCGTTTTCAACCAGAAAAGCTCGTTTGCAGTGGTATTGACGTCTCGTTGAAGTATGAGCACGCGTCGTTTTCGATGCCGGATGTTACTGGGAGCGCTCTTGCGGCGATGGGCGCATAGCTATACTGCTTGCGCTGCCCACGGCGCGTTACTGCCAATGCTAGCACGCCTCGACTCGGCCACCTTGGTCTTTTATCCTGATGTATACGTCAGTATCGCCAAGCCTGCTCGCGAGTCTCAACGTGATATGCACCACAGCAATCCATAAATGGTGGGTTGGCTTCCCGTCTACGGCGGCGTGATCTAGGGGCTCTCGATGCCCAGTATCGCTCCTCCAATAAATCTACCGTGTCACCCCGAAGCCTTTCTACGTGCTCGCTGGGAGTCTGTCGTCTCCCCAGATACGCCCTAAGAGCGGGTCTGGTTGAGCTGCTGCATCCATCCTTCAGCCAAGCAGTGGGCCTCATCCAAGACCTGTCTTAGAATGATAGGCACAACACCGGACTTTTCGTTCCGACCATGTACTAGTGAAGCGGGGAAATCCAATGGACGGGATGTGTTGAGCCTGGATGTCTCACAGACGCTCCAGCTTTCATGCTATACCCCTGGTCCTAGCCTTAGATCTGGAGTCTGACATTTTCGGGTCTGGATTGACAGGCTCGCACCAGGGAATTCCATTATATTCATGGCGCTGTTATCAGAATGGACATCTTTCGGCATCCTACAGTCTTTGCTTAAGTATAGCACTGTGAGGTGCCAGTGAGCGGGCGTCTGCTGGAACATGGCGCATAATACTCCAAGCATCATCTACGTCATCGAGTAACAAGATGAATCTTGACGTCAAATACCGCCATTTCCCACTCTGGTACCTCTGATACGAGCACGCTCCTCAATACCTTCTAAGCTTGTAGCATCCCGAGGGAGCGTAGACCTGTGGGTGCTTTTAGATAAGCTTCGGGCAGGGGCGCGATTCATCAGATCCCTACGAAGCGACGAGACCGACCACTCTCCCTGAGTCTTGAAGTTGTGAGGTCGTGCATCTTGGTACTTAGGTAGTGTACTGTAGTTGAGTCCCTACAGCTACCACCCAAAGAGGTAAACTCTGCCTATGCAGGTCAATACGGAGATAAATAAAAAAATCAACCCGAATTCCACGGACCTGGGCAATCTCCCAAGTCTCTTTTCACTTATGCCGCCATGGGTATTATGATTTGCAGACCTTCTGGGCAGTACGGTGTACCCTCAACCAATGGGAAACGAACATGAAATCAATCAACCGCATGCAAGCATGGTACCTAGGAATGACATAAAACGTTCACTGAGCCTCGTACTAGTACGCTAAGAGTTGGAGCTGCCAGCCAACCATATAGATAATGCACTATCCCAAGTTTGCTCGACAACGTCCTTGAGGTAACTGAAATCGTCTCTATTCTTGCTACGCTATCAAGACGGCTTCCAGATTACCTTGGCCGGCAATGGATTCCCATCATCGTCAAACTCCGCCCACTGAAAGAAGCCACAACTCTCCTTCTCCGGAACGTTGCTGGCGTAGCACATCCAGAAGTACCTCCCAAAATTCTCCTTCTTCCGTTGCACAACGCGCAGCACGCAGGGCATCACGCAGGTGCATCTCGGCGTGAGGCTCGGGTGCATGTTTGACCTATAGTCTCGATACGTGATATTGATTCGCACGGTTCCCGCAATGGGATGCGGGCCGATCGACATGGCGGCCGAAATGCAGTGTTTCCACTCCTCTTGCATCTCAGCGTGCATCACGAGAAGCGAGTTGTGGGGGAGATGGATGGAGATCTGGCCCTCTGCATCCGGGTCTTCGGTTGACTTGTTGTCGACGTCTTTCGGTACGACTCTGCGGACTCGGAACTCGCGGGCAACACCTAGAGACAAGGAGCCGATGACGGCTCGTGGCCCGAGATAAGTCAGCCTATCGCTATGCCAACCGACATTTTCTTGAGGGCCGTCGTAGCGGTTGACAAATGCAGCATTCGGAATCCAAGGGGTCGGTGGTTGGTATTTCAACTTCCTACCGCCTGGGTATCGTGTTCTTATCCGCCTCTGCACCTCCTCGTTGACTGCTTCCTGGACCCTGGGCTTAACTCTCGTAAGCTGTGGAGTAATCCTGCGTACATCCTGACCGATGTTAGGGGTTTTTTTTTTGGATAGTTAGAGACCACGCCTGGTTAATGGAGACCCCACCGTCAACTTGGAACCGTTGTAATGATACTCGGTTTTTTGGCGCCTGATTTCGTCATAGCTCTCCACGTAGAAGCTGGACGTATGCGGACTCGAAACCACATTTTCAAATAGCTGGAAGGTTATCTTCTCATATGTCTTGGATTCTTCCAACAGTTCTCTGAGGAGCTCGTCGGCATCTTCGGGTGGGAGGAAGTTGTGCACGATGGTGCATGGTGTATGCTCGGCGACATCGTCGGGGTCGTACAAATGCAGCGTGCTGCCTTTCTTGGACCTGAGCCTCTTCTTCGCGGGAGACGTTGCGTCGCTGTGGATAGCGTACTGCCTCAGTGATTTCTGATATCCGATGCCCCGACTGCCTTTCTTGACCGGTGACGGGACTTTGAGCGAAGCCGAGGCTTCCGAAACAGAACCATCGTGAGCTAGAAGGATGTCTAGTAAGGCGTCCTGATCAAGATTTGGATGGAGAGAGGACAAGAGGGCCAATTTGATTTCAGTCGGTTCTTCGGGTTCGTGGGGCGCTGGGCTTGATTTGCGTTTGGGACGCGATAGAAACGCTTTCATAGTCTCAACAGCCAATAATCGAGATCGACAAAAAGAACCCACAATCTCTCTCAGAGAGAATAGTGATCAACTCGATCCAAGTCTGGGAGAATGAGGAGGCCGGCTTTCGCACCTCCGCTCGTCATTGAGACGCAAGGGCGTGTGGGCGTTTCCGGCAGACACGCGAAATCACGTGGCAAGCATGTGGGGAAACTTAGATCGACTCGATAAGTGCATCCCGCCGTAGCAGTGACGCATCTCGCCTAGTTGCATCGGTCAGGTCCCCGCGGCTTGGCTCATTACCGAGGCACATGCCAATGGCAGCTTCCACCTTCATGCGCTGGCTCTCGCCAGACAAATCATGGTGAATTGTAGCTTCTTTGCCATATCTTAACAGCTCTGTTGTCGATGCGCCTCGCCACCGGCGCTCTCCTTCGGCACCATGGCCGCAATGCTTGAGTTCCGCACGCACGGGTACAATCCTTATGCCGTCAAGTACTCGCCGTACTACGACTCGCGCATCGCCGTCGCGGCCTCTGCCAACTTCGGCATCGTGGGCAATGGCCGTGTCTTCGCCCTGGGGTTGACGGCCCAGGGCATTCAGGTCGAGAAGACGTATGTGGATTTCCTTTCGGGCATGGCACCGCTATCGAACGGCCAGACACTGACGATGTGCTCCGCTTGTAGGTTTGATACCAACGACGCCCTCTACGATCTAGCTTGGTCGGAGATCAACGAGAACCAGCTGGTTGTCGCCTGCGGCGATGGATCGCTCAAGCTCTTTGACCTGGGCGTGGATGAATTCCCCGTCATGAACTTCCATGAACACAATAGGGAGACCTTTTCTGTTTGTTGGAACCCCGTCACCAAGGACACATTTGTGTCAAGCTCGTGGGACGGGACAATCAAGCTGGTCAGTTACGCCGATACCCATTCCTCTATGCCAAACTGACTTATTCAGTGGTCTCCAACTCGAAACCACTCCATCAAGACGCTGCCCGTCGGAAACTGCACCTACAGCACGTCCTTCTGCCCCTCCAACCCCGCCCTGATCTCAGCCGTATCCTCCGACTCCCATCTCCGCATATTTGACCTACGAACTCCTTCTTCGGCCAAGTACCACCTCACGGCCACCATCCCCGTCCACGCGCCGCCCGCGCAGCCCGGAATGGCCATTGGTCCGCCCAGTGCGCCAGCCGAGATCCTCACCCATGACTGGAACAAGTATCGGGACACCGTGATTGCCACGGGCGGCGTGGATAGAGTCCTGCGCACCTTCGATATCCGAAATCCAGGAGGCGGACCGCTTTCTGTGATGCAGGGCCACGAATATGCCATCCGCAGGCTGTCCTGGAGCCCTCACGCGAGTGACACTCTGATCAGCGCTAGCTACGACATGACAGTTCGTTTATGGAACGATGGATCATCACAACCTCACCCGGCAATGGGCCCTGGGCTAGGCTCGCAAATCGGCATCATGAACCGTCATACCGAGTTTGTTACTGGAGTGGACTGGTGTCTGTTTGGTATGGGTGGCTGGGTCGCCTCGGTTGGCTGGGATGAAAGGGTTCTGCTGTGGGACGCCAACTTACTGATGGCCCAGCGAGGCATATAAATTATCGGGAAAAGAGGCTATTATTATCGGCGTTTATGCAGGATTTAGATAGGCTTTCGTAACGACTGATCGGGTTGGCGTTTGGGACAGCTGCAAGGCGACGTTGGTCGCTGACGTGGTCAATAACATTACCTAGAAAGTCGCATGGATTGGGAACATTATTAAGAGGGCTGGAACAGGATTTGCCGTCATCTACAAATACATCACCACCTTTCTAAGGCACATCAAGCCAAATAAGTAGCGTGTCATAACCTGGGAGATCATTATCAAGATGGTTGTTCTAAAGTAGAGTTTTCGTGACCCAGGCCACATGCATGATGCTGCCCTCGTAGTAAATAAATTACAAGCCGTGTACCCCTTTTTCCGTATCTTACACGCGCCTATACCATACAATAATGCCCAGTAGAAGTACAAAATCCACTCGACAACCAACATTTGATTCCTCATTAGATGCGTGTGCGTAGCTGGCGTGCGAACCGCCAATGCCAATCTGTCACGTTACACTTAGAAACTCGAGTAGGAGTCACCACCACGGCCACCGTTGCGACCACCGCCGCGACCACCGCTGCGGCCACCGCCTCGGCCACCACGACCGCCACGGCCACCACCGCCGTAGTCGTCGCGGAAGGCACTCCTCGCCATAGAGTCGAACTTGTCACCAGATCGGTCCGAATCGGATCGAGATCCCCGTCGATCACCACCATAACCGCCTCGGCGGTCACCACCGTCGCCGCCACGGTAGCCGCCGTCCCGGTCATCAGAGATGTTCATGCCAGGGGCACGAGTCAATCCCATGAGCGTTGCCCACTTGCGGGACACAGTGGGAGGAGCTGTCCAGCCCCAGCCTTGGACGACCCACTCGTTCACGTCCTCGGCAACGGCAATCTTGTCAATCGCAGTGCCAAACATGGAAGTGTAGGTGGAACCAAGGAGGCTGCGGGGCATGGTTCCGAACAGGGCCTTGATTTCTTCGTGGATAGGAGATGTCTCGCCGGATGCGTTATCCGTCTCGGCACTCTCCAGAGATGTGTTTTGCGTGATTGGGAGTCCCTTCAGCATCTTTCTGGCACTGGGGACAGACGCGTGGGGGATGATGAGCCAGCCCTGGCCCTCCTTGTTCTGTCGTCCGGTGCGGCCCAGACGGTGAATGTACGACTCTCGGTCTCGGGGGGTATCCACCTGGATAACGTGTGTGACATCCGGGAAGTCCATGCCTCGAGCAGTAACATCAGAAGACATCAGAACTCCACTTTTCGCTCTGCGGAACATGTCGGCAGCCTTCTGTCGCTGTTGCTGAGAGAGCTTTGACTGCAGGGTGTAGGAGGCCATGGGAAAAGAGTTGGGGGGGGCATTGCGGCGGCGCTGGTAAGCCATCTCGCCAGCAAGCTCGACCAAGGAGGTGGTGTTGAAGTATACAATGGCCTTAAATGGCTTGGCCTCGGGGTCTTGTTGGGCCTTGGTGCGCTCACGGTCCATGAGCTCAAACAGGGAAGGGAAAACATTGGACCAGGTGGTGACGGGAGCAATGTGCTGAGGGACCTTCTCGTGGGTGAGGGAGTCATTTTCGGCAATGGTCTGGACAAATTCGAAGTCGTCAGGGCGGACCATGGTGCGGGCAAGGCGAATGACGTTATCGGGAATGGTTGCCGAGACCAACATGGTCTGGCGAACCTTCTCAGTGGTGCCGGGCAGGCACTTGGTGATCTCGTTGAGTTCCCTCTCAAAGCCAACATCGAGCATTCGGTCGGCCTCGTCCAGAACGAGGGCAGCTAGGTTCGGTGCGTCGATGCCGCTTCGTTCGTCCTGAAGGAGATCGTTCAATCGACCAGGGGTAGCAACGAGGAGATGGCATCCGTCTCTTCGGGTCCTGTTCAGCATGCTGCGCTTATCGGTACCTCCAACGGCACACTGAACCACCAGGCCGGTGTTCTTGACGAGGCGGCGGGCTTCTTCGGCAATTTGTTCGGCGAGTTCTCGAGTAGGGGAGAGCACAATGCCGCGGATATCATCAGACCGAGCGTTGTACTTGGCGCTCTTGGAGGCTAGGGAAGGATCCTCAACAAGCATCCTCTGGAGCATAGGCAAGAGGAAGGCAAGCGTCTTTCCGGTACCGGTCTTGGCCTGGGCGACGCTGTAACGGTCAGAATGGGAAGAGATTGAGAGACACATCAAGGGCAATGCTTACATGTCGGTTCCCTTGAGAGCGGGAGTAATGGTCTTGGCTTGGACGGGCGTCATGGCATCGTAACCCATGCCTCGGGTGATAGACTCGATCAAGTTGGGGTGGACACCGTCCAACTGGGCGAACAAGGTCACATCTTCCGCGGGGGGTGCGGGAGCCTCGGCCGCCGAGTTTTCAGTTCGCTCGGCGGGGGAATCGCTGCTGTAGGCCCGGGAGATGAATGACCACCTGTTCAAGGGCGCAATTGTGGAAAGAACAGGCACAATCTGTCGCCTGGCGGCGGGCACGATCGTTCTGGTCTGGGAGAGAACCGAGGCGGTGGCAGCGGACCTGGCCTGGTTGGCGCAGCGCCGGAGGCTGTTCCTGAACATGGTGACTGGAAGCAACCTGTGATGTACAGCCGTGAAATTATGTAAACGAGTACACAAGACCCGGAAGTGATGATGGGAGTGAAGAAAATTTTGGTGTAGAGTGGAAAGAGAGGCGAGTTTGTCGCGTCGCAAATTGGGTTAAGACGGGGAGTTTTTTTTTTCTCTTAGGAGGGTCCATCCGTTAGTCCAGCCAGTCCCAGCTATCTTATCGGCTAAGTAAGCCAATGAGGGGGCGCTAGCCACCCAGCATCACGTGGCCCCTTGATCGCAGTCTCTCGATTTGCCCGAATTGCCCGATTAGTGGTAATGCGCCATCTCCAATAGGTGAATCGTCCGCCTCAACAAGTCATCAACTCTGGTCAATTTTTTGCCGCTATCAAAGGCATATTCATATACTCATGGCGCTCACGTCTATGTCTCTCTACCATATTATCCTAAACCGAAAACAACCCCATCAAAGCATCCACTCAACTTCTACAAGTTAGTTAGACGGCGCCTTTGGCCCCGACAATGGACAACCCCTCTCCAACGCCATCCGAGATGCCTTGAGCGACACCGTCAATCGTCCATAGCATGGCTTCCAAAAGTACTTGTCCCACCTTTCCGTCGTTCATCTGGCACATCGTTTCGGTGATGGAGGCGCTCTGCTTCCCGATCGAGTTGACAATCTCCAGTCCGTGGCCAACCACGGTCTCGGATATCTTGTATTTCCGCTCCATCCGGGCTGCGTACTTGAGCAGATACATCAGGTACGGCATTAGAAAGTTGAGGACGAAAATCACGTTGACCACGGTCATCTGGACTCCGCGGTGAAGAATCGACCTTGGCTGGCTGGAAGAGGGAGCTCCGCCAGAGCTAGCTCCAGACCGAATGGTGGCAAGATCGCCATGAATGGCGTCTGAGGGCAGGGCGCACTGGATGCGACTCAATTCGCAAGCGTCGAGGTCCGAAGGGAGCGCCTTGAGGAGATACGTCACTCCATCGATGAATGCTTTCCGTTCGAAAACAACGTCCTCGTCTGCTACTGCGGGCTTGCCTCCGTCTATGGAAATATTGACAAGGCTCGTACCTATTCCGAAAACGGAGTCAGCCTTGATGTTACCCGGTCAGTGGAGTGTTTCGTAGAGTCTGCCTTACCCTGCCGCGCAAACTTCCAATGGACCCCGGAGGCGGCCCTGACGGTAGGGTCATCGTCTGCGATTTCCGAGTAGAGGACCCTACTCATGGGTTTTGGACACTCAACCTTGGAGTCATGGTCTTCATGAGCTTGGATCTGCTCCAGGATCTCGGTCACGCGTGGCTCCTGGGTCAGAGGCGCGACGTCCCCCTCGGAAAGCGGCCGCGGCTTCGTTCCGGACACAATGACGCCTGGTCGCAAAGTGTGAAGGCTGATGCTGCGGCGCAGGAACTGGATGGGGCCCATGCTGGACTGCAGCGACGTGGGAAGCATGGCGACGACGTTTGAGATGGTGATTCGATCGACCTTGATCTCTTCAAAGCCCGGCATGAAGGAGGGTCTGAGGCCGGAAGACATGGTGTGATATGAGAAGCGCGGTGAGAGATAAAGTCGACTCGGCGACGGTGCGCAAGAAGCAAAGAGGCGGTTGGGTTGACTGGGCGAGACCTTCTACCGGTTCGACGGCCAAATCATGATGGTGAAGCTGAGGTCGTATTTCAAACCAATAGGACGATAAGCATGTGAACGAATAATGGTCGGGTCGATGTGAGCAATCGAGGCGAGGATAAGAAGCAAATGGTGTGGTCTGGTGACGATTGATCGCCGCCTCTCTTCCCATGGGGCACCCTACGAAAGAATCAAGGCCAGCTGATGAGAGTGAAGATGACAGGCAAAGAAAGATACGCCAGACAGGACAGGCAGTTATCTCGTCTAAAAGTACTAGTCCATCTGACCCTCCGTGAGTCCGTGCTAATTAGTAGCAGAAAACTCCATGGGCCTTGTCCCGACTTTGACATGTGAAAGCCACAGCCCACCGTACGGAGACAAAGGGAAAAAAAGAAAGAAAAAAAAAACTGTTGGGCCCAGGATTTCCATGCTCTGTTTTTAGATTCATCATCAAATGATAAGCGTCGTAGTGGAAACGCATCGACTTCCAATAAGCACTCGACAGGTGGAGAAGGCGGCGACATTCGCCGTCACCAACTGTGTCGCGGCCCCCGGAATCACCTCAACGTAACATGGTGCTGCAGCAACATACAGTAGCGCGGTGTGTACTTTGTAAATTAAAGCCAATTGTTTCGTCAGTGTTGCACATCTGATGTCCTATCGAATGATTCCTGTCCCTTTCGCCGTGCGCCAAATAAAGTGCTCTACCAAACTCGCCGCGTCCCTCTATGCCTGGTTACGGAATGCCAATGTCCAATGTACAATTTGTCGTCAATGATGCCCTCGCGCTGCCACATGAAATCAAGTCCCTAGTCTATGGTCCCGTTGCACTCAGTTGCATTTTCCCCCAAAGGTTCGTCTCCGCCAGGACTTCAGTTCACCTCTCGTCGCCGCGTTAAACTCTGCATTTGCCGGGCGTTATTACATCATCTCTCTGCCCAATTCATACGACCATCCTCCTTCCCGTCTCATCTTGTCGCGAGCTGCCAAGTCCTTGCGGATGTCTTCCTCGGTCAGTCGGTCGGCGCCACTCCAGTTGGCACTTGACGTTCGGGCTCGGAACTTGTGAAACTTGTCTTTGCTCTTGCTGAAGACCTCGTCCATGTTCAGAGGCGCAGGGGGTCCGAAGATCTGCGACGGATCCATCGTCTCCTGTCGCATGAGAGCTCGGCGAAGATCAGGTGAATCAACCCAAGCAGCAACAGTCATACCATGGGCATCGTCATCATCTTCATCCTCGTCGTCCGTCATGATTTCTGGGAGTTCGATGGACTCGCCGTTCTGGAACCGTGGCGATGATCGAAGGGCAGACTTCGGTGGCGGCTTGGCGCCGTTTGGACGAGCTGGTGTCTTGAACGGCTGTCCGGCGGAACTAGAGGTAGGCGCAAACGGAATTGCGCCCTTCGAAATTTGCGCCATGTCCAAGGGGTGGGCCGTCTTGGTTTGGGTTGTGTGTTGGCCAGTGACCGTAGCCTTGAACAAATCACGCGTTGCACTCTGCGGAACATTGGAGTAGCCGTTCTGGAAGACAGATTTCGCCTGCAAGTCCTGGTCATGGTTAGCTTTTGTTTGAGAACATCCGGATGCTGGAGAATCATACCTTCTTAAAGGCACCCGATGGACGAACAGGCGGACCCTTGATATTCGGCGGGTTATCCATTTCCAGCTCATCTACGAAATCATCGCTCGTCCGACGGCGCTTTGCATCCTTGGCTTGATACTGGGGGCCGCCATATGAAGGGGCGTGCCGGACTTGGCCAGTCTCGTTACTGTCCTGACCGAGTGCTCGCTTGGACCCAGCCTTGGAGGCGTTCGACAAAACGGTGCTCACCGGGCGCCCGGTGTCTTCCTGTCTGTAAATCCCAGAGTTCATGCGTGACGGGGGCCGGGCAGGTTGGCGGTCATCTCGCTGAGATGAGCCGAATCTGTCCTGTGCCGTGCTATGGTCTGGAGGACCATTTGGTTGGGATCGCACTGCTGGAGGCGGTGCCCGGGTTTGCTTGGCCTTCTCAATCGCAGCTTGCCGTTGAGTGTTTTTCTTAGCCTCGGCTTGCTCCCGCTCCTTTCTCTGTCGCTCTGCCTCCAGTCGACGTTGTAGCTCCTGCTTTTTCGACTCCTCCTGTGCCGCTGCCCTCTTACGTTCGAACTCGGCCTTGGCTTCTCGCCGCCTCTGTGCTTCTCGCTCATCCTGCTCCTTCTTTCTCGCCGCCGTGTCTAGTGCCTTTGGGCGACCGTTGGATGTAGTAGAGCTCTTGAGACTTGGCATCGATGGCTTCGGCTGCGCTGTTGCCTTGCTTGCCTTGCTCCCTAGTTGCTGTTGAGATTGGGAGCCAGAGTCTTGGAAGCTGGCCGACATCGCACTGCTGGAGGGCTGGAACTGGGAATGTTGGGATCCCGTGTTCACTCTGATAACCGTAGGGGCTTGTTTGGCTTTCGTCTGCGTCTCCTTACGCGGGTTCCCTGGTCGCCTGATTTCTTTGTTGCGGATGCTTTGACCAGGCCCAACGGAGCGGGAAGCGGAAGGCGGAGGGATCGTAGAAGGTGCATCCGTCATGCCGATGTCTTGCTCCGTTGACTTTGTCACAGTCTGCTCTTGAGCCTTGATCTTTCGAGGGCTGGTCCTAGTAGGCTTAGGTGTCTCCTTGGCCGCCGGGTTCTCATTCTCCTTCTTCGAGGCAAATTGTTTTTCCATCGCAGCAATCTTCTCTTGTTCCTTGCTGAAGACACGGACCTTTTCTCGTTCTTGCTCTCGAGCTTTCTCGAGCTTGTCCATTTGCTCCGCCATGTGCGTTGCTTCCTTCTCCCGGCGCTTTTCTTCCTTTTCACGCTCTACCGAGGCTCTGGTGCGTCTAGGAGCGGGACGAGTAGGGCTTGGCGCTCGTCTTGACGAAGGGCTGTCCACTTCCATTCGTTGTGAGTCATGGCTCCCCTTGGGGACGATAGACTCGGTAGACGGCGCTGGGTCATGGCCAAGACGGGTCGTGGATGGAGACAAAATGGAAGATTTTCCCTCGGCGCTGATCGCGGCGCTGCTTGCAAGAAGACCCTTAGAGCTCTTCAAGATAGACGACAGTTTGTTCTTGACTTGCTTCAAGGGACTATCGCGGAAGCCTCGAGATGGTGACTTGGTGGGCGTCTGGGAACGGCCGTTCTCCAGCACAGTTGTCATAGCCAGGGGCGGGTTGGACACAGAAACGGTCTTTTTTAGCGGGCTACCGTCATGCTCGTATGTGGAAATGGTTGGCACGGCGGAGACGGATGCAGCTTTCGCATGCCCAAATATACTAGGCCGCTGAGGCATAGCCGACCCCAGGGGCAGAGGGGAGGGATTGTTTCCGTTTGTCTCAGCGTGAGTAGGTTCGGCTACGGCAGCCATGTCCTTGCTGTGAATGCCGTCCATCAACTCAGTAGATTGGCTTTTGGGGAAAGCCGGTCGAGCAGTGGGTACTTCAGGTTCAGGCAGCGCAGCCTCAACAATGGGTGGGTCAATCCAATCATCATCGTCATCTTCTGGAAAGGCTCCAGGAGTTGTTGTCATCTCTTGCTTCTTTGGTGATGAAGACTTCGGTGAGGGAGATTTCGGTTCCTGGGCTGGATGGGAAGCAGCACTCGCAGGTTGCTGGAGTGAAGTGAGACTGTGGATCGATTTCGAGGGCCGGCTACCATTTGGCTGCGACTTGCCGAGCATGTTGATCTGATCTTGCAGTCTCTGAGTGTATGTCTTGTTATGATGCATGGCAAGGTCATGAGTTTCGTGAGACTCCTGGGTAGGAATGGACGGGAAGTCGTCCACGTCCATTTCATCCTGATCCTCATCATCCGTTTCGTCCTGTTTCGCGTAGTTGCCAAGGCTCTTTCCTCCAGTGTGTCTGTTATAGTAGCTCGTTCTATTATGATCGAGGTGACTGGTTCGAGACACTCGAGCCCCAGCACTTTTTCCAGCTGCCAGAGGCTCTCTGGCGGGCAACGACGCGAAGTTCAGACTGCTTTTTCGGACGACAGGTCGAATAGGGCTGGATTTATCGGAAGGAGATCGAGCATCTCCGGGTGACAGTTCGTCCGGCTGAGTCTCCACCTCATGAATCGTCTTCGACTCAATATGGGTCCTGGCCGGGGAGGAAGGAGTATGTCGCGATGGAAGGGGGGAGGTTACAGCATCTTCAGTCTCAAGAGCTTCCTCGGCCTCGACAGAAGATGCCGCAACAACCATTTTATCACCACCCAAAACTCGCGTCGTCTGATCTTCTTTGGCAGTTCGAAAGGTTTTGTCGGGGGATTCAAAGGCGATCGTACGCGTCGGGCTCTTTGGCGGAATTGCGGGCGGTGAATGAAGAGTGGCATGGCCAATATGCAAATCATCTTCACCACCAAGGTGGACATCTATTGAGCCAACATCCTGGCTTCCATAGTAGCCGGAGTCCTGGGTTGCTGGCTGGGGTTGAGGTTTCGGCGAGAACACGTTGCGTCGCGGAGAGCTGGCCTTTACAGGGCTAGGCGATCCTGGTTCGAGTCGGGGAGTTTGTGATTTGCCGAGTTGATGTGTGAATCGAGTTGTTGTGCTAGTGGGTGTCGCGCCGAAAACGTTGGAGAGAGGCTGGTACGCATTAACACATGTTCTTAATACACGTCGAGTGTGGGAGCTAACCACTCTGGGTTCCCCGGGGTGCACTTTTCGCACGGTACGAGGAGTCTTCCCGCGAAGTTTGCCTGGTGTCTTGAAGGTCTCGGCGATGTTTCTATAGACACGTTAGTGGGTGCGATTCCAGAGCACATGGGAACGCGTACGTCTCGTTTTCGTTGAAGATGTTGGCCATATGCTCGTTAAGCCAGTCAAACTCGTTCCGGGCGGAGTAGGTAAACTCCTCAACCTCTGAGTCGGCAATCTGGAGTGCAGAGGCGCGCTCCTCGGCGACCCAGGCCGCGGAGCCAACTTGAAGGCGCGGTCCTCGCATAGCTGCCATTGTGCTGGTTCGATGGAGGCGACGCGGTCGAAGAAGGGGGGCTGAAGTCGACTATGGTCGTCTCGAGAAGATCATAAGATCATCGGGGGTGTGTATCAGAGTACAATTGTCGTACTTGAAGAGCTTCGAAGTTCAGTGGGTTTGTTTGATAACATGGAAAGCTTGGGGTAGGATGGCCAGTCCCATTCCAAGTCGCAATGTTTTGATTCTGTCCCAATCAGGGTTAGCCTCTGTTCAGGTGGGACATGCCTAGAATCGCGTCTTCCACCCCACAAGTGATGATGTCAGCAATCACGTGTTGATAAGAACCCGCTTATCTGCAACCGTCCCGCCATTTGTTTACTTTCGAGTCGCGTCCCCAGGAGCCATGCACAGCGACGAAACAAAGCATACAGTACTCCACCGTTGACTCCTGCTTCGACCAAAATGAGGGTCATTGAAGTGATTATCGACGTAAGATATGCCTAGTGGAGCTTCCGTGACGGCCGTCTGACTATTTTCCAGGGCTTCAAGTCGTACGCCGTGCGTACGGTGATTTCAGGATGGTAAATAGGCACCGATGAGGGGGGATTGCTGTCGCTAACCATCCCCAGGGACGAGAGCTTCAACTCCATCACTGGCCTCAACGGTAGCGGCAAATCAAACATCCTCGATGCAATCTGCTTCGTCCTGGGCATTACCAACATGTCCACGGTTCGAGCGCAAAACCTCCAGGTCAGTCTCCAGGTTTCGAAACCCCCCATACAACCAACTAACATTCCATCGTAGGATCTGATCTACAAGCGCGGCCAGGCTGGCGTCACTAAAGCGAGTGTCACGATCGTCTTCGACAACAGAGAGACGAAAAAGTCACCGATCGGTTTCGAGGAATATGCAACGATCAGCGTAACTCGTCAAATTGTTCTTGGGGGCACCTCTAAGTACCTCATCAATGGACACCGGGCCCAACAACAAACAGTTCAGAACCTGTTCCAGTCGGTTCAGCTGAACATCAACAACCCGAACTTCCTCATCATGCAAGGTCGCATCACCAAGGTCCTGAACATGAAAGCAGTAGAAATTCTAGCGATGATTGAAGAAGCTGCCGGAACCAGGATGTTCGAGGACCGACGAGACAAGGCGCTGAAAACCATGGCCAAGAAGGAGATGAAGCTGGTAGAACTCCGGGAGCTACTCAAGGAGGAAATTGAACCCAAGCTCGAAAAACTACGAACCGAGAAGCGAGCATTCCTCGATTTCCAACAGACTCAGAACGACCTCGAGCGGCTCACGAGAGTCGTGGTTGCATACGACTATGTCCGATCTCAGGAGAAGTTGACACAGTCTGCTGCAGATCTCGAAGGGAAGAAACAAAGACGGCGAGACTTGGAAGAGTCTGCAATCCGGCTAAAGAGCGAGATTTCCAACCTAGAGGAAGACGTCACGAAGGTCCGAACCCAGCGGGACAAGGAACTCAGAAAAGGAGGGAAAGCACAGGCGCTGGAAGAGTCCGTAAAGAAACATACCAACGAGCTGGTGAGGCTTGCCACTGTGTTGGATTTGAAGAACTCAAGTCTGGCAGAGGAGAAGGAAAAGAAGATGGCAGTCGAAAAGAGCGTGACCGAATCCGAAGCGACACTCAAGGACAAGACGACGGCATTCGAGAATGCCAAGGCCAAATTCGATGCTGCAAAAAATGATCTTGAACAACAAAACAAAGACGCCGAGGCCAAGGAAGAGCTGCTCCAGACGCTGCAGACGGGTGTGGCATCAAAGGATGGCCAAGAAAATGGCTACCAAGGACAGCTTCAGGACGCCAAGGCCCGCGCCACCACGGCTGCGACTGAGCAAGAGCAAGCAAAGATCAAGATTTCCCATTTGGAAAAACGGGTGAAAGAGGAGGAGCCTCGTGCCAAAAAAGCAAAGGAGCAGAATGCCGGTCTACTACGTGACCTCGATGGTTTAAAGGTGCAGGCTCAAAGACTGGAAAAGGAGCTCGGTCGGCTTGGGTTCGAACCTGGTCAAGAAGAAGAGATGTACAAGCAAGAATCAACTCTGCAGCAAACTGTTCGAAACCTCAGGCAGGAATCCGACAAGCTCAAGCGACAGGTTGCAAACATCGACTTCAACTACGCCGACCCAGTTCCCAACTTTGATCGGTCCAAGGTCAAAGGTCTGGTTGCTCAGCTCTTTACGTTGGACAAGGAGCACACTCAAGCTGGTACCGCGTTGGAGATCTGCGCCGGTGGGCGCCTCTACAACGTCGTCGTCGACACAGAAATCACCGGTACTCAGCTGCTTCAGCGGGGAAAGCTCAGGAAGCGAGTTACGATTATCCCTCTCAACAAGATTGCTGCCTTCAAGGCTGCGGCTCAAACCGTCGCCACAGCTCAGAAGATTGCACCTGGCAAGGTCGACCTTGCCCTATCCCTGGTTGGATATGATGATGAGGTCTCTGCCGCCATGGAGTACGTTTTTGGCAACACCCTAGTGTGCGCTGATGCGGATACTGCCAAGAAGGTCACATTTGATCCCAATGTCCGGATGAGGAGCATAACCCTCGAGGGCGATGCCTATGACCCATCTGGCACGTTGTCCGGTGGCAGCTCACCAAACTCCAGCGGCGTTTTGGTGACCCTTCAGAAACTCAACAGTCTCACTCGACAATTAAGCGAAGCTGAGTTTTCTCTAAAGGAGCTCCAGATGAGAATATCCAAAGAGAAGTCCAAGCTTGATCAAGCTCGTCGAATCAAGCAAGATTTGGACCTGAAGAGTCACGAGATCAAGCTCGCCGAAGAGCAAATCGGCGGCAACTCCTCGTCATCCATTATCCAAGAGGTCGAAAGCATGAAATCAACTATCGTTGAACTGAAGGAGAGTATCTCCGAGGCCAAAGTGCGTCAGACTAAGGCCTCCGCTGATATCAAGAGTATCGAAAAGGACATGAATGACTTCGACAACAACAAGGATGCCAAGCTGGTGGAGCTACAGAAGTCTCTTGACAAACTCCGGGCTGGTCTCGGTAAAAATGCCGCCGCCGTGAAAACAATTCAGAAGGAGCTTCAGGGGGCTCAGCTCGACGCCGAACAGGCCGGGGTGGATCTTTCTGCGGCCCGTGAGCAGCTTCAAGAAGTAGAGGTCGGCATCAAGGGACAGCAGCAGGACATTGAGGATCTCGTCAAACAACAGGCCAAGCTTACTGAAACGCACGATACTGTCCAGGCTGAACTTGATGACGAGCGCGCGAAGCTGCATCTCTTCGACGATGAGTTGCGAGCTTTGGAGGATGCTACCCGCTCCAAGAACGCACGAATCGCCGAAGAAGGCCTCGAGATGCAGAAACTTGGTCATCTCGTAGACAAGTTCCACAAAGAGCAACAGGGCGCCGCTGAGAATGTCGCCAAACTAGAGAAGAAGTATGAGTGGATCCAAGAAGAGAAGGACAACTTCGGTCGTAACGGCACGCCTTACGATTTCCGCGGTCAAAACATCGGCGAGTCCAAGGCGACCCTGCATAATCTAACGGAACGTTTCCAGGGGATGAAGAAGAAGATCAACCCCAAGGTTATGAACATGATCGACAGCGTTGAAAAGAAGGAGGTCTCGCTCAAGCATATGATCAAGACGGTCATTCGTGACAAGCGAAAGATTGAGGAGACGATTGTCAGCTTGGATGACTACAAGAAGAAGGCCTTGCATGAGACGTGGGAGAAGGTCAACGGCGACTTTGGCCAGATCTTCTCGGAGTTGCTCCCCGGTGGCAGCTTCGCCAAGCTAGATCCTCCAGAGAACAAGACCATTAACGAAGGCCTCGAGGTCAAGGTCTGTTTGGGCAAGGTGTGGAAACAGAGCTTGACCGAGTTGAGTGGTGGTCAGAGGTAAGAACATTTTCACAGAGGGTTCCCAGTATAAAGAAAACGCATGCTAACCACACGGTATCGGCAGATCACTTGTCGCCTTGTCGCTCATCATGGCGCTGCTCCAGTTCAAGCCAGCGCCCATGTACATTCTCGACGAGGTTGATGCTGCGCTTGATCTATCGCACACGCAAAATATCGGCCGTCTCATCAAGACCAGGTTCAAGGGCTCGCAGTTCATCGTTGTCAGTCTCAAGGACGGCATGTTCCAGAACGCAAACCGCATCTTCCGGACACGGTTCAGCGAGGGCACCAGCATGGTGCAGGCCCTGACGCCAGCGGATCTGAAATGATATCACGAGTTTGCTCGGCTTGTGCATGAGGTATGATGGAATGTATGGACGGCTTTCTTTGTACGTGGGGCGTGGGTCGGGGCATGGGAGGGCAGCGTTGATGGTTTGACAAGATAGACTACTGATCGACGTAATGAGGACATGGATATATGAGGTTTTTTGTTTTAAACGAATGGAACTGCTAATACATTATACACCCCCACCAGC
Source organism: Neonectria faginata (assembly GCA_030864175.1). Lineage (NCBI taxonomy): Eukaryota > Fungi > Ascomycota > Sordariomycetes > Hypocreales > Nectriaceae > Neonectria > Neonectria faginata. The sequence goes on along the minus strand of JAULBG010000001.1, from coordinate 3,239,665 downwards.
ACTTCTGGTAATATTGTAGTACATGCTACTATTTGAGGAAGTGATGCGAGCCGCGTTTCAAGACGTCTATCTCCATACCGACTTCAACGTAGGACTCGCGGTGCTCCGCCGTCATGGCAGGCGGGAACATGGGGCACAGCTGCATGCCCAGGCATCCCATCTTGGGTGCTCCCTTGTCAACATCGCGGAACTTTCTGAGAGCGCGGTCCGGCTCGACCTTGTGGCGGATGCCCGTGCCGGGGTCGACGTTGGGTAGTTTGCACCTGGATCGGTCAGTTGGTTCGTGTTCGGGCTATTTAACTAGGGTGTGTTCCCTTACCGAATGGTTCGGCATGCAACATCGAACCCACACTCGTCGTTGGTGAACGGGTGTTTGAGGTTGATGGTCTTCCACGTTTCTTCGTCGTATTGCTCGGCCCTGGAAACTGCTGGAGTTAGTCTTTGAGGCTAAGGCAACGGGGGAGGAGTTGGGGAGCAGCGGGCGCACTAATGATGTTGGGCCGGAATCGACGTGCGTCAAGTCCCTTCATGGTGTCATCCTTGAGGAGCAGTGTATCGAGGTCCTGCATGCTAGTCAAATTAAGCAGGTGGAGGGGATACTGTCGGTTTGTCAGCCGGACGAAGGTGTTTGGTCGGAAGTTGTAAGCACTTACAGCATCTTGGAAGTCGACGGCCGGCTGATAACCGAGCACGCTTTGTGGCTGCGCGCAGCGGAAGACCTCTCTCTGCTTCGACGGGTCCATCCTGAACAAGCCGAGGCGATGCTTGACACCCAGATACTGCGCCAGCTCCGGGGGCACCTCCGCCCCAACATTGAGCGCGAAGGTGACGTCCTTCCAGATCTTGACGTTCGCAAACATGTAGCCACGGGCCTTGATCTCTTGGTTATCGGGGAACGCGATGGGTAGCATGAACTCCTTCTCCGGCTTGGCTTGGAAACCACGGCTGATCTTTGCCGTCATCCATTGCACCAGGCCTCGAGGGCCGTAGTCCATCCAGGGGAACCTCACGACGAGGAAGGCATCGTTGACGGTGCCCAGCTGCCTGCTCGTCTTTGCGGGATCCGGGACCCAGAGGTCGACCTTGACGTTAGCCAGAATGGGCAGCTGCCTCTGGGTCAGAAACTCCCAGACAGGCTTCGACTGCTGATCGCCGGTGGGGGAGGTAGCGGCGGCGGCAGCGGCGGGAGCGGGAACGGGAGTGCGCAGCTGGGCGAACGTGTACAAGCGGTCATGCTCGAGGCCCGTGGGCACGACCTTGCTGCGGGCCAGCTCGATGCCTCTGCACGACTTGATCGGGTAGACGAACAGGCTCTGGACCTTTGGCGCGAGGCCGGACTGGGCGCGGTGGACGGGCGACAGCTGGTCCCGGAGGTTGGTCTGGCTGGGCGGCAGGCCGACGCGGGAGTGGGTTTGGCGGAGGGCATCGCTGCGCTCGACGGGGATGGGCGGGAAGAGGATAAAGACGGGGACGGTGAAGGCGATGAGGGTGACGACGAGGAGGACCAGCGAGACGGCGTCGAGCTGGTCCAGGAACTCGGGCAGCGAGGTCGTCAAGTCGCCGAGGCCTTGGACGAGAGCGGAGCCATGCACGGCGTCTGCGAGCTGGCTCTGCAGCCCGGCGCCGGGATGGGACATGCGAACAGAGATAGATGGATGGTCTGGTCTTCCCGTCTCACGGCCGAAAGGTGTAGGTGTAGTTGTAGTTGCCGGGGAAGAGAGATTGGCGATGCGGATACAGACGGGCCTGGGTGGGACGGTAAATCTCCGAATTCATGCGAGTTGTTGCTTGTTGCTTGTTGCTAGTTGCTTGTTACTTTGTTACTTGATGCGTGGGTTTCCTGAAGCCAAATATGAAGCGAGGTGTTGTTAACCTTCGTCCGCACTCCGTAGTCTCGCCCTTCGCTGTATTTGACGATCTGATAGGTCCACTTCTCAAACACCTGCCGCCTCCCGACGGTCTGAGCGCTGCAGGGCGCTGGCGCATAGACGGTTTGGGACTGTAACTGGGCCTCCTCCTAGCTACTGCTAATACTCCTGCGATCAACAAGAGAGGAAAAAGAAGAGCAGCTCCACGGCAAGGCGCGAGACCCACGATTGCATCTCGCTGCTACCCACTTACTGTGATACTGTAATACCGGACGTACGTAATTAGACGCCATCGATCGAGGTAACTCTGCGTCATGGTGGGGGAGAGCCCCCGGTGGATTGATGTTGGATGGTTCGCGCAGGATTTTCCACCCGTCAGGTACAGGGTAGTTCTGTCACGACAGCAGCATGCAGCCAGGATGTATCTCTATCGCACGCACGCGCCCTAGGTCTCGGTCCCGCCGTGCTATTTGTGTGCTCGCCGCTGGCGTCTGTCTGTTTGCGCCAAGTTGTCGTGTATGTATGTAAGATAGGTTAAATGTGCAAGCGGCCAGGTGTGCAGACTGTGGCAATTATGGTTGTGCCTGTCAGGTCCGTGGCGTTCCAGACAGCACGCGATAATTAGTCCAGGTGGGATTTCCGCCTCGCACTTCGATTCGTTCCTGGTTGGGAAAATACGGCATTCGTGCAAGCAGCTAGTGCTGTACGTTCACTGTCACTTGTGCGTAGTACAGCACAATCTCGATCGTCCGTCCCACCGCATCCGTCACCCATCCACCCTCACCCCATCCTGCTGGTCTCAGTCCGAACCCTGCAGAGAAGAGGACAACCTATCGAAGTCCCCCAGGGCAAGGTGGTAAAGGGCCTAAAAGGCTTGGTTGGCTTCAGCGTCTATCCCGTCTGCATGGGACCACCAGCGAGCTTTGAAGCCTCTGATTCGCAGATATTGACGAGCCAACAGGTCTCCAAGGGCGGTCAACCGCGTCCCCCGTGTTCTGCGATGTCTTCGTGGCTGATCAATCTGGCGCAGCTTACTCCGTACTTAACTCAAGGACCAGTCGACGAGGCGACTAGTCAGCTCAGAGGACAACGTTGTCGCATCCCGTTTTGATTTGCTGAGGCGCGTGTGTCACCCCAGCTGAACTGGGGTAGCATCTGTTTGGTGACGCAGAACAAAAATAAGAAAGAAAGCACCGTGTGTCGTTAGACCGTCAGAATGTCCATTCAGTTGTGTCTTTGCGCCTGGAATCATTCTAAACGAAGCGGCCAGTGGCAAGGTCAGGCTCTCGCCGCGATTGGCCGCAGTGCCGTAAACGCTCTGCCCCAGCTGCACGCCAGAAGCTGAAGACCATCATCGTCCCACGATTAGGAGCTCCCAGCCCGAGCTGATCAACCCAAAGCTGAAAGGAAAGCGAAAGTGCAACACCTCGAGGGCAAAGGTTGTTCTCGAGGACGGAAATGTCGGGACGGATACCCGCCAAGTCGATCGTTCTGCTCTCTCTCAGCTCTGTGTACTGATGGAGTGACGAGAGGGGATCAGGGAGAGGTGAACCCGCACTGATCGCCCCGAGCCCGCCGGGGGGAACCATCCACACCACCATTTTCCGTTTCCCGTCATGTTTCTGTCGACTGACTCGTGGAACACTAGGTACGGGCGAAATCTTGTGGTGCAATGGCGGGATATAAGTCCCGATGCGGCGGCCAACCAACATGGGTGGTGAGAAATTGGTGGTAGAGGCAGGCAGGGAAGAACTCTTTAAGCGTCGATATTGGTATGCAGAGTTCAAGCATGGATGAGGGACGATGCAAGGCGCTGAACCTCGCAAGTGTACTAGTTCATTCTGGCAGCGGCCAGACAGGGTTGGGACGGCCCAAGAATAGGTCACCCATCGCTGGCAAACGGACGCAATGAACGGTTGAAACGGAACGCAGTAGCTGCCTTAGTCTCGTCCCTTAGGATCGAGTATCGAGTATCGAGCATCAAGCATCGGCGATGGGCACGGGACGACGGCGACGGTCAGAGTCAGGGCTTGCAATCCCCCGCCCGCGCGGAATGGTTGTTGGCGGGAGCCGTGAGGTCGTGAATGGCGGCGCCCCACACAACGCCCCTCGCACCCACTCTGTGATACTTCGTACTTGGTTGATTGAGCTGGACCGTCCACACACACACTCACGCATGTGTTATGACACACGTGCGCCCCCGTCTGCAGGGCAGGGCTGGACGGCAGGAGACCGCGGCGATGAGGCCAAGACTCACTCCTACCTAGTCAATCAGTCAACAGTCTCTCCTTTGCAGGAGCTGGGTTGATGAGCCGTACTTCGTATGTAGGTGGTGCGGGCGGGCTGCCGCAAGTCAGCCTGCAGGGCAGATCCTGGGAAACTGGACGAACGAGGCAATACTATGTTCATATGAGAACATGAGAAAGCTCAGAGGCCTTGCCTTGAGACTTGTTCAACATCCGCCCGTGGGGTCGTCGGCGGGATAGTACTTGCCCCTCCTTCAACTTCCGCGAACTTGTTGAAGCCACAGTTGCTGTCCCATCCAATGGGCATCGAGTTTTATCGCGGCACGTCACCAAAGGGAGCTATTCAAAGCAACGGAGACTCGCGACTGCTACGTTATCGGCATCGGCAGTCAGTTAGGGCCCGGTCCGGCAACCAAGTGGACAGAGAAATTGACCAGGAGGAACTAGCAGCGCGGGAGTGGGGCGGCCATCGGAGATGATCTTCTGTTTGTCGAGACCGATATGTGTAGTGCTATGCGCTGGGAAGGAGGGTAATCAATAGCAGTTCGTACATTCCATATGAACAGAGGTAATATGAAAGATGTACGTAGCAGACTACACTTCGTACCAAACAATCATGGGCTAAGTGGAGTGTGTGACCGGGGTTGGAGGGATATCCATCAAGGATGCACACCCGGAGACTCGGCGGAGGGAGATGCCACTACCACCCTGAGTCTGGGATGTTCGAGGGAGGTATGTACCGTAGGTCATCGAGACCCGCCATCGAGGATTGATTTGACGATACTACATTCCCGAAAGCAAGGTATCCAGAAATTGGGCGAAAAGAAGGATTGCACATGGGTGTGGCCGTGGCCGTTGTTGCCGTGACCGGGAGCCTAGGACACCCTTCCCGAGAATTGTGGTATTTCGCCCAGGCTAGGGTTGCAAGGAAGAAGGCCTATGAGTGCCTTGTTCTTAGGTCCAACTAACCTTCCGGGTGGCAGGCAAGTGTAGCTCCGTTGGGGCTTTCTTTTTCACAGTTTCTCAAGCGTTTCGGGGCGCTCCTGGGTACTACAGGTGGTGTGTTTACGAAGTACTTCGCACGAATACGCGGGCCGGTGGTGATAGGTCGGGCACTTCCTTGCGTTCGCCGGCCGCAAATTTCAGCATCTCAGTGACCTCACCAGATGCCGTTCTCCACTGAGTTCATTGAGGACTGAAGCGATCAGCCATAACAGATGGGGTCCATCGAGCCCGCCGAAACCCATTCTCCACCTTTGATGGCTCAAACAGAAAGAAAGCTTCTAGACCGTAGACCCCACCTGGATCCTTGAGCCCCCCGGGAGCTGGATTGATGCTCTTGGCCCGTCAGATTTCCATTTCCAGCCAGGGACTAGATTCGTCCCTCCACATCCTGGCGCTGGGCTGCCAAGCTGCTTCGGCCTGGCTGCTCTAGCGGGCTGTGGCAAGCTGTGCCTCGTTCTGGCTGGCCAGGGCGCTTGTCGGCCCCCGCCAGGGTCTTGGGTAGACGCTGGCGCCTCTGTTAGCACCGCTCTAAGGCTCGTTGGATGGCGTCTTGCTTCAAAGTGGCCTGACGAGCCCGCGACGTCGAGGCTGTAAATCGAGCTCGTCGAGTGCCGGGGGTCGGGGTTAGAGGGCGGCGCGATGCCGCTCTCCCTCCCTGGTCTTGCACTGGCTCCGTGACAGAGCACAGTAGCCGATCGCGGTAAAGTCTGGGTTGAAGATCGTGAAAATGAGATTGGAGGGTATGCCCACGATCAATTTTGTCAAGCTTGTGCATCTCGGAAAACTCCGCCCCGGCCCCTTAGTTCTCCCGACTTCCCTTTCCGCTTCACTTAATGTAGGTGGGCAACTCATGTACCTCTTTTTTCCCCCGTTGTGTCCATCCCAACACCTACTAGGAAAGGCCCCCCTCAGCCTAATGAATTGGGACTCTGCGGGAAATTCTCCTTGAACGAGAAGGAGCCACTGGCTTTGAGCATTGCCGAGTATGCCTAGGTAGGTACTTACCTATCTCCCGCCTGCTCCATTGGCTTGTCATTTCTTCCCAGCAACATCGAATTTCAACGCCACGGAGCTCAACCATCCGGGACAAGCACTTCAAAGTCTTCAAATTGGTGTACCAACGCACGCACACAAATCGAGGAATATTCCGCAGGGACAGTACGATAATACGACAAATAAAGATATCATCAATCTTGTCTAGTCCGGGATTGGCTGGACGAACGACGGAGCCGCTGATTCGATGGGCCACCCCCCTTTAGCCTTTGGGGGACTGACCATGCAGCGCAGCCGCTGCGCTCCGTGCGGGCGGGCTTAATTCATCAGGCTTCAAGATTGCCCGGATACCTTGCAACCGGCTCCTCTGTGGAGTCAAATGTTGACTGGTCTGGCTCAGGCTGGCCAGTCCAGGGAAGATCACCGTGGTGCCAGCATGACATGTCATCTTGTGACTCGCACTGGTATCCTGCCGCTCTTGACCAGCTGTAGGGGGTAACGAGCGGATCGAAATCTTGGATGCGATTACTTGACAGATGCACCGAGTACAGAGATTCGATTCACCCAATCAGTTGCCGTTTGTTCGCTGCTGCTGACATGCTTCTAGAACTTGGAACAGGGTTTGACGGGAAGCTCCCGATCCGTGTAACGAAGCAAAGTGGCTACTGGCAGGTGTCCTTGTTGGCACGCCTCTGTCAAGACCGTTATGGGTGGTTGTCGGCGTCGGGTCAAAGCCTGGCTTGCCACGTGAGGTAAGGTGCCCGTACCATGCTATGCTATGTATAATAATCTCTGGAAGCTGAACCCTTGTAGGTGCATCTTCTGCGGTTAATATCAGCCGATCAGCCAAGATAGTCTCATTGGTAGTCCCTTCCAACGAGGTACGGACCTTACGGCCGGGGGGGGGGGGGGGCCTGTTGGATCATTCATCGCTCCTCCATAGCTGGTCTGAGCACTCGGGTTGGGCCCAAAATTGCAGCTGAGTACCTCGACAACGCCATGCTTGCTGCAGGGCTCTGGAGTATTATGACTTGTTCAAACTCCCACGTCTCCCGTGCCCGAATCCTCTAGTGCGATATTAAGCCCAGACCACAAGAGGCAAGAATTGAGGAAGCCGGCTACTTTCCTACCCTACTTGAAAGTTGGCTGTTATGTTGATGGGTGAAGGGAATTAATTGGGTTAGAATGTATGTATATTATAGATATTCCGGTCTCGTCTGTCGTCTGCCTCTGGGTGTCCTCCTGTCCGGCCGAATAAAAGGGAGATGGCGTCCACTGAAAACCCGAAATCACACGTTGCCACTTGGTCAATGACGGTGTTGGTATGTCGAGGTCTGCATCAAAGACATGTTGATTGCCTGGTCGAAGTCAAAAACGAAGCCATGGCGGCGGTGCTCCGTCCGGTATTGGGTCGGGCCACGCGACGGCCCACGAGCAGTGCCGGGAGCGGCAGCTGATCCAAGCGTCGAAGCGCCGTTTGCTGTGTGGGTGGTTGTCAGAAGTTGGGATGGACTGGTGGTGGATGTGGAAGTCTTGTTGATCTGGGGCACACGAGGCTGGTCTGCCAATTCTCACGGCCCTGATGATGGGGCCTATCAGATCGCCATCTTCGCCATGGTCAGGCCAGGGACAAGACCGGATGCCACGCCAGGATGCCCTGCTACGCCGGTGGTAAGCCCTGGCCGGTACCCATGCTGCAGTGAGGAGGAAAGGAGCTACTGCGGAAGAGTGATGGGGGGGGATGGACGGAGGGAGAGCCACCCTGTCGATGGCTTCCCTGATCCTCCCCTCGCAGACGGATAGGGCCCAGCGTTGGGGCTTGGGACAAATTTGGGACAGACCAGCATGGCGTCTGACAGCAGAGGCAAGGTTTTGCATCAAACCCCGGCCGCTGAGCCAACCCCCAAGGCCCCTCCCAAAATGTTACATGACCGACTCTTGGCCCTGTCGATGAGCAACCCCCTGGTCGCGCCGTCATTTCCAAATGCCTCTGGTGCTGGAGAGAGCGCGGTCGATGATGCCAAGCGTGCGGCCGCAGATGTGAGATGCCAAAACAAGCACCATGAACGAACAAGCAGTTACTCCGGCACCGGAAGACGCTACGGAGACCGATCCACAATCCCTCGAGAAGTTCAGCTTGAGTCGGGCAGAGTGGCAGTCGAGTGGCAGTCGAGTGGCAGTCAAGGGCCGTCAAAGGCAGTCGTTGAGGGGCGGACATTCGAGGGGGGCTAGGAGTTGGAGAACAAGGGATGTTTGACGCCGTCACTCCAGCCCTCCGGTTTGCTTTCCGCGGTCTTAAGCTCATTTGGGACAAGCTTCACTTCATCAGGCTGGCCAAGCCCCAAGCTCCAGGCTAGTCCCCGAGCCATGCACGCACCCATCTGCCATTCATCGTCATCTCAACGAGCCCAGGGCCGGGAAGGGAAGCCAGAGTGGTCCAGCGTCCCAGGAAGACCGGGATTCGCATCACGGAGCCCGAGGAGCCCAAGACTTTGGTCGGAAGCTGGCAACCTGGCAAGGCAAGGCAAGGCAAGGCAAGGCAAGGCAGGGCAAGGCAAACCAGGCCTTTGAAAGGGTTGAACGGACAGGGACCTGGCTCGAAGCCGGGGTGTGCTCCTTTCCCCTCCAGTCGTCCAGTCTAGACTAACGTTCCAACCCTCCAACTCCAACCCGCAGCCTGCCAACCCAGTTCCAGCCGCCCCGCGTCCGCTGCTGGAATAACATCATCCGTCGACCACAATCCATCCGCCATCCTCTATCCACTACTAGCCTAGGTCTTATTCTTATTACTTCCGTCAGGGCCACCATCTATTTCCAGGGACCGACCTACTGTCACTTAAAACCACACTTGTTGTCATCGTTATCACCGTTGTCCGTTGTGCCCGTGGTTGCTGCTGCTCTGTTCTCGCCGCGACTGCCATTCCCTCTTCCACCCTCATCATCCTGACCATCCTCACCTCGCCATCATCACCACCATCTCGACATTGCCCCAGAAGAACACACGCACCTACTTGCATTAGGGGATATTCATCTGTTCTCTCTCTCTCCTCTTCGACGCCTCCATCCGTGGCGGTCTCCCATCACCCTCCTCCTCCTCCTCCTTCTACCGCCCACACACCCGCACATATTTCTCTCTTCTCCCGGCCGGCCTTTCTTCCGCACTTGCTTCTTACTTCCCACTGACACACCCACACGCCCCCTGGTAGACCCATTCGTTCCATCCACTCCTCTGCAGAATCTCCAGGCCGGATCCGCACCCGCAAGCAAGGAATAACAGCAGCTGCAAGTCTCGGGGCTCAACTCAAACAACGACAACAACACCACCCGCTCTGCTTCCCCCTCCCGTCCCGTCCCTCTGTTTGTTGCCACACCGTTACTTCAACGAGCGGACCCTCCGCAGCTAGTGGTGCTCTGCTCAGCTGCTTGGCTGTGGGACGTTTCTGCTCACTAAAGAGGACAGGCCTCGTTCTTGGCTGGTTCTTGAGACCCACGATCATTGATTGACACCCCGTCTGGTCTGCATGCAACAGCATTCTCCCGCAGAATACGACATCTCCGGTTTCTATCTCTAGGGGGACGGCTCAACCCAGCGGGACCAGCACTGCCTTCGCTTTGACGGTCCATCCGATCTTGACCCCCGCCGCCCTCACACTTTGAACGGACACCCTGACTGGTTTCCGGGATCCCGCCCAGCTTCTGCCCTACAAAGGGTCCTGGGGCTTCTCTTGCCACGGTGTGACGACCTGTCGGTCTTCTCTTCTAGCCGCTATAAGCCCTGCCGGCGAGGCCAGCCCCTCTTCCTTGACGGCTACTTTGAAAGTCTGCCCCCCACCAATAACCAAAACGGCGCCCTTGCAACCCACGTTTCACTAATCGCGGACATCTTGCCGCTTTCCTGGATCTATCCGCATACTCAGGGGTCTTGACAGACTTGACCCTGCTGCCTCCTTTTTAACCAAGGCCCTGGAAAGCTCTGGAATGGGTCACATATTCACATATTGACAGCATCCAAACCCGTCCAAACCCCAACCCTTCCTTTTCCTCCACGCCCTTACCACTCCGCCGGTTTCCTACCAGGGGTTGTCAATATAGACCAGGGCTCAACCGTGGTCCTGGTCAGTCACTTCTACGGCAACAGGCAGAAATTGGCAACTGGCCCCCTGGAAATTCTCAACCCGATTCCGTCTCATCGGATACTTTCCTCGCAGCGGGAACCTATTTGGTTGCCATCCTGAAGCTCATATACTCCTGGCACCCCTTGGCAACCAACCTGTCGGAATCGCGGAGCTGTTGTTAAACCAGAAACATAGCTCTCCCGCACCTACTGGTTTCCGCGTTTCCGACGCGTGCTTGTCGGGGTTGTGACCCAACCAGTGCTACTCTCTCGGTAAGTATGCGAACGTCGCCCTTGGCCCTCTGACCTCGCCCAAACTTCTCTCTCCGAGCCTCGAAACAACTTGTATATTTCAGCGGCTCGTGATTCACTTGTCACCATGGGCGACTACTATCACCACTTTCTCTCCTCAATGTCTGGGGCGGGGATGAATCCCGTCACCACCCCTGAAGACATGTTCGTACCGCAGATGCATGGCCAACCGATTCCCATACCGTCGGCTCCAATGCCTGGCCCACATCAACAACTGGGTTACTTCACGGGGTTTCCAGAGCCAATGATGTTCAACCCGTCCAAGCCACAAAAGAATCGAAGGAAGTCTGGCCCTGCAAGCGGAACAGGCATGGACCATGTAAAGCACCGCCGGACGCGCTCGGGTTGCTTTATGTGTAGGAGTCGGCGAGTCAAGGTTCGCACAACTCCTCTTGATGACTTCAAGACGACGGCTAATGGTGTTTAGTGCGACGAATCGCGACCGATATGCGAACGTGAGTTTCAACACTTCGTCGACGTACAAATGGAGCGCTAACTTCGACTAGGATGCAAGAAAGGCAACCGCGAGTGTGTTTACCCGGATGCTCCTAATTCAAAAGGAGCTGGTGGCAAATCAAAGGACCCATCTGGGACGCAAACGAGCCCCTCGTCTTCGACTGCGGATGACGAAGAAGAAGAAGACGATACAGAGCAGGAAAGCAAGCTTGAAACAATACTAGACGACGAGGAATCCGAAAGCCAGTCGCAAACTGCCTCTCAATACTCGAAAAGTACGGGACAACAACGACGTCAACCCTCCGAGGCGCCATCGCAAAGTAGTACGAAGAGTTCCTCACCGTCAACTGCGACCGCAACCCCGACCAGCCTGGCAACTACCTCCTACCCGTCCGCCGAATTCCCCCTTCACCTCGGACCACCCGATTGGTCTCATCTTCCTCCGGATTTCCAACGATGCTTGTCACACTTTGTTGAGAACATAACCAACTTTCATTACTGCATCTCCCACGACTCGGACGAATTCTTCAAGAAAATACTCCCTAGCGTAGCCCTTAGACATGAGCCGCTGCTCAACGCCTTGGTCGGATTTTCTGCGTACCATCTTACTCTCCAGGACCCCAATGGGAAGCTGCAGGACTTTTTACAGTACTACAACAGGAGCGTTACGTTATTACTGGGTACTTTGAAGCGGAAGGAGAAGCACAGTGTAGCAACGCTTCTGACCATCTTACAGTTGGCTACAATCGAGGTGATTTCAGAGATGGCGGTGTCTCGGCCATGGCCGTACTATTGGCTAATAATTGCATAGGAGTATCTGGGCGATTGGGTCAACCTCATGGGTCACCAAAAAGCGGCGTTCGAAATCCTTACCAGCATGTTCACACCACAGACGATTATGCAGACTCCCATGGGGCGTATGTGCCTCCAGTGGTACGCTCGCTTCGATAATTTTGTCGCTCTGATGGGGGGGTTCCCGACGGACTTGCCTCGCGAATGGTTCACTGCCATGGTGGAGTTCAACCAGTCTCAGATGATGACATATCCAGAAGAGTTGCGCTGGAAGATGGAAGAATGGTCTGCGAGGCTTCGTCTGATATCTTACGACATGTCAATCTTGTTCGCACGGGGTAGTCGTGGCCAAATCTCCGCCGAGCAGTTCATCGTTGAGCATGACCACATAACCAAATTGCTCTTGGAATGGAAAGAGAATAGGGACCCTGCGATGTGCGACAACAGATGCCTCGTTACCGATTTTCCAACACCAAGGCCTGTGGACCCCGACGATATTGTTGATCCGTATACCCCCGGAATTCTCTACGAACCTCCCTTATTTTCGACGACGATTCTTTGCGCCGAATGGAATTCCATAATGGTCATGCACACTTGCCAGTCATCGAACATGACTCCTGAGATATTGTTTGGAGAGCTGGGTCGGCTCGCGTACACGACGTGCCAGTACTTTGAGACTCTGGAGCACTGGCCTTCTACCCCGAAAGGCGTGTTGATCCTTATCCAGGCGAGCATCGCTATTGCCGCGCTCTTTTTGCCCCAAGATGCCAGACACCACATGTGGTTTCGTCGAAAATTCGCGTTGCTCGAAACGATGGGGTACGTTTTTATTGCAACTTAAATGATGGTTGCCCTCTTCGTAAGCATGAAGTCGAGGCTGACGTGATGCATAGATACATCCAACCCATCAGCCTACGTACGAAGATGGCTGAAATGTTCCGAGAGCCGTCGTGCGTTCAGTGGTGGCTTCCGAACGGCGAGCAATTTAGTCCAGTGTTGCAGAGTATCCGAAGCTTTGCTGACGAACGGAATGCTGCTGCTGTGACAGCTCAGCAAGAAAACCTCCGCGAGGTCAGGCATATCTTCGCAAAGCTGTCCTTGAACGCACCAGACAGCGGATCATCTACCATGGGAGACGACCCAGCGACCTGAGGCCAGCTTGTGAAGAATAAAAACTCCAGCTGCTCTGTGCCGAAAATCAAAGGGAATCAGCCTTTTGGCTTCGTCTTGGAGATGGCACAGATAGCTCGGATTGAAGGCACCACAGACAACCTGAGAAATTATTTGTAGCTCCAACCCGGACGAAAAAGTCACCTGGGGTTATATGGATTATAGTGTGCAAAGGAACAAGGCCCCAAGCCGAGTTTCAAGGATGGGCAGTCGCTTGTCGGGCGACTCCTAAACTGCCGGTTCTGTGCCGAACCTCTCGGAGACAATATTCGGGTTACATCGCTGTCTGGGAAAAGGCTTGGAGTAGAAGAGCGAAACTAGCTAGTCTGCATGAAACACTCCCGTGCTGGACCCAGCGTCTCACCATCTGTCCTTGGTGGGCACAAGACACAAATTGCATATAGAACAAATAGCAAAGAGCGCGTTTTTGCCTTGGGACACCAAGCTCTAAGATTCGTGGGAACTGCATTTCATCATTCCCCTGCCGTGCGTACTGTAAATTCTCTCATATATACCCTCATGTCTTCTCGAAGGGGACGTTATTATACACAGCTTCAAATACAGTAAACGGTCACACAGCTCGCATCTGGATAGGCCAGACTCGAACAACACGTTCCCGGACGCACTTGAAATGAACAGAACTAGATTCGACCAATCCGACGACTTATTTCTCGTCTGCAGGCTCTGCTTTCGAGGGCGCATCAGCTGGAGTCTTGTCAGCGTCGGTCTCCTTTGGGTCGGTCTCTGCAGCTGACTGTTTAGGTGCCGTTTCCTCGGCGGCCTCTCCCGTTTTTTTTGACGCTGACGCCTCAGAGGCTTTGGGCTTTTCCTCGGTTGTCGAGTCATCATCACTGAGTGTGCCATCCTCATTCGCATCGCCAGCAGTGGTTGGTTCTGGAGCCGGCGCAGGCTCCTCAGTCGGCGCGTCCTTGCCATTTGCAGGTTCAGGCTCAGGGTCCGCTGCCATGATAGTTTGGTCCGCGTCCGATGATTCCTCATCTTCTTGCTCTTGCTGCTCTCGGGTGGGCGAGTCACGGCCTTCAAATGAGGTCTGTGACTCGTCGGATTGCTCAACAATGACGGGGACATCGGCCACCTCAGACTCTTCCTTGACCGTTGGGGGAGCGGAAATGTGCAATTCTTTTAGCTTTCGTGACGCACTATCAGCCTCGTCTTCCTCTGCTTCTATGACTGTCGTGACAGCGCTTCCAACCGACGGACTGCCTCTAATATGCCGTCGAGTGTTTGTTCGAGCAGGGTGTAAGTTATCGTCCTCACTAGTAGGACCACGTTGGTGTGCCTGAGGCTTCAGGATGGTTGGCGCAGGCTTCTCAACTTCGTGCTCTACCGTGGGAGCTTCCAGGCCCTCGGCCTCTGGAGGGAGCTTGTAGTTCTCGGCGGGAAGCAGGTCGTACAGGTCGCAGACGGTTTTGAAGAAGACGTAGAGGCCGTTTTGACCTTCGACTGACCAGAAGACCCCGCGGTGCTGGAACCAAGCATGCGCAAATATGCGATGCAGGCGGCGAAAGACGTTGACCAGGTTTTTGACCCCGAGGTTCTTGCTATGATTATCACTGAGGACGACGAAGCGGCTCGGGAAGATCTTCTGGTCAGTCACGACGTTGGCGGCCCAGTCGAGAGTGTGGCAACAGTAGTCGATGGCGCAGCAGCTCTTGGGCTGCTCGTGGACAGCGCAGAGGAACTGCCATTCGGAGGCTCGCATCTCGGGGCAGGTGCTGGCGCTGCATGGCGGGGTGTCGAAGAGGAACCCTACGATGAGAGAGTTGCACTGGGAGATGAGGAAGCGACAGAGCTCGTAGAGCCAGATGGTACGGTCGGTGCCGACGGGAGGCTGCGCGAGCTGGAGGGCGGTTTCGCGGGTGAGGGGTTGGGTGTTGGAGGCGGTATGGTAGCAGTGGAGGGCGGCTAGGTGTTCTTGGAGTTGGAAAGCTGAGTCCAGCTGTTGGCTGTTAGCTTCTTGGCTTCCGAGGGCATCTCGAAGCGAGTCTGGGCGCCAAACAAACCTCGTGAAGGGGTATCAAGGGAGGCCCGGCAGACATGTCGCTGGCCTTGGTGCCAGGATGTATGCGCCGCCGAGAGCTCGCGTCAAGCAGCGTCTGCTCCGAGTGCGTTGCCTCGGGGCTGGCCGCCGGGCCGCCAGCGGGCGAGTTGGGCCCAAGCTGGATCTCGGCCGGCGGCGGCGGGCTCGGCAGCCGGGGCGAGCTCGGTGCTAGCGACATGATGGGTTGAGGCGAGGCCGCGGTGTTGTGGAATTCGAGAATCGCGGTTGCGACGACGTCGAGGAGAGAGCTGGGCGGTTAGACGAACCACGGCGAGGCTGTGGTTGGGCTAATCATTGGCGGCGTTATACTCGCATTTGGTGAGAGGAGCTCGGTAAGTGCATATGCGTGGATTTGGTGTAGGTAACGGGGGCCGTGCGAGGTGTCAGTGTGCGAATCATCTTCGAGTCTTCGGCATCGCTTTGGGATGTCTGTCAGTCTACAAAGCCAGTTGAACTTCAAAGCCGCATAGCGACATTCACAAAGAGTGACTACAGGAGTCGCAATAAATACGAGCCCAGAGCTGACCGCTAACCAGTCAGCGCCTGCGATTTTGACGCTCCGTTTCCCACACGACTTTCGCGACCATGGATTTCGATGACGATGCCCCGCCAGAGCTGGTCGACACTACCATCCAAGATGCTCAAGAGGAGCTCAAAGTCAAAGTCCCAATTACTATTGTGACAGGTACCTTTTTTCCTCATTATTTTTTTCTCTCTCTTTATATAGCCAGCGTAACTGACATTATTTAGGATACTTGGGAGCGGGTAAAACAACTTTGCTGAATTACATCCTCACGGCTCAGCATGGCAAGAAAATCGCCGTGATTATGAATGGTTTGTATGACTTGCTATTTGGGACTACTCTTATTGACCCAAACAATAGAATTTGGAGACTGTACGTCCTGGTTTTACCCTTGATGAGGTTCTTCTCTAAGTGGATTCTGTAGCCCTCGATATTGAGAAGTCCCTCACTGTAAGCAAGGGAGACGAGAAAGTCGAGGAATGGCTTGAGGTCGGCAACGGCTGCATGTGTTGCTCAGTGAAGTAGGGCGACCGTTCTTGTTCTTGAAAGTGGCTAATGACACCAGGGATACTGGTGTGAACGCTATTGAGTCATTGATGGAGAAGAAGGGCGCCTTCGACTACATCCTTCTCGAGACCACAGGCCTTGCTGATCCCGGTAACCTGGCGCCCTTGTTCTGGGTGGACGACGGCCTAGGCAGCACGATATACCTAGACGGCATCGTTACCTTGGTGGATGCGAAAAACATCTTGAGAAGCCTGGACGACCCCAGCGGCAAGGTTGAGGGCCACGAGGACCACGACCACCATGGCCCTTCAATGACAACTGCTCACGTTCAGATATCTCACGCAGATGTTATTGTCATCAACAAGGCCGACACGGTCAGTGAGAGTGAGCTCAGCAATGTACGAGCCAGAATCGAATCCATTAACGGATTGGCAAGAATCCATGTCACGGAAAGGAGCGTGGTACCGCAGCTGGAGGGCGTTCTGCTCGATTTGCATGCATATGATCAATTTGATGAATCGGAAGCTACCGCCAAGGGACACAGCCATCTTGATCCAGTGAGTGGTCGGATATGAACTGGCGGAGAGGAGCAATATGACTAACGGTTCTAGACAATATCAACCGTGACAGTTCCCGTCGGACGTCTACGGCCCGATCAACTGGACAGGGTTGACCGCTGGTTGCGAGCCGTGCTGTGGGACAGCAAGCTTCCCGAGACGGAGGAGGCGGACACGTTTGAGATACACCGGTGCAAGGGCCGCCTGGTGTTTGACAACGGAGATGTGAAAATGCTTCAGGGGGTCAGGGAGGTCTTTGATATAAACGACGCGCCGGTTAACCAGGAAGCACCGGCGAATGGCAAGATCATTTTGATCGGAAAGAACGTGGCAGGCATAGACTTCGAGGCAAGCTTCCGGCAAATCGTCAACTGAGTCGATAGAGTTGTGAATAGACCACGGCCGGTAGAACCTGATTGCTCGACCCCGCGCGGATTAGACAGGTCACAGTATCCGCATCATCGTCCCGCCAAATTTGATGTGAGTCGTGTCAAACTAAGTATGAACAAGCGTGTAGCGTGTAGTGTGAGCAAGTGCGCATAAGAATCTGGTGGGCGGGCAAACATCAACGTCACAGCCTTGGCCCACACTAGAGCCTGATTGGTAGGAACGTCGCTGTCGGTGCGGACCCACTTGAATCCGGCCACGGGCTCTAGGTGCATCGAGCCTTAAGCAGCCTTCTCCAAACCAGCGCAGCAAAAGTGCAAACAACATCTCCAGGCAAAGACGCTGCCTAACCACCGACTCCGACCTCGAGCAGCCGCGTAACCCGAACCAACAACCCACGAACATCGATCCCTCGCCGCTCGTCGCTCGCGCGATCCTTTGCAATCATGAATCGGCCAGGTAGGACAGCTCCCGACCACCTCGTTCCTCGTCCGCCTATGGACCCCGCTGCTTGCCCAACCTGCGATCCCACGAACACGTTTCGCCGTCGCGAGGGAAGGGAGAGGGCGATCGAATCAACGGTGTTGCGCTGCGTGCGCTAGCTTCTGGTGTTGCTGTGTCCCCGCAACCTCCTTCGTGACCCATGCCCCTCCCTTGCCTGATGTCCGTCCGCCGCGTGGGCACGATCTGAAGATCCGAGGAGCGAATTCGAGCCGACGCGAAACGTGAAAGACGCAACGGGGAAGGAGGCCTTTTGTGTCGCTCTGGGCTGGCGATTTCTGGAGCGATTATTCGAGCAAGGCTGACCAAGGTCTCGGATGGTAGGGGCAGTGCCACAAACACTCCGCGGAATGCCTGGTGGCTTCGGAGGTCAACAACAACAACAACAACCACCTCAACCCCAACAACCAGGACGGGCAGGACCGAGCCGGTTACCGAATGGGAAACTAGGTATGATTTGAGATGTGCGGGTTGACTGGGTGGTCAATTGTCCTATTGTGGAAGCTGACTGGTGCGCCGTCAATACAGCGAACAATAGCTCCGGCTGGGCGTTTGGAGGAGGCGTGCCAATGGGCGCCGCCGGCCTTCCAAATCCCAACCGTCAACTCGGCGGCAATGTCAGTTTTGCTCAAAGTTTGAGCGGCTCGCAACCAGCAACACCACTCGACTTGTCGTATGTTCTTCCTCATCACCAACGCCCGTGTTGTTCTGCCCTCTTTTCGCAACCACCCACCACCATCCGTTCGTGATGGGCATGCAGCCCGCTAGGAAGCCAAGACTAGTCAAGAAGCGCAATGAGCCGGCCTCTGTTTGGCCACGGCCTGATCAAACGTCGGGCTTGGCCTACTCAGCTGTCGTGAAGGGGTACTGCTTGGCTGCTTGCTTTCGTCCCACCCTCCACACGCCCCTCTCTCCGTCATGATCCATTTGGATGCGTTTGTACTAACATAGTAAATAGGGAATTTCCATCATTATCCAACAACTCTCCTCTTTCGAACGCTAATCAAGCTTCGATGTGGTCAGGCGCTGGGTCTAGGAACATAGGCGGCCCTATACAGCGCAACCAACCAACACCGCTGTCCTCCCAGCAAGGAGCCCAAGACGATCTCTTCAGTCCTACATCTTCACGCATGCCTCCAGTGCAAGGGTCGTTTCGGTTCGGAAACCAGGGCAACATGGCTGTCCAATCATCTCAGGCGCAATCCACTAGCATCGACGACTTTCCTCCTCTCAACAGGACTGCCAACGGAGAGATAGGGTCGGAACGTGGCGCGAATCTGATGTCATCTCTGGGATTTGGCCCTCCAACCGGGGCACCAGGACCTGCACCGAATAACCGAGGAAATGGCCTTCTCAATGCGCTTTCGGCCACGAGCCGCGTAGGCGAAGTAAGATCGCCCCCTGGAGTGGGAGCACTTGGTGAGCCTTAATTTCTCTGTTTCTTGTACGCAAACTAAAACCCGAAGGCTCTTCTCGACCACAGGATTCGAAACCTCCTGGACTTGAGGACGAAGATAAACAAAAGCCGGTATCATTCCGAGAGGAGAGTTCCAGCTCAGTCGCCCCTATGAATGACGGAGCTGCGCAGGAGCTAGAGAGCCGCCATCCCTTGGCAGCGGTTGTGAACGATGGTTCTGCAGAGAATGCGAAAGATGAGATCGAGAACCCAATCCCTGGAGCAATCGACCCTCTGGCCGGTATGCCCGCGGTGGATAAATGGGGAATTAAGGGACTGCGGACATTGATGAACAATTATCCCGACTACCATGCGATGGTTGTGGGTATGGACCCTACTTCACTTGGTCTCGATATGGGATCTCAAGAGTAAGCCTTTAAATCTTGAACTTCTTTGCAACACATGCTAACGGTAAAAGGCTATTCTCGACCCAGATCTATTCTCTGTTCGACGATGCTGCTCCCAGGCCAACGGCGCATACTGGCAAGTTCCGGCTGCCTGATTGCTACAGCGTGACCAATGTGCAGCCGATCGAGAGCAAGATCCAAAGTTTCAATGAGGAGACCCTGTTCTGGATTTTCTACAGCTGCCCAGCCGATGTCAAGCAACAGATGGCTGCGGTGGAACTGTGAGTAACCAATGCTGTCAGTGCCCGAATGACATGCTAATGTGGCACAGACACTCCCGAAACTGGCGATGGCACAAGAAGATGCAAGTGTGGCTGACCAAGGACGAGCACATGACTCCCCAAATATTGAGCCCAAACCATGAACGAGGTTACTACATCGTGTGGGACACCGGGAACTGGCGAAAGGAGCGAGTACGTTGCCCTCTTTGTCCTTGTTTGTCTTCTCCAAGTATGCATGCTAACACGCGGCTTGTACAGCGAGAGTTCACGCTGCACTACGGGGATCTGGATACGACTCTCAACCAGCCGCCTCAGCAGTCCTAAGGATAACAGTGTGCTTGAACCGATATTGCTGGAATATCTACTGGTCGTTGGGTGATTTGATGCTTAGCATGGCTGGTTGAAACTGGGGGAAGTGTATCATCGGGCGTTTCGCCGTCAAGGCAGGGCAACTGTTCCTTGCGGTAATGGATCGGGTCTGTTGGCCCTGGGGTCTGGGACGGTACGATCTGGTCATCGAGGTCGGCGGTTTGTCACCTGGGTTTGAGGGCTGCACCAGGTTAAATACAGGATGCTTCCCAGTGGCGTCAAGTGAGCGTTGTGCTTGTGCTTGTGCTTGTGCTTGTGCATGTCTGTGCTCTTGTACCGTGATATGCTAACCTGCATCGACTGCTACGGAGAGTTTATGCTGTGGTGTAAGAACAGCCAAATTAGACAACTGGGTTTGTTCTCGTATGGTACCTCTCAACCTGTCAGAGCCTAAGGTATCTCAAGATGTGGTGCCGTTACTGTCGGGAGATGGAAGAATTACGTTCCGAGGTTCCCTCAAGGTGGGGGCTTACCTACACCACGCTACGGCGCGGCGATGCTGGAGCCCCCGGTTCCCAGAACCTGGCCTTGTTGGATTAAGAATAGATGGGCATCGACCCACGACTGCGGCTCTCTGGCTTGTGGACTACCTTGTGAATCTCAACCTTATTATATGTATCGACGTCTCAACTGTCATCGCGGTCGACCGCTTTTCCACCTTTCATCAATCAGCCACGCCTCCAGCCGCCTTATCGGGAGACGGTAGACCCGTCAGCGACCATGTCGAACGAACAGATCTCGCTTCCGTACTTCGTGGCCATTTTGGTCGTCTTCGGCCTGACGATACGATACCTCTTCTTCGGAGGGCCCGCGCCCCAACGGCCCGCCCGATCGCCGGAAGCCTTCCTCAGGTCAAGAGAGATCGCAGTGGACAGGATACAACAGATGTTTCCGCAGGCGGAGAGGCGGAGCATCCTCTGGGACCTCCAACGGAACGGGGGCAACATTCAGAACACCACCGAGCGGATTCTCGCCGGCCGACTGGACACGGTATGCCGCCATATCCCTCGCTCAACCTTCCCAGGGGTTTCCTAGGGCAATAAATACAAATGCAGCCTTGCTAACAGTGACGCTCGTGTAGCCCCCGATCACCTTCCAACCTCCGCCACCCCCCGGCGGTAGCATCAGTGCAGTGACGGCGCCCCGACAACCGGACAAGCCGGCGCAGCCGGACCTGATTACGCGGTACAACCTCAAGGAGAAAGTCACTTCGGAAAAGACAACGGAGGAGGAGGAGGGAAAGAAGGGCAAGGCGTGGAGTTCTAACCGAGAGGAGAGGCACGCTTCACTGCAGAGGAGGAGGGACGAGATGATTCTGGCGGCGAGGAGGAAGATGGAGGCTAAGATTGCGGCGGAGAGGGCGGTGCAGGGGAACTGATCCGGGGACAACTGAATGGTGGCATACGACGTGCTAGAATAATTTTTTGATACTTCGACTACGTTTGTCTTGCATTGTGATAGTCAGGCATGCACTGGAAGCTCGCTTTGCTAGTAAGCGTCAGGGCCTCTCAGCGGCGACACCACGGCGGGCCATGATGTGGCAGAACATGTCCACAACCATGAAGAGCTGTGAAATCTCCCAACTCGTCATCAAGCCTTCAGTGCCGTCTGTGAACCGGATGACTGGCCAGTGGGGTTGCGCTGACGTTGAGATGCGTTGGCCACATGCATGGCGAGTCTCGTTGGATCATCGATAGAGAGACGCACACAACTTGTTTGGGAGCCGCCTCTTTGTGTTCTGTCCAGCCGGGTTGATCGTCGGCCGTGGGACAATGCCAAAGCTACCTCAAGGACAACCAAGGTAGCCAGAAAGGGTTCTTGGTGCAGTCATGGATCATGTGCCATAAACTTGCTAGGAGTTGTTGGTCCGAATGTGGCTGGAGAAGCATCGGTGTTCCTGGATGACCACGTCAAACGGCTGTGGCAGTGCCTGCGCAGCCTGTGGCGGGGGATTGGAGGCCCCCTGAGTTGAGGTGCCGAATGACGACAATGCACAAGGCTTGTTAATTCTGTATGCATTTACGAAGTTGCTATTGAGAAAGCTGGTGCATCTGCATCTGAGAGGAATTTGATCAATAGTGTAGATAGATACTCCAAGGATAGAATTGTCATCAAGTCGTATCGATTAGAGTGACTAACTCCCCACATTCAAATGAATGAACGGATAGACTAGGACGAGCACAATGAGGAAAGGAATGAATGGCTTGTTTCTTTCCGGTTCCTTTGCCTGCCTGCGTGCCAGTAAACCAAGGACAAGGCATTGATGCAGCAAGCTACTACTGCACATATGTAGTCCCTGCTGCTAATTCTAGTACGCAAGTGGGGTTGTTATGATTGTCATTGCGATGGATCTCGCTTCTTTTCCGCTGCCCATGGTGACCCCGCCGCTAACATGGTTGTTTTGTTTTCTTTCGATGCAGCCTAGGTATTCGCAGATGCAAGGGTATCGAGCATCTGCGACCCTCTCGTAGTGATGGAAGGCTTGTGTTATCCAAGACATTAGCAATCAAACAGAAAGGCATTTCAGTCTAAAGTTCAAGCTTTAAAGAGAACCCAGGACGTATTTGAGGGGCAGTATTTCGGACAGCACCGTCCACGTCGTCACACAAGGTTCCAAGGTTCTAAGGACCCTTGGAAGGCGAAAACCGGGGCTGAGCCACAGCCCCCAGACGCGGCCCGTTGGTTGTACATTTTCCGGACTTTTCGGCCTGTGTTTGGTGCCTGAGGGAGGTACATGTACCTAGCGGCGCTCCCAAACCCGCCTGAGGTCGGGCAGTACTTTTTGGCACCTCTCCCGCACCCCCACCACTACACAGTACGGTACCACTACACACTGACTGCCTGCTGCAACTCTTCGTGCACAGCGCCAAGCTCCTCTTTCACCTCCAGGCTGCACTTCGCGACCTTGGGATCATCATCTCCTCGCTTCATCTCTCGTTCGCTGCGCCCTCCAACTTCTCTCCTGGGCTCTTTCATCCGTCACCAACTCCGCCTCATCCCCGACCTGACGTCACTCTGGTAAGTTTGCTTGTTTGTCCAGATCTGCTGCCCAATCCTCGTTACTCTGGGGTTCCTATGTCGCATCTCGAGGAGGAAACAGAGCAGATCCGCCCGCCTGTCTCGTGCCACCTTGGGCCAACGATAGTCTTCTCCATCCTTGGGATCTACAGTACCAGAGCCAGCCACTTTCTGACTAGCTGACTCGAGATCGTTCTCGAGGCCGCCCGCTGCATGCCTCTCTCCTCGCTCGCGCTCGTGGGCTCGAATCCTAACCCTCGCCATCCCCCACGGCGATTCTCGTCTCCCAAACCAGTCAACCACCCGCTGACAGACCGGACCAGCTGTCAGCAAACAAACTTGCCAATTCTTGACCATTTCCTTACGACAAATAACCACCATTGTATGCCTTCTCGCACGGAGGAAGCCGGTCTCCCACCCACCAAACCCAGCTCGCGCGCTCTCTCGCTTCACTTTTACATGGCTCTACACAACGAACAGCACGACGCTAACTATGGATGCCTTTGACAGAGACATCGCGTACACCCGACTGTATTGAGCACTGCGACCGCCTCGAACTCTCCAACCCCGAAACCGAAGCCCCTTCGATTCGCTTCCAAACCAGATCGCTTGTCACATCAACGGTTCTGGTGAAGGGTTCCCGGCGCACCAGGGCCATCGACTGCGATGGGGACACCCCGAGACTATTATGCAGACCTAGAGCTGCCTGCGTCGGCAGATGTTCAAGAAATCAAAAAACAGTTCCGGAAGCTTGGTATGGACCTCACTTACGTTTGAAACTAGGATTAGCTAACTCGTTCTACAGCGCTGAAGTATCACCCGGATCGCAACCCTGGCCGAGAACAAGAGGTGAATGTTCAATTCCAGATCATCCAACACGCCCATGAAGTGCTCTCGGATCCCGAAGAGAAGCGCAAGTATGATGCAACCCGAAGTCGATCCAGATACCCTGGTGCCTCTGGCGTAAAGGGCAACCCTTGGGCAAATGCTGGTGACCAGTTCCCACCACCTCCTCGCCGCTCCCAGCAAACCCGTCCTACTGCTACACCCTCTGGGGCCCAGAGATGGCAAAACCGCTTCTCTCAGGGCGTTCCTCCCACCGCCAAGCAGTACACTGCCGCGGACCAGGAAGCGAAGAAGAATGCCGCTCGTGCATTCGAGAATATGCGCAAGAGTCCCCCAAAGGCCGCCACAAAGCCTGCCGAGCAGCCTCGAGCAAGATCCCCCCCCCCACCGCCGCCGCGAACCGAGTCCGCAAGACAACGTGCTCAGGCTTCATTTGGAGCTAGAAGGACAGGCTATCACCCTCGATCAGCTACGCACGGCGATGAGCCTCCGGTCACAAGCAGCAATTATACCACAAGACAAGCTCCTGAGCGCTTCGCTCAAGATAACCCCAATACGGGACGACCAACTCCAGAACCAATGACAGATCCGTTGAGCCAGTTCAGAGACGATTCAGATCCCCGACAAAGCACCCCGTACTCTAAGCATGGTGGTGAGAAGACCAACCCCTTTGACGGCGTTCCCTTGGGTCGAGCAAAGAGCACTCGCGATCCGCCTCGTCACGATCCTCCCACTCCGGAATTTGCTACACCCACTAAACAACGCAGTTTCAGTGTTCCAAAGGACAAACACGCTGAAGAATCGACTTCGGGCTTCAAGGCCCCCAGTGAAGCCCCAGTGCCTCCGCCAAAGGTTCCGATGGACGCTCGTCCGAAGGCTCCTCTCAAGAAAACTCGTACCGTCCCCAAACCTCCGGTCACCACTGCAACCTCCGACACGCCTGCTACTGAGCCACCTAAGGCCTCCCCCTTCGAGACTCGTGAGTACATACATCTGTCCGCAAGTTCCATGAGACTGACAGTGTACCAGCATCGAAACCCCAGACCAGCACTCCTGGCGGGCCGTCAATGTATGAGACACCACTTTGTTCACATGTCAACCATTCTTCTGCGTCCTTTTCAAACTGCAGCATGTGTCGCACCTATAATATCCGTGATCTTCGCCCAATTCACACAAAGATTCATCAAGATGATGCAACTGTTCATTCCTACCCTGGCCGTGGCCCTTCCTTCGACACATCTCCCAGTGGAGGCCAAGACTCCCCTCTTCAGTTAACTCCCTTTGAACGGCAACAGCAGAAGTTTCTAGCCAAGCTGATCCAGAATGCGGCATCTGGAGGGTCAGCCGAGAAAAGAAAACACGAAAAAGAGACACACGGTCATTCCGTTCCCACGAATTTTGCTAATGACAACGTCTCGAATAGCTTCAGCTTCCCCGTGAACGACGATACTTTTGCCCGAACATCGCCCGATCATCACACCTTCTCGCGAAGTAGCACCGACGACATTAACACCAGCTTTGTAAACGATCAGGACGCGGATTCTTGGCAGTTTAGTGCAGGGGGCTCGGAGCAGGGGAGTCCTACCAAGTCGCGACCTCAGTCAACGAGTCGAACCAGCCACCACTCGCCAAACAAGCGTCCCACGATTCACCGTACCGACACCTCCAGCGTCCCATCCGAGTCCGGGAAGTCGGAGCCGGCCTTTAACCCTGACGGCTGGAGCAACGAGTTTGGCCCTCATACCTTCGTCCCTCAACCGTCTCAGAGCAAATCGGCTTCGCCAAGTCGATCGATGCGGGGCAATTCGAAAAAGCCGAAGTCTGTCAAGACGCCAGGGAAAGCAACTGTTGTTGACGATAGCAGCAGCGATGAGGAGGAGGTGCCATGGCGTGGGCGTAATACCCAGGGGGCACCAGTTGCAACGGAGAGTCCTCAGGCCATGGATATCGACAGCCCTCCTGTTAATCAGGCAACGCCAACGCCAGCACCCGCATCCGCACCTACACCTGAACCAGCTTCCGTGCCGCTTTCCTTCAATCCAACCGAGCTACCAAATGGCGCCAGAAACATTAATGTCGAGCCCTCCAGGCCGGAGTGGCGACCTGGGAATGTCAACGGCGAGCCCAAGCGTGTCCAAAGCCCGACCAAGGAGTTTAGTGCAAACGCGGTGGGATCGGAAGACAGCGAAGAATTCTTGGCCGGCTTCAGCGATCTGAAGAATGTGGCACCATTTGCTCGTCAGGACACTGGGCTGAGATCTCTTACCGATTTGAAGGACACCTTGCCCTTCGACAGCAAGCCATCGGCCAAGCTCCCTATCAAGTTCGCGAAAG
This sequence comes from Neonectria faginata, assembly GCA_030864175.1. NCBI lineage: Eukaryota > Fungi > Ascomycota > Sordariomycetes > Hypocreales > Nectriaceae > Neonectria > Neonectria faginata. The sequence continues at coordinate 3,213,521 of JAULBG010000001.1, read as the reverse complement.
CACCTCCACTTGTTTTCCCGGCTGCTCCTATGGCTCCCCGCCTCCCGCCACCTGTCACACTCAACGGCATGAAGCCGAATCAGGCGTCTTGGGAGAAGTATGTCAGCGACTTCGAGAATTATCTGCAGCAATGGGACGAATTCAACGGCAAAGTTGTCGATCACTTCTCTACTCGCAAAACCAACATTGCAAACACGAGGAAGAACAATGGCTACTCATTCTTGGAAGCCCGGAATGATGGCGACGTTCAGGAATATTTTAATTGGTTACAACAGGACGGCGTGGTACGGGAACGGTGGAGTGCGGCATGCGCAGAGCATGAGCAGCGGTTCCGAGAGTTTATGGCGTTTAGAATGAAGATGAAGTAGGCGGCTCCTATTGCGTTGGGAGTTGGTACGTTTTGGGATCGAGGCGTCGACGCATGATACGAGACATTGCTCCCAGGAGGGATATGGGATTTGGCTGTGGAGGGATATGGGATCTGGCTGTGGAGGGATAGCTTTGGGACTGCTGGACTGCTGGACTGCTAGCAGCTGCAACGGGCATGTTTCGATGTTATGACAGCAGGCATTGTGGGATATCTGCAAGATTTGGCGAGAGCACAACCACCATCGACATTCAGGATCTGGGTTGGCACGGGCTGCATGATGCAAGCGAGCATATGGCGCGAGGCGTGATGGAATTTCAAACCCGACCATGAAGGCCACGATGTTTCGCTCATGGTGGACTGGAGGGCTTTGAACTATATGGTTTTGGGGGCATGGTTGTGGTTTCACGGAGTTGGGATTCTGGACTGTGAGACACGAGGACACGAAATGGCAAATGGCATAGATATAGAAAGGGTCGACAGCTCCGCTACCTTACGTGAAGAAGGCGTCGAGTAGGCGCTTCAGTGTTGTTTTGCCTCGCAGTGGGCAGGGCTGGGCTTGTTGTGCGGTAGTACGAAGCTGGGTGTGTGTTGGATCCAAGATGACCATAACAGGAAGCATTTGAGCCATTCAAGGGCGAGGCCCGAATGAATTGTATGATAAGGTAGATTCAGGTAAGTAAGGTACAGAGGGAGTTAGGGTTCCTCGGCTTGAGATGCGGTGTCGATAATTCTGCTATTCACCCAACTTCAATTGTCATCCGTTCGCCAGTCGAATCTCCTTCATCTGACAATACCAGTAGGAGAAGCCTGGTTTAGTCTTTCCACTCTCCAAGGCAGCTCCTCACTAAACATAAGCCCCTAGCCCGCTCTCCATTCACCTCTATTGTGACCCCCCTTCGGTCTTAAACGCCCAACACAGCCGCTGTTTGCATCCGCCCTGGCAACGGGCACAAACACTGATTCACAGCGACCTCACTCTCGTTCTTCTCTCAGACCGTACTAGTAGGACCCCTTCACATTGGAGGCTCCGCGTTTGGTCCACGGACGAGAGTGTTTGTTTCCTCGCAACACACCAACTTCTCTCCTCTCCCCACTCAACCTTTCCTTTTCCCTCCGCAACACACGGCCTTCTTTTCACAACCCACGTTCTCTCTGCTGCCTGTTTGCCGCATTCACTTCTTCTCTTCCATCCCGAAAAAGCGAGTTCGTCACTTTGCCAGGAAAAGTTTGCACTTCACCTAAACCCTCACCTCTCGGTATGTTTCCTCTCCCACACTTGCGTTGTCGCTCACTCAACAACTTCTTCCTTTCGCGCACCCGACTCCAGCTAACCGCGACACAAACACAGCACAACTCTTTGCCTGCCTTGACCATACTCATCAGACAATTGCTTTCCAACGCCACTTCACTTCACCCACCATGTCTGACACTGAGAAAGGCGATGGCAAGGTCCTTCCTTGGACCGAGGAGGCCAAAGTGAGTGATCTCTCCGTGCCGGTATTTCTTCTCCCTGCTGTCTCTAACATGTTTTCAAAAAACAGTATCAGTTCCTCCTGCGCATCGTTGCCCAGTTCAAGGAGGATGGCAAACAGATCAACTGGTCCCGCGTTGTCATGCCCGGGCGCACCACCAAGTCCCTTCAGAACATGTGGACCAAGATCAACAAGCAGGTCTCCGATCTCGAGGAGAAGCACAACAACGGCAACTACGAGTTCCCTGCGACTCCAACCAAGAAGATCGCCACCCGTGAGTCTCGCCCCCACGCAAACACCCAGATGAAACGAATGATAACTGATTTTCCGTCTAGCTCGCAAGCCGCGCGCGAAGAAGTCGGACGCCGTTGTCAACGATGAGGACGATGGCGATGGCAATATTGCGAGTGTCAAGAAAGCCACGCCCCGCAAGCGTGCTGCTGCGAGTGAGTACCCCGTATCACGAGCGTGTGTTTTGTGACGCGGAACTGACCGGTTTTATCCTAGACTTGACTCCCAAGCGCTCTGCCAAGACCAAGAAGGAGGATCAAGGCGACATCTCCGCGTCTATCAAGACCGAGGACATCAAGTCCGAGGACGACGATGGCCAGGAGTGAAGCCGAGTCTAAAGCCCCCTCGACTTTCAGAAACGGCATTTGCTGATCAAGTACTGTTTTCTTTTTGGGGGAGTGATGTGAATACGCGAAGGATTCCTTCTCGAAGCTTTGCTCTTCAATGATTATGTCAGGCCTCTAGGCTCAGCAAGGGATATTCACTCCGTAGGACGAGAACACCTCAGGAAGGTCGCAAAGCTAGGGCATCTAGCTATGAATGAGAACTCAGAGTATCATTAAATCATGTCGGACCTAAACGGACGGGGTAAAACGAACTCTGACTGATCGCTTTTGATGATGACCGCTGTTGCTATTTCGGTTGTGACAATGGGTGAGTTAAGGGCACCTTTCTGTCTTTCCAGCTTGGCTTATGAGACGTGCTTTAGGGTAGTTCTGTGTATATGCAAGCCACACAGTGTACCACCGCAAAAAGACGCTTGAAGACAACACATCTTGAGAGAAAATCCTACTACTAGTTTGTGGTATTATTAATGTCCCACTTCTAAGTATTACCAGCTCTCTTTGCGCAATGTTGTGGTGGGAGTGATTTCACTAGTTAGCTGAAGACAAGGCCTTGCTAACCTCATTCCTACCGAACTGTATTTTACTTCCTTGATAAACTCACGGAGAAGAATGTGATTTACGCGGAAGAAATATATTTCATAGAGTATTGCTTTTCTTACTATCCTCTTGTTGTAAATCTTTTCCAGCAATGGATTCTGCCAACTCACACATTTTCGACCCTCTTAACACAACAGCCCAGGGTCTAAGTGTAGAGCTCATCCGTGAGATTGTTGAGCGTGAGACCTTCCTTGGCGATGTCGTCAACATCAACAAGGAAGTTGAGCGGCATCTCGACAAGGGTGCCGCGGATGCCGGCCAGCCACTCCTTGACCTCCTGCACGCCGCCGGGGAACTCCTCGCGGACGATGTGACCGTACTCGACCCTGCCCTCCTTACTCTCCGCGTCCTCCTTCTTGTCCTTCTTCGCCCCGGGGATGATGAAGTGCCGCGAGAAGAAGCTGTCGTAATCCTTCCACGTGCGGACGGCATCGTTGGGCACGGGGTGGAAGGCCCGGCTGAAGATCTCCGTGTTGGACCGCGCCGTGCGCTTCCAGAGCTTCTGGAAATTGGCACCCAGCGGATCGACAACGAGCTGGTCGGCCGGGGAGTCCCAGTCGTAGTGGTTTGGAGACACGTCGACTGGGTTCCAGTTCTGGTCGGGACGATCGCAGCGTTGGTCCGGGATGAGGCCGATATGCTTGCGGAAGATGTAGCGGCGCAGGGAGGCGGCGAAACGCGAGGCCTTGTAGCGGCGACCGTCCATGAGAGAGTCGACAGTCGTTTGATCCTCGATGACGACAGCGATCTCCGAATCGTGGTTCCCCAGCTGAGACCGGTCGTTGAGGTTGGCAGAGCCGCAAATGACAAGACGGTCGTCGGCAATGAGGAGCTTGCTGTGGATGTAGAGCTGCTCGCTGACAAAGGCGTTGATCTCGTCCTCGGGCTTCCCATCCCAAGCCAGAGTGGCAACACTGGGGCCGCCGTCCATGTATGCAGAACTGATGGTGTCGAGCGTGACGTCCTTTACATTAGCCGCTCCGCGTTGGTATTGCTCGTAGCGACCCCTGTTCTCGCGGTGCTCCCCGGTAGCTGGGTTCCCGATGCGGTCCTCGTACTCTCTTCTCGCATCCTCATACGACACGCCGCCGCGAGACTCAGCATCGGCCATGGTCTTGGACGTGTTGATTCGGTCAAACGAGCGAAGGTTGAAAAATTCGATGTAGTCGCTGGGAGAACGAATGCCAGCCGCCTTGAGCTTCTCGATGATGCTGGTACGGCCACGACTGATCGAAGCGTACTGGAACTCCATAATTGCCCGGGTCCCAAGAGCTTCCTCGGCCTTCAAGTCTCCCGCGAACGCAGGCACCGCGGGCATCAAGACGAAGACCTTGAAACGTTGGCCCTCGTTGTAGGCACGCACGATTCGTTCTACGATTGCGCCGCCGATCTGGTTCTTCACACGCTGCTTACCCTCCGTAGTAGTGATGAAGAACTGAAATGTTAGAAGTGTTTTGATCACCAGTAATGATTACGGATGTCATACCTGGTTCTCAATATAAACAAAGTGCTCAGCAGTTGAAATCGCGTGGACATAGGCACTCGCGATCGAATGCTCAGTGGGATGGCCGGCACTCCACTCAGAGCAGCTACCGTTGTGTTAGCTGATACGTACGTACATGGGAAGGGCGACAAAAGTGTACCTCCGAACGAGTTGAATTTTCGGCATTACACTCCTATGGGAGCCTCGTCCATGATGCGGCTCATCGTCTCCGTAAGACATGAGCTTGCTCAAGCCTCGGTTGAACTGATCTGTCAACCCACCGAGATAGTCTTCATGACTCTGGTGGCCGCGCGAGGCCTCGTGGTTGACCTCGAGTTTTGTGTACTTTCCAGGGTTCTTGTTCTTGTATTTCGCCCCATATATGAAGTTCCTGTAAATGGTTAGTATGCTCTGGAGGCATTGTCAAGCAACTCACCATCGGTCGACGAAATGTTCAACAAGGTTGCTAACGATAGGGCCGTTCATGCTCAGGGCCACATCGGACCAGCCCATCCTGGAGCTCTTGGTTCGGTCAACTGTCGAGAGTGTTAGCTAAAGCCCCAAGCACCCTCCCCCAGGTATATCGCATACGTTTGTTCTGGTCCCAGTCTTGCACATCAGCAAAATCGTACACTCTTGCGTTGTTATAATCTTGCCCGGGAAATATGACGCCTTGAAGGTTGGCGGGCTCTACGTCGGCGATGGGGTGCGAGCTGGTGTCGTACCGACCGAAGCCTGCTCGGTGTCAGTGAACACGGCGGATAATGGAGGAAGGAAGAGTCCATACACATGTCGAGACCGCCCATGAAAACAAGCTTGTGGTCGATGACGATGAGCTTCTCGTGGTGAGCCCAGTAGAGAACGATGCCGTCTCCGGTACCATACACGGCTTTGATGGCATCACCGGAGGCCTTGGCGAGATCCAGGTTAGTCAATGCCTTGAGCGACTTGCCCAGTTCCTTGGTTAGGTCGTAGCCAGTAGGGAGATGGTCTGGGTGTCTGAAGACTTTGATGTTGGGGTGGAGTGCCTCAAGGGCTGTCCTGGTATGCTGTTACAAGTAAGCCGGTGTAAGCAAATGTCATACCTGGTGAGGAGGGAGTCTTACCGCGGAATTCAGAGTCAGGGCCGCCTCAACCTCCTTGTAGACAATGACATAGACTTTGACACCGCGCTGGGCGGCGGCCTTGAGCATGTTGTCGAGGCGATAGCGCTCATTCTTGGCGGGAGGCCGTCGCAGATAAAGCTCGGGGCTCAGCCACCAGTCGAGGATCATGATGCTCTCCTGGGCCTCTGGAATGGGGAAAACGCATTAGATGAAGGACGTTTATGATGAAGGACGCTTTTAGGGCTGCAACTCACTCTCGAGAGCTTCGGAGACGGCCCAGAAGTAGGAGGCTCCATCGACATACCACTTCGGGATGCCGGAGTTCTCGGGCGCGAAGGAGCCGAAGCGGTTCGAGCTATGCGACTCGGGATGAAGATGGTTGCACTCGTCGCCGAGATGCGTGTGCGAATGGCGGTCCTCCTCCTTGGCGGGACCGCCAAAGGTCGACTCGATGGAGGCGTTGACCTGTTGGCTCAGTCCCTCGACGTGGGCGCCAACCTGCTTGAAGAAGTCCATGGCCTTATCCTAAGCCTCAGCCTCAGCCTAAGCTAGACGAATGTCTTAAGTCTTTAGGTATTAGTGCTTTGGGAGATACTAGAGCAAGAGGAGATTTATCCAAGACGAGTATGTGTATGCGAGTGTATGTTGAGCAAGCTAAATGGCCAAGAATTGTCAACGCTGGGGGGGGGGGGGGTGATGATGTGAAGCTGAAGTTGATGAAGCTGAATCACGGTCCATGCACCATGCATGAGGGGGAATACGGATAAGCCCGGGGATGGCTGAGATGCTTCTGTGCCCCGCTTTGCTTATTGGTCAACTTGGTGTAGCAAAAGACCGGATGAATCATGATTCGGGAAATGACTGGAATTTAGGTCCCAGTCATATCTGAGTCGGATTTATAGCTGCATTTTGATTGATAAAGAGAACAACATCTGCCATTAATATCAACACGCTTTCAATTTAGCTACCTAAGTTGGGTACTGTCGCAGTACTAGCAGTGACAGCCAAGGAGGGAATCCTAGCTTAGTTACGCATCCTTCCCGTCGCCAGCAAATGCACTAGCCACACCAGCCACACCAGCCACACCACCTGACTTCCCTACTGCCTCCTGCCTCCTGCTAGTACTGAGTCAATTTAGACTCGCAACCTCACATCACCAGCCTCAGTCACTCACTACTAGCCACCGACTTCACTTCGTTTCCCTTGGACTTGACTGAATTATTACAGTTGCGCCTTTCCCTTCTTCTGGAGCAGCTTTGCCAACTTCTCTTCCTCCTCGAGCAAGTGGTTATCCTGCCCGACAGGACCAACAGTGGGATACAGTGCCTCCAATGGTACCTCGCGAACATTGACCGAAGAGTTCTCCTTGGTTCCGATGAGTAACGTCTCGATTATGTTACCATCGCCATATTCCGCCTCCTTCAGCACTCGCATCATGACGGAGGCGCACTGCTCAGGCGTCATAGTAAGGTCATCAGGGCGCACTCGATCGCGGCAGTACTCGGGGTGAAAGATGGGGGTCTAGGACATGCCTTGTCAACACCCAATTCAGTTGGTAGATGGGATACGCAAACTCACATAAACAGAACCAGGGCAGACTGCCGCGTTTCTGATACCAAATCGCTTTCGCAGCTGGCCCAGAGATCGAACGAAGCTGACAATGGCTGCTTTACTGGCAAAATAAAGGGGCGTTTGGAGCGAATGGACGTAACCTCCAAGACTGGCGATCCAGAGTAAGTTGCCCTCGACGTTCCGGTTCTCCAGCCAGTAATCAATGGATATTTGAGCGAGACGGATAGGTCCCATGGTGTTTACTGAAAAGGTCTGATACACGCCTGGCGAGGCGTCCACCTTGTCCTTAGCCAGAGGCGAGATGCCAGGGACGTTCCAGAATGTGCTAGAGGGAGGCTCGTAGACACCAGCGCCGTTGACAACGATATCAATGCGGCCAAACGTCTCGAGAGTCTTCTCCCAAAGAGTAGAGATCTGCGCCCAGTCGCTGATATCCGTTTTGTGAAAGTCGACCGAAGGAGCCGTGGCGTCTTGGGAGGCGTACCGAGCTACAAGAGCCTCAGCGTCAAGCGTGAGCTTTAGATCAGCAATCATGACCGAGCAGCCTCCCTCAAGAAGCTGCTGTGCAAAGGCCAGACAGATGCCTGAGTTTCAGTCAGCTCTCACAAGTTCACAACCGCACATGCCCATCATATGTAGGGATCGGGTAGGAAGAGGCGACACGTACCAGACCCTGCACCCGTGACTATAGCATATTTGCCCTTGATATCGTAGGCGGACATATTGTCCAAGTATGTTTTATTAGTTGTAGGGAATGAAGTAAAATTTCGAGGCAAGTTGTATGAGTGGCTGTGTATATGTGTGGGAAGCGAGAGGGGAATAAGGGAACTCGGAGAACTATACCGGGGATATCATAACACTAATAAGCGGTTCTCTCAAAGTGCAGAATAGGAATTTGCACCCGGGTCTTCCGTCGCAAGGGTAGTCCACACAATGTGAGCATGCCTCTAAATTGCCGTCCAGCATAGTGTGGAGACTCTGCAACGCTCCTCTTTTGGATAGACCACCGGCCAACAGCCCATCACATCACATTAACGAGGCCTTGATGAGAAAAACGCCCCGTCACTAATGCTACTCAGATACCGACCGCTGCTCCTTCACCGCTTGAGTTTCTTCCCGCTTGATCTTTGTGAATGGCACCCCGTGGTGTTTGTAGCAAGTATGCAAAGCGCCATCAGGCGATCATGACATGTCGAAGGCGGATCCGACTTCGCTTCCCCTGTGGATTTGCAAGATCGTATGAACTTTGAATGCATGTTCATGCCGGTGAGTAAAAAAAATAAGAGATCGTTTTCCTGACAGGAGCTGGCTTCAGTCGGAGTACTCAATGAGGTTGACTTGTATTCCGTCTGAGTTTCATTTTCCACTAAGACTGTTCCTAGGTGATTGAACTAGCGAGTTTCTCGGGTTCCTTGATACTGTTCCCCCTTCGGAATCCCAAGCCCTGTGGGTTCATATGCCTTAGTAAACAGACCCCGGCTAAGGAACGTGCTTGACAACCGGAACCTTCTCCCCACTCTCGATTTGCACCTGCACGATGGCGGATCCCGAGAAATGGGAAGCATTCAGGCCTCAACGGCTTGCAGCAGCAAGTCTTGGCATTGCCATTCTTCTTACTCTAAGTTATGCATTGTCGTTGTGGGCTCCGCAGTTGCGCCAGGGTGTTAGCTCGAGCTTTTGGCCTCGATGACTGACTGGTATGCATTGGGTTTGTGAGTGGTCGAGCGAGTGATGCCCCGAGGAGAAGAGGACTGACGATTCTAGATCCTGAAGATGGTCCATAAGGGTATTGTAATCTGAGGGACTTTCATGGGCATTGGCACCTACAACTCGGAACTGAAGACTGTGATGATGGAAATGCAGGCTGTTCTCTTTAACCCCTACTTGCGGAGGCTACTAAGGAAGCTCGGGAGTTTGAATGTGATGACCATGGGAATGATTCAGCGCAAGGAATATTCGACCTATGACAAGAGCTCATAGTAAATGCGATTTGTGGTGACGATTGAGATAAGAGAGTACCAAGGACGACGAAAGTACGAAGCAGATGGTAAGGGTTATAAAGAGGATTGGCCAGGTTTTTGTGCAAGTAAGCGCTATGAGCAGGCTTAAGGGGAGTATCAATGCCGTACTTCATAGACCTTAGCAATGGAATGAGATACGTAATGGGATTTGATAACAGGGTGCTTTGAGTTATAATACCTGGAGATCACGGCGAGGAAGTCTGAAATAAAATGCTCATGTGATAGTAGGGACACTGCACTTGTGAAGTCAATATTAATAAGGCAGGTCAGCATTAAATGCCAAAGAAAAAAGCCCTACTTTGAGTTGTCCGTTCTCGATGATGACCGCAGTAGTCTTAAACTGTCAGACACCTCGAGCTTCTAGTAGAGGCTTGGAAGGTCACCCCACGGGAAAACACGCACGTGAAGCGATAATCCGACAGCTAAACATCTCGGGGTATGCTGCCAAACATTCTCGCAGGGCACTTGCTATGGTCAGACCGAGAAGAGCGAAAAATCCATCCTCGCCGGCCTGAAGATGGATAGGCATTGTGGGCTGTGGGCTGTGGGCTGTGGGCTGCAGATAGTTTCGATTATGCTCTTGGTGGTCCAGAGCGGGCTATCAACGATCAATCATCTATGAGACTTTAAGGCAAGAGCTTATATCGTTTGCAATGTTCAAGTGCCATATTGCTTGTAGGCCTTTAGTATTGGTGCCATTTGCTGTCGTAACTTGATAAAAAGTCACAGCCATCAGATCCATCCAGTAGATCCATTCAGGCTCTTTATAGAACCAATCCCCGAAGATGGGCCCACCCACGCCGGCGACTCTGCCCGAACTCCGGCCCCACCCCGGCTTTCAGCAATTCGCATTGCTGGTACTAACAGCCCTGGCGTACTGTACTTTGTTTTAAGTGCTGTAGGAGAGGAAGCGTTTTGATTCAAAATATGCAGCGTAGTTTTTGAGAATACAACAGGAGCACTATCATGGTATTATCTCGGTCCTTGATGCTACCGCCCTTGTCAGGCTCTCTTGGGCTGATGGGCCGAAAGGACCCATATGTTGGCCGTTCTGGAGGTGACCCGACACCATGGCACCAGCCTTAGTAAGGACAGCTAGCTCTGAATACCCCTTTTTACTAGGCTCAAACCGTGGAGTATACCATCCATGACCGTTGAAAGTGCCATTGTGGCTGACGACAACGAGCGCGGCTAGTGTCTTGGGGATCCAGAGGGTTGGGTGTAAGCCGACGCTGGACCGAAAACCTCGATTCGGTCCACTTGCTTGGTTATCTTCGACAGCAGTTTGACAGCAGTTGATTCGAGAGCCAGTACCAGCGAGGCTCCAATATCTACTTATTATATTCAGAGTCCCTGATGCTTCCAATGTCGTTCGTCTTTTCGTGACAGTGATAGACAACCGGCTAGCGAAGATGGAACCATACAGAATAAGGAAACAGGAGAAAACTCTGTCCAGTCTCTTCCCTAAGATTGTTACGTGAGCGTTTAACATTATGAGGGAAAGCTGAGACCCGAGTTTGGCCTTGAGGCTTGATGAATACCACCCACCACCGTGTTCCGCGTACCCGTCGGAGAGAAGGGTGCGTGCAACGTCCCGTTCATGCCACTACCTCAGGACGAATACACTGAGCCGCAAGGATAGTACATGCGGTATTTTCAAGTCTCATTTTCCCCCTGCCTTCTATGTTAGGCAACTTGGGTTGTCGCATTGATGGACTGTCGTGTTTCCAATCCCGAGTCTAGAAGTTCAACTTTGGTCCATGCAGCCCGTGGCCATGGACAGCGGGAGTTCCGACCTAATTAGCGCCCTGTTGGGCCTGAACGAATGGCCCCGGGACCCGGGTCAGCGGGCTGCCGCATTGGAAGCGTGCCCGTAGTTACAGGGCTTAAGTTAGGGGCCATGGATCCATCACAAATTGGATCCAACAAATCCACGGCTGAGAGGCTTCTTTTCACCTGTTGCGTTCAAGCAAGTCGACCTCAATCAATCACATCTCGACGTCACCTTTGGTTTCTCGACCGTGATTGACTGATTCCAAGCCGGCCCCCCATTTGGGAGAAATCCATCCCGTCCCAATTCCTTATTTCTGGAGTGCTCCCCCGCTCCGGCTCATTCAGTGAATCATCCATCCGTCTCTCCAATTGAAATTGATTTCATTCGAAGATTTGTCTTGGGTTTATCCTGAGATTGGGGACACCCACCGCAAGAGTCAATATCCCCTCATCGCCATCTACTTCTACGTCTGCTTCTACTTCTGCTTCTGCTTCTGCTTCTGCTTCTGCCTCGGTTTCCGCATCCCGCATTGCCATCAGCAGCATCAGCATCAGCATCCGCTTTGGCTTCGGCATCTTACACGTAAGCTCCCCTTGGATGCGCACCTTATTACACGCCGCCGTGATCTACCACCAACTAAATAACATCTACCTGCAGGGAGTCTCCCGTTGTCAGACTCGCCATTGCATCTCTTGTAGAGGCTCACTCAGCCCAGATACCCAATCTACCGTCGAAACCGTCGTCTCACCCCGGATCTGTGGGAGAAACTCTGCCAGTTCACCGCCCCTCTCCCGTTTCACCTCTCGCCAACAGCCTCATTATGGCCGATATTGGGACCGTGGCCCTCTTCTCTCCGGCCCAGCATGGCCATCTGATCCCCTACCTCGCCGCCATCCACGCCTCCTGCATCACCCACGACCGCACCATCGCCACCTTTCTCCCGCCCCTGTCCCATGAGAAGCTGCTCACCTGGTGGAAGGAGCGCATCGCCGAGGTCAACGACGGCAAACGACTGATCTTCATCCTCCTCAACGAGTCCGAGCCCGGCTCTCGGCCCAAGGGCGCCGAGGTCATGGGCGTCGTCATGCTGTCCATGCCCTACTCCGAGACGGGGCCTTTCCGCGGCTTCGTCGAGAAGCTCCTGGTCCACAAGAACTTCCGTGGTAGGGGCGGCGCAAGGATTCTTCTTGGCGTCCTCGAGGCCGAGGCCGCCAAGCATGGCAGGTCGATGCTGGTGAGTGGCGGACCCTTGCTTTCTCGACTGGCTCACTTTTCCATCCGAGTATGATCGCTGATACAAACACTCGCAACTTCTAGCTCCTCGATACCGAGACCGGCAGCGCAGCAGAGCAGGTGTTTAGGAAAGTCGGCTATGTCGAGCTAGGCCAGATTCCCAAGTACGGCCTAAGTCCCACGGGAGAGCTCAAGGACGGCACCTTCTTCTACAAGCAATTGCCGCAATGAGTGCTCTCCTCGTGGCACGGGCATACTTTTCTTTTCTTTGGATGAGGCTTTGCCGGCCACGAGCTATGTTCCACCTATTTCGATACCTAGATTCTTTCTTCACAAAAGTCAGGGGAGAGGAGGGCGAGGCGACTCGGGTTTGCTGCTGTTCTGGCGATGGGTTCTGGCTGGCGAGGAGCTGCGGGTTGCTTTTCTAGATCTCGTAAGAATCGATGTGATATGACACGAACTGGTCGTCTACCATGCGTTCGTGCCTGTGGCGGTTTCCAGAGAGACGGTGTTCATCCTTATGGCCGACCTCGGTGGCCAATTGAGCAATGGCTGGATGCTTCGATCCTGGATTTTCATGGCACAACAATTCGTCGCAGCTGAACGCTTCGCGAATAGGCCCCCTGTCCTCTATTAACCACCAACTAACAGATAATTGTAGATGCGTCCCATCACAAAAGCCCCGTTCAATTACCCCGGCGATGTAGGAATACGGATGAGAAATAAATCGAGCGCTGTGCAATACAATCTTCCGTATTACCTGCTCCGCCATCTTTACCCCGCTCACTTTCCTAAACTGCATATGCTCCCTGAAATGTTGTTACAGAATTCCAAACGCCACTGGTCAACAGCTTTTGAACACAATCTACTCGTCATCTGCCAGCTCCTCTACCCTTGGAGCCACATATTGCCGCTGTTGCAGCCCATCAGTGGCCACTTGTGTGTCGGTGCCGGTTGTCGTTGCTGCAGCAGGAGAGACCTGGCCCGTGGCCGCGGCCAACGCAGGGTTGGCACTGGTGGATGCGGCCTTGGACTTCTTCTTCTTCGGCTTCACGGCCTAATATTGGTCAGTCCAATGTATCAAGCGAAGCTCAGTGATCGGCTTACCTCATGCCAAGCCCAAACAGGCTTGAAGCTGTCCATAAACGAAACATCCTCCCAAAGGTTGGGGAAAAGCCATAGGCCAGGGGCCACGGCGAAGTAGGTGACCACGAAGAGAATAACACGGAAAATCGCCATCAAGAAGAACAATCCCAAGAGACCTAGCAAACCCCAGCTGAGGTAGTAGACTCCCTGGCGCAGCACCAAAGGCCACAGAGGGTATAGCACAATGGCGAAGATGGCAACAAGCGCAAGACCAGCATAGACCTTGCGCATGATTTGGCTGCCCTCCCAGAGCCAGGCGTAGTACATCTCGTCCTTGGCCTCCTGCTGCTGCTCGATCTTTACGTTCCACTGGCCCTTGACACGCTTGGCCTTCTTGCCGTTGGCGGCGGCCTGGGGCTCGATCTGGGTGACGCGGAGGGCGAGCATACTTAGGGGAAGGAGCTTGAAAGTGTTTTCCAAGGAAGCTCGGTCGGTGATTTCAGGCAAGATAGGGTTCTTCTTGCGGGCTTTCTCATATGCGGGGGACTGGAGGGCTCGTAGAGCTCGCTTGACTGTAGTGCGTTAGCAACTAGCAGCTTCAGTCTGTCATGATTGACGTACCTTTGAACATGTCCTTGCGCTCGCCGTTGAGGATACACGTCCGGGGCTTAAGCTCCTGGCCTCGGAGAAAGTGGGCGACGGCCAGAGCCTTGGGGTTCGGGGGTCCAGGGGTAATGGGTTGGGCTCGACCTTGACCACCTTGAGGAGGGTGTGGGTGTGGGTGGTCGTGTCCTTGGGCTTGGCCGGCCTGCTGTTGCGCTTGCGCCGCGCGCATTCGCATCTGCTGCTGAGCCTGAGCCTGCTTCTTGATGTGCTCGATAAACTCGGGCACGGTCATGCCATTCTTCTCGGCATCAATGGCGAGTTGTCGCTGCATCGCTTGGATCTGCTCGGGAGTCGGGCGCTGGCCAGGTCCGGGCATGCGCATCTGTCCGGGTCCTGGCATCTGACCAGGTTGAGGAGGCCCGGGCATCTGGCCGGGCTGAGGAGGAGGACTGGCCATGGTGGTTGAAAGGTTCGGAAAGAGTGTCGAGAAGAACGATTAATAGGAGTGGAGGAAGAAGAAGAAGAAGAGACGAGGAAGAGGATGAGAGGGTGGCGGGCGAAAGTGGACCGTGATGGTTTGCGCTGTGAAAGAGTGTGAGTGTAAATGCGTGCTGGCCTCTTTAGCTTAAGTTAGGTTGTCTGACGTCGCGCCAGGTGTTCACTTCCTTCCTTGCTTCCCTTCCTCAGCCCGAAATTTCCGGCTTATCGCCACGTGACACGCCTGACTCGCTTGGCACCGGCCGAGTCCCCGCCCCTGCTAACTGCCGCTTTGGCGATTGGTGACTGCCGCGGGGTGCCTCCATTTCACATTCGCGAGGCTCGTCAGCCTTGTTTGCGACAGCTTCCAAACTTCAAACCACCACCATGGGCGACCGTTTGACCCAATTGCAGGATGCTGCCGACCAGGTGTGTGTGCATGCTCTGCGATACTTTGCGATACATCCAGGCTAACAGATTCACGCAGCTGGCGCAGCAATTTGTCGCGTGCTTGCACTACGTCCACAGGCGACACGACCTGGAGATTCTTGGACCCAACGACAAGGTCCGCGATGTAAAGCAAGAAGAGAACCAGAAGGAGGGTACGAACTGACCCTAGACTCCGATGGGAAACATGCAACAAAGCTTACTATTCCGCAGTTGACCCCCTTCCCGCCGATGAGTTCCGCGCCGGCATGGTCGAACTGTCACGAGACCTCATCATCAAAGAACAACAAATTGAAGTCCTAATCTCGTCACTGCCCGGCCTGGATAACAGCGAGAAGGACCAAGAGCGATATATCAAGGAACTTGAGGATGACCTGAAGGTTGCCGAAGCTCAGCGACAGGAGGCGATTAAGGAGAAGGACCAGATCTTGGCCGAGCTCGATACCGTGATTCGGAGCATCCGACGACCTTGAAAAGGCATCATCACGGTGGACAGTGAGCACTGCCGAATTGTGGATTTCAAGGATGCATAGCGTGGAGTTTGGGTAAAGGCTGAGACGTGGACTAGAGTTCATGGATCATGGATCATGGAAGCATTGGTCTTAATCTATTCATATTATTGAAACGGCATCGTTCAGTGTGCGCCTGGGAAACCATCTACCATCTACTAACTATTACCATCTATCACCTGCCAGCTCATGGCAGTGTTGATGATCCGGGTGTAGGAAACCATGGCCTTGAAAAGCTCTGGTTATCTCAAAGGCTACCTAATCAGCGACATGCTCAGGCAGACTTGGACTTGAAGAATTGAGGGTAGATGTCACGAAGTTCTCGCAGATGCTGGATCTGGAACTGAGATGCGGCAGTCTCGGGAACCTTCAGTCCCTCCTCAACCAAGTGGGCGGCTGTCCACCCAGACTTCATGGCGTTTACGCAGTTTTGATAGGAGTCATCTGGGGAAAGTTAGATTAACCGATTGGTGACGGCAGGCTTTACTTACCAACAAAGTAGCAGTCTTCCGGTCGCTCCACGCCGGCTTCTCGCATAGCCTTCTTGTACATTTCTGGGTCAGGCTTGCAGACCAAAGGCCGCTGATCGTAGTCGCAGAAGGTGAGCCCGTCAAAGAGATCATCGATGCCCAAAAGCCGTACTACGCGCTTGCCATGCGTCTTGTAAGCATTGGTGAAGAGCCACATGGTGACTTTGCTCTTGTCAATGTCCTCGAGCAACGCCCGGAGCTCAGCGTTGGGTTTGATAATGCCCTCGAGGGGGAGAGCATCGTCGACCTTGGTGTTGTAGTCAAGAGGGTCAATCTGATGGTGTCTCACAAGTCCTTCGATGGCGAGGCCATAGCTGGTGTAGTACTCCTGATGCAATTTAACGGCCTCGTGGAATGGAAGCTCAAGGTGTTTGGCAAAGTACTCGTCAATGAGCTTGGCCATCAGATCATGGACTTTGTTACCTGGGCAGGCGGATCAGTACATGGAACCAGGTGAGTAATCCAAGAAAGAAAATAACGGGATTCTCACTCCTCGGATACAGGCAATTGTCGATATCGCTGCGTTCAGGTTAGCTACGGATTCGGGCTTCTGGAACGATGGAGTAGACATACAAGAAGAAAACCGGCTTGCCGGCGGCCAGTCCATTGCTGCTTCCCATGATTGTTCTAGTCTGCAATCTAGTGTTGAGACGAATAGCGATGTTGTGGATGTGAGAGAGCGGTGTCAAGTTCGAGATACGGGCTAAGGCAGGGAGGGAAGGTTTGAAAATGCGATTGAGGGATAGCAAGGTCGAGGCACGTGGTCCTTGTTGGAGCATCGAATCGTCACTGGAAGATTCAATTGTCGAGCGTGTCTGATGACAATGCGATCCACAGCGAATCCCATGGATTTGCCACGTTGATATAGCTGGTGCGGGATGGGCGTTTGTTAGTTAGACTAGTTGAGAGGGGACGTTTGCCCAATGACTCTTTCAGCAATGACTCCTTCGGCGTAGGGGTGCTGAATAATGGCCTGCATGCTGTATACCTGAAGTAGATGGCCTCTGAGACACTTCTGTCAAATACGACTACATATATATTCAACCGAATCCCTCTCTCATCGGTGCGAAATTTGCTCGTTTACGGCTTCTCTGATGACATGACGCACGATGGCAGTATTTTTTCGCGTCCCTCTTGTTTACTCACATGCAAGTCTTGTCATTCTGGGGTAATTTGAGCTGTGAAGACCCCACAAAAGCTAGACATGCTGAGAACGAGCATGAATCTTTGAGTAACTGACTACAGCGAAGGTAAGTAGACCGGAAACAGATAAATCAAGCAGCTCAGCTTTAATTTGGTATACACTGCTGGACCGGAAGGCAGAGATGGCCTACTGCACCTATTGCATCTACTCAGTACTAATGTCAAGCTTGATGATGACGTTGACACATGTGAATGAGAAGAAAACGGTGCTGTGTTGGCTTGGGGCTCGCACATCTGACCCCGAATTCTGCCGCTCACACCGCCTAATTATTTCCCAAAGCCACCTCGAGCTTAGATCAATCCCCTTCCTTGGCCATTGACGAAAACACCAACTTTCCCTCAAGCACAGACTTCGTCTGAACAAATCTTGACCCACGCGTCTGCGAGTTTGGTAAAAGAACTGCCCCAGATCTCGTTATCTCGCGTTTTTGGTCTCTCCCGCCCACTGTATTACTTGTTCGTGAGCAACCTCCGGTGCTCGCGCTCAGTTGAAGCTCTGGGTGACGCGACGGGCTTTTGCTACCTCTTGTCGCGATGGCGCAGGGTCGTGTTATTCAGGGGCATGTCACTGGTGAGAGCTCTCCCTCAGGCCTGGCAAACAGCCGGCGTCGCGAGATCCAGCAGTACGAAAAGATTGTGCGGTTCCAAGAAGCCGTTCTCTCTGGTAACCACCCCAGCATCAAACCTTCACCCCATCTGATTGCAACGGCACAATCATCCATCCATCCCATAGATGGCACCATCAAGCCTGATGCGCCAGCCCGCCAGTTCGGGAACTCGAAGTCCTTTGCTGCAAATGCGCAGCAGCCTGCCGTGTCCTTGAGCGCTACCCAGCCTGCCATGAGCGCCGGGTCATCAGGCGCCACCAAGTTTTTTGCGACGGGAAACACTGAGATCAACCCCATTCTACTAGAAAAGTCCGATGATCTCGTCAAGGCCGAGTTGCAATTGCAACGCCAGAGGCTGGAGCGGGCTCTGAGGGAAGAAGTTGACCAGCGCCGTGCGGCGACGAAGAATACAGCACAGGGAGAGCCCCTTGCTGACTTCGACCTATCTGATGTTCTCTCCAAAGCTCTGACGCTCGTCCAGGCCTCATCGGCTCCAGTTGCTGCTGCTGCTGCTGCTGACGAGAACGTCGGTGCTACTAATCACGATACTTCAAGTGATTCCTTTGATGACAACACGTTTTACTCGTCTCTGCATAACACCCCCGAGTCGGTTTTGACGTCCCGCGTTCGAAACGAGTCTGAAGAGGCACGCGCGCTCATTGTCTCCGAGACTCGGAATCTTCCCTCCCTGCGCAATGATTTGGTTCGGGGGGATCCTCCGACAGCTGCCGTGTCGATCTCGACGGCTTCCCGAACAAACCAGACCTATTCCCACTCCGCCGCCAACGACAGCGGCTCGCGAGCCATTCATGTTCCTGGACTGAATATGAATAGCCACATCGACGGCAGGATAGTGCCATCTGGGCCAAGTCAGAACAACAGCACTGGTCAGAGTCGATCTGTCGATTCTGGAAATATGGAGGTGGACCGGCAGGAGGTTATCAGCCGGCCTGTCCCTCGCCAACAACCCAGTGACTCGTATCTTGACAACCATCCCCCCTCTCCACTCATGCAAAGGCATGAGCGGTCACCACCCCCTCAAAATACATATGTCTCTCCGTTGACAGCTGCCAGACGACCAGCCCCGGTGGCCGAGCAAGTATCGAACTCCTCCAGAGGGACCCCAGCACAAATTTCCGCGCTCAGAAACGAACCGGTTACGGTGACGAGTCCAGAAAGCTCACCACAAGGCGGTAAAGCATCGGAAAAGAAAAAGGCGAAGAGAAAGAAGAGAAAGGCAGACAGGCAAGCGCCAGAGGCCGAAGCGGTCCCACACATCAAACCTGAACCCCGATCTCCTTCACCTATGAATGCTCCATCATACATCCGCCCGAACAAACGCCAGAGATACTCCCAGCGACCGCCAAATGAGCCTGGCTATGAGGACTTCAGATACGAGCCCCAGACCAGCAGTACTTCGCACGACCCTTATCCCACCCGCTTACAGAGAGACGAGCGAATCCCTATAGGCTATGAGAGAACGGCTGTCTACCCGCAACGCTCGGCGAGCGCTGCTGGGGCCGGTGGTCCCGTCTATGGGAGGGAATATGCCGACGAACGATATGCTCCTGGAGGCCCATATCTTGTGGCTCAACCCTCACTTCTCCCAGCTTCCCATGCCGACCATCACCAAGGGCAATTGAGCTCCCAGGTCAGACCTGCTGAAGGATACGCGCGGCCTTCGTGGCCTTGCCAGGGAGCCTACGACCCACGCCCAATGAGTGTTCGACCGGAGAATGAAGCATTCCTAGCACCACCACGCCCACCGCCAACCCGAATCATTGTAGATGCTTTTGGACGTGAGTACATTGAGCCTCAGCACCCCACAGTCGTTCGGCACTCTGCTGCCCCTCCCGTGCGAGCGGACGATCCTCAGATCATCTACGAGCGAGCAGCGCCCCGGGCCGTGCCTAGACACACCGAGGTCGAGTCATACGAGCAAGGAGGGGCGATCTATCGGAGGCCTTCGCCATCGTATATGCCCAGAAGGGTCGTGACGCAACCCGAGTACGTTTCCCAAGATTACAGAGACAGCCGCCAGCAGGAATACTCAGCACGACAAATGCCACCATCCAACGAGTTCGTCGAGGTGATGGCACCGCCGGAACGACGACATGTGGAGGAAGGGCCAAGGGAATACGTTACCAGGGCCACGAGCGTCCGTCCAGCGGAACCAGTGAGATATGAGGTCTCTCGCGACTATGGGCGGGTGCAGAGCGTACGCCCCGATGCACCTGTCCGGCACTATGCGTCCAGTGGCCACCTCGATGGCCGTCGCGAGGCTGCGCAGCCCTATATGCGAGACTATGGATCGCGAACGGAGGCTGCTGTAGTTCGACAGGAGTATAGCGTGCGGCCGGTGGAGCGGTACTACGACCAACCGATGCGAGGAGGCGAGGAGATTGCATTTATTGAGCGGCCAAGAGGGGCAACCCAGGAGATAGTTTATGCAGATGACGCGAGGAGGGATGTCTATCGTTGAGATGCGGTCAGGCATGGTGCCAGGAAGGCGAATCATGGGGTTTGAGTACAATTGCTGAACAGGTCTCGGTGAATAATGATAATCCCGGAGGGGTCAGTACAACGCGTGGTCTTGTCACGACATGTGAGGTGTAATTTAAAGGGCGTGGACAGAAGGTTGGTTCTTCCAAGGAAGATCATTCACCGCATTCACTCAGGGGACCAGAAGATGACGATGTCCGCGAAATTTATTAGCTCCGAAGTTCCCGAACAATCCTATACTCTTTGACTGACTTTGGGATCGTCCTACTCAGCAGCACGTTTGATCTCACGCAGAATATCCTTTGTACTCTGAGCATAGGCGGGCTCGAGGGTGTGTGGAGGCTTCCTGTAGCACTTTTTGCTGTGACCTAATCTGCGACAGAGTATCGAGTAGTCTCAGGACTCTTTGCATCCCACGCCCAGGCCCTTGCCGTATCTGACGTGGTGTAGCCAGATCTCCTCCTCCTTGACCATGTCCTCCCAGCGTGGCCCCCTACCCGTCGCACACCCAGGACTGTTGCACCAGAGCAAGTGCCGATTGTTCTCGTTGAAAATTCCGCTTTTGTGTGGCACATTGTCCAGCATGCCAAGCCAGCCTGGGCTCGTCGGTTTCCAAAATCCCCAGACATAACGATACGTTAGGGTGATGCGCCCGGCGACGAGATACCAGGCGTAGATGGCTCCACACTCTGTGCAGTCGAGATATCGTTGACGATCGCACGGGCACTTGTCCTCGGGACTCCTAGTGTTGCCTGGCTGCTTGAAGCATTCGCATATGCCTGAGCACGCGAAGGCGCGAATCTGCTTGCCGTCCGTCATGTGTTTGCAGGGCTTGTGGTTGTAAATTGCACCTCCAACCAAGTTCGCAAGCGTCTCCCGAATAGCTTTCGTGGTGGGTGCGTTTTTTGAGTCAATGTCCGGCAAGGGGAGATCCTACCCAATTGTCATATCGATTCTTCTCTTGGTGCAACCCCGAGTCAGAATCAGGCGTGGGAATGCCGATCCGTGAACCGCCTCCTTTCGTTTGACACGAGGTTGATGCGAGCGATCTGAGCATGCGACTTCATGCGAGTCTTGGTACATCGGGATGCTTCGTTCGATAGTCTCCCACGTTACGGGTTCATGCGAATCGTGGGGACAGAGCGTTATCTTCCCCAGCCTCCCAATGCAAACGAGCTCGCCGATACCGCGGTCGTGTTTCTCTATGCTCTCGGCAGAGAAGAAGACGCCGGCATGCCTCTCCTTGCAGCCTTCACAGAAGCGCGTCTTGCGTAGACTAATCAGCCTAGGATCCTACTCTCTGCGGTTTTCACCTTGACACACGAGGCGCAGTATGTTGGCCTCAGCTTAAGTTGTTTATGTCGATCCAGTCGTATATGCTTAGCTACCTGGCTCTTCTCGGCAGCTGTCATTGAATTGATTGAAAAAGGCGCGTAGCGGTCTTTCACTCCGGGCTCCCCGTGAAAGTGGCGGAAGACCTTAGTATCGAATATCTTGAGGAAAACCGACGAGGATTGCCTCAGCGACCAAAGGGATTCTTTTGGGAGATGGCCCATGATACCGACCAGTAATTCATTCGATAAGTTGTAGAGAGCAGATCCGGATTCTTTGCTTGCCATGCCATCCCCTTGGGATACGACTATGTAGTGTCGTGGCTCTGCCAGCTCATGCGTGGGAGGTGAATATTGAGGCTGGAGAGGCTTTGGCTGCTTTCGTATCAGGGGTTGATACTTGCGCGCCCATTGTAGAAACCGGGCGATCTTGCCAAATTGCAGGGGGACAGCTTGGTTGGGATGCTCTCCATTACACGCATCCTGTACAGTTATCGTGTCCCCTTCAATCTTCCCACTTAAGATGGGAACAGTCAGGCCGGGTCCGTTTCCACAACGCCTGTGCGGCGCCCAGCCGCTTTCAACCTTTTCGCCCAGGTTATCGAATTCATAGCTGCCATGGATTCTAGGCATTCCGAAATAATGCGGTGGAATCAACGTGGAAGTTTGCTGTCTCGGGAACTCAAGCGTTGCCGCATGTGTCTGTGGGTGGTCAGGGCGGTGACGGGATAGGGGATATGACCTCCTCTTATAGCCAACCAGCAGCCCGACTGGATTCTACTGGAAGACTTTGTGGTCGTTACAGATCGAAAAGTCTGATTGTACTGAAAAGTTTGGTCGCACAGAAAACCCTCGCCCACATACAGTGGCGGCGCACTGGAATCTTTATTCTTGCACAAGTCAATCTCCAATTCGGGGACTAATGAATAATTAGCAACTAAAGGACTTAGACGTTTGATGAAACAGGGTCCAGAAGCTTAACCCAGATAGGGCGAGGAAGATGAAAGGGGGGGAACGATATCCAGCCGTATTATCTGGATCAGCAATTGGTAGAGATGTGGAGTGAAGACCAACAACTCCTCTCTTATCCATATAGCTAGTATTATTTACCCAGCCACTGGTCGCCTGACAGGGGCAACTTCGATTTTCGCTCTTCCTATCGCTGGATGCTGAGATATTACCCGACTGGATGTTTCCAAACTGCAGACCATACTCTTGATGTACTCTGCATTTCTTCTCTGTCACGCAGCTGTAGGATTGCCGTAGTTTCAGTATTGGGAGTAAACGGGATTTCAGCAGCAGAATTGACTGGCATCCTCGTCAGTCATCATCCTCGTCGAATTCTGTGGACGGGAGACCTACAATGGTACCATCGAGTGGTCTGTTCCACGCAAAATATGGACACAGTGTTCCGGTAACGGTGTCGATCTCGTAGAGATTCGGGAACATCCCTTCTCTTCATTCCCAGTTCAAATTATCGGCGTCGGGCAGTTCCATCGGTATAAAGGGGCATTGCGTCTTCAAGGAGAGAGAAACGCAAGACACTGGGACATCGAGGTGGCCGCCAAGGTGAAGAATCCTAAGCGCTGATTTCCCCGGTATTCCGAGAGTTCATGGCGTATAATGTTGTTGAGGTTAGGCGCGTCTCAGTCAAACTCTCATCGGCTAGTAGTGGCAGCGGCCATATATATGGCTTATGAGGTGGTATGCTTTACATCATTTTCAGTTCATCCTGGCTTCTCTGCTTGGGTGTCCTAGTAGCAAGCTAACTGATATTAGCAGAGATCACAAACTGCGGACGACAGGGTATTGAGACAAGGCAAGTTTCCGGACAGGTGTTGAAAGAGGAGAGAGATAGCTATCACCCACAAGGGATCTGGTATCTGTCTTACCTGGTAGAGCAAAAATTCCGTTACGTTTGAGAAAGCTCGTGGTGGTTATTGGTCGAGCCGAGTTTGATTGCTAAGGCATAACAGGCCATGGCCGCCAGTTGAAGACATACTTGAAATTGTTAAGGAGGTTTGGCTCAACCACTCATCTTCGAATCTGGCAAGAACGAGATAAGTACTCAGATATGCGACTTAGAGAAGCACCTTTCTATTCATATCAGCAGAGTTGGACTGAACGGTGTACATAGCAATTGGGGATTAAAGATACCTTTTCTGTAGTGATCACCCCACTCGTTTTGCTTTGAAGTGTTCTGCATCGAGGACGCGGAGCATTCCTGCAACCTTAGTCGGTAGTGTCATGATCTGCTTCCCGCGCACCAAAAAGACACTATCTCAAAGCTGTATTCTCTTCCGACTAATGAAACAGCTCGTGTGATAGGTGAGTGATGTTCACATTTCCCTTCGGTGACCATACTTACCTGTTGACTCGAAGTGCGCGTGCAAATATAACTGAAGCGCTGGTCTGTATCGCGACGTCGCCCGTGGTGAATGAAGTCCACTTTGGCGACAGCGCTGCTATTGTTCTAAGGGCAATCTATGACACCACTCAATGGTTGATCGCTGCCCCGAGGAAGCACAGCTAGCAGTGATAGACTGTCACGAGTTGGTAATCCCGGACGATGAAGATGTCGCAGCCAGTAGTGAACTTGGAACGACCTGGGGCGAAGAGGAGACGTTCCAGACAATCCCATGCTAGCATCTGGGGAAGAAATGTCAGTGAACCAAGCATCTGACGTTGGGATGTACAGAGGAAGTCGACGGTGGATAGTGGATGCGACGCTCGTGACAGGACAAAATTCGAAAGCCCAGCGGATATTGGACGGATCGAAGACTAGGACGGAAGAGATAGCCGGGTCTCCTGGAATTGGACGGTCCTATACAATACTCGGCCTCTAATGGGAAGAATCGACGTATTCGAGCGTGATGGCTCTCGGCGTGTATGATGCGCCTAGTTAGTATGTCGGTCTGGTTCATCGGTGATGAGCTAAGAGGATAACTATTTCGTCACCCGCCTCAGCTGGATTACCACCCAACTTATAGAGATAAGTAATATCTCTAGTACTCAGGGCTAGAGATTCAGATTAGCTAAGGGTAGGGATAGCATTAGGGATATCATTAGGGATAGTATTAAGAGTAGTGTTAGGTATTAGGGCTTTAAGTACAATATCTTTAGCTAGGAATAAACTAATTTTTAAGGGGTCAGTATCACCTGCCTAAGGTAGGAATGACTGTCATGCGGGTTGATGGAAGGAGTGGACCATAAGGATGGTATATCACTGATTAGCTATGTAATGTAGGTACTGATTACCTTACTTACTACTAGGTGCGGGCAGCTGCTGAAACTACCATACCTTCGATATGGATCTGGTCATCAGTACCTGCTTCCATGGTTACCTATGACTACTATAAACAAGGAAGGAGATATAGGATGATGGGAAAGAAGAGCATCACGATGGGTTCTCGACAACCCCCTCGTCCTGTTAGATTCTGTCCCTTTGGTTTTTGAAGAGTAAACACACAACACACAGTCAAACGAACAAAGATGACATTGGTCTCGAAGCGAATCTTACAGGACCACGAAAACCCCCCAAGCGCATCCGCAAAGAGTTTGAGCAGGATAACCCGTCTGTCTGCCGCCTTTGCAATCTTGGGTTTCACAACAAGAGCAAACTCACCCGGCATGAGAAGACACTACACCATCGCCGGGCCGTGGGCTGCATCCTTCACTCGAACCCTGGATCTTTTGGATGAAAATCATCTACCTCTGGCAACAATCACTATTTCGGCACTGCACCTTTTGAAACTCCTAGAACATTTCGCTTTTCTGTTCTTCTCCTCTGACGATTTTCTGCTCTTCACAGCATTTCCCCATTCTTCTGCAGATCATCGCGGCACGCATCACTGCCGGAATCAGCCTCTTGGCTGTCATCCCGGTTGCTTAGAAGGTAGACAGGAGGGCCCAGGCCGCGGAGGCAAGGGCTGTGGCGGAGGAGAGAGCTGTCGCCCTGGAGAAGAGGGCCGAGAGAGCGGAGGCCAGAACCACTGCGGCGGAGTACAGAGAGGCGGCGGAAGCTATGAGGGCCGCAAGGGCGGAGGGCAGGGCCACAATGGAGGAGCATGGTGTGATGGACGACCCCGGTCCAACCTACACGCGGTGGCCGAAGGTGGCCCTTCGTGAGATACTTGAGGACACCCTCAAAGCCTGTGATGGCATCGCAGAGGACACCGCGGCTCTCACCGCCGAGATGGTGATTCGTGGGGGCTAGGATGAGACACAACGACGGGGCGTTGAAAGGAGATGAATCATGCCAAGTCAAGCCAGAGTTGACCAGCCCAAATCACTGTAACTAAAACAACAACAAGAACGTTAAGAGGGGACAAACAATGATGGAACAGCGCAGTGACTAGCTTGAATCATTATGAAATAACACGCGGATGTTGTCCTCGAGCAGTCTCCTTGGCATGTGCCCAACTGGCCGCTCTGGGTATTGCCTGACTTGCACTTCCCTTTTGCTTAGAGAGAGACGTTGCGGACAGATGCTGAGGAGTACTAGAGAGTTCAAAGTTAGCAGTCTCTCAAACCTATGATATTTGGCAAGAGGCTAAGGAGGCCTGTCACGGAGGATGATAGAGAGTGAATAGTCTACAAAAGAGGCCAGTAAAAACGGCTCAGCACACGGAAGTAGTCCAGGGAAAGCAGCGAATGCAACGAACGACCTGTCACTGTGATGGGTCAGGGCTAGTCACTCTATATTCAGGACCAAAGCTGCGTCGATCACACGGAGCGCGTCGACGAAAGCAAACCCACTTTCCGCATGCTCTAACAAGACTTGTATCAAGGGAAGCCTGGCCTCTTTGTATTTTAACCCTGGCCCGGCTGAGACGGAGCCTGTGAACACCAGCCACAGGCCCGCAGGGGGCGGGGGGAGACGCGACAAAACATCCATCACTAAGCGGGCACGAGGCAATCAATGAGGTCATCCGCGGTGCGTGGGTGGTGAGCGGGACTGGTGAGTAGAGCAGGGGGCGGCAAGCTTTGAGAGCGGCGGCGGGATGATACGTTAGCGACGGCCTGGCGACTGGATGGATACTTCCGTGCTAATCATTGTGTGCCATTCCCGGCTGGATTTGAGTCTTGACTTTGACGACGAGTGTACTTCGTACTTCGCAGAGCGGCAGTTGTGGAAAAGAAAAACCTGTCTGCGGCATGGCTGGTGCATTGCATACCGGTACTCTTTTGTGTCTTCTGATAAGGGCGCCGGCTGTCGCTGTGGGTAGATGGCGGCAGCTGGGGTGGGGACAGGATGATGCATCTGCATGCTTACGGAGTGCAAAGTATGGAAAGGGAAAGAAAAAAACACCATCTGCCACGGGATGAGACGAGATGGTTAGCTCTTGGAACCCAACAAACCTGGAGCGGACCAAACGTCTCGTGGGTAACTCCCAAAGAACATCAACGTGCAAGCTGGCAGTCAGGAGGAGGCTCGTGAGAGGCCGAGTTGTCCTCGTGGGTACGCCTTTGCAGTAGTGGAGGCCCTCACAAGGGACAGAGCCGGGCCGAGATGGGCCAGTCAGATCGCGTGAGAACTGGCGCAGATGGGTTGAGCACTCTGAGACATGGTGTATAGTGGCAGGACGGTCGATTGGAAGAGTGACAAGGTGAGGAAGCATGGCCGTTTTCGTGGTCGGAGGACGTCCGACTCTGAATAGTGGTAGCTGTGTCTTTGGCTTTCGGTTTAGATAGGTACGCCAGAAAGATTATCCCAACCTATGGTCCAGATTTGTTGAGAAAGGCAAGCAAGTGAGGCGCGAACAACAACCCTCGGGAGTGGGAGAGAGTATTTGATGCCAAAAGCCCGGCGTGGAACGGTGTCAAACCCGTCGACGCCCCCGAAATAGCGAGAAGCAAAATGCAGTTCCCGAGTCTAGACCATTGCCGTGAAAATTATCTCCCAATCTTCCAATATCTGACTTTCTCGTAGTTAAATGTCCAGCGGTCCACCATTGGAGTTGAGTGGTATGGACAGAGTGGGGAATGATGGAAGCTTTTAGCCAAGACAGACACTGGGCGCAGTAGAACTGAAGGTTGAAGGGTGACGACACCGGCACGACCAGTTTCCTTGCCAGCGGGTGGTCCTTGGGTTCCTCTGGTATGCTGCCGTGTCGACAACTCGAAAACACAAGAGATGGACGCTGTCTATCTGGCGCGTTGCCGGTCAAGGAATGGCCTCTTGTTACGTCGGGTTATTGGTGTTGCTGGCTCTGGGTGGATGCCAGGCAATCAATGCCATGCGGCCATGCGGTCTCCCCTCCCCGGGGTTAGCGGTGTTGGAGCCATCCTGCAAGGTGAGAGAGGTGAGAGGAACGGTGAGAGGCAAGGACGAGGTCAGTCGACTGTTCTATTCCGTGGCTGCAGTGGGTGAAAGGCGAGGTGCCGTCCCGCCTGCATGGGCGACGACGCTGGAGACACGGGCTGGGTTGAGCTTTCACTGGCTTCACAGGGAGGTGCGCCAGGGACCCACCCGAGCCCTGTCGCCTACCACTGACCGCGCTGGAACGCACCTCAGCGGACTCTCGGGACCCCGGGAGCCTTCGACTCATGCGCCGCGCCCCCGGTGGTCTAGCACTCTAGTGGCTCAAGTGGCTGTGGTCCACCGCACAGCACCGTGCACTGCTCGATTGCAAGTCTCCAGCTGCATCCCACACGGTGGAGGATGGCGCTGGAAGCGACCCACGCTCGCGCTGAGGGAGAATGGGATGGACGGATGTTTTGGAGCTTGGGAAAGGATGGGCGGCGATGGCTGGAGAAATCCAATGGTGTCTGATGCTCTAGACGGCATCGTCTGCGTGGAGACGCAAAGCGCGGGGCGGGAACAGATCTTGGCCCAGGTCCTGCTTGGGGCCTGGCCTTCGGCTGGTCTTGCCTTGCCTTGCCTTGCCTTGCCTTGCCCTGGCACTCGGCTGGATACCCGTTTTAGCCTGCGAGGTGGTCATGATGACAGTCGAGTGCATTGTGGATTGTTGTGGGAAGACTTGCCGTACGGGCGGGCTTGTTGACTGTTGACGGGTTCCAAGTTCCGCGGCAGGAAGTTGTGGCTTGTCCTGTCCTGTCTGTGATCGAGCCCACCCACACACCCCCAACGCGCGCAGCGCAGATGCCAGAAGGTACCTAAAACGCACCCACCCATGAACAGCCACTGCACCACTGCACCACTGCACCACCTGCACCTGCTGCTGAACGGCAGGGGAGGTCCCAGACCCAGAGGTACATCTTCTTTTGCCTGACCTCGTACTGCTGACTGAGGTCCTCCGCCTCCGCTACTCTCCCCTTCCTGTCCAAACCCTCAGGTCCGCCCTCTCCCTCGTCAGACCTGGAAAGAGCTCACCACCATCTTTCCTCTCTTCCTCCTTCTTTCTCCCCTCATCCCCATCCCCATCGCTCTTGCCCCTTCCCCCCTCCCCCCCTTCTCCCCCCCGGTTCTTGTCTGGCTTCTACGATACCCACGCTTTTTTCTCTTGGCTCTCATCAGACGGAAAGGGCTCAACACCATTCTTCCTTCTCTTTCCTTCTCTTTCTTCCTCCCCCGTCGCTTCTCACCCCCTCCCTCCTTCTCCTACACCTCCATCGACCAGCATCTCCCATCGACGACGACGAACAATGAATAAGCTGGCCAATATGCGACACTGGTCGGAGAGGATGAGTCCCAACTTCGGAATGGGCCGTCCCAATATGCCCATGAATGCTCTCAATGCCCATCCCAAGAACGCCGTCCAACCCGGCGGGCCGATCAGCTCACCTCAGGCCGCTGATGCTACA
The DNA here is from genome assembly GCA_030864175.1 of Neonectria faginata. NCBI lineage: Eukaryota > Fungi > Ascomycota > Sordariomycetes > Hypocreales > Nectriaceae > Neonectria > Neonectria faginata. Next base: position 3,184,189 of record JAULBG010000001.1, on the reverse strand, counting down.
ATCCACTACTCGTTCAACGTGCCCTTTGCTTCCGATCTCGTCGGGCCCGACACCGAGGACATCCTTCACGCCACCACCGACGCAGTCCTCCGATGGACGCACCCCGAGGACGCACCCGATGACGTCGAGATCCACGAACTGCCCGTCCACGCCCAGAACCTGGCCAACCTCCGGAGGCTGTGCCGCGAACTCTCCAACGGGCCGCTACCCATCGAAGCCCACGTCCTGTCTACCACGCCCAAGAACGGGAGGGGACTGCAAGTCACTACCGTCTGTCTTTCGGGTTCTCCAGAGCTGGTCCATAAGAGCCGAGAGACCATCTTGAATGATACCCCCATCTCGCTCGTATGTCACGTCCCGCCTCTCCATCACATCCGTACCCGCGCGCCGGGCTAGGGCATCATATGACGACCGTCCTAACAAATCTTCCAGCGCTGCACGATAATCGATGTTGATGGCCAACTGGTCTGTGACCTTAACGGTGGAGTCCTCAAGAAGGCTGTAACGGATAACCTCGACTATATTTCCAGCTATTGCGGTGTCGACATATTCCTCCTTGGCCCCAAGTTGACCCCGATGGTCGATGGCATGACCGGCGAGGCTGAGATGCGCATGGATCAGCGGTGGAGAGTTGCCATTTATGGCGATATCTTGTCGTCAGAGCATGCAAAGGCTCGGGTCCTGATCCACATTGACACCTTGGTATGGGCATTCGTTGCTTACTTGCTCAATTTCAATCCTAACATCGTCTTAGCTCGGCCGTGTTGTCGACGGTACGAAACTCGAACTGTCTTGTCACCAACTCGTCTGTGGCCGCCACCGCAAGAACATCAAGTTGATTGAGTCGTCCACCGGGACTGCCATCTACTTTCCTCCTCCATTCTCGCAGATGTACCGCTACTGCCCACCGAAGGCGACCCGCCGAGACCCCGCCGACATCTTCATCACTGGCGAGACTCCCCAGGCCATCGAGCTTGCGAAGCAGAAGCTCCACGAAACTGTCCAGCGGATTAGGCTCTACGTTAAGGACGTGACGATCCCTGCCGCCAAGATTGATAGCATCTTGCTTGGTCGCTTGGACAAAGTCCGCAAGATCCTCGAAGCGAATGGAACATATATCATGTTCCCCCCCCTGGCGAGCCAGCGCAACATGGTTCGAGTCCAAGGCAGTGAGGGCCTTCACGTTGAGCGGACTGTTCGGGAAATCATGTCACTGGCTGGCCAGTTTTACAGTGCTGGATGGTATATTCAGCAGCCCGAGACCCGACAGCTTCCAGGCCCCGCCGACATTCGTACCATGCTCGGCGATATCTGTGCCAACTCGGAGGCAGATTTGTCTTTTGACAAAATGACCTTCACCATCACCGGATCCGATGATGCTGTCAAGTCTGCTCTCATGGTCATTTCTGAGATCAAGTTTGTCGCTCAGTCTCAGTACCAGATCCGAGTCAAAATCGAGCTTGCCAATGAACACAAGGAGTTTGTCAGTGGCAAGAAGAACGGCAAAATCAACAAGATCATGGGTCAAAGTATGTGTGAACCCGTCTGAGTTACCAATGTCACTAATCCCTGAAAGGCAATGTCCAAATCATTTTCGATGGCTTCAACGAATACAACTTCAACATTGACGTCATGGCTGCTGGTTACGAGTCGATGAAGCAGGGCCTGACCCTTGTCGAACAGGAGATGCCTGCCTCGATCTCCTTTCACGTTCCCGACCAATACCACAAGCGAATTATCGGTATCGGTGGCCAACACATTCAGCGAATCATGAAGAAGCACTCAGTCTTCGTCAAGTTTTCTAATGCCATGGATCGAGGTTTGTTTTTGAAGTAACTTATTCATGTACACTACTAATCTTATCTAGGTGGCATGGGACGCGAGGACGATGATATCAAAGTCGATAATGTCATTTGCCGGACCCCCGCCCGTAACGCCCAGAATTTGGACGCTGTCAAGAACGAAATTTTGGAGATGGTTGATCGTGCTGTTAGTATATATATGACAGTTTCGACGTTGTCTGATGACTGACCGAATATTTAGGATTCTGAGTACACGTCTCAGATTGTCAGCGTCGATCGCCTCTACCACCGTCAGCTCATTGCCCGCCTCCCCGAGATCGACGAACTCGAGCAAAAGTACAACTGCAAGATCAACTTCCCCAGCACCGAGCAGGCCAGCGACGAGGTGACTGTCAATGGACCTCAGTGGCAGGTTCCCCACTGCGTCGATGAGTTCCTGGGCATGGTGCCTGACAAGCACGAGCTTGTTCTCGCCCGCAGCGCCGAGCTAATCAAGTTCCTTGAGTCACCCGAGTTCGCCCACGATCTTGTTCCCAAGCTGAAGAACCAGCACGAGGTCGAGGTGACTGTCCACCAGAGCCCCGATGAGGTTACCGAGGACGGTTCCCCCACAGTGACGCTTCTCTGGGGCTTCACTCGAAACAACGCTGGTGGTCTCCGCGACGCCATGGACTTCCTGCAGTCCCAGTTTGCGACTTCCGGGGCTGAGATCAACATCGTTAAGGGCGCCCTCCCCCGGCCCAAGTCCGACTCCTTCGAAGACTCGCTTCAGTACTTTGACTCGAAGCTTCTCCAGCACGCTCCTGCTTCCGTGGCCAACGACTCCCCCGTTAAGGTTGCTTTTGGTGACGAGGTTGCTCGGGAGCGAAGCAGCATCCTCGACCGTCTCCGAAAGCCTGGCAGCATGACCTCGATCTCTTCTTTCCTGGACCGCAGAAAGAACAGCTCTCACTCGGCTCATGCCAACTTCTTCAAGGGCTCGAGCAATGTGTCCAAGTCCTCGCTCATTTCGATCGAATCGACTCGCAGCTTCAATGCTGACCGCAACCCCTGGAACGATAGCGGCGTGAACCTCCCAGAGGACGATAACCCTTGGGCCCCTCGCCCCTTCGGCACCCACGTCGACAACAAGTTGACAATCCCGCAACCTGGCGATATTACGCCTCGCCACAGCGCCCGTGCGTCTGGTGACAGCGGGCGCCCCTCAACTTCTCATTCTATGAATTCTGGATACCCCGCCCCCATTGGGCCTTTCCGTTAGATTCCCCCGTGTTAGAACCTCTACATGCAAATACCCCGGCTGGATATACCCTGGCGTAAAAATACCCTGGAACGTCTCCTTCTGCATCGGCCGGTTTATGCCCTGCCCTGTTTGTTTCTGCTTCGTTGTCTTTGAGTGCGATGTTACTGTTTCTGCTTTACGCTGGTTTTGTTTTGGTTATCGGGATCGGGGGTCTTTTTTTGACGACTTGAAGTCCACTCTTTATACCCAGTCACGCAACGAAAACGCTGAGGACAAAAAAAATGGAGGATACCCCTGGTTGCCGAGTGAGAATGATATTTGGGACATGGTGAATTGATTTTGGGAGAAAGATACCAACATCGACGAAAACAAGAAGAAACATGAAAAGTCATGTCTGGGAAAGGCAGCGACCATACACAGAGTCAAAGCTGGGTCTGGGTTTTGTTCTACCCATTTATGGCAGACTTATCTTGTTTAGGTACGGAATGATGTGTTCGCAATGGAAATTGCTCGCGATATTCCGGAAGTTCATCGCGGGCTTCCAGATGGACTCGAATCGAGTTCGCTGAGCGAGAACGAAAAGTTAGAGAACCGTTATACTGCTATGTGAGCTCGAGAACTCAATGATACCCGCGGTATCCCGCGATTGCTCTGCAATAAGTTTGATTTATTTCTTGACCGTGAAAGTTGCAGAGTCATGTGCCATGAAGCTGACACTCGCCGCTGTGGATGGGTCAACAATGGCACCAGTTAATAGCTATCCAATTATCGCACAACCAACATGGGGCTCTGATATAAGGAGGAGGTTCCCAAACGAGTTGAATTAACTGGCAGAATCCAGGTGTATTATCAGACACAAGATCAGGTGTATGTCCCTGCTACCCTCCATGCTACCAACACTGTTGGCCTATACTATGCTCGCTACAGTCCGCTCATCAACCCACGTAGCCTATTGCTCAAAGGAGGCCGCCATGTTCACACACAAGACGCACCGGCACCGCTATTCATTTAGACATTGATTTCCCCGTCCATCGGTCTCGTACGATCTTCTTATCTCGCTCCTCAACCTCCTTCATTGCCCTCTCCATGGCCTCCTTGAGGATCTCCAGCTGCTTCTCGGGTGGTTCGTACTCAGGTTCCTGCTCCTGTTCCTGCCTCGCGACTGCGGAGGCGAGACGGCACGGTCGGCAGAAGCGCTCCGCCTGGGGGGCGTCCGGACCAGAGCGGCATTTCCACTAGCCGCCGCTCCTTTGCCGGACAGGTGTATCCCACAGGGAGCTGGGTTCGTGCCATTCCTTCTCCCACTTCTGCGGTTTCGTTGTTGGGGGATGCTTGCATCGCCATTCAAGGTGGTGGATGATGTTGAGAAGTTGTTTGAAGTGGGATGCCTGAGAGCCGTGCCTCGGGTCCAGGATCTTGTAGGTCAAGAAGATGGGGAACCATTCGGGAACGACGACGGGAGGCGGGCCCGAGGAGTGGCCTTTCGCCTCTAGTATTGGGGTTCGCTGGGTTTCATACTCGGTCGCGGGTGTACGTGGTGGTGGTGGTTCGGGATGCCAGTGCGCGCGAAACGTCTTGTTGTACGCGGCCCTGGTCGTATCCCAGATGCTGTCGAGGGGCTCTTGGTATTGGCTCGTCTCCTCGGGCTTTCTGAAGCCGTCCAACCAGGATTCCTCGCCCACTGCAGGATCGGCTGTAAGCCGCGTTCGAAAGAGGCGTTTGTCAAGACTTCCCGATTCGTATAGAACCTGGCGGACATGCTCAGGCGGCCTCTGGTCTGCGCCATCCCATTTGTAAGTGAAGAACCCAGCTATCGCACCCTCTGACTCGGCGTGGTTGATAGAGACGTCTTCCATTCTGTACACCAACTCAGTCTCGAGATTTCGCATGACTTCTTGTTGGGCTGGTGTCAGGGGCGGAGGCGAGGGGGGTCTCAGCCGCCCTTGGCCCTCGCTGGCCCTAGACCTTCTGGCAGCCGCCGATTTCTGGCGGTTCTCGCGCAGGAATCTTGATAAAACGGAGTCGGCGTGTGTGCGCGCTTCGAAAACGGGAGCGTAACTCTCCTCACGGCTCTGCTCCTGGCCGGCGAGGAAATCGATGAGATGCGCGCCTTCATCCGAGTACTTCTCCAACAGCTTCTCGACAGGAAGGCTCTTGGATGTGTTCATGCGCTCGAACAAAGCCTTGTCAGAATCTGGGAAGTCGTCTCGGGAATGAGGCGGGTACTGGTAGTCGAAAGGCGGCAGGTCTAAGAGGGCAGAGTCGTCAAGAGGCAAGGGACTATCGAAGTGGTTCTTCGATACGTTGATCGGCTTGTCCGGGTCGCGAGGCTCCCTTGTTTCATGGCCAAGGAGGTCGCATGTTCCCTCGTTGTCGAGGGTAGTCGCAAACGAAGAGCAGGCAGGCTGAGGGTGCCCAAACGACGGTAGCAACGCCGCTGGCTCGGATGCGCGCTGCGTCGGAGAGGTAGGCGACGAGCCTGGCATTTCGCGCTCGTCTTGCGCGCGGACGTCGCGCTCTGAAAGAGATGGCGATGACGGGTCGCGCTCGATCAGGAGCGAAGAAGGTGGTCGCAAAGAGGCAGAGTACGAGTCGCGGCAGCTTTGCGCTGGGCTGCAGGCGGGAAGAGGACAGTCCTCCTCGTGCGGCTCAAATGGTGCATCTTCCAGCGACGACATGGTCTAGAGGCGGAGTCGAGACAAGGAGTGTACGATGTGAATGATGTAGGCAGATGTGAAGGAGTGAAGAAGTGGAAAAGAGAAGAAGTGGAAAGTAAAGAAGTGAAGATGTAAGATGTGAGGGCAAATCACAGCAGACAGAGGCTGAGAAGGAAGTGAGGTAAACAGAGGCCAAAAGCGGGCGAGCAACGAAACGGCCGTTCAGCCAACTGAAGTTCAGTAAACAGCAGTAAACACAATGCGCAATAGGAACGTGTTTTCCACGAAGCGAGAATGTTCGGCGAGAAAAGAGGAGGAAGGGAAGGAAACACTCGTTCTCTTTGTTGATACTTAGGGCACACCTGCCTCTCTGCATCCAAGGCACCTCGCGTGGATACCTTAGGCTGAGCAGAACGTCGGGGTGGGAACTCAAGTTAGCATGGCCGCGTTTTCTTCGTCAGTGAATCATTGGCATCGTGACGGATGGCGAAGCGTACGTCAACAGCTGCTACACACACCATCCAATGGACGAGGTGCCCTACCTTACGAGTTTGCTACTGGTACCAATAAGCCAGTCCTAGAAGGTAACTGTTGTTCTATGATTGCAAGTGATTGAGAGTTAAAAAAAAAAAACACTAACAACGCAATAGCAAGCCTCTTCAAACGTATCTTGGAGTTTGTCTACTATAGGCAATTACATACATCCACGAGAAACGCCTCTTCGGCAGGGTAAGGTATACAGATCCTTTCTCTGTTCCTTCTAGAATCCGCTTTCCTGAAACCGCTGCATGCCCAACGCCGTCCCACCCCGTTGATATACAGGTTATACACGTTATACAGACCTTGTTACACATCAAGCTTCACTCCGCCAGTGGTCCCACCCTGACGCGCTCCCGGAGTTGCCTTGACTCCAGTGTCGCCGTTTGCTTCTCTCTCCGCTTCTGCTCCGCCTCTATCTTGGCAAAGTGACCGCGAGCCCCGTGCTTCAGCTTCGTGATCATGTCGGTGGCTTTGCCCTTGTCCAGGGTTTTCATGTCCACCGGCTTCCCCTTCCCGCGCAACTTGTTGATAAAGTCCACCTGGCCCTGGGTCGGCGGCAGCGATCGCCATCTCTGGTAGCGGTGTATGAACGAGTGAGGGAATGCGTTGGCCGCATAGCTGTCCGCGCCGTGCACAGCATCGATGAAGGTGGATGCGGTGAGGAGCTCTCGAGGGACCGCGTACGGCGACTTGGCTACGCCGGCTGGGAGGGCTCGCACCTCCACGGCACGGTAGAGCGGGTTCGAGGTCCCGAGTTCTTCGCTCATCTTTTCGATCCTGATGTACGAACCACTCGGGGCGGAGAGAATGAACTTTTCTTGCCCGACTTGAACCCATGCGTACTTGCTGATAGATCGAATGTGCTTCTCTCCAGAAGTATCCGCGATTAGGTCGAGGACCGAGGAATAGTCCGTAAATGTCACCGTGTCAGAGCGGCCGCCGGTGGTGTGGAACGATAGAGGAGTTTCCGTGCTTTCCTCGGCCTGTTCCTCCGCAGCACGGAGCTGCCGCATGTCTTTGACGGACACCCTGTTCACCAGCACGTTGGGATCCAGACCGAAAAGCGTCGGCGTAGTGACGATTCCGGTATCCAAGCTTGACACAAGATCAATCACGTGGCAGTCCTTCTTCCCTGGGTGAAGCCTCATGCCTCTTCCAATCATTTGCACGAGTAGGTTTCGTGACCTTGTTGGCCTTCCGAGCACGATGCAATCGATGTTGGGGATGTCGGTGCCCTCGGTGAACACGCCGCAGTTGACCAGCACCGGGAATTCCCCCCTCTTAAAGGCGTCGAGAGTTTCGCCTCTTTCCACTCTGTGTGTATCTCCCGTCACATATCTGGCATCGAACCCGTGCTCGCGAAATTTCTGGGTCAGCTCGATGACGTGAGCCACATCGACACAGAACACCAACGACGACTTTCTTCCCTCGGCCCTTGCTATCCAACTGCGAACCGTAATATCGTTGATCTTGTCGGTATTGACAACCTTGGAGAGCTCTCCGGCCTGGAAATCGCCAAAATTGTTGCTCTTGACTTGTTTCAGGTTGGCTGTCGACTCAACCGTTGTGAAGATGACATCTGAAAGCCATTTCTCCGAAATCATGTCGACATAGTCCTTGTGATATACGATCTCATCAATGGCTGCGCCGAGTTTCACGCCGTCGAATCTTGAGAAAGTGGCAGACACGCCAATCAAATTCGGGGAGTTATGTCGCTTCTCGTCGAGACCAAAATGCTCGAGGGTTTTCAAGTATCCTGGCGCAACAATGTGATGTGCCTCATCAACTAGCACGAGCTTGAAGCGCGAGGGATCAAACTTGGCTAGCCGATGCTTGGACGTAATGCTTCGTACGCTTGCAATGGTGATGTCGGCGGTACCGGATGCATGGACATTCCCCATTTCAATCTCAATGCTCTTATTTGGATATGCAAGCTGGCAGTGGTTTGCCGCCTGTTCAACTAGTTCCCGCCGATGAGCTAGGATGAGGGTGCGATCAGCATCCTCTGAAGTGGGCGGCATCCGGTCAATCAGCTGTGTAAAGATGACCTGTGATAAGTGAGCTTCAAGTCTAATCTAAGCGTAAGAGTTCAAGCCATCATACCGTCTTTCCGCTTCCTGTCGCTAGTGAAATTCCAACTCGTTTGTGGCCGCGTTTAAGCGACTCCAAGACTGATGTGATGCATTCTTGCTGATAGTTGCGAAGTCGAAGCTGCTTTTTTGGGGCGACTGTAGATGCGCAGGCCTTCAATGCCCAGGATTTGAGGAAAGGCGCGCCCAACCTGGCATTCGGCCTCGATAGACATTTTGCCACAGTTTGTAGCATTTCACATGATGAGATGCGCAAAACAAACAATCGTGGCGCATGCGACTTGGATGAAGTCCTTCAATATTCGACAGGTAGAACTAGATGTCAAAGTTGCTAGCGTCGGGTATTATGTAAGCATTCAAACGCCCGTAGAAAAATGTTCGAGACGGTGAACTAACCCTGTGAACCTTGCGAACCAATGCCCATTGATCACCGCCTCTCGTTATTCTCTCTCAAACACAGGCCTCTGTTTTTTTTTGTTTTTTTGTTTTGTTTTTATTACTAGGCTCAATATCCGCTGTACAGATTGAGCTTCGAGACTTTCTCAGTCTCTACTACCATGTTTTCGCCTGCTCAGATCCTTGACGTTATCGGCAACCAAGGAACATGGACTCAGACGCCGACTATCCGCTCGGTGAGGAGGAGGGCGAGCCTGTTCACTCATCACCTTCAAAGATGAGCTATGATGAGGCAGAACTACTACCGGAACTCAACACAGGAGGAGATTCCGGACCAGACTCAGACCTATACCACCCAAACGAGACTGATACAGACACCGCAAGCGAGGATGATGAGCGCTTCTCTCTCAAACGACCCGCTGAAGAAGCTCTAACACCTCGAGCTTTCAAACGGCACAAGGGTGTTTTGAACACCGAGTATCTCGATTTGCTCAACGCCGACATCGAAGATGCAGCTCATCGCATCTGTCCCTCGGATGATGCGGATATTGAACCTAGTCAACTGGGCCTCACGTCCTGGTCAACTGCAGAGAAAAACCTGTTCTTTGAGGCCATGGCACGTTTAGGGCGAGACGATTTGCCCGGAGTCGCGTCCCGCATTGGGACCAAGAGTGAGGTCGAAGTCAACTACTACCTAAGCGTCCTTCAAAGGACTCAACTCTTGCGACAGCGGGAAGGGCTGCGCCCGGAGATTGACTTCTCAGAGTATCCCGCCGCCGTCGAACTCAGCCAACAGCTGTGTCATGCCCTCGACGAAGCCGCTGACGCAGTCTCTGTTAGACAGGAGCGCAAGGAAGAGTGGCGGGAAGAGAACAAATGGGGGCAGTGCTGGGATGTTACCCCAAAACTCGCCCGGAAGCTCGACAATGGTGAGACGATTGCAGGAGGCCAAGAGGCCGCCTTTGTTGGGGTTTTGATCAGCCACAACTGGCTGAGGCTTTCGGAACGCATCTTCATGAATTCTTCGATCCCAAGCGACAACTGGAACTTCATCGAAAACCACCCACCGTCCATGTGGGCAACCACATTTGAGGACTTTCACTCCCTGGCTGTATCAATCACCAGGAGACTTGTCCAGACAACCATCTTTATGAGCATGTCAAGGATCAGAGCCAGGAGGGAAGCTGTTCCTTCGACCCGCGATATCGTGAAGCAGCAAGATGTTGAAGCAGCAATTGCGTCATTAGGCATAAGCCCAAACTCCAACGAGTTTTGGCTCATGTGCGCTCGCAGGCTTCGTCTCGAAGTTTACGAAGAGCCCCCAGACCGAGACCGAGACGAAGAGGTTGAGGCGGAACCCCTCTCGTACGACGAAGTTGAAAATGCTCTTTCCGAAAACGAGAATCAACCCGTTGAAGTAGAGACGGCGCCCGAGGAGGAGGGGTTTCCGAGGTTTCTTAAGCAGCCCGTCTTGGATGACCATATCTTGGACGACTCCGACTTCGAGGTGTCAGTCAGTCTCTCCGACGACGAGGAACATGCTATCAACCAAGAAGCAAACGAGGTGCTGCAATTCTCCGCGGCCGACTTCCCCGAGACGCACCGGACTAAGCAATCATTGAAGAGCCGCGTTGCCACGGAACGAGAACAGGAGCAGTACGCAGAGGACTGCGACGAATACGCCAGCTATCAGGCAGAGGCAGAGATGTGGGAGCTGCTACAGAAGAAGCCTCCCATGGAGCTGCCAAAGGTGCACGAGCCGGAGCCGGTGGCCCGATCGAAGCTGGACGTGGAGAGCATCTTCCCAATAGGACGGGATTGGAGAAGCAAGATCCGGTATCGCAGCGAGTGGGAGACAGGTGAAGGATTGGAAGCGGCAAAGGAGACGTAAGGTTGGAAACCGGAGCATAATGCAGCAGATCTACAATATCATGAGTGCTTATCTAGCCAGCTTCATGCATGATTACCAGTCCATGCCATCTCTTAGCGGGGCTCCATTCATTCAATAGTATCAATTTTGGGGTATCTGGGTGTCACCTCGGTGCCGCAATCAGCCGTGTCTTTCTACCGTCTTCCTCTCCGACCTCTTGCACGCCCCCGTGCCGCTCGAGCTCTGCTAGCATTTGCATTCGCACCCCTTGTTGTTCTTGACACAGGAGTCCCACTCTCCTCGGCACTCTCGTCTCCCTCCTCACTCGATCCACTCTCATCTCCATCCTCTGCTTCTTCCTCCCCCTCGGTTGTCTCGGCCTTCTCCTGCTTCTCAGTCTTGGTCTGGCCGACGGCGCCCTTCCGTCCCCTTGAGCCCCTCTTGCTCTTTGGCGCCGGTGAGTGTGCATCTGTGCCATCCTCTGTATCCTCAACCGAAGTACCTCTCGTCTTTGAAGGTGCTCTCGTCTTCGAGCTGGCTCTCGTCTTCGAATTGGCTCTAGTCTTCGAAGTAGCCCTAGTCTTCGAGGAGGTCCTCGTCTTTGAGGAGGCCCTTGTCTTTGAAACCGTGTCGCCTCGCTTGCGCTTTTTGGGCGGCGAGGGAGGAGGGGACAGCTCGAGCTGTGCCGGGGACGTGGGAGCTTCGCTTGGGTCTGCGATTGCGCGCTGCATCATGGACTCGAAGAACTGGCCCTTTGGCAGCGAGAACTCGACGTATCGGTCTTCGGTCTCATCCTCGTCAAAGTTCTCCCGTTCGTCGATGACTTCGAGGTTGTAGTACGTCCGTAGCTTCTGCCAGATGTAGGGAATGCGCGTGTGCGGGTATAAGTCGGGATCGAAGCCGTGATTTCGAAGGTGTTCAGATATCGCAATCATTCGGAAATGTCTGTGCATGCCTGGGCGTTGTCAGAAGGGGTCGCACGAGCACCGCGAGAGCGTGTGACTGACCTGCTGGTTTCCAGCGAATGACACCTTTGAAGAGGGAGGCAACTTGGTCGTCGGTCCATAGCTCATTGAATTTGTTGTCGGGTTCTTTGGTCTCGCCAGCGTCATCAACATTTTCGGCGGCCGGGGAAGTATCGACGTCCATAGCATCGTCGTCGCGAGCTGGAGTGGGAGTCGCGGCGGCTTGACTCCCGCGGGCGCGCTTTCGGGGAGGCATTTCGGTCGCGTAGGATTTATGTTGTAATTTCTGCAGCCTAGTAAGGCTTTCACGGCGCGACTGGCGATGGTGGATGCGAGATATGTTGTTGGACCGAAGTTGTCGAAAAACGTTGAAATGTCGAGCTTGTGACGATCGATCATGAGTTGGAGGTGCTTCCATGCAAGGGTCACTAAAAGCTCCGGCACCTTTAGCGCGAGTGGAGGGGGCAGCTAGCGGGAAGCACGCCCTGAAGCGGCTCATTCATGGCGCGTCGCGGGGATCAACTCCGCTGACGTCGGGGAAATCCATCACCTTCATCGCCGTTTAGGTAGTCACGATCCTACGGCCCAACCACGCAGCATTTCACACTTCACGCCGATTTATAACGCTGGCGCACGATTCCCAGACACGGCAATGGAGAATGACGAAGACAGAGCGGATTTGTTCGCCATTCCCAACTTATGGCAGTCCTCCAAGTGGCTTGACCAACTGGACCAAGCCGACGACGCTACGCCTCCGTTCTTTGCGACCGGACTGAAAGGTACAGTTCCAAACTCGACGCTTCCATCTTTCTTCGTCATGCTAACTCCTGAGTTAAAGAAAGCCACGACTCTGGTCTGTTGCAGCTTGCGCCGGTCGCGGTCGAGCAACAGGGCTTCTTCAAGCTCCCGCCCCTCGAAACGTCCAATCCCACAGACTCAAACGTCAGCGAAGCCCTCGACAACACCCAGACGACAACGGAGAGCACCCCGGACCCCGAACTCGCGATAGACGTGTGGCTTGGTCTGGACAAAGCACCAGAAAAGACCCCTGAACACAGGACCTGGGATGCCTTTCTCAGCGCAACGCCTGCGACGAGCCAACCGCCGCTCGTCACTGAAGCGGGCCCTGCGATCTACGATGCCTTACTGTGCTGGTCCATCGATCCCCTGCAACTCCAGAACGCCGACGTGCCCGTTGTGGAAGCCAAGACATACTTCTCTTCGTTGTTAGCTCTAGCAATCGGCCAGGAGTCGGTCTTCTTCCTGAGAGACGACAAGAGCAAGTCATTTACCTCGGTGTTGCCCAAGATGCGAATTTCGGGGTATTCGAGGCATGTTCTCCAGGGTCTAGAGAAACAATGTCTCCGGTGCGGGACGATATTCCTGGAACTACGATCATTTGTCCAGTCAACCTATTCCCGGCGTTCGACACGATGTGGTGTCGCCCTCGCCAGCGCCCTTGATCAAGTTCTCAAGGATTCTCAGCAGCATGTGGCGGTGCATGGACACAACCCGCGCTCGCTACTAGGCCTTCAGTCGACAATTAAGGGCTTGTTGGCTATCCTAGAGCCCTTCCACAGGCTGACGTCGAAGCTTCGTCGAGGGTATTTTGACGAAGATGTTCTCTCGATCGTTTTCCACGAAGCATACTCAGTAGATCATCGAGAGGAGCAGCTGCGTGAAATCATGCGAGAAGTCTTGCGACGGGTTTCTCGCCCCTGGATCGATTTCCTCGAGGAATGGATCGGTACCAGACGAGAGCAAGGGATACCGTTCACAAAGTCAAGTGTTGGTGAGAGTAGAGGTTTTGTCAAGGTCGAGAGTGAAACCTACATGGACGACTTTGGCCAGCAAGTGGAAGATGTCGACTTCCGCTTGGATGAGGCCAAGATGCCGCATTTCATGCCGAATGATATCACCAAGTCGATCTTCGAGACGGGCAAGAACCTCCGTTTCATCAGAAGCTGTCATCCAGAACACCCCTTGGCAAACCATGAAATCATCGCGTTGACTCAGCCTCCAAGGACTAAGTGGCTTTACGATTGGGACGCAATATTACAGTTGGAGAGCCGGGTGTCTGAATATCGGGATAGCCTGTTGAGCGCCATTCAGAAGAACCGTGCAGACTCTCAACCGCCGTCTCAAGATCAAGAAGCCTCATCTGCATTGCACCCACATGCCGAACTGCAGTTCTTTGGTGTGGAAGAGAAGAAAATCGAGGAACGTTTGTTGGCGTCGATGGACCAGTTCAACCAACCCCTTGCGGATGTTGATGCTGAGGACTCGCTCAGTCGTGTCGTTCGACACCGTCTATCTGGCCGCTACCAGTCTCCTTCCAACTCCTCCAACTTTGCGCCGCATTGGTCCCTGCTTCCTGTCCTATCATTTGGCGGCATCGCTGCTGCCCAGGCTCAAGTTATCAATCAGGAAAGTTTAAGACTCCTGTTTACTCACCACGACTTGAGAAGTCATCTCAAAATGCATCGTGATTTCCACCTTTTTGGAAATGGAATGTTTTCCAGTCGCCTGTCTCACGCTCTGTTTGACCCCGACATGGAAACTGCGGAGAGACAGGCTGGAGTTGCCCGTCAAGGAGGTGTCATGGGTCTTCGATTGGGAGGCAGAGATAACTGGCCTCCCGCAAGCTCCGAACTTCGGCTGGCTCTTATGGGGGTCCTAGCCGAAACCTTCGAGTCAGAAAACGGCTTTGGCAAGGAGAAACTAAGCAGCATGTCCAGAGACGCATCTGAGTTGCCGGGAGACCTGAGCTTTGCCGTCCGTGACTTGTCGGATGAAGAGATTGACAGGTGCATGAATCCGGACTCCCTGGAAGCATTGGACTTTCTTCGTCTATCGTACAAACCGCCAGTTCCTTTATCTGCCATCATCACGCCAATGGTTCTAATGCAGTATGACCGCATCTTTAAGCTCTTGTTGCGTATTCTCCGAATGTTATATATCGTCAACCAACTCTTCAAGGACGTCAATTCCAGAACGAGTCGATGGGACGACCCGGAAAACGTCTCATATCGATTTCCCCGGGAAGCACACCACTTCTTGTCAGGCATCACATCATATTTCATGGATGCCGGCGTTGCGATCCCATGGCAAGGGTTCGAAGCGAAGCTGGATAAGATCCAGTCCGGGTTACGCAAAACCGCTCCCAAAGGCTTGCAAGAAAAGACAGAGAGCCCCGATAGTCTTCGAGAGCTTCACTCTCAGACCCTAGACCAAATCATGGTCGCCTTATTTCTAAGGAAGCGGCAACAACCGGTGCTCAGATTGCTCGAGGAAATATTCACAGCAGTGCTCCAGTACGCGAAGTACTCCAGGCTGCAAGCCTTGGGAAGAAGCCCAGATGAAACTACGAATCCTGAAGAGCTCTATCGGAAATTCAAAAAGAAGGTGCAGATCTTCGTGACTGTCTGCCGAGGACTGACGGAAAAGGGTCGGTTGGGTAATAACAAAGGGGGGGATGAGTCGGGTCTAAGACAGGATGGCATTGGCGAGGATCACATGGTTGCGCAGCTGTTGATGAAGCTAGACATGAACGAGTACTACTCGAAGCACTAGTAGTGTTAATACCAATCTCAAGAATTTCTACCAATAAAAACATATTTACCTTGGCAATAATCTCTCTATACTAGTAATCGTAGTGTTTTTGTTAGTAAAATTCCGCAGTCTAAGTGCCCTACCAGTACCCCGCCATAGTGACGACTTATGGTAGGTGCCCCTCATCGCGTCTCCACGCGTTTGATTTGATCCATGCATCGTCACCATCAACAACATCACTCGATTGTCGGTCAGCGTTATGTCCCGATCAAGCGCCGCCGCGCGAAATCTATCGCTGACGGAGGAGCTGGAGAGACTCGAGCAGTCCATCACACTGACTCTGCAAGGTACCGCGCCCTTCGCCTCTGGGTGTGTGGCTTTGGCTCATCCGCGATCTAGAAATCGACCACAACTTCAGCAAGTCGCATCGAATCGTCACGACGAGCATCTTGCCTCTCGTTGAGCAGTATGGTGACCATTCACGCGCGGTTTGGGAGGCGTCAAAGGTAATGGCTCTCGCCTGGGGGGACAGGTCCAAATCGTTGACAGTGGTCTAGTTCTGGAAACAATTCTTCGAAGCCTCGGCCAACGTATCCCTCTCCGGCTACGAGGAGCTAGCCAACGATGAAGAAACCACGGCCTTGGAAGAAACCACGGCGATGAGAGACGAGACCACGGCAGACTACACGGGCCAGCATGGCGAGGAGGATGCAACGACCACAACCGGCGCGGAGCATTCATCCTACCAGATGGATGAATCGCTGCTTGACGATGCAGAACTCTCGGGCAGCACTCCTCGCCCGCCCTCTACAAAGACTACAAAGACGCGATTCTCACATCTTGAATCACCTTACGAGACCATGAAGCGGGAGATGGAGGACGAAGAGCATCACACAACCGTGCTAGAAGACGGCGATGATTCAACTGTGCTGTTCGCCCAGCACACGGCCAGGTTACCCGACATGTCCATGACACCACGCGACCGTTTCAAGGACGGCGACCAAACCAGCGAGCAATCGACACACTACAACAAAGACCCCTTACTCCATCGAATTCTGGACAAAACCTACCGCATCCAGGCCACGCCGCACAAGCCGGCGTTGCGAATCTCTCCATTGAAAAGTGCCCAGCCCAAGAAGGAGACCTCCGCGTGGCAGGGCTCGCCAATGTCGTCACCTGAGATGGCGGTTCCTAAATTGCGCAGCGAGGCCTTCATGTCACCCATGAAGACCAAAGCCCGAGAGCGTTTAGCTGCGGCAACCCAAGGACCGAGAACGCCCGGCGTCAGCGTGCAGACACCAGCAACCGCGAGGAAGACCCGGGACGTCTTTGCCGCCGATGATAGCACCATGATGAGCGGGAAGCAGAAGTACGAGATTGACTGGGAAAGCGACGAGGAGGATGATGTCGATCTGTACGCTGGCATGAGCCCGCCAAAAACGATCCAATTCGCCCTACCCCCGTCCAAGTTGCTGCAGACCCCTGGTGAGTTATCATGCCGGCAAAGCTTAGTGCGTCACGAGAACTAACGAGTCTGTCAGCGCGTGAGGCAAGCCAGAGAATCGTAGGCGATATTCTCCTCGATGCTGGTGCCGATCCGAACTCGTCTGACTACAGCCCCAGCATGGTCAAAATGAACGAGGACATCCTTAACGATAGCTTTTAAAGACGACTGGAAAATAGAAAGACGAGGCCTCAACAGTCATGTGATTAATCTGACTCTAAGCAGTTGATTATCAAAACATAGGAACGATACCCCTGAAACTTGTCTTATTACCTGCACCAAATCCTGTCATGCGATGGTCCATCCTTGTTCTCTTCTCACCCAAGATCGTGCAGAACCACCAAGTCCCTTTACTTTCCGATTGGCCAAGCAGGTCTACCCTCGCCCGCATAAACAAACACAGCCCGATTTGCCATATCTTGTGTCCATCTCGAGTATCACATCCGACCCATCCCAAAAATCACCGGGGCGCGGACGGCTGGCTTCCGGCCCTTGTCGTCAACCTTTCATCATAAGACGTCAATACATGAGCAGGGTGGCAAGTCAGAATAGCCATTGCGGTGTTGGCTACTAGACGCTAAAGCGCACCTGGGACTTCAAAGCCTGTTCCTGGAGCTTCTTGACATCAATGGGCGGTGCCGCGCTGGACTGTTGCTCGGTCTTGGCCTTGGGCTCGGTCTTGGGCTTGCTCTTGAACTTGCTCTTGAGCAACGCCGCAGTCGAGGAGTAGGAAGCAACAGAGGCTGTCTCGGGGTCGGCAACCTGAGAAGGCGAGCGATCCTGTTGTTCTTGTTGGCTGGAGTGGAGGATGCCACTAAGCATATTGTTGGTTTGTTTCCGGCCAAAGGAGGCTAGAGGTCGAATAAGCATTTGGTCACGGTTGCTTGTGGGGTTATCATGATTGCTTACCGCTGGAGCTGTTGTTGGTGAAGTTGGCGACGCCCGACATGTTGAAGAGTTTCTTGGTGTTGTTGAGTTGGTTGTTGGATTGGTAGGTAATTGTGAAAGAGCTCTGCAGTAGACAGCGAAGTGCTGAGACTAAGAAGGTCTTGAGATGTTCAGAGCTAGGACTAATGAGAAGTCTAGGATGTGTTCAGTTCCTGTCATGGAAGTATGCTGAGTGTCTGCCTGATATCAAAGTCCACCATATGTCCCATCCTCATCTCTTTATAGTTGATGCCTAGAATCACAGGCTCGGATACGTGACGAATGGTCACGGAGTATCAGGCAGCCAGAAGCCAGGCGGTTAGGACTGAGGCTTCCCCTGCAACCTCGTCTTGCGTAACATCATGCCTAGTCATCGACAACGCGTGAGTCATGACGCAAAGCTCTAACAGCAAAACTCTTGTTCAGCCTCTTAAGGCGACTGGGATTGAGGAAATTACCAAACGCGGAAACATGGGATGTGCCAGCGCAACTACGTGTCGGGCTTACGAAAAGTTTACGGCGCCTGGTCAGCGCGACACGCAAGTCAACTCGATCGGGAATAAAGGCGGACACGCGTGATGCTTGCAGAGGGAAATTTTCCAACCAAGGATTCTGAGTGTGAGCGGGGGAAGCAGCCTTGACTGAACTGAAGTGTCCCCGTGTAACTTTCACCAGTAAGGCCAAGCTCGCCATTCGGCTCCGAGCCACTCAAGGCCCGGGGAAACAAACCGTCGGATTGACTCACACGGCCCTTGGGAGTGTGGAGAAGGCCAGGATGGTGTACCGGAAGGGGATTGGGAGGTTACGAGCCCATGCGGGCGGGTGTGATATCACGGCTGCTGAGCCGATCATGAAGACAACTTAATCGAGTTAGCCAGCAATCGAACTGTCAGTGGAAGGCCGCGACAGGCTCTACGTAAAGCCAAGGAAGCCTTGAGTCTTGGCGAACGGGATTGCAAACTAATGACGCTTGTTGATGCGAGGTCTGCGTATTCACAATGGGTGATAGATAACGATGCTTGAATCTCCAGGGATGAGACACAGACTACCACAGGCATCGAAAGAGAAAACAGACTCACAGCAGTTGCGCCTTGTTTCGTGATCCCTACAAACAAGGCTGGGTGCATGTTACTCACAGAATATGGCCTCAACCCAATTCCCAACGCAACCCTAAACCGGATGGGAGGGTGTGGTAGGCGTGCCGTTTGCCCCGAGGCATGCTCCGTTACGTCCATCACGCAACGCACTGGCCCTTGGAAGCCAATTCCCCGCTACGTTGCGGGGGGGCCATTAATTAGTTCATGGTGGCACACCGCAATTGTAGAGTGTATCGGCTTACACACACACGCGATTTGGGCCTCATTGCGCGGTGAGGGCTGCTCCAAATGGAATCGGTCGGAAAGAACCAGTCAGAGAACGCTCGAACCTCGCAATTTCCGGTATACGTCACGCCGGCAAGCATGCGTGTCTGAGTCTGTCGATATGCAACCGATTGGAGTGTCTATACTCGAAGAGGAAGCTCGTAAAGACTCAATCTCGATTGGAGTGAAGTCGAGGAGTTTGGTTTGGAAGAAGTTACGCTACTAGAGCCGCGCGCGGGCGCTAAAGGTGGCTTGTGATGGGGTTGGGTGGCTGATGAGGGCTTCCATTGAGTGGCTGAAAGCCCAGCCAATAATGCGCCCTCAAACCGATTAGCGCCCCCGCACCATATCGATAAGGCTGAGCGTACTGCTGTATCTCTTATCGCTTATCGGGACAAATTTTTCCCTCTAGTAAGTGGGAAATTTTTGGCAACATTGTATTCGTACTGGAGATCGGTCCTGCAGATGCCGCTCACGACGCGCAACCATGGATGAGCAACTGCATAAGCCGCATCGCAAGTCGTCCAAGGACAAGAAGGACAAGAAGGACAAGAAGGACAAGAAGGAGCATACCGGCGGTACGTGCCATTGCCTCCTGTGTGTTTTCCTCGTCGGAACGCATGCTAACGTGGACCAGAGCGCAATCCAAAGGCCTTTGCCTTCTCCAGACCCGGAAAGCTTCAACGACAGGCGGCGAGATCGCAGGATGTATGACGACCTTCTCTGCCCACTCCAGCCCTGCTGTATAATGCTGACTCTTCCAAACAGGTCAGAGAAAAGCGTCTCCATGTCCCGCTCGTCGATCGACTGCCTGAAGAGGCCCCCCCGCGCCTCGTCACCATCGTCGGCCCTCCCGGTGTAGGCAAGACGACGCTGCTCAAATCCCTCGTCCGCCGATATGCCAAGGAGACCATCTCCGACCCCCAGGGGCCCATCACCGTCGTCACGTCCAAGAAGCAGCGCCTGACCTTTGTCGAATGCCCCAACGAGCTCGAGGCCATGGTCGACATCGCCAAGGTGGCCGACATTGTCCTCCTGATGATTGACGGCAACTTCGGCTTCGAGATGGAGACGATGGAGTTCCTCAATGTCCTGGCCGCGACGGGTATGCCGGGTAACGTCTTCGGTATCCTGACCCATCTGGATCTGTTCCGGAAGCCCCAGGCGCTCAAGGATGCGAAAAAGAGGCTGAAGCGCAGACTGTGGACGGAGTTGTACCAGGGCGCTCATCTGTTCTATCTCTCCGGTGTCATCAACGGCCGCTACCCAGATCGCGAGATTCACAACCTCTCGCGGTTCCTCTCCGTCATGAAGAACCCCCGCCCGCTCATCTGGCGCAACTCGCACCCTTACTCCATTGTCGACAGCTTCCGAGACATCACACACCCTACCAAGATCGAGGAGGACCCTAACTGCGACCGGTCGATCGTTCTCTCGGGATATCTACGAGGCACAAACTTCGCATCAAGTGGCCAACGGGTACACGTGCCTGGTCTGGGTGACTTTACCGTCTCCAGTATGGAGGTCCTACCAGACCCGTGTCCGACACCCGCCATGGAGCAGGCAATGGCAAAGATTACTGGAAAGACTGGGCGACGAAGACTAGACGAAAAGGAGAAGAAGATGCATGCGCCAATGTCGGATCGCAGTGGTCT
The DNA here is from genome assembly GCA_030864175.1 of Neonectria faginata. NCBI lineage: Eukaryota > Fungi > Ascomycota > Sordariomycetes > Hypocreales > Nectriaceae > Neonectria > Neonectria faginata. The sequence continues at coordinate 3,163,627 of JAULBG010000001.1, read as the reverse complement.
AAAAATTGACGGCGACGCCATTTGGATCACCCGCGAAAAGGGCTTCAACTTTGACAAGGAGGACGAGGAGGGTGAACGTGGTGAGGGCGAGGAGATGATTGTCGGTCTCCAGGCTGAGCGAAAGCTCTTGGGTCAAACCGACGATGGTGTGCAATTATTCAAGGGCGGCGAACAGATCAAGGAAGTGCCAGAGGAAGAGGACACTGGAAGAAAGACACAACGCAAAGCCCGATTCGCGGAACGCGAAGATTCGGGTGACGAGCAAGCCGTAGATGATGAGGGGTTCGTCAGTGGAAGCGACGAGGGTGACTCTGATGCCGAGGTCGAGTTCAACGAGGGCAAGCTGGGCAAGATGTTCCGCAAGGATGGCGACAAGGACGCTAATGAGGAGGATGTGGCCTTTGCGGATAGTGACTCGGACCTAGGATCCATGTCTGAGGTAGATGATGCAGACTCAGACGAGGAATACGACTCAGACGAGGAGACTGCCGCTCTACGGTGGAAAGACAACCTATCTGGGAAGGCCTTGAAGCTACATGGGAGGAGACGGTCATACCACACGGGCGATCTTGCAAGGCTCATATATGATGAATCGCTGAGCCCGGAGGATGCACTAAACCGATGGAGGGGCGAGGGCGATGAAGAGGAGGATAACATCGAAGACGATTCAGACGACGAGGAGTTCTTCAAGAAGTCAAAACAGGAAAAGGAGGATGCCTTGGAAGACAGGTCGATACCCGCATACGACTACGAGGCTATCGCAGCGAAGTGGGCGGAGCAGGAGAGGGTCGAGGCGCTGCGTCGCAGGTTCACATCCAGCTTTGGAAGACACGGGGGTGGTGACGACAGCGACGAGGACGATGGCGGCATGGGAGGCGAGGGAGACGGGGACAGCGAGGGAGATGGAGAGTTCCAAGATCTCGAGGCCGAGCCCCAGGGCGAAGAGGCGCCGCAACAGACGACGGCCGAGGACATCGAGGCGGAGCGAGAGAAGAACGCCAAGCGCAAGGAGGAGCTGAAGCAGCGGTTCGAGGAGGAGGACCGAGACGGCTTCCTCAACGACAAGGCCAACGCGCGGCGCGACGGCGGCGACGTGCACGAGTTCGGCGAGGACCAGTGGTACGAGGCGCAAAAGGCGGTGATCCAGAAGCAGCTGGACATCAACAAGGAGGAGTTCGACACGCTGGACGAGCGGCAGCGGTCGGCCGTCGAGGGCTACCGCGCCGGCAAGTACGCCAAGGTGGTGCTCGAGGGCGTGCCGGCCGAGTTCGTCACCAAGTTCAACGCGCGCCTCCCCATCGTCATTGGCGGTGTTACGGCTACTGAGGACCGCTTCGGCTTCCTCCAGGTGCGCATCAAGCGCCACCGCTGGCACAAGCGCATCCTCAAGACCAACGATCCCCTCATCTTCTCGCTCGGCTGGCGCCGCTTCCAGACGCTGCCCATCTACAGCACCACCGACTCGCGCACCCGCAACCGCATGCTCAAGTACACCCCGGAGCACATGCACTGCTTCGCCACCATCTACGGCCCGCTCATCGCCCCCAACACCGGCTTCGTCTGCTTCAACTCCTTCGCCGCCACCACCCCGGGCTTCCGCATCGCCGCCACCGGCACCATCCTCAGCGTCGACGAGTCCACCGAGATTGTCAAGAAGCTCAAGCTCACCGGCCACCCTGCCAAGATCTACAAGAACACCGCCTTCATCAAGGACATGTTCACCTCGTCGCTCGAGATCGCCAAGTTCGAGGGCGCCTCCATCAAGACCGTCTCCGGCGTCCGCGGCCAGATCAAGCGCGCCCTCTCCAAGCCCGAGGGCCACTTCCGCGCCACCTTCGAGGACAAGATCCTGCTCAGCGACATCGTCTTCCTGCGCGCCTGGTACGCCATCAAGCCGCGCCGCTTCTACAACCCCGTCACCAACCTCGTCGGCTGGCAGCCCATGCGCCTCACTGGCGAGGTGCGCCGCGCCCAGGACATCGCCACGCCCCAGCCCAAGAACAGCCAGTACCGCGCCATCGAGCGCGAGGCCCGCCACTTCAACCCGCTGCGCGTGCCCCGCGCCCTCGCCGCCGACCTGCCCTTCCGCTCGCAGATCGTCCAGACCAAGAAGCAGAAGAAGGAGACGTACATGCAGAAGCGCGCCGTCGTCCTAGCCCCGGGCTCCGAGGAGAAGAAGGCCCGCGCCCTCATGCAGCAGCTGCTCACCATCCGCAACGACGCCGCCGCCAAGCGCCGCGCCAAGAAGGACGAGAACCGCGCCGCCTTCAAGAAAAAGATCGCCGACAACGAGGAGAAGAAGGAGGCCCGCGAGAAGCGCGAGTCCAAGGAGTACTGGCGCAAGAACGGCCGCAAGCGCAGCGCTGCCGAAGACGGTGCCTCAGGTGGTGGCAAGCGGAGGAGGTAAAGACCAGGATGCGACCAGACGCAGATGGGCAGTTAAGCGTGGTGAAAAAGATTAGATGTGTGTGTGTGTATACATACCTTGTTAGGTCGGCGTTGGCGAGATCACAAAATCAATACAGTTATCCAAAGAGTTCAGGAACGTCCAGAGCAGCATGTGATAGATGGCGAGAGTTTCCCCCAAACATCCATGTCCCTCCATCATTCCCTGAACAGATCACGTTCTCACCCACGGCAAACACGTCTTCAAGCACAGAGAAAAATACAAAGTCGTAATTGTGCAATCTCAACTAAAGGGAACCAAGGAGAAAATGCCCAAGCCCCAAGCAAGCACACACAATGTACAGTCCGTCAACACCAAGCTTCAAGAATCAGGGCAGCAAAAAACGAGCATCAAGCCAAGCACATCCATACCTAGGCAATGGACGCAATAATTAAAAGGTCAGAAACACTCCTTTCCTCATCAGCATGAAGTTCATCCTCCCCGTCCACCATACCCGTCTCGGCCACCGATGTAGCATTAAGCCTCCTCCTCCACGAAGGCGCACCGCCAGCTCTCCTCCCCGTAACTTTTCGTCCATGGCAATCAACCCGGGCCATTGTCGCATTGTAGGTTAGACAATGCTCCGAAAAACCAGTTCACACCAAATTCCAATTTCACAAGTCCCTTGCCCTCGATTAAAGAAAGACACGCGCTCCGAAATGCCGTAAAACATGTCATTGCCTAGGCCAGCTATGCCCTTTCTCAAGTCGTGTACACGTGGAAATCGCATCGTATCGGCCGTTTAGAGAAGACGGACGGGCTCGGAATCGGGGGCGCCAAAGGGCTCCTCGTTGGGGACCTCGGGGAAGTCAACCTTCTCGGGCTCCTCGGACTTGACGGGATCCTCAGTGGGGGGGTTGGGAAACTCGGGCTCCTGAGCGACGGGCTCGGGCTTGATGATGATCTGGCGAGAGGCAGGCTTGCTGAAGAGGTCCTGGACCTTGCCGGTGTAATCACCAACGTACTGCTTACCGAGGGCAGAGACCTGACCAAGTTGCTTCGAGGCAACATCCTTAACCTGAGCAGTCTGGGAGTTAATCAGGTCGGAGGCGTGCTGGATCTGGGTATCGATAATCTCTTGGTTGGAGGTGTAAACCAGGGGCACGAAAAAGATGACGCTGGCACTGATGACGGCAAGACCCCAGTAAGGGACGAGCTTGACGAGGAAGTACGAGATGAACGCAGCAACCCACGCCTAATAGAGCGCTATTAGCTTCAGACGATCATGTTTGATTTCGTGGCAGTTGACTCACAGCGCAAGAGGCAGCAATGTTCTCAGCGAAGATGATGCGCTGGGCCTCGATGACGAAGAAGTTGACGAGCTCGTGGACATCCCCGATAAGGGTGTCCAGAGTGTCGCGGGGAACGGTATAGTATCGGCGAGGTCGGACCTGCGTAGCGAGACCGTTGTTGAAAACGGCCTTACCAACGACCTCGGCGAGGACGGTCACGCCCAGGACCATCCATGAGAGCTTGAAGCCCCATCGAAGGATATCGAGGTACCTAGCCGAGAAAATGAGAGCAACGATGGTGACATAGGCGATAGCAGAGGCACCTTGTCGGACGAAAATATTAGCGGACGAGCTTGTCCAGCAAGCTGAGTGGTCTACTCACGGGGGTTGTTCCATGACAGGAGCTCGGAGAAGAAGGAGTGGTAGTGGGTGAGAGGCTGGCCGGTGGCAGCCCGGTTGGAGGGCGTCCGGCGGGAAGCAGCCAGGTTAGAGAGCTCGTTGGAAGCTTTCTGAGTGTGATCCATGACGTTCTGGGCAACGGGACCTAAAAGGGGCGAAAGAGCCAGTGTTAGCAGCCGTGATCCGTTGGTCGAGATAGCAGCGAGGAGGGTTTTTGGTGGATATTGGATTGGGGGAATAGGATCGCGTACCGTTAGTGACAGAAGTGTACGCAGCGGCGGCGTCTGGAGGTATAAAGTCAGTCGGTCGGTTCATGTCAAAAGGTTTCGGTGGGAGCGGAACGGGAGCACTGTGGAACATATGTTAGCAAAGAGGCCTGGGTCCGAATTGTCCCGGGGGGATGCAGGTGACGGGACAACGCAACAATGGAATACGCACCCCACTGGTCTTTGTGGCTTCGTAGAGAGAGGCTCCGTTGACGGCCGGGGCGGAATCAGCCATGGCGAAAGTGGAGGCGACGATTGGTGGGAGTGCGGTGTGTGGTGTGCGAAGCAGGATTCCGAGGTGAGAGCAGCAGAACAGAGCAGTCTCGGGGAGCGTTCAAAGAGATAGTCTAATAGGACTCAGGAGGTCTGCGAGAGAAGAAACGAAGGGCGGCGTGAGTAAAAAGTGGCCCGAGAAGTTTGGTGGTGGAGCAGCGGTTGACACTTGCGCAGTCGATCTTCCGATAAGGGGCGGAAGAGGGAAACAGGCAAGGCAAGCGAGCCAGTCCAGGGAAGGGAAAATTAGACGGAGAAGGTACCTTGCAGTTGGGAAGTGGCAGGCTCAGGCTTGGGAGCAGAGCAATAAAGCAGCAGCAGGGGGGGCCGGCAGACCAGACAGCGGAGCAGAGACGACGCAGGAGCGGCAGACACGTAGCAGAGCTGTATTCGTAGGGAGGGCGATGGATGGCTGGATTGGATATGATGGAATGGTGTTTTGTTTGGGGAGGAGGAAAGGTCGTGATAGATGGAGATGAAGATGGAGAGAGATGGGCGGGGGAAGGAGGAAGAAAGAAAGAAGACAGAGAGCGAGAGATGGGAGAAGGACAGGTTGTCGATGGTGACGCAAGTGACGCCTCTTTGTTGCCGAAAACCAGGTTCTCAGGCACAGCACAGCGAGCGAGCGATAGCGACCACAGCGACCACAGTGACCGGCCACCGAAGGCAGCAGCCCTAAGACACAGCGCCAACCTCCCCCCGTAACCCACATCACTACAGGCGGCTGTCTGTGCCAGCCCGTGGGCGGGGAGGAGCTTGGGCCGCGCGGGCTACGAAGTACTACACAACGCCGCCCCCCGAAACCGATTTTTTTTTCTTCCTGTCTCTGACGCAAACCTGGAAGCTCTGTTTGGAGCAGAGCTAACCTAGCTAGCAGCACCTCTAGCTCCTGACAGTGGAGGTATCATAGCAGAGGTGGATGACGCATGTCGAGGACCTGGGAGGGACTTCCGTCCTAGGGCACCCATCTCCTGGCAGGAGGTACTGGCGAGGTCGCCGGCACACCCACTCTCATTCAGCTCCAGGACGGCCAAACACGCCTCCCTCACCCTCCGGGCGCCATCACTGCCACAACCATGTGTGCCGAAACCAGGACTTGCAGGCTAGACACAAGACACGATGGCTCGATTTATCTATCCATTTCTATGAAGTATCTGCAAGAACGATATGCTTATCCCAAGACCGATACCTATAAGTACTTCGTGTCTATCTTTCCCCCCCATCCCGTCCCTAAACGCAAACAAGCAAAGCAACAACAAAAGAATCCCGCTGCCTAAGCCCCCGAACTTGCCCCTTGCATCAAACCTCCAGGGCCCCCTCCCCGGCTCCATTGCTCTAAAATGAATGATGCTTTGACGTGAGATGATCTGGTCATTTTCCGAAGCGGAGCCCACAGTGCCCGCCAGCCCGTCCATGCATGTGATAATCACGCTAAACAAGGCACAACGGGAAGGGGAAGGGGGTAAGAAAAGACAACACACTGGCCTCTTTTTCTTTGGATGGATTTTCTTTTTCCTCATTTCACAATTGCATTTCCTGGGATTGGATGGATGCTCGCCAAACCAAATAACCAAATACAAACAAAAGACTGCCTGTGCACCCGGCAGCTATCATCAGCCAACGGGCATCACTGTATCCACTAGGACTGCTGGGATTGCCGATTGCTGCGATTTATGGACGACCTCTCAGACTCAGCCTGGAACTCTCAGAGCCTCCGGACAGATCCGTTTTACCTGCTGCGCACCTCATGCAACTCGTCGAGTCGCGTGCGGTACCTCCGCAAGAAGGATAGATCCCCCTCTCCAGCCACGGCACAGTACTAGTATGCAGGTATTCATGCATGCCATGGCACAGCGCAGGACGGGCCTGGGCCGGTATGTGGGCCGGTACCTCGTCGCACCGTACTGGATTCGTACGGATACATATCACCACCGTTGGATGGATGGAGGGATGGACTGACGTCTGGTTGAACTGACGTCGAGGCGGGGACAGAGTATGCATGTATCCATCCATCATCACAACGTGTCAACGCTGAGTGGTCCGATCCCGAACGGGGAATACCGTCTGTCTGTCGTAGTGGGACATTCGTGCCCTGTACTCCGTACTGACGCAATCCATCATACCGGCCGTCTCCCCAACTCAGTTGAGAACTCCTCGCTCCTGTTAGATTCCATCCCGTCCCAACATCTCCTCCCGACATCCCCTCCCATCCCCGTAATTCCGACGCCAAGCTTGTACTTGGGTACAGTAGTCCAATGTGCCTCCCACTGCCCGCCGCCTTCGCGCCGCCCCGCGTCTCCATATTCACCTTATCGCACCTCCCCATTGGCCGGAGCCAGCTCATGATGCCGTCATCCATCATCATCGCCGTCCTCACCAAGCTCCTCTCCATGTTACCCCCACCTGGACTTGTGCTGTAAACTCCAAAGCTGAATTGTAAATGGTTTGTGATTGGAGAAATATGCTTTGATTATGGGGCTCAGCGGCTCTATCCCGCCACGCACCGAGGGTCTGCCTTTGGAAGCAGTGGAAAATCCCGAATCCCTCAACTCCCTTGCTAAACTAAACAAACGCCCGAGCCATGATTATAATGAATGATCAAGGAGCAAAAGAAACAAGATCAGACTCGGTGCGTGCAATGCCAAACAACCCAGTCCAAAGGCCATGCAAATGCCACATAAGTTTCCGCCATAGCTTTTTGACCCAACACATACGCTCACCAACGTGAAGGGTTCAATGCTCAATATCTACAGAGAAGCATCGACAAAGAGAGCCAGCAATGAGTGTCGCGTGACCCATCATAACGCCCCGGAACCACTCTACCTTGCAAGCGGGTGTGGAGCGGGAGGCAGCTCAACATCCTTCTCATCTGCGCCAACCCCAAAATCCACCTCCAGAAGAAGGTGATCCCGACGACGTCGGCCCTGGCTTCGTCGGCGTCTCAACTGGAGGCGTCGTTCCGTGGCCGCCGAGCAGGCCAAACACGCCCATCGGCCCTGATTGTGATGCCGATGATGCGTGTGTTGCCTCGCTGTGCCCTAGTCCATGAGCCTTGCGCAAAGACTCCAGCTTCTGCTTCGCCTCTTCGGCTTCCTGTTTAGCCATGGCCTCGGCCGTCTTGGCCTGTACGAGTTCCAGCAGCAGCGTCTCGTTCTCGCTCGGTGACGGCGCCGGGGCCGTGGTTGTGACTACCGGCACGGCCTCATGACCACGCGGCAGTGACGACATTCTCTTGTTAAACACATTGCCGTTGGGGCCGCCATTGGCCGGTGTTGACTTGCTCCGCCCAAGCTTGAATTCTCTCAACCCAGCTCCGCCGGACTTGTTCCACTCCGGTTCTGGTTCCCGGGTCGGCTCATGCGCTGAGCAGGCCGATGCCCGCGTTTTCAGGGCGTGCATCTGCTTTTCTACCCGCTGCTTATCTTGATGGAGTGTCCTAACATGGGCGTGGCTCTCCCGGAGCTGTTCCTTGACCGACGCCATCTCTTGGTTCAGGTCATTGATTTGGCGACTGTACTCCTGGGACTGAGACATGGCGCTGGCGAGCTGGTCTTTCATGTGCCCAAGCTCCTCGCGAAGCTGCTCCTTGGATTGCATCATTGAGGACCGCCGTTTCTCCTCGTCAGCCTGGAACCGACGCTCGACCAGATCAAGCAGGTTCGATAAATCTTCGGTCGAAGGGGTTTCCGTCTTTTGGTCCCCGTCGTCAGCTCTGGGCGCATCAGTATCGAGCGTGGGTTTCCTGCGGCTTGTACCCTCGTCGTCCGAAGTCTGTTCATCCCGAGTCTCTTCATCATCCAATGTCGAGATCTTGACCTCTGGGTTACTCGATTCCGACAACCCCGAGTCCCTGGTCGCTTTTTGCCTTAGTCCGCTGAGAAGCGACTGGACAGCCTTACGGTCCTCTTGTCGCTCTTCCCGTTCGCGCTGGAGCTGGTTCGAAAGAAGCGCATGGTTTCGTTGCAACTCGCTCAACGCGGTCAACAAATCCTCGATTTGACTGTGCAGATGTCGCTCGTCGCTATTCTTTTGGGCATTCACCGACTTGGCTCCGACAGCAGTCGACTCGCGAGTCGCGCCGTCCTCGGTATTGGAAGAGTCCCGCGTCAAACTCGTCGCATCCGTCGACACAGAGCTGGTGACGCTTGCGGAGCTGGCTTCCATCGAGTTCAATGTCGATGCGAGGCTCTGCTTCGATGTGGTGCGGCGCAACATGCTCAAAGGCCGCGACGGTGCGCTGCCGGGGCTGAGGTTAGCGGACTTGGGCGACAGGCTGGTTGTAGATGAAGCCCAGATGCGACCCAAAAAGCGGCTGGCTGCTGTGGTGATTTCGGATCCTCTGCCGGGGCTGGTGGCTGCAGTCTTGGATTCCTTGTAGCTCTGTTCCAGCTGTTGCATGCTCTCTCTCGTAACAACGCCCGTCAATCCAACAAAGTCTTGGACAAATTCATCGGCGTTGTAATGATAACAATCCCACAGGCCGCGCGAAAGGAGGAGCGTCATTATATCCTCCATCTCGGGACACGCCAATAGTCGCGCCTCGTTCTTCCGCATCAGGGATAGCGCCACTCGCATGATTGTTTCTGATGCACCTTCGGCGAAGATCACATCGTAGATGCGAAACAGCATTGGCAGGGGACACGTAACTGCGAAGAAGCTAAGAAACCATTGCGAAACATATGCAGGGTCAACCTGGAGTTCCTCCATGTGGTTCGATAACACCGGGAGACTCTGTCGCAGCAACTCTCGGAACTGGTAGATGCGCACATGAAGCCCCGAGAGGTCGGGCAGAAAACACGCCCGCAAATCGTACACCTCCATCAGACTGGGTTTCTTGTTAGTGCGCCACGTCCCGACGGATTGTTTAGTCAAAGCTAGGGGTCTTACCGGACCAGAACGCAAAACGCCTGTTTATCGGGCATATGCATCAGTAATGGGCCAACCAGAAAGGCCAGCCCTTGGCAGTAGCCAATCTTGGTGTCGTAGAGACTGAAGCACTTGAGAACTCGGCCCAGCATGCGCTGTCCGTCTCCCTCGGGGTCCCGGAACATGTCCACGCCAGGAAAGCTTCGGCCCAGATCCTTGCCAATGATGACTTCGTAGGGACTTGACTCGCCGGACAATCGCTCGTATTGCTCTTCCAGTGCGGAGTCCCGAGCGCCGGACATGCTCTGCCAGACGACTCCTCGGAGCGGGGGAGGAATGCCCTTGCGGATCTTGTTCGACAGAAGCGTTGGTAGTCGGGCAGCAGTTTGTTGGTAGTCCTTGACCAGGGCCGCATAGAATTCGAGGTCTGTCATCGGCGGAGGGGGAAGCATCGAGTATCGTAGGGCCGGGGGGGTTGGACCCTGTACCATCTGTCGGAGCTGAGCCATTGAGGGAGGACGAGGCTTGCTGACTGCACTGCGTTCCACGGTAGCACGGTCGACGCCTTGTACTTTGACGCTCTTCGGGTTCGTAGCCAGCTTTGCATTTTCCTGTTCAAGTCGTGCCAGCAAGAGTGCCGTAGACTGTTTGGGTCAGCACAGTTTGCCCGTTCGAGGCAAAGAGGGAAAGGTTGCAACGCACATTGTCTGTCTCCTCATCCTTGGTCTGCTCGTCTTCGGTCCTCTCCAGCTGCTCCCAATTCACCTCCTCCTGGTCGTCCGAGGAATTGCCATCATCCAGCAACTCGTCTTGCAAAGTCCGAGTAACGATAGGGGGCGGCATGGTTACTGTCGAGTCACGAGGAGTCTCCGTATTTGCTGCCTCTCCCGTGCTCGGAGCACCCACCGCCTCTTTCTCCTCTTCTTCTTCGTCTTCTTCGTCCTCTTCGTCGACGTCTTCGAGTCTAGCGATGTCCTCGTCGTCGATCGTGGCGGTGTTTGTCAGGTCGAGCTTGATGCCCTTGGTTACGTCGTCCGCAACGCCGTCGTGCCCGGTGTCCTTGGTTGGCGTCGATTGAGCCGTGTCGGCATCGGAGCTCGTCGTGGCAGAGTCGAGAATAAGGGGGTCAGGTTCAGAGAGCCGAACGGTAACCATGGAGTCGTGGGCCATCTTGGGGGTCTCGGGACTTGGATCCCGTGCTATCGTGGAAGCTGGTGCAGCAAGCGCGGTCGAAGGGAGAGACTCATGGTCGCTCTTTGGGACGTCCGTGTCCATGCCTGTGTCCCGATAGGGTGGAGGAGCTGTGTCGTGGGGACCAGGACTGGAACGAAGAGTCAGACACAATCCAGTGTTGGCGTAGGGACCCTCTCGGAGAAGCGCTCTTAGAGCTTCCGGGCCCGGTGTCGCGTACTCAAAATGTCAGGATATCAAGAGAGAGCGAAGCCGAAGTCGGTGTCGAAGCTAGACGAAAGACCTGAGAGGTAGCCAGCCTTGAGTGAGGACGCGGCTGTGATGTTGCATCGAGGGGTGCTTCCACCACGGAGTCTGGAACGGGGAGGAGCTGCCGCGATCTCGGACTCGGGGACTCGGGATCACGGGGGGGCTCACGGGACTGGGCGGCGCTGGAGGAAGTCTGGAAGAGCACGGAGAGTTCGGCGATGGCGGCGGCGGCGCGGCGAGACGAGGCGAGGCGAGGCGAGGCGAGACGAGACGACAGAAACAACAGAGACGGCAAGAGGCGGGCAGAGTCAGTGAGACAGAGGTTATCCCGACGGACGAGTCAAGAAGATCAACGCGTTGAGAATGACTGTGGGGATTTTTGGAATCGTGGATCGCCTGCCTGGGCGTTTGGCAATCTGACTTCTCGAGGACTCGACCTTCAAGGGGGCAACATGTCTCCAACTAGGGGGGCGGGCGATAGCGAGTGACGCCCCCGGCAGTGAGCCTATTCGGTCCCCTGATGCCCGCTCTTAAGGAGTCGCTAATTAACCATCGTTCCAGTGCCCAGCAGTCCCCAGGCCACTGAGGTGCGCGAGCGGCTGCGAACCCCCCGCCAAGAACCAGCGGTGTCCACAGGGCTAAGGTAGGTACCGGGCGTACCGCGCCAGGTGACTGGGGGGGAACCTACCATACAGCAGCCCTGTCTTAAGACGCGGGACCAGGGGGTTCGCAGTAGCAGCAGTACGGTACTTCGTACCTACAGCCGCGAGATGGAAGGGAAAATATCTACCTTGTTGAGGTTCGTTCTGATTGTCTTCCAATTGTTTGTTTATTGTTCAAGACGTGGACCATTGTCGTGGTTTCCCGTCGCGGACGGGGCGGCTCGTTCCCGCATTGGGTCTGGTCGGGACGTTGACGGGTATGCTGAGCATGATTCGCCATTTGGGAGACCTCGAACAACAAAGACCCAAGCTGGTGGGACACAACACTTCGGGCCATATTAGGTAGTACATAGCGGGCTATCCGGCTGCCAGCCAGTCTATTCTACCGGTCAATGCCCGCTGATAGATGGAAGTCTCCCTTTCATCCCCTGCAGCGAGTGCCCGCCCGCCGACCGCCAGACCGCTGACCCAGAAAATCCAGGGGTAAAAAGTCGAGTTGAGTCGTCCCCACGCGGGAAATGCAGGGACCGACCCTGTCTCTATGCGCATGGCTCCGGAGGAATCTTGGTTCCTGTAGTGTGGGTCAGTGCACCATTCACGTTGTCTCTCGCCTGGCTTCTTCATGCGCTTCTCTGCAGGGTTGCCAAGTTTACCCTGCACCGACGTAACGACAAGACACCGCACCCGATGTTCTCGACACCCCATCGCCGTCAGCGCACCAAGCCAAACCCTACTGCATGAAGTCGGCAATACACATTTGCTTAGTCCGATTATTGGGGCGCTCGGTTCCGGTTCCGTAGGGCCCGGGTCCAACCTCGTAGATCTATCCATCCACTCACAAGACGACTTCAAGACTTGAGGAATGGAGGCAACCATAGGCTTTCCTAGCCAACTGACACGGCTCACAACAGGATAGTGACGCCAGAAGCGGTAACACTTCCACATTTGCCTTTCAGCTGCAAAGTCTGCAAAGGCATCCAATTACACGAGCCACGAGAGACATGATGGCTGTTTTTGATCTACCCGAGGTACTTTGTCTCAGACTCCAAGACGGTGGCGAGGATATGCAGCAACACAAGTGCCGTGGCAACAGAACCAGAGAAAAACAGAGGGCGGTAATGCTAAGAGTGGGAAATGAATCACCATCATTAAGACATAGGTCAATGATGTCTGGGCTTGCATTGTCTATAGTATTGTGGGGTTTGATCAAGAGCAAACACACGGTTGACCAGATCAAATAAACACCTAGGCAATCCAGCCATGGAAACCCAGGTATTAATATCTACTAAAAAAATTTCGATTATTACCTACCCTAGGTAAGTATAAGTGATGCCTGCAATGCGTTAGATTCTTGAACCTCGTTATACTAATAAAGTAACCCCACCCCGACTGTCGTAATTACATTCCTTCTTCTCTGCTCGAAGTAGAGTCCTCATCAAATAAAGTGAGAACACCGTGTCAGTCGAGTCTTTGAGAAGCCTTTTCTTGAAGCTCTTGGGAGAATGGTCTCACATAATGGCTCCACCAGGTCCGAATATAATCCAACAGCAACAACTAGATGGCAGACGCCACAGTGGTATCTGGTATTGGAGGATCTTTTCTCGCCAAGTTTTGACTGACCGGCGTAAATACGCTGCACGATGATCTACCAAAAGAGACATCACCATGACAAAGTATCTGCTTGTCTCTGGCTATTACTTACTTATTATTACATGACGTGGATATGACCAAGCAGTATGCATTTAACTGTCCATAATCCTGGACCCTTTGCTTTCGTGGATTTGTCGTTGTCCTAGGGAGTAACTTTATATACTACGACTTCTTTATTATCTGCCGCAGTTTTTACGACGACTACTGCCAACTTCTGTTTTCCATTTCATTCAGAGCCATCGATGTTGCCCGTGAACGTGGCCTCGAAGTTCGATAACGCCTTCATATGACAGTCGATTAGCAAACATCGTCAGCTTTCCGGTTGATTAGAAATGATGGACCGTACAACATTCGGGCTATGCCGTAGTGTAGATGTGCGTACAGGCACATTATATCGGCGACCAGCTGTGCAGCTCCATGGACAATAATAATAGTGCGTTACTAGTATGGGACTGACGGTAGCAGAAGGACACCCTGTATTGCAGAAACATTATTCCTATTTTGACATCTTCTCAAACGGTTACTCTGTAAGTATAGCAAAATACAACGTTGACTTTCCGTGCAAATGATTGATGGCTCTGTGGCACTAAATGAAGAGAACAAACATGGGGATCTCGGATATGATAATAGCACAGAAAGCAGTTAACCATTGCGCTCAACGTGATAAACATCCACATCGTCTATCAGAGATCGGATATGGGAATTCAAAGCGCAAGGTTCTGATGTAACAAAAGGGAGGAGACGGAGTTGACCCTTGTCATGTGAGGTTTTAACACACTTTAATCAGTTTGCTTAAATATAGATGTAAACTCTGTTCGAGAATTACTATACAGCTACATATGCAACTGCTTCTCTACCCTTTTCTGTCTGTGTTATGAAGAGTCATCTCCTAGTCGACGAATCAGACTTCGTGACACACATCTCACGCACTAACAACGCATCATCGACAGCTGGTGCCTAATGACCACAAACTCTTCCTCACCCACAAACCCGTCAAGAAACCCTGACAGCAAAACATCTATGACATCGTGGAATACCCTACACGTTGAGGTCCAGCTGATGATATGGGAGCAGTTGGCCCGCCTTCCCACCTTCAGCACCCAGGGCGAAGGGTCCTACGTGACCGAGACACTTCGACGCGGCCGCCTGGTTAGCTATGCCTGTGTCAACCGAGAATGGCAGGCTTTCTTCGAGAAGAAGATTTTTCGACACCTTACGATAAACTCGACACATATCGAAAACCTTGGAGCCATGCCCCAACGTCTCAGGAGCCTCGTTGCGCGCATCTGGTTTCGCATTAGGCTGACGGACTATGGATGTCGTCTTTGCACGTCATTCCCCCTCAATGGCGATTCCTCATTCGACAATCAAACCTTTCAGAATGACATGCATAGTCTCTTTTCCGTACTGAGCACTTGGGAGGAGCCGACTGGAGAGGGCGGAGGAGGACTGCAGCTGGAGATCGGCCCTCACTCTGCCAGTGACTCCCGGCATAAATTCCGCGACCTACTCGTCGAGGATGCCGAGGAATCCTTAAACTACGCGCCGTTGACCAAGATCCACGATCCAGCACATGGCTGGGTTCATGGTGAACGCCAGCTCCCAATCAACCTCAGGGATCTTCACAGTATCTTTGAGCCTAAAATAAAACACCAAAGCGACTGCCAGCTGCCTTCCGTCGATGTCGTGAAAGGGCTCACGATACGGCGACAAGTCAGACGCGCGCTGGGCTCATCAGCACTGTCATGCATCCTCGAAAAGCTTCCAAAGCTTGAGTCTCTCTACTATGAGCCTTGGAGGCAGATATGGCCGGATAAGCAAGAGAAATATGATCGAGGTATGGCATATTTGGCTTATAGTACATGTGGTACGTCTAAGCTGACTGTGTGTTCTGTTGTGCAGGCTACGTGACGATGCTCTCCACATTGTTGCAGAAGGGGATAAAGAGACTGCATATCTTTGAGAGCTTCAATGAAGACATCGTGGATAGGTATTGGCAGCTCGCGGATTCCGATAGTCTACTCTTTGATGCGGAGCTAGTACCAAATCATGGGGTCGCAGCAGTTTTGTCTCAGATCAGCACCGACCTCGAGCATCTCACTGCGTCGTTTCTAGTCGATGCGCACGACTTCTTCAGAGCTGGCCTCCCGGATCAGACTTGGAAGGAGTTGAAGACGCTGGCGATGACATCCCGTTTACTCATGCCAGATGGCGACTCGACCAAGAGAGAGGAGCTGATGCTCGCAGCAGCAGCCGCGGCTGGAGAGATGCCCAAGCTCCAGGTGATGGAGATATGGTGGGGGGACCGGAACGACGCCTGTATTTTTCGTTATGACACGACGGGCCCGAATGCGACCATCTCGTGGCACGGAACGTGGCTGATGGAGCTTGGCTCAGAGTTGGTGGCAGCCTGGCAGCCGGTGGCAGTTGAACACAGCGGTCGAAGGCTGTGTGTGGAACGGAGCGAGAAGATACGTGGGAGACTGATCAAACCACACAGCGATGCCATTAAGAAGTTGAAACTGAAGGTGCAGATCATTCACCCGGTTTCTTTGAGACAGGCTCAGCGCGAGCTTGCTACTGGCTTTTACAACTAAGCCTGTGTGGCGACGACCTTGATGAGATACAGTCTACGTATTTTAAAGATTAGACTCGATTGGTGGTAACCACCCTGAACAAACGCCTTTCTATACTTGAGAGACAATAGGGAGCATACTGCTAAATCCCGTGTTGGCTTGTACGATGTTGAACTTCTGGAAAGGTACACCTGAGTTGTGCTCAGGTGTGTGTGTCTCACCTGTAAGACGAACTGAGGTCTGACGCCAACGGCAAACATCAACGACCAACGGAGTAAAAGGGTATCCGTTGTGGCGTCTGCTCCCTGGTGCACCCGCCCGAGCGTCTTGGCCCCGTTTGGGGATGCCGTCTGGAGACAAGCCAAATTACCAGCGGGGCGATCGATGCTCACGGTGTCTTGGTCGGCCGGGCGAGGCGAGAAGAACCAAGACACTGCCTTCCATTTCCCCGGAAAGCGGGTTCAGAAGTGAGGAGGAGGGCACGATGAAGACTTCCAGTTGAACGATGCGGTGAGTGAGAAGGCGATCCATCACATTGGATGAGGTGAGTCGAGGTGAGGCGACTGAGGCCAGGAAAAAAGGGAGTGGAGGGCAGCGCGTTTCGCGGACATGGATAATAACTCTAGCGTCCTCCCCAGCGTCACACTGCCGAGCCACGGTCCATAAGTGCGTACGTACAGTACATGGTGGACATGGAACGCTTAGCAGAGCCCCGTACTGGCCTCCCGGCCGGCGCTCACGACTGGCATCACGACATTCCGGATGGACGCATGACACTCTTTTGTGATGGGGCGGCGGGCTGCACGAGGGTGGGCAACCACATGCCAGCGTGGGCGAGCTCATTGGATTGGAGCGGCGGCGATCTGGAGACTGCGTACCCCGATGCACGACGAATGCGCGGGCGATGCGCAAGCCGGTGTTTGCTTGCAGCTGGGCGAGCACGTTGGCCCAAGCTGGTGCGAACCGCCGCGGGTTTCTCGGCATCTGGATGGATGGATGCAACTGGAGAGATGCAGACAGACCGCCGGTGTGTTTGTTATCGCGAAATGACGGGGTGGCAGCGATCTGGAGTCGGGCTGTCCGTGTGCATGCAATATCTCTGTGTGAGGTCATTGAGGTGGTGTGTGAGCCGTGAGGTGTGTGTCTGCTGCGTGCCATTGGCGGTGTCGGTCCTATCCAAAATAAGCGGTCCTATCTCTCTCTTCCCCCCCTAAAAGGTCCAGTGCGATCGTCTGTGCTTTGACTGATCGGCAGCTCGATTCAAGATCAAATGGCCATATTGGTTCTCAAGATCAAATTGCACGTCGATAACTGCCGGATTGGCTCGTGCTGGGCGGCGTTGGAGGCCCGTGGACGACTCGAGGAACCACAGAAAAACAAAGACAACATGGAAGTCCCCCCCCCCCAATATTCTCACCAACGATGCACGTCTGGCCTTATCTTCTGGTGTTGTTGATCATGGGGTCGCTTAGCTCTCTAACCCAGACAAGGCCAGCCCAGGACGGGCCAGGGTTTTGGGCTGCATGGGACGGAAGAGGTGTGGTGGGCTGGCGTCTATCCGCATGGATGTCAAGTCTACCGGTACCCTCTGCAGTAGTGTTTGCTGGGCAGCACCATGGACGCGGTGATAGAACCGGGAAGTCTGGCATCGGTGATCGTCCATACGTAGGCGAGTCGGTCGATTCAGGCCGGTTCATGTCCGTCATTGCACACACGTCGTTCTGCCGGTGATGTTTTCCTGACGTGCTGTAGGCCAGCCTTAGGAGGTGGTGGAACTGATGTCAGCCTGCCCCCTGTCGCTCATCCCTCCCACCCGCACGGGCAATATCAACCACCATCGGTGTACTATGTATTATGGCGTTGACGGGAGGCATTGGGCGGAGGTCCCTGGAGTGGCTTGTTGCACAAAAACCACATCCGGCACACCACTATAATCACCATCGCCCTTGTGGTTTTTTTTTTTTTTTTTTTTTTTCATGCATCCGTCGCACCCCAACAAGATTCTCTACACCGAATGTTCATGATTCTGATTCTCGCAACTGAACTTGTCTCGAATAACCGCGTGTTTTTCACGGCATGGGCGCAGGTAATTTGCCTGGTACTCCACACCTCTTTGATCTTCTGCTAGGTCCTTTTCTCCAAGGTGGGCGGGCTAGGGACCAAGTCATGACAATATAGTACATAGTAGTGCTACTATCACTGGTCCACCACACAGCGCTGGATGAATAAAGTAGTGAATATTCACTGCCAACTATTCGTAATTACTTTGTTTTTACCTAGGGATTCAACGATCGGGAAAACAAATCTTGAGGCAATGGCGTAAGACCCCCATGTTCATGCCTCGTAGACTGTTCTCGTTCGTAGTACGCAGTCAACGGACAGTTCGTGGGGTGGTGGCAGCCACTCACATCCCTGTCCACTGGCGTTACACCGTGCCGGCCACTAACATCCTAGCGCTCCAGGCCCTCCGTCCAGCTTCCAAGGCCGCTGGCGACTAGGTAAGGTAGGTAGGGCCTTAGGTTAGCCTAGCCTACCTAGTCTCTTTCACTTGGCCTCCTTTGGCTCCTGGGATCTCGACGGGAAGCCTCGAAGCCTCGAAGCCTCGAAGCCCACGACATTCGCTTGCCCTGCCCTCCTCCTCCTCCTCCTCCTCCTTTTGTTGTGCTATTTCTTCCCTCCCTGCGACCCCAAGGTTGTCTGCGTCTTTGTGTGTTTCTTCCCCCGAGAGCCCGCCTCTCTCGTTCGCTCCTTTCTCCCCCGCCTGCTCTCCCCATGGCGCGTTGAGACGCATCCGCGAGGCGGCACGCTTCCCATTGCTTCTCCCACCCGGCACGAGACTGGACAGGAGACCTCCCCTCCCAAACCACCATGTTCTCCTCGCTGCTACGTCCCAGGGCTGGCTCCCGCCGCGTCAACCGCCGTCCCGACTCGACCGGTTCGCTGTCGCCACACCCGACACGCCGCGAATACACCCTCCGGAGACATGCCACGGCCGATTTCACCGAAGCCGACGATGACGATGCTGACGATTCCAACGAGGAGGTTTCTGCTTCCAGGTTCCCCGACGACCGCCATGTTGACGACGGAGGCGACGAAGAAGACGACGACGACGACAACCACAACCACCAGAACGTGGCCGGCGACGAAGATGGCCGTCGTGGTGCTCTGCCCGTTCTCCCTCTCTTCTCTGCGAGCCACTTGGGTTCGTTGCTCTCGCCGTTCTAATCGTGTGATATACCAGTTCTGACCACTGTCTCACAGACTCTTTGCCCATATACCACCTCACACATGCCATCCGAATCATCGTGTCCACCCGAACCGAGACGACCCTCACATGGGACCAGCTTCGATCCCCCCAGGTCTCCCAGTTCCTCGTCAAGCCCATGCAGCAGCAAATCCGCACCCAGCACTTCTCTCGCGCGACCCTGTATGCCCTCATGGCCAACTGCCTCCAGTTCTGCAAGGAGGGCCAGCGATATCCCAGCAACGCCGGCATCAGCAGCACTCGCGCCAAGGTCTGCGAACTGCTCGCCCTGAAGCTGCTCAAGGAGTACAACACCCGTGAGCTCATCGATGCCCTCGCCTACGACTTCTACCCCTTGCAGGGGCTTCCTGGAGCGCAGCCCCCTCCCACTGCCGCCCGCAGGAGCCCTCCCAGTCCCAAGGCGCCGTTGATCGCTTCCCGCACGTCCACTCTTGAGGTTGCAATTCGGGCCTCAGCCAAGCATTTCCTGGCCCACCCCGTCGTTGTGCAACAGTTGGATGCCATCTGGAGCGGTGCTATCACCTTCCACTCGTCGGCGGATAGTCTGCATCGTGAAGCGCCTGACCGCAACGGCAGCGGCCAGTTTGGAAAGCCCAATGACAGAACCCCGCTGCTCGGGTCCCTGCCTCCCAAAGAGTCTGACCCCCATGTGCCGCTCGGGAGACGGAGGGTGACGCTCTACGATCCTCGACAGGCGTCTCTCCTCAAGCTTTCCCGCCTCAGAGTCCCTCGATATAGATTCTTTCTCTCCACACTGTCCCTTGCTGTATTAATTGGCCTCTTCCTCGCTGTGCTCGCTCAGCGCTCCGTCCAGATCACAGGTCTGGAATTGATCTTCTGGTTCTGGAGTGCTGGCTTCATGCTGGATGAGCTTGTGGGTTTCAACGAACAGGGCTTTGCGCTTTACATCATGAGTTTTTGGAACATCTTTGATCTGGGTATCCTCATGCTCCTCATCGTCTACTACTGCATGCGTGCGTATGGCGTCTTCCTAGTCGACCCTCATCACTGGAATGACATGGCGTATGATGTCCTCGCGGCGAATGCTATCCTGCTTCTGCCTCGCATCTTTAGTATTCTTGACCACTACCAGTACTTCTCACAGCTTCTCATCGCCTTCCGGATGATGGCTGTTGATTTGGCTGCTGTGTTCATCCTCATCGGGATTCTCTGCAGTGGATTCTTCGTCTTCTTCACTCTGTCCAAGAACTCGTTCGAGGCAAGCGAAGCTGCATACAAGATTTTCCAGCTGCTCATGGGCTTTACGCCAGCTGCTTGGGACATGTAAGTCAACCCCAAGCACATTTACCTGTGAGGTTTAACAGAACGCTAACGATAACTAGGTGGCCAACGTACAATTGGCTGGGGAGGGCTTTGTTGGCCCTGTTCCTCATAATTTGTCACTTTCTGGTCGTGTAAGTTCATCCTCAGACTGACCAACTCACTTGCTAACCTGGTTGTCAAGTACAATGCTCATCACTGTCCTGACCAACTCATTCATGACAATTGCGTCCAACGCCAACGAGGAACACCAGTAAGTCCAGGAATGCCCCAAACTTGAGCGCCGTTCTGATCGACCTTTAGGTTTTTGTTCGCCATCAACACCATTTCGATGGTAAAGAACGATGCCTTGTTCTCCTATGTTGCCCCCAGTAACATATTCGCGTGGTTACTCATGCCACTCCGATACTTTATGCCGTTAAGGCATTTCGTATGGGTGAACAGGACTATCATCAAGATCACTCACTTTCCCGTCCTATTCTGCATCTATCTGTACGAGAGGCTTTGGCTGGCTCCGTCCATGTACGAGCCAACCGACTTGGTGGAGCACCCGGGTCGTGATCGCACCATCTCGTTTGCAGACCCGGCATCGAGAGCAGCACTCTTCAGCCCCAGTGTCCGACTCCGTGAGGAGTCCGTTGCAGGGTTCCAGAAAGATCGGGCTCTGGAGGAGGTGTTTAGACGTGTGCCAGATCCACTCACCCTGCGGACGCAGAGACGTCACGAGAGGAGGAAAACACAAACGGCCATTCGCAACTGGATGGATCAGCATGATGACACAGGTGTTTCGCCAAGTAACTGGCCTACGCCGGAGGGCGGCGCCGTTCCTAGCTGGCAGAGGAGATTGAGTGTGGGGTGGGAAAGGACATCCAACCTCAGACGAGTCTCTGATATCAGATCAGCGGCTAGCGATCCCGCTGATCTACTGTCGAACAACGGAAATCCAATGCGGCCACCACAGTTCCTGAGGCCTCGGGCGGCTCCCGAGATGACCGAGTACAAAGACCAAACCGATGCGGATGGCGATGACGAGCTGGTCACCAACGATGAGGACGAAGACGATAACGGCACGAACGCTGAGCTGAGTCGAAGTAGCAACCACCACCACATCCCCGAGGAACCGGAGGATGGCTACTTTGCTAAGCGGATAGCATCTGGGTTCGGAAAGCTGGCATCTTCAGTGAGCTCGTCGGGCAAGGACGTGCCTCCGACTCCTCGACCCAGACGGGGTGGGCACACGCGCACCTTGTCGACCAACACAATTCTCTTCAACCCCCAGGAGATGAGGCAGGCTCAAGGCGCTTCGCCAGTATCACCACCTCATGCCGGACAACCGCGACCGCGGACTAGCGGACGGGCAACTGGCGGAGAGAAGACCCCAACTCACGGTGGACGTCGCAGCTCACCGCGACGGTCGCTCTATGTGGCTGGGTCCAAGCCTCGGCCTGTGTTGGCTCCTCGGGGGATGACAGAGACAGGCGGTGTTAGCCGGTCGGCTCTTCTCAGCATCGAACCTCGAAATCGACCACGAGAAGTCAGGAGGCTGTCATCTTTGGACCTCAGTGCCATGTCAGACCACATCCCGTTCGGCCCTGATGATCCCAACGCAGTTATGCCCGGAAGCTTCCAAACGCAGATGGCCATGGCGATGATGAAGGACAACCGGCTGCGGGCAGCCGGTGGTGTCGACTCCGGGGACCGAGACCGGATGGGGAGACTGGTGCTGGCCCGTATGAGGACGCTGGAGGAGAGCTTCGCGGATGTGATCCAGGAGATGCGGGATCTGAAGAACACGTCGACGGCCTCTACGACTCGACGTAACTCGTCGGGTGATGAGACCAGAGGCTCGCCCATGATTGAAGTCGCGGGACGAGATCGGCTGCGCAAGAACAAGGCCGAGGGCGCGTTGAAGAAGGTGGCCCCTTCGAAAAGACCTGTCAGCCGGAGGAGTATGAAGGAGCCAAAGGCCACTTGGGATCTCAAGGGCAAGGGCAAGGAGGTGGCGTTCTCGACGGACGAGGAGGCGGACACGGATGACGACTTGTTCCACGCGGGTGGTTCATTGTAAAAAGGCACTTGGTGAGGAGTTGACGGTGTTGGGTATTAGCCCACTGTGTATTTGTGTGTGTGCGCGCGAATGTGTGTGTTTAATGGGTGCATAGCCCTGGCGTTGGTGGCATCTTGCTTGATATGACGGCGAACAGGCCGGGGCTGAGACATGTTCCAGACATGTAAGCAGGGCATGGAGTAATGGTGGTTGTAATTGTGTGCAAATAGAGCCGAGCCTGACCTGACCGCAAGCTGTAATTATAGTGTATGTCTTTGTATATACGTGCCTTTGCTCTGGAACCCCCGTCATTGGAAGAATGCCACCGTGTAATCATTCCAGTCTCGTATCGTAATTTCTGGTATCATTCGTCCGACGTCCCACCATGATTGCTCCAACCGTTGAATCTTGCGCCAACGCCCCCAACGCCGGCGATCCCTCGTTGTCCGGTTTGTTCCCCCAATCCCAATATCTATTCATTTCTTTCTTGGGCGGGAGATGGCTTAGATGCCGCCGCCACTGCGGTCGACGGAGACGTATCCATGGGGCGCCTTGCGGGTGCGCTGTTCGATGTCGTTGTGGTTGAGGGCAGCGGCTCGGTACCTGAAGGCGACGGTGGCGGCGGTGGCGGCAGCGGCGAAGACGACGAGGGCGGCTTTACGGCGGCTTGAACAGAGGAGAGGAGAATTGAGTTTGAGGATTCCATGGACAGGTAGAATGGGGGCTGCGTTTGGTAGGCTTACAGGAAGGGACGGGTAGCGAGTGATGAGATGGCGGTTTTGGTGGCTTCCATCGTGGGGGAGAGGATCGCCTGTAGCTAGTCGCTGAAGGTGCGATTGGGAGGCCGAAGGCTGATGATGGTGCTAGGGAGTAGGCAGAATAGATGGATGAGGTGAGTAAGTGTTCGATAATGGACGATGGATAGGGGAAAATATGAAGGTGAGAGACCGAAGTCTAGTGAAGTCGAGGTCTGAGGGAGGGAGGAGAGAGGAGAAGCGGAGACGACGAGGACAGCAGGGTTGGGGTTTATAGATACCACAGTACTACTACTTCCTACCAGGTCTACTAGTATTAAGCAATTCATTACGTAGCAAGCTACCCTGATCTACGACTAAACATCTACCTAACTAATTCCCTTCCGTCCGAGGGTGCCAAGTGTGTGCCATGCCGGGAAGCTCCCGCCACATTACAGTGCACGGCACAACAGCTTGGGTGGCAACGGATGGACGCTCAGGCAGCTTTTTTTGTTTTGTTTTTTTTTGTTGGGGACGACAAGACACACCGGTTCGCTTTTCTAGTGGTGGTGGTGAGTGGTGAGTGGCGTTATGCCTGGGCCGTTCCCGTTATTAACTTCGTCCTGGTTTGCAGAATGCAAATGCATCATGCAACTGCAAGTAGCTAAGGTAGTCTCATATGTAACAGTAGATGGAGCTCCGGGGGTGGGCACGCGACCACATTACCGAGAGTGCGGGGGAGGAGAAAGGAAAAAAAAGCGGGATGGTGGTAGTTCGATTATTAGCTTCTTTGGCTGTCTGTCTACCGACTGCGCGTTACCTAACCTAAAGGATATTGAAGCCGATGGGATTGGGCCGATGCCTCGGTTGAATGGGCCTGTGGAGCGGTATGGAAGATACAAGCGTTTCTGGGGATGTTGACTTACATACATATAAAGTTGCTAGCTTAGGGGTTGCTTTTTGCTACTTGCTTCCTTTTTATTACTGGGGAAGGGAGATGGACAACAAACCATAGCATTCCAACCTTACAACGGCAGTTAATATTTCGTTACCCGGGATGACGACATTGGACATGAAAGGTTCCATTTCCAGCGAGGTGTGCAGAAGTATCTTCAACGCAATTCCGCCTGGTATCCGCTCCGCACCTTGAGCGCAGGGGAGGGATAACCTGCATCCTCGTGCTTGCACCACCAGCCCAGAAAGCTAAAAGAAACCAGAAAGATAAGTGGGAGTCTGGTTGGAGGCAACACCATCATCGCCCCCCTGTCTACAAAGGGCCACGATTCCCCGCAGTTCCTAAACCAAAGTACAGATTACACTACGCTCAATGTTGATCGTACGAAGTAGACGGCTTCGGCTTCTAACCTAGGACAATCTAGTCTAACAAAACGGGCCATTGTTCCTCTCCTACGAGATGGTATTGGAGATAGACAGGACAACGATCACACTTAAACAATAGACTAGATGCCCCAGGTACTTGCTGACGACTAACCTTAATACGAAGTACATCCTGAACTGGAAATGCGGCTCACCTGCAGGCTGACCGGGAAAGCCTCAAGGCAACCACCGCTCAGGCATCAACTTCATGACTCCTTCTAGGGAGATCTGACCAGTGACCACGTCGCCTTCGATCCTGACTCCATTCCCACTTCGAGCCTTCACTCGCATCTACACCTTTCCCTCGCATTTTGATAGCGCCCGCCGCTCCGCCTCAACCGTCTTCGTGTGTAGCTGCCTGGCTTCGCTGTACTTGGCTGCTTCTTTTGCCCGGCTGCCTTGCCCCAGGGCCGCCTCCGATCGCTGTGGGCTGTGCAGTGCTCGTCACGCTGCAGCCAGCTACTGACTACAAGGCTGCGTCTCACAGATCGCCCCCAACATCTGATTCTCTGATTCTCTTTCTTCATTCCTCATCTTTCCCCCTCAAACGCTATATCCTCCGCTCGCGCTCAACCGCCAACGCCCTTGACCTACTGTCGCACTCTCCATCTTGACCCTCACGTTCCTAACGACACATCTTGACTCCATCTTCCGCACCTATCCATTGCCTCGCACAGCATGGATTTGGAAGCCCTCTGGAACAGTAATGCTGGGCACAGCGTACTCGACCACTGGGCCGACTCCATGGATGAAGATGATCCGACCCTGGGTGTGACCGAGGTGACCGAGATCATCGACACAGACACCATGAGAGCTACTGGTAGTGCCTCTGCCGAGGCAAACCAGACCATGGACGCAAGGAATTCGAGTGCATGGGCTATGAACGATCCAGTTGCGCACGCACCTGTCGTTCCGGTCGCAGCTCCCGCCATTGAAACAGCTCCCTTTTCCCGAGTCGATCGTAGTTTATCGAGATGGGTGGGAAACCATTTCAACAAACCCTCTGGCCTGGAGGAGAAGAACCCACCCAAGCTCATGATGCCTTCGGCCATTGAATCGACGCGCACTCTCGAACTCTACCACCTACACTCCGTCACTTTCGAGATGGACCATGGCGACACTCTTGTCTTTATCGATTTCCCCAATCCCTCGAAGGCCTCTCGGAACAAAGCCGATTGCAATGGCATTGCCTACAAGTCCCAGGAGTTCCGGGTTCATTCAGAAAACTTGCTCGAGACCAAGTCTTCCAAGTTCATCGAGATGCTCGGTCCGACTTACCAGTTCAGAATACTGAGACGTCGTAAGCTGGTTAACAAACTCCCTACTGGTGTCAAGTACGTCTTAGACTTGACACCGCCATCTGAAGGCGATGAACTCGTCTTCCAGATGACCGAGCTGTCTTTGACACCAGGCATTATAAAGTGGTGGAGCTCTTCAATGCTCCATGACGTCGATTCTTGCCTCGTGTGCGGCCACGACGACATCTGTACTTGTGACCGATTGGTACATTCATCTTTCAAGCCTGAGATACCCCAGGAACAAGGTTCACCAACAACAGAATCTTCCAGTAGTGAGACAGCCACCTCAGATATCACAGAGAAATCAGGCGCCGCGGCTGGACCCCCGTGGTCCCCTGACCTGATCCTTCAAATGAAGGCAAGGCGCGAGAATAACCTCTACACTACGCCCGACTTTCGGCGCATCCCTGACTACTGCCCGTATCGCCATCGCAACGGCATCATCCGGCTGCTGATGATGATTGAGCACAGGACTGTTACCTTCGACTCGGCTCCTCGAGTCTGGACGTTGGTAAAGCTCAGTCAGATGTTTGATTGCTGCTCTATCGTACGGGACCGGGCCGCGCAATGGATCATGCATGGCCCCAACACCCGCTTCATCGAGGTCTTGCCCGAAGAGGCCCTGCAGATTGCGTTTGCTCTGGAGCTCCCAGCGGTGGCCCAGTGCGCCTTTCGAATTCTTGTCAATGAACTCGCCCTCATGGAGACTGACGACAATGCCCTATACAAGAAGACGACACAGGTCACTGTATTTGGAAGAAAGGAGGGCGACTTGCCGGATGAGCTGAGTAACCTAGTCCAACATGCTGCACGAGCATTGATCGAACGCATTGCGGAATTAGTTGCCAATTTTCAGAATGCAGACATGTTCGACTATTGGAATATCCCCGAATGGAACCGACTGCGGGCGATTGAGCAACTTCTCACTCAGCAGAAAGACCGAGCATCTTACAAGGCCCTTGACCACCTTCGAGACCTTATGGCTGCCCTGGCCAACAAAATCACGGACACGTTTAAGCTTTCGAATCTGAGGGCGCTCTCCGCCAACTTTGGAGCGCACCACAGTATCGACCAGGACCGAGCTACATATGTGGAGCCCAAAGACTACGACAAGCTCGTCTTCATCATGAAAAAACTGAATTCCGTCCAGCTGCTCCTTTGCTCATTGCCATATAACGAAGTCGGATCCAGCCTGGAAACGAGACTGTACGTCAATAACAGGTACAAACTGCTAGGCAACAAGAGCCTGCAATATTCCCAACTCGTTAAGAATGTCACCGATGCTCTTCAGGAAGTCTTCGAGGAGAACCCGGTGTTGGTCTACGACGAGGCATGGAAACCGTGTTTTAACGCAAAAATTCCGGCGCAGTTCACCGACAATAATGTCCGAAAGGTTCGGACGCCTCTGGTCAATCTGGCTGACCTTGAAACCGAAGTCAAGGATGCACTACGGCCCATTACCCTGTCCTGGATCCGTCACGACATTGATCCGTCACTCAACATTACCCGACATCTGCTCCTCACGCTCACTAGCAATGAGATGAAGTTCTTGCCCCTCTGGGCGGGCGGCTGTGACGACGGAACGGGAGGCGTCTTCGAGACACAGATCCCCCCGGCTGACATGGGCCCGAACGGCCCAGGACCATCATACCACACTGGCATGACAATCCCGTCCCAGCCATCGAGCGTTGCCGGATCAATGATCGAAGACTTGGCCGACTTGAGACTGAAGGGAAGTACCACGTGCGGATCCATCGATGTCCACGACAGCATCTCAACCGTCTACCGTCCAGACAGAGTCATCGCGGACGACGAACCCATAGTGTCGGAGGCGTTCACGTCAGAAGGAAACGAGTATCAAGCCGCTAGATACGAGGTCCTGGAAGATCACCAGACCATCGGCTCCGCGGTGGGAATGCTCGTCGAGGACTCCGAATCGGATATCCAGTTCATTGGCCCCGATCGAGAGTCGACATCCGACGCCACGGACGACGACATGAGCTTTTGGAACGACGACAGCGATAGCGACGACAGCATTGTAATGATCGAAAAGGAACACGCCCGGGATTGAATGATGGATGGATTTATTGGGTTCTCACTTCCATTTCAGGGGCTATCTAAACGAAAGCAATAATGGGATGGGAACATATCCTCCCCTACGTAATATGAGACGAGGGTTCTGGGATGTATACCGAGTACCTAGGAAACCAGGACATAGACGCAAGGCACATGAATAGTTATGACCGTAACGATAAACGAAAAGTTTGGGGGGTATCAATCCATTTTTCCATTTCCAGCTCCACAAGCCAACTAACTACTTTGGTTTTGCCTTCTTGTGTTGTCGTGCTCCGTGACCTGTTAAAACGCCAGTGCAATGCACCATGCATGCCATAGTTACCCAACAAGCTCTATATATCCCATCCTCCGTGTCACACCCCCCTTAAATCGAGTCATAAAAACAACAAAAGCCATGAACAATCCTGGAAAAATTCGCCTCTATCCCCGATTGAGCGTGTTGCCCGCACCCTTGGGGTTGTGGTCTGTGAACTCGTCCCACGCGCGCGCCTTGTACGTCGCCCGATCCGCTTCCTCCATGTCGTCCTCGTCCACCACCGGCTTCTCCTCCACGCCGCCCTGCAGGATGTTGCCCTGGCGCTTCTCCTCCTCGAGGTACTCGTCGATGGACATGGTCGGCAGGTTGTGACCCGACCGGAACACGCCGCGCGCCAGGTCCGTCCGGGACCCGACCAGCGTGAACGGCTGGAGCGGCTTGCCCTGGGAGGAGAGCAGCGGGCCGCCGCCGCCAAGAGGCCGCCGCATGGGTTGGTCGAGGCGTGAGTCGTCGTCGTCGGGCTTGGCTGCGTCGCCGGCCGAGGTCGGGAGCGATGGCGGCGCCTGGGCGAGGATGTCGAACTCGCGGTTGAGCGAGTCGAGGGCCTGGAAGGTCGAGTGGACGGCAAAGATGACGTGGGTGAGATACAGCTCACGGACGAGCTCCTCGTCGCCGTGGTCGAGGTAGCGCGGGTTCCGACGCAGCGTCTCGAGCTTGTCCTTGAGCTGCTTCTCGGCCTTGTAGTTTGCAATCTTTCCGTCGCGGCGGGCGGCGGCGTCACTGGTGGCGACGACGGCGAAGGCCTCCGGGTGGTCGCGGTAGCGCTCGAGCAGGCGATCGTACGGCGTGGGGATGAGGGCGTACCCGTCGACGAGGGCGAGGAAGCGGTCGTAGGCGGTGCGGGCGGAGGTGAGGATGTCGGCGCGCTCGTCGAGCTTGAGGCTGGGCGTCTTCTGGACGAGCTCGGCGGTGTAGAAGTCGAGGAGCATGTATGGTAGGTCAGTCGTTGCGATGTCTTCGGCGCCCTCGTTGGGCGAGAAGATGGCGAGGCGGGCAAGCTGTTCGCGGGCGCGGTCGTAGAGGCTGAGGGCGGAGTCGAGTTCGACGCGGTAGGCGGGCGATGTCGCTTGGAGGCCGGTCTCCAGGGCGCGGCGCTTGTCCTCAGCGGCTTGGAAGAGGGACTTGAGAGACTGAGGCTCGTCGGTGGAGGCCATTGTCGCTGTCAAAAAGTATGGTGAAGGTGTAGTGTAGAGAATGTGGTGATGGCAGGTAGTTTACAAATCCTCCGTCTTCCATAGACAACCCCGCGCTAGCTAAGACAGAGAGCTTCCCTTATCGATAACCCAGATAAAGCAAATCGGGGACGCGCAGTCTAGTTAGAGTGTAAGTAATTACACCACGAATCCTAGAGCTTCAACAACATAATAATCCAAGGATAGGCACGTAGCAACAGAACAACCATAATTGGAGGTTGGATATCAACTGCGACAGCAAAGCTCGGTTCTAAAAGCAAAGTGACCTCGTCCCTAGCGCCTCAACACATATCCCTAGATATCTATCCCTCATCATGCTTCATGCCCCGAGCCGGTTTGGCTGCACTGGACTCTTACAGAAAAGGAAAAGAAAAATCAAACAAACAAGGTAAAGCAAGCAAAATAACTGAAAGCCTTGCGAGAAATGCCGTAGACATGACCCTATGCATAATCCCCCCACTGTTATCCAGCCATTCGACGAAGCTAGTCCTCGTCATCATCCACGTCGAACGGATCGTCGCTTTCTTCCTCGTCCTGCTGGTCATCCATAACCGACGACTCTTCGTCGTCGTCAATTATAACGGGCCGTCTTGCGGCCGCTGCCCGACCGGGTCGCGCCCTGGCTGCCGGTCGGGGAGGGGGCGACAACAGATCATCCATCTCCTCATCCGAATCATCGTCGATGACATTCTTCTTCACGGCCTTTCGGGCAGCGTACGCCTTTGCTGCTGGTGACAGGGTGCTGGCCTTTGGCGCCGCCTTGGCCTTTGGTGCCGTCTTGGCCTTCGCCGTGCTCTTGACCGGGGCCTTGGCCTTTGCCGCGGGCTTCGCCTCGTCCGATCCCTTGTTCTTGGTCCCAGCAGGACGGCCTCGCGGCTTCTTGACACTAGCAAGGGCTGCTGCGGAACTGCTCAAAGTTGTCGTCTTGGCGGGGGGAGGAATCGGATCGTCATCATCCGACAGGAAGCTGTCGATGTGGTCTGCCTTGTCCTTTGTTGCTGTCTTGTGAGGCGAAGACTTGGCCAGCATCTCATAGTTGGTGTCGTCGGGACTGTCGAAATCGAAAGACTTTGCTGACTTGGTCTTTGACTTCGGAAGGCCACCGGAACTGCCGTTGCCGTGACTCGAGTCCGGGCGGGTCATGGCATACAAACTAAGTCTGCCACTGCTCGACTCGCCTGCAGGCTTGCTGATCCCCTTCACAAGCGCACCCACGTCTCCAAGCATTTGATCATCATCACTCTCCGAGTCATCGTCAAATATGGTCTTCGCCTTGGAGGCGGCAGCTCGCTTGGTGCGAACTGGCACGGCATCTTCAGATTGCGACTGCGGCTCTGGCTGCGAAGCCTTGGCCGCCGGCTTGCTTCTGCTTCTGCTCAGAGCAGCGAAGTCATCATCGGTGAAGTTATCCGAGAGCTCCACAACATCGGAGTCCTTCTCCTCCTTGACCTTGGCACCGAACATATCGGCAAACCTCTGTGCACTCTTCGTCTCTACCTTGACAGGTGCCGCTGCCTTGGGTGCCTTGGGTTTGCCACGGCTCTTCTTCTCAGGCGCATATTCATCGTCCTCTTTGACCTTTCGGCCCTTCCCTGCGCCTATCTTCTTGGAGACGCGGCGGCCAAGGCGGCGGATGTTGGTCTTGATCTCGTTGTCAAGCACAAGCTGGTTCTCCCATGCAACCATGAACTCGTCAAGGTCCCTGCACCACAGGTCCTTCTCATTCAACGCAAGGAGCTCGTCATGCTCGAGTTTCTTTCTGGCGATGGCATCCTTGAGCTTCTCGAGGCGCTCAGCCGTCAGCGACCAGATTGGTAACTATTTAGTGTTAGCATCTCACTCGAGTAAACTACCCAAGCATTGGTCTTACCGATAGGAGGTAATCGTAGTCACGAGCGCCGCCTTCTTCGACGTCTTCACCTTGTTCATCGTCCGCATCGGCCTCCTCCTTCTTCTTCTTGTCTTGACCTCGAGGGAAGGCCTCATACTCGCGCTCTCGAAGCTCCTTCACAAGGATGTCCTTCCTCTTTCTACCGACAACCAGGTCGCCGTCGATGATTTCCTTGATGAAACGGGCCTGATTCTTCAGCTTGCGGTAGTCTGCATGGTAAACGCCGAGCCAGTATTTCTAGGCGAGAGTTAGCCACATGTTTATGAATCCAATGTTGGGCACAAACCTTTCGCTGTGTGTACATATCCATTCGATGTACATAGTACTCCTCGAGGATGTCCTCAACCTTCTCATACTTGCGGATCTGACCCCGCGAGTTGAAGGCCACAAGGTTGGATGTTGCCACTTGCTTGAGGAGCTTGAAGCGTTCAAGCAAACCCTCCTCTAGGACCTTGCCCATGAATTTCTCGTCAACCATAATCTCGAAACGAACGGTGTTGTGATCGTTGAACTCCTTGTAGTCCTTGATCCAACTTGGACCATCACCACCACTGATGATCTTCTCAAGCTTGGCTTTGAAGTCATCTGTCCACAATCGAATGGGTAGTTCGGTGATGAGAACCTCATTGGGGTTCTGCTCGCTTTGTGTGGCAATGCCGTTGAACTTGTAGCGATCAGGTCCAGCAGCTTCCCGTTCACCCTTCCAACCACGAAACCACGGTATCATAGTCTCGAAAGGCTTTTCTTCGTCGTCGTTAGGATCCAGGCGGCCCATTCGACGTTTCAAGTTCTTGACAATTTCCACAGGGTGGTAGTTGGGAATCGACGTGCTCCAGCCAGTACCAATACCGTCGGCACCGTTGACAAGAACCATAGGAATAATAGGCGAATAAACAACAGGCTCGATCGCGTTTCCTTCCTCGTACTGAGGCTCCAAATTGGGCTCGTCTAGTGGTGAGAAGATCTTTCGGGCGAATGGTGAAAGGCGAGTAAAGGTATAACGAGGACTAGCAGCATCTGAGCCACCGGCAAGTCGAGAACCGAAGTTTCCACTGGGTTCAAGGCAGTTGATGTTGTTCGAGCCGACGAAGTTCTGAGCTAAACCGATGATCGTTTGCTGAAGAGAAGCTTCGCCGTGGTGATACGACGTTTGTTCAGAAACGTAACCAGCCAGTTCGACTACCTTCTTGTCCTTGACAATGTTTCTCTTGAAGCAGGCATACATGACTTTGCGCTGACCAGGCTTCAAGCCATCGAGGACGGAAGGAATAGAACGCATGTTATCAGCCATGCTGAAGAGAATCAGTTCTCTGTTCACGAAGTCGCCGTAAGTGATTGACTTGGTTGAGTGATCCAAGAAGGTACCGGGAACAAAACCGCCCAGCCACTCCTTTCGGGCGTCTGCCTTCTTCTTGGAAAAGGCCAGTTCAAAGAGCTCTGCTTCTTCCGGCTTCATAGTCTTGAACTCTTTCAAATGCTCATCAAGGTTGGTGAAGTACACTTGGGCATCCTCGTTGGTCGAGGAACCCAGACCCTTGAGGTACTTGGACTCCCATCGGGACGTCTCATGCTGGTGAGCCTCTTTCCACTCGAAATACTGGGGTTGCGTGAAGAAGGATTTCAACCTCAAAGGCTTCTTCGGATTGGAGCCTTGCCAGACCTTGACAATGGGCGTGATGAACTCGCGGAAGAAGTCGGGGATTTGCAATAGCGACGGGAACTGGACTTGAAGGAAGTTGATGAGAAGACCCTTGATATGACTACCATCGTGATCTTGATCGGCCATGATCATCAGGTGGCCATATCTCAAACTCTTGGTATCGGTGTAAGTTTGCTTGTGCTTGAGACCCAGGAACTGCTTGATGTTCTGAATTTCCTGATTCTTCGTTATTTGATCAATGGATGCATCGCGCACATTGAGCATCTTTCCTCGGAGTGGGAAAACACCGATGCGGTCAGGGTCCAGGATAGCTCGGCCAGACACGGCCAAGCCCTTGGCAGAGTCACCTTCCGTCAAGATGAGTGTGCATTCGTGGCCACGTCGGGTGCCAGCCAAGTTGGCCTCAACCAGCTTGGCGTTGCTGACACGAGATCGCTTGCTTCCGTCACTTTTGGCCATCAACTTATCAGCCTTCCTCTCCGCGAATTCCATGATGTTCTGGATAGCATCTGATTTCGCAATCTTTTTGAGAAATTCTTCTCCAAGCACACACTTGCTACCAAACTGGCTGGTCTTCGTGGTAAGCTGTTCTTTGGTCTGGGATGTGAATGCTGGGTTGTTGACAAGACAGTTGACAAAGATGAAGATGTGGTTGCGTAGATGGCTCTGTTTCAAGGTGTGACCCTTCTTCCTCTTGTTAAGAGTCTTCAGCAGGTATGCCGTGACCTGGTCGGCGACGTAGTTGACGTGAGTGCCACCTGCGGTCGTAGCGATCGAGTTAACAAATGAGACCTGCTGGAAGTTGCCGTCAGAGACGGCAAAGCCAACTTCCCAGAGAGGGTGGGACTTGTCCTTGTCCATCTCGACGGTGCAAGTCGGGGTACCACCCTCCTCGTCGCTCCTCTCCTTGGCGATTGACTTGGCGTACATGTCGCAGTAGGATTTGAAGTTGTTGATCTTGATCTGTTCACCATTCAGGTGAACTTTGATACCTCGGACAGTTCCCACCATGTCGTAGACTCGTCGGTGCATCAAACACTCTAGGTCATCATCGATGCCGCCTGGCATCCCAAACCGGTCGAAATCAGGCTTGAATGTGATGCGAGTGAAATCGGCCGACTTGCTAGACGTGATTTTGGCCTTTTGCATTTTCTGCATGTTGTTCGTCCAGGTCTGTTTGTAACGCTTACCATGCTCGCTATCCTGGCATTCAAGATTGAACTCGGAGCTGAAAACGTTACAAAGCTTGGCTCCATAACCGTTTCGACCACCAACTGTCTTCTTCTCGTCGTCGTCGAAGTTGGAACCAGCCAACAGGTGGCCGAAGATCAGTTCGGGGATGTAGATCTTCTCTTTCTCATGGATCACGACGGGAATGCCTTTGCCGTTGTTTTCCACACTGATGGTACCCTCGGCACGATCGATGTTGATCTTCATGTAGGTCATAGTACCATCGCGTTGCTTGTTGTCGGCGGCGTTGACGAGGATTTCGTCGAAGATTTTGTAAAGACCGGGGACGAAGTTCACTGTGCGGTATTCCATGAGGGATGTTTCCTTGTTGAAAACCCACATCTGCTGGTCCGTCCTTTCCACGGATCCGATGTAGGTGTCGGGACGTTTGATGATGTGCTCGAGTTGCGTCAATTTTTGGTATGTTTCGGTTGCGGTCTTCTTTGACTTTGGCTTGGGAGAACTATCGATCATCATGCTGTCGTTCTCGAGCTCCGCCAAGGGAACCCCAGACTTCTTCGCCGGTGGGTCCTTCTTCTGCTTCTTGGAGTCGGGAGGGGTATTTGAGAAGCCAGAGCCATCGCTCATGGCACCATCATCATTGCTCTCGGGCTTGGGGCGCTTCTTCGCAGCGGGCTTGGGCTTCAAAGTGGTCTGGGTCAACTTCTTGACGGCGGGCCGCGCAGCCGCCTTTTTGGCGACCGCCTTTGGCTTGGTCTTCTGCGACTCGGAGGTTAGCAGCGGGCTCGAGTCCATTTCGGCTCTTGATGATAGGGATCGGTTGCATGTGGTGCTCGGTGCAAGTGCGCGTGGTGAAAGAATTGCAATGGAATGGAACGAGGCAACAATGCTAGAGGCAGGCGGGCAGGCAGGCAGGCAGATGGCCCAGTTGTGCGCCAACTGCCGCCAGTGCGCACTTTGCAGTTGATCAGGCAGACGAGCAAACAGGAAGGACTCACTGGCTCTGGGACAAAGACATCGGATTCCTCTCCGAAGCTGAAGTCAGAGGCGTCGGAGTCCATTTTTGCTGTTGAGTTGGCCGCTGCCCTGACTTGGCTAGCCAAAGTAGTCGTCTTCAACAATGAAAATAAGGGTAACACAGGATGACAAGAAGGGAAGGATAATGGGGCAGAGCGACTCAACCGAGCAAGAGGATGTGCTCGCGCGCAGACTCGCGACAACAAGAGAGACGGGACAAAATGGGCCAGCCTGACTTTTACCATCGACCCTCAAACGAGCGAATGTTGTTTTGGCAATCAGTGTTCCGCGCGTAAACAAATCCCGGGACGCGACCCCTGCAGAATCCCGGGTGCCGATGTGGAGACCGTGTCTTGACGCCTCAGGCCATAGTTGGGGTTGGTCCTCAGAGGCTTAATGTTTTTCCTGCTGACTCAGCAGAATGCTAAGTCATCGGGCCCTGACTTACATCTTCAACACCATGCCAGTGTCCGTTGCCTTTTGCCATCTCAGACGGTGTTTGTACGCCCCAAGATCGCCCAGTCTTTTTCAAGACAGGGCTATGCTGGCTGTAGTGCCAACTTGAAATCGGTCGATGCTAGAATCGAATCCACCCCAGCCGCCTCGATTTTCAAGCGTTCTCTGTTCCACCAATTTCGGTCCTTGGCATGCATGCGTCTGTAGGTCACCAGCAAACTTCAATTCCAATGCTCAAGCATCACCAGTCGCCTCAATACTCACCTAATGTGGATTTTGTCCACCACTATTCGTCGAGCACCCATCGAGGCCCAACCTGTCGCCTTCATGCTGGGGCCCGATCTATTCGCTTCCAAGCCCACGTCGTCGTTGCACAGGTTCGACAGAGCCGGGCACTTCCCAAATTGGGCTGCGCACCGCTACGTGAAGGCTGACAGCTGTCTGGCTGTCAAGAAGTCCACTTATTGCCGTCTCTTTTCTGGGCCAACCCTGGCTGTCCTCGAAGTCAGACATGCGCGGCTCCAGTCTTGACCGGCGGGCCGAGTCTGGATGTGCAACAGTCCGTGGAGGAGCACCCTCTCTCACCAAGGCCTGTGTTTCCCTGAGCCCGGACGCCATGCCTGGCGTATCCTCTCTGTTTCACCGTCTTCGAGATTAGCGTGGCTGATGTTGGCCGTATCACTTGCGTGGAACTTGGCGAATCCGTCTCGTTACGCCCAAGGCCAGTCTGCCACGATTCGTCGTTTCAACTGTCACCAGGGTTACGACTCACATCCATTAAGCTTCATCAGCTCCAATGTAGTACTGAATCTGGCAGTTAGGTTGTCGAGGTCGAAGTCCACTTCCAATAGGTCAGCATGGCTTCTGATCGACATATCCCGAAATGACCAGGGCCCTCAAGGTGCGTTGCTCTGGAAGACACCTGTGGTTGCCACTGCAGTTTCGTCGCCTCCATAAGGCTTGGGAATTGATCACCACGTCGCTACGTCGCCGTCATCATTACCCGCAAGGACGAGCGGCGTGTCTAGACGTCTCGTCAGGGGCCCCGTCCAACACGGCATGCCGGGCGACACTACCCCATGCGATGTGTATTGAAAGCTCCACAACTTCAGTACATCAGGAAAAAAGGCAACCTGCTCCGAAGTCGATGCAGGGAGCCGTCTGGATGGCCATGGTTTCACTCCGTGTGAGAGCAGTGACAGCTCCTCGCCTTAACCCTCCCGCCGTCCTACCTAAATATTGTACAATCATCTGAAACTATCCCTTGAGTATCAGAGATTTTATCTCCGCCCTTTGTCAGGCTACAGATTGTGGAAGCAGGTGTTTCCAGATACGTCCACAGCTCGGCCCGATGGGCTCACGAAGAGCACCAAACACACGGCCTTGAACGGGATGTGGTGGGGTACTCATTTACGGCAGGCTGTCAAGGCTGGACAGTGTTAGCTGGGACTCTGGTTGCAAGTTGTAACGGTGTTCGGACGACGGGGCGCGTCTTGGCCTTGCGTGTACCTCCCGCACTCACAGCCACTCAACGACTCCGGTTTTAGCATCGAGCTGGGAGGAAACCGCGCCATGATTCGTTGAGAATCACCGGTCGACGCCACCGGTGCGAGAGCCGGACACAGACATGTGTGGGTGTTCGAACCGCCGGCTCGCCGCATCAGATTGATCGATTTGCAAGGCTTCTCTTGGTATTTCTGCCAGGGGAAATTGATTCGAGCGCTATGTTATTCGCCCATCTCAATCTAACATTTCGCTGGCAGACGCCATGGGCACTGCAATGTTTATGATCACAGCTAGACGTCCCTTGTGCGACGCAGAGGCAGTTGCACCGATCCACCTAGCGATGCCCAGGGGACCACTCGAGTGATTGCCCCCAACAGCATGCGAGCTGGCGAAATCCGGCACTGGGGGGAAATCATGGGCTTGTCTTCGCCGTACGGCGACCCAGAGTCTTGTCGAGCTTGACCATACATCCATATCCGGCATGGGCTTGTGCTCCCTCGGACATTTTTCTTGTGTCTGTACGCCGTGTGAGTAACAGCAACCGACAGCATGACAGCTGTGATGTTCACCATCTCTGGACGAGAAGCGAAGACCAGAGACTCAACTGGCCTTGCTTCTAGAAAATCCCATCGAACCTCCACCGTCATCAGAGGACGGGTGGAGTAGGCGGCGGCTATGCGCAGCTCGGCGCTCCCGTGCCAACTCAAGACGTGGATTTGTTTTGGCGGTCTGGCCGAAAGAAAGGATCCCTGAAATGTCTCATCCAGGTATTAGACTAGTTGCTGAGGGAAATGTTCCAAGCATCTTCAGTCGAGCTCAACACCAAGCCATCTCGGTCTAGGGATGGCCAGGGCGGTTGTCAGTTGTGATAGGGACACGTGGGGTGACTCGATGAAGTCCAGGGCAACACCCAGAGCCTGAATTACTTGCAAGGCGCGCCAAAAGACTGAAACATTTCGTTGTACTGTCTTCACAGAGCGGACTGACTGGAGTAGGGAGGCCCTGGGCGATGGGCTATGCAAGTACCCGTTGGCGCTCTAGTTCCGCCAACGCTTCTTGGGGTGGCTTCAAATAGCGAGACACCAAGATTCAGGCCTCTACGGGCTTGCAATTTGGCTCGCTAGATTCAGGTGTCGGTTTGGCGGCTTTTCGGTCTGTCCCAGTCAACTGCAGGACATGATCATTGAGCAACTCCCCGTTTTGGCTTGCGGGTTTCCCATGTTGGAAGTACCTGCAGTCGGAAAACGGTTAGGCCACTGTTGGGACTGGTTTGGGGGATACACCACGGGAGTGTGACGGAGAGCAGATGAGCAATGGGCAAGGGGCGAGGGGGCGAGGGGAGAGGCTACCGCAATCGCACCCCCAGCCGCACCGGTCGGCACCCCCCCATGTTGCGGTTCTCTGCCTTTCGCTGTTTATGCAGAGAAAACACAGGGAAAGCACACAGAAAGCTGTTTGGTACAGTGGCTCTCCAAGATTATCGGTGCGGACGCTCCGGAGCTGGGTCCCGGGCGCCAGGGACATCGAGGCTGTGGGACACGCTGTGTCTGTCTACACATCAAACTGCCTGGGACGCTCTCGTTCTTGCTCTCGGCCTCAAGGATCTGTGCTGGGCCGGATTCTTTTATTCCGCGGGTTCGCGCCGACCTAACGACGCCTTCCTGCCATCTATCACTTGTTACTTTTTGCTAGGCCTCACCGACGAAGAGCGGTGGGGATTTGCAAGCTCAGCCATTTCATCTGAGAGGCTGACGGTCAGAGGCCAGAGACAAAGAAATCTGCATCAAGAAGACCGGTAATATCAGCAGAACAACGCCCCCAGCCGTCAGACCTGGTTCCCCCGGGCGTAAGTGACTCAAGCCTCGCAGCGAAAGCGACCAAGGGTTCCTTGTCCTTGACAAGTCGGCCAGAAGCCGCCTCAAAGACTGCCCTGTCCCGAGGTGTTTGTCAAGCCGGAGGGTGACTTGAAGGTGAGGAGTTCCCACTGGCTGTTACCTGTCTGTCCTTCCCTGCAGCCCGGTGTTGGGTTATATCACGGCCGCTGCCCGCCGCACCGTCCCAAGCATCTGGTTCATCCACCCAACTACAACAAGGCCTTTTTGTCTCCTCCAAGCCACATCGGCATTTCTCCATCCCCCAAAGATATTGTTTCTGATCGGCTGGTAACCACCTTTGCTGTTCGCCATGCTGTCCCTCAAGACGCTGCTCAACCCTGCGCCTCGGCGTCAACAGACCGGCCCCTCCTTTCAACCAAGCCCTACGCCCTCATCCCCGGCCTTCTCCAACCTTACCGACAACTCGTCCTTGGGGATGGACCGTCCAATAATGCCTCCCATCCCGCTAAGTATGGAGCGAAGTATGGAACGAAGCAGCATGGCCAAGTCCAAGCTTCGAGGTCCCATCAAGTATCCCCCTTTCGAGAACCTGCCAGAGGGGCTGCTTTCCGAGATACGAAGGTTCCAGATCATGAGCTTCGGGTACATCAAACAATCCTGCTCGCACATTCCTTACAACAGCGGCAAGAAAGACTTCTTCGAGAAGACGGGGCGTGAGAGCTTCGAAGGTGCGCACTCCGAGATGGCCTCCTGGCATGGTGCCGCTGACCCCGACTGCGCAGTGTTTCGATACGAGTTCACGGTTCCCGGGCAAACCACTGAATACATCGTCATGTGGGACTACAATGTCGGCCTCGTCCGCATGACGCCCTTTTTCAAGTGCTGTCATTACGGAAAGGTAAGCAATCAGTTATTCCTGTCGCTGTGACGGTGTGGAACTAATGACAGAGTAGACGGTCCCGGCCAAGATGCTAGGACTCAACCCGGGACTCAAAGAGATTACTCACAGCATAACCGGAGGTTCCATCGCCGCCCAAGGTGACTTGATCTCGTACGATGAACCTGTGGAGTCCATTCTAACTCGTTTGCCAGGTTACTGGATGCCGTTTGAGTGTGCCAGAGCGGTCTGCGCGACCTTTTGCTATCAAATCGCCGGGGCCTTGATCCCCATCTTTGGGCCATCGTTTCCCTCCGAATGCTTCCCCCCGGGCTCCCCAGAGTATGGCCGTATGATAATCGACCCGCGACTAGTCATCGAGGCTACTCAAGAAGCCGAGATTTCTCGACGCATGCATATGAACACGATGGCTCCTGGCTTGGCTAGTGCGACCAGCTTCCCTCGAGGGGAGAGGACGGCCACGCTCAGCCCATTTGCTTCGGACGAGCGCAAGATGCAGTTCAGACCTCGTCTGACCTGTGACCCGTCGTGGATGATGGACAACACAGACAACCCCTATCAGTCGGCGCCCAACTCTGCGTC
Source organism: Neonectria faginata (assembly GCA_030864175.1). NCBI lineage: Eukaryota > Fungi > Ascomycota > Sordariomycetes > Hypocreales > Nectriaceae > Neonectria > Neonectria faginata. The sequence continues at coordinate 3,123,194 of JAULBG010000001.1, read as the reverse complement.
AAGCATGGGGTCGGGGCTTCATGGGTACATGGTCACGTCGCGGCCTCCCTCGAGCTGGGCACCTGCCAACCACCCCAGCCCCCAGAACGACGACTATTGCCCCGATCCGTATCTCAGCACGGTTCCAGGCAAATCGATCGACAAGTATATGTCGCCTAGCTGGGGACCTAAGCGACGATTCGAGTCCGAGGAGCTTGATTACAACTATCGACACAGCGCGAGCCCGATCGTGACCAACACAAGCTACGTGAGAAGTAGCCCTTCCCAGATGGTCACAACGCCTGAGCCAATCCCCTCGAGAAGAGGAGCACAGGTGGATGAAATAGTCAGTGCTGAAGATGCTGCTGCTACGTTGTTGCTCCTGGTAGGCGGGGTGAATAACCTAGATCCTTCGAACACGGCTGCTCAACCTCCCATGGCACCAACAAGTATGGGTTCATCTTGGCTACCGGTCTTCGATGAACATCAGAGAAAGAGACGGCGGGGAAACGGGATCTAGGGTTGATACTTTGGTAGAGTCCACCGTGGAACATCTTTAGCTGGGAGGAGTTACCTGCATTGCGACATATCGTCGAGCCTCAGTAGATGGCATTTAGGGGGCAGCGGTCATCTCGGACAGGTGTTTTTCTTGGGTAATTTTCTTTGGGAAGTATGGTGTCTGCGTGAAAGGTAGTCGGACTGGAATGGACTGGACTGGATGTTACGCATTTTATACCACTAGCAATCACAACTCTATGGGGCGGAGTTAATCATCAAATCATCAAATGGCTTTTTCCTTTGCTTCCTTTGCTTCCTTTTGCTTCGGGCTCAACTGGCCTGACCGCCCTCTCCCTTCTCCGACGCCCGCTTGGCCTTGTGCTCCTTGATCCAGGCCTCGGCCCTGGCCCGCGGCACGACGAAGATGCGCACCACCTCGTCCACCACCTCGACCTTGCCGGTGCCCAGCACCTTGAGCAGCGACAGGCGCTTGCCCATCTTCAGCAGGCCGCCCTCGCGAGTCTCGACGTAGCACTCGACGCCGGCGGGCGTGTAGGCGCCCTCGCGGTCCCACGGCAGCGGGAACACGTACGCCAGGTGGTCCTCGAGCATCTGCGTCTCGTTGAAGGCCTTGATGAAGTCCGACTCCAGGTGCAGCGGGTACAGCAGCACGACCGGGAACGAGAGCGTGCTGCGCGGGTCGTCGGCGTCCGGCACCAGCTCCAGCCTGGCGTCCTCCATCTCCGGCGGCTGCGCCGTGGTGCGCGTCGGGATGTTGCGCGCCCGCAGCGCCGCCTTGAGGAGCAGCGCCCGGCGCTTGGTGCGGGCCTCGCGCTCCGCGTCGGCCTTGCACCGGGCGTCGGCCTCCTGCGCGCGCTGGACGATGTCGTCGGCGACGGCCCGGAAACGCGCGTTGGCCGCGTCCAGCGCCAACCCGCGCGCGCACACGTCGTCGGCCTCGGCGATGCGGCCCACGGCCAGGAGCGCGCGCGCGCTGCGGTAGTGCGCCTTGACGTTGCGCGGGTTGAGGCGCATGGCGGCCGCGCAGTCGGTCCAGCAGCTGCGGTAGTTGGCCAGCGCGAGGTGGCAGGCGGCGCGGTTGACGTAGAGGGACTCGAGGGTGTCGCGCTGCCGGACGATGTCGTCGTCCGAGTCGGGCTCGGCGTTGAGGAGCGTGGCCGTCTCGCCGCGCGTGCGCTTGCGCTCCTCCTGCGACAGGATGGCGATGCCCTTGGTGTAGAACTCCTTGGCGTCGGCGTAGCCCTTGACCTTGAAGCACTCGTTCCCGCGGTCCTTGAAGTCGCTGCCGTTCTCCAGCGGCGTGCCCTCGTACGCGAGGGCCTGCAGCGCCGCGATGTCGTCGTTGTCTGGGTCCGCGTCGTCGAGATCCGTCATGAAGAGCGGCGACTTCTTGAGATCCGCCACCACCTCGTCCACCGTCTTTCCCCGGTTCGCTCTGGCGATGGAAGCTGCCAGCGGCAAGGCAGGCGTGGTTGCGTCAGTCTGGTTGTTCTGGGGCGGCGTTCCTGAAGCCTCCTCCGTCTTGGACAGCTTCAACGCCGCTTCCATCTGGTCGGCGATGGCTTCAAAATCCATTTTGGTGGTGCTCTTCTTGTTCTGGTTCTTGTAGAGCCTCGAACGGGGTTGTTTTCTTGGTGCTGAGAAAAAGAAACAGAAGCGGCTTGGTCAGGTTCCGTGGATTTGGGGGTTCATCATCGTCGCAGTGAGTGCCCAACTCGTCGTGATAAAATTTGAGCAGTGTTTCTCCAGCTTTCGGTGGGTGGCGAAATTTTTATTGGGCGCTGACCGACAACATCTTGACTACATCTCATCTACAGACCACAGAAATGACGGTAGGTTTATCAGAAATCATCGTCCCATTCTCCTCTTTTGGTTTCTTCATGAATCTCTTAATTCTTTCAGGGTTTCCCTTAATTTCTCTGCTTTCCTCACGATAACCACACAACTTCAGCGACACCACACATTTGGCACAGCTTATTATCCAATATTCAGTTCTATGACCCTCTATGAGTATCCATTATTTTTGGCGCTTTGATCCATAGAAAATATTGTAGAGATTTCAAGTAGGCGAAGGCCAACAAAACTCCTTTGCTCCAATTCCTACAACCCCCACCGCAAAGAAAATGCAAACACAACAATGTCAGTCGCTCCTCATTGGCAAAACCCATAGAAAAGACAAGAAACAAAACATCGCTTTTTGTGACAAAGCCCCGAAAACAATCCAAACTCCACACCACTCACCTAATACCCACAGACGTAGAAACCATCCTCGATCGACGGTTCTCCCAGCCAAACAACTGATTTCAATTTCATGGCGCGGGCACATGGCATTTCCAAACCCTGCCCATGAACCAGCGCCCCGTGATCACGTCAGTCAGAGTCGTAAAACGAAACCTCGGTGACGGTAACAGCGGTGACTTGTTTGTGGCGTACAATTTTGTCCTCCTCGGAAGGCTCATCATTGTGGACTCGCGGCACCCAGAAGCACTGGACAGCCCCGACAATGGCCATGAGCGCGCTACCATACCAGGCCAATGCGGAGCAGTTGGCCTTGGTGCCGAGAGAGTAAAGGAAACCTGCAACGGGAGGAGAGATCATGCGGCACGCAGCAGCCGCACTGGCAGCCAAGCCATTGACCTTGCCCAAGGCGCTCGGGCAAGGAGTCGCATCCTTGATGAGAATCATGAGGAGAGGGTAGAGGGTGATGGAGACAAGGTTGCGGATAGTGAGACAGATGTAAATCGCCGGGTAGAGGAGAGATTGGGGGACAAGGAGGAGCATGGGCATGATGATGTAGGCGATAGGGTGCATCACTGCAACCAGGAGGAAGAGCCGGTAGGTGCCAAGTTTGTTTGCCGCCCAGGGAAAGATGATACCCTGCACAATCAAGGCGATGCCACCGTCGACCGCCATTATCATTCCCACATTACGTAGAGAGAGACCCAATCCTCCGGGGGAGTAGAAAGGGAACATTGCATGTGTGTTCATCGTCTGAAAGGCAGCCACGCGCTCGTCTTCGAAGAAGATGGGCAGCAGGTGATCATACGTCATGGAGTGGTAGGTGAATATGCACAAGGAGACAATGAAGCCGACGACTCGCTTGTTCCAGATCTTTTGCACGGGTGCCGGCGTATCCTTTTCAGTGAGAAACATATCCCAGTCTACTCCGGCGGCTTCCATGGCCCCATACGTGGGGTGCGCTCCGGGTTGGAAGTCAGCGGTCGAAAGGCCATTCCGTGGCTCCGACGATGCGATCAAGGGCGTTTCTTCCGAGGATGTACAAGTTTCAGTCGGCAGGGACGTCTGAACTCGCAAATCTGGGTGCGACTCCTCAAGGAGAAAGAAACCAAGCAAAATACTGATGAGCAACATGGCAGCGCAGATCAGGTTGGGTAGCAGATACGGGAACCTCGCAAACAAGCCCCCCGGTGGGAATGCTCGAGGCCACGACAGTTGAGGATTAGCAAAAATACCGCCTATGGAAGGACCAATTATCGTGCCAACACTCCAAACAAAAGGCATGATGGAGAATGCTCGGGCTGTGTTACCTGGTTAGCCCACGCGGCCAAGGGCAGGATGTGCGTTGCGGGAGCAAACTTACGCTCGTGTTCTGGCCGAGTGACAATCTCACCAACCATGGTCTGAATGACTCCAATGTTTCCGTTCAACATGCCGCCTAGGGCTCTGCCAAAAAGAGCAACCCAGAAGTTGGGGGCAATTCCAACCATGATCATGCTGAGCATGGTGCCGACACATCCCAGCATCAAGACAGGTTTTCGGCCAATTCGATCTGACAAGCCGCCCCAGTACATGCCCATGGCAGCCTCGGCGAGGGAAAAGGCCGAGATGAGGAGACCGGAGTAAAACGAGGCGTGGCTTTCGTCACCGATTTTGAAATCTTTGACCAATGCCCACGCGTAAGGGAAGATGGACGTCAGGGCCACGGGCTCTGCTAGTCGAACGATAGCTATTTCGAAACTTTATTAGCCGATGTCTACTTTTCCAAGGTGCTGGAGCGGATCGTACCGAGTAGGAAGAGTTGCATGGCCGGGAACTCATCCGGGTTGCGGGCACGAGGCTGCCCCAGGAGAGCCATTGTTTCTCTACTTGGCTGTGGCAAACAGCGGCAAGACAAGTAGAAGGTTGACTCCTCGATATGTGACAGTGTCTAGGAGTGGTGGCCGAAAGGGTGGCGAGTGATGGTGTGCGAAGCCTCCGGTGCGTGGCTCAAGTTGTCTCGAGACGGGGACGATTGTGTGAGCCAAGGAGGCCAAAAGAGGACAAGCAAAAGCGATGGTAAAATAGCCGAGAAACAACGCAGGATAGACACAGCAAGATAGACACAAGCTGAGTCAAGTGTTCAGCAGAGAGAAAGATGGCGTGTGAGACTTGCGAGACAAAGGAGAGACAGAGGGTGGAAGAGGCAAGGAGAAGGCATCGTATTTGAACCGTGGGCAGCTGGAGCCGTCACCCGTGTAAGTGCAGCGAGGCCGGGGTGGAGCCAGTCGGCTGTGCCAGACTACCTTGGTAGGAACGCTCCGATAAGAGCATGGAGTCAAGAGGGTGAATCGTTTGTGGTAGGAGGGGGTGGCGATGATAACAGGCATTTACATAGATATGCATGACCCACGGAGCCGCACACGCCTAACAGCCTTATGCCGAGATAATCAGTGATTGCCCAGAAGCCGAGAGAACTGGCGGTATACCTTACGCAAATGGAATCGGATGGTTCGGGCGGTCGCAATCCTGGGATCGTCAACAACAACAACAACAACAACAACAACAACAACCCCTCCCTACCACTTGAGAGGGAGGGGTGGGAGTGGAGGGGTTGTCCCAACTGTTTTCGAGATGTTTCCATGCACCACAAGGGAGAGAGGGAGGGAGAGAAACCCTAATTACATAGTAACAGTAGGAGTACACCCCCCTCCCCCAGAACCCGATCCGTAACTCACCTACAGCCTAAAATCCCACTGTAGAAGCAATCGGCTGCGTTGCTAAATTGCATGCTACGAGGAGCCTCGTGATGGGGAATATTTTTTTTTTCCTTGTTGCTTAGCATCCTCCGGAGTATCGCTAGCACGGGTGGTCGGCGGTGGTCCGTGGTGGTAAAGCGGTCGGGCAGTCGGACAGTCGGATGGAGTCTTCTTCGGATTGGATCGGCAAGGTTCTTAGCACCTTGGATCGTCTCCTAGACTCCTAAAGACCCATCTACAGTTGCTCCGCAAGGCCCATTAGCAAAGCCCCCTTGTCGGAAAGCAGGCCGCGCATGCAGTTCCCGGCCTCGGCTTTCCAAGCTGGCTCGCAAAGTCCTGCATGGGCTTGACCAAGATTCTGCATGCAGCTACTTCGTTGGAAATAGTGAAATGTGATTGGCCGGCGCGACCGATAATGTGCGTGTTCATGTGGCTTGTGCGCACCTACCTGGACGTCGATTTGAGGTAGGTCTGCGCTAGTGTATGCCTGTATCCAGCATCAGGTGGAAGATGTGAAATATGATTGGAGGGATGCGGAGGATAACGGGGCGTCATCCAGATGAAATTTCACCGTGCACTGATCCGTGCACTGGCAAGACGGAGCCGACAGCGGGCTTCCCGTCCATATCCTCATCCTCACCATTCATCTCGTAACATCAATCTCGACGAACTTGCTCGTCCTTTCCGCGTTAGGAAAAGCCGTGGTTTCTCCTGCTGTTGGAGTCATTGGAACACGCTCATTTTTCGGGCCAACCCCTCCAGCTCCGTGCTGCCCTGGCCCCAACCCGGCCGCAACAGACCACGTTACTCCCTACCACACAGGTCGAAACTGTAGCCCAGAGTCTGGACATGCCCATGTCAGCCCATTCGCCGTCTCATAGGCTCTGCAAGTTGCAACGAGGCAGTGAGACGAGAGACGCCCATCATTCTACAGCCCCCTGCCATTGACCGAATCATAGCTTCAGCGAGGCATGCTGTCATCCCTTCTCTCGACGATGAATGCGGCTCGGGAGGGTCTAATGCAACCATCAATCCTGTCTTAGATGTTTTGCGTTGGTCCCGCACGTGCGTGCGACAGCATCAAGTCTCGAATGGTTACCCAACAGAGACGTTTGCCTCCAAGTGCCACCACTCACCAGTCGCAACACCCAAGAATACTGGACGGACGTCCCGTCAGCGCCACTCCCCGAAGACCGGAACCTTCTACACTAGGCCAGGATGCGGTCGATGCCGCCGTTGCAACGTCAGGTTGGGTTGGCGGCTGGCCTAGTGGCTGTCTGTGCGCCCGCGCATCTGCATCGTTTGCAACCTCGCCTGTTGACTCGCTCCGCCAACTTTCCGGATTTCTCCTTTGGCTCCCCCCTCCTCGTCTTGTTGTGCGTTCCCCGCGTCTGAGATAACACCGAGGATCAGTTTCCCAATCACTAGTGCACCCTTCGGATTGAAAACCCCACTATACTGGACGGGCTCAGCCAACCGACCCGTTCCGGACAGATGGGTTGAATGGAAGCGGCGACGTTGGACCAAAACAATTGATATCAACCCGCTTATCTCGCGGCTCACGTCTTGTTGCCTACGACCCGTCCGGTCGACGATCTGCACGCTGCACGCATGGTTTCATGGACCTCGCCAGCGCCGATGCAGCCCCGTGCTAGAGCCTAGGAGGAGCCGGGGGTCGTTTTTCTCGTCTCCTCCTCCGGCCCTAGCAAGACAGTTACCGCCGACCACCAAACCTCCGATGACACCAACAAGCACCTGGAGCTATGTCACACTCACACTCGCCCATTGCCTTAGTAGTTGCATAGCTCGCTCCCACCCACCGCCTTTTTGTGATTTGCGCCACCAGAATATGGTGACCAGCCCATGGATGCACTCGACCGGGCGGGCCTTGTCCCCGACGCATCCTACGCATGGAACTCATCGCTTTGTGCTTTCTTTGCGTCGAGCCGCCTCGTGCCCATTCATGCCCATTCTTGGCCCTGTCTAGACTCCGGACTCTAGACCCCACTACCCAGCATCAGCCCCCTCTCCTCCATCGTCATGCATTTACCGAAGTCCGCTAACCGGGGCTTGCACTAGTTCCCGCTTTAAAAGTGACGGGGGTCAGCCACACGTTGTGGGGTCGTTCAACGACGTCCCATCCACGCGGCTGGGCACCTGAGTCGGGCCATGGTCCTCTCCCAAGCTGGCTCTATTCCAAGCTGATTCGTGTTTTAACTCTCGAAACAAAACAGCAAAGCGAAAAATACCACAACTACGCATGTTACTGACTCTGGTTCTGGGGTTGTTATCCAATTTCCACTTTTGGCACACTTGACTCATGTTCCGCGTGAACTCCGCCCACCGCAAAACTGGATCGCTCATGTTCTCATTACTTACATACGCTGTACGTGCCTCATACGATAGTGCATACGCTATCAGGCCGGCCATGGTCCATACGACCCATGGGATGCTTCGCATCCAACCCCGCAGCAATTTACTGGTGATTTGCGGGGTCCCAGACTCGCGAGCATGGTTCAACATCCTCGACATCCCTCGGGATCCTGAATCTGCACCTCATTCAGAAAGTTGCAGGGTGATCTAGACAAGCTGTGTCTTCTTCCCCTTCACCCTCCTAATAAGTCATCGTTGGTCATCGTCTCATCATCAGTCTGTTGAAATGCAACTTACCCGGATCACGACATTTTGTACCTGTGAAAGCTCACGCCAGGTTCCTTCTAATGGAACGCTGACTTTTCCCGAGTTCAGTTGTTGTAACCCCCAGGTGATATTGGCGAGTTCTAGGTTTCAGGCCACTTCCGAGGACTCAGAGCGTTCTTATCTATCCCTGATTGTCGATCTGGTGCATTTGTTATCGCTTATTGACCTCGCTGTTTCCTACGGGATGGCTAAATGGCACTGCTTGTTGGAGTGACTACTTCCATCCGCTTATTCGCATGATTCTGTTCAAGCTGAAGCCTGTCATGCTGTCGTTGCAACTTGCTAGCCCCTGGACCTGGCTAGCTCCGTCGGAAAGGGTGACCAGTTCTCGAACGGGCTGGCTGGTGCACAGTTTGCCTGACTCGTGCCTAATCCAGGCAACGGAGGCTCGGGCATTTGCACTCACAATTCAGAACCCAAAGAGCCCAGGTTCCAGCTAAGCGCCTCATGTCGTCTCTCATGTCGTCTGACCTTATCTGCGCAGGTTACATGGAAACGGCATAACTGTCCTTCCTGTAGTAGCGCCTTGGCTCGATTGTGGGCCAATTGTAACCAGTTGGTGTTTAGTTTGCATATGCGCCTGCGAAATCAACCCATGGTCGATAGCCGTGATTGTCAGACCCTGGGGTATGCCTTGTGTTTCATCACACCTTCGAGCGTGCATCTGTTAGCCTGCATTTACGCCGTGCTCGAGGTGGCGCTCAGGTCTGGGCTGTCTCCCTCGTCAATGTAACCCGCTGGACTTGTCGCTGACATGTGCTAGGCATCGGCCCTCGAATCACCATGTCTGGTTGCCGGTCTTGCAGCTCGGGTAACGAGGGACATGCGAGGGCACGGGCTGCATGCAAGTGATAGCCTGGGTCGGGCCGTGTTTGGCTTGTGAGCATTGGTTCATTTGTTGATATAGAACAGTTTCCGACTGGGCCGGATGAAGCTGATATCTGGACACCGGGACCTGTAAGCTCATCACGCATCCGCGAGCACGCACCCCATCACTCGATTCCCATCTCCCGCAGCAGCGCCTTATACCTCTCCGCCTCCTCCAGCATCTCCTCCTCGCCCCTCGGATGCCGATCGTCATCGTCCACGTGCGGCAAGCCCCCGCCCGGCGCAGGCCGGCGCCGCATCTCGCGATCCCACAGCGCCCCGCCCACGTTGCCCTCCTCGCCGGCCATCTTGACGTAGACGACATCGGGCGTGCCCAGGTCGCCGGGCTGGCGCGGGATGACGTGCACGTGGACGTGCGGCACCGTCTGGCCGGCCGCCGCGCCGTCCTGCACCGCCACCGAGAAGCTGCCGGCGTCCGGAACCGGGCGCGGGAAGTAGGCGCGCGCCAGGAGCCGCTGCGTCAGCTGCACCGTCGTGAAGAGGTCGGCCGTCTCCTCGGGCGTCAGGTCCGTGATGCGCTGGTGTGGCGCGTGCGGGCACACGAGGATGTGGCCGGCGATGAGCGGCTTGAGGTTGACGAGGGCGAAGGAGTAGGGGGTTGTGAGGAAGACCTGAGGATGGGGTTAGCGACTTGGGTAGTTGAAGGACGGGAAAGGGCGGGGATGATGAGATGAGTGGTGAGTGGTGAGCTACGGAAGCCACGCAATCTCTCTAGCTCACCAACCCAATTAAGCAGCCTTTCTTGCATCCAACAACACAGAACCAGATAACCCACCTGTTTTGTCACCTCAAAGGGCCCAAACTTGATGGTCCTCCCGCCCGTGTCCGTGGAAGTCATGATGCGTCTCACGCTGCCACTAGCTGTGAAATACGTTGTCGATGTCCGCACCCTCAACGCGAACATGCTCCGATGGCGAGACCCAGCGTTCCTTGTGACCTTCAGGCACCCCGTTACGATTTCGTAGGTTTTCAATTGAGTCGAAGTGAGTCGAAGTGTTAACGCAACGAAAGCGGGTGTGATGGAGCAGTGAGTTTCGGGCGGGAAAGCTGATGTCATGTGTCCGGCGCGTCCCGGTCGTAGAGCGACCCCACCCGAAAGAGTTATGTTAGAGAGGGTGGGCTGCTATCGTAACGGCAACATCTGATTGAACAAACTGCATCAACTGTTCATGTACTATATGACCGATTTATTGTATTTACGACCAGGGCCGCTGAATGATTTGTCACATACAACCACAAATATTGCGCCTCGTGAAATTTACTAAGAAAATGTGCACCTGAATATTCCAACGTGCGCCCCAAAACCAGGTTTCGCCTACCCTTGAACTCCAATAGGTACCGATTGCCAGGAACGACCTCCTCTTCCGTAAGTACTCCTCAACATAAATAACTATACGACTATGTACTAAAAGCGAACTTGATCTTCTCCATCGAGAAAAATCAATCCGGGATCCAGTGGCTCTTCCGGCTCTTCCTGGGGCCCCTCTTCCCAACGAACTGCGAAGACGGATTAGCAATGCGACAAGAACTCTTCACGACACGAGACTTACCGTGAGTTTTCAAGAAAAAGCTAGTTGCTAGGGCAAATATAAAGGTTACTGCCAATAGGACAAATATGGCTTGGGGGAAGACCCCGACCGTTGCGGCATACAGCCCGTTGAACAGAACGGGACCAACGACTCTGGTCAAGGCGTGAAGCATACCAACGGCGCCCAAGATCTGGCCAACGCGTTCGGTTGGCACATGCTTGGTAATCATGGCCTGGCTGGTAGCACCGCCGAGCCCGCCAACGGCCGTGACCATACCAGAGGCAAAGAAGACGCCGTCCGACCGTGCCAGCGAGTAACCGACAGATCCCAAGATGTCAGATATCAGAGCAGCCCGGAGCACCCAGATGTCTAAATGGTCTGCACCGACGTGCGTTTCTGTCGGTGGTAGACCAAGCCTGCTCCTTCGCGCAGCCGGACGTGTACGCCCAAAGTAGTTGATGACGGGGAAGACGCCCATGAGCACCACGACTCGGACCATGGACAAGGCAGACACAAACGTCGAGCTCTCGAAGGTGCCCCAGTGGAAGGTGAATCCGCTGTACAGGATGATGACGGCGCCCGCGGACATGGAGGACCCCAGGATGATGGTGTCGTTGATGGCCAGGGCTACCAGGTTGCGCCGAAGCGCGGGCGACGTGCCTGGGCCCCGAGGCCAGAGAATCTTCAGCGGCGCGAAGGGGTTGACGGTCTGGATAGTGGCTAGCCACGACGTCGACCCAACCTGGGCGCGCATCTCCTGTTCCTTGTCCCATTTCTCCCGGGCTGCCAGCTGCTTCTGCTTGGAGAGCGATTCGGGAACGATGAACGCGACAACCAGAATGAAGACAATATGGCATCCCAGCACGACGTAGAAGACGGAAAGGAGGCTGCCCGTCCACTTGACAAGGTACCCCGCCAGGAGAGGACCAAACGCCAGCCCGGAGAACAAGCATGCGTGCAGTCTGCCCATCGATACTCCGCGCTTTGAGGGCGGCGTACAGTCACTCGTATACGACTGGCTCATGATGCTTCCAGCCGTGAAAGAGCCGGTCATGCCATCGAAGATACTCCCAAGGAGCAGCCATCGATAGTTGATGGCATTCGGATACCGAGCGACCAGGATAGTGATGAACTCGGCACACACTCCACCGACGGATGCGAGGGCCAAGAGGCGCGTCCGGCCGTACCTGTCAGACAGGTGACCTATGCGCGGTGCGACAACGGCGCTCAGGAGCCCGGTGATGAAGCTCATGACCAGCATGAAGGTTGCTACGTTCCTCTGAACCTCGGGGATGGCGCATTGCGGATTATCACTTCCTAACAACACGGGGTTGAAGACGGTGTCCGGGTTGTGGATCTTCTGATCGGCGAAGTACTGCTTACAGACGAGATCGAGGATCCTGTGTTCAGCCCTACGGTCAGCAAACGCAGAAGATGGTGCTCCGGCGGGAGCAGTGATTGGCAAGGAGAAATGCTCACAAGTTCAACCTCGGCACTATGACACCACCGAAGGCGAGGGTGAATATGGCAAAGGGCCCGAGCAGCCAGACGACCTAGGTACGGCGGTCAGAACTGACATGCGAATAGAGTGTGGCGACGGGTGAGCACACAGATGGTCTGCGCCACCACGGCAAGCCCTCGAAGTCTTTATAGCCATCCCAACCGCCCTCGGCGGCATCTGCGCCGAACTCGATATAAGTATGTTGGTTGTCGTTGTTTAACAGGCGGGTCGTCTCGCTATCTTCGGTGGTGGGGTTCGTCGTCGCAACCGCCGTTGGAGTCGCTGTCGCGGAGTTGCCGCCGGTTTGTTTCGCTCTCGCCATGGTGGACTAGTAGCTGCGCGCACGAGAAGTATGACGAGTCTTCGGAATCGATAAGACAGACAGCGGGTATCGAGGATTGCACGCGCAGGGCAGGTCGGCTATCGGGGGGCAATGTTGACAAGCAAGAGAGCTATCGCATGGCGCTTCGAATCTATGCGACAGGTTGCGACCAGAATCAAGGAAGAAGAGATAGGCTCAGTAGGAGGAAAGGCCGTGTAAATGCCATATCTCTGGGAAAGGGGAATGTACTACGTATGTAAACCCGGGCAGAGACACGAAACATGGAACAGGAAGGGAGCGAGGAACTGGATTATTAATGGACCAGGGAAGCGAAGCGGACTGAACCGCGGACTTTGGAGATGCGTTTGACTTGGTTATGCTGATGGTGGAGACGAGCTACCCGGACCCAGCCAAGCGCCAGAAGCCCGCTACGTAGTAGACTCCTACAGGGCCGGGGTTCACGACTCGGACTCCGGAGGCGCGGGCCCGAAATACCTACGGCTGGAAGCTCTGGTGTCACCTCCACTCCGGACTCCGAACGCATAGTCTACGGACACACGCTTTACTACTCGTGCTATTCATGCGTTGTCTTCGCTCTCTTCTAGACAAGGCAGCCAACTTCCCCAAACACTCTACTCTTCCCCCCATTGTTCCCGATTCCAAGCTCCAGACATCATCCCTGACCCGAACAGGCAGCCCGCCAAGCCAAGCCAGCTAAGCAGTGAGGTGGTTGCCAGCGAACAAATGGATGACGCACTCCACTGCGCCGTCCGTCGAAACACCTCCGCGATCATCATGCAGCCACTTGGACATTTCACTGATAAGCCCAAGTTAATAGGGAGGAGATATTCCAAGAAGCTGGGTCTAAGCTGTTCGGAATGGCCATTGACTGGCTCGATGCGTTAGGCCAGCCCAACCGTCGGGGTTCGGTAGCTTGATAAAGCCGACGACGACCCGCAACTGCCGAGTCATCACTACGTTAGTTTATCATTAATCATCATCATTTCAGATTGTTGACGTGGACCGATGAAACAGTAGGAACTTTAGTTTTTACCTAAATTAGGTATGTATTATTATCCGGCTTGTGTTTGGTTGTGACCCTGATAAGACTCTTTCGTAACCATGCTGCATTTCCTGGGTCTAAGATAGCCAATACCGAGCACCTTGAGCTGACGCAATCTGTCACTGCACTGCAAAGACGCATCAGATGACGAGGAGATGTTCTGGGAGGGGGAAACAGTCATTCTCTTGTGGCCCTACCTAAGCGAGAACGAAAAAAAAAGAAGAAGAAAGAGGAAATCCAGAAGCCTTCAAGGAGAATCATTGACGACGATGCCATGACACACTGCTTTCTTTTTAGCTTGTATTACTGTAAGGCGCCGTAGCGCGCCCTGGTTTCTAGGTGGGTCACAACTTGGGGTCGCGCGCCCAGCCAGCCATGCACTAATTAGCCAATCAACAACCTCAAACGCATGACTCAGCATATTCTGCTTCAAAGCTCTTCCGTCACGCCTAAGTAGGCCTGCATATTTTCAGAAAGGCGTGTTTTGAAGCCGTGAACAGACTCGATCGCATCCAACGCTACGCCAGCGCGACTCCAATACCACCGTCACGATGCCCGTCGTCAAGGGAGGAGTCTGGACCAACATCGAGGATGAAATCCTCAAGGCCTCCGTCTCCAAGTATGGCCTCAACCAGTGGGCGCGCGTGTCCTCGCTGCTCGCTCGCAAGACCCCCAAGCAGTGCAAGGCGCGATGGAGCGAATGGCTCGACCCCAGCATCAAGAAGATCGAGTGGAGCAAGGAGGAGGATGAGAAGCTGCTGCACCTCGCCAAGATCATGCCCACCCAGTGGCGCACCATCGCCCCTATTGTCGGCCGAACCGCGAACCAGTGCCTCGAGCGATACCAGAAGCTTCTTGACGAAGCCGAGTCGCGAGAGTCGTCCGGCCTTGGCCTCACCGGCCCTGATGGCGGCGAGACTCAAGCGCCCAGCGCCGACGATGTGAGGAGGCTGCGCCCCGGTGAGCTCGACCCAGACCCCGAAACCAAGCCCGCCCGGCCCGACACGATCGATCTCGACGAGGACGAAAAGGAGATGCTGAGCGAGGCTCGCGCCCGCTTGGCGAACACACAGGGAAAGAAGGCGAAGCGAAAGGCGCGAGAGCGCCAACAAGAGGAGTCGCGACGCCTGGCTGCTCTGCAGAAGCGGAGAGAACTGAAGACGGCTGGCATCAATGTCAAGGTCACAACGCGGAAGAAGGGCGAGATGGACTACAATGCGGATATTCCTTTTGAGAAGAGGGCCCTGACCGGTTTCTACGACACCTCGGAAGAGCTGGTGCTGAACGAGGCTCAGCGCGCGGCCTTCGATCCCCGCAAGCAACAGCTCGCCAACAAGCGCAAGGGTGAGGGCGAGGATGACAACGGCCGAAAGCGACAGAAAAACGACAAGGACAGCGCGTCAGAGTCGACCAAGGCGGCTCTGAAGGCTGGTCAGTTGCAGAAGATCCGCGAGGCCGAGCAGAGCAGCAAGCGACGCTCTTTGGTCTTGCCAGCGCCGCAGGTCAGCGAAGGAGAGTTGGAGGATATCGTCAAGATGGGCAAGATGGGCGAGGCCGCCAACATTCGAGCTAGAGAAAGCGAGAACGATGCCACCCGAGGACTCGTCAGCACGTACTCGACCCTCAACTCGAATGCTCCCATCCGGACACCGAAAGCCCCCGAACAAGACGATCACATCGCCAACGAGATTCGGAACATCCGAGCTCTCAACGATACGCAGTCGGCCCTGTTGGGAGGTGAAAACACTCCTCTTCACCAAGGAAGTGCCTCGACAGGCTTTGATGGCATTACTCCTCGGAAACAGACCATGGCAACACCAAACCCAATGGCCACCCCCTTGAGGGGAGCCAACGGTGTCGGTGCAACGCCTCACCAGCCGGGACAGACGCCAATGCGAACGCCCCGAGATACCCTCGCACTGAACCAGGACGATAACATGTCCTTGGTTTCGGCGACCCCTCGAGATATCAAGATGCGGGACCTTGCGATGCGGAACCAGCTGCGGTCTGGCCTCTCTTCGCTTCCCAAGCCGAAAGATGTCGAATGGGAGTTTGACATCCCTGATGAGCAGCGCGAAGCGATGGAGCTTGAGAATGCGGTCGAGGAGGATGCCGAGGAGCGTGACCGCCGAGAGCGCGAGAGGCGAGAAGCTGAAGAAGCCATCGAGTTCCGACGGCGAACTCAAGTCATGCAGCGCAGCCTTCCGCGACCAGCGGTTGTCGATGTGGACGAATTATTAAAGAAAGCCAATGCGCTGACCAACGCCGCCGAAGCTCTCGTCGCTCAAGAGTCGGCGGTCCTCATGGCCAATGATGCCATGAAATACCCCCTACCTGGTGCGCAAGTGAAGGGTGCGCCCAAGGTTCTTCCTCAGCTCGACGACGATTCTCTTGCGGAGGCTCGCCTTTTGATTCTGTCCGAGACAAAGCCTCTGCCCAGTCTAGAGCATATCCAATCTGCCTTTGAGGCCCGCGCGAGCAGCTCACTACTCCTGGGTCTGGGCTGTTACAATGACGATGAAGAGGAGGAGGGTGTGGCCATGGCGGCCGCTTTTGAGGTAAGTTTCCAGTCAAGCCTTCAACCCCAGCCCTTGAGTACTAACCATTGAACAGTCCGTTCAAGAGTCCATCATGGCCTCGGCCGAACAGGGAGCCAAGCTGGAAAAGAAGCTGTCTCTGCACCTCGGCGGTTACCAGAAGCGACAGAAGATGCTCAAGGACAAGGTCGGCGACGCCTCCGAGGCCCTGGAGAAGGCCCGTGTAGCGTTGAGCGCGTTCAAGACGCTGGCCATCTCGGAAGACGTTGCCATTGAACGACGTCTCAGCGCCCTGCGAGAGGAAGTTGGGTTCGTCACCCGGCGCGAGAGAGAGGCGCAGGAGGGATATAGGAAGGCCAAGGGAGAGCTGGATGCTCTGCTGGCGGCCGGCGTGAATGGGTTTCATTAGAGGGGACAAAATGGATGTACGATTAATTAGGGGCCAACAAGCGCGGGGAGGTTACTTGATGTCAATTGATCCTGACAAATGCCGTCTACTGTTGCTATACGGTCTACCATTGCTAATTCGTTCATTCTGTAGTATGATTCCCTCGTGCAATTTTTGTTATCCATGCTGTCGTCCGTGCCTTTTTTCCGTTGCTCTTCTTGAAACACTGAGAAGCTGTGCACATTCATCTCTTCCTAACACCGAGACGGGGCAGCTTTATGGGCAAGATCAAGGCCACGGAGATGGCGGCAATGACGGCACATGTGATAAAGGTCAAGCGCAGAGCAGCCTCGTAGCTCATGATGACCTGCTCGCGATACCTCGGCTCCAGCTTGACCACCTCCTCGACGGAGCTGCGCACGCGGCGGATGACCTCGTCCCGCTGGTCGCCCTGGACGAACTTGCCGAGGTAGTGCAGCAGGGCGTTCTGCAGGACGAGGCTGCTGCTGGCGATGCCGATGACCTGGCCGAGGCTGCGCCACAGGATCAGCGTGCTCGTGACGACGGCCTGCTCTGACTGCTTCGACGTGGCGAGGATGGCCATGAAGGTGCCGGGGAACTGGAAGCCCTGGCCGATGGACGACGGCAGCAGGATGAAGAGGTACAGCCGCGGCGGGAGGTCGCGGCGCAGGCACGAGAGGCACACGGTGCCGATGAGCAAAAAGATGGTGCCGCTGGAGACGGGCCACTTGAGCCGCCGCGTCCACGTCACGGCGAAGCCGACCGAGGTGCCGGCGACGGACGCGGCGATGGTGGGGATGACGAGCCGGAGGCCGGAGGAGGTGGCGGAGGTGAGGAGGACGGCCTGGAAGTACAGGGGGCTGTACCTGTGTGTTAGTCAACTGTGACGGGAAACTCTCGCGGCTGCAGATGGCTCACATGTTGAAGAGGATCGAGTTGGCCAGCAGCGCGGCGATGAAGTTGCCGAAGATGAGGTTGGCGCGCGGCGCCTGGCGGATCAGGTGCAGCGGCATGATGGGCTTGTGCACCCAGGACTCGACCCAGAGGAACAGCGGGAACACGACGACGAAGATGGCGAGCGAGGCGATGACGAAGGGGTGCGACCCTGCGAAGTGTGTTAGTTTCTTTTCTGGTGAAGAAGGTCCATGGTGAGTGAGTGGTGGCACTTACACGGTAGAACGTTGCCTCCGAGGTTCTAGACAAACAACGTGGTTAGCAACAACATGCGTAGCATAAGCCGGAATTCCCACTCACCAGTCCCAGAATCACAAAGGTTATCGACGTCGTCAGCAACAACGACCCCTTGGCGTCAAACTCCCGCAGCGCCTGCCACACGCTCTTGCGCTCGCCCAGGATGCCCAGGTCGTCCGGGATGGCCACCATGGATATGGCCATGCACAGCAGCAGCGGCGGCACCTGGATGCCGAACTCCCAGCGCCAGCCGAAGTAGTCGGCCATGGCGCCTCCGGTCGCGGCTCCGAGCGCCGAGCTGACGCCGTAGTTGGCGTTGATGTAGGATTGGAACTTGCCGCGGTCCCTGTGTAGTTCACTGTTAGAGCCATCAGACGACGACAGAGGGAAGATAAAACCTACTCAATGGGGACCAGGTCGCTGAGGATAATGCTGCCCAGCGTCATGACACCACCGGCTCCGAGGCCGCAAAACGCCCGTGCAATGATGAAGCTCTCGATGCTCTGCGCCAGCGTACACCACATGGTCGCAAAAGCGAAGACGCCAATGCAGCCGACGAACAGCGGCTTGCGCCCAATGGCATCCGACAGACGGCCCAGGAGAGGCTGGAACGCCGTCGAGGTCAGGAGGAAGGCCGTTGACAGCCACGAGGCCGAGTTGGATGCGTGGAAGTACGACGTAATGACGGGATGCGACGACGCCATGATGGTGCCGTCGAAGGCGGCGATGAAGTACGACAGCTGCAGCTGCGAGAAGATGAACCAGAACCGCGTCACCGACGTGTTGTTGAGGTACGGCGTCGTCGCCGTCGAGCCCTCGGGATGCGCTTTGGACGAACCCCGTGAATGCTGGCGCAGCAGCGGAGAGTCCTCGTCGGGCTCGCAGTCGGAAGTATCGTCGTGGCCGTCGTCTTTGCAAAGCACCGGATTCGACACGGCGGGCCGCAGCATGGCATTCTCCATGGCCTCGGGCTCAAGGAAGAGCCCGGCCGTCGTCGTCAACGACCTCGAGAGGGACTCGAACCCGGCGGCATCGACCCCGAGCTCACTGCCGCTGTTATCGTCGTTGTCGTCGCGGGTCCTCCGGTGGTTCGCCGACACCGGAACCGGCACCGGACCGGGGACGTTCTCGGAGCGGGAGGATTCCGGAGCTGCGCCCGAGCTGTCTGAGCGTCCGGCGCGCCCGTTTCTCGAAGAAGGGCTCATATCGAACGCAGCAGCCGGTTTTGGCTTCGTGATCTGGATAGGGAAGTTTATCGCAACGAGGAATAAGGGAATAAAGGAGTAAGTCAATGAAAACTAGCGGCGCATTATAGCGGAACATTGCTGGTGGACCCGTGACCGTTGTCGTGATCGCTGACTTTTTCGGGGAGACTTCCTTTTGTAGATCTACGCATATCCGCCCCGCAACAGGCATTTTCGGCGCGTAAGTCGGCCGACTTACATGACTCCTGGGAGCTGTTGCACTGCGGCGAGTGAGTCAACACCAAACCAACAGTTGCAAACTCGCACTCAGCAGTAGGGTATCGAAACACGATGGCTCACCGGGGTACTTCACTGTCTGAACCACCTATTGTTTCTCTATCAATGGCCCATCTCTCAGGCTCTTTCTGACACCGAATGCTCCTAAGCAAGGATGCCAGTGTGCAGTGTCCCGCAACCTTCCCAACGCCTGTATCGCTCTGACCCGTCTCAAAGCGATATATCGGCTGTGTCAATTGCCGAGGCGGACCGGCCGCCCCAGGACTCCAGGTTGCTCAACTTCTAATTCACGCTGTTCGTGGTTGTCGATGACGCCGCAGCCACAAGAATGCCCGCTCCCGCGATACCCCCATCATGACAGGGACTCAAAACCACCTCCAACAAGTTCTCGCTGCCAAGCCGTTTCTTTAGTAATTGGTCTAGAAAACACTGGCAGTCCGATAAATAGTCCTGGAAGTGGACAATGCAGCCGCCCGTGTAACCGACCCCCAACTTGTAAGCCCGATCCGCTGCAGGCGATCCTTCGGGGGGAACGTCGCCGGAGAGGGTGAGCAAGGCCAACGTCGCCGCGGCTACTATACCGGCGGCGCGGACCTCGATGGCCTTGGCAATTTGATAGAGTGCAGTAGCAAGGTTTTCTGTCCAGGTGAAAGTCGCCGACCCTGATGATTCCGGAAATTCCGCCCTCAGGCTAGATAGCAGATTGGGCGACTTGAGGGGCTTGAAGTGACTCAAAAATGTCGTCGTGAGACCGTGCCGCCGCAGGAGCTTTGCTGGCAATGTGTCTGCAGCAATTCCGAGGCTACGCGTCATGTAGTCGACCAGCATGATGCGTCCGAGCTCGCCCAGGTATCTCCCGGCCGTCATGTACTCCAGAGGCTGGAAGCCCGGGGCCTCGTTTTGTGAATCCAGCACTTCGTCCCATCGGCTCACCAAGCCGAGTTCCCGTAATGGAGGCGCCGACCCGTTGATGCTCCATTCGGTGTTGATTGTGATTTTAACGTCGTCTAGGTTTTCTCCAGGGCCAACGACAACGTGTCGCGGACGCTTGCTTGGATGCAGTTGACCCAGTCTCAGGGGGATTGTGGCATTGCAGCCAGTACCGAGAATCAGGCCCATGGTTCCTCTGCGGGCATTTGACTCGTCATACGTGAAGACGAAGGATACCAGGGTCGACACGGAATCGTTTGCGATGGCCTCGACGCGAATAGGTGGAAGGTCGGGTGACTTGGCGCGGTCGTACCCATCGAGCAACTGAGCGCCAAGGTCGAGATTGGACGATATGGCAAAGCCTTTGCCCATGGTCATGAGGGTCGCCTCGGATAACGAATGCTGTACCATGGGGAAGCTGAAGGTAACCCCCAATGGGATCTGCCGGTCAACAGGAAGCTGCAAGGCCTTGCAGCCATCGCTGATGACCTCGGCGATGCACTTTCCAATCCACAAGAACAGGCTGTCGGAGTTCTCGTTCTTCAGGTGGTCGTCGATGGGCCAGGACTTTTCCATGAGTCGTTGCATGCGTTTGGGAGGTTCCCGGTGGTAACCCAGGGCTCCACTGTGAGCATGACCGTCAACCTGAGCAGCCTTTAAATCCGATGATGGCTTGGGCAGCAGCTCGACGAACCCAACCCTGAGGTTGGTGCCCCCGCTATGAATTCATTAACAACAACATTCAATATCGAAATCGAAAGCAACACTGGAAATAGTCTCGATAGAACGACAACGCAGATGTGCAAGTGACTTACATATCTATGGCGAGATGGCTGGACGCTTGTTGTCAGTTATTGAACCCCAGAAACAGTGACGAGACGCTCGGTTCCAGTAGGTCCAGCGGGGGAGAGCCGCCGGGGGCGCCGATAACTCACCGTCCTTGGGTCCCTTCATGCGCGGGCCGCAGAATAGACTCGGTGATGGGCGTGGGCAGGAACTGGTTTGGCGATTCGAGGGCGAGCTTCTCAAACGTCCGCAGGAAGGCCTGAGACAAGGCGTGGGCCTTGTCGAGGTCGAGGTCGAGCGGCCCCAAGAAGTCGCTGATCGAGGGAGTTGGGAAGGCCATCGTGGACGCGGATCTGGGGTTGAACTGGGGAAGGCAGGAGTAGCGCTGGCGATCTCGGAGTTCTAGGGCATTGTTCCAGTGGAGCTCGGGTCAGAGTGCGAGGGGTGTAGTGGTGAGAAGCAGTCGTTTGAAACAAGTGACGCAGTGTCTTTTGTATCGGACAACAAGGCGGAATCTCGTCAGTGACAGTGTTGTGTCGTCGTCTTGTGGAAGTCAGAGAGTGATGCAAGACCGAGGTAGGACCAGGACGGAAGTTGGTTGGTCACCAGCCAGTCATGTACCTGCAACTACTAAATGCCACGACCAATGGCAAGCTGCAAACCCGTCTGGCGTCAGTCAACCACGAAGCTGTCCAGAATAAGGTAAGACGACGAAGAAGAAAAGGGACTTTGGGGATTCGATATCAGGAGCTAAACCTAAGTACTGGATAGGTGTTCTTAGGAACAGGAGGGGAGCCGTCGAGTATAAGTATCTACCATTCGCAGTTCCATGCTAACACATAAATGAGCTGCACCCGAGTGGAGGAGGAGGCGCATGCTCACGCCTCTAAGTTAGTCCTCCTGATCGGGGCATTCCCACGGCCTTTTACAGCCGTGATGCACTGCACTGACCAACAGCTGCTCTGACGCATCCCTCATGTAGACTGCCATTGCATGCACCGTTGCATGCACTGTAACCGTTGGGCCGTTGGTCGTCCACCTAACAAAACCACTCTCGGGCCGAAAGTTTACAGGCGGTTGTGAGGGGAACTCCGCCACGTTAACCTCTGAGCCACGGCCCAGGCCTGGTCCTTGCAGCCATCCATCCATCGGCCGGGCCGGACGCTCCCTAGCCTTTGGGGCTCCAGGGGCGCGTAGATGCTATAGTAAGCAGCTGTCCAATATCGGTCATCAACCAGCGGTTTTTTCCTTTGGCGCCCCTGTAACTCACTGTACGAACCTAATAACGAGTTCCATCCGGTGACGCCATTTCCCCAGAGCCTCCATCGGTTATCGCTGCCACATCAACCCCGACGCCATCGTCCACCATCAACCGCCCTCATTCCTCGCAACTGACCGACCGACCGACCGTACGACGTGACCTCGAAACCCGCCGCTCCCATCCCCCATCCCGTCGCCATGGACGAGAAGCGAGCCATGTCCCCCCCGCGATCCCTCCGCCGCAATCGCCCGGTCGCCACCATCCTCCTCTGCCTCGTCGTCGTCTACACCTTCTGGCTGTTCCAGCCCTTCGCCATCCAACCCTTGCACGTCCCGTCCGTTGTCGGCGATGTCTTCGCGGAGTCCGCCGCCGACCTCGTCCCCCTTGAGGCGCACATCATCAGCAAATGTCCCGACACCAGGGTAAGCTTCCTCTCCTGGAACGCACTCGAAACGCTTTCGGAATGCCCTCTTGCTGACCTCACGCGTCTCTAGGATGCCCTACGACAGCTGATCCTGCCCGTCATGCAGCGCGTACACGATAGGGTCAACTTCACCCTCTCCTACATCGGCCAGTACGTATATCCTCACCAACGCCTCCATGCTTCCATCGACTATCCTCTCCCTACTAACACCGCCCTCCTGTCCAGGCCGACTTCAAACGACGGCGTCGAGTGCATGCACGGCCCCGAGGAGTGCATGGGCAACATCATCGAACTCTGCGCGCTCGAAATCTACCCCGACCCCAAGATCAGCCTCGGCTTCGTCATGTGCTTGACTCGCGACTACGAGCAGATCCCCGACCGCGCCCTCATCGAAGACTGCGCCCTCGAGCACGCCATTGACTTCCAGGCCCTCAACGAATGCGCCACCAAGGAAGACGGCGCATATGGCCTTAGTCTCCTCCGTCACAGCATCCAGAGAACTTCTGAGGTACGTTGCCGAGGCCGTAGATGGGAAAAGAAGGGTATACTATGCAAAGAGCGAAGAATCCTGCGTGCTAACTTTATACCAATTCAGGCCGGCGTTACCAAGAGCTGCACCGTCCGTCTCAACAACGAAATCTACTGTATCCGTGACGACGGGCAGTGGAGCGACTGTCCCAACGGATCCGGCGTCAACGACCTCATCATTGCTATCGAGAAGCTCCGCCGCCAATCTTGAGCGGCTCAAACACCTCTGTCCATAGTTCGCTCGCCTCTCCTAGCGTGTAGCTCATTGAGATGTCGTCCATGCCCGCTTCGTCCCCCCCAGCCATCGCTCCGAGCGTCTCCATGATGTTCTCCAGTCCGACCGCCTTACCCGTCGCCTGCGTCGCCCCGGCTTCGAGAGCAACGTGGACGATGTGGATGTGGAAGTGGTAGTAGGTCGGCTGGTAGTGAACGTACAGCTTGAGCTGGTCCGGCTCAATGGACTGGTACGTCTCCACCGTGGCCGCGATCAGCTTGGCCTTCATGTGCTCCAGCCAGGGAATGTGCTTCTTGCGGAGGTCCCTCAGCGACCAAATGTCCCGTCGCTCCACGAGCGCCAGCAGGTGCAGCGCGTCGAGCGTCTTGCGGTCCCAGTTCAGGTCGGGCAGGAGGAGGAAGCCCTCGTCGCCCGCCTCTCCCAGCTTGGTCCTGTATATAACGTCCTCGACTTCTTTCTTCCCCTCGATAATGTTGAAAGCCCAGTTCAGCCGTCCCTGCTCCCGCTTGCTGAGCATGTACGGCCGGATCCTGTCCCTGTAGATCTCCGGTGTCTCCGTCACGAACCGCACCCCCTGCTTGCTGTACTTCTTGACGTGCACCTCCGTACACGGGCAGATGAGGTTGATCTTGAGGTCCGCAAAGAAGTCATCGCCCGCCGCCTTCTCCACGCCGCTGCGCGCCATGTACCAGTGATAAATGTCGTTTGCGCCCAGGTTCTGCAGCCGAGCCAGCGTCGCCGGCACGCCGGCTAGGTACTCTGGCTTGGCGGGGAACGGCGCGCGCTCGAGGATTAGCAGCGCGGGCTGCTCGTCGACATGGCCGTAGAGAGACGTGCGGCGGCCAGCCTGGTCTACGTTGAGATAGGACGCACGTCAGTACTATCGTCTACCGGGAGAGAGCTAGCGAGGAGAGAGAAGGGGTGTGTGCGGTGCGCGGGACTAGGCGAGTTACCTTGGTTGAGGATGCGGTCTAGCTTGAACTTGGGGACTAAAGCCTCCGCGTTCGCCTTGGAGTCGGCCATTGTGCTGATGTCTCAGAGACGGACTTGACGCACGAAGATGAGAAAGGAACAGGCAGGTGGTGCTCGTGGGACGAGGAATGTTTTGAGGAACAAGAAGCTACCTTCTCCTGCCCCTTCAGCGATGTTGTCACAATTAGTAGAAGCTACAGTGGGGTGAAAAATGTAATGACATACAGAAGGTATTTACTACAAGCTTAACCTAATTAGGAAATACCTAATAATAAAATACTTAAAAATATCTAAATGTTATATTAAGTATACTAAATATATAAAATAAGTTTATTTTTTTAATTATAATTAATACTTAACGTACATATATAGTAAGTGCACCAGGCAAGTAAGTGCACTAAAAATCCCTCAACCTACATTTTCTCCATTTGATCAATTGATTCTTAACCACTTAGTATATTATCTACTAGCAATAAGGCTAAATTACTTCTTGCACTTCAGGCCCTTCAAAATAACCTAAGTTTAAAGCTCCAACCAACTATAAGGCTCTACTAGGTTGGCTACTAGGTTGGCTATTGTCAGGTGGGTCCAACAACACACATTTAAGGCAGCTTTGGCTGCATCTTTCCTTTGTAGAAGATAAGGCAAATTTACTATGTAATCCTCACATTCCACTGTAGCCCGTAACGTGACAGATGTGCAGCACCCCACGGTGGGGCAGTTTGTGTCCAGTTCATGCGCAGTGGCCAACCTCACCGGCCGGTGCTGAGATCAACATGGCCTGGGGACCAAGTTATCTATCTAATCCAGTTTCAAGTGCACTACAAAACATCCTTATTAAAGATACCAGAGGGAGAATGCGTTAACGCACAATCAAATCCAAAGACACCTCATTTGCATTTCAACTAAGTAAATCAGCCGAGTGATTCTCATGACGGCCCAGGCCTCTATCAATACCGATGCTATCTAGTAGCACCAGGTCTAACGATGTTAGATGATGCCTCATCCAGGCCATCAACATGCTTTCCAACCTCATGCCTCTGTCCTCATCCCCCTGTTCTTCCACCCAAGACCGCCTTGAGCCGCAAATGAAGCTAGCAAAATCACAAAATTACTTGGCTAGCGACCCTCCCCGGCCTCCACAGTATTGAAACTCATTGGGTCACACCGGGTATATAAAATAAACACATGAAATGAAACGAGGGCCCCTCCATTGGTCGTGATATTATCAGAATCGTGTCTTCTTCGCCGTATTCAAACTACTCGCGCAGTTGAGGTGGCGCAGCGAAGGCCCGAGGAGCCCAGAGCCCGCCTCACTGTTGTCGTCGTGACGCGATGTCTATCGGATAGATTACGTAGGTCGTCGAAGATAGAAAATAAAAGGGCGTTAAAGCGTATCGGGTGGATGGAATTCCTTTGTCGCGTTCTGGTAAACGACCAATCCAGGGTACTCCTTTGGGGAGCCGCCCAGGGTTGACCCAGTTGCCGCAATGCGAGTGACGCAAAATATCTGCAAGGTGGCGCTGCGTATGCCAGCCAGAAACGCCTGAGACCGAAACGCCATAGCCAATGCGCCAACAAGGAATACCTTCACGGGGTCCTATTCAAAAGAATAGACGTCGTGACTGTAAATTGAGGTCATGAGATGGTCGAATGACCTGGGAAGCCGTTGGAGCCGGATTCGGTCGATCCGTCGCCTTCGATGGTTTTCCTCCAATGTTCAGGGAGACAGACACACACCAAGGGAAATGCCTTGATCTCACCCTCGCCAATCGGTGAGCTATCACGACGACCCGAGGTGTTGGACACACCACTGTCTCGTTGAGCCTGTCGTCGTATTTCCCATTCCTCGGCCTTCTCGTTGAGAAGGATACCGGTTGCCCATCCATCGTCCCAGATGCCTACAACCTTGAGCATGTCTCCACGTTCGAGAGTGAACTCATCCGTGGCCCGGGGTTGATAAGCCCACAGAACGGCAACCCGGTCGCTTGGGTGAATGTCGTCTGAAGAGTAATAATCCTTGAAGAAAGGGAGTTGCTCCGACTGTTGGCTGGTCATCGCTTGCGGTGACGAAAATCCACCTGCACTTGTGGGCGATTGCGGAACGGAGCTTCCCAGGACGGAGCCACTCGACAAAGACCCATTTCTCCTAGGGTTGGGAGGCGGTCTAAGGATACCGGCACGTGGCTCAGATTCAGGGCTCTCGGCAAATTCATCGGATGAAGAGTTGTCGGCTGCTCTACGTCGAGAGGGAATGTATCCAACTCCAACGTTTGAAGAATCGTCGCGATGGTGAGAAGGAGAGTTCCCAGAGTGACCTTCTAAGGCCGACATCCGGGCGATACGTCCTCCTGGAAGTACCTCGTAGCCTGTGGGTGCGTTAGAGCCTGCCTGGGCCATTGCCGGCCCTTTCCTTGCTGGAGATGGCTGATTGAAAATGCTTCCCTTGGGGCTGACTGGTCTTCCCTTTCTCTTTCTCAAGCAGAAGAACAGTACAAGAGCAAGGAGGCCAAGTCCAGCAAGGGCACCGATCACAATACCAGCGATTGCGCCCCCTCCTAGACCATTGCTACTGCCGTTGTTGTCGTCGTCCTCGTCGCTGTTGTCGTTCTCACTGCTGCCGCCGGAATTGGTCGATGAAGGTGACGCAGAGGCGGTAGGCGCGGTGAAAGTCATGGTGGCTGTGAGCGAGGGCAGATCGACATTCTTGCAGCGATTCTCTGCATCTGAGTTGTAGCAGCAAGTATCGGTCGAGTTAATCCCGCCTTGGGCACAGTATGAGCAAAGTCCCATGGTGCTATTTCCGTAGCCACAGTTGTTCCACTCATTATCCATGCCGGATATACAGGTAGAACTGTCGAGGGCGGCCTCGGGCAGAGCACAAATGGTGAAGTCGGATCTAATCAACCCAACCAGGTCGGCTCGCGGGTTTGAGCAGAGATCACTGTCCGAGGTAACGTAAACCTCACTCTGGGCGAATTCGGCACAAGTTTCGGCGCACAAGGGTCGAGATTCCTCATCAGAGAGATCGCAGGTGCTGATCGACTTCTGCACGATGGCATTGCATATTATCGTGGTGGTGAATCGGGCATACATCTCACTTGGATCTGTCAAGTCAACGTTTGAGCACCCAAAGGTGTCTTCGTATCTAATGGCATGTAAGTAAGCGGCCGAGTAGGATGGCTGTATTAACGACTCACTTCGTCTCAACATAGGTGGTTTTAACGTAGGTAGAAAGCTGATGGTCGAAGTCCTCTCTATCAGACACATAGAGCATAAACGGGCTAATATTTTGTCAGTCAAACCCGTACTATCCAGAACAGAGCTCATCAACTCACAACTCGCCCGAAGAGGAGTTGGCCGAAATGGAAGCGGATTCAAAAGCAGGACAGGCAGTGGAACCCTTGAGTGAAATGCAAGTCTCGGCCGCTGCAAGCGCTGGTGCAGCGGAGAGCAAAGTCAAGGCAACACTTCTCGCGTTGAGTGATGTGCGTTTCGTTGCTCGAGAATGGACCTTGCCCACTGAGCGGTTCCCCGCCTGTGACTGATCCGTTGGTAAAGACATGACGAAACCTTGTTTTGGCGACGGGAGAAAAACACAATGAATGTTGTTTACTGAGGAATCCCCGCGTTCATGGTCGTCGGGAGAAAATGTCCGGTGCAAAAGTCCTTCACTGCAGATTGTCGTCGGTACGGGGTTCGTCAAGACGTCGAATTTGAAACTGTCGACAGTAAAGAATCTGCTTGCTGACGGATAGAATAGTCGAGTGGTAATCGCAACTGAAAGCCTGATTCCGTTGAAGGAAGGATCGGACCGAGGAGTTTGCAGTTGTGGCGGACTGTTGACGCGAGGGATTCGGTTCGGAACAGTCGAGAAAACGAGGGATTGCAGTTGGTGTTAATTAGTTTTAGGATTAAGCGAAGAAACGAGCGTTGCGAAAGAGGTGTAAAAGAAGGTGATGCTGGAGGCCGGCCCTTGAGGATGAGCAGCTTGGCTCGTTCCTGTCGATTGTTGTCGGGCTGGACGTGCAGTTGGGAGGAGCCAGCGACGAGAACAACGCTGGCCAGGCACGGATGGGGGAGGGAGAGGAAAGAGACGAGAGACGAGACGAGACCCAGGACAGGGTGGGAGAGAGAGTTGAGAAAGGGCACTCCAGAGCTTCGGGCCAGAGCTTTCAGACCAGGATATTAGGGGGTGGAAGTGTCTAGCCGCGACTGGGGGGGAGCGCGACAGCGGAACGAGGCTGGAACGATTCGAGACGACGATGGCAGGACTTCGTAGACTAGGTAGTTAATGTGTCTGGGCCAAGACCCGGCGACGAGGAACGAAGAGGAGCAGGGCCCTGTAGAAAGCCTGTGCTGGGCGTGTCACGGTGCGCGGTAGGGAGGGAGAGTTGCCGAGTTGCAGAGGTGAGAAGAGGGACGTGAGGACTCAAGAATGCAGAGAGTGGGCGGTGGTGGTGCCGGCATCTGGTGTTTGGGCCCCGATTGCTCGTCCGCCAGGAACAACCGCACCGAGAAGGAAATGGCGATTGTCCGGGGGTGCCTGCCCGCATTAGACCCAGGTGGGCATGGGCAACTCCCGTTTGCGACGGCGGGACAACGGCGCCGCGCTGAGACAGGTACCTCGGCCGCCTATTTTAGCTGCGGGCGGTACCTGACCCACCTGTGGATGCGCCTGGGGCGTTTTAATTTTGGGTAACAGGGGTAGTGCGGATGCGGACTGGGGGGGGGGGGGGGGGCCGTAGCGCCCAGCGCCCAGCGCCGCTAGGCACGTAGCGAACGAGACACTGCTAAAGTGCATGAGTTATCACTAATGGAATATTATCTCACGAGTTAAAATAAGTTAGACTGCCCGAATGCTTTTGTGCTGTTTGATGCGCAACCCAAGGTAGTATTCACAATTGTGCGGTTGTCACAGTTTGCTTACATACTGCATACATAGCAGCAGTACAGAGTACCCTGCCGTCAAAACATCAACATGTTTCTCTCTCACTTCGTCCCAACCATTCATCCCTTGCGCTGGCGGTGGCTATTATTGATGCATCCAAGCCTCGATTCTCTCCAATCACGTCGCACACGAGAAGAGACGGCCCTGCAGGCCATCCCTTCCCCCTACCTTCCAAAGCTCCTCTCCTCGCGTCGCCCTGACTCTTTGGCGTCCTCGGCCGAAGCCTCGACTCAGTCTAGACTCTCTCCCAACTGTCTCTTCGACTCTCCCCCAAGCAGTCAGGTTCCGTTTCCGAGACACAATCCCATGCCCACGTGGACTAGAGTCGTAAACACTTGAGACTCGGATCCAGTCGCGGCCCGGGATTCGCAAATGGCTTGCACCTGGGGCCAAACCATCTGAAGCCGTCATTTTCGCCAGCGAGTCAAAAGCACGTACGTACGTACGAGCGTCTCCCTTCTGCCGCCCTGCATGCGCACCAGCGGAAAAAAGAAAACATGTCATGCGAAGCTTGCATCTCGGACAATTTAGCGGCTGTGTCGGTCGGTCATCTCGGCTGTTTTCCTTCCCAGTTCCGTTGCCCGACTGACGAGGACTCGGAGGAAACACTGGCGTTTGCGACATCGCGAGTGAGAATACGGCGAGCGCCAACTCTTCTTGGCAAGTCATCGATCCATCCACCAATCATCAATCATGACGTCGAACACAGCTTCAACACGAATGCACGCCCACTTGTGCAAGTGCACAATGGCACTCAAGGTGTTCGTTCTGTAAGTTGGGGAACGTGTGTGAGCCTGTGCAGATTGCTGCAGCAACGTGCTGTGCAATCTGTCACTACGTACTAGATTACCTAGCTTCGTCATCGTGTTGCGCAGTCAGCATCGGGTCCGATTAATCACCACAAATTGGACGAGGCAATCCGCTGAGACAACGTCTGAGCCCAAGATGAGATGGCCTCTTAAATTATACTAGCCGCGTCTCTAGGATGCCTCCGCGGCGAAGGTTTACAGAGTACCTCACGATCTCAACTTCGGACCGCGATCTGCTCCTCGTTCGTTATCTTAAGCGAGCTGTCTCCTCGTCGTCTGCAACCGCTGTGATATCTCTCACTCCCGTCTGCTCCGACCCAGAACAGATAGGTAGCTACATAATTAGTCTCCTGTTCGTACATCGTTAGCCCAACCACCATCGGCTGAAACTGGTCATGGATACCATGGTACCGCCGCTCAGTGTAGCATCGCGGCATCGCGACCCCAGCAAACCCACGAACCCTCACATGTTTCTTCAGGAACAGGTTAAGCTTCTCGTTCTAGCGGGGGGCAATGGGGGAAACGCGACTCATACCTCCCATTGGTCCACCACTCAACGCGCTGGCGTGCATCTGGGAGATGACGATGCACATGTTTGTAGGTGCAGTACCAAGTTCAAGACACGGCCCAACACCACACCACGACCGACAGAGTGTGACCGTCAACATCCTCTCACCGTTCTGCAAACAAACAAACAAACCAAACAAAATGTGTACTCCGCCCCCTCATACAAGCGAACCGCATTGGGGCGTCTGCAGTCAATAGGTTGTACTTATGCAAACGCCTCCTAAGAATACCTGCGTTGAGATCGTGGCTGGCCTCAGCAACCAAAATAAAGGACTAGCGTCCACAGAAGATACACTGGTGCTGTAATCAAGCTCAAACATTAACCGATCGTCCTTCCATATTTGCAAAATGCGGAACCGCCAGGCACGCAAATTTATACAGCAGCACGATAGCAGCAATACAAGATGCACAAGTAGAGCAAAGGTTATTATTCATGTTCCAACAGGTGTAATTTCCCAGCCATCATGGGCCCCCTGCTCGACAAGGGACTGGTTTCACCTTGAGCTAGGGACACGACTCTACAGGGCTTATCCGGTCCCGAACTATCTGCAGCCAGTTCGTATCAGCAGAGTCCTTGGTCGTCGAAGAAGACCTAACCAAGGGGATGGGATCTTCCATCGTAGCATTCCCGCCATTCCGCAAAGTCGATAGCGAACCGCGAGTGGGGCCCTATATTTGAAGAACTTATTCCGCGCATGTTCCGGGAGTCATGGGGGCAGCGACCGGGTCGAACGCAAGTTACGACGTATCGTAGAGCCAAACGACCCGGTATCGCCAGATATGGAGAGCCAGTGTCGGCTGGATGATTGTTCGTAGGTAGGTCCGTGAACGGCGTCGCTCGGGACGGCCCCAGCCGGGGCTTCTTGTGAGTGGGGCCGCTCTCCGTATGAGCTCCGTAATGACCAAAGCATCCGAGTATCTGGTCACCTCGTAGCGACAAAGGGAAACCTGCAGAATCCAACAGAGACAGATGGCTTATCACGCACTTTAATCCGCGATAGACAATTCTTGGTTTAGAATCTGTCCATGCTTCTATTCTCTTCGATGACGCCTGGGCAATAATTGCAACCATGCGGTGGCCCGGCCAGACTATGATGCCATCTAAGTGTGCTACCGCAAGGAGACCACTCTTTGATGTCTAAACGCTTGGAAGGAGTTGATTCGCGTCTGCACACTTGACGTGGCTGTCCGCCGTCTAGGCCGGAGGAAATCATGCTTGATTACATTCTCGATTCGAGCATGCAGCTGGGATATGCAGCAGCCCGTTTTGCATGGTGCAAAGCCCGTATCGGTGACTTTGGTGTCTCGTGCCTCTGGTCGTACGTACCGCTGAAGGGAACATCGCTGGACACCGACACGCAACGATAAATGCACCTTAGTTAGGGATAGCCACAGGCGATTTGTGTCTAGTTTATATTTCAACTCGATTATTGACGGTGCTGTAGGAATAATTGTTCCTCTTGGAACTCTGTCAATACGCACATGAACCATAGACCAGCCTGGTAGATCTAGTCCTGTGCTTACTATCTTCAGATGTGTGAGAAATCCATCCCGTGGTGAAGAGAATGGACTGACGTTCTAAGTTATTAACCATGGCTAGACTCTCTCTAATCATGCATAATTATAGCATAATCATCTTGCTCATCAAACGCATCATATGGTATCAAATTTATAAAGACAGCCCCTTAGGCGCTTGCGAGAAATTGGCCATAAGAGCTGCTACTAAGCTGTTTCGTATCATCGACCCCGGTTTCAACGTTTGACAATGCGCTGCTTCAGGATCATGACCAGCTCAAATCAAAGGCTTGGGGGCAACCTTGGTTAGTGTAGGTAACCAATGTTCCAGCATAATGAGGCAAGAGTGAAACTTCGTCAGTTATGTTTGAGTTCCAAGGTTTTCTGATAAGACACCATCCATACCTGCCATGCCAATTCGGAGCAGAGTGCACACGCTCCATGAAACTCAACTATGGTCGACCGCATCAGCGGTCCAGGCAAATCACTCAGTTCACTTCTCTGCTGCTTTTATCATACACCCTTTTCATGACTCCGTGTGGTAAAACGGCCATTCCCTCCCAAGTGTTTTCATCGAGGAGCCCTGTTGAAGATGGTCGGAAAGGAGGAGAGTCAAGTTGGCTCTGTGATAGCAAGAGAAGAATATACATGTTGCACTATGCTATATAATCTTAGATTATCCGTACATTCAAATGTCTTGAAACCGCGTTTACTATTCTTAGGTACCATTCATCGTTTGCTTCCTCTCTACCAACCATCAAGCACCAACCTTCCAGAAGGGTTATTCGCGACATCCAGAATTCTTTTCAGACATATCAAGCCTTGTAAGGTGATCATCATAGCCAGGGCTAAGGTCTCCAGATATGTTAAGCCTTAGGCTCCAGGCTCCATGTCGCCCAAGGAACTCCCTCTATAGATCTTGACCGATGTTGTCGCACAAAAGCGCCTTCAATTCAAGCATGCAGTACCACAGTCTGACTTCCACTTTTTTCGAGCATTGTGACTAGGTCAGCTTTGACAAGAGGCCATCACATAAGGTCTGGCCTTTCGGGAAGAAACCTCATCAAGGTGTTGGAGGCCACCGCCACTGTATCTGCGCCATGAATTTGAAAGCGACTGTACAGCATTGCTAACTTCTACGATTCACCATTGTCAAACAAATGTTCGAATTCCGTGCAAGTATACGTTTTCCTCGGTCGTTGATCCGCCACCGTGAATCCTTCTGTACTTGTGGATCTAATCTATGGTTGCATGTTGGCTTGGATGAGGTGCCGAGGTCCCCCTCACACAGCAGTTCTGAATCGGCAAAGCGCTTGTATGTTATTCCTTCTATGTGAACTTGACTTCTCAACCAACCATCACACACGGAATGACTGAGTCACAATCAACCAAGCTCTTTACGCCCACGAAAGTGGGCGCGCTTGACCTCCAGCACCGAGTCGTGATGGCGCCATTGACGTGGAAACGTGCCGAGGCGGGATCGGGCATTCCGGCGAACTTCACTGCTGAGTACTATTCCCAGCGTGCCTCAGGTAAGTCTTCTCGCTAATGTGATCATCGAGTAACATTTTACTGTCGAAGCAGTACGTATCATTAACTTTAAAAACTCGTAACGGGTGGTCTGCTCATTTCCGAGGGAACGTTCATCGCGGAGGAGGCTGGAGGCTACGCAAACGTCCCCGGTGGGTTCCAGTCGCACGTATTATCTTAAAGCGAAAGTGGCTTACCAAGTATTGGTTGAACGTGCAGGAATCTATTCTCCTAAACAGATTGAAGCTTGGAAGCGTATCACAGCTGCCGTACACGAAAAAGGTGGACTCATCGTCTGCCAACTCTGGGCTCTAGGGTAAGTCAATTTGGCAGATCGTATATACCATCAACCATGCCCTTGACAAAACTTATCTTGCTACTGACAATGATCGAATGGCCGGGTTGCTGACTAGAACATCGTACCGGTTGTGTGGAGCGCCGGATCGAAACCCTTTATGGCAGAGGGTCTCAGCCCGATGCGTAGCGATGACCATTCACTCACCAAGTTGACCATCATGAAAGAGAATGACCAGGACCGATTTGTTGGTCATTTTCGACAAGCTGCATTAAATGCGATAGAAACAGGTTTCGATGGAGTGGAGATCCATGGAGCTAATGGTTATGTGAGTGATCTTGTAACGAAAGCCAGAGAGGTCTTACAGACACAATGGCCAACTGGACACCCAGCTCATTGATCAATTCGTGAGTTCTCGTCGTCTTTAGAAGAATCCACACATACTAACAGCGTTGCAGCTTCAGAGTTCGTCGAATGACCGTGAGGACAAATACGGTGGCAGTATCGAGAACCGCTTACGCTTTCCTCTCAGAGTCCTAACGACTGTTTGTGAGGCCATTGGCCCTGACCGCGTCGGTATTCGGATGCCGCCTTTCTCTCATTTCCAAGGCATGCGAGAAGAAGACTCGTCTGCGCTTTGTTCCATGGACAGAGGCCAGGCACAGCCCTCTCTCGCGTTCGTACACGCCGTCGGACCTCGAGCGTTCAGGTCGAGGGACACACCGAAGCACTTGCAGCAGCCTGAGGACTGCCTTGATGCCATCCGGAATGCTGTTAGCCAGACTGGGATAAAGCTCATCGTTGCAGGAGGCTACCTTCCCGAGACTGCGATTCAGCATGCAAGCGAGACAGATGACTTGGTTGCATTTGGTAGATACTTCATTTGTGAGTGCTCCATTCAAGACCACCGTGGTTGCAGGTGGTGGGCTAACTCGAGACAGCGAACCCCGACCTCCCAGCTAGGATTCGAGAATGGGTGGAAGCTTCGAAAGTATGACCGGGGGACATTTTATACGCAGACAACAGAAGGTTATACCGAGTACGTGATGAGCGTGATCGTGTGTTATCTTCGTATGCTGACTAGGCTGCAGCCTCCCTACTTACAATGCAAGATTTTGATAGACGTGGATTTGAGATGAACAAGTAGATTTGGTGCTGAGCAAATAGACTTATTACCACGAATCTTTGGAAGTGGATAACGTTCCTGGATGCTTTCCGAATGTTAAGTTCTTTAAATATCTTGGTGCGTAGTATTATCTACCCACCCAAGTAAAGACGTGTCTTGCTGCCTGAGGTAATTCCTCAGGAGGAGATTCCAGACTGAGCACTTGCCATTCCGTGCACCCAAGCTCCGGTGTTAACTGGGAAGACTTAGGTTAGTATTCTCACTTACTTATCCGTACTTAGGCAGGCAGGTAGATCCCGTTGTCTAAGAACCTAAGTGCCTGCCTTCAACAGAACCCCAAAATCGCTGGCCAACTGCCCCACCTTCAACTCTTCAATTTCTTCATCCTTCAACTCCTTGGTCAGTTTCGGCCGCTCTACTCGAGGATATAGTCTGGCCGTCTGGTGCCAGTCTCCAATCTTCCTTTCTTGCCGGCGCTCATGGATTTCCCCAGAAGAGCTTTCTCGAACCTGTTCGACGCGTTGCAGGACGCTTTTGGCCAGTCCAGGGACGTCTTTTTCGACGCGAACGAAACCTGGGAAGGCAACCAAGTGACGTCGACATCTGTGGATGACTCCTAGCGAGAGTCTCCTCGGAGAAGACACAACAGAAAGGATGTCAACACCAATACAATCGCGCAACGCCCTCGGTCGGACAAGCATCGCGCTGCTAAGGTCAAGAAACCGGGGCTGAGAGGGCCATCGGCCGCAACATTCATCCAGCATCACGACCAAGCACTCGCCGAGGCGATTTCAGTCAGCAATACCCCTACCAACGCATCGCGGCTTATTCTTTGGGCGGATGGCTCGTCGACACCAGCTCGGTTTGGCTGTTGCTCTGGGCACGCCGTGGTGTTCAAGCGGGCTGGGAGCTGGGTTCGGATCGCGAGTCGTCGGGTGACACCGGGACAGACGAGTCTTACAGCAGAACTTTGGGCTCTCGCGTTGGCTCTGGAATTGGCTGTGCAGTTGGCCAAACATGACAAAACAGAAAACAAGCCACAGGTGGTCAAGATATTTACCGACTCGCAGATTTCACTGCGCCAAATGGCGTGGTTGTCGAAGTTGCGTCGCCGGAAGTTTCAAGCCCAAGAAGAAGTGCAAGGAGTCCTGCGAGCAATAGAACAGACGACACGAGTTCTGCAAGCTGATCGTGTCCAGCTGGAGTTTCACTGGGTGCCGAGAGGCCGAGTTGTAGGCAATATCTTGGCGGACAAGGCGGCGGGCATTATTCGAGTGGCCCATCACATGACTACCAATGACTGGGTGCAATTGGACTGGGATTTGGTAGCTGAAAGGTCTGACCTAAAGTTGGGCTCAAAAATAACCAAGGACAAGACAGTATTGTGAGTGGTTCGGTTCGTTGCTGCTTGCGGAGCAACAAGCTAACATTTCCGGAGCGGAACGAGACGACAGATCTTGGCCTCAAGAAGGGCAATGGCAAACCAGATTGCTTTGTATCTGCCTTCGGAAACCGGGTCAGGGTGTTGAACCAAGCCACAAATCCATGGCCGACGCGAGAATCATGGATAGATCTGAAAGTTGAAGACAGCTATGGACAACAAGTGGGAACAGGTCGTGACTATGCTTAGAGCCAGGGCAATAATCTCAGCTACCTACACCGGACGACGAGAAATCAAGTGTCCCTTGCGAATTGAGGTCTCATCTCCGAAGTTGATCTGACTGTGCTCGAAAGAGCGAGGCCGAGACGGCATTGGTATTGTCCCTGCATGAAACGCGGTGTTCTCTATTCATCCGCTGAGCGACGACATTGGTGCTAGGGCGCGGACTTCGGCCTTCTAAGAAGGGAGAGCACACTCAGATTGATTACCTCATTATCGCAACGGGCGTCGCAAGTTGTGGGCATAGCCCAATAAGAGCCCATGGTCATAATTAGGCCGCCGATAACTCCGCGCGCGGCGACGTCTTTGACAGCTCCAGCATCTCGCGCCCACGCGGACATAGGCGGAACTCACACGAAGCAGGCCTCGAGATCCCTGTTGACGATCATTTTTCGCGGGTTCGCGCCGTTGTTAAGCTCCGACCGCCGACTTTGCGCTAATCCTATTGCCTAAAACGGCAACGGTGCTTGGTTTCTGGGCCTGGTGGAGTCTTGGCGCGAGACCGACCTCCGATGCCACACGCGATGGACCGATGGGACCACGGCCAACGGCCATGTAAAAGGAGCGAGGTGAAATTTGGAATATATGAACTTGTCTGCGCCGCGGAATCAATGACGATGTTGTTCATGCTGTTCAGACAAGCTCAGCCCTACAACAAGATCTCGAGATCTCACAACTCCAAAAGGCCCTCATCACGAAGAGGTCTTCCAACATCCGACATCAGAACCCCAACGAGACAGGGGTGTCGACCATAACCACCAAAACACTTGCGAATACTTACAGCAACCAAAAGTGCAATTCGCCAACCCACCATGTCTTCACAATTGGGCCAAGGCCAGGGCGCTGTCCCATCTGTAAGTCTTCTCTCAATCTCTCTCTCTCTCTTCATCAAGCACAAGAACCACAACCAACCAACTAAACTTCTCCTTACATCAGGGCCCTCCCTATCTCCCCACAACCGCCGGCCTCGGTGGCCGACCAACCGTCTCGGTCGATGATCCCATCAGCGGCGTGCTCCTGGGCTTCTTCATCTGCGGCGCCGTCCTCAACATGACCATCTTCCAGCTCAACAAGCGCCGCTCTCACAAGTTCGTCCTGTCCGGCCTTCTCTTCGGTTTCTGCATGGCTCGCATCACTGCCAACGTGCTGCGCATCGTCTGGGCCTCCTACCCGACCAACGCCCGGATCGCCATCGCTGCCCAGGTCTTCGTCAACGCCGGCGTCGTTCTTCTCTTTGTCGTCAACCTGATCTTTGCCCAGCGCATCCTCCGCGCCTATCACCCGCACATCGGCTGGAGCAAGCCTGTCACATTTGCCTTCCGGTTCCTGTTCTTTAGCATCGTCGCCAACCTCATCATGGTCATTACCGCCGTTGTGTACACCTTCTACACTCTTGACATGTCCATCCGCCACCGACTCCACGATGTCCAGCTCACTGCTATCACCTACCTTGCCATCCTGGCCTTCCTTCCTTTACCCATCGTCGCCCTGAGCGTCTTCCTCCCGCGCAAAGCCCCCATGGACAAGTTCGGCCAGGGCCGTATGCGCACCAAGATCGGCCTCCTTGTCTTCACTGCGACTCTGCTCACCATTGGTGCTGGCTTCCGTGCTGGCGTCACTTATCAAATCCGCCCCATTACCGACCCGGCCTGGTACCACCACAAAGCCTGCTTCTATGTCTTCAACTATGGCATCGAGCTCATCGTCGTCTACTCGTATGCTCTGTCGCGCTTCGATCGCCGCTTCCACATCCCCAACGGCAGCAGTGGCCCCGGTGCCTACTCCAGCAGCGCCGACTCTGCGAACACCGACGACCGCATCTACCGCGTCAACACCGAGTCCGAGGTCTTCGGT
The DNA here is from genome assembly GCA_030864175.1 of Neonectria faginata. Classification (NCBI taxonomy): domain Eukaryota; kingdom Fungi; phylum Ascomycota; class Sordariomycetes; order Hypocreales; family Nectriaceae; genus Neonectria; species Neonectria faginata. The sequence continues at coordinate 3,084,656 of JAULBG010000001.1, read as the reverse complement.
GACTCCGAGCGACCCAGACCTCACAGGGAGCACCAAAAAACAGAGATTGACAACGAGACCGTATGATTCCACGGATTGCCGCATTCGTGCGACCAAGTACAATTGCGCTCCAGCGCATGCTTATACCAGGTGGAAATGGAGATCCGACTATGGACGGCAACGTGTGGGAGATTGTTTTCTCGAGGCAAACTGTATTAGATGTATTTTCTTTGACAACTGGTTCACGGGGTACTGGCATAGACGGATGACTTATGAGATGACCTAATCAGGGGCGACGTCGGGGGTTGTCAAAATCAGATAGAATGTATATACCATCGCACCTTCCAAAACATAGTCTAAAACACACTCACATGGTGTAAAGCCTGTGGTCGCAGTGACCTGAAACAAGCTAGTGACGGCATTTCTTTGTGCATGCTTAATTAAGTACCTACTACCAAGGCAATTAGGGGTCCAATCTACGACGCATTGGGGGACATCAATATCTTAGGAACAAGCATTCTCTGATGTAAACACGGACGGGGAACACGGGTGGGTCTCCAGTACTTATACACAGCTTCGTTCATGCGATTCTTCTATCTTTTTCTTGCAGCGTGGACTCGATAAGGCGTATCTAGGCAGTCATAGGGTAAAGGGCCATGCTGCATCGGGAAAAATCGAAAGAATCCTCTCCTCCAGTCGGGACGGCCATATCCGTCTGACTCCCGAGAAAGTCCCCCCCCCCCCCTCCCCCCCGGAATTTTGCCTGTTTTTGTTCCCACAAATATTTGAGGACTCGCCACAGGGGGGTGATGCAGGCCCGTGCATCCTGTGGTAGGGACTGACATTGTCTGGGAAGGCTTTTTGCGTAAGATTGTACAAGGACAAGCACAGCGTCTCGGCGCCGATGCGATGTTGGTTGCAAACGGGGTCGGAAGTCTGAGCTTGATTGAACAGGGGTATACGGGCAAGATTAGAGGAAGTAGTCCGGAGTTCCTGCGAGGAATTAGCAGGTTGAACGTAAGAAAACTCGCTCGCTGCGGGGGACTTACGCCTTGAGACCATCGGCTCGCCTGCTCTGGGGCAAGGATCGAATTGCAAGCTGCGCCTGGGTTAGTCTTTGCGTGGGTTGTTGGGGGAGGTTGAAATATACAAGGTGTACTTCAGGTGCTCATCAATCTCCATGATAGCGGCCTGGTTACCACATCTGTAGCAGTAGTTGGGTGCTGGTAATGACCCGTTAGTCCAAACTCCATACTCGAGGCTGCTTGGTGTGGGTTGCGCAAGCAGGGCAACGTACCTGAGAAGATGGTCACGACATTCCTGTCTTGGGACCAGTTGTAACCCTCCATAACAAGCTGATGGGCTCGTGCGATCAATGTCAAGCCGTTGTTGTGATTGAACGCCTCCGAAATGTCCTGGCCGAAGGTGTACCCCGCACCGCGGGGAGATATTCCCCAGCCGCAACGGTCATCGGGATCTGACCACAGGAGGTCGCACATGGGGCCCTCGTGGGGAACCTCCTGGATGCGGTCCAGGGCGCGGATGTTGTCGAGCGTGTCAATGCTGGGGGACAGGCCGCCGTGAAGACAGAAGATCTGGTTGTCGATGAGGGCGGTGAGGGGGAGGTAGTCGAACAGGTCGGTGAAGTACTTCCACACGTTGGCGTTGCCGTACTTCCGGAGACACTCGTCGTAGAAGCCGTAGACTTGGGTGATCTGACGGGACTCGTGATTGCCGCGGAGGATGGTAATGCGCTGGGGGTATCGTATCTTGAGGGCGACGAGGAGAGTGACGGTTTCGACCGAATAGTAGCCTCTATCGACGTAATCACCTGGAATCTAGGTCAATCTCTGGCGGAACTGCATATCACCTCGGGCGGTGCGTACCCATGAAGAGGTAGTTGGTGTCGGGGTTGGGACCGCCAATCTTGAACAGCTCCATCAGGTCGTGGAACTGGCCGTGGATATCACCGCAGACGGTGACGGGGCATTTCTGGCGAGAGAGGTCAGATCCAGCACGTCACCGGCGGATGCGCGTGTTCAACATACCACTGGCTGGACATTTGACTCCTCCTGCAAGACTTCTCGCGCCTGTATCGATGAATTAGCAGGGCGCCCCTGTGGATCACGCGAGGACACCGTCAAAGCGAGTTGGCCGAGGGGGGAAGGACGCGACGAGGCCGTCGTCCATGATAAATCAAGGGCCTCAACGACGGCCTAGACGAGTTCGACCACCGTGTCCCCTCTGTTTTTCCGGGCTCTTCGTCATCTCACCTTGTCGCAAAGTCTCTGGACATCTGGCTCAGCCAGTTGCTTGCAGGTCATCAAGCTCTCAATCCAGCCATCGAGGGTGGGGATGGTGGTGGGCTCGAGGTTGAGGACAGGCGAAGCCTCGGCGGGGGCTCGCCCGACGTCCTCCATATTAGTGTCCATGGTTTCCGAGGGCACGGCTGAGAGGCGGCTGGCGAAGATGGAGCTGGGAGAGAATGACGTTGGCGACGTTGACGTTGCGGTCACGCCTGAATCGCTCGCGGTGGGGCACGGGGCACAAAGGCGGGCGTCAGGGGGTGCGGAGAATGCGGGCGAGGAGGAAAATAGGGCGGAGAGGATGCAGCGCTCGCGGTGATCGGGCGGGAGGTGGGTGGGAGGTGCGTTGGAGTCGCGGAGACGCACACGACACGGGTTTGTTGGCGGATGGTTTTTGGTGGTGGGTAGAGATGAGGGAGGGAGAGAGAGGGAGGGATGTTCGATACGTTAGTTTGGGGGGGCTCCAGGTTCAGCCTTGGGCTTTGGGCTGGGGGGAGTGGCTGCTACGTACCTAGGAGGTTCGCTTAACCGCGCTGTGGCGGGAGAGCAGCAGTGGCGACATCGCTGGCTGTGGCGGGGGAGTACCTACTGGGGGGCTCTCCTTCCATCCCAGCTGACCCTTGCAACATCAAAGTCAATCTCCTCCCGTTCCCGGCCAGGCATTCGCCGCCTGTGGCGCTGGTGCCACTTAAAAAAGTCAGCACAGCATCGAAGATCGAGGCAGGTCTCGTCTGTGATAGATTTGCCCGCTTCATTAGGAATGAGTGACTAATCGAAAGCCGTCTTCAAGAGGAGAGGCTCAAATGCATAGTCGTGATTCTCAAAACAAACCAACCCGCCTCTGAATTTGGGGTTGTTTTACATGGGCTTTGTTTTTGATTTCGCCGCTCTGAGCTTGCAAGTCTATAGCGCACGCGCCACATTTGATGACATTCCATACCATACCATCATCGTCGTAGAGACTGCAACGAGATGGAAACCTACCAGCTAGGACTGAGTTACTTGGCACAATCACAACCCGAATTCACAGAATCATCTTTCTCTCAAAACGCTTCTGTCCAATGTGGCAATATCTCATCAATCAACTCCAAAATCCCCGTTCAGCCCGGTTCTCTCTCACTCATCTTAAAGCTCTCGTCACACTAATTACCACGTTATTCGTTTCCTCAGGATAGGCCCAGCCCGATCGGGACCTCCCGCTCCGCTGACGGCTTCTCTAGGCCCTGCCCTACAAGGTTCATAAAGTCTAACCCAACCTCGGACAGCTTCTTGGCGTGTTCCTTGGCCCTCTCCATGCACTGAGTCCATACTGGACCCTCGGGCTCCGTGCTGCTGAGCTGCCTCGCGAGAATCACATTAAATGCATCCACCTCCTCCTTGGCCCATTTGACACACGCGCTCATCATGGGCGGCGGGAAGCACGATTGGAAGCACTGTACCGTGTTGTGGATGACCATAAAGTAAACAAACGACACCTCCCAGATGTAGAGGTGCAGGTCGCCCTGAAAGATGCATTGCCTGTAAACTGCCGTGTTAGCTTGCCTGTTTTGTGATACTCCTTGTTATTTCTTGGTGTTCCACTGACCTGGATCGCTTGAGTATCTTGCCACTCCTGGCGGTCAAGTATGACTCCCTGGCCTTGTCTTCGAAGCCCAGCCTTGTCAGCCAACTGACATTGCGTCGCGTCTTCGTCTGCTCGTTGTGCGTCAACTCCAACCCGCGGACGATCATGCCCGCCAGCTTGGCACACCGTTCCTCGACCTTGAAGTTGATAAAGTCCTGAGCAACGGCGTTATTTTTCAGCCCTCGAGCCAGGCCCTTCAGCTTCTCCACGCGGGCCACTGCAGGTTCGAAACACTGCAGGGCAATGTCGATGTCGAGCTCATCCATCTGGCTCTCGACCCAGCGTAGGTTCTGTTGGTTGCCGTCGACCTCGATAAGCATATCCTTGATGTCCGACAGGGTCGCGAGTAGCTCCGTCTTCTGAAGGAGACCGGGGTCTCGGGATGCAAAGTAGTTGATGGTTTCTCGCGCCTTGTTGTTGGCCTCCATCTCGGAGCGAAGCCCCTTGCGGAGCTCCTCTACGGCCTTGCGAACATTCAGCAACAGGCTCTTCTTTTCGGGGTCTTCCGGTTTCTCCGTCCGATAGATGAAAGATTCCTGGCCAACCCCCCGAACCATGATTGCATCGGCCAGCTTGTTCCGGCCTCCGCTTGACGACTCCCCGGCGCTCAACATGTCCACGACCTCTACATCAAGCAAGGGCCAGCATCGATCCGCCACCATCTTCATCATCGGCCCTCGAGCGTCAGCAGCTGAGCCGTCCGTCTTTCGCTTCTTACGCGAAGCGATGAGGAGGTGGTCGTTGAGCAGAAAGATCTGCATGGCCCGACGGGACTTGTAAGTCGCGTTGTCCAGCTCGATCCAGGGACCCGCGTTCTGGGCAACATGTCGCCCGACGGCGTTGGGCAGGAACTTCTGGGATCCTTCCACGTTCTTATACAAGGCTTGCATCTGCGAGTTCCAGAGTGCGCTTCTATCGGCAACGGAACTTCGCCTGTCCCGCTTTGACAAGGTGGTGATCTCTCCCGTAACGTTGGCATCTTCGCCCTTCATCGACGCCGCCCGCAGAGCGGTTGTGTTCACCTTGAGCTCCGACATGAGATTCTTGAGGGCCCTCATCTCGCTCTTGAGCTTCTCCGCCTCCTTGCTGATCTTGATGAATTGGGTCCGATTCTGCATCACGCTTTGTTGTAGGTCGCTCGCCGCCCGCGACTTGAGCAAACGGAGCGAGTCCTCGAACTCGCGGATCTGGTCCTCGGTCGCATCGCTTAGGATTTTGGATACATATTGATCTGGGATGAGGGCGGGGTCTCGCAATGCTTTGATATCGACAACAGGCGCAGCTCCCCCTCGCGAGGGGGGCGGGCGATCATGTCCGCGGTCCCTGGGCTCGTAGGTAGCTAGCGAGGTCGGCGGAGGCATAGGCGGAGCTCCATCGTAGCCCGCAGGCACATTGTTGAAGCGGATCGAGTAGCGTCGCTTCACGAGATCGGATGTCTGGGTGATTCAGTGAGCATGGGCACGCTGTGGAGAGCGACGAGAACGAAGCGCACCTTGCCGCCAGCCATGGGCGGCGGACGGGGTCGATTCCGCGAGGCCGGCTCTGCGCTGATTGATCCCTTGGGCGAGCCATCCTGGGCGATGGGGGCAGAGATCTGTCGGGGAGCGCTGATGGTAGGACGCTTCTTCCTCTTGCCGCTGCGAAGGGATATCTTGCTACGCTCCTCAGACATGGTGGGCGAGTGCCGCGTCTGTAGAGGAGCAGGGGGTGGATTCCGATGGTGGAATCAGAGGAGGAACTGGGGTCAAGAACAAGAACAGAGAAGGCCGTCGAGGCTGTCGTCGGGAAGACCAGTCGCGGCGAGTCGTGAGGCTGGTGTTGGGAGTAGTTTCACTGAAGCATGCCTGGCAATGGCGCCAGGACGAAGTAGTCAGGCAGCTTGAGCTCCTGCTCAGCCTCCCGTGCCGCCGTGGTCTCCCAGTGGAGGCCATGGATTCCCCGGAGCCGGGGGTACGTACCTGGCAGCTTCCCTCGAGCTTCGAGGCTGACAGGCCGCGGTTTACCCGCTCGAGGGAGACATGAGCCGCCCAATCAACGGTCCGAGCTCGGCCGTCTCGTTCTGGGCTAGCGCATCATGTGCACAGTGCACCGCAGTGGCAGTTTGGACATGGCCTAAAAAATTGGGTTCCCAATCGCGACGCCTCGACTCGAAAGCTCCCGCTTAATTCTTGTTGGCAATCATTGACGACGTACTCACTCCCCTCTCCACCCCGTCACCGTCCTCTCCGCCGTGCCGGGCCCTTTCACCGCAATCGACCTCACCCTCACGTTTCTCCGCTGTCCCCCGCTCTGCTCAGCTCCCGCCAATCCATCCCGTCAACATGGTCCAGCCCTCCGCCATAGTGACGGCATCCGTCGCAACCGTTGCCACCGCTGTCGTCGGTAAGCTTCCTCCGGGGCGTCCCGCACTGCCGCTGCTGCGGGCGACGATACAGAGCCATTGCTAACTCGTATCCCCCCCGGGAAGGATACGCCGTTTACTTCGACTACCAACGACGCAACCAGGCCGAATTCCGCCGCAACCTTAGGAGGAACGAGCGCAAGCAAGCGCGGGCCGAGAAGGAGGAGGCCGAGGCTTCAACCCAGAGACAACGCTACTCCATCCGGGCCAAGGTAGAGGAGGCCAAGGAGGAGGGATTCCCTACCGGTGTTGAGGAGCGTGAGGCCTTCTTCAATGAGCAGGTTATGGCCGGCGAGGTTCTGAGCCAAGATCGTACGAGAGCCCTCCCACTCACATGTATAAACGGTATATTGACTGCATTCACAGCAACCAAGGCATTGGAGTCTGCTCTGGCCTTTTACAAGGGACTCAAGGTCTACCCTGCCCCCGGTGACCTTATCCGCATCTATGACAGCACAGTCCCCAAGGTATGCATTATAAGCGGACAACTTCCTCCTCAATTCCTCAAAACTAACAATTCCACAGCCCATATTAGACCTTCTTGCCGAAATGATCGCTTATGACTCGTCACTTGACATCCGGGCACCTGCTGCCCCCGCCGGCATTAACTTGTCCGACATCCCCAACGTTGGACTCGACTAAAGGGAGACAACAAAAACGTCTCTTGAATTCTGGTTCCCCTCCGCTCCAGGCAAACCAGTTCTGAAAACACCCAACCCCAAAAATCCGAACCATAGGCTCGGAATGCCCCGGGCCCTAAAATCCGATATGGAGACCTGACGGCCTTCGATGTACCATAGTCTCGCTCTTCCAACTTCCATAGAGCTTTGTGTTAACAGGTGTACGTTGAACGAATCCGGAATGGACTTAGGAACGGCAATGTTGGCAGCGTTTCCGCAACACATCACGAAGTTTAATACTTTCTTTTACTATTCCTCCCTTGGTCTTAGGATGCCTCGATCTTCCGCCCCTTTCTGTCCACTCTGTCGTCCCGCGGGTCAAAGCCCCCGTTGCCCCAGGTAGCCCACTCGGGGGTCGCCTCTCCCATGTAGTCCTCGGGCTTCCAGTCACCATCGACGCCTCGCTCCTCCAGGAGCTCGAAGAACTTCTTGTAATCGATGGTGGTGTGCCATTTACCGTCCACCTTGAACCTGTCACTCGCCAGGAGGATGCAGCAGCTGTGGGCGTGCTCGGCCGCGATGCCGTAGGCCAGGCCCTTCTCCTGCAGTCTCTTCTCCAAGGCCTTGACAAAGTCGCAGACTTCCCAGTAGAATGGGACGTTGGACATGCTCAGTCCGGCGTTGGAAGACGTAGAGGTGCCGCAGTACGTGACGCCCTTGACCTCGACGAAGCAGGGCAGTCCCTTCTCAACAAGTTTTGCGTATCCCTCGGCCTCTTCCTCTACATTAAAGCCCTTGACCAGCGTCAATCGGAACACCGTCCGGTGGCGGAACCGCTTTTCGCGTAGGATTTCCAGACACCGTTGGAACCTCTCCCAGAAGTCCCGGTGGAGGGGCCTGTCGATCTTGCGCAACGACTCCTTGTCGGCCGCGTCAATGGACACATACAGCTGCGTAACAGCCTTTAACGCTGCTAACTGGTCGGGATGCTGCGCGTTGCAGACCAAAAAAGAAGAGATTCGCTCGGCGTGCAGCATTTCCAGAAACTCGTTGATGTAGGGATAAAAGATGGGCTCTCCAACGAGTGACAGAGCACAGTGACGGATCTGCATGGCCTCGGCGAAACGCTCTGCTCGGACTCCCGGCATACCACGCAGCATCTTGATCTTCTTGTAGTGGTTCAGCTTGACGCCATCGAAGATCAAGTCGGGCGGGTCCACCACCCATCGCCAGGTTGTTCCCACTGGGTTCGTGCCGTGACGCCAGCAGAACACGCACTTGTTTGAGCACGAGAGAGAGGGCGTCGTTTCCATGCATTGGTGAGAGTTGATGCCGTAGAAGGAGAACTTGTAACAAGAGCCTCTGCCACGCAGGGCCGACTTGGTCCAGCGGCAGGTCTTGACTCCAGAGTGGGAGCCCACAATGGCGTATCCTTGTTTTGTCAGAGAGGCATACGTTGGCGAATCCTTAGCAACCATCTCCTTGGGACCTCGAGCCGGTACCTTCTTCTTGGTCGAGGAGCCGTATGAAGTAAAATCAACAGCGAGGGGTGCTTTTCGAGTGGTCGTTGGGCCGTCATCTTTCTGGATCAGGCGTCCAAGATCCTCCACGTCGCCTAGATCTGTTCCTGTGTTTTTCTTCTTGCTGTTTTCGTTTTGTTCATCGTCGAAGAGCACCTCGCCATCGTCTTCGTCCTCTGCTTCCTCCTCGACGTCGCTCTCATCAGGGGCTCCGCTGCCAGGGAGTCCTTCGCCGAGGCTTCCTGTACGAGCAACGTATCCGATTACTTCTTGGACGCCCTTTGCCCATTCTTCTAGCCTCTCAACATGGTCGCTCTTCATATCCCCCATTCCAATCGGGTAGGCCCTCTTCCGCCCGGTCAACTTGGCCATCCACTTGTCAATGTCCTTGGCCTGGAAGCAGAAGCCTTCGGGCTCAGTCGGCCAGTTCTCTTTGTCGCCGAACCCAAAGACAGAGTATCCTAGCAGAGGCGACAGAGGGGCAGTGTCAATGCGGAAGTCATGGTGCGTCTCCTGCAGATGCTCAAGAAAGGTGTCGTTGATGGAGTCGATATTGTAGCTCGGGATGAGGAATAGGTAAACCTGGTCAACATCGCCGTGTACCTTGGACGGCGCAATAAAATAGTCATCGAAGTCAATCTCCGTCAAATCACGCAGCTGCGGCTTCAGGAACGGACGGCCAGACTGCTTGGCCAATTGGTCCACAGAACCCTCGAGGCTCTTGACGTATTCCTGCGCAATCTTCTCCGACTTCGTGGTGACAGACGAGAAGAAGACTAATACGAGAACGGGGCGACTCAGGTCCATCTCATTATCGGGTGATTTGGAAGGCTTCCTGGCCAGCCCTCCTTTAATCCTTCGAGGTCCTTGCGACTTGGCATCCCGTTTCGGCTCGGGCTCAGTCTTTACGACTGAGGTCTTCTCCTCGATCGCGACCTTCTCTGGCTCCTGATAGAGTTTCGAGAATACGGCCAATTCGGTCTTCTCGTTATTTATATGGAGATAGACTCGTGTCGCACAGAGGACGGCGAGGAGGGCGAAGAGGATCGGGGTGCGATGAAGGTGCCAGACTTCGACCAGATCTGAGAACCGGGTTAGTGAGTGGCGTTACACAACAGGAAGATGCCACAAACTTACCATCGACCAAAGAACCGAGCCGGAGAGGCGACGAATGGTTTGTCCAGTCCATCTCGGGCAGGCTGATGCTGTATCAGGGGCACACAGCACGCTGACGAAGTGTTGGATATGCGCTTTGGTTTTGTGGTGTTCGCACTTCAGTTCCTTCCGTCTGGGGAAAAAGGTATTTTGCCCCGCCACTCACAATTTTGGTGGGGTGGCCTTCCGTTCGTCATTGCGCATCGCCAATCGAATGGCTGCGATTTGATCAGCGAACCACACGCTGCGAATGTCCTCGCTACGTACCTAGTAAGGAGGCTTCCAACCAATTTCATCGTTTCATATTCTACAACTCGCCTCATATATCCCAACTCACCAATAAATTCAAGGTCTTTGCCAAAAATGTTATTTCTATTTCATGCCTACAAAGGTTCTTCATCTAATTCCTCACTAAATCACAAGCCCTTTGAACTCCCGTCTACCTACACCAGCTGGCTTATTGCCCAATTCCTTGCTGTCGAGGAGAAATGATGTGCTATATACTGATTGCATGAGGCAAAGACGAGAAGAAAACTCGAGACAAAATTGCGACTCAGGTGGCACTCATTATTGCAAACTTGATAGAGGGCCACCTAGACCCTTCTGTCAGACCCTGCAGCCTGAGACTTGTCTCTTAAATCCTTCAGACACGGCGCATGGAACATCTCCCCCGTGACGGCTAGCTTAACTGTCCTGGTTGCAACCACAATCCACAACAACAGGACTGAAAGGGAAACAATCTAATACACGGTCAGAAGTGCCCAAAGAACGACCAATGAGTGGACCTACCATCGAAGACACCTTGAAGAAATCACTATCAAGGTTCTCTGCTAGGGCGCTGGTGCATGTCGCGAGCACACCCAACGGAAAGGTGAACCCCCACCAACCCATATTAAACGGGAAGTTCTGCATCGCAGTGATGCTAATGAGCGCAAACGAGAGCCAGACCAGGGCGAATCCCCACATGATGATGGCCAAGAACACGCCCAGGACGTAGAGAATCTCGCCGCCACGCACACCCAGAGACCCAAACGCCTGGGTCTCGGGGAGCAGCTTCATGGCCACCTTTCCGAGTTGCTGGATGCCAAACCCGCCCTGGCCCAACGGCCCGATGGGGAGGAACACGGAAACGATGACCTCCTTGGGCGGGATGGAGTGGATGGTGAGCCGGTGGAAGTATAGTGCCAGCACACAGGCTGAGAAGGACTCGCCGATCCCCCAGAGGACGTAAGATGTGATGACGGTGGTAATGGCATGGTTTGGGTTGGGGAGCACGTCGGCGATGACGCCTCCTGATGCGGCCGCGACGACTGCGGGGACGATGGGGAGGAGCAGGGCGGCGGTGATGTTCTCCAGTCCCGGTCGATGCCGGTGCATGACGATAAAGGGCATGCTGATGCAAGTCGCGATTGACAACCACACGTCAATCCACCAGAAGGCCCACGCCAAGTAGATGAACCCATCACTCCACTGCTTACAACAGAAGACCATCATATTAATGATTGCTGCTCTCACGTCAGCGTTCCGCGTTGCTGGAAAAAGGACAGAGTGCCAACTTACTGGCAAAAGCCATGGGGAAGCATCCCAGGAACAAAGACTGGCCGGGGTGGGATATCATGGCCACCCAGATCTCAGGGTACAACGCATAGCGGGCTACCGACAGTCCCAGAAAGACGAGGAATAACAATACGTTCAGGCCGAAGAAGGCGTATGAGATGTACTGCAGCCATGCCGCGTTGTATGGGAGATTATGGAGAAGAATGGAGACAATCCCCGTCCCCATGTTGACCGCGAACCATCTGTAGATGCTGTTAGTTCGGGACAGAAATACCATTCGTCAAGAGTCGACACCCGGTAGGCCCTGTTTTCGCCCATTGTCTCACCCGATACGCTGTGCAGAGCAGGGATGATAGATAGAAAGGTTGTATGGTTGATGCCACTTACGACGGGGTGAAATTCCGCACAACCCGACGCCAGCCGACGTTCTCCTTGCAGCGCAGCGTTGGTTCACACGGCCGGGGAGATGCGTCGCACGCGGGTTGACCGTTGGAACACGAAGCAGTAGTCGTGTCAGGCATGATGTGCACCACCGAATCGCTCGTGGTTGCTTTGTGGCAGAAGTGAGAGCTGATGTGCAGTGGTGGATCAGGTGGTGAAGCAAAAGACAGAGCCCGCCAAGACAGTCGATTGACGAACGACTAATAACTGACGACCCTGGCGAAGCTTTAGCTAAATCAACAAAGCCTTCACTCTAATCTGTGACTCAGGGCGGCTCGGGTGGCAACTCGGCATTCCGCAGCTCCGTCATCAAAAGATGGCTTCTTAGAATAATCGCGGATGCTCCGCCATTTCTTGCCCAAGGAAGTAATTTTCTCACATTGTTGCGCAGTACAAATCATCATTGGTAACAACTCGGTTGTTACGTACAGTTTAGTCGAATGACCCCATGTGGGCTCCGATAATGTACCCGGTCTAGCTAGCGGCAACCCTGAAGCGCCGGTACCTCCGTTAAAAACGATCGAAGCGATGCCTCTCTGTAGACGCTCTGTATGCGCGGGACGGGACACGGCCTTACGTGGACGGCGCCAAAAGTGGCAGACGGGAGATCCACCACAAAAAAAAAAGAGCCTCTTTGAGAAGGCAAACCGCGTCCTTTCATCGACTTCGCTCAATTCCCGTAATCGCAGCGTCTTCTCCAGAAATCAACACTCGTTGCATCGACCTGTCCGAACCGTGCCCACAAATACCACTGTCCACTCCCACTCGACTCGACCAGCGTTCCAGTTCCCAGCAACCTTAGCGTCCCGGCGTCCAAAGTATCCAACCAGAAGCGTCAAAACTGGCTCACTGGATCCTGTGGCTCGCCGACTCAGCCCGTCAAGTGATGCCCGTATCAATCAAAGACCCACCACCCGACGTCGGTGGTACTATCAGCCGGCATGTCGTTCCCGGTCCTGACCGACGACAGGGAGTAACAGAACGGCCGCGCCCGTCGTCGTCGTCAACCCCCGCTTGCTGTCATCAAGTCGGTGTGTTGTCCTCTCCCCCTTCAGGCCTCTGTCAACCCAGCACAATTGTCCAGCCCCGTATCATCAAACAACTGTTCCAACAACCACTCCACTACGCAAACATGGCCGTCAGCATCATCTCCAACTCCCTCGCCCTGGGTGCCCCTCCTAAGGTTGGTGCGTTTCAGCAAGACCTGTTCGAGGAACTCGTCATGGGGCTGAAGGAGGCGCTTGGTCCGTCGTCGGGTCTAACGTGTGACGATGTCGACGTCGACTTCCTCAGTCGCCTCATGCAAGACTATGACAGCTCCGACAACCAGTGGACCAAGTATGCCTTTGGTGACCATAGCCGAGGTTACACCAGGAACCTGGTTGATGAAGGCAACGGCAAGAGCAACTTGGTGAGTCGACCGAGGTGGACTTGACGTGGCCATGCCCAGGCTAACGGCGTGCATAGCTTGTTCTTGTTTGGACTCCCGGCAAGGGCAGCCCTATCCACGACCACGGCAACGCCCACTGCCTGATGAAGATCCTGCGAGGGAACCTGACCGAGACTCGCTTCGCCTTCCCTCAACAGGAGGGACAAGGGCCAATGGAAGTGATATCCGAGAAAACATATAAAGAAAATGCTGTCGCCTATATGGCCGATGAGCTTGGACTCCACCGAGTGTCCAATAAGGGCAGCGACTTCGCTGTGTCCCTACACTGTAGGAAACCCCCCACAGTCACCGACACTTGTCGCGCAACCAACTGACCCGCAACTTTGCAGTGTACACTCCTCCCAACGTAGCCAAGAAAGGGTGCCATATCTTTGATGAAAAGACAGGAAGAAAGAGTCATGTGCCGGGCTGTCAATACTACTCGGCGTACGGCAGGTTGCTCAAGGAGTAGTTGCCGCCAGACCTTGAACTGCCAAGGTCGTTTGACGAGATATATGACTTTGCCGGATTAGCGCTTGTGGTATTTGTGTTGTTCGCTCCGTTTGTCTGTTGCTGCGTGTTTGGTGTGTGCCCTCGTGTGCTGGCGGGTTGTTCGCGACCCAGCTGGATGATGGCGCTGCCCTGGCTGAGATTTGGTAGCATAGCACTGTTGGCAATGACCAGCACCGCTCAGGTTCAACGAAGACCCCCGCAGGCACAAATTCGACGTGAAAAGTGGTTGAAGGAGGAAAAGTAGGAAATGCGTGCTCGTCGTCTGGCCGTACTGCTCTCGTCTCATCACGGAATTCGAGCACGCAATAGCAGCTAGACTCAAAAGAGCTACGGGAAGTCGCGACACACTGACTCTTTCCTACCGAGCCGCCCCGATTTCCGTGTGTCGCCATCGTCGCTGGCGGAGCCACGTTCTGTTTATAATGATAGGCTCGGTTTGAAGGCCACAGCCAGAGTATAATAATACATAAAGCGAATATCCCCGGAAATTGCATAGGATTAAGCCTAGACTGCCAAACCGAGGCCTATCATATGCTAACATTTGTCAAGATATGGAGTCTTTCACATAAACCAGAAATCGTAAAATACCCTTGCAATTGCGAATGAATAAGGTGCATTCCGAGTCCCGAGCCACCGGTGTCCACACTCCGCTGGCGCGATGATGCCATGACTGAACCTGTGCTGGGCCTCAAGAACCATGCAAGCCGACGCCAGACAAGCTTGCTTTTGTCAACCAAGCCACTTAGTTATCAGTCTCAAGCTCTGTTCGTGAATGTAGCGTCCTTCATTGTGTTGCACGCGCTTTTTTTGCTCCTGTCTAACGTTGAGGGTGGTTTCTGTCGAAATCTTTTGACGCGGTGAGCTGGCTGGTCGCTGTCTTAGGCGATCACTTATACTTCATCGTCTCACCACTCGAGCAATTTATATCCAGTCGGCATTTAATCTTTTTCTTCTCGCTCCACGCTTTTTGCATGCTTATAAGTGTACCTAGAAATCCATTGCAGGTAGTCCAGAGCAGTCTAAGAATTGGTAGGAACTCACTCTCCAATACCCAGCTTGATGGACTCAGGGCGTAAATATTGCTCTTTTTCTTAAGAGTGCACAAAATAGAGCAACCATGAGCATCTGTGATTTAAACTAACGCATATTTCTAACATAAAAGTGCGCGCTCAAGTTGCATTGCTTCTTGAGCCGCAACATCCTGTGACAGCGGGATATATATTATCAAGATGTAGCCGGCAAGAGCCGTAAAAACAACGACTTAAGAAAGCATTCGGGGCCATGGATTCATTACTATCAGCTCTTAATGAAGCGTTATTGGACACAAAACGATCTTACTCGGTTGAGTTGAACGTGTGAGAGTAAGTGAAAGGGTCGCCCTGCTTGTGTCAAGAACAAAGCAAAGGTCAAAGCAGGCTGGCGCTATTGATTTGATCACGCTCAAATCCATTTACCATTGGTTTTCTCCTTTCTTACTTTCTAACGGATGGAATTGCTTTTAATGAATGCACCAAAATCCCAAATCCCCCCCAAGTGTCTGAGACTTTTATGCTAGAATGACAGACCAGGCTCCAGAGCTAGCCCCCAGTAGCGAATCACGGTGCTTCCTCTACTGTTATGTCTTGCTTCTAAGACGCCGTCCTTATCACCCCGAGGGAGGAGAGGCTGCATCATGGGTATGCACCCGAAGAAATTGAAACTACTTGAACGAGAGTCGACTAGTGGAAATTGATTCGAGACTGTTCGGGGCGCCCTCTTCGCCCTTGCATCTCTGCCATCCGAGGACTTCGCGACGTAGCCAATCACTTGTACAGGAAAAGGAACCCTCAATACCTCTATTCGTCCAACGGGCTGATTTGTCCCGTCAGGAATGCGCCGCATGCTTGAGCGGGCGTACATATTAGTGGCAGCAGTGGAACGAGAACAGATGACTCTTCCATCTCAATCAAAACTCCTGGATCCCGTGGAGTCCCCCGGCCAAGCCATGCTATGAGCGGCATCTCACCACCACTGCCATAACCGCCAGCATGATATTTCGCTTCATCGTGACGGCGCTGGCCGTCCTCACAATGCCCCTCACCTCCACGGCGCAGGAAGCCCAGCCACTACACGACCACAATCGCTTTCATCAAGCAGGCCAACTGGACTCGGAGACGAGATACCTGATCACCTTGTTCGTTCCCCAAGATGGTATGACGAGGGTGGTGCTCTAACATGCAGAAGCGGTGATTCGTTCTCCAAGACTGGCTTCAAATATAAAAAAGTCGGCGTTGGATCCCTGGAGGACAATCCGTCGGAACAAAATCCGCTCGGCAACCCAGCGCTTCCCGGGAAAACCTCCAGCGGGGGGCGGAACTGGGTGGGCTACATGGTGACCGAGTTCAACACCACGTTGACGCTATCTTACAACTTTGCCAGCTCGGGAGCAACTGTCTGTATCGACGCCGTCCCACCAAGACTCAAGATGTACCCAACCCTCGTTGACCAGGTTGGGTGGTTCAACGAGACCCTCGCAAACAGACCCGACCATGCCAGATGGACGGCGGATAACTCTCTCGTGGGAATCTGGATCGGGGTCAACGACATGGTTCGCCTGTTGATGTTCAACAATATCGCCGAGACGCTGGAGGTGTTGTTGAATTGCTATTTCGATCAGATCCAGATATTATTCAACGCGGGCTTGCGACAGTTCCGACTACTCAGTGCGCCTCGTAAGTTTCTTGATGGGAATCCTTAAGCTATCCGGGAAACAAAAATAACTGACAGCTCCGCCAGCACTCGACTTGACCCCCAAATTCCGTACGTCTACGAACACGACAAACTGTGACCTCTTCATCTACGTTGTCGAGAGGTTCAACAATCTCATGCAATACCACTTGATACTCTTCCGACAACGCAACCCCGACGCCGACATATCAATCATCAATACTGAACACATCTTCTGGGGGGCAGTCCGGAATCCACAGTCTCTCGGCGCCAAAGACGACGAGTGCAGAAATCGCGACGGGGTGTCTTGTGTAAGTCTTCAGCCACCCACCGCTCGTCTGAAAGAGTGTACAACTAACCGTCTGTAGCTATGGTGGGATCACGTTCACCCTGCTACTCAAATTGAAAGACTGGTCGCGCAAAAAGTAGCCGAGTCAGCTTGGCGATGAAGGATTGCGATGGACGAAATATCTTGAGCTTTAAAGATTTTAGGATACTAAGAAAATATCATGCTGTCAAGAATCTAGGCTGCTGTAGTGATAAACTTGGCTGAAGGGCCAGTCGATGTTTGCTGTGTCTTTTAACACTGTAATTTACTGTGTCGGAGAATGTAACTTGACCCGGCACTTTCGTACGTCTTCCGGACCTCCTTCGTAAATGTTTACCTCCCCGCTGCATACATGAGGACCAGTACAGCTTCGGTCTAGTATCCCTTCATCTAAAATGTCTCTTTGCTCTTGACGACGTTGACAAGATCTGCAAGAAGCCTTGACCTTACTGTGCAATATCATCTGCCATTAATGTTTTCTTGCAGTAGGGTGTTTTGGTATCGTGTATGGGAACAAATGATCACATCTCTCACCAAATCGTGGAGGGAAGGCAAGGTTATCCCCACGCCGTTGCGCAGCCCAGTCCTTGACTACAAGTATGTGCAACACTGCCGTGAGAATTACCTAGATCAGAATCTCAGCACTTACGCAAAATATGTCCTCGAAGTGTTAGAGATGATCCGCATCACCCCAGTCCTCGATTGAAACCAAATGAAATACCATTCGGAGGTCTCGCGATCACCCATTTCCAGCAATGAAAGGCGACTGATGGGCGGCTCCGGAGCGAAGGCCAGAAGGGATCTGGCATGAGCATTTGAAACCGCTGACAATGTTCCGACGTGTCAATTCCCATCAGGGCATATGGTGTTGTGAATCGGACTTAGTACGAGCTCAACATTGACTCAGATATCAAGCTTGAGTAGGTACGAATGAACGGACAGTCTTGTCACTGTGCAAGAGCAGAAAGCTCACGCCGGAAGGGACCTTGAACAACCAATTGCAGGTCCCAATATTCCAATTACAGAAACCCAAATTCGAGAGCTTGCCAAAAATATCAAGGAGATCTCTAAGCGAGTGTCATGCATACCGGTATCGTGGACGACACTCTACTCACTCCACGGAGTCAATCGTTTGGATGGAGCTTGGAGAAGTAGCCCGTCGATATGAGAACGGTGCACATGCCTTCGGGGATATGATGTTCTGGAGAGAGAGCGTGAAGGAGGACGGATGAAATACGAGCGGATGATATGGGAGAATCAGCAATGTATATGTAAAAGGCCAGGAGTTGTATGGGTTCAGAGAGGTAGGCTTCCTCAAGTTCGAGAAAGACCAACGTTATGAATCGTCATGTAGAAGAGAAAAGGACAGGGAAGTATTTGAAACCAGCGAGATCTCTTGCCAACTTGACGTCTTAATGTTGTTGAACAGTACTATTTTGTGCCATGTGTCCCTTGCTACAGTCCACCCTTACCCTAGAATAAGATGTTGGTTCGTTTCCCATCCACCACTTAACCAACGCAACCACCCACAACGTTCCAACAAGTCGGGGATGTGCTTCTCTATCCAACTCATAATGCTCAGGATTAGAAGCTTACGATAGTTCTCAGCCCGGGTATCATCACACGTAGAGACGCCTATCAACCAGAGTTCGTCGAGCAACGTCATTGTTGACAAAAAGTCCACGTTCTCCTTCCAAGATTAAATCTGCGAAGTTATAGCTGATGGTTCTCTGGTACCGTCTATCGTCGACTGGTATTCTGCGGTGCTGTTGGAAACGAAGAGACGGGTAAAACTTAGGTCTCCAGGGAGCATCGAAGCACTGGAGGGATATTTCATGATGCTTGTGCCAACCCTTGGTACTGTAGTCGAGGAGAGTTGAAAGTACCAGTAGCAACTCTCTGTAGGTTAATTTTCAGTAAGCATTTATGTATTCGCAGTACATTTCATCGGCGTGGCAAATTTTTGATCGGGCGCGAGCACGTATAATTTATGTGGTAATATGTACGAGCGGAACTCTGCCACTGTCAGCCCCGATTGCTGTGACCAAAGGCGCCATCACAAGAGAACAACAAATCAAGTTTTCCGCCATCTCCCAGAATGAAAACGAGCCGGATTGTAAATTATGCGAGAAGTACGTAGGTTCACCAAGCTCTGGTCCACGATGTCGTCAACGGCAAGGCGGTCTGCTAAGGAAAGTCCGCCTCCGGATCGAATCACAGCGGCATACCCAAGTCCCAAAACAATTACAGCTTCATAAACTATGTGTTGTCAAGAAACTTGGTAGTTGATTGGGCATGGCTTCAATTTCAATATGTCTCTCCCAGTCGGTAACAGTCTCGCAGCTTAAAAGGCTTTCCCCCACAGACGTAATCACATGGGGCGGTAAAGCACCTTCCGGCTGTGGGAATGCTGATTCGCGCTGTTGGCGAGTGCGTCCCTAGTTCTATCAGTCATGTTGTGCCAGAAACTGAGAGTGGTGTGCTAAAGAGTTCGCGACAGTTCGTCCGGAGCCCTCCATGACTATAAGTTGAGATGCTTCGATGTTTCACTACATTCAGGGTAACTGGGAAACAACCTTGACTTGGTGAAGCGGCCGGCGAAATCACATTAATGGACGACGTGTTGTCAGGGTACAGAGTATTCATTGCAAAGCGGACAGCAATAGTGCTCTCGCCGAGCCAGTAACGTTGCGTCAGCCACGAACGAAGTCGAGGTTACCAGCACGAAGTAACATGAATAAAGCAAGTGTTGTCAAAAACGACACGAGGATAGAATCAAGCAAGTCGGGACTCGTCGGACATTAAATCGGGGGCGTAGATGGAGTCGTCGGTCTCGGCGGTGAGCTTCCTTGTTGACGAGGTTGCCATGTCGCTGAGTGCTCGGCTAAGGTGATATTTCGTGGTCTCGGCTGATTCAAATGTCAGTTTCCACTTCCACAAGAAATGGATATGTCGGTCTCAGCCGGCCATTTCCGCGAGGCCGTGTCCAAAGATATCTTGGGTGGGGTCTGCTAATGTAGGAACCCGGCGAGCAGCGGACTCGCACCACGATCATCTCCGTTCACCTCCGTCTTCACCGACATGGAGACGGCATCATGATCCTCTGTGGTCATCGAGGTCCCGCTGAGGCTCCATCATGAGCAAGGGAGTGGATTTAGGTCTCCATTGGGAGCTCCGTTGCCAATTGTCCAATCCATACGTGCGGAGTTGTCCTTGCACGCAATCGAGGCTGTCGGAGCTGAAGTGCCAGAGCTGAAAAATGCTATGATCTGAAACGCGACTGGGCCACGGTACAGATACCCCCTTGCCCCCGGCTGTGCGATCTGCAGATTCACGCGCGGCCGAGAATGCGCCCTGAAGAATTAGTCTCGCTCCGTGAATGGAGGCATCGCCAAGATGGACAACTCGCAGACCCACCTCCAGTTCAGCTCAATTTCATTGGAGAGAGGCCAAGGAAAGACAGCAAGCTGGCCAGGTGGCCAGGAAGTCAGGATACAAGGGAGTTTTTTCTGAGGCAATTTCGCGACGGACATGACATTCTCTTGTTGCCTCCCTTGGCAGAGAGCTGAATCTCGCGACCGGCCCGATGTGCGGACGACGGACGTGTACGGTACTCACAGGCGTCGGCGTAGGTAATTGGGGATGTATCCATAAGTTATGTGCTTGCTTTTGAGACAAAAAGACCTGATGCTAGCGGGATTAGACGGGTTCACGGTCGGAGGGAGGGGCGGCGTTGAGCAATGCAAGCCTCGACAGAGCAGACACGGATCCCGACGCCCTTGTTCATATTCTAGAACCCCGGTGCCTTCACTTGCAGTGCGTCATCTGACAGTGACAGCTTAGCGCTCGGGGTAAAGAACCTGGTCCCTGTCGCACCCGGACAGGCACCCGGACAGGCACATGGACGGGGGGTAGTTTATTAGCTTGGCGGCTCGGGAGTTGGTTGTCTGGGGAAATCGACATTGGACATCGCCAATCGTGGCCGAGTTGCCAGGGGTGTTATTGGTGTGTGTGTGCGTGTGTGTAAGGGAGAAAGATGCGTACCTAGGTAGAGATGCGATGTCGCATTGTTTCATTATTGCATATTGCATAGATACTATTACCCAGTTACTTACCCATACGTTTACACTTACGACCGCACAACCCATCACGCAGAGATCTACCCATCCAACCATTCCCTCAGATCATATCGGATCGGAACCACGCCCGATCAAATTCCATCATGGAAGTCATCACCAGTCCCGGGCCTCGCTAGCCCGACCCCCGAACCCCCTGTTCTGTCAGATCCGACATCCATCGCGAGGAAAACAGCAAGCATTGGCTAATTAATACCAAGACATTCAATACTCACGTCTCCATCCTCAATCTCCCTGAAGGACCCAGTCTGACGTTTGAGCGGCCCGGCCCGGTGAGTTACACAATCGACCGGTATTCTCAACCGCCCTCGACTGGCCAATGCCGAGGGCAACTTATAACTGGACAAACCGACACTCTTGTGAGACGTTCGACCGGCTTTGCTCCCTGGCTCCAACGAGAACACCCGGCCGTGTCTTGGAATTGGCCCAGTGAAGCTCCCCGCTGTGCTCGCACGACAGCAAGCCACTCTTCACCCATGGGTCTCTGCAGCCTGGGTTGGCATGCAGCCCAGAATGTAACCTTCAAGCCCCCTGTCGGTATAGCAAGAAAAAAAATTAATCGCCGGCTGCTGCGGTTATGTTACGCGCATTGACTAGCCTGGATCTGCATCGCCGAATCGCCACTGAAGTCTGGGGAACGGCATCGGCGATCGGACTCAAACGAATGTATTTTCCTAAACTCAAATCCTTGTGTATAGTATTATATGAAAGTGCCAACCTAGTGATATGTGTGCCCAATACCCCATCCATCAAACGCCTGATATTAACATCCCAATCTAATACCCTAGTCGTAGCCCCAATCCCGTTCAAACAGCAGCAGTAGTAGTAATAGGAGGAGGAGGAGGAGCAGTGGCGTCCTCGACATATGGTTTCTTGTACACGCCGTCGTCGGATCCATTAGACACACTGGCATTGTCATTGTGCCTGCCCGAGACTGAGCTGGCAGCTGTGACAGAATCGCCGCTGCTGTTGCCGTCGTGGGCCTTTCTGGCACCAGACCAGGTAGACGAGTGGTTTGTAATGACACTTGGAGCGTCGGTGGTGGAAACCAAGCCGACGTCGAGGCCGAGGCGGCGCATGGCCTCACTAAGAGCCTCGGTCTTTTGTTTGATGGCATCAGGCTTAGCCTCAGGGGGGTCCTTGGCCGTAGGAGTGGCATCAGCGGGAGCAGTCGCACTGGTCGTAGGAGTGGCATTGGCCGTAGGGGTAGGCTCAGCGGGAATGGGGATAGTGCCGGGCTGGGCGCCAGTGGCCAAGAAGGCCTCCCTATCATGATCCGCCTCCTTAGTCTCGGCCTTGTGAGCCTTCCACTTCTCCTCGAGAGTCGTAGGTACCTTAACGTCGGGCTCTGGCCTGGGCTCTTTCTTCTCACGTCTCGTGAGCTCGACTTCGAGGATTCGGGTGCCCATGGGAATCTTGCCCTTGAGACCGTTGTCGTCGACGTCGAAGAACAGGGACCAGATACCGGGAAGCTCTTCAACGGCGCAGAATCCCTCCCAGCCCTGTAGAGTCATGCGACGGTCCTGCTTGGTACAGTCAAAGGGACCCGTGAGGTTGTCCTGGGCATCGGCACGAACACCATACTTGACCTCGTATGTCGTCTTGTCGACATAGATCCAGTTGAGCATGGGAGGATCATCGCTGATTGTGGTGACGAGGCCTTCGTAGGTCGAGTCAGGATAGGGGAGGAAGTATCCCGATAAAGGGTAACCCTTGCTGACGTTGTTCTTGCTGTCGTGGTTGTACAAGGGGTGCTCATTGGCGATGTAGAGCTGGGGAAGCGTCAAGGTCAGTTGATGGAATGAAGAGGAATGAGGAGAATTATTGAGGTGGGCTACCTTGTTGTCCTTGAGTACAATCAACTTGTTGTTGATGTCACGGCTTCGGATGGAAGGCTTCACGCAAGATACGGCCAGGTTGCAGCGACGGGAGCGATGTTCCTCACGCTTAGACTTGGACTGACTCTGACGGATAGCCTCCTGAGTGCCCAGCATGGCCGGGCAGATAGTGAGGGCGAGCAGCATGGGGATGGACATGATGACGGCTTGCGGGTCGTCCTTCTGGACAGCGGCCTTGAGTTTGTCGATTTCGTCAAGCAGCTGTTGCTTGCACTGGGAGCCGAAGAGCTCTTGGAGAATTGTCTGGGGGGTCGATGTGGAAGAAGACGAGGACGAGGATGAAGACGTGGAGTTGGGTGGGGAGTCTGGGTCTGAAGACGAAGAGTCTGGGGACGGGGATGGGGATGACGAGGATGCTGGGGGCGACATTGAGATGCCGCTGTCTAGTTTATCCGGCACGAACAATAACAGCAACAGTAATGATAACAATAACAAGGAACCATACGAGAGGAACCACGGGATCACGCAGACGCAGACGCAGAGAGGGGGAAAAGGAGAGTGGCGGAAGAGAGGAGAAGGAGGCAAATAGAGTTCCGGGGTAAACCAGGAGATTTGCGCCCTAAAATGGTACACTATTTAAAGATTGTTCGCCGCCCGGGTGCTCGACATGAAGAAAGAAAGATGTGCAAGTAACAGGTGGGCGGGTGCGAGGTGGTTGATGGGACGCCAGGATGGGCCGTGTAAATGAGACCCAATCAAGCAGCGGATTGCCGGTGTTTCCCGACGAAATCAGGCCATGTTTCGGGAAGGGAAAAGAAAAAAGAAAAAAAAAGAAGAGAGTAACTTGCATTCTTTACATCGCAGGTGTGACTTGTTTTCTCGTGGAAGGCCTGACCCTGTTGCACTTTCCTGCGTGGACGCATATGCGAAACACGGCGGCTGCGGCCGTCGCGGGCTGATCCCTGCACCCGCATCGCGCCCGGTGGATCGGCAAAAAAGGAAAGAGCAAAAAGCGGAGGCCAGACGCGGGAAATCGCCGGTGCCCCGGGATCGACATCGGCCGGTGCGGATACATTGCTACCTTGCTACCTTGCTACCTTACTACCTACTTACCTACATACCTACAGTACACACATGTCGCCACGGCACATGCGAGCATGCCAACATCGGATGATCTCGCGCGTCGCGGGGATACGTGTCAACTCGATGGAACCAAGCTACATGCGTTACCGCGTTACTGCGTGACCCGCCTGAGCCCTGACGGGTGAGGCCGGTCGGTTCCCCCTGGGGCGCCCCATACATACGACTGGACTAACTACACGTCCTACATACGTAGGCCACGGTACCTACCTACTTCGTACAGACGTGTCAATGGATTCACGCCGGCTGCAACCTGAAGGCTGGAGAGCTTCTTGTCTGTCTCGGCCTGGGTAGCTCGTGTGGAGCCGGATGGGACGTCCCCCTGTCTTGCCCTTCCTTCGGCTTTCTCTGATCTGATCTGATCTGATCTGCCCTGGCACAGTCTGGCCTGGTCCAACCGCCCTGGCTTTGCGGGTGTGGTGGCCGGAGATGGGAGCCGATGCGGGTGATGTGAGAGAGAGATGGAGAGACATGGTTATTGGGCTAGCTAATGGCCGATGCGGGTGATGTTAGCAGGCCAATGCAGGTATCTACCTCGTCTTAACAGAGACCATACAACAATACACCCCGCCAGCATCCATCCGGTATCCCTACACCTCTCCCTCCAACCCTCCCTGAGATGATCCCACAAGGGGGGTAGCACCGCCTCTCGTCTGCCATCCCCAGGAATCCCCCTCCCCCCCCTAAAGAGCCATCTGTCTCTAGCGTACCTCAAGGTGAGACCGCATTGACAACTCATCAAACCGCGAGGCTGGACTCCCGGGGGCCCGTTGGTTGCTGGGTTCTAGGTCAACCCCGTCGCGGGAGCCGCAGCCCCGGTGTGGGTTCACGATGTGCCTCGCTCGGGATGTTTCGCGGGAGACGGGAGGTTGCGCTCGTGAAGAAGCAACGAGGCCAGACCGACCGACCGACCGAACCCCCAGCCCATGCCCGCCGAGGAATTTGTCTATAAAGGAAGCACTCTCGATCCTCCAATTCCAATTCCTCTTCTCATCATCAACTCACACATCCTCCTCACTCAACTACAATCACTCGAGCCCCAGCTCCAATCACCATCCAAATTTTCAACTCCTTCAACGACTTTTAGTCCACCCAAACCATCAACATGTCTGCTCCTGCGTAAGAACTCCCTCCCCTTCTCTTACAACCAGCTTGAATATCCACTTTGCTTGGGCGTCGAGTGGTATCCAGAGTCTAACTCTCTCTACTTCTCTAGCGCCACCACCGCTTCCCCCCCTACTACCTCCCCTACCACCACTTCTGCTCCTCCCCTTCCCAAGCCCCAGCCTCCTACCACGTAAGCCTTCTGGAAGCTTGCTCGCTGCTCAAGCACGTCGAGAGAGGGACACAGGCTGACATTGCTAGTTCCTCCAGCCTCGCCAAGTCCAACCAGGCTTACCTCTCCGACTCGGACTCTGATGGCCAGGCCCGTGGCGGCCGCCGCAGCAACAAGCAGTTCGTTGTTCCTCTGCCCACCTCCACCGGCCTCTCTCAGCCCGCTGGTAAGTCACAGAAAACTCCTCTGCACCTCCTAAAAAAGAATCCCAATTTGCTAACCACCATCGTGTACAGGCCAGCTCCTGAAGGGCGCCACCGACGATGCCGGCAACCAGAAGGCCGCTGCCCTCCTCGTCGGCATTAAGCTCGACCTCGAGGCTGAGGTCCACCTGACTGCCCGCGTCAAGGGTGACATCTGCGTCGGTCTTTACTAAGCGCCTCGTCCTTGTCTGATTCCGATGGTGATTGGGTTCAAGCAAAGGGGCACGAGATGTGTTGATGCACGAGATTGATGGCGACCCTGCCCAAGCTCTACTCTTTGACGAGCTGCGAAGCCGGAAACCTCTCAGAGGGGACTCGGGGTCAAAAAGTTGGGATTTCCTTTTGTTTCCGGATTGGCTTACTTAAAACATACTATTGTAGCATGACAAAATAAACCCATGACTACCACTTCTTATTTATCAATCACCGCTCACTCAAACGGAACGCAGCCACGTAGAATCGTTCAGGTTTCTTCAAGTCGTGGCTAAAGAACAAACTCATCAGTCATCTCCAACTAATTCCATACCCTCAAACAGTGCAAGCCAGTCATCCAACCTTTCGTTGACAAACTCTTCATAATTCCAGGGCTGAGATGATAGGCATCGCTGATCCCCAACCCAGACATACATGTCCGCGTCGACAGTCTGCTGTAGCAGTTTTCCGTCCTCGTCAAGAAGCTGAACTGAAACTGATGTGGCTCGGTACACTTCGCCTTCAAAGTCATCCAACTTTCTTCGCTGGGAGTGTGTTTCGGGGGTCAACAAGTACCCATCGACACAGGAAGTGGGCTCTTTTGAGCTGACTACTGCAGGATAGTCTGCATGGTTCACAGCATATCGTTCATAACCGTACACGCGAGCGGGTTTCATCAACCCCCGTATGGAGTCGGAATTCGATGCGACTCCTGTGAGGGCCCAGGCGAGAAGGGGTGGTGCACATAAAGTGCCGTAGATGAACAGAGGTCTTATTTCCGAAGACATTTCGAGATTTCTAGTAAAAGGTGAGAATGGTGCGGTGAGTGATTGAAGACAGTATACATACCATATTGATGAGAGAACCTGGAGACGATGCAACAACTTGCGCGCGGTAGAGTTGAGTAAAAAAAAGAAGATGGCGGTGCAACCCAGGAGTTTAAGTACCCGCGTGAACAAGGCTTTTTCCGGCAGTGAAAAGGGTAAGGTAAGTTGAGTTGATAACAAGTTTTTCAGCAGTGTTTCCTACACTTTATTACCCCACATTCATACCAACCTACTAAGGGACTAGAGTCACTGTCTAACTCAGATCTTGATCAGCCTAGAGGTTTTACGTGACGTATTTTCGAAATCTCAGCTTACAAGGAGGATTGCTCCACCAGGACATGTAGATGTTAAGGTTATCTCGTTTTTGGAGCTCCGTAGCAGTTACTAAGGGACACTGGTGCTTTTTGCATCTTTCTCGTCGGTGGGCGGGCCCTGATGTTATTGAACGGGGTTGGCAGCTGGCAGTTGGTAGCAGTTGACAGCTGGTAGCTTGCTGCTATTAGGGAACACCTCAACCGCTTTTCTGCCTCATAAAAGCCACGACTTCATGCGCTTCGATGCATACAATAGTCACAAGCCCTCTGCGCAACCCCGTTTTCCCTTGTCTGATTTTCAGTCCACGATATGTCGCTATCTATTGGTATCGAAGTAGAGGGCGTTTCTACGCGTCGAGACATCCTCGCAACACTTCCCCGACCAAGTCGATCAGCAAATGAGGATCATCACCAACGCTCTCCGGGAAGCTGGTCTGGATTCTCGTGTCTACTTCCCTTCAAGCACTCGTGGTACCGGCCCAGACTTCAGTGTCTGGAATGTCACTATTGACGCTACCGTTATCGAGGCAACATCCGGTTCCTCAACCGACTCTTCTGCCTTCCAAAGGCGTTTCGGGTTTGAAATCATCACTCCCGTGTTTTACCAGACGGACAACAACTCCTGGATTCGGGAACTTCGAAGTGGAATCAACTCCATTGGAGACGCGGTAATTTGGAAGGCGAACCGAAGTACTAGACTTCATGTTCATGTTGGCAGAGGTGCCAACGACACGGCCTGGACGCTTCAAGAAATTCAAAAGATTGCTGCTTTTTGTGTCCGATTCGAAGGTGAGACTCTGCCGGTACTATCATATATAGCCAGAACTGATAGTAAGATAGATGCCGTTGACGACCTACACCCCGTTCACCGCCGATCTGATAACGATTGCATCGAGTCTAGCCGACACAACAACATGCTCAAGGAATTAACGACTTCAGAGATCTACCATCGAATACGTGAGACCAGAGGCATTGATGAAGTTTGCCAAATCATGAACTACTGCAAAGGAGAGGAACTCTACGATGGCTATACTGACTCTCGCTTCTTCAAGGTATGAACATTCGTTAATGATTGTCAAGGCTCAACAGTAACACTGACGGGATAGGTGGACTTTACGTCGCTTCAGAAGCATCGAACTATTGAGTTTCGACAGCATGAGGGCACTACCAACCCTGAGACGATGATCCAATGGTCACGGTTCATTTTGAAGTTTGTCAACTTCGCCATTGGCGCCAGTTTTGATATAATCATGGCACCTGGTGAAAGTTTTGAAGACCTTCAGCACCTTATTGGACCAGGACGAGGATGAATTATGGGTGGATGTCCTCGATGCTGGCGATGCTGATTGCTGATGAGCTCTGTGATGGTTCGCTGGATGCTACGTACCTAGTCGGAACTTTGACAGAAAGGTAGTTAACAGAAAAGGGTTAAGCAAGTCAAAAGCCGGATGCATATTCTCCCTTAAGCATTAAGAGATAGTTTGTAGCTGTTGAAGTTGCTGGTGCAGAGACGGACGATGGCGGCGGATCAACCATATAATCCGCGCCCGGCGAAAGAAGCAAGTTTAGCTTTGAGGCGTTCGAATAATAACACCGCCAGCTGTCCGCCGGCCCAACGCGTAATAGGTGGAGGCGTCACGAATACAAAGATATTTCCGAGCGAGCAACCTGGACAAGGAATCCGAAAGACACCAATTCCAATTTTCCCGCTTTTGTGGAGGTACTCGGCCGCAACTACGACCCGCGACCCACACGCGCCGCCACGATGCCTCGGCCAGTGAAGCGCTCCCACCAAGTCATCGACCTCACTGGCGATGACAGCGAAGCTCAAAACAAGCGGCCCGCGTTGGCGTCGCGCCAGGCACCACAGAATAGCGATTTAGACGCGGGAACCAATCGCTCAACTGGAAGGGGCGGCACAAGCGTGTACGCGACAGGTCACGCGTCGTCGTCTCAGCCGTTGGCTTCTCAGTCGATACCCGTCGTTGAACCGGTCGAGCTGGACTTGACCCAGGATGACGATGAGCCTGCTCTCGAGCTGTACGGGACTTTTGGTGCGTTGCCGAATGATGTGATGATGCCTGCTCTTGCATATTCTGACGCGTCGCAGCGGGGAAGATCGTTGGCATCCGATACTACAGAGGCTATGCGTCGGTAGGAGAGACCGTTCTCGCCAGGAGAGAGCCCCAGAATGCGGTTCGTGCATCAATGCACCCAAGAAATGGAGAAACTAATAGCTCAAGCAGTATGACCCCAACGCGATCCGAGTAGACAATGTCGTCGGTGATCAGATTGGCCATCTCCCCCGCAAGGTTGTCGAGAAAATTGCCCCGTACATGGTATAACCACCTGGGATATATCCCACCATATCCATTTCTGACTTGGACCTAGGACCGCGGTGATGTCACCCTTGAGGCCCAGCTCACAGGCGAGAAGGGCTTCTACGACTGTCCCGTCAAGCTCTTCTTCTTCGGGCTCAGCGATAAAGCTGAGCGCGCTAGGATCGAGGAGTCGCTAAAGAAGGACAAGCTTGTTAAGGTCACCGAGCTTAAGAACACTAGAAGAGATGCTGAGACTCGGAGAGCCTTAATGGGCCTGACTAACGGAAGCTCTACCGCGGGCGGTCTTGGATCCTCCGGTGACATTATTCAGGTTGAGCCTGAGGTATCACTAGAGGAGCTTCTAAAGACCAGCGAAGCCATCGAGATGCGCCAGGGGGCCGATGCCATCAAGACCCTAGCCATTAGCGAGGTCGAGCTAGAGAAGATGCCCATGGCCGATCAGCCTGCGAGCTTGAAGGCACAACTTCTACCATACCAGCTTCAGGTACGTTTAAGAACAAATGTGTCAAGTGCGAGTCTGACCTTATACTAGGGCCTGGCTTGGATGGCTGCGAAAGAAAATCCCACCTTCCCCCCAGTTGGCTCTAAGGATGTTATCCAGCTCTGGAAGCGGGATAACAAAGGCCGATACTGGAATATTGTATCCGACTTTGTCACCTCGTCTCCCCCGAAACTCCTCTCCGGAGGTATCCTCGCCGATGACATGGGCCTGGGCAAGACGCTCCAGATCATCAGTCTCATCTTGACAGGCGGGCCGGGCACGACCCTAATCGTCGCCCCCGTTAGCGTCATGAGCAATTGGCAGCAGCAGATCCAGCGACACGTCCAGGCCGACCAGCGCCCTAGCGTCTTCATCCTCCATGGTGACAGGAAGGCGATGGCCAAGGAGCTAATGGAATACGACGTTGTCATTACGAGCTACGGAAAGCTTGCCCGGGAGCGCGAAGATGGCGTCCATAAGGTATTGTTATCGCAAGATATCGAGTGGCGCCGAGTTGTCTTGGATGAAGGCCACACGATCCGTAACGCCAGAACCAAAAGTGCCCTAGCCGCTTGCGATATCAAGGCCAAGTCACGATGGGTCCTAACTGGAACCCCAATGTAGGCAATACTATGACCCATATGAAACTAATGCCTTTTGCTAACAGGAGGCAGCATCAACTCCGTCAAAGACCTCCAGTCGCTTATCAAGTTCCTCCATATCACAGGAGGCATCGAGCAACCAGAGATCTTCAACGCTAAAATCACCCGCCGTCTAGGATCTAACGATAATAAAAGCGCTCAGCTCCTACTCCAGACACTAATGCAGGACCTATGCCTTAGACGCAAGAAAGACATGAAGTTTGTGGACCTTAAACTGCCGGAGAAGAAGGAGTTTATCCACCGCATCCAATTCCGGCCGGATGAGAAGCACAAGTATGACGCTCTACTGTATGTCCTAACCTCCCTGGCTTGTGGAGTGGCAACTCATAGAACCATAGGTCAGAAGCCAGAGGCGTTTTGGAAGAATACCAGGCGAACTCCGCAGCAGGTCAAAAGGGTCGTTTTCAGAACGTTCTCGAACGCCTGCTCCGTCTTCGCCAGACGTACGTCTATCCCTCCCACAGCTGGCTCCATTCGAAGTGCTTACCCTTCCTTATCTAGCTGCAACCACTGGACCCTCTGCAAGGAGCGTATCGCTGGGCTTCTTGAACTCCTTGGCGATCAAGGCGTTGTCGTCCTCAATGAAAAGAACCGTTCGTTGCTCCAGGAAGCTCTACGCCTCTACATCGAGAGTCAGGAAGACTGCGCCATCTGCTACGACACACCCGCCACGCCCGTTATAACGACCTGCAAGCACGTCTACTGCCGCCCCTGCATCAGCCGCGCCATCGAGGTCCAGGGCAAGTGTCCTATGTGCCGGAACCCGCTGACCGAGGACGCACTGCTGGAGCCCGCACCCGAGACGGCCGGCGACGAGCCTCCGCCGCTGGACTCAGAGACGCAGAGTTCTAAGACGGACGCCATGCTGCAGATCGTCCAGGCTACGCTCCGCAACGATGGGTCTAAGGTCATTGTCTTCTCGCAGTGGACGTCGTTCCTCAACATCCTACAGAACCAGCTCCAGGTGGCAGGCACCAAGTTCACACGCGTCGACGGCAGCATGAAGGCGGACCACCGGGACCGCGCCATCGACGCCCTCGACAACGACCCGGATACTCGCGTTATGCTTGCCAGTCTTTCCGTATGCAGCGTTGGCCTCAACCTTGTCGCCGCCGACACCGTCATTCTAGCGGACAGCTGTAAGCCGTTCTCCTCCCACACTACTGAAAACTCCTCACTAAACTTATATAGGGTGGGCGCCAGCCATCGAAGACCAGGCCGTTGATCGTGTCCACCGACTGGGCCAGACTCGCCCAACGACTGTGTGGCGCCTCATCATGGAGGGCTCTGTCGAAGAACGTGTCCTAGACATACAACAAGAAAAGCGGGAACTGGTCACCAAGGCGTTCCAGGAGAAGGCGAGTCAGCGCAAGAAGGCCAAGGATACCCGGATGGCAGACGTGCTCAAGTTGCTTGGGTGAGTTGCGATAACGGGGTGTAATTTGGTCAAAGGGAACAACCGGCAAGGATACCTCTGCAGAACGACGTGAAATTCCACGTTGCTTAGACGGGGAAAAAAATTGGGCGTTGGTTTGGTTGAAGAGTCCTATACTCTCGAGGCTCGAATATTGCTCCATCAACGGATCTGATGATGAATGCAATACTTGATTGTCGACGCGTTGTGTCATCGTTACTTTATTTTTCTGCAGTCTACGTGTCTTTTTACACTAGGTAGGTTATGTCCTTAC
The DNA here is from genome assembly GCA_030864175.1 of Neonectria faginata. Lineage (NCBI taxonomy): Eukaryota > Fungi > Ascomycota > Sordariomycetes > Hypocreales > Nectriaceae > Neonectria > Neonectria faginata. The sequence continues at coordinate 3,052,918 of JAULBG010000001.1, read as the reverse complement.
CCCTTGCCTGGGATACTATACAAGCTGGTTGGCCCAAAGGCTCGCCGGCTGTAGACTTTTACTTCAACCACTTGCCATAAGCCCACCGGATGCGCTCCAAGGCTCTAGCCTGCAGTTGGATGCCCTTCATATTGGAGAGGTCATCCAGGTCCTCGAGGAATTCTCGGCCGATGTCGCGGGGCATCAACCTATCGACCAGATTCCGCAGGACGTGCACTTCACACAACAGGAGACCGTGGTCCTTGTACGACAAGAGGTTGCTCTCTGTGGGATGGGCCTCGGAGAGGATGCGGTCGATGTTGCGGAGGACGCGCACGGCCTTGCCAGCCTTCGCCGAGTTGCGCTGCCCAGAGCGTCCGCCAAAGATACCGCGAAGGTATTGGAAGAGGCCAACAGAGACTATGACGCCAGGAGTGAGACCGACAAAGCCAAAGACTAGTTCCTGACTCTTGAGGAGGGAGTCAATGCCAGTCATGGCAACCTCCAGATCAACCTTCGTCTTTTGAACCTGAATTAAGAGTGACCTGAGCAGATCACCCCGAATCGCGCCCATCAGTGGCTTTTGAAGGTCCTGCTCAAACGCTCGCAGCACGGGGGTCACATCGCCCTCGGCAACCTTGAATCGAATCTCCGAAATCTGAGCTTCAGATAGTGGCATGCCGCTAGTTGATGCGAAATGTGGCTTGTCCAAAGCGAAATCAACCACCATGCGTTCCAGGCTCTCGCGATCGGCCTTCAGGCTATCCCGGCTCATGATGGCGATTTCACTCGTTTTATCATGACGGATTGTTTGGATAATCTTTCCCGTCGGCTCTACAACCCAGTTGAACCAGAAATCCTGGACAGTCGCCCCGAAGTCGAGGAACCATTGCGCGATATCTGCCTTTCGGTTGAAGAGAATCCGTAAAATGGTCGTTGACGAAAGCAGACCAATAGTCGCAGCGAGCCAATACCGCACCAAGAGAGGCGGTGTGCCATTTTCTCTGGCTAGAGTTTTCATAACGGAAAGGTGTTCAGGAAGCGTAGTGTCGATGATGTTGAGCAGCCGTCGGGCGAGGATTGCAGGCCGTTCAGTTGCGTTGCTATCCTCCAGGTGAACAGAGAGCTCGGGATCCTCCTCAACGCCAGCGAACACCTTGTCTTCAAAATCGTTGATGTTGACATCCAGTGTAGAAACCTCCTTGAGAACCATGTCAATGAGAGCAACGCTGCGCTCAACAACACCCTTAAGGTCGTGGTGATCTTGCATCTCTGCTTTCTCGTCGTCAGAGCCGAACTGCAATCCTTCATCCATCAAGACACCAAGTCCGCTCGCGGTGATCTCTCTCAATTTCCTTAGCTGCGCTTGCTTCTTGCGAGCTTCGGCACGGCAGAGGGCCACCGGAGACAAGACCTTTCGCTGTATGTTGATAAAGGAACGCTCCCGTATAGTGTCCTGAACGATGCCATAGAACTGCTTCCATTGTTGCGAGAGTCCGGTCCTCGTCGAGTCAACCAAGTCGGCTGGGGCGTCTCGCACAGAACTGGATCGTAGACGCATTTTGGACGTATTGTACACTTCTCGTGACCAAGTCCAGAGGCGCAAAGGGGATGTCTGGATGGTGTACAGGCTGCTGTAGGAGTACGAGCTGAGAACATCATCCCAATACCAAATGTCATCGCTCAGCGGGATGATTTGTTCTAACAGGGTGCTGAGAACGACTCCATGAAGTTGGATGGTGGCCTTGCTGACGAGCAGCCACTCGATTTCGTTTTCATAGGGGCTCTTCAGGTCGTCAACATGAGCAGGCCTTACAACGGCTCCCGGTGCAGCAGGGATGCCGGATTGGACGAGGAGGCTCCTAATGCGCCATGCTGGGAGGAGTGGATGAGATGAGGAGGTACTGAGAGACTGGACGAGAGGGAGCAGGTGATCGAGGCGAGGCGAAGAGAAGGCATTGGCGACAGCAAAACCCCGGTCCCCGGCGTCAGAGCGTTCGTCCTCGGAAGGTTCTTCGGAGAGCACTGGAAGACGGTCCAGATAGGCGTCAAGCCGTCGCACCTGGCTGTTGACAAGGTCAGCATTAAGACAGCGGTCGGTTGAGCCAGACTCAAAGATGGAGTGAGAGACAGGGGATAACGAATGTCGGGATCGGCAAGGCTAAGTAAGGGCCAGGGGTGGGCGGACGAACTCGGAAACAAGACTCATGATGAGACGAGAAATCCAGATTTGGATGACACAGCAAGCTTCGATCTCGGCAGGCACAGCATCAGCCAGCAGCCACGGCCCGCAGGAGCAGCTTCAGCGGCGGCAGCAAGACCAAGATGGCCGCAGGGGAGTGGGTAAGCGGTCGAGGAACTGAACTGACTGGCCAATGTCAGATTGCCAGACAGCCACCGGAAGTCTGACGGGACGGAGCGAGAACACCGCGGTCGGGTCGGACGGAGGTGCAGGCAACGGCAGCGGCAGACTGGAGACGTCAGACGGGCGGCAAACGGGCAGAGGCAGAGCCGCAAACTCTCGGCCGAGGGCACGGGACCACGGGATCACGGGCGGCGGATCGGAAGGCGTAGAGCCCAGTGCGGCATGTAGTTGGCTCGAGCCTTTTGAGGGTGTGCGTGACCGCGCGGCGGCTGAGTGCGGGCGTGAATGTTCACTATGTGTGCGTTGTAACTTGTGTGCCAGGGCAGACCCAGACTTTGCAGTGTCTAGCTTACTATGTCGACGTATTCGTAGGAGGCTTTGGGCTTAGGCTTAGGGCGTTGTGTGCCGGGCGGGCAACGGGGTGGATGTGGGATGTGGGGAAGCGCCAACAAGCTCCAACGCGACGAGCAGCTTCAGTCTTCGTACAGTACGTCCTTCGTAGATACTTTGTACTTCGTACACTCGAAGCACAGTGCTTTGTTTGTCCGATATTCGTACGGGCTCGTCGCATCACACCATGCGGAGAGGTCCGGGTGGTTAGGGCGCCGAGGGAACGGCCGGAGCGGAGGTCGCCAAACAGACAAGACAACACGGCAGTCCGGCCGGGGAGGGCAAAACTGTGGGAGACGGGGATTCTGTCAGTGAGTGAGTGGATTGGAGTGGATTGAGTTGGCTTGGATGAGTGTGTGAGCGTGTGAGTGAGAGCATGTGAATGAATGAAAGTGACTGGGGCCCCTTGGCGTGGCATGGATGACCAACATCGACACGGACGCCCAAAACCGTGTGTGCGTCTTGTGAATGCGAATGCGTGTGTGAATGCATTTGTGTGAGCGGAGCAGTTGTGATGCATTCTTACCCGGTTTGAGGTCTGGATTAGAACAGACCTTGGATGGTTGTGGTTGGCTTAAGTTAGACAGTTCGGTGAATGACGGATTGCGGGATGGTGGCAGAGGAGAGACGGTGGAGGGTGTCCGATCAGTATTCGTATTCGTATTTAGAAGAGCTTTGGGACAAAGCAACCCCTTCACGATGAGGTACTTGGTACCACCATCGAAAGCCGACGTAAGTCACCGACTAATAATTGTCTTCTTGGGTAAAAATCTCAAATGCAAGGGCCTGGATTGGATGGGTAGATGAAACAATTGACAAGGTCGAGAAGCAGCAAGGTCACAGCCAGAAGTGTTCGGGAGCGGGAGAGGCTGATGAGAGGAAGCGCGGGCGGTGACGCGAAGGCGAAGGCGAAGACGAAGACGATAGAACGGGTACGATCGATGAGATCATCGGACGGCGCCATGCAAAGGGGAGCAAATGCCCAGCATGGTAGGGCGGTACCTGGCGGACCGCACTCCATTGGCTGCGCTGCTAAGTACCTTCTAATCGCCTGTCGATCATCCATGGGTGTGGCGCGGGCGGCAGCGTCCACCCGTCAGCACCTTGAAGTGCCAGAGATTGTGAGGGTTCCGAAAAGACCACACCACTTTTGTTCATTTAGTAGGTGTAGTTTGCTGATGAACCGCTTCTCGGGAGGCACTGGGCCGGGCAGGGGTCACCCACAATTTCTCATCTGAGGAGCCCGGCAGTGCTCCCAGATGTACGAATACAGAGCAAAACAACAGAGATGCATCATCTACAACCCCTGGACAGCTTTGTCGGTGTTCTGGCCACTTGGTCCATCCAGGGGACGCGCAAATGTAAGAATCAGCTGTCACGGCCAGTGCTAGATCCGGCGGACAAGGGGGGGTAAAGAAATTCTTCGGGTGTCTGAATGCCTTCTTTCTGGTGCTGGGACGGTCTATCGAGTTCAATTTCTCTAGAGAAAACGCTCGCAGTATGGCAATGACCAGTGAACACCGTCTCCCAAGTTAGTTTACAGATTATCCTCGTTGACCGCCTTCAATTGCCACATCTCTCCCTGGCACCCGGGGGGAATGCGCCGTCTCTCTTTGCCGTCATGCTCTCCGTGTTGATGTTGGTTATCACCGGGGCCGCTGAGTGGCCCATGTGGTCCCCTGAAAATTCCCGTCAGATCCCCATAACTTCTCGGGGCGGTGACGGCACTCAAGGGGGCCTTCTCATCCTCCCATCGCACCGTCTCACCACGGACGTCCTGGAGGCGTCCGTAAGGCCCCGTGAACGCCCTGCAACTAGACCCGGAAGCCGGGAAGAACAATTTGGCAGTGGGCTCATTCTGGAACCATTTGCCATCTTTTTCGTTTGCCGACCAGGCACGGACCAATTATGCCAGGGGCTGGCTAGCCCGTCCCGATGCATGGAGGGTGGGAAGGTCCCCTGTGGTCCCCTCCTTCCTTCCCTTTCCTTGGGTGCGCCTGCCCTGTAACTGGCCAAATCTGCACGCGCAAGTGGGCAAGTGGGCGAGTGGGTGTGCGCCCGCCAAGCCGCCGCCCCAATTGGATCTGGCGCGTGGCGGCAGCTGAAGGAAATGATAAAACCTCCCCAACAGCCACCACCCGTTCTCTTCCCTATCACCGCCCTCGTCGACCCTCATCACGAGCCGCCTTCTTCGACGACTCTAATTGCTGGTTTTCCTCCTTTGAGCCCTTCGTCTTTCGGGCCTCGTTTCCTCCTTATCTATCACACGGTCCTTCAGTTACACAATCTCCTTTTGGAGTCGGCCGCAGCCATGGATATGCTGTGAGTTTCCCCCTGATGCGACAATCTCGGCGCGCCAATGCCCTTCACCCAACCCGCAGCGCCACTCCTAACACTGATTTTTCTCCTAGAAACTCGACTATCAGGCTGTCGAACCAGACCAGCGACTACTTGAGCGTCCTCGAGGAGGTCTCCAAGTACAATGTCTCCCTCAACTTCCTCGAGAAGCTCTGGGCCGTACGTCTACCCCCGATTGTCCCAACCGCAACTTCACACAACTGAGCTAACACTCGATTTCCATCAGGCCTGGTACATCTTCATGCAAAACGACGCCATCGCCACTGGCATCATGAGCTTCATCCTCCACGAGGTGGTTTACTTCGGCCGCTGCGTTCCCTACATGATCATTGACAAGATCCCCTATTTCAACCGCTTCAAGATCCAGGCGCAGAAGATGCCCACCCTCAAGGAGCAGTGGGACTGCGCCGCCATCGTTCTCATCAGCCACTTTACCGCCGAGCTTCCTCAAATTTGGTTCTTCCACCCTATCGCTACCTACTTCGGCATGGAATACGGCGTACCCTTCCCTCCTGTCTGGAAGATGGCAATCCAAATCACTATCTGCTTCATCATGGAAGATGCTTGGCACTACTGGTTTCACCGTGCCCTTCACTACGGTCCCCTTTACAAGGCCATCCACAAGATGCACCACACCTACTCCGCACCCTTCGGCCTCGCTGCTGAGTACGCCTCCCCGATCGAGACCGCCCTCCTCGGTATTGGTGTCGTCGGCTCCCCCATCGTCCTCATGTCCATTACCGGCGAGCTCCACCTGTTCACCATGTACGTCTGGATCACCCTCCGTCTGTTTCAGGCCATCGACGCCCACAGTGGCTACGACTTCCCCTGGAGCTTGCGCCACTTCCTCCCCTTCTGGGCCGGCGCCGAGCACCACGATCTGCACCACGAGAAGTTCATCGGCAACTACGCCTCCAGCTTCCGCTGGTGGGACTTCTGCCTGGACACCGAGGCTGGTGCCGAGGCCCACAAGCGTCGCCGTGAGAAGAAGCTTGCTCAGATCAAGGCTCAGAAGCAGCAGTAAGCTGTTTCAGCGAGTTCAAGGGACAGCACATCTGGTTGCGGTGAATCAGGGCTGTTCTAAAGACAAAGCTATGAAGGAGAAGGAAGACAGCATTCAATTCACTTGGATTTAAGAATGGATGTCATGTGTGGCACACATCCCACACACCAGTCTCCATCGCCTAGACGGCGGGCGACTCAAGCATTCGCATGGCGTTGGGGGATGTTGACTGAGAACGACTTTTTACGCTTGTATATACAAAAAACCCGATAAGCCCAGGAGAGGCTCTAGACATACGTACTTAATACTCAGCGTCGTTCATTGACCTAGGGAAATCATATCAATCAAATCTATAGAAACTAATCAAGTGCTAGTCAAGTGCCAATCAAGTGAAAGGCGACCTGTCTCGATTTCCGGCTGGATCTACATGGATATATACGAGATAATATCTTACAACATGCCCCGGATCTTCACATAACCCTAGCTATATTCGCATTCTGGTATCCGTAGTATCAAAACTTTTGATATAGTCCACCTACAGGTCACTTCTTAGGTGTGCAACAATTCCCGGCCAGCGTCGCGGCCTCATCCGCCAGACCCTTTACAGCGCAGCTCTGGTCTTTGGCCCCGGGCTCTTGGGGCAGCTCGCCTAGCTCGGCGGCCAGGGTATCGCACGCGGCGGCCATGACGACGTCCTTCTCCGAGAGCCCGGCCGGGTCATGGGTTGTCCAGCGGATGAAAGTGGTATTGTAGACCTGAGATTGTTAGAACAAGATACAAGGAGTGTATGAGAGGTCAAGGCTTGAATAAAAGGGTATTTTTACATTGGACCATTCGGGATGGTGGTTCTTGATCTTGCATTGCAGAGAAACACCAGTCATGAAGTCCTGTCATGTCTGTTAGCATCCAGTGTAATCATACTTGCATGTACTCAGATCCGAACAGCGGCACGTGAGTCAACCACGGCCAGCCGCACGGGAGAGAAAGACACGAACCCAGGTCTTCCCAAACGTCTTGAACTTGAACTTGCGCTCCAGCGCCGTGCCATCCTTAGTAAGCGCCCACCGGCCGCCCTCAGAACTCAATAGAGGCGCCAGCACAGGCTCGAGGCTCGCGGCGTCAGTGCCAGCGGAGAATCGCGGCTGTGTAGTCATGGCGGATGAGAAAGGGCGGAGAAGCGAGGGGATGCGGGATATCGGGCGAAGGAGGGGCATTGTATGAGGTGAGATGGTGTTGGTGTTGATGATGCTGCGTTAGATGATGGATGGACGGATGACTAAGAGAGATTGTGAGTGGCGAGAAACGGACTGATGGGAAATACCTTGCTGTTTGTGGAGGCAGTTATGGGTGGAGAAGTCGCATTCAACAGCCAGCACTACTCACCGTCGACTACATCCATGTCTCTTCGTGTAAGTGCGTCCATGAAGTTTGATCCGATTTATCTTCTAGAGCATGTCCTGATGTAAAATCTAAAGAACTGAGTAGGAACATTGCCGGCAATACTCAAAGATCCCGGGTAGGAAATGCATTGCAGCGCCGGAGATCCAACAAAAAACACACCGATTCTTGGCTCTAGACTTCAACCCAATGATTTGGTAAATAGCATTGTCACTCTCTTTGTTTGAACTCCAATTCAGACTGATAGCCATGACCCGTACCGTAGGGTCGCTCAATAATAACATTCCCTTTCTTGTGTACAAATTGTAGGTCGGCGATCCTCTGCCGCTCGTTTCACAGAGTTAGCATCGAAACTGGCGATTTGAGTCGAGCGATGTTAATAAGGGTCCTTCGAGCGTTGAGCTAGATAGTCGTCGAGGCTGGCCTTGCTACCTTGGAACGGTCGATACCCATACGGCATCTGGCGCAAGACTGCAACACTCTAGTCAAATTAGTCCAGTAACTACGTCATATCAACGATACGGAGGATGTTGTCGCGAGAGGGTGGGGCAAGAGCCGTAAGTCGCCTTTGGATCTACCAAGCCATGGACAATATACTTGATTTGGTTACGCGAGCCGTCATTCTTTGATACCTTATTAGTGCATTGAGAAGTCTGTAGAATATCATCAATGCGCACAAGAGATACTAGAAATCATTGCGCTCGCATGGGTCACGTCTGATAATTAATTTTAGTCCGTTACGGTCTCCGTGTTTGTCTAGCTCGTGCTCCGGGGTAGCATTCCGGAATGCTCGGGAGGGGCCCGGATCCTCATTGGATGACTTCCGATGGCTAAATCGAGAGGATGGATGGACTTGCTGACGTCTGCGGTGTTAGAGGGGTGATCAAAGGAGACGACTACGGCTGTAGACGTTGTAAATATCAAGTAAAAAGTAAGACCATCCTGGGTAGGAGGTCGGACTTCTGTTAGATAGCTTTGGCCGGGCATTTGGATGCGGTTGCTTGGGGATGATTGTTGAAAGGATAAGGACATCCGCGGAAGCGGGTTGGTTTGTCATCAAGTTCTCGGAGGGGCCTTAGCAGTTCCTAGTGCAGGATCCCGGATGTAAGGTATGGTGGTGGTGAAATGTGAGTAGTTGGTGATGAGTCGGCTGCAGTGAGTCGTTGGCAGTTGTGTTGTCCCCACATGGACGTCCCGGGGAGATGACGGTTTGTTGAGCGAACGGTTAATTGTATGTTTGTTAATCCAGACTTGGTTGGAACGATGCCGTACCGACAGGTCCGAATTTCAGATTTAGGCATTTCGAGTCTCTTGCGGAATGTAGAAGCCGGCAATACTGGGGCATAAAGATCATGACGCGGAGGTACTGTTTTGATGCACGGCAGAGTGGACGAAGGCAGGATGGAGCATCGTCTTTCCTGATCTGGCGTCGGGGGCCTGCCTGGCGGGCTCGTGCGTGTGGGTCGTGCAGCTGGTGGCAGCTGGTCCAAGCGTCGTGGCGCCCCACTACTGGGCACTTTGGAGCTCTCAGATGGAGGCGCAGGTTGTCCTGCTGACAAACCCATTTTCTTCCCATGCTGCACCACCTACACCCACCACGGTTCTTTGTTGTGATGCGCCGTGTCGAATCAAGCGGACGAGAAGCAAGTGACGAGACGCAAGTGACGAAGTAACACACGCAAGGGATCGACGTCCTTTCATTTCTGTTGAATCAGAGCGGTTTCGATTGCCGTCGGAGTTGCTACCCAGGCTGCCAGCTGCCTACTTAGGCTGAAGCTCAAGGACTACTAGACGGACGACTCACGATTCCGTTGCATGCACAGCTCGCTGTACGGGAAGCCGGAAGCTCTTGGGCCTCCCCCTGGTCGTCTCGTCACGGAATCACAGAAGCAGATGAGAGAAGGGGACAAAGCAGCTCCAACATCCTCCAGAGAGAAGCTCTACGAAGTAATCTGTACTGCGAACTAGTTGCTTTGTGCACCCTACCGTGCCCCAAGCAAACGGAACCAGAGAAAAAGCGGACAACCAAAATCAAAGGCCCCCCAGCCACGCCATTTTCCGAGTGTCCGACCTGATCCCCCCTCCGAGGGTTACATAATCCCGCCGCTCGAACGTATCACGATTCACCAGCCCTCCCGTCTCTTGTTCACGTCAGCGCCTCGCTCGCCTGCCCCGTAGTAATAATCCTCGCTCGCCCGCCGCAAGCTATTTGAATGCTGAGTCAGACTCTCCTCCCCCAAAGCTCAAGCATGCAGACCTCGTCCGCCAACGGCGCCAGCACTCAAGGTCAGTCAGTCAATTAATCCTCTCCTTGTCTTCATCCGAGTCGCCGGGTGCCTGCCCAGATCCCCCATCACCAACCCCCCTCCCGGAGATCCGGCGCTCCGCTTCCTTCAGCCTGAACATCGTCACTTGGTCGCTTCGTCTCTACTGCATCGCTCCCCTTCGTCGTCGCATCGTCGCATCACTTGCGCGGCTCCCCCTCGCTTCTACCTCTGCCTTTTGCCTCTGCCTATCCCTGCTCGCGCAACTTCCTCCGCGGATGCCCGTTCCCGAGACCGATCCCCGGCGATCATTGCTCCTTGTGCCGATATCTCGCTCGACCCGACCTAATCACTCTCGCAATTGCATTACATCGCTCTGCTCTGCTCTGCCCTAGTGATAATCCCCCGACTGACATGAACTCTCCTCTCAGCAGAGCAGCATCTGCGCGCACAGCTTGAACTCCTCAAGAATCACGACGCTTCCTCGGCTTCGTCCTCGACCCCTCCCGCGCGCGAACCCAGGAACGCGCCTCTCCAGTCCGCCCCCGCGCGGCCTTCGAATGGATACGACCCTTTGACTGCTGCTACCCAAGACGTCGCTCGCGCTCTGACTTCCAAGTCCGAGGCCGAAGCTCACATTCACCCCGACCTTCGCGCGCGACCCAACCACGCGCCCACCGCCAGCATGATGCCCATCGCCCCTCCTTCGGGCCATAGTCCCGGCGCTTCTGCTGGTTCCTCTGCCGCGCCCCTAGCTCCCGCGCCGTCCATGGCTGCTCAGCTCGACGACTCTACTAACGATGGCCGGAAAGCCAAACGGGAGCTGTCCCAGTCGAAACGTGCCGCCCAGAACCGAGCCGCCCAAGTAAGTCAACAACTGCGGAAGCATTGGCCATGATTCCAAGGATGCTAACCACCATCAACGCAGAGAGCTTTCCGGCAGCGCAAAGAAGGATACATCAAGAAGCTGGAACAGCAGGTTAGAGAGCAGCTGGACATGGAACAGTCCTACAAGACTGTGCAAGCTGAAAACTATGCGCTCCGCGAATATGTGATCCATCTGCAATCAAGGTTGCTGGATGTTCAAGGAGAATTCCCACCACCACCACCCAACGTCAACCTGTCTCAACCTGCGCCACCCACCCCCGGCCCTCCCCCAAGCGCTCCTGAACCAGCCCCGACCAATCCCGCGGGGCCACTCGAGGCCGTTGCGCAAGCAGTCGCGGGCTTGGCCGCTCAAGAGCAGATGGCAGAACGCCAACGTTATCCCAGTCCTCAATTCAAGCCCGAGCAGGTCACCGAGGATACGAGGACAGCAGACGAGATTAACAGACAACTTCAGCAGCCAGAGGGGACTTCTGCTCAGGCATCAGCGGTTTAGGACGCCTCTGAACTGGATTCCCATATACCTCCCTTTGTTTAGTGGCGTTCAGGTTACGAGTGCGGTTACGTTAAACAAGATAGTCGGGTTACTGTGGCGTTCCGGGACTCTGCCTTTCTTTGGGCGAAGGGCTCTTTTCACGCTCTTTGTCATCAAATTCCTTTCCCCCTCAACCTACATATTTGCAGGTTAGCGCTGCTATGACTTTTCCCGTCGACACGGCCTCGGAAGCGGGAACAGACTAGCTGGCTGGCTGGTTCGCTGGCTGGCATTGGGCAAACGTAACTTGGAAGACACGATGTGCTTGCTGGTGAAGGAGGTGGGATTATTTTTCCGGCGCTCTCCCAGACGAGAGTCGTCAACACAGATTACAAGATGCATTCACTGGCTGTCTGTTTCGCATGAGATGTATAAATCAAAGAAGTTCTAAAGAAGAACCTTCATTAACGCAAACGACAAAAAAAGGCAAACAAATCTACCCGTACATTGCCCGGTTTTTATGACTCCCTGGTCCCCCAACAGCACTTGCATTCCGTCTACGCGTACGAGTTGCCCATGTCGTGTTCCTAGCATAGAGTCAGTAAAAACAGTTCATAGAGAGAGGACGGGAAAGGAAGAAACGTACCTTGATATACTCCGGTCCCTTTTCCTGGTACTCCTCCCTCGAGATCTTGGCCGCCTTCCAGGCAGACGAGCCAGCCCAGCCGGCGGCGCCCTTCCAGGCATCTAGCAGGGCATCGTCGGCGCGGCGCACAGCCAGCGGAGCATCGGCGGGTAGCAGGGCGCGCAGGCCGTCGCGGACGCGGTCGTCGAAGTTGCGGAAGAGCGTGTTGCCGCCGGTAAGGAAGACGTCGCGCAGGAAGTCGTCGCGCGCGGGCAAGCCGGCGAGGCGCTGCGTGAGGATGTCGCCGGCGATCTCGACGATGCCGGCCTGGTCGACACCGGCGATGGACGGGCGGAAGACCACCTCCGGGACGCGGATGCGCTCGACATTGAGGTGGATCTGGTTGAGCTCGGCCTGCGACGCCGGGTCGAAGGGGCGCGGCCCGCGGGCGAAGGCGTGGAGGAGCGACTTGGACCAGTCGGACTGGGCCTCGTGGGTGTTCTCGTAGTCGAAGTTCGGGTCGTACCGGAGTAGGTCTTGCTCCAACGTCTTGAGCTTCGTGTTTAGGTCCTCCTCCTCCTGCTCGCCGTCGCTGTTCTCGCCGACGGCGATCTGGCGGTAGACGCCCCAGTCGTCGTCGTTGGCGCCGAAGTCGTCGTCGTCGCCGCCGCGCCGACGTTTCTTGGTTGGCGTGTCCGAGGCCAAGTTGGCGATGCTCTTCATGCGGATCTGCGAGGCGAGCGACTTGCGGTTGCCAAGGTCCTGCTTAAGGCGGTCACGCTCCTTCATCTTCTGGAGCGTCTTGGCGCGTCGCTGGCGCTTCTCCTCGAGCCAGCCCTCGAGGTCGTTCTCGCGGCGCTCGTTGTCGAGGCGCACCTCCTCGGCGATGCGGGCCTTTTCGGCCTCCTTCTCGGCCTTTGCGCGGGCGCGGGCTTCGTGGTTGGCCTTCATGAGACGCTGTTGGCGCTTCTGCTTGATCTGGGCCTCATCGAGGTCTGCGTCGGGAACATCGACGAGGTCGAAGTTGGGCTGCTCCTGTTCTTCCTCCGGATCTCCGCCGACGTCCTTTGTCCGGACCTTTTTAATAGTCTTCTCCAGCTCCTTCACAATCTTTTCAAGGTGGTTTTCGTCCTTAACGTCGGCACTGTCGAGAATGCGGCGAGTCTCCTTCTTCGTCTGGTCCGTAATGCGCCGTTGAACATCGTGGTAATACTCCAGATCTTGCTCCTTCTTAATGAGCTTCTCAAGGCGCATCTTGGCCGCCTGCTCTTGCAGCCGTCGTCCGCTCTCCTTCTTGCGCTCGGCTATCCGAGCCAACTCCTCCTCGCTCTTCTGAACAATCACCTCCTCTGTAAAGGGGTACTGAATGACAATGTCACGGTCCTCTAGGCCGGTCCAGTCGAGGTAGTCTCGGATCTCTTCGTCATAGGCTTTGGAAACATAGGCGTGATCCCTTAGCATGTGCTCTGCTTGGGACACATTTAGCTTGCCCGCAAATGCAGGGTACTTTAGTCGAATCAGCTTAAGAAGGTACTCTGCGTTGTGATAGCCGCCCCAGTTCAATCTTATCGCCTGGCCAAGCATCGCCTTAGAGTTGTAGATCGGTATTACGTGGGTAGAGGTGTAGGAGGATGAGACGACGAGTCCAGTCTTGCCCTTGTTGTGTCTGTATGAAAAGAGTGAATCGATGCCGTAGGCGAGAGAGGGTGCGCCGTAACACTCAAAGACGATCTCTGTCATGGCTGTGATGCATCTTGTCAGCCTGCGGCGTGTGAAGGTAGGAGCTTGTACATACATTTGCGCGAGTAGGGGAGGTTAGCCACGGCCTCGGTCATGACAATGGGTATGTCAATGGCGCCATCAGCGTCGTTCATCCCCAGCTTGAGAAAAATGTAGTCCAGCAGGTGCTCCGTCACATCCCAGTTGCTGACGATTCCAGTGCCTGCCTCGAAGGCGTTCCGGATGTGACCTCGAGCGGTGGTGTCGGCGTAGCAGTCGGAGCCGGCGAAGGAGAAGGTCTTGCCAACCTTTCGGTCGCGGTACTTGGCCATGACCGGGGGAATATTGAATCTCGGCTTCGAATCGAAGGACCATCCGGCCCTGACGGCAGAGGAGCCTGGGTTGGAGTTTAGCTAACCGACGCCGTAGCTCTCTAACAAGCATGAAGCAAAACTCACCATAATCAATGACGATGGCGGAGCTGCCTGGCTGCTCCAGCGCTCGCTTGCGGCCGTCGCTTTGGGGCTCGATGTACTTCTCGAAGCGCGTCTCCTTGACGGGGAAGATGTTTGCGGGCGAGTAGTTCTTGGGCTCGGGGGCCGCGATGGCGGGCAAGTCGGCCGAGGGCGCCATGTTGAGTGGGTGGTAGACGTGGGAGGGACGGAGGGAGAAATTAGGAAGAAAGAGGGCGCGGAAGCATTATGAGGGCAAGAAGCGAAGGCGGAAAAGTTGAAGGCCCGGGAGCGGCCTGGCTTCCGATTGTCAATTGGGGGGGGGGGGGGGGAGTACCTGAACGGGTTTTGGAGACGGATGCGAGGCTGCGAGGCTGATAATTAGATGATGGGACATGACAAGGCGCCGCGCTCTTAGTGGATCCACCGCTGCAATATGCGCCTACTTTAGCTACGTCAGTGCGTCGCTGCACGGCAAGAAGCGGTCCAGCTTTTGAACGATGAATTTTGGAGGATATCGTGGTCAACTAGGAATTATCGGGGTAATGTAAGCCTGGGTATATTCTTGAAGGAAACATGTATCAATACGCAAAAACCGATAGCTGGGTGTAGCACAACTTGACATGGAGTGCCTTGACCTCCTGTAGGCCAGACGTTCGCACTTAGATACTGTCCCAACACCACTCATTCTAACATCACAAGACATTCTAGACATCAGGCAAGCTCACATAGAGCTCGCATAGATATCCGTGCACGCAGGATTCATCAATTCATGGGTAGTCATTCATTCCAAGGATCCAGCCCAAGCATCTATCGTCACGATTCTATGTCCTCTCGACTCAGCTCGGTGGCTTCAGGTTGTCCGTGGCTATCATGACCTCTTAGTAATTACTCGCGGCAAATTGAGAGAAGTCGTTACCTTCAAGATGGAACAGGACATTGGATTGGTAGTTCTTGAACATTTGTGCTACTAGCTCCACGTTCATGTTCTGGATGTTGATGTCCTACACAGCATCAGGTCAGCATTTGAGACCAGAGATGAAGGGAAACCAAAAACGAACTTGAAGACTCTTGTTCATAACAACGACGGCCTCGTTGAGTTTCTCCTGCGTTTTTATTAGCTGTGGCGCCTACGGGGCTCAGAGTGAAGGGGTCCCCATACCACATTGGTGATGATGCGGGACAACAGGAGGTTCTGTTGGTGCTCGTGTGGGCTCTCCTGTCGGCAATGTTAGATCCAACCCCGTGTTCAGAAGAGAAAAAGACAACAGTGGCTGTGTCGGGGAATTTTACCATCTTCAAGGTTACGTTTGTTTGCTGATTGATGATGGTTGCGAGTCGATGGTAAAGCGTGGACTTGCGACAGTGTGTAGAGGGGCAGTCCAGTGTTTACTTTACTTAACGGTGGGCTTCGGCAGCCACCAGCGACCAGTGACGCCCGGTGCGCAAACAGAGACCCGACCGTACGCGGTGAGGCGCGGCAGAACCTCGACGTGCCGTTCCAACCTAGGCCAGCTTCACACAGCTCAGCGTCAGGATCACCTCAGGATCATCATCACCATCGACAACGACCGAAATCGCCCTCACCACTACACCCACCCACGCAACTTCAAAGCTTCCCTCACGAACCCTACTCCCGACACCATGGCCGCTCCCACCGAGGCGCAGATTGCCCATCTCGAACTCATCGAGAAGCTCGACATCCACTCCATCCACAAGACCTTCCGCAGCTCAACTTGGAAGCCGAACCAGCGCCGTAACAAGAACCTCAAAGCCATCGTTGGAGACGCTTCTCGGCGAGAGGCCTCTGCTATGGGCACGCCCGCAGAAGTCAGTGGCGCCGCGACCCCGGCCGCGGACGACGGCTTATCCACGAGCGGCACCACCACGCCTGCGACGACGGACAATGGCAACCAGGGACCCAATCTCGCGCAGGCATCGCGGAGTCTGTCTAAACTGGTTCTGGAGAAGAGCCTGAAGCCTCCTGGAGGACCGGTATCGGCGCCGAACGCGACGTATACCAACATCGAGTCCGCGCCTTCGATGGCACACTCGAAGCATTACTGCGACATCACTGGACTGCCAGCGCCATACGTCGACCCCAAGACTCGGTTGAGGTATCACAACAAGGAGGTCTTTGGCCTCATCAGGACGCTCCCTCAGGGTGCAGCGGAGCAATACCTCGAGGCTCGCGGCGCTCACACGGTTCTGAAATGAATGAAGGTCTACTGGAAACGAGTACTACCAAGTTGGAAATCCTACGGACGGTCGAGAGGTAGATGAGAACGTGAAGAGATGATTGCGTGAGGGGCTATGCAAGGACATCACCCTACGAGGATTCAACGCGCGAGTCACAGGTTGCATGGAATGTCGGACCAACAAAGTCAAACCCCAACTATGCACCCTCCGCCTTTAGGCGAAGGGATGGCAATTGACGCTCCGGCTTAATCGTGATCTTTGGACTTTGCTCTCTGCCTAGATCGACAGACTACCGAGAACGTATGGAAGACGTGTCTCAGTTGGCGAGGCGAAGAACGCCTCAGCCGTCGCGGCAGGTAAAAATTGGATGAATCGAGGCCATCTCATGTGAAAGGTTGGGCCTATCTAGAACCCGCGGTTCACGGATTGGACGGTCACCAGACGGGGGGTGCATGTCACACCTTACCGGTCGAGAGATAGACAGATCGATAACCTGAATATCTCTTCATATCATAATCGCCGCAGTGCCTCTGGGGCGCGAGCATTGTGTGTTGTGTTGTTCTGTTCCATTGGAGCATGACAGTATTCGTAGGAAGATGAAGATAGAAGCTTGGAAAAGCAGCCCACACGGTCTTGTAGTAAAATTTCGTTGCATGCCGCAGATGTCCACCGTGGCCGCAATCCAGCCAATAGTCACGCGCCCTATTTCAGGGACGTTCGGCTCTAACAGCCCGCCCCGTTAATCGCAAATATGGCGCTAAGCTAAAAGGGTTAAGCACGCTCGCCGCTGTTACGCAGGAAAGACCAGCATGCATACTATGCAAATAGGGCATGCACATCCGTTTTGCATAAATATAGTTACTTTAAAGTCATCCATTGTCAACCATGTGAGTGAAGTCTGGGTATTGGAGCAGACTGTTGATCCGGTCACTATCCTTACATACATCTTCATCGAACTAGACAAGACAGGCTAATTAAAAATTGCCTCCAGAGTTTGAGCCATACGCATCGACATACTTTTACGCATCTCGACAACTTCAAGAGTAAACGACCTAGAAATAGAGCGAGTCACTTTCCGGTTTATCTAAGATAATCCGTTACACTAGCTTTAAAATAGAGACGAACAGTGAGTAGCATATGTTTAGGGATTAAGCTAGAATCATCTCACGACCGGAAGACCTAGATCCGTGCGAGGTTCTGGAGAGCTTGGAAAAAAAGGAAAAGGAGGCAACAAGATGTATAAGAATTATGATTTGCTGGCAGAGGGGTTAATGAAGTGAACGAAGGAAGATTCTACGAATTGTTAGAAACGAATGGTCAAAGGCACATCATATCAGTCGTGGAATCTGCTGATGCCCTTTGGCAGCTTTTGAGTTAAAAATGGACAAGTTGTAAGTGCTGCTACGTGTGGCGTATATCCTGGTCCAGACAGCTCCTTAGGCTAACCTGGAGCAAGAAAGAGTGATGATTACGAGGAAATCGTGAAAGCAAAGCAAACAGGCCATACCAAATTCAACGCAACCGGTGAAGCTGCCCGCGGTCTCATATTCTTCTCAACACCTCATACTAGTAGTGGAAAGGCCGATATTACGGCCAAAACCGACCGACTGTTACGCATTTAGGGGAACACTTATATGGAGGCCCTGAAGAAGGATTCAGGGGTTTTTTTTTTGGCAACACCTTGAGAAAAGACCTTAGATACCGCCTGTTAACCTGCATCATTTTGACTCTTTTGAGTTGTTTTTAACGAAAAATGAGCGAGATTTGGTACCAATGCTCTCCGGACGCGAAGGGATGTGGCCAACAACCCCAAGTCAAAGAAACATGGGCTCCCGGCAGACTGTGAGAAAGCCTTCGCACTTCAGGCAGGTCACAGTGGTATTGCTAGTTTACTAGCAGTGAAGTTAAGGGATACTGCATAGTGGAAGGTTGCATTGATGAGATGACTGAGGATGCTGTGAAGGCCCAACAAGAACCAAAGCCCGGGCAATGCCAGAGGTAGTAGTACCCATAGTACACTGGAAAAGCGCAGCATCTGTCACAATTTAGTATATTTTGCAACGCATCCATATTATGTAGAGCTGTAGGATACAGCGGACGCTGTTCAAGCTCGTGGTTCTTTTAAATTCTTCAATTCGCCTCTTGGGACAAAGATGAGTCTGATGTGACCTTTCTTCCCGAGAAACCAATACAGACATGGGGAAACCAGTACTAATGGCTAATGCCACGAAACGTCCGGAGACCATTAGGGTCGGAGACTAGAACCGACTGACTTTGAGCTTCTTCTTCAGCCGCCTAACGAGATGTTCGTCGGGCATATCGAAGCTAAGCAACCGAAGTCAGTAGCGGACCCGTCCTCTCCTACGAACACACTGCAATCTAGCACTACAACCTACCACTGCAACCTACCATTGTCAATTCATCCACTCATCTGTTCGAAGTTTTCTCTTAGATGGAGGATGACCGCGGACGCTGGACCCAGAGACCACCCAGGTGACAGAAAATCCTGGACCGTGGTGTTGCTCTGGAAATGGTTCACAAACACCCCTGGATGGTGCAGAGAGAAGCCCCGCTGTTGGTTCTGTTGCCCTATGAATGCTGCACGGATTTGCTGTCGTTTCATCCAGCCTCGTGTAGATTATGCGCTTCACAACTACTGCGTTACTGGTCAACACGGCGAACAGCAGACCCAGCATTCTGCCAACGCCTTGTATCAGTATTCCGAACAGCCCAGAGATCACCGTTTAACGCGGCTGCAGGTTGAAAGTAATTTAACATGGTAGACATTCGAGTTGAACACGTAGGGGACGACGGTGGGCGTTTGCTTCGTGCGGCAACAGTCGCAGGCGAAACTGCTCTGCATATTGCGGCCGAGCATAGGCTCCATAGAACCATGACAGCTCTTGTCTATCCAGTCACTGATCTGGAGGAGACTTTGGCAACGAAGGATAAAAAGGTCCGACTGCACTTGATTTTGCAGTGGCAAAGAATGACAAGTTGATGATGGATTGGTCGGAAGGATCATGGACATGAGCTCTTTTTGTCGATGTTTGTGTTGTTTCCTATGATCTTAATGCTTTGTAATCCATTTTCACCCACTTTTGTCTGCCTTCAATTGCATTTTGTAAGGAGTGTTTCTCTTAACTGATAGCTGGAGCGAAATAGTCCAGGCGCTGCTAAGTTTATACATTCCGGTGTTTAATTAAGCATAGGGATTTATGCAACCGACCCACATAAAATAGTCGAGCTAAAAGCAGCGTGGCTCAGGTACGAAGTACGAAGGACGTCTGCCTCCCTTTATTCGTACAGTGCCGAGTCTCGTATCTGAGGTAGGTAGGTGCCTTCGGTTCTTGCGGCTGCAACCACGTGTAACTTGGATCTCGACCTCGACCTGGACCTCAAAACGAAACATCCATCCAACCTCGTCAATCGCAAAGCGCCGCCTCTCGCCCGCAAACCTCCATCCGCAAGGCGCCGCTGGCCCTCCCGATCCCGATCCCTATCCTCTTGATTTCGAAATCCAAACCGTCGCCAACATGTCCATGTGGCTGTCCGATACCCAGAGTACGTTTTGTGCATCCGCGCGCGCGCCCATCCCCCGTCGTCACGGAAGGGAATTTTATAGAAAATGCGAATTGCTAACTGTTGTCTGTCTACAGAGATCGGGGTTGTCTTCTGCTCTGGCGGTAGGTACGCGCTGTTCTTGAGCTTCGGCGCATGCGCGAGGGAGGGGGCTGACACTCTGGACCTCTTGTAGGAGGCTTCTTCCTGATCGGAGGTGTCATGTTGTTTTTTGACCGGGCCATGTACGTCGGAGACACTCCTTCTCCCTTTCTTCACCTCCATACCCCCTTCATTTGCTGACGATGCTGGTGCCTACAGGCTTGCCATGGGAAATGTACGACAGCCGCCCTTGACCTTCCACGAACCCCAACCGAACGAACCCGAGCTGACACAACGATAACCGCTAGATCCTCTTCCTCATTGGCTTAACCATCATCATCGGACCGGCCAAGACGCTGCTCTTCTTCGCGCGCAAACAAAAAGCCAGAGGCACGGGGGCCTTCTTCCTCGGCCTAATACTCATCCTGATGAAATGGACCTTCATCGGCTTCCTCGTAGAGGCGTACGGCATAGTTGTCCTGTTTGGCGACTTCTTAGGCACCATCGCCAGCTTCGCGCGCGGCCTGCCTGTCGTGGGACCTTACGTTGGCCTAGCTGTCGATAAGTTCGGGCTCGGACGCCGCAACAACGAGCTCCCCGTCTAAGTGACAGGCAAATGGTTCCGAGAGAACTGCGGCGGGAGGGGGCTCCTTGACTGTACCAAACTCGGCCACCCTCTGGAACTTGGACTCGTCACAAGGATGGACTATTCGGAGGACCGCCCTGACTTAGCGGAGTTTGGGGAGGGGTAGATTGGCTTGGAATCCGGGAACTGGCGTTATCTGAATCAAATTCCCAGGGGCTCGTGGAATGGGGCGCATAATCAGTGTATATCACTCGGGTTTGTTACGCCGGCAAAAGGTGAGGTGGGGAGTAGCAGAGGACACGACTAGTCGTACCTACTGCATCTAATCTAGGCCGGAGTCGAGAGTGTTTTACGGGACAGCGTTTGGACGGACATATCTAGGGGGGGAATTTGGATTGCCGATATGCAGAATCGTGTAGAAACAGAGACTCGTTTGGACGATTCATGGCCAAACAAACAGATTTCCTCCTCGCCCCAACAAGGCTCCAGCTGACGGCCGCAGGTGTTCTAAAGAAAAAAAGTAAGGCCTCCTCTCAACATGCTCGGTTCGCTAATCGTAGGCTGACCCTGGCCGTCAGTTCCCAGTGCAAATCCACAGCACTCTCCCAGAGGTTCTTTGGGGGATTTTCTTGGCACAGCTCGAATCTCGATAAGAAGTTTAGTATCCCACGCCGATGAGGTAGTCGGCGAGGGCCTCGACAGTCTGCGTGGTGCTTCCAGCAACCTGGGCCTCGCCGTGGTGGGCAACGATGATGGCCTGGGTGGTCTTGGCGATGGCGAGACCCTCGCGACCCTTTCGGGCGTAGATGCTGCGGCCCTCGACTCTGGCCATGACGTATCGCTCGCCGCCGATGTAGAGGCCGTCAGCAAAGGCCTTTTCCTGGGCCTTCTCGGCCTCCTTGTCGCCCTTTAGGATAGCGGACAGAGCAGTCATCTCGGCGGGTTGGAGCTATATGGAGCAGGAGGGTTAGCTTCTGGGCAAGATGGAGGGTGCCAAAGAGAGAGCTGGTTGAGAAGCGGGGGAGGGGAGGGGGGTAAATGGGTACCGTCAAGCCAGAAGAGGTGGCCCAGACACTGTCGCCAGCGACGCTGATGATGGCGGCCTGGTCCACATGGGTGCTAGCGATGAGGCTGTTTCAAAGAGCATCAGCATCCCGGACTTGTAAGAAATGATTCGGCCGGCATCGGTCCGTTGGAGGTTCGTGGATATACCTAGTGTCAACGTAGGCTGTTGGACAGAAGAGAACGGCGGGTTAGCTATGTGGCTTGGATTTGGGCGGTAGAGGGAGGGAGAGAGAGGGGGATAGAAGGATGGATGGACGGAGGTGGGGTTGTTCAAACGGCGAGGGGGAAGCGGGAAGCAGGATGAGCGGTGACTGACCTTGCCACGACATGGTGGAGGGATGTGAGAGAGCAACAACGGTGTGTGTGGCAGGTTGCGGAAGGCGAGGCGTCGATGGTGACGGGTGCGATGGACGGACGGAGGAAGCGTTGAGGCTGTAATTAGGTGAAAGCGGAAGCGGGAGCGGTAGCGGTGGTGGAAGATATGAGTCTGTCGACAAGTTGCCCCTCCGTCCGCCCACCGACCAAAATGTTATCGAGCTGCCTGTGCCGCCGGCTCATTGGTGGCTCCCCCGCCGAGGGGTAGTGGGTACTTGTGCAGTGCCGCTGGCCAGTGACGGCGCACCAGGTACCGGAGACTTGTCGGGTTTCGCGGGTCGGGCAGCGCGCATCTTCAGTGAGCGTGAGCGCTGCAAGCATGACGGGATCAGCGCGCCAACGCCAAGTTTCCATGCGCGCGTGTGTCATGTCACGCATTTTGTTCTGCAACGAACGATTCAACGAACAGTTGTGCGGCTCTGTGCACGTATTGAATGTATTCGTGCCGCGGGTATGCACTATGCAACCTATGCAGCTATCGCCATGTTCCACGCACATGATAATTACTTACCTTCCTTACCTATCATGCTTGAGCTGTACGATGATGCTGCCATGCATCATTTCTCGCAGGCTTGTTTCTCAAAACAAAATAGCCGAACAAATTCCATAACATTGTTACATCGCGGCCAGGTAATTAGGCCAGGACATATTGTGCCAACAACAACAACAACAACAACAACAACAACAACAACAACAACAACAACACACGGACGGCAACTTCTAATAATACCTGCTACTAAGTAGCATTCTACTGCTCCAGCTACCTGAAGGCAGGTAAACGGCAGGCCCCCCTATGTGGGCTGGCCAAGCTGAGCGGGTCTAAGCTGTTACGAAGTTACCTCGACTGCAGAGCGCCTTAATTTGGGTTCGGGGCCAGAGCAACGGAGGCTCGTACGGTTATCGATGCTACATATAAGACAAGGGTTAGGTGGCAGGTCAAATCATTGCCGCGGCTGAAAACCTTACATTTGTAAAGAAGTGTTCTCATGCCGTACAACCCTGCGACACGGTCGGGAAACCTAATGTGCATACTCATTCAAGCCACAGGGGCAGCAGAAAGTTATTTTGAACGCATGGTCGTCATCTCCAAGGCTCATCGCGGCAAAGATCTTGGCGCCCCTCTTGTCGTCCCTCCGCGGTCTGGTCGGGTCTTTTCCATCGATGAAACATGGACGTGGCCCTGTGGCCTGTAAGAATACTCGAATAGGAACTACACCATTATCCCTGACGACGCTCTGATCCATTCGGAAACAGCGACGGCGAACCGCGAAGACGATGATGTCTAAGACGAACCCATGCCTCGGCGCCCTGACAGGTTGGTTGCTACAGTACGAAGTACTTCGTGTTTGGAGATGGACGCCCAGTCGGTAGAGCTACCGAACCTTATCGATGTGAACCATGAGTATACCAAGGACGCAGTGGATGGCAAGGTGCGTTTTTCAGAGAAGCGGGATCAGTCGATTTGTTGTCGCCGCCGAGTCCACTCGCCAACATTCACCGTTCCCAGCTCCGCGACACTACCCAAAACTTGGCGATGTCCATTCCGACCGCGAATTAGCATTGCTGGTATATCCTATATCTCAGCAGCGGTATCCCCCGTTCGCGGCCATGTTTCCGGCCTCCGACCCGGCAGCCGCAAGCCGCCAGGCCTTGCTTGGTGCGCGCTTGTGGCGCCTGATATACGACGCGGCCCGAGGCTTCGTCCGACTGCTAGCTGTCTTTGAAGAGAGGCCGCGGGCACGAGATGACTCCAGCTGCCCACCCCCGGGCCGCCCTGCGCGTGTGTGTGCAACCATGACATGCGGCGCACGCGACTGGATTATCCTGGAAATTGGCAATCTGAGACGTAGCAGCGCAGGCTATGTCTTGGAAGGGTTGTAACTTGAAACATGCCGGGGATAGATGAGACCCCTGACGGGCCGGGGTGGAGGATTAATTTATGATGATGGGAGACAAGGTTGTGGCCTGCGACAGGTGCCCTAATTGGGAATCTGTCCAGACGGCTGCTTCTCGCCTTGGCCAAGCTGCTGTTTGGGAAGCTGGCCATCGGATTGGCACGCGCACATACACCCGCGACTCCTTTGGGATTGGGTTTCACTGGACACGGAGCTGGAGACGGGATGAAGGATTCGCGCTGGTTCCTGGATCCGGCCACGGTCAGATTGGTCGACCGTCAGAAGGCAAGGCTTCCCACCTGAGATTCCCGAAATATCTTACACCCACAGCAGGCTGATTTGACTAATTATATCGAACCGCTTGGGCGCTTCGTTCAGCCATACGGAGAACCCAGT
Source organism: Neonectria faginata (assembly GCA_030864175.1). Classification (NCBI taxonomy): domain Eukaryota; kingdom Fungi; phylum Ascomycota; class Sordariomycetes; order Hypocreales; family Nectriaceae; genus Neonectria; species Neonectria faginata. The sequence continues at coordinate 3,028,826 of JAULBG010000001.1, read as the reverse complement.
CTCATCCTACGCAGTGGCCTTGTTTCTATGTTTGTCCCTGGCTGGAAACAATGGTCGTGTGCTCGGCCGCCGGTAGGCCACGGGCGATCCGGCCCTGGCGTGCTTGCTGCCTGTGATTTTAACTTCTCATACGCAACAGTGGAAGTGGTCGTGGCCGACGCCGTGGCCGTGGATTGGTGGTGGTGGATAACATGAGATTCGACGCGCGTGCCTTCAATCTTAAAAAGTCGACGCTCGGTTGTCAACGGACGCAGGCAAATCTGCACTGCCGAAGAAGAAAAAGAAGCCAGAGAAGCAAGCCAAAGAACCCTACTAGGCGATGCGCTTGACTTTCGCCGGCGCCAGGAATCTGCGGGTGGTGCGGCTTTCCAGAACACTTCTTCCCGTACCCGTCCGACTCCTCTCTCAGGGCTGACGAGGCCAAAGAAAAAGAAAAGAAAAGAAAAGAATGATAGAAACGAGCCAACAACAACAGCGTTCCCATGTGGCTCACCGTGGAAGATTTAGAAAGACGTCTAGAGGCCCAAGTGTCGCGCGCCGTTCGGCCGTTAGGAGGGAAGGGACCCTGATGCGTTGAGCGAGGCCGCTTTCCGACGGTCGTTGCGACGCCCGAAGATTGACGATGCGATTTGGTGTTACATCGAAGCCGGACCAGGGTCGGTGACTCCCGGCTCGCCTGGGGGGCTAATTAACAGAGCAGTAGAGTTTCTTCTGGAGCATTGCCGTAGCAATCTCAGCCTCTCGGGCTGTTTGTTGACCTCCACTGTCCGGTAAGGCCGGCCGTCGTCACTGAGGGCGAGCCGGTCTTGTCATGGTAGCAGTAGCAGCGGCGAGTGCTACTGTCGTGGCTGGGAATCATGGCCAATCTGCCCATTGTCGCCCACCCTCCGGGATATCTCATCTCCGGACCTTGTCCAATGTGTGTATGCGGCACCTGGTCTCTGCATGCGGGTGGCTTGTTAGTCGTTACACATGTCAACGCGCGCGACACCGACAAGAGCCAACACGGTCAAACAAGAGGTTACAGAATGGACATGCCAACTTGGGTTACAAGAGACAGAAAGACGTCTTACCGTCTAATAGCCTGGCCCTGATGACACACGAAACTCTCCGAGTCGACCCGCTCTGGCTTGCCCCCCGCGGGCCCGCACCTGTGATCCATTCCATACTATCCCTCCCGGATCCTCTCCTCTCACTTCTTTGCTCCCAAACAAGGCTTCGCCAGCGCTGGCTCGAATCTAGCTAGCCCAGAGCAACCGTCCCATCAACCTCAAACATGCGACGAGTGTCGCTTGGCCCGTGAGTCTGTCCACCCCTTCCCCCCCCCGCCCCCCGGCGCGCGCAGGTTCGCGAAACAGATGACAACCCCTTGGTTCCCGCATCTTGTCCGCTTCGGGCAACCCAGTTCTGGTTCCTCAACCTTCTCTTATTTGCTCTTTCTTCGTCGTCTTTGATTGTGGACGTAAGCCGGCCTAGCCTCTCTCTCTCATCACGCTTCTTATTTCTTAATACGGCTGTGCGTGCGTGTGTGTGCCAGCAAACAGGCTTAGGGTTGGCTCCTTCGACTCTTATTAAGTCGTGACTTCGCCCGTCGCTTGCCGCCATCCTTGCTCACATCCTCGCTCACATCCTCCGTCATCCCTGACTCCCTGTTCCTGCGGTCCTTTTTCCCACACTGGACCCCGTTCCCTTGGGATTAACTCGCTCTACCCACTCATACAATAGGCTCCCACGAAAGGCGGGGGTAGTGCCATTGTGCCTGTGAGACAAGAGGGGAAAGTGTGTCTTCATCGACGCTCTAGAAGAGGGTCCCTGGTCCTGGTGCTTTTTCTGTGGGTGAACCACGAACTGTATCAGACCCTGTCGTCTTCGAGTTCAGGCGGTCTATACGATACTCTTAACCCAAGGCAATCCCCGGTGCTCCCCTCAACTCCTCACCGTCTACTACCGACGACCTCCCGCATCCCCGCCGCGATCGTGAGTTGTCCAAACTTTCATCATGCCTCGAAGATCAAGAGCAGAAACCGTGTCAGAACGGCCCAGCACCAGCGGAGGACCGGCAGCAACCAACCGCTTTGGAAGCCCAGACTTCAACAACCGCGTGTCGAGAGACGACCTCACCCTCGCCTTGAAGAGCTCGGGGAGGGGCAACGTCAAGGCGTACCATGTCCCGATCCGCGGCCGACTGCCCTCACCGGAAACCAGTCCCCGAGGGAAATCGCAATCGCCGTACCGGGTGACCATGGTGCGAACCGCCACGCCGGAATCCATGGTGGAGGCCGGCGAGACTGGACTCATCGCCATCGGCATGGCGCTGGGGAGCCCGACTCAATCCGCGGCTGCGGTGGAAAACACCCCGCCGACCTGGAGAACGCGGAGGGCCATGACGACAGCCGCGGCCGACTTCCCAGAGCCTGTCGAGGATCTGCAGGCGGGCCAGCAAAAAGCTAAGAAATGGAACCTGTTCCGATCAAGATCCAAGCGAAGCCGGCCCGCAGAGCCTCAGCGATCCATGACTGACAACTCCAACGCATCGAGCACCTCGCTCACTGCCAAGGGACAACCATCCGGCTCGTCCTCAAAGAGCGCTGCGCAACAAGACACCTTAAAAAAGAGCGCAAAGCACAAACCTATCGTGATCCATTCCCAGACGGACCCCAACGCCGTGGAGCGCGTTGAATCCAGAGAGCCTGTTCCCGAGCTGAAGCCCATCAAGGAAACCAAGCCCGCGAAGGAAGCCAAGTCCGGCGGTCTTGGTCGCAAGGTGTCACTGAGGGCTCTACGGGGAGACTCAAGAGCCCGAAAGGCTGCGGAAAAAGCAGAGTCTATACCGTCTGTGCCAGCTATGCCAACTATGCTATCCCCTCCGAGTCCTCCTCCCCCGGTGCCCCAGTTGCTCGGGCCGATGCTGAACGTCGAGATCCCCAGCATCAAGATGGAGCGATACAGCGTCATGTTCGGCGGCGTTCTAGGGACGGACAACTCTTCTTCCTCACTCCTTGCCCGACGACAAGCGACGCTCGATCGACTAAAGACTATCAACGATGAGATCTCCGAGAATGGAGACGAGGAACTCCTTCGACCGCGACGGGCAACTTCACCTCAACCCAAGGCCTCACCAGCCTTCTCCCTCTTCCCAGGACTTCCCAAGGCCAGCCCGAGCCAGCCCTCTCCCAGAGGACGCTCAAACACCTCACCCGCTATGTTGCACTCGCCCGTCGTAGCGAAGTTCGACATCGAGCCCCGATCCCGCAAGGGATCTAACCCGGCGGAGACACTAAAGCCCAAGGCCTTCCAACCCACAGCTACAACGGACTCGCAACACGACAAGAAGCCGGCACCAACAGCTGCCGGTTCTCCCAAGCTAGTCTCCAAGTTCAGCAAACAACCAAAACGCCCCGTCGCTTCCAAATCCGAGCTGTCCTCTAACCCTCGCCCAAGCAGGACGCCCTCGCCGGCGAGTCTCGAGGTCCAGGCCCAGGCTCGCGGCAGACAGCCGTCCCCTTTCACGCCTGACACATCCAGTCTGATCCTCGATTCACCCGAGAACAGCGATGCCGAAGAGGAGGAGCACGAGGAGCCAGAAATCCACATCACCGACAAGCTCCGGCCCACGCTCGCCGAGCCTAAGTGGCAGATGGTGTCCCCGCCAGCCTCGACCACGTCCTCCAGCCCCACGGTGACGCGGAAGCGCAGCCCTTCTTCCTCCGTGACGTCCCCCGAGGAGATCACCGTCATCAAGTCGCCGCCGCCGCCCCCGGAGGTCGACCCCGACGAGGCACTGCGCAACGCCGTCGAGATCTCCATCGCGCGCCAGATCAGCGTCTCGCATCAGCAGCGCAAGATGCTGCACCCGCTCAAGAGCAACCCGAGCCTGCGACACCCGGCTGACGGCAAGGGCCACAACTACGGAATCCCTGTCGGGAAGAACGAGCGGCTGGCTGAGACGAAGATGGCTACGCCGCGGTTAGTACGTCCCGAGGACATCAATGCTTTCCAGATGCATCGCAAGAGCTCGAGGGTTGTCCTCGAGGGCGAACCCTCAACATAGACCGGAGAAGGCTCGGAGGCGCATATATAGAACGGCGGTTGGCATTTTGGCGGGTGGTTTCTTTTCTTTATCCATATCTTCTTCACCCATACCCCTTTTTACATTTCATGCTTGAGATAGCAGCAACGAACGGGGACCTCACTGGCTGAGTCGTCTCTGTAGTCGTTCGAGGGCAACTCTTTCCTCGATATGTTTCTTTTGTCATTTTCATACAAGACACCAAGCAAGCCTTGATGCAGGCAGGCAACGGGATACCATGGGTCATATATACAGCACGGCGCAGGAGCAGAAACGGAAAGGGAAGAACGGAGCGCGTACAGCCCTGCAGCAGGTCGCTGGTTCGGGGAAAAAAAAAGGAGGTTTCACGCGTACCTGCATCATGTATCATCATAGTCATCATTTGGAATAGAAAAAGCCCCATCATTAAGTGATACTTTCATCCCAGCCTATCTCCACGTTGTAATTTGACATGAAAAAAAGCGCCCTCCCATGTCCCTCCTCCCCCCCGCGAAATGAGTCTACTGCTGCAACAACATGGCCCGCGAACGAATGGCTGAACAAAACGATTGGAAGTGTCTGCGCCTCACGAATAACCAATCTCAATAATCGACATCCCATATATGCTGAAACGAAAGTCGCGTCCCAACGCCGAAACGAAATGTTCCATTACATCAAAATACAGCATGAGTTCTGCTTCTTGGCTTGCTCTGCGGGTCGAGGTCGAGGTAGGGGTTAGTTGGGCAATTTCCCCACCAGATGTTTCGGAAAGGGGAATACGTACGGTAGAACATCTTGCTCTGGTTGCTCAGGCCATCACTCTTGGCCACCAGGTCGTCGAGCTTCTCTCCGCGCTGCAGCACGCTCTCGATGGTCTTGTGGAGGACAATCTTGGTCTCGTCGAGCTCCTTCTGGATCTTGAGGATGCTGTCGGCTTGTGCAGGGTCCTGGTACTTGGTGAGGTATTCCTTGAGCTGGGGCATGACAATGACGGGCTCGCCGGTCGCCCACGAGGAGCGGGGGTTGGCGGCAAGGAATTCGTCGACAATCTTGCTGAGGAGCTGATGGGCAACGAGGGCGGGATACTGGTGGTCCGACATAATGACACCGCAGACGCCTTCGGTACGGCCGTATGCGTGAAAGGTGTAGTCTAGGAGCGTTTCGCGTGAGTTTCTGGGGTGAATTTGGATCGCGAGAATGGGGAGAGTGGCGCCGTACCTTGTTCCTCAACATCCTGTCGCTGGCCGGGGCGGGTACGCTCGGCGACGGTCTTCGAGAAGAGGGTCATGAACTCGCCATAACTAGAGACGAGGTGGCCAGGTCAGCGACGGCGGTCAGGCGGACCGGATAGGGATCAGGGAAAGGCGGACTTGTTGCGGGTGAATCGCGAGTACGAGCTCAGCTCCTTCTCGGCGCAAATCTCAAAGGCCGGCTTGGCCTCGTTGCGAATGATCTAGAGCCAGCAAGAAGCGTCGTCAGCCAAGAGTCGGGATTGGGAGGGTTGGGGGTTCAGGTCGGTGAGGGGCATCGGGGGGGGCGCATACACCGATGTAGTGCAGCTTCATGGTGGCGGCGGGATTCAAGGCGTCGTTGATGCGATTGTGTTTGGATTGTCGTCGGGAGCGGGCGAGGGGCGAAAAGGGCGAGTCGAGAGTGAGTAATGCAGGATGCAAGATTCGAGATTGGGATCGAGATGTTGGCGGATTTGAGTCTGCCCGGACTCGGGGAGAAGTTGCTTGCTTGGTCCCCGTCGTCATGTACCTTGTCTGTCCGGGTCGGTCGTCACATGTTCCGCTATGGCCGGGGGCTACCTACCTAGCGATTAGGCCCCGAATTCCCAGCCAGGCTACAGGGAGTTCCAGCCTGTCCAGGCCCCGTAGGTACCTACCGAGCGCTAAGCCATCCGCGGGGCTTGCTGCGCCTGTGGCGGGGGCTGTGGTGGGGTCATGACTGGACTGGCCACTCATCACGGCGGTGAATGACTCTACAGCGATGAGGTAACTCGCACTCTATTCGTACCTCAACTAGGACTATAAGTTAACCTAGAGCAGTCAACCACACAGAAGAAGCTACTCAACTCTATCAATTCTCTAAGGCACACTTCTGTAGTCTTTCTGTCCTACCACCAAAGACCCCACCAGACATTCCGAAAACAAGCCATCCTACCCCGGCCATAGCAAACATCATGGCTTCAAGCGGGCTTAGTGCCGCAGAGGCCGGATGGAGGGAGCAGTTCGTTGCGATGCAGGCCGCTATTGCTGAGCTCAAGATACCTCAAGACACAAACATCGAAAGCGACCTGGACGACGACGACTTTGAAGGTTACTCTTCTGGCAACAGCGACCAAGATGTCTGGCATTTCATCTCGGATGATGACCAGGACGACTTCAGCAGCGACTTTGCCGAGGCAGAGGCTGCTGGTGGCCAAGCTGCCGACTACGGAGCTGAATGGTTCGCCATCACATGCTCGGCCATCGCAGCAAAGAGCGGCCTCTCCCCTGATGTTTTCGAAACTCAGATCATGAGTGTGCTCAGCTCCGGCCAATCCGAAGATGAGCTTCAGGCTCACCTAGCAGACCTGGTTGGCTTCGACGACTTCGATTTCATCATCGAGGTCCTGGGCCACAAAGACGAAATTGTCGCTGCTGTCACTTCCAGTAACCAACAGAACAATCAGGCATCATCTGGGCCTCGCGTCTTGACGAGGGCTCAGAGAGAGGAGGCCCTTCGCCGCCAAGACCTGGAGCACAAGACTGCCTCTCTTGCCGCAGCCTCTGCCAAAGAGCCTCAGTATCCCCACGTCTATAAGTCATACAGCGCCGGAAACACCCTGAGCCACACTGGGAAGAAGTATGGTCTTCCGGTAGGGAGTGAACGGAAGGTGTTTGACAAGTATGAAGAGTATTCCATCCCGGCGGCGAAGAAGGGAACCCTGGGTCCTGGTCAGAGGCTCATCAAGATCTCCGAACTCGATGGACTTTGCCGTACCACATTCAAAGGCTACAAGACGCTGAATCGCATGCAAAGTCTTGTATATCCCGTTGCACATAGAACCAGCGAGAACATGCTCATCTGTGCACCCACGGGTGCGGTAAGTTTCATGCCTCTCGACCAAGTTGTCATTGCTAAGTCTTCCAGGGTAAAACGGATGCGGCTATGCTCACAATTCTTCAAACCATTAGCCAGAACGTCACACCCAACCCGTTTGAGGATTTAACTGCTACTGAATTCGCCGTCAATGTTGATGACTTCAAGATTGTCTATGTCGCTCCGATGAAGGCACTCGCTGCTGAAGTTACGGAAAAGTTAGGCAAGCGCCTAGCTTGGCTTGGTATCAGGTGCCGAGAGTATACTGGCGACATGCAACTCACCAAGTCTGAGATCGTTCAGACCCAGATCATTGTTACTACCCCTGAGAAGTGGGATGTCGTTACGCGAAAAGGCACTGGCGATACTGAACTCGTTCAGAAAGTTCGTCTTCTGATCATTGATGAGGTCCATATGCTTCATGATGAACGAGGCGCCGTCCTGGAGTCACTTGTGGCTCGAACTGAGCGACAAGTGGAGAGCACACAGTCAATGATTCGGATTGTTGGCCTGAGTGCCACATTGCCCAACTACATTGACGTGGCAGACTTTCTAAAAGTCAACAAGAACGCCGGAATGTTTTACTTTGATGCTTCGTTCCGTCCCGTTCCTTTGGAGCAGCACTTTATTGGTGTCAAGGGAAAGGCTGGCTCCAAGCAATCCAGAGAAAACATTGACAATATTGCCTTCGACAAGGTCAAGGAAATGCTGGAGCGTGATCATCAGGTCATGGTCTTTGTTCACTCGCGACGAGACACAATGCTGACCGCTCGAATGCTTCACCAGAAAGCTACCGAAGAATTTTGCGTCGATCTATTTGACCCGTCATTTCATCCCAACTACGAGCAAGCTTGCCGAGATATCAGGTCCTCAAGATCGAAAGATATCCGAGAGCTGTTGTCTAAAGGAATCGGAATCCATCATGCCGGCATGGCCAGAGCCGACAGGAACCTGATGGAGAGATTCTTCGCCGAGGGCGTTCTCAAAGTTCTCTGCTGTACCGCTACACTGGCCTGGGGTGTCAACTTGCCCGCCGCTGCGGTAGTCATCAAGGGTACCCAAGTCTACAGTGCCCAAGAGGGTAAATTTGTCGACTTGGGCATCCTTGATGTGCTTCAAATCTTCGGTCGTGCTGGTCGTCCCCAATTCGAGGACACTGGTATCGGCATGATCTGTACTACCCACGACAAGCTTACTCACTATTTGACCGCGGTTACGGAGCAGCAGCCCATTGAATCCAAGTTCTCTGCCAAGTTGGTTGATAACCTCAATGCCGAGATCTCCTTGGGAACCGTGACTTCCATCCCAGACGCAGTGCAGTGGATCGGATACTCTTACCTTTTTGTTCGAATGCAGCGAAGCCCTATGACCTATGGCATCGAGTGGTCAGAGATCAGAGACGACCCACAGTTGGTTCAGAGACGCCGCCAGCTGGCCATACAGGCTGCCAGGACTCTGCAGCGGTGCCAGATGATCATCTTCAACGAGACAACCGAGGAGTTGCGGAGCAAGGATATTGGCCGAATCGCCAGCCAGTTCTATATCCTTCATACCAGCATCCAAGTCTTCAACACCATGATGCGGCCGCAGGCAACTGAGGCTGACATTCTGAAGATGATCAGCATGAGTGGAGAATTTGACAATGTCCAGTCCAGAGATAGCGAAGAAAAGGAGTTGACGCATCTCAGGAGGGAAATTATCCCCTGTGATGTTGACGGGGGCATCGATACGCCACAGGCCAAGACAAACATCCTGCTTCAGTCTTACATCTCGAGGGCACAACCTGAGGATTTTGCTCTGTCAAACGACATGAACTATGTTGCGCAGCAATCCGGGCGAATCTGTCGAGCTTTGTTCATGCTTGCTCTAAACCGACGATGGGGCCATCAATGCCTGGTGCTCCTTACCTTGGCCAAGTCGATTGAGAAGCGCATCTGGCCGTACCAACACCCTCTTACCCAGTTTGACTTGACGAAACCAGTTCTCAACCAGCTTGAATCTAAGGATAACTTGACGATTGAGACTATGAAGGAAATGGACTCGGCAGAGATTGGGGCCTTGGTCCACAACCAGAGCGCAGGCAAGAACATTGCGAGGATACTCAACAATTTCCCCACCGTTCACGTTGAGGCCGAAATCGCTCCCCTGAACAGAGATGTCCTGCGGATCAAGCTCTACGTGATCCCTGACTTCCGCTGGAATGACCACGTTCATGGGACCTCTGAGTCGTACTACATCTGGGTCGAAAACTCGGAAACGTCCCAGATCTATCACCACGAGTACTTCATTCTCAACAGGAGAAAGCTCAATGATGACCACGAGCTCAACTTCACAATCCCTCTCGCGGATCCCTTGCCGAAGCAGATCTACGTTCGGGCCGTCTCCGACAGATGGCTGGGAGCAGAAACCGTGACTCCGGTTTCCTTCCAGCACCTCATCCGTCCGGACACCGAGAGTGTTTATACGGAGTTGTTGAACTTGCAGCCGCTACCGATCTCAGCCTTGAACAATCCTGGACTAGAGGAGATTTATGCTCAACGCTTCCAGTACTTTAACCCCATGCAGACTCAGATCTTCCACACACTATACCATACCCCTGCCAACGTGCTCCTGGGGTCTCCAACCGGAAGTGGCAAGACGGTAGCTGCAGAACTTGCCATGTGGTGGGCATTCCGCGAGAGACCCAAGTCAAAGGTGGTCTACATCGCCCCCATGAAGGCGCTTGTTCGAGAGAGAGTCAAGGATTGGGGAGCCCGACTGGCACGGCCTCTCGGACTCAAGTTGGTAGAGTTGACTGGAGACAATACCCCCGATACCCGGACCATCCAAGATGCCGACGTTATCATCACTACCCCGGAAAAATGGGATGGTATCTCACGTTCGTGGCAGACGAGAGGATATGTCCGACAGGTCAGTTTGGTTATCATCGATGAGATCCATCTTCTGGCAGGAGACCGAGGTCCTATTCTGGAAATCATTGTATCTCGTAAGTACATGTCATTTTCCTTTAGTGTTACACACTAACACACTCAGGTATGAACTACATCGCGTCCTCAACTAAGAATGCCGTTCGGCTATTGGGCATGTCAACGGCCTGCGCGAACGCAACTGATCTTGGCAACTGGCTCGGCGTCAAGGAGGGACTCTTCAACTTCAAGCACTCCGTCCGTCCAGTCCCGTTGGAGCTCTTCATCGACGGGTTCCCCGAGGTACGGGGTTTCTGCCCCCTGATGCAGTCTATGAACAGGCCGACTTTCCTAGCCGTCAAGAACCACAGCCCTGAAAAGCCCGTCATTGTTTTCGTACCATCTCGGCGACAGACCCGTCTTACTGCAAAGGATCTCATCAACTTCTGTGGCATGGAGGATAATCCTCGCCGGTTCTTGCACATGGATGAAGATGACCTCCAACTCAACCTTTCCCGAGTCAAGGACAATGCACTCAAGGAGGCCATCAACTTTGGCATCGGTCTGCACCATGCGGGTCTCGTCGAGTCAGATCGCCAGCTAGCCGAAGAACTGTTCCTGAACAACAAGATCCAAATCCTTGTCGCCACCAGCACCCTCGCATGGGGTGTCAACCTTCCAGCGCACTTGGTCGTCGTCAAGGGCACCCAGTACTACGACGCCAAGATCGAGGCCTACAAAGACATGGACTTGACGGATGTTCTGCAGATGCTTGGACGAGCAGGCCGCCCGCAATTCGACAACTCGGGAGTGGCTCGCATCTTCACCCAAGACTCCAAGAAGGACTTTTACAAGCACTTCCTCCACACGGGCTTCCCCGTCGAGTCCTCCTTGCACACCGTCCTGGACAACCATCTTGCCGCCGAAGTCTCGGCCGAGACCATCATCACGAAGCAGGACGCCCTGGACTACCTCACTTGGACCTTCTTCTTCAGGAGACTACACAAGAACCCATCGTACTACGGGCTGGAAATCTCCGCCGAGGAGCACAACAGCATCGCCGCGCAGCAGGTGGCCAACGAGTTCATGGTCGAGATGGTGAACAAGTCGCTCGACGAGCTCGCCGAGTCCAAGTGTGTCGAGGTGTTCCCCAACGGCGACGTCGACTCGACGCCCATGGGCAAGATCATGAGTTACTACTACCTCTCCCACAAGACCATCCGACACCTGGTCCGCTCGGCCAAGCCGCAAGGCACGTTCCTCAACGTGCTCTCGTGGATGTCCCGCGCGACCGAGTACGACGAGCTCCCCGTCCGCCACAACGAGGACCTCGTCAACGACACGCTCTCGAACAACCTCCCCTTCCCGGGCCACGCCTTCGGTCTGCCTATGTGGGACCCCCACGTGAAGGCCTTCCTGCTCCTCCAAGCGCACATGTCCCGCATCGAGCTTCCCATCACGGATTACGTGGGCGACCAGACCAGCGTGTTGGACCAGGCCATCCGTATCATCCAGGCCTCCATCGATGTCCTCACCGAGCTTGGCTACCTCTCCAGCTGTCTCCAAATGATCGCCCTGCTGCAGTGTATCAAGTGCGCCCGCTGGCCGACCGACCCTCCCGTGTCCATCCTCCCCAGCGTCGACACAAATACCAAGGACATGACTGCCCTAGCCAAGATCAGCGCCCTCAACCATAACCAGGTCGGCCAGCTTGCCAAGAAGCTCGGCGTTCCCAACAGTCAGACCAACCGCTTCTCTCGCGCCCTGTCCGTCTTGCCCAACCTAGCCGTGTCCATCGACGAAGCCACGGCGCTGTCGGTCAAGATCGGTCTCAAGCGTCTCAACCCGCTCGTCGAGCAAAACGCCCGCATCTACGCGCCCAAGTTCCCCAAGCCGCAGACGGAGAGCTGGTTCGTTGTCGTCGCCGACGTCGCTCGCGATGAGGTCATCGCCGTCAAGCGCGTCGGCTGGTCGGCCGCACCAGGGCGTAACCTCGGGCCGGGCATGCGCCCGTCAGCCAGGACGACCATTAAACTCCCCGAGGCCAAGGCTGGGCAGGCCCGCAAGCTCGACGTCCTCGTCGTCAGCGACGGTTACTTGGGCCTCGAGCACAGGGTTCTAGGTATGGACATTCCCGCACCACCGACAGTAGACGATGAGGTGGCGTCAAAAAAGATGGCGGCCTGTGGATCGCAGTGAATTTAGTCTATCGACAAGCTGTAGTACGCGCTCTTCCTCTCGCGATACCCAATGCCTTGAACAGGGAAAAGAAAAGTGTGTGGAACATGGTAGACATATGCAATTGCCAAGCAGACAAAGACTAGGAAAAATCGAAACATCTCGTGAGAGAAAGCCGCTCGCACCGAAACCGTATTATATCCCCTTGAGAAATGCCGCGATGAACGACCTGAACGACCGCCCCTTCATGACCGTAGCCCAACCGATATCCATGAAACTCCGAGTGACATAAAGAACCCTCTGATGCGTCGTGAGACAGAAAAAGGAAAGGGAAGATGCAGCGCAGCAGAGGCGACGAAAGACGGAAAGAAAAAAGCCAGACCGTAGGCGGAGAACAAAAGAAGCCGAGGCGGAAAAGCGACAAGCGAGCCCGAAAGCTGAAAAGCAAAATACCAGAAAATCAGAGCAAAGCCACCCGGGTATCTCACTCAAACACACAAATAAACGTCCTACCGTCCTTCACTCCATGCAGATGCCATGCTTCTGTCGCGTAGTTTCGAGGGTCTGTCGTATAGTCTTGAGTCATAGACCTGAGTCTCTCTCTGTCCCGTGTCCCGTGGTGTCGATCCCAAGCCGCATTGTATTAAGCCGCCTCAACAGCACTTGCGGGCGGGTTTTGGATGACGATCCTGTTGTGCCGATTCCACACTGCCGCCCTGGTCGACGGTGACGGCGGGAGAGAAGCCCGGAGAGAACAACCAGCTGCGGCGGTCGCGGCCGACGCGGAAGCTGCTCCGGGGGTTCGCACCATCAAAGTAGCCACCATCCATGCCGGTCTCGTAGCCCGGAGTGCCGGGGATGGCCGTGGCCATCAGCAGGGCCTGCTGCATCTTGCGGTTCTGCTCGACGAGCTTGCGGGTGACAACACGGAAGACCTCCTCCACGCCCTCGCCGCTCTCGGCACTGATCTCGTGGCAGGCGTCCCAGCCCACCTCCTGGGCCCAGAAGCCGGAGCTGCGCTTGGAGCTGGGGCTGCGGGGTTCGACGGCGGGGAGAGCGGAGATGTAGCCCGGCAGGCCGGACATGGGCGCGGGAGGGTTGAGCGGGGTGGCGGTCGGAGGCGGGGTGCTGCCGAGGCCGGGAGCGAGGTTCTCGGCGACGTAGGCGATGCATCGTTCGAAGGGGACCTGGCGGGCGGAAGGATCGCGGGCGACGATGTCGGCCTTGGTGCCGACGACGTGGAGGACGACGTCATGTGGGAGGTTCCGGCGGAGCTCGGTCAGCCAGACACCCATGTCGACAAAGGACTGGGCGTCGGTGATGCTGTAGCAGAGGATGCAGGCGTTGGCACCGCGGTAGTAGAGGCGGGAGATGGAGCGGAATCGTTCCTGGCCGGCTGTTTTTTATTGAGTCAGTCAGTCAGTCGGAGATGCGCACGTGCGGGGGGGGACAGCAGCAAAGAGGTGACCAACCTGTGTCCCAGATTTGGAGGCGGACGACGGTGTCCGAGTCGGAGTCGACAACGCGCTTGGTGAGGAAGCTGGCACCGACAGTGGAGGTGACCTGAGCCGGGTTGAAAGCGCCTTTACAATAGCGCATGACGAGCGAAGTCTTGCCGACGCCCTGGGCGCCGAGGACGACGATCTTGGCTTCGAGGGAAGACATGACGGCCGGTGGTGCGCCTCGACGTCGCGTGGGTCGGAGGTGGGAGGGAAGAGGGAGGGAGGGAGGGAGACAGACAGACAGACGACCGACGGCGAAAGAGACAGAAAGGAAAACAGAAGAAACAAAAGATGCAAGAGAAAAACACGGGCAAGAGGGAAAGGGAAAAAGGAAGGAAGAAAGAAGGAAAGGAAGGAAAAGAAAGGAGGACGGACGGTGGAAAGGGTGGAAGGATGGAAGAGTGGAAAGGTGTGGGCGGACGGGACTGAGCAGATAAGTGAGGCTTCGGAGTCGGGATAGAGTCGGGAGAAGGAGGAGGAGGGGTTCGTTCGGCCCCGGTCGAGTTGCCAGGATTTGAATGAATGATTTCCCTTTTATTTTCACTATTTTTCTTTCAGGGCGGCTTCAGGCTCTCGGCTTTAGGCTCCTGGCTTCAAAGAAAGCGGCGGGCGGTTTCAGCAAGTTGGGAGTGAGTAGTGGTGGAGGGTTTGTGTCTGTCGCATCCACATGGTTCGGAGGGAGGGGCGCAACGGTAGCGGTAGCAGCAACAAAAAAAAAAGGCCGACGAGAGACGGATGGATGACTGATCACAGATGACGGATCACAGAAGACAATGGTGGTGAGAGTGAGGGCGAGGGCGAGGGCGAGGGCGAGAGTGTGGGTGAGGCTGATGCTGGCTGGCCCTGAGACATCCTCACGATGGGCGGGCGAGTTTGGTTGCCTCGTTCGCAAAAGGTCCAGCGCCGCCGGCGTGCCCTTAAGAGGGAGGTGCAAATAGAGCACAAAGGGGGGTGTGGTGGTGGTGGTGGTAGTGGTGGTGGTTATTTTGGCGAAAAGAAAGAGTTAGTAGTACCTAAGGTACCTAAGTCAGGTAGTCTACGAATAAAAGAAGCCTGAACGGTTTTTTGTTGTTTTCCGGGAGGGACCCTGTAAGCCGAGATTGAAATAGAGGTTAATGCAGCCTGGGCATCAGTGGACGGGTGAGGTTCACCAGCGGGCTTTCAGTGGATTCCTCTCTCGCGCGGGCGGGTTGGATTCACATTTTCAGCGCACCAGGGTACCGGTAAAGGCCGCTGGGCTACAAAACGCAGTGAGTGGATGGATCATGGGTCGTTGCTGCCCGGGCTCCCGCCATGTGCTCGGTAGGTTCCATCCATTTGCCGCGCCGTCCACTCACAGCCCGACGGAGCCTTTTTTTTTTCAATGGGGAAGGGAAGGAAAAGGAAACCGACGTCATCGCGCCCCGGACGGGGGGGTGTTTGATGCGGGGAGGAAAGCGCGAGGAGGGGGGGCATGACCTTCTTGAGCCAACCTTGGAACCCGACATAAGGCATTTCAGGTCTAGAAGACGGGCTGGGAAAACAGACCATGGACGGGACATCAACTGACGGGAAAAGCATCACACCGCCTCTATCTCTCATTCCAACAAGCGAAGACTGTGCGGTGTGCGGTGTGTGGTGTGTGGGTGTGTAGGAGGAGCATTGGGTGGTGTGCATCGTCTTATGTCGAGATGTGTGATGCGATGCGTGATGCGATACGTGATGCGATGCGATGCGGCGGTGCGGCGATGCGATTCCAGATGGATGCTGTGCACGAGCTGTTCCACGGCATTTACGCTTTGATGCACAGATGCGCAGACGCAATGCAAGATGCAAGATGCAAAAGCTACCTACACATGCACGATGCGCCAATCTGCAAGGCTTTCTTTCTCCGACCGACCTGTCATGACGGGGATGAGTGCGACTCGGCACGGCACGTGCAGACCGGAGCTCGAATCGGAGCAATTCTATGAGACACCGACTCTCTCTCTGTCTCTCTTTCTTCCCTCTTCTTCCGTGTCATGCTCTCTCTCCTCTTCGCTCGCCGGAATGAAGCCTGCATGCTCGGTCAGTCAGTCAGTCAATCAATCAATCAGTCAGTCAGTCAATCAATCAATCAGTCAGTCAGTCAGTCAGTCAGTCAGTCAGTCAGTCAGTCAGTCAGTCAGTCAGTCAGTCAGTCAGTCAGTCAGTCAGTCAGTCGGCATGTCTCAGGACAACACGACCTGAAAGCGGGCGAGACAATGACGCTCAGAGTCGCCGGGGCACCACGGTGCAGATCCTCCGGTGCCTTATCAACTGCGCGTCCCCTTAGTCTTGCACTATTTCCTTGTTGATCTTCTGAGCATCTCCCAAGACGAAATTACTCCCTGTCAATCCCCAATCCCCGTTTCTAGTCTACAGTTGGGCAACAAGCGTGGAAGAAGAAAGAGCCTGGCCACGGATGTCATTCATGCCTGGCCTCTGCTGCCCGATCGAATCAATCGGCCAGGGCCATCCCGACTTGAACTATCATGTTTGCATGTCACTGGGCTTACTTGCAGTAGACGCTGCAGCAGATAATGCAGCCAATATTGCTCCATGCAGACTCACGGACATGCAGTATGCATTAACACACAGGTGACCCAACCAACCAACGACGACTGGCAAGAGGAAAGTACAGTAACAACAAATCAATCATCGCAGTTGTGAAAAAGAAATGCAAAAAAGAAACTGGATGGCGACGTGGGCAATCTTGCTCCCGGCAGGGCTTGAACCTGCGACCTTCGCATCACCAACACTTGCAAGTTGAAGTATTAGTACGAAGCTCTAACCAACTGAGCTACGGAAGCCGTCCAGTTGCTATGAGTGGTTGACCCGCTCTTGGATGTTGCGGGGTGTTTCAATCGGGAAGTAAGAACATGATGCGACTTTCCTTGGCCAAACACATCAAAAATAAGGAACGGAGATCGCTGCTGGGTTTTATCATCAGATTGGCCTGACAAACTAACACATCCATGTCGATGAAAGCGAACAAAAACCTTGCATTCATGGTTGTTTTCGCGTATCGTGCATCCACATTCGGATGGTCCTGTCACCCGACGATCGGCAACGTCGAACCAATTCGGCGCCGGTTGCGTCATAGCACAGAGTGTCTCGTCCAAGGTCGCCAAACGCGCTTACAAGGCTCAGGCATCCAACTTCCACAACCTCTATCGCGCGCGCTCTCTGCAACCTCCACCAAAAAAGGATCTCTTCAGTCACAGCAGCACCGAAAACTTCCTCCGTGCTGTCGTGAAAACCCCCATGTGGTCGACCTCACGCGTCAAGCTCCTACGTGCCTTCGGAAGGCCAATCCAGCCAAACTACCGCACCATGCCTGACGAGGAGAGCGGCGCCAGCGAGTCCGACTCCCTCTTGGGGAGGGGCCACCAGAAGGTGAAGCGTTTCTGGGATGGCTTCGTCGATTTTGCCTTCCAAGGAAACATTCTGCAGATTGCCTTTGGTCTCATGTCCGTCATTAGTTCGGTGCCTTTGGGGCCTTGATACTGACGTTGCCGCAGTCTCGCCGCCGCTTTCACAGACTTGGTCAAATCGTTCGTCAGTGACATATTGATACCGCCTGTTTCCATCATTCTGCCCCTCAACAAGAACATGGAGGAGAAGTTTGCCGTGCTGCGCGCCGGGCCCAACTTCAACTCCTCGACTGGATACAACACGCTCCATCAAGCGCAGGATGATGGCGCCGTGGTCATGGCCTACGGGTGAGTGGCGAAACCATCGTCCAAGGGTACCTTCCAAGAAATTAACAGTGACAGGTCATTCGTTAGCCAGGTAATATCCTTCGCCATGCTTGGATTCGCGCTCTACGGGCTGGCGCACTTTTACACCATGGTGTCGCATGATCCCATCATCAAGCACACCAAGAAGTGCAAGTACTGCAGGCAAAGAATCAACGAGAAGGTAACCAAAGACCCGACTCGAAAAGAAGTATAGTGTGCTAACAGGGGATAGGCTGCACGTTGTATCCACTGCACCAGTTGGCTTGATGGCCGAGAGGACGCGGCTCAGTCGTAGAGCGGGAAGATTCATTTGATACCCGGGTGTTTTCGAGACGATCACAGAAACGCTACATCACGAGCTGGACTCGGATGCGAAAACGAATCATAGGGACTGGCTTTGGGATGATTGCACAGCACACGAGGAAGCGGGCGAATTCATTCTGCATTTTATTCAACAGCATTTTGCGCCAATCCCGTTCTCCCCGCTATTTGAATACCTTTTTACAAAGACGCCTCCCATGGTAGCAATCACAACGTGATGATGGTTTCCAAGTTGCTCATTTCAGTTATATCAGGCGCCTTTGGTTCGTGAATCGGCAGAAGTGGTGGTCGTTCGCGAGGAGGCCTCATGTGAATGATGAGTATGCTGTAGATGAAGGTAACCATGATTCCTCCCGAAACAGGGTCCATGTTCAGGTCGATATTGTAGAAGAGCCACTCGGTATGAATGCGTATGTTGCAGATTGGAAGAGGCGTCAGCCGGCATGGTCACCAGCGCAGGCGCCCTTTTATAGTCAATCGAAGTCGGCACATCAGTCAAGGCTGGCTAATGCCCAAATCACTGGTTCGCTTTCGTGTTACTCCAGATGAACGCAATCACGTAGCTCGGAATCATCTATTGGGCGCTATTTCGCTGTGTACGTGCGAGTCTCCCGGGACATCTCCTCCTATCAACAATCCAAAAACTGGCCCCAACGGCCTCTTACAGCAGCATGGCACCGCCAGCCAGGACGGCGACACCGGCCAGGACAGCGTTCTGGGTGATCATGGCGCCGGCAGCGTTGTCGGAGGCGGTGGTAGGGGTGGAAGCGGCGTCCGACGCGGACTCGGAGGCGGACTCGGAGGCGGACCCGGTGGCGGTGGTGTCGGTGGCGCCGGAGGTGGAGGCCGGAGCGGCGGCGGTGGTCTCGGCATCGGTGCCGGTGGCGGAGGCGGTCACGTCCTCGCCGCGGAGCTTGTTGGCGCCGGCGGTGACGGTGACGGGCAGCAGCAGGTCGAGGTAGCCCGACGTGGAGGTGGCGGTGGACGAGTCGAAGGTCGAGCCGTCGGCCTCCTGCGAGACGCTCACGGTGCAGGTCGCCATGTCCTTCTTGGGCTGGAACTTACACGCAACGTCCTGAGAGCTGCACAGAAAGTATTGTCAGCAGTTGTTTGTTTCTTTAAGAGGAGGGAGGGGGGATTGATTAGACACGTACTAAGAACCGTAGTCGGAACCACCGTCGTAGGAGTAGGCCATGGAGAAGGTCTCGGGGCCGTAGATGAGGGTCTGGCCGCCTTCAGGCACGCCACAGTCGCTCGAGTCGGCATCGGTCGGGCACGAGATGGCAAAGGTGGTCTTGTCGGCGTCGACAGCGACGATGGACGCGTCGAGATCCTGCAGGTCGTACCCGAGCATGAAGACGCTGACGGTGGTGGACTGGGCGGCAACGGCGGCGGCGCCGAGGGCGAGGAGAGCAAGAGAGCGGGCCATTTTGAAGGATTTGTGAAGAGAGTTGACTGTCTTTTGTTTGTCTGTCGTGGAAAATGAGCGTATCTGGTCGGCGAGGCGGGTTGGAATTACGTAGAGTAGAAACGAAGGACTGACGTAGAAGCAACGGCGACAAAGGAGGAAGAAGAGATTGGAGGGCGTTGAGAGTGAGGACCGGGGATGGTATTTGAAGGATTTCCCATCCACGTCAAACCCCCAAGACGCTACGCTAGGTAATTGCAACTTGGACTACGGTAAGGTAGGTTATACTGGCTATACTATTACGGGATTCATCCCCCAGAACTCGGACACTTCTTCTTTCGGAATTAACCAGGGAATTGGGCGAACGGTAACCCGCACGAGATGCCGCGAGAACCGGCCGATTGGAGGGGGAGTCGAGTTTTAAATGGAGCGGCGGAGGCTACTGCAGGACAAAGGAGGAGTGAAGATGTTTTATCATGTGGATTTGTACAAGAAGATTGTTGAGGGAGTTGAGACGGAGATGGTTGCGGCGTCTTCAACTTCGAGTTGGGGAAGACGAACCAACAAGTTAGAGACGGCGGCGGGTGTGGCTGCGGGAGGCATATTTCAATCTTGAAACCTTCATGCACAAAGTGCCCTAGTAACATCGAGTATCATAGAAGACTTACAGAGCAAAGGAGATGGATGTGGCCTGCCGGGGAGACGGGAGGCGTAAATTGCTCCGCGTATTCCATCCAGTCGGTAGCATCTTCTCCAGCCCCGGTTCCCAGTTGCTCACGGACCACGATGGTTATTGGTTGCTGGATACAGGGGCATCGTACGAGCCACGAGATTGGAGGTTGAAGCGACTGCGCTGTCTCCCTATTTGACTGTGAATATAAGTTACCCTCTGGTTCTTCCCGAGGTACCTTAGGTAATTGTCAATCATCAAGCCAGAGTCAGAGTCAGAGCGAGCCAGCTTCCAAAAGCGGTCTTTTACACGTGCCAAGGATGTCGGTGCCACTTGTGACCGAGAGGGTCTCTTGGCAAGACACGCGAAGCCGGGTATTACGTATTACGGAAGTGCACATTCACATCACACTGATGACTTTGGGCAATTGAAAGTCAGACTTCCACTTACTGGCGAAAAGGACAAGGGAATCAGTGCGTCTTTGAGAGGCTTGGGAATGGGTCTTGGCGGTGGGGCCTGAGATCGTCGGCCCGTCTACGGAGTAAGAAGTTCGCGATACAGATTACATAATTAGATAATAGATTATTTAGTACATCTGTAGTGTGTTCGTAATTAAACTTGTATAAAATCCAGACCCATCAAGAACCAGCTTTTTAAACAGAGGCAGCACCGTGGAAAGCCATGACGAGATGAGCCAAGCCCAAGCAAAACAAAAGAGAGGAGAGAGAGAGAGTGTGTGTCACTATTCTCTGGCGCAATTCTCGACCGTCTGGGCGCGGGCTTGGCGAAGTCTTGGCCGGCGACATCCAAAAAGGCCGACCAAAAAAAAACCGAACAAATGCGAAATTGTCCCAAATGTTCGCCCAGACCTTGGCATTGCGTCGTCGACGGCGCAACGGCGCAACGGCACAACCAGCCCGGGCTCGGCTCTGTTTTCGCCGTGCGACTGCCTTTAGATTGGGGAGCTCATAAGCTCGTGTCTTCACCTATTTTTTTCGTTCTTATTTTCGCAGCTTTTTCGCATTTGGTCATGTTTGCGCCCATCGTCGACGCCCGGGTCCCATCTCCGTTCCGACCGGAGTCGCCCCCGAGTCGCCATACGACGATATTCCGTTCTTCGACGACAGTAGCGCCTGTCTGCCCGGTGGCTGGCCGTTGCTTTCTGAGCTTCCGTTCGGTTCCGCTTGTTCCATGTTCAACCGGCGCTTCCCGTCGCCGTCGCCGGGCCTGCTGGCTCTGGCTCTGACTCTGACTCTGACTCTGTGTGCGGTCACCTCCGCCGACGACCAGGAAGATGCCATCACTACGGCGCCCATATATATACCTTATTATAACGTGGAATCATGGTCTCTGGTGCGCGGCAGCGTCATCGCAAGCGTAGGCAATTCCGCTTGACATCGACGTTGTACTCGGACGCTAACAGGCCGTCCGCATAGGATCCCGACGAACAGCAAACCACTTACACCATATTCTGCCTCGACGAAGACCCGCCCGCCTGTGATATATCCCTCGAGTTCCCCTTTGAGTTGGTTGAGGGCCCCGATAGGGTAGAATTCCACGGGACATACACATCTACATAGTATGTCGTTCAGCCGCCAGGAGTTCGCCTTACATGAACTAACATGGTGCGAAGCATCGCCAACCTCGAATGCGACCTCGGCGGGACCACCGTAGCGACATGTTCGGGGTACTCGAGCTACAAGGCCGGCTATACCAACGGCCTATACACAGGCCCAACCGAAGTATCGTGGACTTCAACTTACTCCGGCACCGAGGTGGAATGGGGCGTCCTGACCATGGCCGAGGTGCCCGCGGAGACGGACGACTCGTATGATATCACGGCAACGGCCCAGATGACGCCCACGACGGGGTCGGGGGACGTGAACGTGCCTCTATCGACGACCGATGAAGGAGCCGGCGCAGATCTACGAGTCGACAGGATAATTGCCGTACTCGGAGTATTAGGGAGCGCGACCCTGGCCGGATTGTTATTTTGATACCATGACGATGGTCAGAGGACGAATATGCGACACGATGACCTGAACGACGACGACACAGCGTTGTTTTATTTTCGGGACTTGAGATGCCACGCGAGGCAAGAAGGGTCGACGGGGTCAAGAGGCGTCAAGAGACCAGAAGCCTGGTGTTTTTGCTCAGGAGTTGTATGAGAAGTCGCATA
This sequence comes from Neonectria faginata, assembly GCA_030864175.1. Classification (NCBI taxonomy): domain Eukaryota; kingdom Fungi; phylum Ascomycota; class Sordariomycetes; order Hypocreales; family Nectriaceae; genus Neonectria; species Neonectria faginata. Next base: position 3,006,787 of record JAULBG010000001.1, on the reverse strand, counting down.
CGGAGAAAGGAGGAAAATGGCCGAGAGGGTGATGACGACGTACCAGGCAGGGCGTTTGCTAGGTCATTCATCATCTTTAGGAATTTTGCCTCGATCCGCTCTGTTGTTTTTTTTTTTTTTTTTTTTTTGCCATCTATTTTGGGCCTTGTTTTTGCTGGTGTTGGGGTTCAGGCAAGAGGCGTTCTTGGCTTAGGCAGAGGTATGGGCGCGGGAATGAGTGCCGCGACACAGCAATGTGCGTACGCATCATGAACTGTACTCATCAAAAGATGACGGTGCGCAAGTCGTGCATCGGTTGCTCAGCTTGGATAATACGAAAGCCATTTCGATCCATTGGTGAATCAAAGGCCGTGCCGTCGTTTGCAATGTCAGACGGCGGTCTGCTGCTTCGTAACGAAAGAAGCAAATGGTCTGACGCAGGGTGATGCGAGGGACAAACGGACAGGCAGAGAGGCGGACAGACTAGTAATGTACGGAAGATTTGCTCAGCTCGGCTCGCGGGAGATACGAAGTACGAAGACAGCCGAGATGGCGACTCAAACTCGCATACCAGCCGCATGAGCTGAGGCTTGGTCCTCGGGATGGCGAATGATTAGAGTGGACGAGACAAGTTTTGGCGTTTCTACCGCCAAGGTAGATTAGGGAGGGAGGGGGGTATGCATCTCCAGCGTCTTGTCTGTGTTTGTTTGTTTTTTCCTCTGGATCATGGCGTTGGTCTGGTTTATTGTCCCTCGAGTCTTGTCTGGTGACCTCGGCACGAAGTAGGTATTCGTCAATGCCTTGGTAGGTACTTAGGTAGGCGCCGAGCTGACAGCCCAGGTCGTGTAGTTGGGTAAGCAGTAAGTAATCCCTGACGCCCTGCCCTTGAAGTCCCTCTCTGGCCATGGACGGACTGGGAGGGAACAACAAGGCCTAGAACCGTTCGTGTAGGGGGGGACAAGGGCCCAGCAATGACAGCATCATGGCCCATTCCACGTGTCTGACTCAGCGGGCACACCACCAAGACGTCCAGCGTGCAGCAAACAAACCAAAGTCGAGGACCAAACCGAAAAGGGGAACTGGGAAACAATCAAGCCCGAACGGATTTCTTTCTAGGTGCAACGGCCCCCCTTTTCCTCGTGAGGCTATGGAAGATCACCCAACCTGCGATAGGTTTCATGTTTCATGTTTCACCCCCCTTCCCGTCTGTGTCGCTGAGAAACGCCGCGGCGATGATGGACGTAACTAGCGGTTTGGGCAGCTGATTAGTTGGAGGAAACGCAATCGGGCGGTTGGGTTGACAATCGGTCTGCTCCGTACCCGTAACCATGGAAGCGACGGATCCCGGCAGCCAGTGAATGAGGTGAGAATGGGATCAAGGCGATACGTTTAAGTTACAGCGCACGTTTTTTGCTCCCAGCCCTAACAGGGCGAGGTGGTGGATCCTCCCATGGAAGCTTTTCTGGGTCTTGTCTAGTTTAGCTTTTAGCTCGGATCTAGAGGGCGCGAGGCGTTCTCTGGCGGGCGGCTTCCGAGGACGATGAATCGAGGGTGGTTGAGTCGATGAAGAACGGAAGATCAGCCTTCTTCTTCCCTTTTGTTTGATTCCTGGGTTTTTTGTTTTGTTTTGGCGCGCGGCCAGGCGAAACACTGGCAGCCCCTTCTGTCGCATGACAGCGAATGGATGCTTGGACGGGGATGGAGATCGTGGGCCTGGGGATGAGTGGACTGGGGGGGGTGGGTTTCAGGGGTTGTCAAGGCGCGAGAGAGATGGACGCCCGTCTCAGCCAATCGCGGCCGCCGTGTCTGTCTGTGCTGGTGCTGCAGGGAGGGGAGGGAGGGACCCGACGGCTGTTCCTGGTTTCTTCTGCCAGTCTGACAGTTCCTTTTTTCTTTTTTTTTTTCTTTTTTTTTTTTCGCGTGTGTGCCTGGGCGTTTGCATTGATTGCATCTGACAGGAAGAGGCGCCGGTCGTGTCAGCCATGAGGGGACATTGTGTACTGTATCTTTGACTGACTGACAGTAAAGTCTCGCTCGCCCACAAGAGGGATAAGATCAATGTTGCCCGATATTAAAATAGCCCGCGCCTATCCCGTCCTGTCCTGTCCTGTCCTGTCCTGTCTTGCTCTCTCCTCTCCGCCAAGGTCGTCCAACTCCAGCTTATTTCCCCTTCGCGAGCCAGCACCTCGTATTCACTCCTCAGTGTTATCTAGGCGCACCCGGACCCCGGACCCTCTTCTGCTTTACTTTTCGTACTTCTACTCGGCCTGGTTCCATCTCTATTTTATGCCCTCGCTGTCCCGGTTCTGCCTCTCCTCAAAAACTAGGTTCTCTCCCGTACCTGTCAGAATCCGCCTCCGTACATTGGCTTCGGAGCTTCACTCGCTTTTATCGTCTGCCACCTAACCACCACCATTCTTTATTTTGGTTGGTGTAAAAATTCATTCATTCAATCACTCACTCACTCGCTTGCTCTACGAACACCTCATCGGCCAAGTCGCGGCCTCTAACACACGCAAAAACCTTGCTGTGCGACAACACCTCACCTCCACCAACCATCCCGACATCACACAGCGTCAACCACGATGAAGTGGCTACCCGTCGTCGCCGCGGTCTCGGTTGCGGCAGCCAACAATGCCGTCAAGACGTTTCCCGCTGATCTAGACAACACCGACCCTCGTAAGTAAAATCCTCCCTCATCCTTCGTGCTGAGCTCACACGCCCTGCCAGAATCCATCCGAGATGTCGCTGCCAGCTTAGCCTTCGACGCCATGTCCTACTACAAGGGCAACTACTCCGACTACCCCAAGGATCTCGGTGATCTCCAGGACCCGTATTACTGGTGGGTCGCCGGCGCGCTCTGGGGCGCCATGCTCGACTACTACCACTTCACCAACGATGCCACGTACAATGACGTGGTCATCGAGGCGCTCCTGGGCCCGACCAACCTCGGCAAGAACGAGGACTACATGCCCGAGGAGCACCGCGACGAGGAGGGCAACGATGACCTCTTCTTCTGGGGCTCCGCCGTCATCTCCGCCGCCGAGCGCAACTTCCCCCAGCCCAACAAGGACCTCCCGTCGTGGCTCCAGATCGGCGAGAACGTCTTCAACGAGCTCGTCGACCGCTGGAACACCACCCACTGCGGCGGCGGCCTGCTGTGGCAGATCTACCCGGAGAACCCCAACGGCATGAACTACAAGAACTCGGTCAGCAACGGCGGCTTCTTCCAGATCGCCGCCCGCCTCGCCCGCGCCACCGGCAACGACACCTACCTCGACTGGGCCGAGAAGATCTGGGACTGGTCCAGCGACGTCGGCTTCATCGACCCCAAGACCTGGCACGTGTACGACGGCGCCGACTCCAGCGACAACTGCGTCAAGACCAACAAGTACTCCTTCTCCTACACCAGCGGCATCTACCTGTACGGCGCCGCCGTCATGGCCAACTACACCAAGAAGCCCGAGTGGACCACGCGCACCGAGGGTCTCTTCAAGGGCACCGACTGGTTTTTCTCGCCCTTCTCCAACTCCACCAACGTCATGTACGAGTCCGCCTGCGAAAAGGTCGGCCGCTGCAACACCGACATGTCCACCTTCAAGGGGTACCTGTCCCGCTTCCTGTACCAGTCCACCCAGCTCGTCGCCTCGCTGCGCGAACCCATCGCCGCCCTGATGCTGCCCACCTCCGAGGCCGCCGCCAAGTCCTGCTCCGGCGGCGAGTACGGCCGGTCCTGCGGCATGCGCTGGTACGTCGGCGGCTACGACAACAACACCGGCCTCGGCCAACAGATGTGCGCCCTCGAGGCCGTCCAGGGCCTCCTCATCGACAGCGCCCCCGCGCCGCTGCAGGGCGACGATATCAAGGTCATCCGCGAGACCAAGTGGAACCCGAAGATGAAGGTCAAGAGCACGCCCACCCCCACGTCCGAGGCTACGCCCACGTCGACCGAGAGCGAGGCCGAGTCTACCGAAAGCGAGGATGCTGCCAACATGCCCCGGGGCAACCTGATCATGGCATCGCTGACCGTCCTGCTCATCCTAGGACTGGCCTGAGAATAAAAAGGGAAAAGCAGAAAAGAACACGATGAATACCCTCTCTTTATGTACATTTTCCTTTTACCCTAGAGGTTGGCACACGCGAGCTGAGCTTGTGCCAAAGAGGCGTTTCGCTTAGAACACATACAACTGGACCCAGATCAGGGAGCACGCGCACCGGAATACATAGACTTGAGCCGTACCATGACCATTGCTTCTATAATTTACGAGATTATGTCTAGGGGAAACTAGATCTATGCCAGAACGCCGCTTTTCGTCTGCCCTCGCTGTTGTGTCCCTCCTCTTTCACATGTCGCATTCTACGAGCCCCTCACCTCGTTCAGCGTAGTCCGCAGCTCTTGCAAGAATCGCGTCACCTCAGGCTCAGTACCGATGGTGATGCGCAGACATCCTAGACAGCCGTGCTCCTTGCCTCTGAACCGAACGACAACGCCCTTAGTCTCAGCCAACTTCTCGTACACAGCTAGCGCGGTCGTGTTGTCCGGAGCGCCTCCTGCATCGAGCATCTCAAAGAGCAAGAAGTTGCTCTCAGTGCCACCGCGCAGGCGGCCCACGCCAGGAATCTTGGGCAGCTCTGCGAGAATGCGGTCCCGCTGGCTGAGGATCTTGGCGCGGTTGTCGCGCATCACGGGCAGGCCCTTGTCAGAGACGGCGTAGGATGCGAGGGCGCTGGTAGGGCTGGAGATGTTGTAGGGCGCCTTGAGGCTGTTGAGGAGGGCGGCGATGGGCGGGGAGGTGAAGGCGGCGCCGAGACGGATGCCAGCCATACCGAAGGCCTTGGAGAGGGTCTGCATGACCACGAGGTTGGGGAACTCGGTCACCCACTCGGCGAGGGAGGCGCCCTCGAAGGCGAAGTCGATGTAGGCCTCGTCGAGAACAACGACGCCGTTCCACGTGGGGTGGTTCAGGATCTGCTGGACTTGGTCCTTGGCGAGAAGCGAGCCGGTGGGGTTTCCGGGCGAGCACAGATACACGAGCTTGATGTTCTCCTCGTTGGTAAGCGCGTCAAGGATCGCAGGGACATCCAGAGCGAAGGTCGGCGCCGGCAGCAAGGGCACCTTGACGATGGCGACGTCGTTGACCTGCGCGGACACGGCGTACATGCCGTAGGTGGGCGGACAGGTGAGGATGCGGTCGCGGCCGGGGACGCAGAAGCACCGCAGCAGAGCGTCGATGGCCTCATCGCTACCGACGCCGACGAAGAGGTTCTCGGGCGCGAGCGTCTTGGGCGTGTGGGCGTGGGTGTTGCGGAGCGCGCAGAGCTGCTGCTTCAGCGCGGCCTGGTGGGGGTCGGGATAGCGGTGCAGGCCGAGGAAGTCGACGTCAACGCCGGTGCTGGCGACGTCGGGCGAGATGGACGGCCCGTAGGCGTTCTCGTTGGCGTCGAGGAGGATGTTGGTGCCGTCATCCTTGTAGTCACTGCGGCGGTCATTTGGTTAGTCGCGGTGGTCGCGGCAGATATTGTTCACACGGCGGGGGAGGAGGAGGGGCAAAGACTTGCTCTCTGGCGCAACGGTAGGGCTGGAGGGCGAGGATATTGGGCCGCGCGCAGGCCTGGAGGTTGAACGGCGACATTTCGGCTGGAGAGGAGGAATTGAGAGGAATTGAATTGGCGATGATCGGGTTGAGTTGGAGTTGGCGCGTCGGGAACCTTGACTTAAGCATTCTTGATGCCCCGCCGACGCCGGAGGCGAGGGGGAGAGTCATCCGCTTCGGTGGGTCGCTGATAGGGACGGAAGAGCCAAATTCAATGTGGGCGGTGAAGTGGATGGCTGCATCGTCGTTTGTTTACTTGTGCCAGATGCCTGTATTTTCAATTTCGATATGGCTGTTTAAGGCTTGGTCATGAAGTTGACTGACTCACTGGCTCGCAATCTGTCAGTTTGTAGCATTGGACATGGGGTTGAGAGACATGGATGACTACCCTGTATAAGAGAAGGGAATCATATTTGCTCCGATGTTCGTATCTGACAACACTGGGGTAGCATATGTGCCGGAGAGGTAAATGGAACAGTTATTTTTCCTGTCTTTCTAAACATATTTACTGGCATAAACTCTGCTTTAATTGTATACGACTGCGGGAAGCGACGGGTTGAGAAACGTCTTATGGTTGGCGCCTCAACTGAACAAAACACAATATGCCAACTACTGTTAGTCACGTTCCAACCATACGAAATATAGTATACAGAGCAAGAAAGTACCATAACAGTGGTATATAAGACACATTAGTTACTAATCACATGTATTTGTGTCTCCCTGGAAGCATGTCAAGCACTGCTACATGCTGTACGTCGACCAGTACAATCAGTAACAAATAGCGTCACCTTCATCACCAATCAACCAATGGTCGCGTGGCCCAATGGCAAGGCGTCTGACTACGAATCAGGAGATCGTGGGTTCGAGCCCCACCGTGACCTTGACTTTTTCCCTGTATGGAATTGTGGCGCTGAATTTTTTTGCTTGTAGTGATGCCTGTAATGAGCCATTCTGGAGGGAGCAGTGAAGGGCCTCGCACCGTGCGCGCTAGGGCCTCGTTAGGAACCCGAAGGTAGGGAGGGATATGATGATGCACATATTGATCTCTGGCTTTCGTGAAAGAGGACTAAGTTGTGGATGTATAATGAACCAGGGAGGAGTCAGCGGCTCAGTAGCTGCAACCCGGCACATAATGGTCACAATGCCTCCACATGGCAGTGAGATACTTCTCAATGAAGTCATGTTTCTGTTATATGAGGTTGCTCTAGGTTGGTGAGTAAGAAGTAGCTCGTATGGGAGACGGAGAACGCTTGTGTAATAAATGCGTTCACTAAAGCTGATGCGTTCCAACTTAGCCGTAAAACTTACCTACCCATTTAATGTGAAAAGTTTGAGATTCACTCTTTCAGACACTTAGAAGGATTCCCGATACTTTCTCCCCATGTGAGAATACAACCCTTGGGTGTATGTATAACCTTGCTTGAACCAAGAGCCATCTAGAAAACAAATGAAAGCCAATACCTCATAGATAATGTGCAATTTGATGCCCACTCACCGGCTACTGTTAGCGATCATGTTAGAGAGGCTACTAAGAGCAGCGGCGTCTTTCCAAAGCGACTAAAGGTCGGTCGAGAGGAGACATCAATGTGTAAAATCTAGTGTTAACTCTAATTCCCCTTGCCGACAGACCGAGAAACAACCAACAACGCTGGGATGGATACCGACAGACAGCAACGATCACGGAGGAGCGCTCGGGCTCCTTATAATGAGGCATGATGAGACGATGAGGCAAAAAGCTAGAAACATCAAAAAGAGAAGGTCACGGTGGGGCTCGAACCCACGATCTCCTGATTCGTAGTCAGACGCCTTGCCATTGGGCCACGCGACCGCTTTTTTATTGATGGCTTCAAGTGCCGTTATTGGAGTATAGTTGTGCCAACGTCTCCACGAATGAATACGCCAAACTGGGACAAAATCGGAGAAGCTCCGTCATTACAACCGCGACAGCAGCAGCATGCCAGACCGTGGTCGAATGGGAAATGAACAAACCAAGCAAAGGAATGGTCTACCCCAAGGAGGAGTGAGAAGAGGACCTCCAATCGGTCAAACATTCATGCCTCCTAAAATCAATGAAAGCGGGCGAACCTATTTCTTGCACTATTGTGCCTAGGGTTGCCTTAGTTACTTACATACTTCTTTGAAGCGACGAGAAAATATCTCTCGTCGAAAGTATAGACTCACAACGATCAGTTCCTCTTCACACTTGCAATTGCTTTTCTTGTTCTAGGAACAAATGACCCTCCATTTGTCAAAAAGGAGAGACTAAGTTGACGAGAGGCTTAACTATGCGCGTCGTTAAGTAAGGGTAGGCACAGGGTTGAAGTCCCTTCCTTCGCCTTAGAACTAAAGTAAATACCTCCTCCATCTTGAAACCAACGTACTTATTCTCGGCCTATTACTAGAACACCAAGACTACTCGTATCTTGCGCTTAATAACTGGTATTCGTAAAGAGCACTGAAGCAGGTGAGAGTGTGAGTGGTGTGTGCAGTTAAGCTTTGTCTTGTCAGAACACTTGTCATTCGCTTTCATTAATGACACAAGTCTGATATGATTGCGATATAGACTCCGACCTTGGCGTGATGTTGCTGACTCTGACTCACCGTAAAGGCATCGGAGATTCAGCACGTGCCTGACTGGGCTACGGTTAGTTGGTTGGAAAGTTATCTACGAGGCTATTAAGGCTTACTGATACCAGCCTTTCAACCGTTACTCGTGGCTGGTAGAACGCGAGACTGTCGGTAGAAGCAATATGAACTACCATAACGATAGGATGAAGAAGCTCGGCCGTATCTTCTCCCTTATTGCAGCCAGCGTGCTCAATGCGACCCCCAAGGAACATCCTTTCTAAACGACGGCCACAGCCTCCATCGTTGAGATAGCACGCTCATTATGCAAACCCATCAACATCACCAAGCGTCTAGCCAAGCTGCTAGCTCAGCCAGCCGCCCAAAATCGCACGATGATCATGGATTGGATGGAGAAGGTGCATAGGGCTATCTCTGAGACGGTCAAGAGAGACCCTACTCTCCTCACAAAGCGACAGCAAGCAAGACAAGCTGTTCTTGACCGCGCCAAGAAGGCGCTAAGCGAACAAATCGTGCCTGAAGACAAAGTGGGAGTCATAAAAGTTCTGTCGGAATAGCCCAAACCTTGTTTCAACAACCCAGTGTTTTTGCTCCCTTCTCTTCCCCATGCATAATACGTAGTTACCATTCTAGCTGTGAAATTAGACGAGTTGTTCATTTTCTTCATACCATCCATGTTTGTTAGTGCTGTCGCTGTGCTATATAGGCGCCTAGAGGAGGCGTTTTAGCAATTATACCACTGCGGACAAGGGAGATATTCAGTAGAGAGACACAGCAAGTACAGTTCGGCGATATCCATAATGATGAAATTACTCATCTTCCCATAACTTTAACACCAATCCCGGAGAGAGCCTGCAATACCTTGACTGATCTCTTGGAAATGGGCTCTTTGTCTTAGTCACAAAATGGGTCCTTGCTGAAGGATCGCCTTATGGACAATCTTCTTTCAACCACTCCAGGAATTCATTTTTAAAGGAACTATATTCAGCAGGAAACCTGCTCCGCACCTAGTAGAAGGGTCTGAAGAATTTTATAGAACTGCGAAACTGTGAGTCTTTGGAAATCATCCACCATTTTTTTGCACTGATACGTCTGGGTATAGCGAGTGTGCGGGCTGGGAGGCTCTCGGTGGCCGCCCTCACTCCGAAACTATGTATTCCCAAACTCGACATTCCATGGGCGACTCATTGACGATGCTATAAACTTCAACTTCGCACTTCCTACTTCAAGGGCTCTCTAGGGAAAGGCAAGCTCATGTCACGGCTGTAATTCCGGAACCAGCCCACGTGACAAGCCCCGTGGCCCCGCGGCCCCGCGGCTACTAGTACGTACGTCCAATATCTCCACATCAAGTGCCATGCCCACATAGAGCGCAGAGTCGAGCCGTTAAACTCATCAAAACCACCCGGTCGCGTGGCCCAATGGGTAAGCAATTTCCCTCTGTCAATGACTTCAAAAACTAACAATCTACAGCAAGGCGTCTGACTACGAATCAGGAGATCGTGGGTTCGAGCCCCACCGTGACCTTCTCTTTTTGTTCTGTCGTCTGAATGCTCGTCACATCCGGGCGATCATCAGAACAGCAACATAAGGTAACCAATCTAGCAAGCAACCATCGACCTATGAACTGTTGTGACAGCTCAAACCATCAAGCTGTTTGGTACTGAACAAGAAATTGTATGTTCTATACTGTGAGCTGCTATTTTTTGGTTTGGCTTGTTGCTTGATTCCCACAATATGATATGCAAAATCGAGCAACTTCTTCAACCAGATCACCGGTCGCGTGGCCCAATGGCAAGGCGTCTGACTACGAATCAGGAGATCGTGGGTTCGAGCCCCACCGTGACCTTTACTTTTTGCTCTTTCCATGTTGTTGTTCTTTCGCGACGTGTTGTATGTAAGTGACTCGACGTGCAAGGTTGGCATGACACACTGTAAGTCATGCCTTTCACCTAAATATGTATGCATGTCTCAAATTTAACTCAAAGCCTTTGATGTAATTACCCCTCGACCAATTGTTGTGGTGCTCTTGGATAGGCTAGCGCTATTGGTTGGTGAAAGAAAAGAAAATTCCCCAGCCGTTGACCATAGCGTGAGCCTCATCTTTTGCCAACACATCAAACAAGACAGCAATTGCCCGACAACTCTGACAACGTTTGACCATAGTACGAATAAACGCGCCACCGCTCGACAGCCGCTTGTCTCACTCTAGCCGCGCTGCTCTGGCACGATCCTAGCATTGCTCGCCGTCAATCGTCATTACTGTTGGGCCCAGTCAAATCAAACTATTGCAACCCCAGGCCGCAACGGTCGCACGCCACCATCCTCGGGCCAAGCAGGCAGGCCACCTGAATCCCGATCATACTACGTACCCCGGGACCAGGGCTCAGGAGCGTCAACCTTGTACTTGCGCTGGGCTTTGTGCTTTGTCCAGTCAAGAAGTGTCAACCGGGCACCGAGATATACTTGATACGTTGCATGCAGGGCGGCACCTGGTCGCACACAGCCCGCGTCCTCGGTGTCGAATAGCCGTGACGGAAGCGGTCAACCTCCGGCCTCATCGCCCCACACAACCTCGCCCAACGTTTCTCAGGTCTGCGATTCCAATCCCGGCCCGCGTCCACAGTCTCCAGGCCCTCGCCCGTTGTCTGAGCGTGTGTCTGCCCAGCCCGATCCCGACCCTGACCGACCCATTCGTACGGTAGCTCAGCGCAGCGAGTGCCATCGAATCGACCGACCGAGTCGCGCCCATCGCGCCCATCCGTCGAACCGTCCATCGCCTGTCGCTTGTCGCCTGTCGCAGCCTGTCGCAGCCTGTCACTGCCGCTGACACCCTCCGTACCGCACCGCGCGTCCTCCCTCGCTCCCTCCGCTGCTACCGCGATCAAGCGCCGCCCTGCCGCCATGTACTCCGCCGGCTATGGCTTTGCCAACAATGCTGCTCCCTCCTTCAACAACGCCGCCCCACAGCAGCCTGGAAATCAACCGACCGGCCAGCAGGTCATGTACAACCAGCAGCAACAGTTCGCCGGCATGGCTCCCTTTGCCCCCGGCGCGAACCCCCAGATGATGCCCGGCGGTCCTGCGGGAATGATGCCGAACGCCGCCATGCCTCACATGGCCGCCAATGGACATAGTAAGTCGCCCTCTTTGTTCCGGTTCCATGCCCATCCCGGCGCGCTTCAATACGCCCAGATCTTGGTTGAGTCGTTACGCCGACTCTGCCACACAGCCGTTTGATGGACACCGGCTTCCCTCCATGAGAGCGAAAGGCCTGGCACCGAGCGCGCTGTGGGACAAACACGCGACCAGCGCATCGTGAAGCCGACAGTTGTTGACTAGTGAAAGTGGCAGGATATCAGCCGCAATTCCCTGGCGCGCCCTACGGTCAAGTCCCCTCCTCAGTCGGTCCCCAGGGCTTTGCCCCCAACTATATGATGGCTGGCGGCATGCAAGGCTTTCCTCTGAATCAGGCGGGAATGCCTCAGCAGCCTCAGATGATGCACCGCATGCCTCAGCAGCCACAACAACAGCAGCAACCTCCAAATCCCGCGGCAATGGGCCAAGTGGGAACCCCCCAACGACCCCCAAGCGCGGCCCAGGGCACGCCGAATAATGCGCCGCCTTCGCAACCGGGACAGTTCTCAACACCTCAGCCTCCATCACAAGGACAGACCCCGACGAACCAGCAGCAACCGTCCGCTGGCGTGTCCACTCCGCAGACCCCAACATTCTCCGTGAACCAGGGACCGACCGTTAACGGAGGCTCAGCTGGGGGAACTCCTCTGAGCCCTGGGACAGAATCACGAGACAAGGAGCGTTTTGCTCTACTACTGGACATCAACCACGAACTGCTGTACGAGTCGATCCAGATCCAGGCGACCCAACAAGAGTTGAAAAAGGAACATGCCGCCGAGGGTAATGGCAACGGCAATGGAGGGGAAAAGAAACCAACAGAGGAAGAGACTTTGTTCCAACAAGATTATCTTCAGTACGTCAATGCCCCGGCAGACTGCAGAACAACACTAACATGAGATGTAGATGCATGCGGAGGTTACAGGCCAATCTGTCATATATGGCAGCTTTGGCGGACAGGAAACCCGAAGTCAAGGCGCCTCCCTGCCCGGCGTATCTCAGCGCCCCTCCTCTGAATCTGTCTCTCAAGCTGCGGCCCCTAGCCGCGACTCCTGATGGCTCTGAGAACAACATCGACCCAGTGGCAGACCGAGACGAGCGCGACAGGAGCATCAAGGACCTGTACACAAGGTTACAGGCCGTGTTCCCCGGGTTCGACCCCAAGAAAGAGCCACTCTACCGCATGCCTCCACAAACAGGCGGACCGCAGGGCCAGAAGCCCAGCGGCACGATGAGCGCAATGGCGAACCAGGGTAGCCCGACAGGTCAGAGGACGCCTCAAATGACGAACATGCCAGCGCCGGCGATGCATCACCCGGGTATGCCCTCATAGTGAACTTATCTCTTCAACTCCAGGGCCGAGGCCGCGTGTATATATGATGGATCGTTCATAGACGCCGCGACTCTGGGAGCTTGAAGGGCGCGAAGTCATGGGGCTCGTACTACGTGTCTACTTGGTATTTTTAGTTTGGGAGATGGAAGTTGATTTGCGGGTGCCGTGTTTAAAATGTTAAAGAATCAGTGTTAACGAGGCCCAAGTCCCGATGTTGGAACCCAGGCCTAGGGCATGAATTCCAGACATTGCGGGCAGGTATGAGAAGACGGGGTGAGGCGATATGCTGGGATATTGTTGTTGTATTGTGCTGGATACCAGAGAATGGGAAAACGGCGCTTGCAGAAGGTACTATTTTCGGAGAGGGGACTGGTTGAGTGGCGTTTACGGGAGCGAATTTTTATCCGTCCTGTCATGACTAAACTAAATAAAAATCCCAAAACAAATCATTGCTCATGTGCGGAATTCCTATTGTAATTATCTACTGCACTATCCCATCTTATTTGTAGGACTATGAACCACCATATGCAATGTACGGACTAGGTGACTGGGAACGCAGGCACACGCAGACGGCTGGCTCGCGTGACATGCCAAAGGGAATTGCCGCGGATGCCTCACGCCCTCCACGCTTCTGCTCCTGGCGCATGTACCTCCGCCTTGGCCTCTCTATGCGGTACTATGAATTTCGGATGATGCTTGTCAAGAGCGCCAAGGGAAGATCGGCCATTGGCCCACAAGACGGAAAACGAGAAAAAAAACTTCTCTGCAGCTCAGCGTCGGATGGGGAGCGATTTTTTCCTTAGTAGGTACGCCTATGGCTTTTAGTTGGAGAATTGGACGGACGCGATGCGTAATGGATCCATTCCTTGGAAGACCCGGCGGCGGTAGGCTTCTCAACGGCAACGGCCATTGTTGACGGCCTTGCTGGATTCCAGTGTGTCGCCGCAGGTCAGACTGCAGGCTTTGCCGCATGAAGGATGAAGCCTGCGGTGGTGGACGGAAATCTTACTTACAGATGTGGTGGCTTGCGGAAGGGTTCGCGGGCAGATTTCATACCACGGTGCGTGGTGTTAGAGCGACACCACACAGAGGAGCCTGTATCCCACAACTCACCTTGCATTTCACTCTCACGTATCTGATCCCTACGGATATTGCTCTCACTCTGACCTCTTCCCGCCCCAGCCTCCTCGCTCACTTCGTATCTACTGAATTCTCTCCTCCGCCACCCACTGTCGTATCCCTCTCAGTCTCGGTGACCAAAGCAATCCGGGCAGCCATCCATGTAGATGACCCTGGCCGGGCTGGCACCGGCCCTGACCGCCGATCTCGTTGCCCACCTCACTGTAGACTAGACTAGTTACTGCACCCGCCCACCCCTCCTGTTACAGCACAGTAAGGTCGAGTCAGCAGCCCGCCCACCCTCTGCAGCACGGCGTCTCACTCATCATTGCCCTCCAGATCATCGAAGCCGTGGAGAGGTTCGGCCAAGGCGTTTGGCGGGGCGCCTTAGTGCCCTGCATGAGTCCCCTGAATCGCTCGGATTGGACGCACTGGGGCGAGCCCACCAGCAATTGACCAATCGTAGGGCCCTGTAAGCCGGTGCCAACAGCGGCGGGGGGAGCACCCTAGAAGCATGGATCCTAGGTACGTCGACGTAGTAGGCCGAAAAAGCGAAAAACAAAAAAAGTCAAGCCGCATCCGTCGTCGACGTCTTCGGTCGCTTTCGTCTTTTCCTCCTCCAACACTCGCCGCTCCTCACCAACCTTCCCTCTCCCCTCAATTGCTGTTGAGGCAGATGATTGCGAGGTAGCTTCTGACCTGACCAGGGGAGCTCTGAGAACGAGTTTTCTTGCCGGCCGTTGCTCGCAACCTCTGCCTTCTTCGCAACTCCAACGACGCCCACCCCTTGTCTTCTGCCCCGCGCTGCGTCTCTCGGGCCTCGTGCCTGTGTGCAGAAGCTTCACCCTCCCTACCATCACAATGTCCTCCGACTCTCACCCGCCGGCGTCGGCTCGCCTCGTGGGCTCCGACGACGATGGCCTCACCTGCCTCGAGCTCGAGGACGGCTCCTCCTACCAGGGCTACAGCTTCGGCGCCCCAAAGAGCATTGCTGGAGAGCTGGTCTTCCAGACGGGCATGGTGGGGTATCCCGAGTCCGTCACTGACCCTTCATACCGCGGCCAGATCCTCGTCATCACCTTCCCTCTGGTCGGCAACTATGGCGTCCCCTCGCGCAAGACCGTGGACGAGCTCCTCGGCGACCTGCCCGCCTACTTCGAGTCGTCCCAGATCCACATCGCGGGTCTGGTCACGGCCTCGTACTCCGGCGAGGACTTCTCCCACTTCCTGGCTACCTCCTCGCTGGGAACCTGGCTCAAGGAACAGGGCATCCCTGCCATGTATGGTGTCGATACCCGAGCCCTGACCAAGAAGATCCGCGAGAAGGGCAGCATGCTTGGCAAGATGCGCCTCGAGTCCAAGACTCTGACCAACGGCTCCGCCCGCCAGATCGAGGGCCCGCTGTCTCCCGCCCCCATTGAGAACTTTGAGCAGCTCGACTGGGTCGACCCTAATACCAAGAACTTGGTGGCAGAGGGTGAGTCTCCCCATGACTTCAGATTCGAAGGCATGCTCATCGTCGTGTAGTGTCCATCAAAGCGCCTAAACTGTATAAGCCTCCCCCGTCGGTGGTTGCTCGCAAGCACCCCTCGGGCCGTACCATTCGTATTCTGTGTCTCGATGTCGGTATGAAGTACAACCAGCTGCGATGCTTCCTCAAGCGCGGCGTCGAGGTCCTCGTCTGCCCCTGGGACTACGACCTGGCTAACGCGGCTGACGAGTACGACGGCCTCTTCCTGTCCAACGGCCCCGGTGACCCCTCCGTGCTCGAAAACACCGTAAAGAACATTGCCGCCGTCATCGAGAAGAACAAGACGCCGGTCTTTGGTATCTGCCTCGGTCACCAGCTGCTGGCCCGCGCCTCGGGTGCCCAGACGACCAAGATGAAGTTTGGTAACCGCGGCCACAACATTCCCTGCACCAGCATGGTCACAGGCAAATGCCATATCACCTCGCAGAACCACGGTTTCGCCGTTGACACCGCGTCTCTGACTACGGGTTGGAAGGAGCTCTTTGTCAATGCCAACGACGGCAGCAACGAGGGTATTATGCACGCCGAGAAGCCTTACTTCTCCGTTCAATTCCACCCCGAGAGCACTCCGGGTCCCCGCGACACCGAGTTCCTCTTCGATGTCTTCATTGATACCATTGCCAACTGTGCCGAGAACCCGGCCTTGCTCCAGGCCCCCGTCAGCTTCCCCGGCGGCACCATCGAGGAGAACGAGCGCCTCAACCCTCGCGTCTCCGTTCGCAAGGTCCTCGTCCTCGGTAGCGGTGGTCTGAGCATTGGCCAGGCCGGCGAGTTCGACTACTCTGGTAGCCAAGCTATCAAGGCCTTGAAGGAGGAGGGTATCTACACCGTCCTGATCAACCCCAACATCGCCACTATCCAGACCTCCAAGGGCCTGGCGGACAAGGTCTACTTCCTTCCCGTCAATGCCGACTTTGTCCGCAAGGTCATTCAGTATGAGCGACCTGACTCGATCTACGTTACTTTTGGTGGACAGACCGCTCTCCAGGTCGGTATCCAGCTCAAGGACGAGTTCGAGGAGCTTGGTGTCAAGGTCCTCGGTACCCCTATCGAGACCATCATTACCACCGAGGACCGAGAGCTGTTCGCCCGCAGCATGGACTCTATCGGCGAGAAGTGTGCCAAGTCAGCCTCCGCCAACAACATCGACGAGGCCATGCACGTCGTCAAGGACATTGGCTTCCCCGTCATCGTCCGCGCCGCCTACGCCCTGGGTGGTCTCGGTAGTGGCTTCGCAAACAACGATAAGGAGCTCCGCGATCTTTGTAACAAGGCCTTTGCCGCTAGTCCTCAGGTCCTTATCGAGCGCAGCATGAAGGGCTGGAAAGAGATTGAGTACGAGGTCGTGCGAGATGCCCAGGACAACTGCATAACAGTTTGTAACATGGAGAACTTTGATCCCCTGGGCATTCACACCGGTGACTCTATCGTCGTCGCTCCCTCTCAGACGTTGTCCGACGAGGACTACAACATGCTGCGTACCACGGCCGTCAATGTCATCAGGCATCTGGGCGTTGTGGGAGAATGCAACATTCAGTATGCTCTGAATCCTTTCTCACAAGAGTACTGCATCATCGAAGTCAACGCCCGATTGTCTCGATCTTCCGCTCTCGCCTCCAAGGCCACTGGTTATCCCTTGGCCTTTATCGCTGCCAAGCTCGGTCTTGGAATCCCCCTCAAGGAGATCTCCAACTCGGTCACCAAGGTCACCTGCGCTTGCTTCGAGCCGTCGCTCGATTACGTCGTGGTCAAGATGCCTCGATGGGATCTCAAGAAGTTTACCCGTGTGTCCACCCAGCTCGGCTCTTCCATGAAGAGTGTCGGCGAGGTCATGAGCATTGGCCGATCTTTCGAGGAAGCCATTCAGAAGGCTATCCGAGCCATTGACTTCCACAACCTGGGCTTTGGCGAAACCCCCGCTCTCATGAGCATTGATGATGAGCTTCAGACCCCCTCTGACCAGCGCCTGTTTGCCATCGCCAACGCCATGCACGAGGGTTACACCGTTGATAAGATCTGGGAGCTGACCAAGATTGACAAGTGGTTCCTGCGCAAACTCAAGGGTCTGAGCAACTTTGCCAAGAACATGTCCATCTACAGCACCACCGACATCATCAAGAGCCCCAGCATTCTGCTGCAGGCCAAGCGACTGGGTTTCTCCGATCGACAGCTGGCCAAGTTCTGGAGCTCCAACGAGATTGCCATCCGTCGGATGCGACTTGATGCTGGTATCCAGCCTTTCGTTAAGCAGATCGACACCGTCGCTGCTGAGTTCCCGGCCTTCACCAACTACCTCTATATGACCTACAACGCCTCGGAGCACGATGTGGACTTTGAGGACCATGGTGTCATGGTTCTGGGCTCCGGTGTCTACCGAATCGGTTCCTCGGTCGAGTTCGATTGGTGTTCAGTTCGTGCCATCCGAACTTTGCGTGCTACTGGCTTCAAGACCATCATGGTGAATTATAATCCTGAGACGGTAAGCACCGATTACGACGAGGCCGACAAGCTCTACTTCGAGAACATCAACCTCGAGACCGTACTGGACATTTACCAGCTAGAGAACTCCAGCGGTGTCCTGGGTGCCATGGGTGGCCAGACCCCTAACAACATTGCCCTGCCCCTGCACCGTGCCGGTGTCAAGGTGCTGGGTACCTCCCCTGAGATGATTGACAACGCCGAGAACCGATACAAGTTCTCTCGTATGCTCGATCGCATCGATGTTGACCAGCCTACTTGGAAGGAGCTCACCAGCTTCGAGGAGGCCCAGGCCTTCTGCAACAAGGTCTCATACCCTGTGCTGGTCCGACCCTCATATGTCCTCTCCGGTGCTGCCATGAACACGGTCTACTCTGAGAAGGATCTCGAGTCCTACCTGGCCCAGGCCGCTGAGGTTTCTCGCGAGCACCCCGTCGTTATTACCAAGTACATTGAGAACGCCAAGGAGATCGAGATGGACGCCGTTGCCAAGGATGGCAAGGTCGTCGGCCACTTCATCTCCGAGCACGTCGAGAACGCAGGTGTTCACTCTGGTGACGCCACCCTGATCCTGCCTCCCCAGGATCTGGAGCTCACCACGATCCGCCGTATTGAGGAGGCCACTCGCAAGATTGGTGCCGCTCTTAATGTGACGGGCCCCTTCAACATTCAGTTCATCGCCAAGGACAACGACATCAAAGTCATCGAGTGCAACGTCCGTGCCTCTCGGTCATTCCCCTTTGTGTCCAAGGTCATGGGCGTCGATCTGATTGAGATGGCCACCAAGGCCATCATGGGTCAGCCTTTCCAGGCGTATCCTCCTACCGACCTTGCTCCCAACTGCGTTGGTATCAAGGTTCCCCAGTTCAGTTTCTCGCGTCTCTCGGGCGCCGATCCCGTCCTCGGTGTGGAGATGGCCTCCACTGGTGAGGTTGCTTGCTTTGGTATTGACAAGAATGAAGCCTACCTCAAGGCTCTCATGTCGACCGGCTTCAAGATCCCCAAGAAGAACATTCTTCTGTCCATTGGTTCCTACAAGGACAAGAAGGAGATGCTGCCGGCGGTTCAGAAGCTGGTGAAGCTTGGTTACAAGATCTTTGCCACTTCCGGTACTGCCGACTTCCTGCAGGAGCATGGCATCCAAGTTCAGTACCTTGAGGTCCTCGGCAAGATGGAGGACACCAAGTCGGAGTTCTCGCTCACTCAGCATCTGGCCAAGAACACCATTGATCTGTACATCAACCTGCCCTCAAACAACAAGTACCGACGACCTGCCAACTACATGAGCAAGGGATACCAGACCCGACGTATGGCTGTTGACTACCAGATTCCTCTCGTCACAAACGTCAAGAACGCCAAGATCCTCATCGAGGCCATTGCCCGTCACTTTGAGCTCAACGTATCCAAGCGAGACTACCAGACTAGCCACCGCACCGTTGTTCTTCCCGGACTGATCAACATCGCGGCCTTTGTCCCTGGTGTTGTCTCGGCTGATAGCAAGGACCTGCAGGCCGTCACCAAGGCCTCCATCTCGGCTGGCTTCAGCATGATCCGCGTCATGCCCCTTGGTCTAGACGGCTCCATCACCGATGCCATTACCTTGAGCACTGCCCAGCAGAACTCCAAGCGCGGCGGCTACTGTGATTACAACTTCTCCGTGTCAGCCACCTCTGACAACGCCGACCAGATTAGCCACGTTACGGGCGAGGTGGGTTCCCTCTTTATCCCCTTCAACCACCTCTCAGGCAACATCAGCAAGGTTGCGGCTGTCACTGCCCACTTTGATGCCTGGCCCGTTCACAAGCCTATTGTGACGGATGCCAAGCTGACGGACCTGGCCTCGATCCTCCTTCTGGCCAGCCTGCACAACCGCCGCATCCACGTCACCTCCATCACCAACAAGGATGACATCAAGCTCATTGCCCTCAGCAAGAAGAAGGGCCTGCAGGTCACTTGCGACGTTTCAATCTACTCGCTGTACCTCTCGCAGAAGGACTTCCCCGACTGCGACCGCCTACCTACTCAGGCCGACCAGGAGGCTCTCTGGGAGCACATGAGCACCATCGACGTCTTCTCTATCGGTTCTCTACCCTACCAGCTTGCCACCTCCCTGGGCTACAAGGCTGACCCGTCGATGGGCATTTCTGATGCCCTGCCCCTGCTCCTGACCTCGGTTGCCGAGGGCAAGCTGACAGTCGAAGATATCGAGGCTCGTCTTTACACCAACCCCATGGAGATCTTTGAGCTTCACGAGCAGATTGGTACCACCATTGAGGCCGAGATTGACCGCCCTTACACCGTCGCTTCTGCCTCCTCCTGGTCACCCTTCGAGGGCCGCCCCATGCGTGCCTCGATCCAGCGTGTAACTTTCCAGAACACGACCGTCTGCCTGGATGGTGAGGTTCTGCAGGTGCCGCCCCTGGGCAAGGATATGTCATCGCACATCATTCCCCCCACATCCCCGCCCATGAAGCCGACGGTTGCTTCCCTCGCGCAGGTCACCGAATCCCCTCAGGCCCGTCGTCTGTCGATGCTGGGTGGAATCAAGCCCATGAACCGTCTTCGGGCCGCCGAGGGTGCCGCGACAGTGGACGAGCTTGCACCGCCTCTGCAGCTGCAGCCCAGCTCGTCGATCCATCAGCTGCTATCGCAGTCTTCGTCGTTCAAGAACACCCACGTGTTGTCGGTCAAGTCGTACTCCCGCGCCGACCTGCACCTGCTCTTCACCGTGGCCCAGGAGATGCGCCTCGGCGTTCAGCGCGAGGGCGTTCTCAACATCCTCCGAGGTCGCGTCCTCACCTCGCTCTTCTACGAGCCGTCAACCCGCACCTCGTCCTCGTTCGACGCTGCCATGCAGCGCCTGGGTGGAAGAACTATCAACGTCTCCACGGCCCACTCCTCGGTCCAGAAGGGTGAGTCCCTGCAGGACACTATCCGGACTCTGGCCTGTTACGGCGATGCCGTGGTTCTCCGTCACCCCGACGAGAACAGCGTCGCAGTGGCCCAGAAGTACAGCCCGGTGCCTGTGATTAATGCCGGCAACGGTAGCAAGGAGCACCCGACCCAGGCGTTCCTGGATCTCTTCACCATCCGCGAGGAGCTTGGTACGGTCCAGGGGCTTACCATTACCTTCCTGGGTGATCTCCTGTACGGCCGACCTGTGCACTCGCTCGTGTACCTGCTCCGCCACTACCAAGTCCAGGTTCAGCTGGTGGCCCCCAAGAGTCTGCAGCTGCCTCCCAAGGTTCGGGAGCAGCTAGTTTCCGCAGGCCAGCTCCTGTGCGAGTCCGAGACTCTGACTCCTGAGATGGTCGCACGCAGCGATGTTCTCTACTGCACTCGTGTCCAGAAGGAGCGATTCCCCAGCGAGGAGGAGTACGAGCGCGTCAAGAACTCGTACCGCGTCGACAACGCCTCACTCAAGCATGCCAAGGGTTCGATGGTGGTCATGCACCCTCTTCCCCGCAACGAGGAGGTTGCTGAGGAGGTTGATTTTGACCAGCGCGCAGCCTATTTCCGCCAGGTAAGTTTCAGTCACGACTGGGACAAAACAAAACTAACAGACTCTAGATGCGATATGGCCTGTACTGCCGCATGGCTCTGTTGGCGTTGGTTATGGGCGACTCTTAAAACGGTGGAGGTTTGGATAAACAAAAATCATGGTGACGGGACCGAAATAAGTTTGTATTTTGGCCGGATAGATATGGTGGTGCTTAGCAAGTATTTCATGATGAGGTTAAATGCCCGGTGCACGTATTATGAGTATAGATGTGTAATCTGACGACTCGCGTTGTCGTATCCGTATATGTATGTATAGACTGTATATAATGTATGTTTATCTGTGTGTCCGTTGCGTGCGTGTATGTGTGTGTGTGTGTGTGTGTGTGCGTGGTTTCTATACCCTGGGTGTGATCCTTCTGCGTGTTGTGGCGTGAAGGTCAGTCGTTGGGCCCCGCCGTCTTTGGTGGAGGACATTTATCACCTGACGGATGAGGATATTTCGAAGGAATCCCTGAAGCAGTGACGCTTTGGGCCGAGATGGAGACGAGATGTATTGGATTTGGGGCGAGCCGGTGTAACAGTTCTAGAGTCAACGGGGCACCAAGTCGTGCCGGAGTAGCAAAGGCGCTAGACCGGATGCGTTACTCATCAAAGGTCACCCCACCAAAGATGGATGATGATGACATGAGACTCTGTGAGTGAGTCTTTTCGACTTATAAGTCGCTCTTTTGCATCACGAAGCTCAAAACCCGTCGCGCTTAGACTAAACCTCGCCCGACAGTCGATGCACCCGAGTGTCCGAACTTGTTTCCTGGCAACTGCGAGAATGGCTCTTCACCCGCCGCCTGAGGCTTCCAAGCTGATCTGTATGTGACCCTCCAACTTCTCCAACCTTTTCCCCGCGATCCGACCCTGGCACGCAATACCGTGACATATCGACGGCCGTCACATGTCGTGACTGGCCGATCTTGTACTCGTTCACTTCTACGACTTCACCCGGGCCTCTGCTGACTGGTTGAACCGTCAAGTCGCCCCCGCGGGCTCCAGCACCCACGGCCAGGCGGAGCAGTTCACAAAGGGCACCCTCACGCGCGAGCATCTCGGCGCCTCGCCCATCACACAGTACCACTCGTGGTTCTCCGAGGCGCAGAAGCCCGGCTCGGGCGTCGCCCACCCGGAGGCGTGCACGCTGTCCACGGCGTCGCTGCCGTCGGGCCGCGTCTCGTCCCGGACCGTCTACCTCAAGGAGCTCGACCCTCGCGGCTTCGTCGTCTACTCCAACCTCGGCACCTCGCGCAAGGCCGACGACATCGCTTCCAACCCGCGCGCCGCGCTGCTCTTCTTCTGGGAGGCCCTGCAGCGCCAGGTGCACGTCGAGGGCCGCGTCGAGCGTGTGACCCGCGACGAGAGCCAGAAGTACTTCTCCACGCGCGTGCGCGGCAGCCGCATCGGCGCCTGGGCAAGTCGCCAGAGTCAGGTATTAGAGCCGCAGGGCGATGGCGACGATGACGGCCGCGCCCAGCTTGAGGGATGGGTGCGGGAGGTCGAGGAGCGTTTTGATGGCACCGACGACATCCCCGTGCCCGAGTTCTGGGGTGGACTGAGGATCGTGCCGGACCGTATCGAGTTTTGGCAGGGGAGGGAGAGCAGGTTGCATGATCGCTTCGTGTTTGAGCGCGAGGGCGAGGATGACGAGTGGAAGGTCAAGCGTCTGAGTCCGTGATGGATGTCGAGTTGGACGGACGGTCAAGTCGGAATGGGGGTTGAGATTCTCGACTCTACTCTACCCAATTGTCTCTGGAGACGGGACAGGCATTGGACCTTGTTCCAAGTGCTCACTGCAAAAACATGCCAGTTAGTTTCTTCTGGTGATGGTGTCTGTGAAGCTGAACTCAGTCAAGTGGATTGTTGCGGCAGTACCGACAACCCAGTCACACGCTGCCTGTTAGGTTTTGATAGAGCAACTGCAAGAAGAACTTGATGGATGATGTAGCTTCCATATTAGAAAACTCAAACCTCTCCAAGGAGGACATGAGCCCAGTCTCCGACCTTGACTCGTCAACGTCGATGGTGCCGAGAGTTGAGTCCGCCTCAGGGAGATGCGGCAGTTGGGATTCAAAGATTAGGGAGAACCCTGAATGAGTGGATGGTTTCTCATTCCGCTGAAGTCCCTTGTTAAATGACATGACTGACACAGATGAGTCCGCGTTCGGACTGGACTGAAATAGACTCTTGGCTAATAAAAGAAGCCGGGTACCGACTGACCGAGCCCCAAGGACCCTTGACGACAAGCTCTCGAAATCATGGATTAAGCTACTGCTAAAAGCGCCTATTGCCTCAAGTGCACTCTAGGCTTCGATCCAAGCATTCCTCGGGCCTGCCTTCAAGCTTCAAGCCCGGAGTGGATGCTATTTCGGCCGGGATCCTAAACCGCCGGAAAGCAGTTAGCGACACTGCGACGGGCCAACGTCTAGACCCTTCACAAGCATCCGAGGTCCACCAAATAGACGCCCTTACTCGCGGAAGAAATCAAAAGCCCAGAAAGGTTCGGGCCTGGAGTTGCTCTTGGGGAGGTTCAGTTTTCGGTCCCAGCAGAGTGGTGAGTACGGACTGAGTAGTAAGCCATCGAGATCGTTCAGGTGCAACGTCGAAACAACCCCGGTCAATCACACGTGTAAAGTCAGCTCCTGTCGGCGTGATGCATCCCACTCGGATTAGCATGGTGATCGTCGGCCAGATCGACAACCCCGCAATGCTAATGCCCCGTCGACGCGCGAGACTGTTTCGACCGACGACAATCCGAGGCGAT
This sequence comes from Neonectria faginata, assembly GCA_030864175.1. Classification (NCBI taxonomy): domain Eukaryota; kingdom Fungi; phylum Ascomycota; class Sordariomycetes; order Hypocreales; family Nectriaceae; genus Neonectria; species Neonectria faginata. The sequence continues at coordinate 2,982,722 of JAULBG010000001.1, read as the reverse complement.
TTCGGAAGTACACGCTCGCTCTCCCGGGATGTACGTGACGACGTTTCTCATCTCAACCTTTGGATACGGTTCCGTCATAGCACCACTCGCTACGTAGGTTAGGTAGGCTTTAGAACCAATGCCAAATAGACAAGCTTATTTAGAGCGTCCGTGCCATGTGTGTCCAGACCCTTTTGCGCCGCTTTGAGGGAAGTATCTAACCTCTGTCCATCTCTGGCGGGTCCCGGAGGCTGGTAACAAGCGGCCTTTGACAGGGGAACTTTAGACGAAGAGCAGGCAGAGTACAAACCGACCTGATGAGTACTTACAGTTCGGGCACCTCTCCGAACTGCATCCTCTCTTAGGTGCCGGGCTGTCTAATACGTGGGTAAACACGGATGGTCTGGCGCCTTGCAGCGGCGGATTGATGCGTTGGTCTTGGGTGAGGACGTCGACTGGCACATTGGGCTTTCTGGTGCAGCGGTGAGTGAAGTTGCCGGAACTGGCAAGTTAGCGCACCGTCAGGGTCTTATTAGACCTTTGCGCGGCTCAGGCTTGCTGGGTGCCCCAGTAGTTAGAACGTGCCGGCGCGACTGGGGCGAACATTAGGCGGAGTCGTCCATGATGAAAGTGGGAAGGGCTGGTCATGACCCGCGAACATAATGGAAGAAAATACAGTGAAAAGGGCGACTTCTGATTGTGTTGTTGTTGTTGTTGTTGTTGTTGTTGTTGTTGTTGTTGTTGTCGTCGTCGTCGTCGTCGTCGTCGTACACGGTAAACACGACGGGAGTGACGTCAGCGTATGCATTCCCGGATGTGGACCTCGGAACGCGGACTCTCGGAGCCAAGAGGGCAATTTTGGCTATCTATCAACGAGACAAAACAGTGGGAGTGCCCCGTAGCATTGAAACACCGCAGAGACGGATGATGGCATCCAGATGGCAACACCATCATCGCTTCATCAGCTCAGGTCCGCCCCATGATCCCTACCGACGAGATCTTGGCCAGATCGCCATGGTAGCCGCCCCGTGCGAGTTAGTCCGGGCCCCTTATTACGCAGTGTTCATAGCACAACAGGCTGTATTCATATTTGTCATTCGGAGAAGGTGCTCTTGGCCCAAGAAACCGATCCGACCTTGGGGTTGCAACAGGTCGGCGCTAGCTCAAGCCTCTGGGGGCATTCTCCGCGTGTGTGAAATGCCATGCAAGTTCGGCAGGCTCATCAGTAGGTCAAATCTCGCTCCCCGCTCTGGTTCAGGCTGGTCTATAAGTTACTGTGGCTGTACTGAGTACGTACGCCTATACAATTGTTCGACCCGCGTACTCTTGGAATCCGTAAATTGTGGGCGAGCAGGGGGGAAAGGGGGGCTCTCTTTTTTTCTTTTCAGCGAGGTGTTCGGCATAAGAGATGAGACTCCACAAGCAAGAAAGGTTACGTACGCACGCCGGAGCACGCGACTTGTGCAGGATACGACGCCGTCAGGGTTGCGTGCATATCTCAATTGAGCCCGTTTGTGGAGGGAAATTCCCCGATGATGTGATTGATGTTCTGAAATCCGGAGTCTTGAGGCCGGCAGTCCACCACCTAATTAGCTGTATGTATGTACTCTACGTAGTGTTCTGACACTATCGTGGTGTCGTTGCAGCACTAGATATGTATGCTGTGCATGTGCCAGAGACGAACCTGGACCGCGTGTTTTCATTTAACTACCATGTGTGTAGTCCGTGGCGTCTGCCTTTTGGCGAATGTCCAGTCCCGAGGGGCGGTGCTCTCCGGTCGTCTGCCAAAGTTAGACCCGGTCCCGATGAACCCAAGTCCAGCGCACTGGGTCACCGAAAGAAGCTGTGATACGGTGTTGTTGGCCGCTGGAATGGTTGGGATGCCACCGTTCGTTCAGGTCGGGCACACGCGGTCGTGAGTTCGGGGAGGCGGGCGCTTGCATATGCGGCATAACAGAACAGTTGCATAGCATAGGCACGAAGTAGTCAGTCAGTCAGTGAGTGATCCGATGTGATGCGATGATGCCTGTGTTCGCAGGAAGCACTTTCGTACATGTCGGCTCTTGTGATCCTGGCCCTGACCCTGATCCGCTTCCGATCGTGATCCATCCATCCCACGAGAAAAGATGCCAGCTCTGCCTGTGCCAGTCCTCAACCTTTTTTGCCTGCTTCGTGGCAGTTTCTGTCTGTTCTGCTTGGATCTACGGGATCCGCACCGTTGACGTATGCAACTATGTCTAGAATCACCGCTTGGCAGGCGATGATAGACAGGAACCTGGAAACCAATACAGCAACCTACTCCGTCCAACAAGAAAAGAATGGCAATCGGCGCCCGTTTTTCAATGATTGGCGTCGGGGCGTGTCACCACAGCTTCGTCTAGAACCAAGCCCGAAAAAGTCAGCAGTCAGCAGTCAGCCACCCACCACCGCTACAGCCCCTTCAAACAAGCCTTACGTAGTATGGACGAACCCACGACAAGCTTGCGGGATAACAATCACAGTTCAGCCTTGGCTGAAAACGAAGATGACACAACAGCCTGACATTTCAATTTACACCGCATCATACGAAAGAAGAAGAAAAAGAAGAACAATGAATGGATGCGGCGCAAAAGCCGCCCGGCATCTCGGAAGTTTTGCAACTCCCGACATCTCGTGTTTTTTATGTTCGTTATGTTATGCCCAGAACTTCCCTCGTCGGCCGTGCCCGAAGCATTTGTTGTTTGCCACTCCCCTCCATATTGGAAAAAGTCTCCACTCGATGAGGCCCCCTCCCCCCTGATGATGTCTTTGCTCATTTCTGACTTGTCCTGTTTTTTTTTTGTTTTTGCTTGTTTTTTTTTTTTGCCTGTGTCTGACACACCCGTGCACGATGAAATGACGCCAACAACTTGCACGCACACATCAACACACGGCAGAGAGCTGAGCAGAGCCAGTTGCTACCTAACTAGCTAGGCTTCTCAGCTGGAAGGGAACTGGCGGGGATCAGCGGGCAATCAGTGGAGGGAGGTGACTCTCTCACAAGCTCCCAAGGCGGAACCAGGCGAGGGCGGCGCCACAAACCAATATCGCTCACTGCCTCCTCCGCCCTCAGTCAATCACAATCCGTAGTTTCCTCGAACATCTCATGTACCGGCATTCATCATGATCACGACACGGCACAGCACAACAGACAACAACTATGTAGTACTGTCCCCCTTTTGACGGGACCCCAGGCAGGTCCGGTACCACCGTAGCACCCAAGCAAGGGCCCGCTCCGGTGCGTTTGCTGGCGATAATTGAGGTCCATGCCGGGTCCCCTGGCGGACCCCTTGTCCTGGCGCTGGGCGTCCACCACACACACCCAGGCAGACTAGGTAAGGTACTCAGTAATAAGCGGGCTACCTTACCTGGCCTTGGGTACTAGTTAATTACTCTTCCACCGCTCCTACGGCACGTTGGATGGAGGGCCTGTACCTGTTGCTGACACTGCCGTGAGGACCAGCTGTGAGTAAGTGTGTGTGTGTGTGTGTGTCTAGTGTCGGGTGCTGTGCTAAGGGTTTCCCAGCTTGGACTTCGTCCTGTTCCTAGCTAGCACCGCGACTCAGCCTTATTCTGGCCAACTTGGGCCAACTTTTGCTCCACCCGCTGCTAGGTGCTTGCTAGGTGCAACACGAACGAACGAACAGCCAGCCAGCCAGCCGAGACCTTGCACCCGGCCTCGGGTCTATATATGTACACTCGGCTGCTTTGTATATATATCCTCCCTCCCCCATCTTCCTCTGCATCCCCAAACCTTCATCCCGTTGCTGTGGTTGATGGCGTGTGTGTGCTCGCGTGATCACTGTCATTCACTCTCCCAACTACCTACCTACCTATCCCCCTCTCTCCCATTCCATCCTCCACCCCTTCCCCCTTTTAGAGCCGCCTCGTAAGAAACAGAGAGACAGACAAGAGAGAAGAATAAAAACGCACAACGACCGCCCAGAACATGAGAGACGGCCCTCGCGTCTAGGTTATACCACTCAGCTTGCTGCTTTGCGTATTCTAGCACTGGAACGACGTCGTGCTGCCACTGCTGCTCCTCCCCACCGTCCACCGAAGACACCACACAATGCGCCGAGATACTACAAAGCGGGCTGAGGCCGACGACAACAGCGACGACGGAGACTGCCGCCTCGAAGGCTACTTCACCTACCGCCCGCTGTCTAACCTCCCCACACCGCCCCCGAGCTCGCGCAATTCGTCGGCCGCGCAGTCGCCGCGGACGACGCTGAAAGATGGCGAGCCGTTGATGCCTCGATTCCGAGGTGAGCTTTTCAGGAATCAATGCCTTCTCTAACCACTCTGCTCACTGTCTCTCAGGCCCCGCCATCCACCTCGTCAACCTCATCCCGTCCTCCGCCTCCCTCGCCACCGCCTCCGTCCCCCTCGTCCAGGCCATCCTCAGCCGCGCCAACATCCCCATCGAGACCGTCGCCCTCGCCGTGTGCATCCTCGACAGCCTCGACTCCCGCTTCGCCCGCCGCTGGCGCCTCTCGTGTCCGCTCCTCTCCGACTACTTCTCCTCGTCCTCCAAGCGCCACACCCTCCCGCCCGCGCCCTTCCACTCCCAGCGCCAGCAGCTGCACATCGACTCCGTCAACCCCGAGCTCATCATCTTCGCCGCCCTCGTCATCGCCGTCAAGTTCACCGAGGACCCCCAGGAGCACTCGCAGTACTACTGCCAGGCCTGGGGCCGCGGCATGTGGTCCCACCAGCAGCTTAACGTCACGGAGCGCTGCATCATGGAGAACCTCAACTACCGCCTCATGCCCCTGTGCTCCGAGGACTGCCTGTCCAGCGCCATGGTCGACATGCAGCTCGCCGCCCAGCAGCCCAGCTGGGACCTGCGCGACTACAGCCACCAGGACAGCGGCTCCAGCGATGACGATGACGCCGACGCCAACTACGTGCCGTCTCACACCCGCTCCAAGACGCTCGGCGGCGGCAAGGCCACCTTGGGATTGGGCCTAGGGATGACGCTGACGCCCGTCGACACCCCCGCAACCGACGCATCATCCCAGGCCGTGACCCCGCGCCCCTCAGCTCTGTCTGACGATTATTTCCACCAATATCAAGCATGAGATGACTAAAAAGAAAAGAAAAGGAAAAAAGCGGCAATCTGGCGTTCTTACACACGGGCTTAGGCTTTGGCCTTGGGGTGGGTTTCGGTTTCGGCATCGGCAAAGGCGTTCTTCACACTCACACATACGCACACATGTAATGGCTATCTTTTGGTAATGAGCCCGCTTGTAGCGGCTTGATCTGGCATCATGTGGCATCAGCATCGGTTTGCTTTTCTGCGCTGCTCCCTCTACGACGAGAGAGGGAGGGAATCGACACGCGTCTGGCCATGACTGGTCCACGATTTGGGGGGGTTTTTTTTTTTGGCTTGGTTTGGTTCGCGTTACCCGTGTAAATCCAGCGTCTTGTTCAGGGTTAGGGTCCTGCTCGGTGTTTGCTTTCTCCTGCGTTGTTTGCACGGCTTGGGATCACAATACCTTGCGTTGGTCTCGTCTGGTCTGGTCTGGTTTGGTCTGGTTCGGGTTGGGCTCATTTTCGGCATGGGGGACCAGGGCTACACATACCCCTTATCGTATCTTCTGGTCAATAGTGTTCTTTTAATGGCTCGCTACGCTTCTTCACCCTGCACGCTTTCTTCACCGTTTCTTGTATGCTCCACCGTTGCTGTATGCCTCACCGTTGTTGCGTGATGTTGGTGCTCCTCAACTCCGTTCTCCCACCGCCTCTGCTGATTCAATTGCAAGCCGCGTTGTCCCGGTCAAGTCCAGGGAGCATGGTCCACGCATTCTCGTTATCTTCCCTCAATTCAGCGATTGGAAGTATCTAATTATCTACTGGGGGTTCGCTAAGGATACCCATGGCCATCGGTTCGGGAGATCCACGCGGTGATGTGCCGACTTGACACCCAGTATTGCATAGGTTGGTACTTGGCTATCCACGCGAGGAACATAGCTTGGCATAACTCCTGGATAAGCTTTCACTCAGGCCTCAAGAGCGAGAGTGGGAACATGCCCATATATAAGTTGGCTCGAATGCTGGCCGGTTGGGATATGTAGAAGTTGACACGCAAAAGCAGATAGACAGTCATCTGCGCATTTCATCCTGTTCTTACCACATACTGTCATCTTCCCTCGTTAGAGTTGGCTAAAGTATGTCGTGAATAAATGAATGTCTTCGGACTTTGCCTTTGGAACTATTCTATTGTGTGGTATGGTGAACTCAAAAGAATACTACCAACGGTCTGCAAATAAACCACTGGCGGCCAGTCTTGACTTTATGTCATGGTGGTGTGGAAGTACGATTCGGATTTGTTCGAATAACTCTAGTCACTGGAGCTGTATTTGGTATTCATCACTGCCGAGTTTTCGTCACGAACGTTCAAGGCTGAGATCTGGGTATACTAAAATGAAGCGGGACACTGAGCAGCTTGGCGGCTTCGTCTTTGCACTAGTAAAGTCTTCGCGGCATCCCGGCTGCCGTTCTGGATAAATTACGATCACGATAGCTGCTCCTTCTGTATTGAGCGGTACCGGGTACTATAGAGATATATGCAGAAAGACCGTTACTATGATTAAGACCTTGATAAGAATCATGAAGGATCACAGTTAAGTATCTCAGCATCGAATAGATGTCGCCTATGATACCTTCATGTGATCAGCAGGCGTTTCGAGCTAAGATTCGCGTTCCATCGTAGTGAGAATATGATGAAGGCCTTTCTGCAAAGTCTCGCAGAAGGGTTTGGTCGAAATCCTCTAAAGAGAGAGCGTTAATAAGCAAGTACTGAGAGGACCATTACTATCATAACCCCTCTTGTCACTACTACAACCGGTAAATCACCTGGAATGCAGTCTCTTACTCGTATAGGTAGACTGTGTCCACGTTAAGTCTCTCTTAGTATGTATCCGAGACCGCCCAAGATCTCAGTATCTAAGATATGATTTCAAGTACAAAACGTAATACGGAGGAATATAGATATCCCAGGGATCCGTCGCCGTCTTGTTTACATCATGTTGGAATTAATTCATTGCACATCGTACGTTCCTCTGAGTTTCTCTCATTTCTCCAGTCTCATTTCGTATCTATGTGGCTGCTCTTCAATTCGCCGGCCATTACGCCTGAAATTGCCTGTGGACGACGGACCGTGTCTCTGGTACCTGTCATGGATGTGTCCTACAGCTCACGGAAAGACGCTCGAGGAGAAATCCGCGGATCATCATTTTCTTCCTCTTCTTCTTCTTCTTCGAAAAGCTTGAATCAGCCATTGATACACAATCGAGATCCCTCACGTGGATGGGACAACCTCATGTCTAGTTCAACCATGTCAAACCCATCTGCATCCTAAGATGAGACTTGCGAATCCAGGAGAAAGTCCTGGGACTTCGTGTTTGTATTCTAGCCCAGGGAACCTGTCGCTATTGTCGCTAAGAAGGGACCTGTAGTCAAACTTACAAAATAAAGCAAGGGGGGTTTAGTGACGTAGAACTCAAAGGCTACCGACCACGAACACGGCACAGGTGATGGAGACCTCAGTGCACGACGGATGATTAATTTGAAGGCACATGAATGTGATAAACGGTAAGAGTCGTAGGATTCAGAGTCTCGGTAACTTAGTTTTCACCATCACTGGGTGCTTGAGTAACTCGGTGGTCACATGGCCGAGCAGTTGATATGCACATTGAAGGAGGAGCGGTCTCAATGCGTGAAGCGTCCTGGTCCTTAAGCAGGACGCAAAGGCACCCTTCTCGGTCTTCAAATTTCAATTGCTAAAGAGGGAAACAAACATAACGATGGTGTCAATTTATGCAAAGGCAGGGGAACAGCATGGACATGGCACGCCTTGGAACGATTCACCACCTAGATAGATATCTAGCTTGAGGTGATGATTCCATTTATTAGGATTGAAGGATATACGAATGGACATGAAGGGAGTTATTCAAGCTCAAAACAATGCCAATTTCCCAGTTGGGCGCTTGTGTTCTTGAGGAGGGAAATGTTGCATTGCGGTCAACTTTGTCCATGCATTGCTCAGCAGGCAGGCAATTGTGAAGCACCGGGGTGCCTCCGGACAGCTAAAGCAACCAAAACTGTAAATACGGGGGTTGAAGAGGAAGGAAATGACGAAGGGCACCGTATCAGCCAGGGCGTGATGCTGTCGGCATCTTATTCGCCGGTGATTTTTGTTGACTTGTTGGTCAGTGTCGAGGGCACGCAATCGTTCGACAGAGGCCAGCACGCTGGTAGGGGATGGCGGCGTTGGGGCGTACGGTCATTCCTTTTATGCTCTGATTTTCTGGCATGGCTGACTCCTGAGCTACGCACGTCCCGGGCCGCAGAGACATGGTGATGGATGGGGCCATGGGATTTACGCTATTGTATAACATTTCCGACGGGGTGGACGAGATGGCGGCGTTTATTACTGTCTGTGTAAGGGAAATGGACTTTTAGCGGTGATGTCGTTAGTAGCCGAGAGCCGATTGCGGAATAATTGCCTCGGGACAAAGAAAGGCATTCTGCATGTTCAAAGTACGAAGTACAGATGTACGTACCCTGCCTGGTACCGGATGGGAATAATAAGGCAGATGAATACCCCTGGTCTTGTCACCGTTACCAAGATCGAAAGCGGCACTGGAACTGCCAAGGGTCTGCCCGGCTGGCACTGACACGAGCCCGCACCGCACCGCACCGCACGGGCATCGTCATCGGCATCGGTATCGGCATCGGAGCCAACGGAGTACGGATACGGAGGGTTCAAGTCTACAGTGCACTTCGTACACTGTCGTAGTATTCGTACCTGGGCAGGTACGGCGATTAAGCCAGAAGGGAAATCTCCTCGGACGAAACGATCGACTGGACCGGGGTCAGCCAAGTCAGTGGCAGCCAAAGAGGGGGACCCTGCAGGCCAAGTGCAGCGACTCCACCAAAAAAGAGAAGCACGGAAGCCTGCAAAATGACGGAGGACGGTCATGAGAATGAGTCTCCAGGTGATGATGAAGTTGCAGCAGCTAATGATAGTCTAGCTGCTATGCGGCAGATCTAGATACCAGATAAGTTATTGCTAGGCAGCTCGTTCAGCCACAATGAGCGATCATCGTTTTTGTCCGTCTGTAGACCGACCACCCGCCACGGCGGTTCGGTCAGTCAAGTGGAGAGAAGTGGATTGGCGGCGCATTTTCCGATATCACATGAAAGAAAAAAGGGCAAGCAAACGCGGTCCGTCATGGGAGGGAATTCCACGAATCCACTCGCATTGCAGCCCGCCTTAAACCGCCCCAGGCTGCGTCGTGCTCCCGTTGGCTGGCCGTTCCTTTCTGGTTCCTTTTCTGGCGCTTTGCTGGCGCCGCTTTGAAGCATTTGGCATCTTCTTCGGGGTGACGACGTATCCATTCTTTTTCATGTCATCCAGCTACCTTGGGTAGTACACACGTGCAAGCCAGCAAGTGGCATCAAGCATCACATCACGAGGCGTCGACCACTCATCCCATTGCCCCAGACGGCCCCGAACTGCCTGATTCATGCCTATTCTGCCGGAGTTTATTCAGCCTGGCCACGGCAGAAGCCAAGTAGGCCCATCATTCTGGATTCCGGACTCGTCATCATTCTAGGCCCTCCACTCCGGTTTCAACTCCCGTCTTCGTGAATAATAAGAAGCTTTGTTCCTTCCACCTTCTTAAGTTCTACCCCGCCACGATCGCCCCTCCCCGTTCCGGACAGAGTCTCTCCTTGCGGCATGAGTTGCGCCTTCCCTCAGACAACATCACCAAACCCTCTCCCCATCTCCCCATCTCCCCATCTCGCCCCCTCCACCCTCACGGTCCTTGGCTCCTCCCCGCACCACCTCAAGCCCTGGACTTCCGGGTTTATTATTAAACTTCCCCTCTCCTGCCTCCTCCACAAGCTGATCACTTTTTATCCCTCCCTCTGCTCCCTCGCTCCTCCCTCTCCCTCTCTTTTAAAACACACGCTCACTCTGCCATTCTTCAAACGTCATTCCTGCGTCACGCCCAACCGCCTCCATCGCCTTTTCCCATTCCCATTCCCAGGTTCTGGGCTCTTTCTCTTGCCACTGCCCCGCCTGCCTGGTCCTGGCCAGCATCTGCACCGAGCGTGCCTGTTTGCGCAGCACAGTACGTACAGCTCAGCTCAGCTCAGGCGGCAAATCGCCCGAAGCAGCCCTGGCCGCATCCTGGAACCTTCCGAGTAGCGGGAGCTGCCCCCAGCTCCCTTGCCGCACCGCGCACGCCTACCTAGAGACAGACCAAGTACGAAGTACACGCATACTTGTCTGAACCATCCAATCCTCCCGGGCCCCCCGGCCACCTGAGTCGCCCAGGGTCGTTCCAGGAATACTTGAACCTCGCATCGCCTCCTCGTCCTCGTCCTCGTCTTCCTTACACAAACCGGTTCCAAACTTCGTGTGCTCGCTGTCATCATGCGCGGCACTCCGGCCTACATCTTTGTCGTCAGGTTGGTGTGGATCCCCCCTTCGCGACCATGCGCCCCCCATCGCATAGCAGCATCCCACATCACAGAGCATCATCACATGCACCTGTCATTGCGTGCCATCGCATGCAAGCGCATCGCCATCATCGCACTCCCCAACATGCCTCGACTAACTTTCTCACAGACACGGCAACCGCCTCGACGCCGCCGACAAAAAATGGCATCTTTCATCTCCCACTCCATACGACCCTCCTCTAACCTACGGCGGATTCCTCCAGGCGCGACAGGTCGGCAACCAGATAGCCAGCATCCTCGAGCAGGCCAAGATCGAACACGATGCCTCCCCCGCCGGCTCCAAAAAGCGAAGGCGTTTCAAGATCGTTATCCATAGCTCTCCCTTTCTTCGATGCGTCCAAACCTCGATTGGAATCAGCTCCGGCCTCGCCCAGACTCCCCCTGAGTCCCCCAATCAGCCCTCCGACGTTCTCGTCTCCGCCACCAGCGCCACATCCAAGCCCAACCAGTTCAAGTCCGCCGTCCTGCGTCTGGACTCTTTTCTGGGAGAATGGCTTTCTCCTGAATATTTTGAGATGATAACCCCGCCACCTGGCGCTGCCCTTATGGTTGGTAGCGCAAAGGCGGATCTGCTCAGACGCGAAGACTACAGCAACTTGACTACTACCGCCACCACTCACACCCACACCCATAACCACCAAAGCTCGTCTGGCTCCTTGTGGAGTGGCTCCCCTAGTGCAAGTCCTTCTATCCGCGCCATGGCAGCACCTCCTTCCGCCTCATCAGACAAGGATGCGCCTGGCTCAGCGCCGAATTCGGCCATGGCCGCAGCACTCTCAGGGCAGCTCTCAGGGCAACTTGCAGGACACCCCGGCCAAAAGAAGGGTTATGCTGCCCCGATACCAGAGTACTCTATCTCAGGCTCCCGCAAGATCCCCGAGGGTTTCGTGGCACATGCACGGGATGAATGTGTCGTTGTAGACTATCAATGGGATTCAATGAGAGCTCCCCTGGATTTTGGAGACGGTGGAGAATTTGGCGAGGAATGGACGTCGATGCACCAACGATTCCGCAGGGGACTGAGGAAGATGGTGGATTGGTACTCTGTTACCGAGTCTCCCACCGATATGGTGACCCGGGGCGTGCAGAACACGGATGAGCATCATTCTGCATCTTCAGACGACGAAGAAATCGAGAACGTTGTCATTCTTGTGTCGCACGGCGCCGGCTGCAATGCCTTGATCGGCGCCATCACGCACCAACCCGTTTTGATGGATGTCGGCATCGCCTCGATCACTATGGCCCTACGAAAACCCAATGTCAAGTATGATGACCTCGTCGCCGCTTCCCAAAACGAGGGTTCTGAAATGGAGCCTCACGTATCACCCCATCAGCTGTATGATATCCGGCTGTCTGCGAGTACCGACCATCTGAGATCAACAAATTCAACACCCGTGTCTGCTCGATCAACGTCCACCGACATGTTCCCCGCGCCTACAGGCCGTAGGGGTCGCGCCCCAAGCATGGGCAATTCCACCGGCGCCGTCATTGGCTCATTCGTCTACTCGTCAGAACCCCTCATGTGCAGCGGAAGCCGCAGCACCTCGGCCAGCGCGACCCTAGGATCATCAATACATCGATCCTCGGGTTCCCAGCGCCCAACACCTCGGACAACGGCACTTGGAGCAGGCGGCACCGGGCCGAGGAACATTTCGCCTGGATCGAGCAGCCCCTCGTTTGGACTGTGGGCGCCAGCGCCTTCATCTCTAAGGCTGGTGGATGACGGCGGGGACGATGAAAAGGACGACTTCGATACGATGTTGCCGGACTTTGGCCGTACCCGATTCACGGCTGCGAATGAGGAGAACAAGACTTCGGCCCCTATTCTCACTACCGCACCAGCTTTGAGCGAACCCGACCCTCCGGCACCGGAATTCCTGATGTCTCATTCAGTGCCATTATCGATGTTGTCAACGGAGCTTCCGCCCCCTGCGGTTCCTACTTTTGGCATGTATTCAGTGTCGTCAAATCTCGGAGATTCAACGCCTAAGAGCAAGCCGAGAGGGCCGGTCCTCTCGGGTCCCATCAGGATCAGGACTGACGTTGATTTCGAGAAGCCTGCCCAGGACGTCTCTATCGGACATCTTGGAGACAGCCTTGGCGGGCTGTGGGGTGTCCCTCTACCTCCTGGTGAGGCCGAGCGGCTTCGCGATTTGAGTTTCTCAAAGAGACGCTGGACGACTACCGAGCGTGCGTGATTCGAGCTAAAGAGCTCACCACACCGCCATGACGCTGGGTGGGACGATCCAGACGTCCCTATGCGATTGCGAATATTGGACGAAACCCGGGAAATATCTCTTCTCACCTTGTTACTTCTAGCGCGCGTTGCTTCCTGTTTGGTCGTATTCTTTTAATTCACGGCAGGCAGGTCTGTCCACTTAGGTACTCATGGCATCGGCGAAAAGGGCAAGGATCAAGACCGAAAACGAACCCGGAATGAATATGCGAATACTCGAGCCAATGTTCATTAATATGCAGGGTCTGAGCGGTGTTATGTATTTTGATTGCTTTTTTGGGACACGGCAAAGGGAACGAAAGGATACCCTCCTGTACTTGGGGCCAGATGTGCACTCCAGATAAGGAGCGAAAATGGGCCATAGGAAGGGGGACCAAACAAAGATTGTCCAACATCTGTGGATGTAATTCTACATTCTCATGTAGCCTATGCTGTGCCCTGTCTCTCGACATCCTGCTCTTGAATGTCGCTCCTAAAATCATCTATGGTATATATGGTTTAAAAAAACAGGTTTCGGTTATGCGACTTCCAAAGGCGTGTCATGCAGGCACGCTCGTAATTGGGAGGCACGACAAGGAGCGCCATCCGTCGTGAAACACTCGACTTCCAACTCGACTACGAAACTTTGCGGATGCTTATTTGTGTGGTGGCTGAGTATTGTTAATTTTCGGGGAGTGTTGGGTATCTCTTCAGTCAAAGGCCTTGTTCATGGCCTGGTGAGCCAGTTCGACACCAAGGAAGGTGGCGGCGTTGGCGGGCACGGCACGGGCGAGAGCAGGGCCGAAGCCGGGGAAGAAGGCCCGGTAACCGCCCTTGCCCCAGAGCTCGCGAATGACTCCGCCAAGGGTGACGTTGCCCTCGGCGGTCTGCAGACGGGACTTGACGGTGTCGACGGGGAAGACGGGGATCCACATGGCGACACCGGCGGCGGCACCGGCGCAGGTGATGGCTCCGAGGCTGATCTGGCCGCTGGGCTTGCCGGTGACGGGGTCGAGGGGAGTGAGCTTGCGCTTGATGTACTCGTAGGCGGCGAAGTAGGCGGCGGAGCCGGGTCCGTCACGGGCGAGGGTAGGGACGCTGCCGCGGAAGACGGAGCGGATGCCGCCCTCGCGGTAGAGCTGGCGGGCGACGTCGAGGGCGCCCGAGTACTTGGGCTTCTCGCCGGGGGCAAGCTGCTTCTGGCCCTGGACCTGGAGGATGACCTTGATGCGCTCGAACGGGGCGGTGATGGCCGTCATGGGGATGGCGGAGAGGAAGCCGGCGGTCGAGATCTGGGCGATTGTGAGGCCTTCGGCGGGGACTTCGGAGACGCCGCGAACGATTTGCTTTCCGAGATCGTAGCCCCAGAACGAGACAGCGACTGTGGGGGAGAGCGGTAGTCAGCTACAGAGGAGGATGTATTGAGGGGAGGAGCAGGAAAGAGACTGCGCGCGTACACATGGGAGTGACGCCAACAAGCGGCGCGCTCACGCCGGCGTAGAGACCTCTCCGGAGGCCATCGCGGGCGATGCTCTTGCGGACGACGTCGACGGCGGACGAATAGACGCCGCGCTCGGCAGTTTGGAGGCGGACCTTGACGAGATCGAAGGGATGGCCGACGACGACGGCGCAAATGCCACCGAAGCCGCCAGCGGCGAGGGCGCGGACCTGCTGGGCGAGGGCGGACGAGGCGGCCTTGGGAGGCTCTTCGGGCTTGAGCGAGGCGACGGGAGCGAGGCCGGGGGAGGAGTCGGTGGCGGACATGATGGCGAGAGGGGACTTGGAGAGGGAGAGAGTGAGAGAGAGGAGAAGAGTGAACAAGGGAAAGGAGGAGGAGGAGGAGGAGGAGGAGGAGGAGGAGGAGGAGGAGGAGGAGAGTGGAGGCTTATGAGGAGGGAAGCTTGTGACGAGGAAGTGGAGGGAATGCGGAGTGTGGCGGCGGGAGAGAGTGTGGGGGGTGGTTTTTCGGTTTCGGCCGAGGGGAGAGGCGGCTGTTTGTTCAACTCCGGTAGCGACTGCGCATGCGCGATCGATCGATAATTGGCAGAGTACTAAAGTAGTGTGTGTACTGTATAGAGTGGCTTGGTGCAGTTGTTTCTTTTAGCAGAGTCCAACGTCAGAATCTCATCCCTCGCGGCTGAATACGTCACTGCCCTGAACTTTGCGACTGCGACTGCGGTGTATCCTTGCGCCCGGGTCCGAGCTCTAGAATCTTTCAAGCGAGTGATGTAATTGATAGAGGAAGAAGAACGAGGACAACAAGGCTTTCATGTGCGTATTTTATTTAGTCTAATTCACTATCCTCAACCTACAAAGAAAGCCGATAGAAAGAGAAGAGATATCCCGGCCCCGGACCCAGCCCGCCGCGCGCACCACATCTTTCTCTCGTTGCGCGCTTCTTGCCTCGGCTTCGGCTCGCGGAGGGACCCGCTTTCTCCTCGTCCCCCCCCCCCCCGCCTCCACCATCGCCATCAGCATCACCGACCGACCGAGGCCGACTTCTCTTTTTCCCATCCACACTTTTCAGCATTGGCTAGTTCAACCCCGGTAAGCCCCTCCACTCCCACCTCCTTTGCCATTTGTCCCTTTTTTCCCCCCGTGGAGAAAAACTGGGGTTGGGGGTGAAGAGCTGGACGAACCCCGAGAACACTCCGGAGGGGACCAAGTTGTGGTTCGGCCATCTATCTGCGCCGGCCGGGCAGACGGAGCTGGCCCGGCGCCGGACGTGGAAGGACGGAGGCCGTCATCCATCTACCTACTGGCCCAAATCAAGATGCTACTGTAGATGCCAACTCCTTAGTACATGTCATCCCGCCAACACTATCCCATCCCGCCGCGCTGAAGGGTGCCATCGCTTCATGCTCGTTGGGCTGCAGGCACAGCCGCAGGATCCCATCGCAGATCCTGCACTGACGGCCCACGAGGGAGACATTCGCGCGCCTGACCTGTCGGGCTTACGTGTGATGGTGGGCGTTGCGGCTCTACCTTAGCCCCCCACGATCAACCAACTAGCCCAACAAGGGCCTTTTCCGTCTACAAGAACTCCAAAACAAGTCGACTAAACTGTCCTTGACCCTTGGTCAGGCGGGAGGACCCACAGCAGTTTGCTCCCGTTTCACTCACTTCCTTACAATCACATGCAAAAAGTTGCAACTCCGTTCCTATAAACACATGTCGATGTATCTTGGTTCGAGGACCCTCTATAATGCCGTGTGTACTGTCCCCCACATCTACTTACACACCAAGGCTCCATGCAACACTAACAGAGTCATGTACATGTGGTACACGGAGCAACATGGGCTCACAGCCTCTACGAAGCTCCTCCTCCCCCTTCCTTCTTATGTCTCCCCGATATAATATACCCCCTACACCACGTAGCCCTCCTGAACATCAATCCAAGTCCCTGGCCACGACGCCCGCTCTCCAAAGAGGTCCTTGTCGTTACCGTGTATCCCAATCCTCCTGCGCTTTTGTTCAGAGAGCGCAAACTGTACCCGTCGCCCCAGTGTCTTGGTACGCCCCATCTCCAAGTCAGCCCCCCTCTTCACCGAAAGTAGCAACAGCCTCCTCCTTTAGAATGCCTTCACCGCTGCCAGTGACGTTGGTGTCGGTGCCGGCGTCGAGCCCCCTCGCCTAACACACCAGCAGGTATTATCTCCTTCTCTTTCTACTTGGACGAGCACCTCCATGCCTTCGCCCAGAAAATAGCTGCGCACCCGATCCCGCACATCCTCTAGGGCCGCTCCACGGGCTGCCACGACGTGCACAACCCCGAGCAGCTTGCCTTTGGTGGCGCTTGCGCTGTGGTCGTCTTGCCAGAACTTCGGTGTCGCATAACCCACCACTCCTCGCTGGTTGAGTATTCCGCCCAAGATGTTTCGCAAGTTGTATTCCGTGTCCTCGGGGATGCTCAGCAATAGGCGCCTCGCCGAGGAATAGACCAGGGGCTTAGACGAGAGGAAGATGAGAATGGCGATGAAGCATGACGCCAGTGGATCCCATCCAGCCCATCCCCAAAAGTGCGTCAGGACGGTCGACACAATGACGGAGACACTGCCAAGTGTATCTGCCAGGATGTGGAGGTAGATGCCGTGCATGTTCTCGTTATCATGGCCATGGCTATGTCCTGCATGGCCGCCACAAGAATGGGCATCTTTCGGGAGGGAGCCGTCGTGTGCGTGGTCGTGTCCATGGTCGTGCCCGTGATCGTGATCGTGTCCATGATGGTGGTGGCCGAACGCCATCATTCCGACCAAGTTCACCACCAGGCCGAGTGTGCTGACTACGAAAAGTTCGCCAAGTCGCTTTGTCTCTGTTCCCTCCCATAACCGTTCAAAAGCTTCCACGGCAATTTCCAAGCTGAGCAGCCTTGAGTAGTGGATTAGTATCTTGTCCGCTCCAATGCTCCGGGGAAGCGACTTACATGAGAAGAATGCCATTGGCAAACCCGCTCAATGTCTCAATCTTGCCAAAGCCGTAGGGAAACCGTTGGCTCCGAGGCCACTTGCTTAGCACTGCGGCTAGCAGCCCTACCATCAGCGCTACACAGTCAAAGAACATGTGAATGCTATCACTGAGCAGCCCAAGAGAATCCGTCACATAACCATAGAAAGCTTGGATGGCCATGAAGGAGAAGTTGAGTCTGGGAACAGTCTCGTTAGCACGCGGGAGTAAATGGAATAAGCTAGAACATACGTCATAAAATAAAATATTCGCCTTGAATCCTTCTCGATCATAATTGCGTTGAGGATCGGGAAGCGGACAGTGTAGGGCAGCAACATCCTGGTGACGAGTGACCTGTTGGCATTATTCTCGTGTGAATGGGAATGGGCATGTGCAGTGTCGTGGCTATGGTCGTGCCCGTGGTCGTGCCCATGGTCATGATCGTGATGGTCATGATCATGGTGGTCGTGTTCGTGGTCGTGGTCATGGTGGTGGTGGTCGGGCGGTAAATACTGCATTGTTGCGGTATCGGGGCCCGGAGTTATTACGCTTTTGCCTCCCGGGGTCTTTTCTTGTGTCCAACCATCCAATGTGTTCAGCGCGGGCGGGGGCATCTTCTCTCGGCTGAGCAATGTGCTCGAGTTGGACAAGTACGAGCGTGTGTGCCCGCGCGAGTGGCCGCGTGTGTGCACACGGTGCTGTATCGGTTGCCCAAATCTGTGGGCGTGGGCGTGATCGTGGTCATGATCGTGGTTGTGGCCATTGTCGTGTTCGTGTCCGTGGGCATGATCGTGGTCGTGGTCGTGCTCATGGTCGTGGGAATCAACTTCTAGTCGCGATGGGATGCTGCCGTTGGACATGTTCGCTCTCAAGGCGTTGAGTGACGGCTGCGAGTTCGTCCGCGAGTGCGAGTGCGAATGGATATGGCCCTGGTGCACATGGGGCAGAGCAGCCGACGGCAGGGCATAGGAAGACGCCATGGCTGGGCGGGCGAGTCGAGCTTGATACGAGGTGTTTGGCCGCAAGCGGATTCGATGGCGCAGGTCGGACGGTTTATCGGCGCAAAAGCGGTTGATGAAGCGAGAGTACCAGAGCCTCCCCGCAGGCCAATCGCAACGTCATCAGCTGAAAAAGGACTGGAAAGAGCTGAAAGGAGTCGTGAAGACCTCGAACGATGTGTGCTGTGATTCCGAACTCGCGGTGGAAAAGGAGGAGATGGGGGATGAAGGAGCTGGAAGCCGTGGGACGTCACACGCCGTCGGAAGTCGACAATGGGGGGGTGGCGCGCGGACGGACTTGGGCGTGGGCGTTGGCTGCAGCGGCCACGGCGGCCTTATTTAGTACGTACTTGGGGACAGGAGAGAGATTGGGACGACGCCAGCACGTGGAGCTGGGACGACCAACCCCAAGCAAGCAGCGATCACTCGAGCGGTCAGGGCACTTCCAGGGGTTCTTTCAACGCTGGATAACGCGGGCGGGACGTTGCGATGGAGTAGATCAAAGGGAAGGGGACTGAACGGACTCGGATCTGAGATGCAAAAGGAGGGAAGACGAGAGACAGGACAGACGGATGGACAGACTCACCCATTCCTCTGCTCCTATTCCTGATGGCATTGGATCGGATGCCCGTCTCGTACTGGACGGGTCTCCAGCGCTCGCCAGTCGCCACTGAGGGTTCCCCCTGCATGCGGTCTGCCCGCTAAACTTTAGTGCTCCTAGCGCCCCTGGTCGGCCGTAGCACCCCGCGGCACAGGGCCAAGACGCCGTCGGTCGGCACCTCACTGCACCACCGGGCTGCCTCGCCCAATGGACGTCCGCTGTCAGTCGGGGCCACTTTTGGGCGGCGATCTATCCATCATCCGTCTGGGGACACCCCTGACATCAGTCAAATCTCCAATCTCCTGTGCGGCTGTGCCATGGAAGGTGGCTGTTGGATGATCCAGCCCAGCTGTGTTTTCAACGGTACCTGGGTACCTTACTTGATGCATCATGCATGTCCGTTCAGCACAGATCGGGCAGGTCTGTCAACACTGGACAGTCCTCCGCAGACGAGAAGCTTTAGGTTCGAACGGCTGCGCGGCCAACCTCAGCATTGTTCCCGAACCTCCCGCCCGTTTGGGAAGGTTCATTATTCAACCACGCCGCCGGCCGCTGGGTCTGATTGTGCCGTGTAGATATCGTGCGTGTCGTGCGACGTCGTTTGCTAGAGATACATCCATGTTCATCCATTGTAGTGCATTCCTGTATGCCCACTGCCGTCGGGGCCTTTGCGGATACTTACAGGCAATTAATTAAGCTGTGGTCACTCTCTCGCTCACTCGTTGCGCCACCAGGTGCAACGTGTGTGGAACCTTCTGCGCGCGCAAGGCCACCTACCTAAATTCTGATAGCTCCGGCATCACGACTCTCTGTACCTCACCAACACCACGTCCTCCCGCACACTGCCTGCGCTGCGCTGTCCGCAACGCCACACTTCCCGCAGACAAGCATGTCGCCCGCATTCATTCTCTCTGTCGTCGCGGGCGGCCTCAGCGTCGTTGCGCTTGTCTACGGGCTGAAGGGTTTTGCTTGGGCTTTCGGATGTCTCGCCGCCGCCATCCCCACTCGCTATCGTCCTGCTGAGAGACCTGAGGATGAGCGCATCCAGATCCTCGTCGTCGGCGACGTCGGCCGGAGTCCTCGCATGCAGTACCATGCCATGAGCGTTGCCAAGCATGGAAGAAACGTCGACATCGTCGGCTACAAGGGTTGGTCTTTGCTCTGGCTGCTGGCACTTTTTGAATGTGATGCTGATCCCTCTTAGAGACAGCGAGACATCCTGATCTCATTGGGAACCCCCGAGTCACCATGTATGCACTCCCTCCGCAACCCGAGGTGCTTCAGTGGGGAACTCTGCCCTTTTTCCTAAGTATTCCATACAAGGTCATCTGGCAGTTCTGGGGTTTGTTCTCCACGTTGATGTATTCTGCGCCGGCAGCCCAATGGATCATCATCCAGGTGAGCCTCACTAGCATTTTTCAAAACGAGCTGGGCCTGACGGAATAACGACAGAATCCTCCATCCATCCCTACCTTCCATGTCGTGCTCCTTGTTTCCCTCATCCGGGGTAGCAAGCTCGTTGTGGACTGGCACAACTATGGATATACCATCTTGGCCCAGAACAAGTGGTATAGGCCTCTCGTTCCCATCTACAAGTGGTACGAGACCTTCTTTGGGCGTTTTCTCGGCAATGCCAACCTTTCCGTTACCGATGCCATGGCTCGCCAGCTCAAGCAGAGGCCATTCAGTGTCAAGAATCCAGTTTACACGCTGCATGATCGACCTGCCGAGGTCTTCCAGCCTATCAAATCACCAGAGGACCGAAGGGCATTCCTATCAAGACTCCCAGAGACGAGGGCCGATGCCAGGAACATTATGGATTCGACGGTGCGCCTGATTGTCAGCAGTACTTCGTGGACAGCAGACGAGGACTTTGACCTGCTCCTAGATGCACTGGTTTCATATGCCAATTCCAACTCGGACGAAGGCAGCGACGCGCCGTTGCCAATCCTCGCCATCATTACCGGAAAGGGTCCCCAGAAGGAACAATATCTGGAGCGGATCAAGCAGCTTCAAGAAGAGAGCAGACTTCCAGGCATCGGTGTCATCACGGCCTGGCTCTCCACACGCGACTACGCCTCATTACTCGCTTGTGCCGACCTTGGCATCTCCCTCCACAAGTCTAGCTCAGGGGTCGACCTTCCCATGAAAGTTGTGGACATGTTTGGCGCTGGTCTTCCCGTCGCCGCCTACTCGGCCTTTGAAAGCTTCGGGGAGCTCATCAAAGAGGGACAAAACGGCTGTGGCTTTGAGACCTCGTCTGAATTGACGGCCATTCTCCGGAGGCTGCTCGGCATGACGGGGAAGCACGAGCTGGCCCTGTTGAAGCAGGGCGCAATCCAGGAGGGGTCCTTGCGATGGGACGAGGAGTGGGATCGGGTAGTAGGAAAGGTGATTGGAGTTGTGGATCAGTAAGGAATTAATCACAGTCATGAAATGGATCAGTCGAGGTATGCGCCTTTCCCGGTCATGGCGCCACCTCTGAGAACCTTGAGAGCACGTCTTCCTCAATGTTGATGAATTCGAATACGCAATATTCCAGGACGCCACCGAATCTTGATCAGATAATTACATCGTCGCCAATCTCGTCCCAGTCAAAACCAACGCCATGACAGAGTGACGTGGCCACGACACCTCGTCCTAGTCCTCTCCCAAGCTGTCCCTTACACACTTGCGGCACCGCCTCCGGAAGTCCTTGTGCTTTCCCTCGCGCTCCTCTCGCAACGTCCGCGCGGCCTCGACGTTGGCAGGGCTCTCGTCGTTGGGGCTGTGGAACAGGCTGATGGTGCTGAGCAGGATGGTCTCGGGGGTTTGGACGGGGCTCCAGCGCTCCGACGCGGCCTCGTAGCCGTACTCGTCTTCCTCGGGCGGGTGCAGTATGGAGATGCACAGCTTGCCGTTCTCGTAGATGTTGGGGTGAAAGGGTATCGGGTCTTGGAAGGTGAGTGACGGGGGCATGTGCGGATAGCTGGACGGGAAGACGAGGCGAGCGCGGAAGTTTCCTCCTACGAAGGGTTAGCCTGGGTGGTGGGTGACGGATGTTCAGAGGGGTGATCCGCACCGCCGTAGTATTTGCAGTCGTCGCTGATCATGAGCATCACCTCCCACTCAAAGATGTTGTTGTCGTTGACGAGGCCACACGAGATGCCGGGCATGTCCTTTCCCGCCTGCATCTCTTTGAGTTGTCGCTTCAGCAGCGACGCGGCCGGGGCGGAGCTCGCAGCCATATTAAGACGGAAAGTTGTGATGGGCGGGGTAGGTTGTAGTCGTGATCGGTGGAGGTGACCTAGATTGTGAAGAGTTGGAGGCGTATGCGTGCGTGTGCAGCTTGAGAGGGCGCCTTGGTGAAGACGGCCCAGCGTCGCGGAGGTGCTAGCTGTGGACTGCGCGACAGGTCACAGGCGGGGCGGGCAGTCGACCGGCCGGCCCCGCCAACCATGACGGATCACAGCTGGGGACGGATTGGCCCAAAGTCCCATGCCAGGAATAGAGGCAAAATAGCGCTCGGGAGAAAGAATGACGGGATTGGGTGCTCGGCCGTTGACCGGGATTTGGAGTGGCTTTCCATGTGCCGAGGCTGCAGGTTGGGCCTTGCGCCAGCGACCATTTCATCTACACCGACGTTTGTGCAACACGGGAAGCAGATCGCGTCCAGTGTCTTTAGACAGCTCGATAATCAATGCACACAATATCATTACATCGCCACGTTGAAATACGGGTATCATGGCTTTTTCCAACATGCTCGCCCTTCCGCTCTGCTCCGCCCGACCCTACTTCTTTGACGTGCCAAACCCGACGATGCCCATCTGCGCCATCATGTCGTCCTCGTCGTGCTCGCCCTCGATCCGCAGGTCCTCGCCGTACTCCGTCTTGACCTTTGCCGCCTCCTCCTGCTTCACCCGCTTCTTCTCGGCCTCGCCCCTGCGCTTTTGCCGCCGCTCTTCCGCCTCCTTCTGATCCTCCTCCTCCCGCAGCTGCAGCCGCTCCTGGAGGCTCGTTGCCTTCTCCTTCTCCAGGTCTTCCCGCCGCCGGATGTAGTGCTCGATTCGCGCGTGGACCTCGTCGGCCGTCGCCCTCTTGACCTCGGACGTCTGGCCCGTGTTGATCAGGTGCTGCGGCGTGTTCAGATGCTCCACGAACTGCTTGTTGTCCTTGAACGTCAGGTCGCAGGCCTCGCAGTAGAATCCTGCGCTGCGCCCGCGCTTCCCGACGCCCGCTCCCGCGGGGACGAGCTGCGTCTTGCCCACTTGCGCCGTGAGGTCGATGATGTTGCGCCGCGCCGAAGTGTACGTCTCGTTGCCGGTCAGCGGCTGGTGGTATTTCTTGCCGGCCATCTTCGCCTCGTAGCGAGCCTTGGCCTCCTCCTTCTCCTTGGCCTCGCGCTCCTTGCCCTTGGCGGCATACTCCTCGAGGTCGTAGGTTTTGCGGAACTCGGTGTCGCCGGCGGGCGCGCCATAGGCGCCGCCCTTTTTCGAATCGGACATTGTGGGCGTGGGATTGAAGAAGCAGATTTGGCCGGCAGCTGCTCCAGGCAAAAAAGTCGGGATTGCCATGGCGCCCAGGCTCGGCAGGGGTACTTGGCATGACGTTGCAGCTGCGGAGCGCTAAAGTACCCCGCCGCGGGGCATCTTTTTCTCGACTGACAGTGGGCGACTTGAATTTTCAAACTCGCGATCTCAGCGACACCGTCAACATGCTGTATCTGGTGGGCCTTGGACTCTCTGACGAGACGGATATCACCGTCAAGGGGCTCGAGGTAGTCAAGAAGGCTTCAAGGGTCTACCTCGAGGCCTACACCAGCATCCTGCTCGTGGACCAATCTGTCCTGGTATGAGCAGCCATGGGATGTAAGGACCTTGTACTGACGGCTAGTAGGAATCTTACTATGGAAGGTCTATCACGGTAGCCGACCGTGAGATGGTCGAGTCGAACAGCGAGGAGATTCTGCGAAATGCGCAGAACGAGGACGTAGCGTTCCTCGTTGTCGGAGATCCCTTTGGGTAGGCCAGAGTTGGGCTTCAATACTCAGTTGCTAACTTGCACCAGTGCGACAACCCATACCGATCTCGTTTTGCGCGCCCGAGAACTCGAAATTCCCGTCCGAACCGTGCCCAACGCCTCCATCATATCCGGTATCGGTGCCTGCGGCTTGCAGCTCTACAATTTTGGACAGACGGTGTCTATGGTGTTTTTCACGGACACGTGGAAGCCTGCGTCTTTCTACGACCGGATAAAGGAGAATCGTTCCATCGGCCTGCATACCCTGGTTCTGGTTGACATCAAAGTCAAGGAGGCTAGCTTGGAGAACCTCGCCCGGGGGAGGAAGATTTACGAGCCGCCTCGCTACATGACCGTTGGCCAATGTGCTCAGCAGATGCTGGAAATTGAGGATGAGCGTAAGGAGAAAGTCTACACAAGGGACAGCTTGGCCATTGGTGCAGCTCGGGTTGGTGGTTTGACGGAGAAGTTTGTTGCCGGTACCCTGGAGGACCTATGTTCCACCGACGAGGAGCTTGGTCCGCCGTTGCACAGCTTGGTGCTGCTGGGCAGGAGGGCACACGAATTGGAGAACGATTATGTGCGACAGTTTGCGGTGGACAAGGAGAAGTGGGACAAACTGTGGAAGGCCGAGTATGGGCAGCAGTAGCTAGAGATGCAAATTCATGCTGCTATTGATTGCTACCGTACATTGTGATTATCGACCCATTATTTACGTCGTGTTGGCCTTGCGCCAGGCCTCAACATCAGCCTCTGTAATTTCCCGAAGGCTGTTGACCTCAGCTGGTTTGCCCGTCACGGCGCTGGTAGCCACCTCGGCGGCACGGCCGAAGATGTTCTTGCCCACCAAGCTGTATGTCGCCGAGACCATCTTGACTCGAATCATTCCAATGCGAGGGTCGTTCTCGGAGCCGTCGTGCTTTCCATCGCCCAAGTCACCGACCCATGCCTTCAATGTCGGGGTATAGTGCTTCGATATCAAGCTGCGGTCGGTGTTGATGGAGGCAAATCCAGCAATGGACGCCCACTCGCCGGAGCCATTGACGAAGGAGATGTTGATGTGGGGATCGGCGGCGAGATCGTCAGTCTTGCCGGATTCCGTGTTGGTGTGGAATAGAAGGTCGATGCCTTCGGTTTCCTGTAGATGTTAGCATGGCCACGACGGGGATGGAGGAGAACGCACGGTAGCGGCCAGCGCCATGCATCGCGAAACGAGGTTGCCGGATTCAGAACCACGAGTGGTCATCATGCCGAACTTGCACTTGTTGATGAACTGAGTCAGGTCATCAACCTTGGTCTTCAGAGGGATCTCCTCTTTGTTGGCATTCTTGTAGGGGTCGGCGGGCGCATCGCCGGTGTCGGTGTTTGAGAAAGACATGGTTTAAAATGGAAGAGTCTGGTTGAATCTTCGTTGATGTTTTGTGTAGGGAACTAAGCTGCAGAATGAAGCAATAATGCTTTTATAGTCATTTCACTCTCGTCATTCCTGCTCCCCGCTCCCTGGTTTGTAAAGCCGTCGTCACTCATTTCATCATAGACATACAAACGCCGTGGGGAGTCGCATCATGACGTCAGAAAGATGTCTCACAGCAATCGTGGAGCTGCAGAGGACGGAATCGACGGTGCAGTCAGCCCGGTCGTAATAAGACCCGCGCTCTATCGAAGATCGATCGGGAATGGCAAACCCGAGAAGATCCCTTCGGCAGTGGCAAGGAGCATCACCAAGACAAATCACATGACGCCTCGTTCAAGAATTAGGAAGCTGGAAGAGCCAAGCCAGGCCCAGCTACGAAACCACCTCAATACCGAGAAGATACCCTATAGCAAGATAAGAACTTAAAAAACATCCGTTCGGACTGAGTGATGGATCCGGTTTGAGTTCGGATCTGCGGCAACTTTTACAAGCTGCAGGCGACAGAGAACGAATGGGCAATCTGATTTGCTAGAATGGCAAATAGGTCTTAAAAACAGTAGCCATCGTTCATTGATGCTCTTCATTCTTTGGAAAGTGGCGGTTGGATACCTTGAGAGCGGAAGGTTAAGTGCAGCAGGCAGTTCGGAGGGAAGGTAGTACGTAACTTTTCGGGATCGATCAGTACCGGGGTCCCCATCATGCCATTCTCCAGGGGCTTTCATTCCGTTGCGGCACTGAGGCAGGCAAGAGAAAACAGCAACGGCCAGGCTCCGACTTCCGCTCTCCTTCCCCGTCCCGCCCCGCGTGCCCAGCAGCTCCTTCCCATGTTGGCGTCCAAGCTTTCTCGCTGAGCTCATCACGTCACACAAGAAGTGAGGCACCGGCTAGGACGGCTCCACCAGCCTTCATACAACCTCTCTTCTCGACTCCCCAACTCAAACACATCATCGTTGTCCATCGCCAAGAACGAACCCAGTTGCCCGGTGGGCGCCATTAAATCGCCCCTTTGTGGTCCTCGCCTGCAGCCAAACGGGCCGTCAAACAGCTGGTGCCTTCCGCAACTGTTGCAGACGTTGTGAGCGTTTTTGCCCACCCAGCACAGCATTCGGCCTTGACTGTGATTTTGATTCACTGTCGGCAGCACAGGCTGCGGCATATTTATTCGCCTGTCCTCCGAATCTCTCGATGTGAAATCCGCATTCTCCCCCTCTTCTGACATTTTTCTTCTCTTCTCCATCTTCAGTCGCCACGGCAGTTGAGCAGTTGTCCGTCTAGTTTGTTCATTCTCAACCAACTGGCAGCCACACAGTCGGTCTTATCTCCCTGCTGCCCAGTTTCCACAGCCACATATCACTTCTCGTCCGGCATTTAAAATCCTCGTACTTGCCTCGACAGTCATCTCCCTCGGAAATCGTCACACGCAACTGTCCCACACCACTCGTGACCTCACCTCGTCCACGATGGCGGCCAACGGTTCAGTAAGTAATCACCATCATGCAGCTGCCACAGTGGACTTATACAGGCAGACCGTCTTCCCGTGGGAATGTCGAGACAGAGAGGATCAGGCAAAGGTTGCCTACAACAGTCCCCTGCGCCGTGCCAACCAGTCTCTCGCTGAAGAGAACATGAGACTCAAGCGAATCTTGCGCGACAATGGGATTTCCTGGTCCCCAGTTGCCTTGAATCACATGAAGCAACTTGATCCTACCGCCCGCAAGACTCGATCTTCCATGACGGCCCAAGATCTAGGCCACCCTTACCTCCCCATGGAGGTCCTCTTGCGAATTCTCAAGTTTGCCATGAAGAGTTCATATCCCATCATTGATCCGTTATCACCAGTCACATCTGAAAATCTTTCCGACAAGGAGAAAGCGAGAGGCAACCAGATTGCCATCCACTTTTTGTCGACCTGCAGGGCACTTCACATCGAGGGAACCCGCTATCTCTGGGAATCTAACGAGTTTGTCTTCACCACCCCTCAGGCTGTGCGCAACTTTGCCGAGCTGCCCTTCAAATTTCGGCAAAACTTAAACCACGTCAGCTTCCGCATCATCGCTCGGTACTATGATGACTCACGCAGCCGCCGGCACAAGCTTGACCGCTGCTATCACTCCGATTTGAAGAAGGATCAGCTGCTCAAGGTTCAACTCCGGCCAACCGAGACACCCCTTATTCGCGGTGGTTTCCGATGCTACACCTGGAACCAAATCGTTGACTTCTTAGAGGGCCTTCGTGCTCCCTATGATCCCACCTTCAAGACCAAGAAGCAGCCCCGCCCCAGACTTTTGCCATCCCTCACGTCGTTGCGACTGGATCTCGTCAACTTCTCCGACACCCTCCTTCCGTTCTCGGGATCGGAGTTGCACGACATTACGTCCCACGAACTCGGGTGCACCCTGAACGAGCTCCAGGTTACAGGAATGCCGTTTGATGACACAGGCATGAAGGCCTCGGCCGAGTTGAGTGGGATGCTGAAGGACGAAGGGCTGTACCTCGATGGACCCGCCTCGTACATCGCCCAATCCCGATACCTGCAACCCCTATCTGGAAAAAGATGGTGTGCCAGAGTTATCCGCTCTTGGAAAGCCAAAGAGAACCATGATGAGGACACCGATGACGACTCGAACCCTCATCCCTCCGCGTCTCACAACCACGCCGGATTGGGAGCTCTCCCTCCTGCGCCCAGAGAAGAGGGCCATCCTCCTTCGAGCCGCGATGAGGAGACGGTCATTTGGAAACGTGTCCCGGCCTCTCGTGATAACGCAGAGCGTGAATGGATCCAGTTTTCTCGATTTAGTGGCTATGAGATGAATGATTTGGACTGGGACAGTGAGGAAGAAGGCATCTGCCCCTGCTGTGGAGAATCTCATCCAGGCTCGTCCTTTCTCGAATTTCTGCTGGATGAGGACATCGCTGACTGAGCATCAGTGTAGTGCACGGATACCTGGTATTATGAGAGATGATGGAACGGTCATGTGGTGTATTTTGGTCTTTGTATGCTTAGATACCCCTACTAGCTAAGAAATTGCTGATTCGAATGTGGAAGGACAGGAAGGATGGATCTTGGGGATGCGATTTTACGCGCTCAATAAAAACATGTTTGTTAAGTTGATATTTCAGCAGCAATTGCTTTGCTGTTGAGCTATTAGAATTCCCTTCTCATCATTTGAGCCTGAGTACGTATACACACAAGCCACACATGGCCGGGATATGTTGTAGGAATTGAGTCAACATGCATGATCTAGATCAGACCAGAGTTTGTGTAGTAATTTTAATGTTCAGATAATTCCAGAATTATTTCGTTTGTTCTGTTCTTCTCGCCAGATGGATTTCGTGTGGTCGTGGGGAAGTGATCGTGGGGAAGTGAATGTTCCCCGCGACGCTGTGTCACCTGACATCGCGATTCGCATAGACGACGTTCCTGCCCGACGCGAGACAACAAATGCATGCCAACCTCAACGATTCGAACACCCCGCTCTCTCGGACGTCTTTTCCTTCGCAAAGCTCGACACGAATGATCCAAATTGCGCTGTCGAATTCGTTTGTTCCTATGGTCGCCGCCATCGGGCGCATGAGCTCAGCATCCTCGCGTCACCGTTCAGGAGTTGCCGTGCCAGCCTCATCCACCAATTCACGAATGCCACATCCCCGCAAACTAAGTCGACTATCGCATCGAAGCCTAAGCTGCTAGGCCGTTGGATCGCCTCTTACCAATCGACACCCACATCCTACGATTCATCTATATTCGACGCCCACGATGCCGCCGAGCTTCAAGGACAGAGGGGGCCGACTGCAGGCTTTTGCGCGCAACAAGTCCGACTCGAACATTGGCCATACCAACGGAGTTCAGCTTCAAGTATCCGAGAAGCGTGTGGACCAGCCTCTACCAGCCCCGATTCCAACGCATCAAGTGGAGGATAGAGCGTCTATTCCAGTGAATCGATATTCCGCGCCACCACGCGAAAATGGGTTTCTTCGGCCGTCACTACGTTCACCACAGCTTCCGGCCACAAATAATCAACCTCAAGTGTCGGATGATCGACGTGGAGACCTATTCTCCGGATCACAACTGGGCGAGAGCTTTATGAACTCGGGTCTGACAACTCCCCAAAACGAGCCAGCGGAGCCGGTGAAGCTTAACCCAGAGTTGACTCGGGATCTTAAGAAGAACATCCCATCCCATCACTTTCCGGATCGCAACCAGCCTCCTCGACCCACCCAGGCTTCTTTTATGCTAGGAAACGATGGCTTTTTGTCTGTGGTTGATAAGCCACCACGACACGATGTTGCCCACATGGAGGACGGTTTCCGAGACAACGTGGTTAATGGCCATCGGAACACTAATGGATACTACGAGGGTGAACAGCGCCCTGGCTCACCGTTAAGGCACGAATCTAAGCTACCGATGCGCGAGGTCAGAATCCGAAGATCTCATGCTGGCAAATCAGAAACGTTTGGCGGTCCAAGGAGCGCATCTCCCACTGTCCAGCAACAATGGACACGATACAAGGAGGATGTGCGCCAGCCAACAGTGCGCATCGACGACGATGTGGACTCGGTCGCACAAGATGAACGTACGCCAAAGGCCAAGCCAAAGCCTGTGGTTCAGAGGGTCCTTATGGAGAGCTCTATGCCAGCTGTCCCAGTCATGGACAGGTATCTCAGAGACAGAAAGCGGCGTCACCCGAGTCCTGAATATGATGACATGGCTCTTACTTCCATGACCTTTACGGAGCTACAAAGGCAGCCATTCGACTTTGATCCATCCAAGGAGGAAGAGAAACCTCTCAGCACCAACGCGAATAACTTGATTTCGAGATTGAACCAGTTTCGCCATCTCGGTGAGAGGGAACAACAAACATTATTCTCGACCATGTCCATCGACGATTGGGAGGCGTCTGGGGAATGGTTCGTGAGCGAGTTTGCCGGATTTGTACAAGACTTGACAGAGGCGAGGAGGAATAAACGCCGGGTGGTGCAGGAGTTTGAGTTTGAAGCTGCCAGTCGCGAGGAAGCCGTGCGTCTCAAGACTGAGACGATTGACCGGAAGCTGGGTAAGATGAAGCAGGACGGTCAGCGAGTAGTTGAGGACAGAGGCCTGTAGATGGGACCATGATTGCATTGCCGGAGTTGGAGGTTGATATCTGGGATCGAGGCGTTTGGCGAGGAATAAGCGATACCAGGTCACCTGTGGTACCTGGGCATAATAACCGCTACGATAATTCACGAGTTGCTGCACGATGGGTTCTGGGTTGACATGGTATCTTAATTAGTGGTTTCCCAATATGTGTGCGTTAGATTCGTAAAACACGTTTCACTTTCCTGTCGCGGCCGACAACCATCCTCAACTGATGACCTTTTCGGTCGGGGAGGACACCTTTTCGCAGGCCTTCGGTGTAGAGCTCGTAGGCGGGATAGTAGCCGTCGACGAAGCGGACGACCTGCTGGGAAGTCATGCCGGCTTCGGGATCGCTGCGTTCCTCCCGCAGGTGGTCCTCCTGCTCGAGGCGCCAACCGTAGACGTAGCCGAGATCCTCGGCGTCGACCTGGATGAAGGCATCGAAGAGGTCGGTGAGGCTGTCGTACTCGGCCAGCTTCTCGTTGATGAAGAGGAGGTGCTCGAGCTTGTGCTTCTGGAGGGTCCGGTTGGGCTTGTTCAGCCTGGCCTCGACGCCCTCCGGGGTCAGGGGCCGGAAGCCGACGCACCAGCCCTCGAGGATGATGGCCTGGATCCTGGGCTGGCCGGGCTGGTTGACGGGCGTCCAGTGAGACTCGGGAGAGCGCTCACCGTTGCCGGCGCAGATGGCCTTGTCGTACTTGGGGAGCTTGGTGGGCTCGCCTTTTAGCAGGGCGTCGAAGAAGGCGTTTGCGAGGGGGAGGTCGTGGGTTCCGGGTTCCCCGCGGTGCTGGATCAGAGCGTTATCGGGGTGGGCCTCGGCCAAGGCGACCTGGTCCCGGCGGGTCAGGTAGAACTCGTCGATGCTGCAGACCAAGGTCGGGACGTTTTGCTGCTCGAGGGCGACGCTCAGGGCGCGGACGAGGGTGGTCTTGCCGGCGCCCTGGACGCCGTTGAGGCCAATGACGAAGGGGCGGTCGGGGGCGCGGGCGCGGTGAGCCTGGAGCTGGGCGAGGATGAAGGGGATGCAGATGGGGGTCTTGTCATCGACGAAGTGAGGGGGCATTTTGAGGGGAGTGCTAGCGGACGGCTACGGGCATTGAAGGGGACGGGAGTGGGGGGCGTGCGAGAGTGAATAGTGCGGGCGTAGTTGAT
This sequence comes from Neonectria faginata, assembly GCA_030864175.1. NCBI lineage: Eukaryota > Fungi > Ascomycota > Sordariomycetes > Hypocreales > Nectriaceae > Neonectria > Neonectria faginata. The sequence goes on along the minus strand of JAULBG010000001.1, from coordinate 2,951,246 downwards.
GCGTCGCGGGCATCTGGAGGCTGAATGTGTTTGGGTGTTGGAGGTGGTGCCATGTCGAGCATACAGTACGTAGAGTAGACTACGCACAAGACGGGATTGCGAAGTGCCAGCATGCCAGGACTGACCGTGTCCCGATTCGGCTTTGTGGGGGAGATTTGTGGGGAAAGGGAGTTAGTTGGGTGGCCATGAGCTGGGCCGCGGGAAAAGAGTCGGCAGCGGATGACGGTAGTAGATGTTGTAGCTTGGGTTTGGTGGTATGTTTGTTTGTATTATTGAGGTTACTTTCACAAGGGAACGGAAGTATGTACGGCTCTTTTCTCAGCTGCAGGAAAGCCACCCAAAACATGGATGAATGAATGAATGAATGAATGAATGAATGCATGGTTTGCGCTTCCGTCATGGCTTGCAGTATGAATCCCATGATGACAACAGGAGTGCGAGGCTTACCCAACGTTAACAACAGGCCAATGTAGATCAGATTCGCACCGTCCCCGACAGGCGAAGGGTGCATCTTCGAACTTCAAGCAACCATCGGACATGTGATGATGTTATACTAATCACTGTCAGACTCTCACTCCCGCATGATCTCATCCCCATCCTCGCTCGCACTGGAGGTTCCCCAAAACCCCGACTTTCCCGCCTTGCATGTGAAGCGGCCCGATGCCTAACCCGGCCTAGCGCGGAGCCCCTAGCGTACCCCTCGGTACCCGCTGGACCAAGCCGAGGCTCCCTTCACAAGATGGGGTCGTCGCCCGGGTTCGTTCAGCCAAGGTCCAAGGTCCAACCCAAGGTCCCATCCCGCTATTTCTCGACATCATTTGCCCTGTTAAGAGCTGCTTCCGCGCTCCTTCTGTTTGTACAAACCTTCCCGCCCATCTCCTCCTTCTCGTCTCTCCCGTCTTCCATCCTGTCGAGCGTGTCCGTGAATTCTTCCCTTGTATTCCGTACCGCGTCACCAACCACATTCGCGCGACCCGTATAGATCGATTACACCTCCGCCATGACCGACCAGTTGAGATACGACGGCCAGGTCGTCGTCGTCACCGGCGCCGGCGGTGGCCTCGGTCGTGCCTATGCCACCTTTTTCGGCTCGCGCGGTGCCAGCGTCGTCGTCAACGACCTCGGCGGCTCCTTCAAAGGCGAGGGCAACTCAACAAAGGTCAGACCGCCTGGATTGCTTGCATTTCCACCCAGCTAACCTCGTCGCACAGGCCGCTGATGTCGTCGTCAACGAGATCAAAGCCGCCGGCGGCAAGGCCGTCTCAAACTACGACTCGGTAGAGAACGGCGAGCGCATCGTCGACACCGCCATCAAGGCCTTTGGGCGCATCGACATCCTCATCAACAACGCCGGCATCCTCCGAGACATTAGCTTCAAGAACATCAAGGACGAGGACTGGGACTTGGTCATCGGCGTCCACGTCAGGGGCTCCTACAAATGCTCCAGAGCCGCCTGGCCTTATTTCCGCAAGCAAAAGTACGGCCGTGTCATCAACACGGCTTCCGCCGCCGGCTTGTTTGGCAGCTTCGGCCAGACCAACTACTCCGCCGCCAAGCTCGCCTTGGTTGGCTTCACCGAGACCCTGGCCAAGGAGGGCGCCAAGTACAACATTCTGTGCAACGTCGTTGCTCCCATTGGTATGTCTACCACACGTCGAGATGATCCCGCTAACCTTACCAGCTGCCAGCAGAATGACCGAGACCGTCATGCCTCCGGATGTCCTCAAGGCGCTCCAGCCCGAGTGGGTCGTTCCCTTGGTTGCCGTCTTGGTCCACAAGAGCAACACCGAGACTGGCAGCATCTTTGAGGCTGGCGGTGGCCACATGGCCAAGCTTCGCTGGGAGCGATCCAGCGGTCTGCTCCTCAAGGCCGACGACTCATATACCCCCGGCGCCATCCTCAAGAAGTGGGACAATGTCGTCGACTTTTCCAACCCCCAGTACCCTACCGGCCCTAATGATTTCCTTACCCTCCTGGAAGACTCGATGAAGATGGGTCCCAGCGACCGCGGCGAGACCCTCGACTTTTCCGGTCGCGTCGCCTTGGTTACTGGTGGCGGCGCCGGCATCGGTCGAGCCTACGCTCTGGCCTTTGCCAAGCACGGTGCGTCCATTGTCGTCAACGATCTCGCCAACCCCGACACCGTGGTTGAGGAGATTAAGAAGCTTGGTGGAAAGGCCGTCGGCGTCAAGGCCTCGGCCGAGGACGGTGAGACTGTCGTCAAGGCTGCCATTGATGCATTTGGTCGTATCGATATCGTCATCAACAACGCCGGAATCCTCCGTGACAAGGCCTTTACCAACATGGACGATAACCTGTGGGATCCCGTCATGAACGTCCACCTCCGAGGCACTTACAAGGTCACTAAGGCTGCCTGGCCATACTTCCTCAAGCAAAAGTACGGCCGTGTTCTCAACACCACCTCGACCAGCGGTATCTACGGCAACTTTGGCCAAGCCAACTATTCTGCGGCGGTATGTCTGTCCTGCGATGCTTAGACTCGACTAACAAGATAGAAATGCGGTATTCTCGGATTCTCTCGTGCCCTAGCGCTCGAGGGCTACAAGTATGGCATCTTCGTCAACACCATCGCCCCCAATGCCGGTACCGCCATGACCGCCACCATCATGCCCGAGGAGATGGTCCAGGCCTTCAAGCCCGACTACATTGCTCCTCTGGTCCTGGCGCTCTGCAGTGACAAGTGCCCCAACCCCACCGGCGGTCTCTACGAGGTCGGCAGTGCTTGGTGTGGTCAGACCCGATGGCAGCGCACCGGTGGTCACGGCTTCCCAGTCGATACGCCTCTGCTTCCGGAAGAAGTGGTCAAGAACTGGAGCGACATTGTCACCTTTGACGGCCGATCAGACAACCCGTCCAAGTCTCAGGACGGTCTGGCCAAGATCATGGCCAACATGGATAACCGGAAGGCCAAGGTATGTTCAATGCATCCGAAAACGTACGCGACTAACATGATTAGAATGAGTCTGGTCCCAGCGAGCACCTCACCGCCATCAATGAGGCACTCAAGAAGGAGGGCGCTCCTACTGAGTTCAAGTACGAACAGCGTGATGCCATCCTCTACAACCTAGGAATCGGTGCCAAGCGTACCGATCTGAAATATGTCTTGTAAGGTTACTCCCTTACTCCCTGAAGATGGAATCATCTAACCCAAACAGTGAGGGATCCGACGACTTCCAGGTTATTCCTACGTTCGGTGTCATTCCCCCGTTCAACGCCGAGATGCCTTTTGAGTACGACTCCATCGTGCCCAACTTTTCGCCCATGATGCTCCTCCACGGCGAGCAGTACCTCGAGATTCGAAAGTTCCCCATCCCCACCAGCGCGCGTCTCGTCTCTCGGGGCCGCCTCCTCGAGGTTGTCGACAAGGGCACTGCTGCCATTGCCAAGAACTGCATCACCACAGTCAATGCCGACACCGGCGAGGATCTCTTTTACAACGAGATGACCGTCTTCCTCCGCGGATGCGGCGGCTTTGGCGGTCCCAAGCGAGGCAAGGATCGCGGTGCTGCCACTGCCGCCAACAAGCCTCCAAGCCGTCACCCCGACGTCGTTGTCGAGGAGGCCACCAGCGAGAACCAGGCCGCCATTTACCGGTTGAGCGGCGATTACAAGTGAGCATCCTAAGTTTCATCCCGCGTGTTGAACCAAACTAACAAGCCAGCCCTCTTCACTTGGATCCCGAATTCGCCAAGCTGGGTGGCTTCAAGGCCCCTATTCTCCACGGTCTCTGCAGCTTCGGCTTTGCCGGAAAGGCCGTTTACGACCGGTTCGGCCCTTTCAAGAACATCAAGGTCCGCTTCGCCGGCGTTGTGGTTCCCGGCCAGACTCTCATCACCGAGATGTGGCGCGACGGAAACAAGATTACCTTCCAAACCAAGGTCAAGGAGACGGGCAAGCTCGCCATTGCCGGTGCGGCCGCTGAGCTGGTCACCGCTGAAAAGAGCAAGATTTGATTTACTTAAGCCATGTACACTAACGTCTGTATTGTATTCTTTGTTCCATCTCTTGATGTGTGGAGATTTGACTCTACTGTACCTGTGAGACGCCTTCCATGCAATCCCGCAGCCCATCTGCGCCGTACAGTCCTAGATAAAAATAGTTTCCAAAATGACATCAAACAGTTCAGAGAGAGTAGGTATTCTGCCGCTGAATAGTACGCGCTCCACGCTGACGTCGCCCCGCTGTGCCGCGACGCCCGTCTCCAAAAAGGCTCGTTCTGTGCCTGACAGCTCGCGATTCTCCATGTCTTTCCACTTGCGTTCGGCCTCCTCGCGGGCGGCCTGTAACACTTGCTCCGTGTCTTCCGATTCCCATAAGTTGCAACGCTCGCATTCGGTGCAGGGTGTCGGGTCACCGTCGGGTCGGAAGTGATCGCAAAAGTGTCGGTACCCCTCGTCGCTGAGGTCGGCCCGGCAGACGTAGCACATCTTGTAGCCGCACGGGCAGGTAAGCTTGTTGCAGCCGGCGTTTTTGACAAAAGACGTGTTGCATCGCGGGCAGACGCGTTTGATGGCCATGCTCATAGCTTGCTCGACTTGGGTACGCAGCGCGACGAGGGACGATTCGTTGCACACGTGGATGTCGTGCCAGGATTTGGTGCACGCGAGGCATGAGACGCGTTTGCACTCGGGGTTTTGGCACGTGAATTTGAGACCGCGGCGACGGCGTCGGTGGCGGGTAAGGGCTCTGGACCATTCCGTGGAGCTGTAGTCGACGAAAGACCGTCGTGTGCTCAGCAGTAGGCAGACTATGGAGGATATGACCACTACGGGGAAGACGAAGGGTATGGTGCCGATGCAGAGGACCAGAAATAGGAGGTTGTATATGCTGCCAGCGTTGATCCGGAGCCTGGCCTCGTGCGACGGCGTGTACATGTCGTCGATTTCCGCATAGTCGCAGAACGGACACCGCACGAGCGGCAGCTTCGAGGCGAGCAGGCTGTGTTCCGCCAGCCGCCGGTCGAGCCTGTGGAGGATCTCGGCGCCCATCTTCTCCTCCGACATGGCGCGCCGCATGTGGTCGGCCGGGATGTGCCCCGAACACCCGTCCACGGACAAGCACTTGAGGGTCCCCGTCTCGGTGTCGATGCTGCTGTTCCAGCCCTGGCCGAAGATGGCCTCCTTGATGGAGTGCTGCACGCATCGGAAGCAGATCATGTGGCCATCGCGGTTGCAGTGCGTGAACTCTTCAAACGCCGCCGAGGTGAAACAGCACACGCACTCGTGCGTCGCCTCGGCTTCCTCCGCCTCTTCGTTGTTGAGCAGGAACGCCAGCCCTCGGTCTCGGGCCTCCCTCTCTTCCCGGTCCCGTTCCTTCAGCGGGACCACCAGTGTGCTGTAGAGTTCGCGGTCCAGCTCGGCGCTGCCCGTCGCGCGGATCGTCGGGATGATGGATCCATGGCCCGTCGATCGCCACATCACTAGCGGGTGGTGCTCTGCCTCGCCCGTGGCTATGGGCTTTCGTCGGAAGAAAAGGGCGGATATCGTGAATCGCCATGACTTGGACGACAGCGTCACCAGGGTTCGGCGCGCTTCGAGATACGAGTAGTTGGACTCGGCCAGCACGGCGTTGATGGTCGACCGCGACAGCCCCTTGAACTCGTGCCACGCCAGCGTCTGGACGGCCTTCTTGTACTCCCTGCTGCGGAAGACGTCCGCCTTGGGCACGCCCTGCGCCTCCTTGTCCACCCTCCACCGCCCCTTGACCCAGGCGACGCGGTTCTTCAGCAGCGCGTCGGCGACCAGCGCGAGGCGCGACTCGCCGTCGAAGTTGGCCAGCAGCTCGCGGAACACCTCGATCTGGACGTCCGGGAAGATGGCGGCGAGGGCCTCAAGGCTGGCGTTGAGCTCGCGCAGGTCGGGGCGCTCGGGCGGCACGCACGGCAGCTGCGCCTCCTCGTGGATGTACTCGGCCTGCAGGCCGACGCTCTCCGTGCTCGCCCTGGCCTTGAGCGACGGCGCTCTATCGCTGGCGGTGCGCAGCCCAGGAAACACCATGGCGGATGCTCATTCTTGCACGTTGAGGTGCGACGTCGTTGGGGGATGTTGAGTGTCAGATTAAGGTTAGGCTCCCCCACGTCGGTACGTAGAGGGGTAGGTAACGTGCACGAGGCCGCGACTCCACGAGGAAGGTGCGCGCTGGGTGAATCGCCAAATTTGGCCGACTAGACAGTAAGTGTCAGGTGTTCCTCGTCCAAGAAAAAAATAGAGCTAATAATGACATATATCAAAAAGAGAGGGCCTAACTGGGGATCGAACCTGGGACCTGTCACATTTTCTCTGGGAGAACTGGGATGTTTCCCCTGAAGATGAGTTTCGAATGCCTTGATGCCATACCCAAAAGCTTGAAGAACACAACAGCAACAAAGAAATACCTAAACGAGTTAATTTGCTTTGAGTGAAGGGCGACTTGCATACAGCCTACTGCTAGGAGGCCAATGGTCTATGTCGAGTGTTGGGGAAACATTTCATTTCTTCACGTGACGAATTTGCAATACTGTTAATCGACTTCAAAAAATGATGAATTTGTCAAAAGAGAAAAGAAATACCCTACAAAAAAGAATTGTGTCCCCCTAAAAAGTTTCTTGGTTGAAAAAAAAAAAAAAGGGTTGCCAAAGGCAATACGCCCAAAAAAAACCCAAATCGTTCTAACTAGCTCACTATATTTGATCTATTAGCTGTAAATCCCTCCGAAATGATATGGAATATTAACTCTCGGCGTCAAGGCCGGCCCCAACATCGTCGTCGGGATCGATGGGGGTGGCGGCGGTGACGGAGACGGGGGCGGCGGTGACGGAGACGGAGACGGGGGCGGCGTCGGCGTCGGCGTCGGCAGTCAGCTTCTCGGCCGCCTTTTGGCGCCGGGCAATCGCGTAATGCGATATTCCCGTGCCAGCCGCCTCTGCGGCTGGCACGCCTTCTTGCCCTTCTTCTTCTTCTTCTTGTCGATCTTGGCCCCCCCACCAGGGCCACGAGAAACAACAGGCGTCTGGGCCTGCACATCACCTGGCCCCATGCCAGGGGCCAGGTTATACACCGTAACGTTTCCCTTGTAAATATTACGCCTGCCTATCTATGGCTTGTGGTCCGCTCGAAACTCGTCAAGATTTCCACACGCCTGCCTATCTACGGCCTCGCGCTCTCTTGGAGATTCGCCAAGACTCGCCAGGGCATCTCACACGCCTGCCTATGTACGGTTCCGTGCTCTCCAGCCTCTCCTCGAGATTGACCAAGACTCAGCAAGACTGGCCGCACACGCTACCTATCCATATCCGCGAGATTTCTTCCAAACTCACCAGGGCCTCTCGTACGCCTGTCTCTCTCCTTAAGAATCACCAAGACTCGTCACGACTGCCTGCCCACGCCTGACTATCTAAGACATCGTGCTCCCTCTGAGGCTCACCAATTAAACAACCCGAGCACGTCATCTACGGCATCATGCTCACTCATCGAGAAAGAAGTCCGCACACGCCTGCTTATCTACTGCCGCATGCTGTTTTTGATTCTTACCAAGTCCTTCTTACACCTGCCTAACTACCTTCAGCTTCATACTTCTCTCTGGACTCACCAAAGTCTACCCGCACACGCCTGCCTATCGACGGCCTCATGCTCTCCTCGAGGCTTGCCAAGACTTCCATACGCCTACATATCTCCGGCGTCGTGCTTCTCCGGTCATGGTCAAGCCATTCATCAAACAACAAAGAAATCCTCACGTGCAAATAGAAGCATAACACTTACACTCAGTCCTAGTTTTAGGGTCGTTAGAAAAAAGCTCATACACGCACATTGAAGCACACGAACCCCCGTTGGCGCGAACGAGACGACCGAAAGAACAAACAAACAAACAGACGAACAGACGAACAGACGAACAGACGAACAGACGAACAGACGAACAGACGAACAGACGAACAGACGAACAGACGAACAGACGAACAGACGAACAGACGAACAGACGAACAGACGAACAGACGAACAGACGAACAGACGGACGAACGAACGAGAGCGCGATAGCCCCAAGCTCATCAAACTCATCACGTTACATGCACCTGGCTGGTCCATACGTGCGATGGTAAGACTGGGAAAACCGAGCATCTTATTGTCGTTGCTGATTGCTTGCCTAGAGCGTAGTAAACAGCTGGTTCAAGGACTAAACAATACTACTCAAAGCTGACTTTGAATAACCTATGTGATGTATGTAGACATCGGGTGGAGTTTAGCGATCTTTCTAGATGCATTGATGGGTTTTGTTTTTACATGATGGATGATTTGGATTTGATGAATAAATTTGCACGTCTGACTTTGGCCGCAATTTCTGTGACTATGGAAGGCTATAGGGACTGATGTCCCAAATTTCTTTTTTTCGTACTTTTTCTTACTACGTTGACCCCCACAGTGAGCCCCTAGTCTGTATAATAGTATACGACCTCGTATATGATATTAAGGCGAAACACTTTAGTGCGCCCGTGAGTGGGTAAGTTAAGCGCGCTGTGACAACTGTCGCCAACGCGCTGCGACCACTCCCATCGTTGACGGTCGGCGGCGGCGACGGGTGTTGTGCGACGATTAAAGTTGCAGCAAGACTCTCACGTGTCGGGACGTTTCATCATATGATGCTTCAAATCAAAGTAGCTATGGATGCGACCCCACCCTCGGGTCGGTCAAGAGATCATGGAGCTCAGAGGTATTCCATCCATCCTCGACATGAGAGGGCATAGTAGTTGACAGTTAGTGGTACTCGACCAGACGTCTTCCGACGCCAGTCTGACAACTCTCCGTTTGCATGGGCAACCGATTTTTACCTGGCCGCACCCTAATTCTATGTGATTGCGCAGGTTGGTCATTGGCAGAATGTCCAATATTCGTAGACAAATTCACAAACTTGAGTCTTGCTATTTGAACATCATCCCGTTAGACCGGGACATCGCACATGATTTTTCTAGTGAGGTGCGTGACTTTCCGCCTATATATCTAGAGATATTGCATTTCGCAATAAACCCACGTATTCCTGTCACTTGAACGAAATATCTCACATCGAAATCGGCTTGGCTATTAGTCTGGCCCTCTAGCGGCTAGTGCTTCCTTCCATTTGATAAAACTTGTTGCAAAACTCATTCAACAACGGAGGTCTAAAATTGGGGAGCATAGCATTAAGAATCTACCAATGATTAGAACAAATAAAGCCACAATCATTTTATATACAGACGGTATCACAGTCGCATGCTATGATTTCAGCTGATTCATTTGGCTGGTGCTCTTATTAGAGTCTCGATAATTTCTATTTCTTAATCCATAATGTTGGCGTGCACTACGTCGGGAGCTAGGCTCAAGGCGGACTAAGCAAGCCCAGCACCACGGAACCCCACTTTCAGACTCGGCGCTAAGCCCCACCCGCAACCTTGTGGATATGCGTCATATATACGACAATAATAATGCATGTATCCAACAAAGAGGCCTGATGGTCTAGTGGTAGTAAGTCAACGAGCTCAATCAATTACCATAGACGATAATTAACACATTTGGTAGGGATTGTCGCTTCGGGAAATATCCCAGTTCTCCCAGAGAAAATGTGACAGGTCCCGGGTTCGATCCCCGGTTAGGCCCTCTCTTTTTGATATATGTCATTATTAGCTCTATTTTTTTCTTGGACGAGGAACACCTGACACTTACTGTCTAGTGTCCTATAGTGCGTCTGTCTCTCTGGATGCCTGGGGAATGATTCGATAAATAAACAGCTGCAGACTACTGATGAAATTTGAGAATCGCACGATACTGATGAGACTGAATGTTGTCGCCTGCGTACATTGGCGGACCTAAGGACCGAAGAGCCCTAGAGCTGTAGGGGACCTAGGGACCTAAGAACCCTAAAGCCACAGCTGACATAGGGACCTAGTAGGGACCTGAGGTTAGGCGCGATTGCATAATCTGGACAATTGGATTGGCTACATATAGCGATTCCTACTCTAATGGATGTACGTTTTGTCGTCAACGGTCAACTGAAACATACGCAGCCGATCTGGTCCTCAACGTGCTGTTTGGTATGTTCAGTTAGAGCCGTGTTTCTAGTGAATAGGCATGAAGCTTTTTGGATGTTTCCGTAATAAATACACATCCAGCCACCTGAGACACCGGTCTAATTCATTTCTGGTGGCAAGGCTGGCGTGGATGAAATTCTGGTAGGTTCGAACCTTCACTTTGGACATATCGGCGTTACTTTTAACGACAGATGTCAAACCTCGATCTGACTGTTCTGGCGGAGACCGTTGCCATTCTAGGCCTTGGGTCCCGATAGAATACTAGCTCTAATATAGGTTCATCAATCACCAACTCGGGAAGTTATGCCGCCCATTGTGGATGACGCTGTCCCAGAGTTCGCCCTGGGGGATTATTGTAGTGTGCAGTACCCATCCGGCATTGTAAGAAAGGACTCAGCTGTGACGCGGGTAACGGTGGGGGACGGAGACAGCGCTAGGCCAGCTGACTGTATGATGCGTAGCTCCCAATTGAACCTCAGGCAGGCAGCCCGAGCCGCTCCTGACGAACCTATGAGCAGCCTGAGGAAGGTACCCGAGTGAGCACTGACCTGGCTCTCAACAACCTGATCGCGGGGGTACTCGCTCCTCTTCTTCCTCTCTTCCTCGTTCGCAACTTCGAGACAGATCTCAACCTACCCACTCCCTCTCAAGCCATCTCTTATTCCACATGCTATGTGACGTCCTCTCGAGTTTCGGGATATGATGTGAGCGTCCTGAGCCATGCCACAACAGCTACCAAACAGACAAAAATGTGCCGATCACCCACATCATGACCGCCGGCGAGCTAGTTTTGTTGTTTCTCGTGGCCCCGGTGGGGGCCCAATGTCGAGAAGAAGAAGAAGAAGGGCAAGAAGGCGGCTGGCACAGGAACATCGCACTACGCGATTGCCCGCTCAGGGACGACGAAAGAGCTTCGGTTTTGACCCGTCCACGAACGACGAAAAAAGCTTCGGCTTTGATCCGTTCTCAACGCCGCCTGAACCTCTCTTTGTGACCGACAAGCATGTCAATAGACACTAACACACGTCTGCCTATCTATCACCCTTCAGGGTGAACCTTGGGTATGTTGTCGGATGTCCTTGGGATTCTCGCTAACTTCTCACAGGACTGCCGTCCCTTTGTCGTACCAGCAATGTTCGTCTCCTCGTGATAGAGCTGCAGTCACACATGACAGCACGAGCAGAAACAGGTACTTTCCACTACATTTAATTCCTTGATGAGGTAATTGACGTTGGACAGGCAATTCTGGCGGTATTATCCATCAATGGAAAGCTCCTTCCGGCATCATCGACATCGGCTCCAGGCAGAAAGAAAGAAAGCATCCGTGCACCTCTCCACAGAGCTTCGTCCCTTCTCAACACTCGTCAAGGACTTGACGACCACGAAGAAAGAGAATACACGGACACAGATAATGCCCTTTTTTTCCTCTCCGCCGCCTCGTGCCCGCCCTCGAGGTTCATCGAGAAAAGAACTCGCACGCGCCTGCCTACGGCATTGTGTTCCCTCCGGGGCTCATTGAGAAAACAACAACACATGCCTGCCTGTCTACGAGACCACGCTCTCTCCAAGACCGAAGAAAACCCGCACACGCCTACCTATCTACGGGCGTTCTCCCCTTCGGCAATGATCAGATACTAATTATCAAACATGCAGACATGCTAGTACATGACCCTTAGTCTTTGTCAAGGCTGCAAGGGATAACCAACAACACTCACGTCCAACTCTTAGTATGGTGGTGGGAGCACGATCCAAACGCCTGAAATATGCACAATGGTAAGCCTACGGGGCTTCAATCGTTCTTGTCATGATTACTGACTGCTTCATCAGGGTGAATGATCGAGGATCGAGAACGTTGGACAAATGAAGACGGCTGCATTGCTTCCAAGGTGAATATGGACTATGGATATGGGTTATCATTGGAATGTTTGGAGTGCTCTATATGGACGGGTTTGGTGGGCATATTTGGGGCATTGGTCTATGGTTGGGTTGATGGATATGTTGGTTTGGTGGATCTGTCAAACGAGACGGGTTGAGGGGTGAAATCTTCCGTGGTTTCCCGGGCAATCATCCTGGCCTGCTGAAGATACAGCGACGGTTCTCAATGGAATGCAAAGACCTGACTGTTTCAAAGTCTACTCTGAATCGTCATCAATGCGCTCTTTGACCTCCCCGTGGTAACCTCACGAAGCCCGACAGGGCAGTGCCGTATTGTGCCACCACATTCCTCCCGATTTTGGATCTGTACTTTTATCTATGCCTCTTTGGCTTCATATGGAGATGGGTGTCAACACTGTATTGTATCCTCTACGTCTCTGTTTTCCCTACTTTGTCTGAAGCCCTTGCTCGATTTCCAGGTATGGCTTTTCCATCAATCATCTTAACGATCCGCTAAACCTATGTAGCTTCAGCTGATACTTCTAGACAACCCTTTTTCTGCTCGTTTAACGTATGAATTCTCTTCGATCCCATGCCAACAACTCGGTGCGAACCTACGTTGTTGGCCGCCACTAGCTTTCTGTTTCTGCGAGCCATCAGGCATCGGCCGAAACCGTTAACCGCAAGGCGCCATCCCCTGACCAGCACACCCATTCTGGAGCCTTGGTGGTTGTCTTTTGGGGGTACGCGTCCGCAGTAGAGTTGCCACGCTCTTCAACTTCGAGTTCACAATTTGGCCTCGACTCTGGGCGTGCCTGGGCCTTCCCAGCCCACCTTTTTGTTTTTGCGCTTTTTGGAGAAGCACTGCGGCTTGGGTCCTCCCACAAACATAGGTACGTTCGTCCCCCGTGACCCTGAGAAGGATCATTGTCCACTTGATGAAGTACCTGCTGCATTTTGAACCTTCGTACTACAAATGCCTCTTTTATCACGAACTGCCAAGGTCGGTGCCACATGGTGCCGGCATCTTGCATCTTCGGACTGCATTGCATCTTCGAGGATATTGCTGATTGCCCTCCCAAGGACTACAGGCAGTGTTGCTCTCCTTCCACTTGAATGTGGCTGAGTTATATGTTGATGCTCGGCATTTGAGTACTGATGCTCAAACATTATAGGCTCGGTGCAGTTACAACTATTGAGACATAGCAAAGTCCATTAACATAGTCTTTTCAAGGTCTAGGTGAATCGTATCGTCTTGTGATGGCTCGGTCGTATTGTCTTCTTAAATATAACATGATCCAGATCGCGATGGTATAATAGGGGTTAATAAAATGATGTGTTTATGGAAACTTCGGGGGCTTGCTAAAGTCCAGGAAGATAATTTACTCTTTAGTTGTTTTATCGAGCCTGTTAATCATTTTCAGAGACGCGCTTCTAGTGAAGGAAAGAGGCATGAAACTTTCCATATATTACCTAAGGTACTCCTTTATCCAATTTTTATGGCAACTCATAACTAGGAGAAGAAAGCTCCCATTTCATCTAATGATATACCTCAGCACTTAGGAAGTACCTAGCCTATCTACCTAAGTAGTGGTTAATGAGGGGGTATCTTTAGGTCCTTAATTTATGTCTGGCTTACATGTAACGCTGACGAGTGTGTAAACCCCCACATATTATTATTCTAGTCATATATCAAACATGTGTTCAACCTCATCGATTGGGAATACCACTGGAGCTTGACTTAGGTAAAATAACCTTGCAATGGTAGCGTAACAACTAGGTGGAGATATCAATACCCCACTAGAAGAATCAGATTCATGTATTTTAATGATACTAGCATCCAGAAAAGCTCTGTCTCCTTCATGGTACATAATTTTCTTAAGGTTGGTTCCACATACTTTCAAGTTTGCTTTTGATTAGTATTCAATAGTGATATATGTTTTGAACTGTGCCCTTCTATTCTTTTCATAGCTGTGATATATGTTTTCTTTTATTAATATAATACTTCTGAAGCTTTTGACTATGAAATGAATCTAGCAAACGACGAAACTGTGGAAGGCGGTCCAAGTTCATCCACACTCATCGTGAACCTCTATAATGAGCATCTGAGCTCAATACTTGGGGAGAAATCCCAATTTTCACAGAGAAAACGTGACAGGTCTCGGGTTCAATCCTAGGCTTACACCAGTTCTTATAGCGGACACAACTGTGTGTTGTGTTACGTACGAATGCCGCGGAAGCTTGCTTCCTTGTAGATCGTGAGGCTGCCCCTGCTCAAAATGTTTTGTGTAGGTGACCTTCCGCACATTGAGATTAACAGCTTGTAGGTGAAGCAATCAAATCACCACTTGGTAAGTAACTAGAGCGTATGATTGCAACGACATTAGCAACCTTTCTCGCATCACTTAAGTCAAGGCACATGCTGAATTGTCTGGTAGTTTCCATGCAACACATCTCCCAATCTCGGTCCATCGTTCACTACATCATAAATCTCTGTTTTCCCAGGCCCGGTTGAATGCTTCCATTTCGTCTTCAATCTTGGGATAGTCTAGAACAATTGCACGTCACCTTGCCGGCGCCAATAATCCTCATCTTTGACAGGAATTTCGCGCTCCCACCGGTCACGAAAGATGCCGTGATCACTGATTGCATCATCCGGATCAACCTGGTCTCGATTCATCTTGTCTCCTAAGATAGGGAGAGGGGAAGCTGATGATGGAGTCAGATGGAAGTTAATGAAGGCATCGAATTGAGTCTCGAGGAGCTTGTAGATGCGGAAGGTCACCCCATCACGGTCCGAGTGAAAATAAACGTCGTTGCACTTTAGAAATCAGCGTTAGATCGTTGCCAGGGGCAAATAAACTCGAAGACATACATCAAAGCCGGACTTTCCTCGGTCAAAGAGCACAACGCCTCCAAGAATATGATTCTCAGCCCAATAACCGACCATGTCGGCAACACCATTGGGATACTTGTCCTTCAACCGATAGTCGCTATGGTAAAATAACGTTACCGGCGGAGGGATGTTCCTTAGATGGCTCGGGAGCGGGGATGCGCTTGGATCTCGCTCTGGCACTCAAGACGTAATCCCGTCAGCCTTATGAAGGCTCTCGTCCAAGTTAGTGAGCATTACAGCGATTCGATGCACGGCTACAGCCACCATCTCATGTAGTCGCATCTTAAAAGCCCGGGAGTGAACAAGTGCTTTCCGGAATGCTTGGAGAAGCTACCAAAGGTCAGTAGAACACACATTCAATGAGCTAAGACGGAGTCCTACTCTGTTTTCGAACATTACAGCAGTGGGGCTAAAAGCATCGCGATAGCGCCGCGTTCTCTCAATCACGCCGGGACATAGTGTTGTATGCTTTCAGAGCGGATGGTCTATGTGCAGGGGCCCATAGTGTCTGTCGCGGAATACCTCTGGAGTTGGGAGACCATCCAGAATCTGGGCGTATGTGAATTCCGCAACTGGTGTGGAGAGGATCGTTGAAAAGCTTGCGATAAAAGCTCTCGGTGATCAGATGATAGATTCTAGATGTCGAACATGTCTGTCGTGTCTATCATATCTGACCTTGAACGATTGAATATTTGGTCGAGCTCAAGCGAGGAGAGTTCATTGAATGCGGAGAGGTTGAGCACCGAGTGGACTTCTGACCTGTTGGGCGTGGGCACATGGGGCTTTTGGAACAGCCAACGGTGACTTGTTCGGAGTTGGAAGAATGTTTCGCCTGCAACCTCTACCGGCTGCTTATAATCACCCAACAGTCCCATCCCATTTCAGTTGTTGCGTTAAGCGCCTTCAGTACTCTAAACGCCAGACCCATACCGCTGGGTCTCTTGAGGTTCCACTTGACTCTATATATGAAAGATGGTGAGTTGGAAAAACGGTGAAATCTCCGCTAAGTGACCAGTCACGATGTGGTTTATTAATAGCCTGATCGTGCGGTTAGCAAGTGAAGATATAATTAGACTAACAACCTTGTGCAAGTTACTGGGCTACACGCAGAGCATTGCAATCAGTTATCTCGGACTAATTTCGATGAGGAAGAGCATCCCCTTTAACCGCCTGATGTTCGTTCAGCCTCATTTCACGCCCGGTCGCGACCCGGCCGTTATCAAATGTCATCAACTTAGAGATGTGGTAGTTGGTTCTATCTATAGATACGGATAATGGGGATCCAGAGGACTGTTTCTTGAAGTATTTAACCCTCGGACCTGGGACTCATCTATTCCTTTGGCTTCTCAATCGTCTAGACTGAATCATTCCATCTTCATTCCTTTGCGGCACACGAGACATCTTCTTCCCAACGGTTACTGAATTAGAGCCCGGTTTGTAGGATTTACGAACTCAAAAGGCCATAAGAAGATGTCGGCAATAAGGAAGAGCGGCTGCCTAAAGTGCTCCCTGCATCTCCTAGTCTTGATTACTTTGGAAAATCTGGCCTGCGGAGAGTCCGAATGCTAAACTTCTCTGCTTCTCTTTGCAATATCTACGTCGGTGTTATCACATTCGATGGCGAGGTTGAGTGGGATAAAAGCTCCTGACTCCCATCCATCCTGGGGGAAATGGAAGATTCCTAAATAAGTGATTTGGTCCATAGGAAGGGATAGGAAGCATATCATCTAGGATGACGAGAAAGGAAGGGAAACGTGTTATCTAGGATGACTAGGTTCGTTGAGAGGGACCAAAAAGATCTACCTTTGGGAGGCCCTCGGACCCAGGAAGTTTGTTATGTAGAGGAACATTGTAAGCCTATGCAATATAACAGACGTAGTAGGAAATTTCATTCTCCCTAAAGAGGCGGTTACATCGTCTACGGTTACTGTTGGCGATATTTGTATTGTCTCAAACAATGAAGCATCATAATCCAGAATGAGTAGCCCGTAGGAACTGGCCGTGATGAAGGGAATGTGAGTAACTAAGAGCAGATGATGTTTAATCCAAGTTGTCGCAACCCACGTATGACTGGCGGTGGGCCCGCCCACACGGCGCTCATGAGACAATGCGTGAGCTGAACCCACCCATCCTCGTGATCGGCAGCATGATATACCAATTCAATCCATGTCTGTTATCTTTCAAATCCAGTTGGGATCATACACTGCCCCTTTTAAACCTTTGCGCTGGTCCGGCCCAATTATGGAAGTTAGATCACAGCAACATCGTGTGTTGGTTGGCCAGAGCTTCCAGGCAAATAGCCCTGACACTGTAAAACCAGTAGTCTTCCAACGCAATTTTGATTTATTAATGCTACGAGAGTATATACCTAATGTCTGCTTGGAGCCATCATTCTAAAATGCTCTTATGGCACCGACATATTTACAGGACCGCTGCTAGCAACCAGGATAGCGCCGGCATCTCCCTCTTCATCTGTGATAGCCATGCTCTTCCTCTTTTTGTTTCCTTGCAGTCGACTCGAACGCTCGAAATACTCGGGGGGCACGGGGGTCTTGTACTGGCCGCAAAAGACACCAACCTCAAAGTCCTTGACTTGGCTTTTTCCATCAGCCGATTCTATACAAGCTGCTTTCAAGTCCTCGAGCGTTTGGAACACTAAAGCATGACATTGAATAAGGCTAGTCATCTCTTCCAGCGTCCTGCCGTGGGCGAGGAGTTCTTGCATCGCGTTAGTTTGTTTCAGTAATACTTATACTTCGGACCATGCTTACGAGCCGGGTCGGCAAGGTCAATGCCGTGCTGGAGAAGCCGGGTCAACATCATTTTCCAAGTTGTAAGCCAGGCAAGTGTCTGTCTCATGAGGCGGATTTAAAGCTTACAACATGTGGATGGGTGATCTCTGGGCTGCAAGACACAAGGATGATCCGCTTTGCCTCGCATTCCTTAACCATTTGAACCTGGAACAAAATCAGTAAACAGCATGGCCGTGGCATGATTTAGGAACATATAGAGTCACGTACGATCTCGCGCGAAGTCGTCCCCCGTACAATGCTGTCGTCAACAAGGCAAACGACCTTGTCTTTGAATTCAGACGCAATGGGCGACAGCTTCCGACGGACGCTCTTTTGTCGTGCCTTCTGGCCGGGAAGCTGCATAAAAACAAAGAATCAGTATCATCCATAGTTGGCATTCTGTGAGGGGACGCACAATGAATGTGCGATATATGTATCTGTTCTTCACAAACGCATTTGAGAATGGCTTTTGTAGCTCTATGGCTAACGTAGCAGCCGCCGTATTGCTCGTCTGGTTCAAGAGTTTCGTCAGCAGCAGCATGTCACCTAAGGTGTAGTATACAGAAGAAAAAGAATACTTGCCTCCGGTATGGGAATGACTGAATAGCGTCAGCGGCCAACAATTTCAAAGGTCGGGATGATCTGAGTCACGTACCAACATCAATATCCTGAATCCCATCTTCTCCCAAAACCTGCCTCATCCTGTTTGCCAACTTAAGCCCCATGTTCTGTCGGCTGCGGTGGACAGATATTCCATCCATCCAAGTATCTGGCCTTGCCAGGTAAAGATATTCAAAAAGGTCAGGGGTATAGGACTTCGCCTCCACAACTTGCGAGAACTGGGGAACTCCTCCTTTCTTCACAAAGACGGCCTGACCCGGCAAGATGTCCTGGATATGTTTGAATCCAAGCTGTGTTAGGGCAATGGATTCCGACGCCAAGAAATAGTCCATGGCGCCTTCAAGTGTTTCTGATGGTCGAGATCCGAGGCAAAGGGGCCGGATACCATTCTCATCACTGTAAAGTGAAAGACATGTTAGTCACGAGTTTTTAAGAAGGGGCGCAGGGCCTGAGATGTACCGAAAGCCCAGAATTCCAAAGCCAGCAAACATTGCAGTACAAGCAAAGGCACCATGACACCTTGTATATACCTCGCGTAGTGCAGTGAAGATATCGTCTGTGTTGGCTCGGGCTTTGCCAAGTTCGCCGAGGGCATGGGCGAAAACGTTGAGCCTAGAATCGGGCCGAGGTTAGGGAAAGGCAGAACTCAAGTCTAGCAGACGGAGGATAGCCCGTACAAGAGTTCCGAGTCGGAGTCGGTGTTTACGTGGCGTCGAGCCTCATAATCCAAGAACTTGACAAGCTCCGGGGTATTTATGAGATTGCCGTTGACACCCATGGACAAACCGAAGGGGGAGTTGACGAAAAATGGCTGGGCTTCCAATCTGCAGTCAAGGCACTGTTAGTAGGTGCCTTCAAGGAAGTCCCAGGTAAGAAGAGCGTACACAGATGAGGTGCCAGCAGTGGGGTACCTCAGATGGGAAATTCTGCCCAACGTCAGTTCCATCCATTTCTCTTCTCTGCGGTGGTGAAACTTTACCCCATGAAGCCGGGCATTCTCTCTGCCGTGGCGCGTCTGCCCTCATCAAAGACTTTGCTGGCCATACCCAGGCCCTTGCACTGGGAGACCCTTCCACCCTGGCATACGGCAATACCCGCAGCATCCTGTCCGCGCTGTTCCTCGCGTCAGCATTTCCCCAGCTTCGTCGTGGAGAGTCACTGACATGCTGAAGATAGTAGAGGGACTCGTGCAGGTCGACGGCGGCCGTGGTGGCCTTCGAATCGCCCAGCTGTCAAGGCATCAGCGTGTTTCTTGGAGGTGCCACAGGGGAGAACATACCAAGATACCCGACACACCACACATTGTATCACGTTGCAATTGGGTCTTGGTTGGAGGAGTAATGGCGTATTCCGGCTACTGAGCGAAGTCGGCCGAAAAGGTTTTCTCCAGAGATGGCGCCGGTGATTTTATTCAGAAGCGGAACAAAGGTGTTAAGCCATTGGCTCAGGCGGGCCGGCAAATGATCCCAGCGGTGGGCCTCCAAAACGCAGCGGAACTTGACCGCGAACGTTCCTTTTAGACTCGAGCATTCATTCACTCACTTTCCCTTATCTTATCACTTGTGCACGATGAAGACGGGAAAGGCGTCCAAGACGGCACTTTACGCGTTTTCACCGCAGGTCTCGGGCCAGAAGGACGAGTCCTGCGGGGCTTGCAGCATCGGCGATGCGGTTGCGGATGTTTCGGATAGAGATGGACCTGAAGAGCTTGCTGCTACCGTGATGCGTGAGGCAAATATGAGGGAGGCACTGTAAGCGCGGATGTGAGAATTGTTAGTGTAGCGCCGAAGCCGGCTTTACCTTCGATTTTAGTTTGTAGGACCTGGTGTTGTATCATGTGTCCGTCCAAGGAGGACTTGAGTATCATAGCAATTTGCTGAGAAGTCTTCAAAGAATAGTTTCTAAAGTATCTGCTTCTTAGAAAAATCTCAACATCGAGTCTGTCGATAGCTTTAAACCTGGACTCGAAATGCCGGTTCACTTTTGGCGCGGGTTTTCTTGTTCTGGTGTTTATCCGTAATCTCTAGTAATGGCGTGAACCGCACATCGGTAAGTCAAGACGCCCGAGGAGAGTCGAAATCTCGAAAGAGTCAAGATCTTCAAAAGAGCGGTACAGCAGAAGGAGCTTCAAAACCTTTCGCTCACTTGCATCTTCTGCACCACCAAGTACGTCCATCCACTACTCACCTGCCCAGCGTCCCTTTACCCTAACTCCCGCCGCAGTGCATTCTTCTCGCTACGAAACCGTTGCTTTGCAGCTTTCTACAGTCAAAGATGGGCCAGTCCAACGCAAGCCTTATCTGTTCTGGAAGTGTCGGGACTCCGTTGTTGATGTGCATCCACTCTTCTCACCAAATGCTGACCATTCTTTCAACCCTGCAAGAACCAAGTCTACTCGGTCAGTATTAGCTAGTTTTTTTTAGTAGGATGGGTTCACAACGGAGCAGCTGATCAGCTTCGCAGACTCGATTGACCTCCCCAGGCACAAGGCAGACAGGTTAATCCCCTGGTACTCGTACGTGACTTATCCCAGATGTGACGAATTCAAGGGGAAGCCCACATGTGTTAAGGGCGGGTCTTTTGAAAATTAGACACAGGAGTGGCCTTGAAGAGTAAATCCAGGTACAGGATGATAAAGGGCCGGGGTGAAATTGAGTAAGCGGCGGCGGACGATAAGACAGACGGGAAACCCCTGGATAATAGATCGCATTATGTATGTTACGGATCTTCCGTGTCCAGGGTCGGTCCTTGGTGAAGGGGCACTTATGCATATACCTAGTTCCCGCTTCCAGGGATCGCCTACCTGGCAGCAAGGGTCGGGGAGGTGACTCTGAGGTCCCCTGTGCTAACAGGGTTGATTCTTCCATAAGCACTGCGTTATTCCGCAACTTGATCACTTCCTGTTTGACAACCAACACAACGTAGCATCCAGCCAAGCCACGGACAAGTGCATACATTCGCCATCACGAGGCATTTTCAGCCGAATCCTGACACAGGCTAATGCGGGAAATCCTGGGAGGTTAATGGATTGACTCAGCATCTATTAACCGAATGTGTATTAACTAACTACGAAGGCCGCTGGTAATTTCATTGCCTGACCTACGGGAGCTTGAATCCACCCTTACGCCTGTGCTGGAAGAGTCCCTTCGGGTCATACTTGGCCGAGACTTTGCGCAGGAACTTGACATTGTCGCTACCGTAGCTCAGGATGGGATCCTTTTGGCTGGGATCAACGTAGTTCAGGTAGCGCCACTCGCGCAGGCCGCCAATTGACTTGGCGTACTTCTCGAGTGCCGCTGCAAAAGCACTCGCCTTCTGATGCAGCAAGACGTCCTGTTCGGCTGTCTGGACGGTGCACGCCAGAAGCCACATGAGCGAGTTCCCCTTGTTCCTGTCGAGCCCTAGCACGTTTCCCCCGCGCGCCACGCCATTGTCGGCAAAGAGCTTGGGGACCGGCTGGAAGAGGTTCTGGGTGCCGAGCTCTGTCGGGGGAATCTCCTTCAACAGCTCCTTCACGAAGGTGTCGTGGAGGCTGGCCGCTTTCTTAATGATGCGGACATCGTTGGCGAATGTTAGGCTGAACCAAACGTTGCTGCGACGCTGTTAGATGTGATGATTACAGACTCAATCGTTGCAAGAACTCACTGGAGGCCAGAGGGGAGAACATAAGTCTCGGCCATGTCGCTGATGGGTCGGACGGAAAAGTCGTTGAAAAGCTCCGCGGGCTGCAATGCCTGGTCAAAGGCAGGAGGCCTCTCGACGCCATTGGTATCGACCATGACCTGGGCGACGACAACATCAGAAGACATGCCCGGGTTGTAAGTCCAGTTGATCAGATACGCCGCCTCGGGGTGCTTGTGGTTGTTGTCGGTGAAGTTGACCATGGCATCGGCGATGGCGTCGCCCTGGGACAGCTCCGAGGCGCGGATACCACCCCAAACATTTCCGGCCGGGAACGTGTTGAGGTCGAAGCGCGTCACGATGCCAAAGTTGCCCGATCCGCCCTTGAGAGCTTTGAGAAGATCAGAGTGGGTATCCTTGTTGGCGTTGACGATGCTGCCGTCAGCGAGGACCATCTCGACGTTGGCGATGGAGTCGCAGCCAAAGCCAGCACGGCCCGTATAGTATGAGTTGCCACCGCCGGTCAAGAAGCCGGCGACACCGACATTGCCATCTCGGCCGCCCGGAACAGCAACGCCGTGTTCCTCGAGCGCCTTGAAGACATCCGCCCATCGGCCGCCCGGCAAGACCGAGGCCAAGCCCGTCTCGGCGTCATATGAGGTGCCCTTGATGAGACCGAGATCGATGGTAACTCCGTTGTCGACATTGCTACCGCCGGACCAGTGACTGTGGCCACCGCTGCGGACAGCAAAGCCAGCTGTCGAGTTGCTGCCAAGAATGCGGACGATCTTGGACACATCTGCGGTGTTCTTGGGCTGAACAATGCATGCCGGAGTCAGCCGAGAGCTGGCGGACCACCACGACTCGACTCTCTCCTCGTAGCCGTCCTCATTGGGTACCAGCAACTGGTCCCCGAACCCCTCGGCAGAGAGTAGGTCGCACTGAGATGGATCAGTACTCATGTCTTGAACAACGTGACGAAATGGATGATGAACTTGACAATCATGAAGGATGTAAGTTCAGAAAAAAGATGGTACTTACTACGAGAGAGGCAGCATCCTCCGCACGGTAGCGGATCACGGACGACGCCGTACTGGGGGAAGCAGCGAGGATCGCCATCAGCGCCGTTGTAACTGGTCGAACCAACATCTTGGGAGGGTACGATGAGGACTTTGTCTGATACGAGGCCGGACGAATGACAAACAAGAAAGAAACTCTCGGGGATGCACGTTACTTCTGATGCGACCATGGCTGAAAACCTGGAACCAGAAGCGCCTTTATAAGTGGCAGCTTCCTTTCGGAGAAGTTGCTCTCCCCGAGACGGAGATTGAGCCGCCTTTGCCTTGGCAATAAGCGACTCAATTCATGCCTCATTCATATTGCCGGTTGCGTTCCTTGTTCCCCCTGGATGATGCGTCTCCAATCATCAGGGATCTATCATCCAGTTCAGGGCATGTCCCCGCTCACACCTCCGGAACTGCCAAGCTGCATTCTGGGGATGAGCCTAGTCGATGAGACGCTGCAGGTGTATACGAATTACTGGGATAATAGAACATCCTGTAAGCAGAACCCGGTAAACGTGGTCTATGAACCCTAGTAAAGCTGCCGGTTGCTCGTCCAAACCATTCCTGACACAATCTCATCCACCGATAAACCAGATTTCGTTCTGCAAGCGATGCAACCCAAGTCCAAGCCCGACCCTCGAAGTCTCGGTGTATATAGAGCCGGACGTTCCGAGTATCCGTGGCTTCCATTCTCCGCGCATGAAGTACCGTTATCATGGCTGAAATCAACGGCACTCTGGTCGCGGTTGAGCCCCCTGCCGGGTACATTGTCGATTTCGACAACCCCCAGCGCCAGGCTGTCACCGCGACGTACGTGATTTGCGGCGTTGGTATGACGCTGGCTCTCTTCTTTCTCCTCCAGCGACTATTTGTGAAAATATTCATCCGAAACAACTTTGGGATCGACGATGGTATGTACAGGCGTGCGGTAGAGCTAGACGAAAGACGCTGACGCCCGAGTTAAACAGTGCTCTTGATCATCGCCTGGGTAGGTTTACGCTTGGATCTGATCTAGTGATCAACCGCTGATCTTCCGGCAGTTTGGGTCTATCGCCATCCAAGTCTTGACCCTGCGTAAGCCAAGTCTTTGGCAAAGCCATTACCTCGCGTGCTGACCATTGCAGGCTCGTTTGCAGAGGGCTGGATGGGCGTCCATGCCTGGGAAATCCCTTTCGAAAAGTTCCAAAAGGCCATTTTCGTACGTCCTCAACACCTGATTGTCACGTCCCTAGCTAATAGTATTGCAGTGGGCAAGCTACATCAACTCGATCGTCTACACCGTCCCGACATGCCTTTCCAAAATCGTCATCTTATTGTTCCTTTTGGAAATCAACAGCAACCAAAGTTGGTACCGATGGACCGTATTTGCCACAATGTTCGTCGTAGCTGGCTCCGGCATCGCCATCTTCTTTGCCTCTGTCTTTCCCTGCACGCCATTTCACAAATCATGGGACCTCGCTCTGCCGGCAGACGTGGGCTCCTGCATCGATCGACCAGCTATGTTCCAGGCGACTGCAGGGCTGGGTGTCGCCACTGATATCATGATCATTGCCATCCCGATCCCCATGGTGATTGGGCTGCAGCTATCACTCAAGAAGAAGGCCGCACTCTTGTGCCTGTTTGCTATTGGATCTGCGTGTGTCTCACCGCTGGAAGGAAACAGAAGTATCTTTGCTGACCCTTGATAGAACCGTTGTTACCTCCATGGTTCGACTCGCACTCCTCATCTCTCAGCTTGACGCAGTCGACACGACATGGGGCGGTGGCCCAATTCATGCTTGGATGTACGATCACCATACACTCATTCCTTCATCGAGCAACACCACTGACTCTCATCCTAACAGCGGCGTCGAAGCTAATCTGCTCATCATGTGCGCGTGCCTATCGACTCTTCGACACTTTATCAAAACCGTCGCCCCCCGCTTGCTCTCAAGCTCGAGAGGAACCAGCACTGGGAAATCCAAGACAGCGCTTACTTCGGGCCATGAGCTTCGGACAATTGGAGGTTCAGGGCCGGGGAGATCGGGTAGTCGGGGGCCGTACACGCAGTTTGATGAACCCTTCGCCACAACAGCTCATGCCGAGGGTGGCTTCGCGTGGTCACAGGAAACAAGGAAGACCAGCACCGACGGCAAGTCGAGCAATGATGATGAGAGGAGCGACAAGGGAATCCTTCAGACGACTACAACGGTCGTGAACTATTCGAAGGCTCTTCCAGTATGAGTATTTTTATAGAATACTATGACGTTTAGACAAGCTATGATTGTACGGTCTTGTTTCACTCGCACGTGTTGTTCTTCTACAACATCACGTTAGTTCAGGGAACATGGCGTGGAAAGACGTCATTGTATGAGACACCCTGGCACGACTAAAGGGGATTGATTTAAGCTGCAGGTATCCATGTAGCTGCATTAGAAGCCTGTTGAATTAAGTTGCTTGGCCGATTTTCTTCCTATCCTAAACTGGTTTAATCCTAACACTTTTCTCCCTAAACTGTTATATTCCTAAAGCATATTGTTCCTAAACTAGCATAATCCTAAACTCTTTGCTTCCTAAACTAATTTATATCTTACCTGCCTAGTGTCCTACTACTTGCTATCTGACTGACTATGATCGGTGATCGAGTGACTGTTCATTTGACTTTAAGCCTATTACAAACAAGATATCTCTATTCTTCAACCTTCACAGACTCTGCTCTACTCCATGTTATGACCGAGACATACAAGTAAGAGATGGCTCCCTTCTGGGCGGCAAACCGCAAATCCCAAGGTAACTCACCAGAGAGCTGGGTTGGCTCCGGCTCATCAGGTGGTCAAACAATTGCGAAGTGAAGCCTTGATGCAAATAAATACGCAACAGTTTGGATGGAACGCGATCTGTTCTCGGTGGATGAGCAAAGGTTATCTACGCTTGGAGTCTTACAGATATCACGAGATGGAGCTTTTAGGCGCGCTGAAGTATTATATTGAGAAAAAAGAAAAAAGAAAAAAAGAAGAAAAAGGAAGGAAAAAAGGCACCAACGCCAAGAAAACCTCCTTTTCAACGGAACAAACTATATCACCTATTAGTAACTAGTTTGTACTTCTTTCGTAGGGATAACGAACGTTGACGGGATTTGCACACCACCACGGAGACGGCGGAGAGGAGCAGCCTATTCAAACTTCATATGGCCTAACTAACTTAGTACCACTCTGGAAACTGGTTAACTATATGAGACCCTGATTCCTTCCTAAGTATACAAAGTCCAATGGATTTTGGAGTCGCCATTGTGAAGTTGTCGATAATATTTTAGGGCCTTGCGGCTGTCGGCCGTCGACTGTCAAACAGCTGGGAAGGAGTCTTGAGACCTACCCAGGTTCTTGCCCAAGGGAGATGGAAAAGGAAGGAACGACACCACCACACGATGGCCTCAGGTACCCAAGTGCGGCAACAAGCCCAGTACCCAGTAAGGAACCTTGGGTGCCTTACTTAATACCTTGGATAATTTCGCTACGTAC
The DNA here is from genome assembly GCA_030864175.1 of Neonectria faginata. Lineage (NCBI taxonomy): Eukaryota > Fungi > Ascomycota > Sordariomycetes > Hypocreales > Nectriaceae > Neonectria > Neonectria faginata. The sequence continues at coordinate 2,924,828 of JAULBG010000001.1, read as the reverse complement.
AAAATTCAAATAAATTTCTTGTTCTTTCAACTCATTGACTTGCCTGCCATCCGCCTCCACGCGTTAGTGCTCAGAGGGCATGGGAACAGTCCAGCAATGTCCCTCCTACCAGCGTATATGCCTTTCATGCAGAGTCCGGTTGTTTTAAACGAGACCAGTGCAAACATCAGGCTTCAATCCAGCCTGACTAGCCTCCGAGGCTTTGTATTAACGGTGAGAAATGATTATAGGTTAGATATCTTTAAAAAAAACCCTTTGCGTAGCATCAATTACACAGTTTCATAACGACGTAAGATATGAATTTAGTTGCTAATAGTGTATATTTTGTCAGAGGAGCAAAGTCAAGCACCTATAAGTGTTGTGTCATAAGTGTTGTGTCCGCGTTGTTTCTCGTCACGTTTGTCAACTGAACGAGGCGGCTAAGCGGGTGAGGTAGTTGAGAAGTTATTAAATTAACTGCTGAGACCTTTCTGATTGATACACATTCCCATGAAAAAATAAAAGGTCGCCTGAGAGTTTGAGAACCAGCTTCAACCAAGCAGGGCTATTAATGCACTTGATGAAATTTTTCATTCAAAAAGAAATTGCCGAAAAAAGAGACCCAGAAAAAGGTCCTTGGTCGAAAACGAACACGCAACGCAACACACCCCCAAAAAACCGCTAGGAATTTTCTAATCCACCAATCTCATTAGTACCTAAGGTATCTAGTAATGCATCACGAAAGGAACTTACTGGTGTTAGCAGCAGCAGCGGCAGCAACAGCCAGCTTCTCGACCACCGGTGGGCGGCGGGCCCATTCCACCAAGATGCTGGAGGCAAGTTACGTAGGAACCGTACGCGTACTAGTGATGATAGTCGCCGTCGTGGTGATCGAGATGAATGGGAACCCGGGGCGGCGACGATGAAGTTCCTGTTGAACGCAGTGATGTGTAAAAAGTGACCACAGACTCATCGCTCTCGTCATTGATTTTCTCACCTCTGTTGCTATTAATTGTCAACTGACAAGAATGATAAGCTCCGTAGTCTTACAAAGTGTGTAATCTGCCACGCGTGAAGAGCGCCTCCCAGGACGATGGCTTAGGATGCTATCTTGACGTTGCCCGGAGCCACCTGTCAAGCGCGACTGTGGCTGAAGGCGGAGGTGGCGGCGGGTGCCCACCGGCTCGGAGTGTCGCAGACGGAAATCCGGCGGCTCCGAGGCTTGTAGCCGAACACAAAGCAAGAAAAGCCGCGGAAAAGTGGAGGAAGTGGAGGAAGTGGAGCACGGGCAGCCACACTTGCCGTGGCTGGAGAAGCCTGTCGCTGTGCGCTGGGTTGCATTGGATTGTTTTCCATGCCCTTGGACAAACTTCAAACTTCCCTTCCAACTCACGTATCTCTCTATCCCTTTCCGCCTCCTCTCCTCTCCTCTCCGTCCTTCTGCTGCTTCTCCGAGTCCCCGGCTGCTCGCTCCTCGCTCGTCCTTCACAATGCTGGCCATTCGAGCTCTTTCCAGCCCTGTCCCCAGGCAGGCCCTGCGTGCAGCTCCCCGCGCGGCCGCGACCTGGGCTGTCTACGTAAGTGACGACTTCACGACGGCGACGAGACGACCGCACCGCGCCGCAGCGACGACCAATGCTGACACGGCTTCCGCAGAATCGATGCTACTCGACCGCCGGTGACAAGGTCGCCAAGTACAACGGCACCAAGGACTCCAAAGTACGTCAACGCCTGATCGATCCCACGACCCAGCACTCGGCTGGTCCGAGCAGAGGTTGCCGAGATAAATCACTCAGCGATGCTTGGCTCGGCGCAACCCTCAGCTGCTAACACGTCCCAGGGCAACTTTCTCGTCAGCTTGATCGAGGGTGACGGCATCGGCCCCGAGATCTCCCAGTCCGTCAAGGACATCTTCGCCGCCGCCAAGGTACGCTCCCCCGAGTTGTATAAGTTGCGATGCACTAACAACCCAGACTCCCATTGCCTGGGAGCCCGTTGACGTCACGCCCATCCTCAAGGACGGCAAGACGGCAATTCCTGACGCCGCCATTGAGAACATCAAGAAGAACAAGATTGCCCTCAAGGGTCCCCTCGCGGTATTTGACCCCGAGCGCATCGGCTTCTCCGGCACCGTCTAACTCTGCAATAGACCCCCATTGGCAAGGGCCACGTCTCACTCAACCTCACCCTCCGACGAACCTTCAACCTCTTCGCCAACCTGCGACCCTGCCGCTCCGTTGCCGGCTTCGAGACCCCCTACGATGGCGTCAACACCGTCCTGATCCGAGAGAACACCGAGGGTGAATACTCCGGCATCGAGCACGTCGTCGTCGACGGCGTCGTCCAGAGCATCAAGCTCATCACCCGCGAGGCCAGCGAGCGTGTCCTGCGATACGCCTTCCAGCACGCCGAGTCCATTGGCCGCAAGAAGGTCCGCGTCGTCCACAAGGCCACCATCATGAAGCTCTCCGACGGTCTCTTCCTCAAGGTGGCCCAGGATGTCGCCAAGGACTTCCCCGGAATCGAGTTCGACGCTGAGCTGCTGGACAACAGCTGTCTCAAGATGGTCACCGACCCTACCCCTTACAACGACAAGGTCCTGGTCATGCCCAACCTCTACGGAGACATTCTCTCCGACATGTGCGCCGGCCTCATCGGCGGTCTCGGTCTCACTCCCTCGGGCAACATCGGTGACGAGTGCTCCATCTTCGAGGCCGTCCACGGCTCTGCCCCCGATATCGCTGGAAAGGGCCTGGCCAACCCCACCGCCCTGCTCCTCAGCTCCATCATGATGTTGCGACACATGGGCCTGACCGAGCACGCCGCTCGCATCGAGACGGCCATCTTCGATACCCTGGCCGAGGGCAAGGCCCTGACTGGTGACCTCGGCGGCAAGGCCAAGACCAACGACTACGCCCAGGCCATCATCTCGAGGTTGTAGAAAGACAGACTGTTTGGCGTGTGAGGGTAGTATTTATGTAACTGTACCAATCCTAGATTAAGGCATGGCGAAATGATTATTTGAACTATTCACCCTGGTGAAGTTTGACATGCGTGATGTGCAACATATCCAGTATCGCGTTTATAGATGTAGCTCTCGCATCTTCACATAGGACTCGTCAAACTAAGCTCCAATGCATCTAGAACTGCATACCACTCCTTGGCGTCCACACGCACATGTCATGATGCACCCGACAAAGCAATTTGATGACCCACCCAATGCACGTCATCGCGACTAACACGCTGCGACAATGTCGGATTATCCTAACGCTTCATAACGTACACAATATTTCCAATCGCTAAGACCTTCCCAGGGATATTCCGTAGGCCATGTTCGCCCAATGATCCAATAAATGCCAGCAGAACTTCCATGTACGCCATTCCGTGACCCATGAGTTTTCCTATCCTCAAAGTCTTCCGCTCCGGATCTCCTTGTCAAAGATCTTTATACCCCAGACGTCGTAGAACTGCACCACCCCCACAGTCTTGAGTCGGAGTCGCTTCCCGCAGCGGAACGCATCGTCGTCGTCGTCGCTGTCAGTGTCCGAGCCCCAGTCGGTCATCGGCAACAGCGGAAGAGCATTGTTGCTGTGGTCGAGGCCGACGGTGGCTTTTCCCTTGCCCTTGTCCCTCCTCTTTGATGCTTCATCACTCTTCTTGGGGTTTTCGGAAGGTCGAATGACGCGGTCTAGCCGGTCATCTTCCATAGCAATCCACTCCAATTCGAGCTCGGGATGGTGCGAAAGGTTGTCAACAATGAAGTTGAGAACCTCTCGCATGACCCAGATACAGGTGTCGTTGTTTCTGAAGTGGAGAATGTGTAAGGCTCGCAGAGCCACCAAGCCGGGAAGGTATTGCATAAACGCATGCTGCGCGAGTTAGCGGACAAGAGGATGTTGAGACGGATAGATTACTTACCATGGTGTGGATGTTTATGCTGATGGCTAGTTCCTCGAGCTTAATTCCCCTGGCGCAGATGAGAATCATGGCTTTTTGATTGACATCCCAGTTGGATCCGTTGGATTCATCCTTGATCATCAGTCTCTTCAAAGTCATCATGTGCTTCTTGAGAACGAGACGACGGATCTGGTCAATAGTGGTGGTCGTCTTGGGGGCAAAACTCTCTGGTTTGTGTTTTGCGCCGCGTTCCAGCATGAAGAGCTCGTGTAGCTCGTCCAGCTGGGACATGCAAGTCAGGAAGGCGGGAGACACATTGTCGGTGAAGACGCTGCGTAGAGCCAAGGGGCGGATCTTGTTTTCCTTAGACAGCAATGTCCAAATCGGGACTTGGTTCCCGACGTTGAGGAGAGTGAGGTTCTTGATGCATCGCAAATCCATGGCCCTCGACAACACAGAAGCCTTCACAGGGATGAGGTAAATGGATAGCGTCTCCAGCGAAACTCCGCGGGTATCCCGGATGTAGTCTTCCATGGAACGCCGGGTGGTTTCGGTAATCGTCTCCGTTGACAGAGGCAACTGCTTTGTTGCATCGATAATTTCGGCCCCTGCTGTCTTGATCTGATGCTGGATCTCGGAGATGGAAAGGAGAAGTTCCTTAAGCTGGCCTTCCACTTGCTTAACGTGGTGAATGTCGGGTTCGTTATCCGCGGACATGACCTTGAGCATCTCATCAAGTCCGTCGGCCTGCTCTTGAAACTGACCGAGCTTAACGGAGAATGTCTCAGTATTGGCGAGTTGCGCTGACAAAGTTGCGACGGCACGTTGCATGCTAGGAGTCGAGGTGGAAAGATAGGCTTTCAGACGACTGGAAGCTGAAACCGCTTCTGGAGGTTGTTCGTCCTTTAGCGTCTGATCATCGGAATCTTCGTCCACTTCGTCCACCATGTCCATATGCTCAATCTCAATATCTTCAGGGGATACCTCGCCTTCACTCTTGCCTTTGGGTTGGCTACTGGAAGCCGAACTCGAAGACTCTTTGATTGATACCGACTTGTCCTCTTTTTTGGGATCCTCGCTATCCTTGGATGCTTCGGTAGATGGATCATCCACTTTCGGGCCTTTTTCTGCTTCGATGTACTTTCGAGCGGCCCGTTCAATCAAGCTGAGTATGTCCTGTTGTTCGGCAGAAAAGTCTCGCGAGCCATTGCTGAGGGACATCAGCTTAGCGGAGACACCCCGTATAGATGCAATGAACTCTTCCTGGGGGTCTGCCGTATCGTCGTGTTCAGACTCTTCGGGTTTCTCGCCACCTGCATCCTTGGGACCTTTTTCAAACGGCGACTTCTTGATGATGAATGGCTCAACGTCAAAGATCCTCCCGAGGACAGACTCTTGCAGTTTACGTTCCTCCTGCGAACGGAAGGTCTTAGCGGGCCCGCTTGCATCGAAGTTGGACCCCTGGGAGGCCGGAACGACTTGAAACTCATCATCCACGTCCGAATCATCGGGATCAGAATCCGGCGGTGGTCTCCGAGCCTGAAGCGCCAGGGACTCGGACAGAGACAGGTACAGTGCGTTCAAGGTGGACGAGGAATTGCGCACACAGGTCTTGAGCTCAGTCACCACGTCAAGGCTGTCGATATCAAGGACAGAGAGAGTCTTGAGTTTCTTGAAGCCTGAGAGTGTGGGAGGCTCCCGTGCAGGTACCCGCTTCCCGGCCTTCTTTGATTTGGATGTCGGTGGGTTCGGTGGGGGTCCGCTTGCAATCGGGGCTGTGGAGGCCCCGGCGAGAGGGACCGGAAAGGTCAGAGGCGGGGGGGGGAGATCGGACCAGTGACTCGGCGGCGGCGACATATCATCGAGCAGGATGGGCAAAGGTGGCGGAGGAGTGTAGTAAGATTCGCCAGCTTGCATACGGATGTGGAGCGCTGTCAAGGTCCGTATCTTGTGCAGTTCCTGATAGACGGGTCTGCTGAGTTCCACACGAATGTTCCACCTGAGCGGCAATTAGCACGGGAAGAAGTGATGGATGCGGTGGCACGTACCGGAAAGTCTCGAGAGACTTGGCTTTCTTGAGAGTCAGGTACAACAGCGTGTTCAGGAACTTGCCGCAACTAGCGCTGTACAAGTATGGCTTGTAAGCATGCTCGGCTTTGGGGCCGGTGCTCACAGTGTCCATAGACAGTTCCTTAAGATGTTTGGCGTAGTTGTACTCGCTCGTGGTGAAGGCGTCGAGACCGCCAGCGAGGCCGTCAATGGGGCATTCGAACCTCAGGTCATCTTCATCGGGGAAGAGAATGTTGAAGCTGCGGTACAGATGGGTAGAGGCGAGCTCGTGAAAGTGCTTTGAGACGAGTGCAACGCAGATGAGATCGGACTGAGAGCACTGCGGGGGTCAGCGGATGTCTGGCACGAATAGAGCAGGCGCATTGACGCTTACATGGGATAGGATCTCTTGTTGAGTCTCTGACGGCAGGTCGAGGAAAGTGAGCGCAGTTTTGGGTGCGGGGGCCTCGTCGGGGGCAGCCTCCACAGCCATGATGGCCAGTATCTGCAAGAGCGAGACAACCGAAGAGTAGAGACGAGGATGAAGATGGGAGCGCAGGCGAAGGCGGAGGCGGAGATCGAGGTCGAGATAGAGGTCAAGGTCGAAGTAGAGGTGCCGACGTCACTTGGAACGGGACGTGGCCGAAGCGACCGGAGACGAAGCGAGGCGAGGTGAGGTGAAGCGAAGTTGATGCAATGCGATGGATATGGCGGGGTGTATTGGATACTGAGGAACGAATGCTGAGAAGTGTAAAGCCAGCGGACAAGACAAGACGGGACGAGACAAGACGAGACAAGAAGGACGAGAGCGACAGCGAGGAGAGTCGTGAGGAGATAGGAAATAGAAACCGAGAGCGGCAAAAAGGGAAGCCAGTTGCAGTTGCAGTTGCAGCCGCAGACGCAGGTCGCAACGACGGTCGCAAACGTGGGTCGGGGGTTGCGGTCGCCGGTGGGTGGTTCTTTGTTGGTCAGTGGATGGCGGGGCGGATCAACGATTCGCAGCAGGCGTCTCTAGGCCAGTTTCCAGGGTCTGTTTGTCGGAGTTGTGCGCAGGTTGGCAGGCCCTGGGCGACGAGCCTGCAACAAGCGCGATCAGCCAAAGACCGGGGATTCAGAGCAGGGCAGGGCAGGGCGGGAAGCAAAAACGGAAGGATGAGATGATGGGAGGCTTGGACCTGCCAGCCTATGCCAGGTCTTGGACGTGGCGAGGGTGACAGTGAAGACGAGTGAGGGCATGGAAGTGAGGCTAGGAGGGGAACTTCGCAGAGTTGCCAGTGGCCAGTCGCCGGTGACCAGTCGCCCCATGGAGAGACATGGACGCCCCATTCAGACTACGGCGCAGAGAGGACAGGGACAAGGGCAAGTCATGGGCGCATGGGCGATGGATACTAGTAGGGCATGGGGCGATGACGGGTGGGTAGGTGACTTTTAATTACGCAGTAGTGCGTTGCAAGGGACAAGACATGGATACTGTGTGCGCATCAGGCTCTCTCTCAAACACGAGGAAGAACTGCGAAAGGAGTGAAGAAGGGCCTGTAAATAGCTATAGATGGACATTTGCCGTTGGCTTAACCTCCTTGCACATGTTTCACTTTTGCATGCGAAACATTGTTTTGACATCCCGAGCTGTCAGACAGAGACACTGTCTATTTCGCCTGCACAGAGCACATGTAACATCCCGCACCCTCAAAACTGACAGATGGGATTTGTCCCAAAGGTTTGGTGGGCCACGGAGTACAACAAGAGATGCAAAATGGACGCACTTATCCGTGCTGCACACTCATTACGCAGCACTTCCTTCAAAACCTCGAGTGGAGACCCTTCCCCTGGAATCAATATCGGGATCCATCTCGAAGCCATAAACCCAGAGCACGGCCGGAATAGCCACGACCAACACAGAACGACCAACACACATTGACCAACACATAATTGACCAGCAGAGAATGACCAAGGAGAGAATGAAAATTCTGACTGTTTGATCTATGAGTAATATTTCCTTGCCCTCCCTCTGCCGTCATGACTCACAACTCTCGGGCTGTATACGTTGCACCACAACTTCCGTGCCCAGAACTGGCCAGGAACCCCACATCTTGTCCAACGTGGCTCAACCTGGCCAAGTTACGAAAGCCTCACGTAGCTCCTGAAGCCACTGGATTTGCTTCTGCTAATAAATAGTGCAATATAGAAAATGCATGCAGCATAGAGGCTATCGACGGAGAATGTAACCCCGAACCATTCTTCATGTATGGAGTGCTCCCATCTAAAGAGGTTAGGGGATAGTCTCTTGCCCACATGAGAGCCTTCTCCTTGGGTTGTATACTTGGGTCGTACCAAAAGGAAAGCGTACGCAAGGCTTGATGGTTCTAACAGCAACGAATTGCTTGCTTAATACAGGGAAGGAGGTATTCCTAAGTGTATTGCTTCAACCGGGAGCTAACACTGTAAAACGTACCCGCAAATTCGCTGTGAGTAGGACAAAAAATACCCCCCTGGACATCTGCGAAACCAGACCACAAGTCTGCAGCACTAATTTAACATCCGCCCGCACGGCAATGTAGGTACAGTAAATGCACAGCCTACAGAACCACGGCGGCTCCAAGCGTGTGCTGTGCTAGGAACGTGTGCCGTAACCCGCAACCCACATCGGCTTCTCGTGTGGGGTCACGGCGCGGCGTGGGTGAAAATCTCCGAAACGCCCCCATCCCTCATCCAGTTGGAGACGCGACGAAGTTGATGTCAAGGACGCAGTCGTCTGAGTGCTGGGCTGATTAAGTCCTACATTTGGATTGACGATTCTTTCCAGTGTTTGAGGTTGTATTTCTGATTACTGTGCCCTTCTTGGGGATGAAGTTTTCGCAAGTCAGACATGGCCTTCTGTTTCGAAAGTCTATTTTCGTTGCTGGTTTGCACAGCCGATGGACTGATGAGCGATTGGTGATCCTTGAACCTAGATCTGCGGTTAGGATCAAGGTGCGAGGCAAGCACCAACACACGACGAGGTGAGATGACGCGAGACGAGACGAAACGAGATGAGCGTTCGGTCAGCATGTGCGAAGTACGAATAATTCCTACGAAGTAATCAATCGACGAAGGATTCGATCATCAACGCCCAGCCTCCCAACCTCCCATCCAAAGTCGCCACCGGCCCTGGTCCCGAGTCTGGACCAAACCATCTGTCCTGGGCTGAATCAGTCCCCCAATCCCCCAACTGGCTTGTTGGGCCACCTGCAGCGAGCCGCAATCATGGGGCTAAAAATTGCTACACAGGCTGTTGGTCAAACCGTCATGATGAAACCCAGGACGATCCCACGCCCAGCTCCCCGCCCCCTAAACGGCAACCGGGGGTCCACTTCCAAGGCTGTGCCCGGGCCGTCCACTCACACTAACACTCCCCCTTCACATCAGGCAAATAATCTGTCAATGTCCTAGACCCGTGCTGTTTCTCTTTTCCATCTCACTCTCTTCATATGCTTCACCGTCCCTACTGTCCCTTTTTCCATTTCATTTGCTTTGGCATTTGCACTTTTGCGCGTTTGCTGTGGCACAGTACCCCGCCTGTGTTGTCGAACCATCTACTACGTGGCTGTGAGCTTCTCGCCACATCTTGAATCTATCAATCATTGTCATCAGATCACCAAACGTCACGACCCAAACATAAGGACATTGCCTTGAGGCTGTCCTGAAAATGGCCGATAATGATGAGCCTAAATTCAACACGCTGGCAGAGCGAATAGCAGCCCTCAACCAGCAAAAAAACTTCAGCAGCACCCCCGAGCCCGTTCGCAAACGGCCGCCTCCTCCCCCGCCTCCTAACCGCCCTTCGGTCGAGACTCGGACTCAGTCGCTCCCGGTGGTTTCGTCTTCACCTCCGAGCTCTCTGGGCTATTCGAACCCCATGATCCCCCCAAGGCCAAAGCGGAACAATGCGCCACCGGTTTCTGAGCAGCATCTCGCAGTTGCTCCGCACGAGGCCGTCGCGACGCATCATCAGAGCCCAGCAAATGCCCCACCTCCGTTGCCAAGCCGAACCCCGTCCGGCCCAACGCCGAGTTTGCCGCCTCGGCGAACCTCGACTCAGTCTTCCTTGATGGTGAGGCGGAACTCGGGCTCCTCAGAACTATCTCAGCATTCAACCTTATCCTCCCTGTCCGTGGGTTACACTGCATCGTCCGTCACCAGTCAGGGCTCCGAGGGCACCATTCACAAGCTGCCCCCAGCATTCGATCCGGCCAGTTTGCCTCAGCTGCCACCCACAAGGAGGGAACGCGAGGCCAAGGAGGCTGCAGAGGCGGCCAAAGTGGCGGCCAAGCCCAAGCATCACGTCGCTGGAGCACGTCCGGTTCCCGCCACGCGCCAGATAGAGCCTGCTCCAGCCCCCAAGTATCGCGCTACAGCTACCCAGCCTGCGCCTGTTGTTCGCAAGATTGAACCTGCTCCGGGCCCTAAACCCGGCCTTCCTCCAAGACTGCCCTCGCGGCCAGCCATTCCACAGCGAAGTGCAACGGTGGCGACCACGGAGCCTTCTCTCCCGCCTCGAAAACTGCCGCCTCGCCCAGCGGCTTTCGTGAAGCCGCCCCTAACCAATGGCGCTTCAAAAGAACAGCACCAGCACAATCAAACGAGTGCGCATTCCCCGTCAGTACCTGGCGTGCGACCACAGCTCCCAAGCCGGCCGCAGTCGCAAGATGAACCTCCTCCCGTGCCAGTATCCTCACGCCCATCACTTGCACAGATCGAGGCCGTTACCTCCCGGGTTGCTCCTGGCCCGGTGGTCAACGACTGCTTTGTCTGTCGAGACTGGAGCGGTCCTGATGGAGTGGCAACCCAATTCCCTCGACAATCGCTGCCGAGACAGGACCCCGTAGGCCATCTGGCTCGTGGGCTCTGTGACCCATTCCCGTCTTATACCGACAAGGCTCGGGCAATCTTCGCTTGGTTCTACTACAACATCTCCTACGACACCGTGGCATTTTTTGGGAAAACCGTCAAACAAATGTCCGTTGAGGACACGATTTTCAGCGGATTGGCCGTGTGCCAAGGATATGCAGAAACCTACAAAGCGATTGCAAACAGAGCTGGACTCGAGTGTGTCCTCATTAGCGGCCATGGAAAGGGATTCGGGCACACTACTATGAAAAAGGGGGACCGCCCTCCTCCGCAAAAGGCAGACGGTCATGCCTGGAACGCGGTGCGGATTGATGGTGGTGTGTGGAAGCTCCTGGATGCCTGCTGGGGTGCTGGCCACCTCGACTCGGCCACTAATGAATACAAGGCGATGTTTTCGCCCAAGCAGTTCATCCGACCTAACGATGAATTTGGCAAATTCCACTTCCCCCGTGAGGCTCGTTACCAGTTCCGAGACGACGGTCGGGTCATCACGTGGGAGGAGTACATTGTCGATGAGATTGCCGACGAGCGGCCTATCTTCTACGGACAGCAGGAAGGAATTTCCGAGGCGAGCGTAGAGCCCAAGCAACGAAACATCTCGGTGCACAGCGGCGAAATCGTGCGGTTCCAGTTTTCCAAAGTCTGCGAGCACTGGACGTCAGAGAAGCACGGGTTAGGCACGCCTCCGCTGTTTCTCCTCTGTATCAAAGGGGTCGATGGGCGAAAGGACGACATGTTGCCGATCGAGACGGACGGCTACTGGCATTGGATCGATGTGAGAGCGAGGGACTTGGGCGCTCCTGGACAGCCAGTACAGGTTGCCCAGCCGACAATCATTAACGGGAAAGATGCCAGGGGCGTGACGGCAGAGGAGTTTCTTGCGAAGAAGGGTAACATGAACATGTCTTGGTCCTATGTCATGCGTTGGGAATTGGTATGAAAGCGACGTCCGATAAAATAATGGATATAAACGGGAAGGGTTGATAAGGATTGGGAGGAATATAGTGCGTCCATCACCATGAAGTGCCTTAGCGACTCAGTCATCAATCTTTTGTATCACGATGGCCTTGGCTAATATCGGCTTGGATGAACAGGGGTTGGCTTACATCAACTATCCAACAGCCGAGTCCTAGATCAACCACCGATATGAGCTGTCAAGCAAACATGTGGATAACAACTAATTATATAGAAAATAATATGACCAAAGTCTTTGCAGAATGGTCTACTAGTATCCATCAATCAGCCAATCTGTGGTTCGCTTTGGAGTCAGCCTGGGGAGACTGTAGCGCCGATAAGGCCCCGAATTTGGTGATAACTTGGTGATATTCTGCGGGGCATTTTTTGTACAAATAATAATACCTTGATTTCATGGATGCTGCTTTTCATGGGCCAATTCGGATAGGTGCAGCTTCAATTTCGCCACAGTGTTGAGGCGCCAGGGCTTTTCCTATTTCTTGCTTTTCTTCTTGGTTGAAAGGTTCACAGCTCCTTCCATTCCGAGTCGACCAGATTGCACATGATAAGCTCGACAGAGGCCTGCTTACGTTTACCTAGAAAGATAAGTTTGTTCCAACGTCATTGCCACCACAACATTTCCAACTACAATTGCAATTGCGGCGTCTCTTCGACTGTCCAACACCTCTCATCCCTTCACGTGGGTCATCCGAAGATACCCGGATGTAGGACTGTTCTTGGAGAGGCATCCACCCCGCACACCCTTGAAAGCATCCTCACCACCACACCACACCACACCACATCGTCTTGACTACGACATCCCCGCAGCCTCCAAGTGCCGGACTTGGGCTTGCGCGCTTGGTGTTGAACGGCGTTCAATGGTGCTTACGGTGCGTGCGGGAATTCTAGGGAGCATTCCCCGGCACTGCTTGGGCTCCAGCCAAGGTCTAAGCCAAGAGTCACCAAGAACACCAAGCCTTTTAGCGTCGCGGCCTTGCATGGCCGGCCGCATGCAGTCGTCCCATGGCTACCGATGGCTCTCGTCGCCGGTCCCCCGCACTGACATGGCTAGCTTCCACGGCGCTTGGGAGCCCCATTGGGCCGGCCTCACGAAGGTTGCGCAGCCAAGCCAAGCTCCCCCTCACCGCGAGACGCCCCTCCTATGACAGGTGGGGGGAGAGACGGAGAACAGAGGGAACAGAGGGAACAGACCGAAGAGGAGGGGATTCGGCATGCACACAGCCCCGACGCCGCCATGCGCCTGCAGGCCATCAACGACTTCGGTCAGTGCAGTGTGCTCGCTGCGCTCTATTCTGTGGGGACTGCCCGAGATTGTCTCGCCGGAGCCTATCAGCTCACCAAGATAGCCTCCTCGTGACGCTTGGCAGCAAAGAGACGCACCGTTTGTTCGAATTGTGGCTGGGGCCAGTGGGATCGCCAAGGAGCAATGCTCGCCATTGACAGCCTCCGTCCCATCATGTCTCTGGAAGGTCTCCCATCCTAGTCGGAATATAAAGCCCACCACCCCACGGTTTGCTCCTTAGTCTGCATCCTTGAGCCTCACCAAGCCTGTGACGAACGACCTCGAAATGGGATTTCCAAGTGATGACCGAGATGACACGATAGAATCGAGGGCCGGTGTTGACTACGACGACGATGCCGCCTCTACCGCTCCGACCGACCCCGATATTCGCGACCTGCATGACCAGGAAAAGGCCCAGCAAATCGAACATGAAGATCTAAATCGGGAAAACAAACAGGTACGTTGTCTGGCATGCGTACCACGCTCATCCTAACATTTCAAAGACATACAAGGGCATTCTCCTCCTGTGGCTTGCCTGGCAGAGCACTGGCGTCGTTTACGGCGACATTGGCACCAGCCCCCTCTATGTTTACAGTTCAACCTTTACCACCCAGCCCTCGTGGGATGACCTGGTGGGAGCGCTGTCCATCATCATCTGGTCGCTCACCCTCATCGTCACTCTCAAGTATTGTTTCATCGTGCTCTCAGCCGACGATGACGGCCAGGGTGGTACCTTCGCCGTCTATTCGCTTCTTGCCCGCTATGCCAACATCGTCGGCACCGATCCAAACTTTCCCGAGCGGATCATGGTTCGTCTAGAACGGGAGGTCGGGAAAACCGAGCTACCCCCTGCCGGTAGGATTGTCCGAGACTTCCTCGAGAGAAGCAGAACAGCAAAGGCGATCCTTAAGATTGTTGGCGTGCTGGGCGTCTCCATGGTTGTGGCCGACAGCGTCCTCACCCCAGCCCAGTCCGTCCTCGGTGCTATTCAGGGCATCCAAGTCGTCCGACCGGATCTGGGAAGAAGCGCCATTGTCGGCATCAGCTGTGGAATCCTGATCCTCCTCTTCCTACTCCAACCTCTTGGCACATCTAAGATTGGTACGGCATTCGCTCCCATCGTGGTGGTCTGGTTGCTTTACAATTTGGTCATTGGCATCTATAACCTAGTTCTGTATGACCACACCGTGCTCAAGGCGTTTAGTCCTCACTACTCTTTCACATACCTCATCCGGAACGGCTCAGGAGGTTGGAAGTCTCTGGGTGGCCTGCTTCTGGCCTTCACCGGCGTCGAGTCGCTATTTGCGGATCTTGGTGCCTTCGGCCAACGCGCGATCCAGCTTTCCTGGCTGTGCCTGGCGTTCCCTTGCTTGCTCATCACCTACGCCGGTCAGGCGGCCTATATCTCCCAAGATGAGACCGGTACCGCTTTCACCAACCCCTTCTTTTATACCCTGCCCGGAGGAACCTTTTACTTCAGCATTGTCATTGCGGTGCTAGCTGCCATTGTCGCGAGCCAGGCCTTGATTACCAGCTCATTCCAACTCATCTCGCAGCTGATGAGGCTGAGCTACTTTCCGCACATCAAGACAGTCCACACGAGTCGTCGGTTCCATGACCAGATCTACATGCCTTTTGCGAACTTGCTGCTACTCATTGGGACTGTCGTCGTTACCGCCGTGTACAACAACGTAAGTTACCAACCCTTCGAGATTGATGTGATTCTAAAGCAGTTCTAGACAACCAGCCTCGGCCATGCCTACGGCGCATGCGTCATAATCGTCACTTTTATCACGACTTGCATGGTATCCTTGGTGGCGCTCATAATTTGGCGCGTCCAGTCTCTCATCGTCTTATTCGTATTCCTGATCTTCATCTTGCTCGACGGAGTGTACTTGTCCGCAGCGCTGAACAAAGTGCCAGATGGCGCCTGGTTTGCCCTCGTGCTGTCGTTCATTCTATCAACCATCTTCATCCTCTGGAGATGGGGTAAAGAACAGCAATGGAAAGCAGAAGTGAAGGATGTTGTTGATCCCTCTGACCTGCTTCTCATGTCCCGCAACAACTCTATCGCTCGGGACGCAAATAATAGCCCAGTTCGCCTGAGGCTGGCACCTGAGTTTGGAGGTGGCCATCTTACTCCCGCCCCAGGACTCGGCATCTTCTTCGACAAGGTTGGTGGCAGCGGTGACCACATCCCAAAAGTTTTTACCCAGTTCATCCGCAAATTCCAGACCCGACCACAAGTCATCGTTTTCTTCCATATGCGCTCGCTTTCACAACCAACCGTGCCAGCCGATCAGCGATTCGTCATTGCTCGAGTCACCTCCAAGATACCGTCCTGTTACCGGATCGCCCTGCGCCACGGATATATGGACGATGTTCTCACGCCCGATTTGACACGTATCATCGTGTTGGAACTCATGATGTTCATCACCCGAGGGTCTGCCGACGCCGACGAGAATTCGATGCCGCCAGAGGTGCGTGAGGAGCTGGAAGCTCTCCGTGCCGCGCGTGACGCCCAGACGGTATACCTCATGGGCAAGCAGACGATGCGGGTGCAGCGGAGGCCGAGGAAGACTATCGCCAATATTGCTCGACGTGTAGCACTGGAGTCGTTCTTGTGGATTCGGGAAAATACGCGGACCAAGTTGGCTAACTTGGACATTGACCCGGATGACCTGGTTGAGATTGGCTTTGTGAAGGAAATATGAGGAAAGGGATATGTACGCTTTGGAGTCTTCGGATGGTAGCAGAAATGGAGTTTCAGGGCGCCTTGCATAAGGTACGGAACAAGATCAGGCAACTCGGTGTACGACACGTTATGAACCCAAAACATCCCCTCTTCGATTCTATAGGATCTTGTTCAAATAGTATTCAATGTACTGAAAAGCGAATGCAAATAATGATGTCAACCTGTGAGCTTGATATTGTCCCAAGACACGAGCCTGACTATCTCACCATCTCACCATCTCCGTGCATGCGGATCAAAAAGAAAGCATCGCGGAGATAATACCAATACTGTTTACTCTACTGAAACATTCAAAACGACAACTTTTCAAGCGATATCCGTGCCACCAAGGCCGCATTACAACTCACACTCCGCTCAGTACTCTACAGCTTGATCTTCTCGTTCTTGCGAATCCTGCCACCGAACTTGTAAATGAGGGCGGGAATGGGGATGAGAGCAATGGCGATGAATCCAAGGAGGGAGTTGCCCCAACCGACGCCCATGGACTCGTACATTTGCGGCCCGGCGAGGGGCAGGAAAGCAGCGACGACGCTGCGCATGACGGAAAACGCGGCGAGGGCGCTGGCGGCGTACTCGGCGTAGGCGTCGACCAGGTAGGCCTGGATGGGCAGCCAGATGCCGACGACGCCGAGGCCAAAGGGGATGAGGCCGATGACGGGGACGATCCAGTGGACGGCGCGGTCGGCGGCCCAGCCGTACCAGAAGAAGGTGATGGGGAGGAGGAAGGCGAAGTAGACGCAGTCCGGGAGGCGCATCTCGGGCTCGTAGACGCCGCCGTTGGCCTTTGTCATGCGGACGACGGTCTTGTCGGAGAGGGCGGAGAAGATGCCGAGGCCGGCCATGTAGCCGATGAGGAGCGTCAGGTAGACGATGCCGGTGATGCCGATGGACCAGCCGTAGCTGCCCTGGAAGACCATGGGGATGGTGTTGAACAGGAGGTAGAGGCAGCCGTAGGCGAAGGCGATGTAGAGCGAGACGCTGAAGATGATGGCGGAGCCGAAGAGCAGGCGGATCGGGCGGGTCAAGCCGTTGAGGATGATGCGCCGCCGGGGGAGGGCCGGCGCGGCCGGGTCGACGTAGCAGCTGCGCAGCTCGGGCCGGTTGAGCTCATTGCGGAGGCGGTCCGTCTTCCGCCGGATGAGGACCCGGTGGTTGGTTTCGCGGTTGAGGAAGAACATGGCGCAGACGACGATGGTGGCCGGGATGAAGGTGATCCAGTTGACCCAGCGCCAGCCGATGGTCTCGGCGACGAAGCCGCCGATGACGGGGGCGCACGAGGGCCCGAACATGGGACCAAGCATCCAGATCGTCATGGCGCGGCCGCGCTCGCTGATGGGGAACAGGTCGGCGATGATGGCGCCGCCAATGGTCTGGCACGCGGAGCCGCCAAGTCCGCACATGAAGCGGAAGAAGATGAGGGTGCCGAGGGACGGGGCGAGGGCGCAGCCGATGAGCCAGACGCAGAAGAAGGCATTTGCGGTGATGATGATGACGTTGCGGCCGTAGATCTCGGACAGCGGCGAGAGGAAGAGCGGGCCGACGGCGTACCCCAGGAGGAAGATGCTCACGGGCATGGCGGCCACGGTGACGCTGGGTTCGTTGAAGTCTTTCGCGACGAAGGTGATGGCCGGGGCGAGGATGGACGAGGCAAAGGGCGTCATGAAGGTGATGGCGGAGAGCAGACTGGTGATGAACCACTTGCGGGCCGAGGAGAAGTTGAGCGGGTTCTCGGGGTCGTGCTGGCTCTCCCAGCCGACGATGCCTTGGCTAAGATCCGTGACGGGATGAACTGGCGGGGGCAGCTTCTCCTTTGTCTTGCTCTTGGAGAGGCGGCTGAGGATGCTGCGGTGCGTCTTGCGACTGGCGTTGGTTCTCCTGGTTTCTACTCGCGCGGTGTCGATATCGTCCTTGAGAAAAGAATCAGTATTAGTGGGAGGGTACAAGATGTCTTTATAGTGTTTACCTCCTGGGCTTCGACATCAAAGTCCTCCTCCGGGGACTCGCTGCGTTGGCGTTTTTCATCGACATCCCTCCTATCAGACCCGCCTGGTGTAGGCGCGGTTGCAGTCTCCTTGTCTTCCACCACGGTGGCGGCATCAGTGTCTTCCCCAGGAAAAACACCGAACGCCTTTTCGTCGTCACTGTTGTGGGCAGTCATACTGAAGTGAAAGTGTTAGCGAAGTGGTTGCGAGAGGTTGTGCGAGTGCGGTGGACCCCAGACTCTTGGCAATCTTCAACGGCGTCCAGCTCAGGACACCAGAAGATAGAGCTTGAAATACAGTGTTCTATTCTCTTAGATAGGATAGTCGGGTTTCGTAATTAGAGGATTGGTCATCGGAATGGAAGTGTCCGAGTTCCCAATGCCTAAGTTGAAGAAGGGCAGACGTAGGTGAGATAAAGGATCAAAGAAGACGGAGAGAAGTGTCCGATTCGAGGAACACAACTACAAGCGTTTGCTGCGCTCGGCCGAATGGTGAACTAAACAGGACAGAACAGAACTGTCTCGTTGACTAGCAAGTGCAAAGTCTCGCGGCTTAGACTGCAGTAATATGGAAATCGGAGGCGGGATTCAGATTATCTCCACTTATCTCCGACCGATGTCATTCCTGTCCAATCCCGACGCGGTTTGCCAACTGCATGGAGTCTCCATGGAGGCCCCATGCAGTCTCATGTAGGATGAGGCACTTAGGGAAGCATTTTGGTTCCCGGCCGAAGGAAGAAAAGAGGGGAGCGCGCCACACGTCCATGTCCACGAAAGGCGCGGCCTGTGTCATCATGGATAGGTACACAGGGCTGCCCAGAGCGGCGTGGCGACGGACGAGACGGCCGCGGTGGTTTTTCCGCGGAATGGGTATCGACAGACCGAGAAGAGCAAGCAAGATTCGTCCGCGGACGAAGCAAAAGGGTCACCGACGGCTTTGTCAAGAGGTGGTTGATCCGAGCCAGACGTGGTTCACCGGTTGACACGGCACGACAGAGAGACAAGGAGGGCCCGATACTGCTTAGCTCCGGCTGACATGGAGGGGGAAAAACAAAGATGTCGATCTCGCTGATCCTGCTCCTCTTGTTGCCTGGCTGCATATGTCCGAACCTGTCGGTTTAGACAAACCCAGGCCGAAGCCCGGGGGTTGAGCAACCATGTCTGCTCCGTGATTAGGTAATGTTTGCTTCGGCTTCGGGAGCCGGTTTCGGTTTGCACCGCCGCGGTTGTCCGTGTCTCACCTGGACGTCGCATCGCCAATGATCTCACGCCGAGTTGTGTGCCCATGGCCTGCTTGCCTTTCTTGTGCTGCGCGTAGTACAAAGTGGAACAACCGCGATGGGTCATGCGACCGGATATGCAGTAAGCACCCAGAGTTAGCAATCCAATCCCAATGATCCCCAGAGATGAAGCCGGCACATAATGCGGCAGCGGATTTCGTCTCGTTAGTTGCCGTAAGAACTCGGCCGATTGATGACGACGGTTGGCTACTAGGAGGAATTGGCGTTGGTTTGTCCACCGACACCGATAAAGCAACTAAGTGGTGCGGCACGTGCTCCCGCGACACGCCTCCACATCCCGGTCCCCGTCCCGTCGTCCAACAACGTGTCACCATCCACCATCCCACCTTCAACTTCTCTCGCGCGCAACGCCAATTGTCTTCTATTTTCTTTTCGGCCATTCGCCGCGCTTTGTCCCTCCAAATCCCCGCGAAACCAACATCTTACCTCCTCTCCTCTCCTCTCCTCTCCTCTCCTCCCACGATGCGCCGCCCTCGGTCCCCGCGAACAACCGTCTAAACTCCCAACGCCCGCCCACTTCGCCGCCCAAAGTAAACTCCACCTGGCAGCTTTCACCCGCCGTCATGACGGCCGCATCGCCAACCTCGCTGTCCCGCCCCGAGCTGCTCTCCCTCCTCGCCCTCTCCGGCGCGTCCGTCGCTGTCCTCGCAAACACCTTCCAGGGCGATGGCGAACCCCTCATCGCCTCCCTCTCCCTCTCCCTCCTCGCCTTCTCCCTCTGCTACGCCATGATCCGCTGGCTCGGGCCCACCTTCATGCGCGCCGGCTTCCGCGGTCGTGACATGAGCAAAGCGCACAAGCCCGAGATTCCAGAGTGTATGGGCGCCATCTGCGCTGCCGTCTACCTCATCACCGTCATTGTCTTCATCCCCTTTCCCTTCTACAAGGATATCGTCGCCGCAACCAGCGGAGGAGGCAACCGAGATGTTGTTGTCAAGCTGGAGGAGGTCAACCAGGGCCGTTTCCTGCATCGCTTCCCCCACAACAAGGTATGATAATCTCCCTGCGCCCGTTTGGCCATGCTCGACTGTTCGCCTCTTACTGACTTGTCCTCTCCTCTCCAGCTCGCATCCTATCTGAGCGCCATCATCTCCCTCCAGACCATCGCGCTCCTCGGCATTGGCGACGACCTCTTCGACATCCGCTGGCGCCACAAGTGGTGGATTCCCGGCCTCGCTTCCATCCCCCTCCTCGTCGTCTACTTCGTCGACTTCGACGTCACGTCCATTGTGATCCCCGTCCAGCTCCAGCCCTACCTCGGCGAGCTCTTCGATGTCGGCGCCCTCTACTACGTCTACATGGCCTGCGTTGCCATGTTCTGTCCCCAGAGCATCAACATGCTGGCGGGCATTAACGGCATCGAGGTCTCTCAGTGTGTCGTCGTTGCCCTCCTCCTCGCCTTCAACGATTGCCTCTACCTCTTCACCCCCTACCCCCACCCCGCCACCGACTCCCACCTATTCTCGCTCTACCTGCTCCTCCCCTGGATCGGCGTGTCCTGCGCCCTGCTCTGCCACAACTGGTACCCGGCCAAGGTCTTCGTCGGTGACACCTACTGCTACTTCTCCGGCATGGTTTTCGCCGTCGTCGGCATCCTCGGCCACTTCTCCAAGACGCTCGGCCTCCTTCTCGTCCCTCAAATGTTCAACTTCCTCTACTCGTGCCCCCAAATCTTTGGCCTCGTCCCATGCCCACGCCACCGCCTCCCCAAGTTCAACGCCCGCTCCGGCCTCCTGGAGCCCTCAATCACCCCTTGGTCCCCGGAGCGCCAACCCCACCCCCTGGTCGGCCAGGTCCTGCGCCTCCTCGCCAAGCTCCGCCTCCTCAAGGTCACCACCGACGCTGAGGGGCTCTTCGTCGAGACCAGTAACTTCACTCTCCTCAACCTGTGGCTTGTCTGGCGTGGCCCTCTGCGCGAGGACCGCCTCGCCTGGGAGGTGACGCTCCTCCAGGTCTCAGTGGGTCTCTTTGGCTTGTTCGTTCGACACCGCCTGGCTCTGTTGGTATTTAAGGAAGACAACTGGGGCACTGTGCGACACGGATGAGCCATGAGTTTTCCAAACAAAAGGATCCGCCATGTACATGTATACTAGAATAGACGAAAGCGGGCACGCGGCGATGGAAGAGCCGCGCGACTGGGAGCGAAGGGCCAGTCCAACTAATTAAAATGATACCCCCGATGCAATTGATAGAGCAAGTCAGTCAATGAACATCACATTCGAGCTAAGAAACCAAAAACCGTTGACTGTTACTGTGAAGAGTGGATACAAAGTTCATCCATTAAGACAATTCATGTTCATAATGTCAAGCCGATCTGCATCGGTTAGGACCTGTGAACAGTTCTGGCCACGGCTAGAAATACAAGAAAACTGCCAAAAACGCAAGGCAGAGAGGCGTCATCTTCTTCCGGTCATCCCATAAAACCCATCCTCTTTCCGAGAGAGCCCTGACGACATAAAACATTGGGCTCAACCACTTAGAGCCACTGACCGTGCCTACATGGACATAAACGGTTGCCGGAGGGCAAGACAAATGTCAGGAATCCGCTGGCCCCCACGACGAAACCTGATGCAACATGCCGAGATCCAAAGTCCGATTGATCTCTCCACATTCGCGCAAATTCGCCCATCCCAGCCCAGTACCCCATGTCCATGTTTCCGTGTCCCTCTCCAAACGCCAATAATAAGGGTGTCATCCGACGTACCAGCCACTTTATATAAGAATAACAGAACTCCGGGCTTTTGTCCACCCAGTCGGATTACTCCGAGAAAAAGCATCAAAGAAAATTGCACCGACTTCGATAAATATACGTACAGGTCCTTCGTACAGTTACAAAGCACCGTTGGTTGTCGGGGCCACTGTGGAAGCAGCCACGTTCTCGCCTGATTTTTCCACCGAGGGCGAATCAAGAATGATGTCGATTTTCGTGTCCTCGGGGTTTGAGATGCTCGGCTTGATCATGGTGGTGCCTACCGAGGCCTTTCCGGCTACCTTGTTCATCCGCCGACTTTTTGTGTAGTCGCTAAGACTAAGCTTCTTCTTGATCGGGCTGGGATGAGCGGCGACTCCATTGGCTGTAGATTGTGCAAAAGGGCTGACGTGGTTCCCATTAGTCAAAGGTGATTGAATCACTGACCCCGATATCGACTGCGGCGTCGTCGCATTGTGAATTCCGAGGCCCGTGTTGTCAAACGCAGGCACTGGTGGCATCTGGACACGCAGGTCTGGTGTTTTTACCTTGATGGAGGGAGCCGCCATATCACTCGCTGAAGACTCGGGGACAGGTGTAGTGGCCAAGGTCGAGGGTGCATCCGCCATAGACAAGTCATCGCCTTGTGAAACTGGAGACGGTGGTTCGGCCTCCGATTTGGCCATTATGGGCTTTTGTTCAACGATCGGCGAGCTGGGGTCCAAGTCTGTGCCATTTGAAATTTGTGTGGTGATTGACTGTCTGCGGCGCACTTCGTCGTCGGACCGAACTTTGTGGCGATTGTTCAGAAGACGCTTCGAGAGAGAGATGATCCGCTTCTTTGGCTGAGGGGATTTCTTGGGTTCGCTGAACCACTCGCCTTCTACCGGATCGGTCTGCACGGCAGCATTGCAGTACACCACCTTCGGGGCGGTGGAGGACCGGCGTGACCGGCTGGCCGACAACTCTTGTTGGGAAATCGAGGGCTTGTGGGTGAGGTTAGGCGAACTGGAGCTAGCCGGGGAGCCGGACTTGCTTCGGCAAGTACCAGAGTCCACATAGTTTCCTTGGGATACTGTTGACCCAGTTCGAGGCTTCGTTTTTGACGAAGTAGAGGTATTCGTGCCATCAGAAACACGTTTCTTCTTCCTCGGCGGTTGTGCCTGTTCCATTCGGCGAAACGAGTCCTCAACCATGGCAACCTTGCGCTTGTCCCGATCCGTGGGCTCAGTCAGGATGCCCAGTTGGTCAAAGGAGCCTTGCCGCAAGGGAGTCATGTCTCGACTTGGTGGCTTGCTGCGCGACGACCCTGATTGAGACCCTGCATCGTGATCCACGCCATCATCAATGTGACCTTCGCTAGCAGCTCGACTGATGGTGGCTTGGCTTGTATTTGTAGGTGATATGGCCTGGGTCTTGGGTTTGCGTTGCTTCTTCTTGGGTAGGGGGCGTCTCTGGGCCTTTTCGAAGAGGTATTGTCGGTGGAAGCGGGCAAAAGCGCAGTTGTTATCTAGGTCGCAAGCGCAACCACCGTACTCTGAGAGAATCCGATCGATCCAGTTCGAGATGGCATTGTATTCGGTCTCATCCAAGCCCGTTTCCGCATTCGCTGATGAATCATCTTCGCTTAGGCCAAGTAGATGGAGCCATCGAAGGTCGATGCTCTTCTCCAATCGAAAATCCCAAGGAAGCGTGATCTGTTCGTTGGGGGAGATTTGGCGGTCGCTGACGATCCAGAAATGGTACTCGGAGCTGTCGGAAAGGTACGTGTCTAGTTGCGCGTTGGGCTTGCAACTCCGACGTACGTAGCGGGCGAGCGATCCTTCTTGCCTCGTGTCGATGTAGAGGGGGAGGACTGGGTGAAAGAAGACGAAAGGGAGTGGAGAGGAGACGTCAGCCCACAGATTCTTAGCATCAGCGCAGTAATCTTTTTGAAAGCCGATTTCGCCATTCAATTCAATCAGAGGCACATCCTTGTTGATCGGCGTGGTGGAGTTGAGGAATCGCCATCTAAGGGACTTGCCATCCTCAAGTGATCGCGTCGTATCCTTAAGTTCGAGCTTGGGCTTTTTTGCCTCAATGTCTGAAGGTTCGGTCTGAAAGACTTCGGAGTGTGTGCGACCTACCTCGTCTCTCATGGTATCCGGCTCGCGAAGCCAGCGAGAGAGAGCGGTAGGTATCGCGAGGCTCGCAAAAGCATTGTTGTGGGTATCTGGTACGTCCTTCGTACTGTACAAATCGTAGAATCCTTGGGAGTAGTGGTGGATGAGGAAGTCTTCAGGGAGATCGGGTGGGGTGGTAGCAGGGCTGGGAGGATGAGTAGGAATAGATCGCGCGTTTCCGTACGAGGGGCTTCGCTTGGAAGGCAACGAGCCAACGGATTGTGAGGATCGGTGCGTGTGTTTTGACTTCTTGGAGGGTGGGACGTGTTCATTCGGGCTGGTGTGTTTGACGGTCTCATGAGCGCCTGCCTGGCCGTTTATTTGGAGCTCGTTGGGTTTTGGCTTTTTCTTGTGGCTTTTCGATGGAGGCCGCTTGGTTTTCTTGTCAGCAAGCGCCTCATTCGGACCCGCATTTCGGAGTCGTAATGTCCTCTCAATGGCTTTTTGACGATCGAGAGGGCGTGGTTTGCACTCTGCACACGAGTGAGCAAAGTCCTCGCTAATGGCTTCGTCCCTGTTGTCAGGATAGAAGCAGTCAATGTGTTGCCAGGTATCGCAGGTCTCGCAGTATATTGTGTTTCCATCATCGTCGGTAAAGTTGCAAATACACTTTATGGTGTACGGCTCCTCTTCCACCGTCTCAACCTTGTGAGCGACTTCGTCTTTGACCGGCGGGCCCTGGGGTACGGGAGAGGCAACCTGACTAGGAGCCGCGGGCTGGGTGGGCGGCGAGTTCGGCTTGTTTGTCATCATCTGTTGTGAACCTCACGAGGTCGAAGATTGCGTGAACTGGTTACGGTCGCGGTCTTTGGGGCATGACGCCTGTTACGACGCGCGCCAATGAGACCGAAGGGAGGCGGTGCGAACGACAACGGCCACCGAAAGTCTCATACGGCGTGAGGATGCCGGCGCGGTCGAGCGATCGAGCGGTCGGTTAATCGTAGGCGTCGGTGGAGGACTCGAGTCGTGGGGGAGCGTGGGCGTCAAGGGCAGAGGACGAGCGGCGGGTCGAGGAGGAAAAGCAATGTGGCCCGAGGAGGGTGACGGTCGTCTAGAAGCGAGATACGGGGTGCTGTCACAGGTCGGGGGCGCGTTGAGGACGCGGTCGGGCGGTTCGTGTTTTCGCAAAACTCGTCGTGATCCGCCACGAAGAGGTTGAAGGGTGGCCTGGGAGGACGAGTGGTGCGCGGGTGGGGAGGCAGGCTCGGTGCGAGGCGAAAGAAAAGGCGGAAAATAAGGAGGAGGAGGAGGCTACTCGACCGCAATGCCCAGGCAAGGAGGAGTGGCAGTAGGCGTCGAACAAGAAGGCTGAGAGAGGGAAGGGATCGTGGACTGCACGAAGAATGGGTAATGGTGGATGGGGGAGGAAGAGTGGTGGATGGGGAGGAGCGACAGGGCCGGGTGCTTTGCAACAAGACGGGTGTGGTGCCGACCTGGGCAAACTGTCCTGGGGTTGGCTCAGGTAAGGAAAAAGGTACGTACCCTGGACTTGACCTCGACCCTCCCGCAACCCTCGACCGTCACCAACCAGCGCAGCGGCGCGGCTCACCCACTCACCACTCGAGAGTCGGGCGGGAGGGGGAGGGAGGACTCGCCTCAGCAGTGGCAGTGGTCGCAGCAGCAGCACCAGGTAGCAGCGGCAGCGACAGCGGCAGCGGCAAAGGCAGAGGCAGTGGCAGTGAGAGTGGCAGTTGCAGCGGCCACTGGGCCACTGGCGTGTGCTCTTCTCCCAGTGAGTGCGTGAGTGCGTGCGTGCGTGCGTCTTGCTTTGGTGGGTGCTGGACCTTGTGCTCGTTTTGGCTGGGCGAACCCAGGACAGAAGAGGGGGGGGGGAAGAACTGGGGACGGGACAGAAAACCCCCCAAAGACAGGCAAACGAGACAGGACAGAAAGAGAATCTGGCGCTAAACCCAACCTTGAATGGCGGTGGATTGGAAATCTTACTAGTCATGGTGCCTTGCGCCTTTGGGCCTGAGGCCACCACACGGCGTCGGCTGCAGGTGAGCCCGCTCGCTGCCCGTTGCCCGCTGCCCGAGGCCAGGAGGGGGGATCCGGGAGACAGTGAAATTGCGGATGACGAGAGACACGAGCGGGAGGCCAGGCCATGGGCGCGCAGGGGCGCTGGCGGGCGGCTTCGAGAGGCTGGCGGAACCTGAGAACCTGAGAACCTGAGAAGAGGGCGGGATGGGCCATGCCAATATGATGCCCCCCCAAGACGGCGATGTTTTTGGGCGGGCACTAGGAAAATCGAGACGGTCGAAGGCACGGTATAACGGGGAGCAAAGGGAGTTGGGAGGGGGCTTCACCAGATTTTCAAGCAGGGTGAGTGACGACGCCGCTCCGAGACGAAAACCAGGCAGACCTCGCCTGACCAAACAGCTCCGACAGCGCAAGCGAGAGAGGCGGCCCTGAGCAGCGAGTGGTGAGTGGCCAACACTCCGGAGACTCTCCAGTTCGTGCTTCCCTGGCAGCCTGGGTGCCAACGCAAGTTGATCCTTGGTCCTCCTCTACGACAGCGGATGGTGATTGGTGGATGCTTGTTGATGAAGAGGGGGCGAAATTGGCACCCGCCACGATTTGTCCTTGGGTTGGTGCAAAGGTAAGGTACCGCCAGCGGTGGTGAGTGACTTGGGGCGACTTGGGGCGACTTGGGGCGAGCCACACAGCACCGCCGAGACAGCCGGCGTCGACTGTCCCACCGTCGCTCCTCGTACATGGCACTGTACTGTTCTCTCCCGTCGTGCTGTGTGGCCGCCGCCCTGTGTGGGTGCGACAGAAACAAGGGCGAGCTCCATCCTTGACTTTCATTGGTCGCAATGACAGGGAACAAGCTTCTCGCGTCTGCGCGGGCTCTGCGCGGGCTTCTGTGCGGGCACTATTCCTCTGGACCATTACGTACAGTGCACAGTGGCCGGAGCGCCAGTAGGAAGCTCCCATTATGGTTTCAGCAGGGAGAGGTGCAGCTGCTGTGGTGGTGCGTGATGATGATGGGGGTCGCGTCATTACGACAACACGGTGGGGAGGTTGTGAGCAAATGGCGCCGAGGGTGGGCGAGTCGAGGAACTGTATCCGTACCTCAGCAAGCGACGGGACGCGCGGGGTGGGGGATGGAACGTCGGTCACTGTACATCCATGTACAAGCCGTCACCTGTGTCTCTAGACGCGTCGTCTTACCACGCAGCTGTACGAAGCTCGGATAGAATACGCCCGTCCCTTGGTCGTTGGTTTCTGGTACGGATTTGTTCAGGGAGCGGGCCCCTCGTAGTCTGCACTGCACTCTGCACTCTGCACATCGGGGTGCAATTTTAATGAGCCGGCGCATGTTTGTTGCGCTTCTCAGAGACCTAGCCCAGTGCAGTGTCACCGCCAGGGGGGTTAATTTGCATGGCACGGCACCTGGCACCGGGCTGTCATCTCTCGGCCTCACAAGATGCGAGCTCATCGGCCACTCTGTTGATGAAACCACGATTACAAGACAAGGCCGCCCCGGGTATGGTGCGTGTAACATCATGCCTCTCCAGTCAGCCCCCGTGACCACGGCTCCATTCCCACGCCCCTCCCTTCCGGAGAAGCCGCATTACATGCACATACATGGCATAAAGGTAGCACCAACGAGCATGTCGCAAAAGAGGAGAGGATTCGACCATCACCAAGCTTGGGCAAAACAAAACCTTAGCTTCACACCACCGACGGGCCAGCTTGGGTGGTCAAATGGTACGGTGGGCGGGGTGAGGACGCCCATCCGGCAAAACGCGTACAGTGCGAAGCGCCCGCAGACTCGGTTTCGCTCTGCGCTTTGTTGTCTCCTCCTCTGGGCTGCGACTCGGCACTCTGCGACTGCCTGTACGACGTGGGCCATCCCTGCGCAACACGCGGATGTGATTGCTGAGGCCAGCATGGCAGAATGGGCAAATGCAGAATGTGGCTGCGGTGCCTGCAATTCCCATCCCACTTGAAGTGTTCCGTCCAATCATCCAACGAGCGCACGCGGCCGCCCTTGGGTCATCAAAGGACCTTGCTGCTTACGTCTAGCTTCAAGCGCGTCTCACCATCCTTAGCCAGCTTTATCGAGTCCCCTTGGAAATAGCTGCCATGCTAAAAGTTTTCGTGCCACGATAGTCCGCCCTAGCTTGGCAGTCTGCTATGAATGCCGGTCGCGCGAACCTGGCTTGCCTTGATGGCGTCTATTCGTCGATTGCTCTCTCGCTGCCGCGTTGGATCATGCCCGTGACAAAGGTTCTTCCGTAAGTGCCGAGATGACCCGTCTCGAGGGTCGCATCCTTTCCTTCTTCATGGCCGTCGACAAGCGACAGTCCACAATGAAAGAGGTTGTAAATCAAAAATTACACGACCCATGGCCCCGAAGGACAATGGAGCGCAGAACGACACCACGATGTGCAATGCAGGCCTTCCGCGCTGAACTCCCCCATTCGTGATCGGGGGCAAAGTTCTTCGCAAGGTAAGTATGAAGAGGAAAGAAGAAACCAAGCAAATGACGAGGACGAGGTGTGTTTTTATACTAGGAATGAAGGGTGGCCCGTGCGCTGCATTTCCCGGTCAACGACTCACCGTGCTTGTGGCGGGAGCAGGAGCCTGGGCAACTTGGAGCCTGGACTTCCATGACAGCAGCCTGAGGCATGTGCAAGTACCTGATCAAACGTCCCAACGGTTTTCAGCAGTGAAAGACATGCGCTTCCCACTTAGGATGTCAAACAGAAGGCAACATAAACTGTAGAAGGCGATGAGGACAAAAAGGCCGGGCAATAGGTTCAAGAAACCGCCATCTTCGCGCATGGATGAGAGCCCTCAACAAGTCTTCGACATCAAAGTCACTCGTTCAAAATGCCTTATAGCTCCAGCAAGATTTACGAATACCAAAGGTCGGTACTTAGTTGGTACCTCGTAGCCACTTGCGACCAAGATTGTTACGTTTTATTGAGCAATTTGTGCACATTGAACGTCAACGTGCGCCCCAACACACTCTTATATTTGACTGCAAGACACCAGATATATGCGTATTCTTTGTCATGGTGCGGCATTCGAATATACTAGTAGGGCACCCTCCATTAAAGGAGCTATACGGATGTATAATCTCAACAATGGGGCCATTGACCGCTGTCCTGGCACAAGAGGACCAACCCAACTACCAGTTGAAGTCGGTCGATCCCCTGCAACGACACATAGTCTGCATGCTACACTGTTTAAGAGCAGATCGAGGTGTTTTAAATGGCGTAGAAGCTTTTACTTAGCTAAGATCAGGAAATTTTTCTAGTAAGTGAGTCATAAGAAACGTGTTGACGAGGCCGGACCTGATGTCAACAAAGCTGACGACAACGGCGTCGGAATTGCATGAGCAATCACGAAATGGCATACAGCGTCCCGCGCCTTATTAATTAATGTGTTAATTAATGTGTCGGAGAAGAGCCCGGTTTTAGGTTGCCCTTGTCAAAATTTTCTCTCGAGTTCGTTGTCGTTATTTTGATGGCTTGGTGTATTGTATGGCACTCCAGGGTGGGATCTTTCTATGATGGACATATTATTTGCAAGTTGGGGATGAGATAATTGAGAACAAAGGCACGAATTAAAACGTGTGCAGCCTTTCATTAGTTCTCTTTTACGTTTATAATATTTGACGTTCGAGCTTAAGTCATTAAAGCGGTATTTCTTTTTGGTGACCATGGTAATGGATCGACGCGGACTGTATTATCGGAAAACTTAACATATTACACTAAACCCAATGTACTTCTCTATATCTAGAACTAAGTATGAGATATTGCCGGGAACAGGCAGTGAGTGTGCCATGTGCGATGATTAGCTGCCACTCACCGCACCAGGGGTGCTGAGAGCTGCAAGATATAATCGTTCCTCATCATACCCAGACACTGGCTGAGAGCTAACCCATGTGGATTAAATATGGCCCTTCGATAGGACTGCTGTATGCAATCGCATGTTTCAAATATTCGAGAAGCTTTGTGTCTAGTTGCTTTTATCTGAATGCCCCGGATGGGGTAGTGGAGGAGATGTTTATGTTTGATCCCGAAACAAAATGATCAATGACTTGATCTCGTGGGCGAATTAAATTGGCACTTCCCTGGCTCTTAGTATTTTAAATTAAACAAGAAGACATATAGACGCCTTATATGCTTGTGGAGATGTTCCCTATGACCAACCTGATGCTAACGCCCATATACTGAAGGCCCGAGTCATTGGTGTTCACAGACTCACCGTTATCTGGGGCTTATGCCGAAGAGAACGCATTAACTACCTACCTACGCAACAGCTTGAACGGCAACATGCTCCTTGATATAAAAGCAGACGCGGCGACGTGCTTCCAAAAGACCCGAGCAGACAGACTCCCTCACTTCGAGTTAAACAGCCATTACATTGTACTCCGCATTCGCATTGTTCATGTGCTCAGGCAGTCAAAGCATTGCATTTGAACTCCAGGAACAAGGTGATTCGTCACCCCTAACGAAGAACAAGTAGGTACGGATGCAGATGAAGCAAATATTGGACGTTGGGCTCGGTGGAACGGTAGCACAGCCGAGGCAGCCAGCTAGGCAGAATAGCATCCATTCAAACGAGGCGTTTTGCGGATTCGAGTATCGTATTTGATCAAGCCAGATCCACTTCGACGCTTGGAAAAGCTGTGTTCTCTCGGTGCTAATGGCAACAAATTCCACATCATTATTCCGTTTGGCTTCGCACAACCAGACCAGCGTCTAAGACACCTTATTACTATGGCATCGGAACGTTATGACAAGCTCACGGTGCGCCTATTGTCTTAAACACACACTGCTGCTTTGCTATGAATCGTACTGAACCCATGCTCACTTTAGAAAGACGTTGATACACAATCCTTGGACCAGCTCAATGTCGCAACCCACGTCCCTCGCATTTGTGACCGCTCCACGAGAGAAACCTCCGCTATTCAATGCTCTGCAAGTAGGCCCCGGTCGAAAGTAGAAGTGAAATGGAAGCACTAAGATCCTCACTAGTAGTAATTCTGGCTACAGTGCCTCCACGCCCCTGGACGACTACTTGCAAAGTCCTGCTGAGATCCCAGATGGGTGGGCGACAAACGAAGATTCATCAAGGAACTTCTGATTATGGTAAGAAATAACTTGGAAACTTTTGGTGCACCAGTTTCTATTTTGTAGTAGACCCTAGTAATTCAAAGCTCAGAATGTCTCAGTATCTATGTCTTGTCGTTTCGAAAGGGATGCACCTGGTCTAGTTAGGCAGGTAGAAGAAGCATTGACAGCGAGCGAATCCTCTACTAAGTCTAGCCCTGAGGCCGGAGAGTAGGGTGGCCACTGTTTTGTCAATATTTAAGAAGAAACTCAAGGGGATCGGGTTTGTGCTGATGGAGCTCACTACCTCGGTCTTGATCTGATAAGACTTGGTGGTGAGCTGCGGCCCGCCCCGCCTGCTTCATCATCTATGCACCTGCAGCAGCATATGTATGGATAGGCAGGCTCAATTAATAAGTGGGATCTTGCGGTAACGGATAAGAGAGTGGCTGGGGACTGTTGACCATGCCTCTTACGCTCACTTGGCTCATCCTAGACGCAAGTAGTATCGGGCGCTTCCGCCATCTCGATCTGCGGTGAAGTCGAGACACGGACATGCCAGGGCCGTCAAGACAGTATCATGCGCGTACCTATCTCTCAAGGTCGAGCATTCAGCCGAACTGGATACGTCAGTCTCACGCAAGTACGAAGCGTGTAGGAATAGCCCAAACCGTCATCCTTGATTGTCGCTAATTCGTCGGTACGTCACAGCATTCTTGCTTGTCCGAGGCCGGCAGAGCTGGAGGCTGGGGGCTGGGGGATGGGTACGTACCCCGGACTCTCCGCCTGCAAGCTTGTGGCCTGTGGCTGCAAGGCGGTAAGGCACCAATAGTTCCCCAGCCGCCCCCCTCAGACTCCAATCAAAGTGGAGCGTGAGTCCCATGACGCATTCAACACCAAGCCACTCGCCATCATCCTGCCCTGATAACGGCCGTCATCCTCACCTTGCCTCAACATCATCCAACCCATCGACCTCTCCCCTCAACCCAACCAACCAAATCCATCCCGAGTTGCCCATTTCGAATACTCCGCGATGAGAATCTCCACCGTCACGGCCTGCCTGTCCGTCTGCCTGGCGCCGGCCGCGGCCCTGAGCATCTTCAATGGCAAGGCGCCCGACGTCGCTGTCAACGACGACCTCAAGATTCCCGGCGACTCGCCCCTCGAGCTGTGCCCCGGAGACCACGCTGCCGACCTCATCAAGATTGACAGCGTTGATTTGTCGCCCAACCCCCCTCAGCCGTACGTATACCCCGCTTCGCAACAATTAACGCGGAGGCAAGGAACTGACTCGATAACAGTGGCAAGGAGTTGATCATTAAGGCCTCGGGAACCGTCAAGCAGACCATCGAGGAGGGTGCTTACGTTTTGTTGACCGTCAAGTACGGCCTCATCCGTCTTATCAGCACTAAGGCCGATCTGTGCGAGCAGATCGGAAACGTCGACCTCGAGTGCCCCGTCAAGGCCGGCAAGTTGGAGATTAGCAAGAGTGTTGACCTCCCGGCTGAGATCCCCCCTGTATGTGTTTCACCCATTCTCCAGTTCGTGCTCTAACACTTTCCAGGGCAAATACACCGTGCTTGCCGACGTCTTCACTGCCGAAGATGTCCAGATTACCTGCTTGACCGCGACTGTCCAGTTCACCAAGACTAGTGGCTTCTTCGGTGGTGATCTGTGATGGAACAAGGCGCCGGTATATATGATAGCGTACATTTGGGATCCTTTTTCTAGGTAGTCTGGGGACTCTTTCCAATGGGAATCGTTAGGAGTGGATTAGTTTGCGATTTTCTTGCCTTCGTTCAGCATATTTTAACGGCTTTAGAATCAACTTGGGATAGCCGTAGGAGGGAATTAGTGGATTGTAACCCTGAGCATTAAGCATGCAATTATGCCTCAACACCAAATCGACCGTACAAGAGTTGCAATCTCGCTTTGCGATCCAGTGCACATCCTTCTAGCCACGTTACTCTGCCATGTCTCCCTTGTGATTCCCACCCTCCACTTGCCCATGTCTCTTACTCTCCAAACAATCGTCGCACTCGTCGCAAAACACTGTCCTTCTCGGGGTCATACGGGTGGTCCTTGCTGGGAATCTCCAGCACGGTGGGGAAAGCTGCAGTATACGAGTCAATTCGGTGTCGGATTCGATCAGCGACCTGTCAACGCATCAGCTGCCGGTAACAAATAGACGGAGAAGAACGCTACGACTGACGTGCTGGTTGATCAACACGATGCCGATATCCTTTCGTTCCTCGGTGAAGTTGACGAAGGCAGACTCGACAGCGGCGGTCTCGGTCTTGTTGTCGACCACGAGGAAATTCTTCTGCGCATCGGCGCCAGTGGTGACATGCTGCACACTCAGTCAGACCCCAGCGATGATATGTTCCAATACTCGAAGGGCACTCACGCCTATGCCCGCGAGAAGCAGTCCGGTTACCGAGTCCTAAACACACGCTACGTCAGCGGGACTGACGCCCATGGAAACGCAGCCAGTGAGCAGCCTCACCTCGTCGCCGATGACGGCGAGAAACTGTCGGTCTTTGAAGTCTGCTTGCGAGGTCATCTCGACGATTGAGAGCGGGATCGGGGGACCTCTGGGTGTGTTGGGATCCCTTGATGAAGGAGGATCGCGGAGGAAGGATTACAGGCGGAAGACGGAGGACGCCTGAGGCTCCGCGCCGGATGGTGAAGCTCTGACCACCCGCCCCGCGCCGGTGCCTTAGCCCCCTGCAGTTGCTGGTCACCACTGGCTCTCACAAACCTTTGTTAAGTAAACAACATTCAGCCCAGCGCCGCCAGTCGCTTTTTCTTCCTTTGACTCCCCCATCCCCCCCTCCATGGGTTCATTGCGCTCTGTCTGGTTGCGGCTACGGAACGAATAATTTCCCAGAACCATCCTCCTTCTCCATTCAAGATGCCGCGCTTGGTCCGCAGACAGCCGCTCTCTGAGCGCATCATGTCTGCCTTGAACCCGATGGATTTCCTGCTCTGGCTGTCGGAGGAGCTCGAGACCCGGGACTGGGATTCGACTGCGACGGGAACGCAACTCGGTCTGGGGTTCAACTTCGTCTTCCTGGTTGCGCGCGCCAACTCGGCATCTTCGTCGTCCAGCGACGACATCTTCAGCGACGACAGCGGCTCGGGATGGTTGGCCTTTTTTGTAAGTGCGGCCTTGCTCTTTTCAACGACGACTTCGCCACTGACGACATGATGTGCTAGGTGTATCCCCTCGTCTGGATCCTCATCACCATTTCCCTTATCAATGCCTTTTACACGATTACTCGAACCCGCAAATACCGACTTTTCGGCGTCAATGTGGAGGTGCAACCCTCAACTCCATCTGCACGACGTGTCAAGGTGGATCAGTCCAACTCGTCCCCGTCAACGCCACTTCGATTCCTCGCGAACCTCGTCACGCCGGACACTCCGGAGTCGCGTGCCCACGCTGATAAGACGTCTGATGTATGGGAAATATCTGTCTGGGATCCCCTCCCTGCGTGCCTGCGGCTCTTCTGCCTCTTTGGCCCTGGACATGTCTTGGTCTACATGCTTTTCTTGCCTCTCGCTCCTTTGGATCCTCGCCCAAGCGTGACTGTTTTCAACACGCTTGTTCTACAAGCCATCATCTCTGGCCAATTTCTCTTTTTCTGCTCTCAATTCGCTCAACAAGCTAAGGACACGGCAATCATCCAGAAGGAGGTGCTGCACGAGTACGACACTAAATTTGTCCATCCTCGACTTAACCCTGTTGTTCGAGATGTCGGCACTCAGTTCTCCGAGGACCATCCTCCTGAGCTCCGAGAGTTTGTCCAGACTGGCACTCCCACAACTCAAATTCGGCGCGCCTTTCACACCCATACCAACCCTTACACGCAACCCGCCAAGGTCCCAGAAGAGCGGGCATCTACCCCGACCAACGTCATGAAGCCTCGGATGTTTACGCCCCCAGCAGCAACACGGCGGCCCGATTTGTTCAAGCCAGCTGCCAGTCAGCGGAGTTCAGCGCCCCGGCATAGCTTGCCGGCGGGCTACGTTTCCAGTGGAACCTCGGACGCCATGACCTCGTCAGCTAGCCCAAACGTGAACTTTGGTGGCAGCATGGGAATACGCACCCACAACAGATCACCTCTGAAGAAGGCTACGAGCTTGAATGAG
Organism: Neonectria faginata; assembly: GCA_030864175.1. Taxonomy (NCBI): domain Eukaryota; kingdom Fungi; phylum Ascomycota; class Sordariomycetes; order Hypocreales; family Nectriaceae; genus Neonectria; species Neonectria faginata. Next base: position 2,889,646 of record JAULBG010000001.1, on the reverse strand, counting down.
CTTATCGCCCAAGACGCACAGTCTCCACGCAACTCGCGAGAGATGGCGGCTTTGGAGCAGAGGAACTGGACACAACAGGGGACACCCTCGAGGAACGTGGACGGTAGAAGGTTCAACGTCAGCGGCACGAGTAATCCCTTTGCCAACGTAAGTAGAAGCAAGGCACCGCCACCACAGGAGAGAAATCCATCGAGGTGGTAGCTGTATTTATATGTTCTTTGTACGACTAGACGCCTGATGTTGTATATGGTAATCAGGTCTTTGGCCAGGGGCACCGCAACTCTTCCGATTGCAAATAAAGGTGGCGTTCTTTGGGATGGTCTCTCATTGTTGAAATGCAATGTTAATCGCGTGTACAGTCGCCTATTTCTATCCACGCGCTGCCTGCCGTCTTTATTCAATGGTTTCTTTGAATGTGTGATGCCTGGGGTCCTGCTAAACTCAACTTGGGAGCCTGGACCTTCCTCATCTGCAGAGGGAGAGCCATGTAAACCCTTTTCGGCAGGAACCAAGAACGTGCACTTGCCTCGGGCAACAATCGAAGCACAAACAGCTGTCCTTGATCCAACCTTCTGCCTTCACTCAACATCGGGCGGTCTGACCAACACGTCGTCTTGACAACCCTCTGCTTGTCAAGCTTCTAAACTGACCCGACCAAGTGCCTGAAACACAGCTGAACATTCTGACATACATCATTCGTTATCATACTATTCCATATTCACTTTGTCTGCCTCTACCATGCCTATCAACTCCCCCCAACCACAGCCCAACGAAGGGGAAACGTCGACCAAGACTTTACGCCAGCCACGTAACACGCAACGAACTGTCAGTGCTCCGGGTTGGGTCAAAACCATGCTCCCTAGTCATCGTCCTGAGCGAGGCGGAACAGCCAGAGAACGCGGCTTCTGGGAACAGTTGGACCCCAGAAACCTAGGAGACGCCCGACAACCACGACGCGATGCCCCTGGCAGTCACCGAAAAGAACGCAGTGAGACTATTGATTCTAACCGTCTTGTCGAATGGAACGTTGCCAAAGACGTGAGCGAGACAGAGCCAAGGCGGGGCGCTTCTCAACTTCGTCCCCGCGCTGCTTCCGCAGCCATACCTCCGTCACACACCTCAGCGGTTGGGCGAAAATGGAGTTGGGCTCCAAGAGATGACGCCGAGGACTGGCAGATGATCACAACTTCCGGTAAACAACCTGTCCGCGAAGACCGAAAAAAGGGCGCACTGGGTGGCGCCTCCAGGACAGCGGCCCCTAGAAGCAATGCATCCCTTTCCGCCAAGCAGCGAATCCCCTACGTTAGGCTGTCACTCGAAGCAAAGAGAGAGGCTCGAAAACAGAGGCGTAGCCTCAAAGAAAGTGGCGACTATCTCGGTGTCCAAGGATTCAATCCCCAAACCGGTCTCCCCGATGTCATCACTCCTTCGGATAGCGAACAGAGCGCCGTCAGCCAAGAAACCGAGCATAGCCCTAACTTCCTTGCACTATTTTCGAAGAATTCAGGGTCCAAAACTGCCAAGTCGAGAGTTGAGAGGGAAATTAGGAAACTCTTCCTGAAAAAGGAAGCAGAAAAGATCCGTCGGCGAGAGCAAGCGAAGGTAGCACTGCAAACAGGCAACGGTAGTTTCAGGTGGCGGAGACAGTCAAAACAGTGGTCGTCTGCTCAAGAGCCAAACTTGAGTCCCATTGCCCAGTCGCATAGAAGTGGCTCACCACCTTCAAGTCAGTGTTGCTTATTCCTTCCTCCTACTCCTACTAACATGTGCTACGGAACAGGGCGCCAGTCATTTCCAGAGGACGCCGACACCCGCCAGGGAGGGCTCATAGACCTGAACCCTCACAAGAGTGAGCGAGATTGGAAAAATGCAATGGCCCCTGCAGCCTTTCACTCAGAGCTCTACAAACAGGCGTCGCGTTCTTCTGGGACGGTGGTACAAACGCCGCACCGACAAAGCCGGGCCGACGTGTCCCCTTCTGGTTTGGAACTTTTCGAGAACGGCATCAGTTTTGACAATCTTGATCAAACAAAGAGCGGAAAGGGAAACGACTTTTTGATCTTGTCGCCTAAGCTGCCCAGTAACCAGGCAATAGGTGCCGAAGGTAGCAAAGGACGGTCACCTTCCGCCCGCCACTTGAAATCAGCCGACTTGCCAACTGTCAAGGTGACAACTCCCGGCAACACGAGCATCGCTCTCGAAAACAATCAAACCAAGAACACCCGTTCTTTTTTAGGGATACAAGCCCGGAACGGACAGGAACCGGGCGAAATAAAAGATACCCCAAGAGTTCGGTCCGCACTAAGCAGCGCATCCCTTCCGAGCCTCTCAGCCGTACTGAAATCATCGCAAATCGATCAAAACTTCAGCCTGGAGGTAAAGAGAAAGGTCGCGTCTCGTTCTCTGGGGAACGTAGATCCGTCCAGAAGCTTCGCGCCCGATTCGACAACGACCCATCCGAAACCCCACACACAGATCCTCCCAGGGTTAGCAACACAATATTCCCTGCAAGGGAACCAGTCACCAGTGGTCGCGAGACACCCAGCCCCTCAGCAAAGCCCATTGTCAAGCGGTTAGAGCCCGCCTCTCGCGGCTTTCCTGAACAGAGGATCAGTTCAGGAGACTCATCGAGCCAGCAGCAATATCTCAACACTAGAAGTCCAACGCCTCCTCAGCGAGAACGAAGAGATGAAGGATAGGGACAGAATCTACTCCCTGAGATGGACTCAGCCAGAAGAGGGACTGAGACTGGACCTCGACGACATCCCGCTGACCGAAGAGGAAATCCAGGACGACTTGAAGAGGGTGAGAAGGAAGTTGGCGTCAGTGGATCAGCCAACATTGACGACGGTGAAGAACGTGAGCCAGAGCGAGGAGGGAGAGACGTGGGCTCAAGGCACCATTCGAGACATCACAAGCAAGTGCGACGAGTTCATGGACAAATCTGCCTGCACACCCATCACCACCACTACTGGTTACGACCTGCAAACGTCAGCATCCAGCCGTTCACCAGGTCAGATGACTTCAACAGGGCATCGACGCAGGCGCCAACTGAGCCGGGTGGCCTACAACCTGCCGGACGGAGACTTTATGACACACAGCACATGGAGCTCCCGGACGAACCCTACTCCGAATACATCGCTGAACTCGGAGCCCCTGGTCGAGACACCAGCGACCGATATTATGTCGGTGAGACATCTGGTGCCTACCAAACAACGAACCGAGTCACTCGCGTCGAAAGGGCTAGTAGCCCCGAAGACAGGAACCCATCCTCAGTGCAGCACATCACACACGTCCATGTTTATGGCTCGCCAAGGCTCGGCAGCGAAGATTGTGGAAGAACGGAACTTTGCAGAGGATGCGAAGATGCGAGCCACCGGACTGGCCTCCCATCGCCGCAGGTTCCCCAACAGCAAGTCGGGCAAGACGAAGGAGAGACGGGGGCTTTGGTCGGACACGAGGACCGGGACGACAGATCTCGCAGTTCACATTCCGGGCAGTTATCCCGATCATCTGGGCGCAGACGACGACATCGGAGGTCGTTCCAACGTCCAACGCCATGAGAGTACGGGAGGAAACAGAACAGGAGGATTGTGGGGAGCCACAAAAGAAGTGTCGTTTGCTGCAAAGGAGTGTGTTTTGTTTTTGATTGGTGTGTATTGGCAGATGATTGGCCCGTACTATGATTCCAATTCAGGGTGGTGGGAAAGGAATGCTCGGCACGAGACGACATGGTGGGATTGCGTCTGCGTGGCGTTGGCAGTGCCGGTATCAATTGTGATGTGGACGTGGACTTTGTGGGCGATGAGGCTGATAGCGATAGCGGGGACGTGGGTTCAACAGGGCCTGGGGCTTGCAGGGGAGCAGCTAATGATGGCATTCAACGGGTGAGGACCGGAGGATGGGATCGGCGGCGGGCCGGAGAGAGAAAGAGGGCAACGGAGAGCCCCGGTCCCCCCCGGTCCCGGGGGCTAGAGAGGGTGGCGGGGGGATGGGTCGATGGGCCAGAGAGACAGATTGCGAAGGTTGGTCCGAAGCAGGACTTCGTCTTTGGGTGTTTGGACCTTGACCCGGGGCAAAGCGACGCACAGGCGGTCAATGGTTGGTGGACCGGTCGACGGTTGCGGCGGCCGGCGAGTGGGAACGGAACCTGAACTGGGAGAGAGCAATCGCGTAGTTACTTATCCGTTGTGGACTCGTTTTTTTGACGGCTCGGTAGTTGATAGTGTGTGTAGCAATGACATTGACTGATATGGAAGTGAGGGCGTCGAGACAGTGAGGCATTATGCAGGTTTGGGCGGAGTGTGGGTGGGAGTGGGAGGAAGCCCAGCGCATACCTTAGCCGAGGAGTGATGAAGGTATTTCCAAGGCCGGTGGGCGGCGGGCGCAGCAGCGACAAGTGTTTCCGGGTACCCGTGACCATTGGGCAAGGCTCCGTTGGTAGGCAAGTAGGGGTACTCCAGCGGAGCTGCGACCTCACTTTGCAGTTTTCAAGTTCGTATCGGAGCTGGGCACTAAACTTGGGTACGTTACTTCGTGGTCTAAGTTACCTGCCGAATTCGATCTTCGCATTGATGGATGGATGAATGGATGAATGAATGAATGAATGAATGAATGAATGAATGAATGAATGAATGAATGAATGAATGAATGAATGAATGCTGGAATGAACCTTGCCTCGGAGCTGGCGGCTGGCTGAAGGAGTCGTCCAGGTGAAAGAAACGATCGCCGGTACGTATTGAGTACTTGGTAACGCACCGCGAGTTGGCTGAGAGATGTCGTCTTTTTTTTTCCCCCTCAGCGCATCGGAGCGCTGCGACAGGGCGATCGGCCACCTGGGCAGGCTGGGAGGATCTGGCGGCGGCCAATGGCGGCGCTGCGTTTTCCAATCAGTGCAGGAGCGGCCAGTGGGTCTACCCCGCGCTGGACCTCTGGCGGCGCTCGGAATGCTGACGGGCTCTCCGATGATCGGACCGGGACGGCCATGAAGCTCGACTTTGGGGGGCGCCGAAATTTTGTTGATAAATCCCAGGGGGGCCGAGCTGGAACTTTGCTCGGGCAGCTTTTTTTTTTGGCCTTCTCATCTTTTAATCCGACCTCTTCTCTTGGATTCCTCGTTTTGCAGAAGCCGGAGCGTTGATTCAAATCAATTCCTGCTCTTCCTCCTCCACTCTCCCGGTCCTCTACTACTTCTCTCACTCTCTCTTTCTCTCTCTCTCTCTCTCACTCCCTCAGATTGTTTGGTACACCAAATCTCCAAAAATCGACATCTCCTCCTCCCCCTCCCCCACACTTCCATCGTCGTCATACTTTGACCCGTCCCTCGAAGTTTGCCGCCCACGGCTCTCTGAGTGTCACCATGCCTGCCGCCGTAGGGAACCCGCAGACCCTTTACGACAAGGTTCTGTCGACGCACATCGTCGACGAGAAGCTCGACGGCACACTTCTCCTATACATTGGTGCGTTGTTGGCTCTCCGAGCATATCTCCCCCCCCCCCCCCCCCCCCCGCCGTGAGGGAGGCGAAAACTGACCAAGCTTTGTTTGAATTCCATTAGACCGACACTTGGTCCACGAAGTGACATCACCTGTACGTTTCTTCCCCTCCCTGGTCACGTTTTGCGCCATGCACTGACCAAACCACCAACAGCAAGCTTTTGAAGGCCTTAAGAATGCTGGCCGACAAGTCCGACGACCAGACTGCACTCTGGCCACCACTGATCACGTATGTTCAATGATTTTCCTTTAATATAAATTATCTTTTCATGGAAACTTTATTTTATTTTATTTTTACTAACACGCCCCCTTCTAGAATGTTCCCACCGCCTCCCGCAAGGGCATGAAGGACATCGGCTCCTTCATCGAGGAAGATGACTCCCGGACGCAATGTGTCACCCTCGAGGAGAACGTTAAGGACTTTGGCCTCACATACTTTGGTCTTGGCGACAAGCGACAAGGCATTGTCCATGTTATTGGCCCTGAGCAGGGCTTCACCCTCCCTGCCACCACTGTCGTCTGCGGTGACAGCCATACCTCCACACATGGCGCCTTCGGTGCTCTCGCCTTTGGTATTGGTACCAGTGAAGTCGAGCACGTCTTGGCTACCCAGTGCCTCATCACCAAGCGCAGCAAGAACATGAGGATACAAATCGACGGCGAGCTGGCCCCCGGTGTCGGCTCCAAGGACGTCGTTCTCCATGCCATTGGCCTCATTGGTACTGCCGGTGGTACTGGTGCTGTCATTGAGTTCTGCGGCTCTGTCATCCGAAGCCTCAGCATGGAGGCCCGTATGTCCATCTGCAACATGTCCATTGAGGGTGGTGCCCGCGCTGGCATGGTTGCCCCTGACGAGGTCACCTTCGAGTACCTCAAGGGCCGTCCTCTTGCTCCTAAGTATGGCTCTGAGACCTGGGATAAGGCAACCGCCTACTGGAAATCCCTCCAGTCGGACCCCGGCGCCAAATACGACGTTGATGTCTTCATTGATGCTAATGACGTCATCCCCACCATTACTTGGGGAACCAGCCCTGAGGACGTTATCCCCATCACTGGCACTGTCCCGGACCCCGAGACCTTCGCCACCGAGGCCAAGAAGGCCACTGGCCGACGAATGCTTGAGTACATGGGCCTCACCGCTGGTACGCCCATGGAGGAGATCGTTGTTGACAAGGTCTTCATCGGCTCCTGCACCAACTCCCGAATCGAAGATTTGCGCGCTGCCGCGAACGTGGTCAAGGGACGAAAGATCGCCGCTAACATCAAGCGCGCTATGGTTGTCCCTGGCTCCGGCCTGGTCAAGAAGCAGGCCGAGGATGAGGGTCTCGATCAGATCTTCCTCGACGCTGGCTTCGAGTGGCGAGAGGCCGGGTGCAGCATGTGCCTGGGCATGAACCCTGATATTCTAGCTGCCAAGGAGCGATGCGCCAGCACGTCAAACCGAAACTTCGAGGGGCGCCAGGGTGCCGGTTCTCGCACCCACCTGATGTCTCCGGTCATGGCTGCTGCCGCGGGCATCGTTGGCAAGCTCACCGATGTGCGAAAGCTGTCTCACTACACTCATGACTCGACCTTCAAGGCCCGCGTCCTCCCAGAAGAGGAGGAGGAGGAGGAGGCGCCTCACGTCGATGAGAGGACCAAGGATGATTCCGAAGAGCGAGAGATGATCGGAGATCAACCCCAGGACACCCAACCTCATACCAACACCCTGGTCAGCGGCGATTCTGCGGGTCTGCCCAAGTTCACCATCTGGAAGGGCACTGCTGCTCCCCTGGACATGTCAAACGTCGACACCGACGCCATCATCCCCAAGCAGTTCCTTAAGACCATCAAGCGGACTGGTCTGGGCGTGGCTGCTTTCCACGCCCTCCGCTACAACGCCGACGGATCCGAGAACCCAGACTTCGTTCTGAACAAGGGACCTTACCGAAACACCAAGATTCTGGTCTGCACTGGGCCTAATTTCGGCTGCGGTAGCTCTCGAGAACACGCCCCCTGGGCCCTCCTCGACTTTGGCATCAAGGTCATCATTGCTCCCACTTTTGCCGACATCTTCTTCAACAACACCTTCAAGAACGGTATGTTGCCGATCAGGATCGACAACAAGGACCACCTCGACGCTATCGCCGCCGAGGCCCGTGCCTTCCGGGATGTTGAGATCGATCTCCCCAACCAGCTCATCAAGACCGCCACCGGCGAGACCATCTGCGACTTCGAGGTCGAGGAGTTCCGAAAACACTGCCTGATCAACGGCCTCGACGACATTGGCCTCACCATGCAGCAGGAGGAGAAGATTGCCGAGTTTGAGAGGCGCATGACTGCCAACACACCTTGGCTGGACGGCACAGGCTACCTGAAGCGCCCCGGCCAGGGCGGCAAGCTTGCCGTCAAGGCTGTTCCCGTCCCTAAAACGAACCGGGGCGAGGAAAAGAAGGAGCCTCTGGACTGGTAAAAGAAAAAAACATGGAGGCAAGTCAGGCCCTACAAGGAGTTGGTTTAATATCTCTTACGGCGAAGGGTATGTTGTTCTGGGTAACTTGCATTTCATCAGCATTTTCTAGATTTTAGTTGGAACGGCGGCGACCCAGGGCATTGCTCGGTCAGCCCTGCCTGTGGTTGGAAAAGAAACGTTTGGTATCAGAGGATTGGCTCGCATGGGGGATTTCTAATCGAGGCCGTGAGTCAACGTACAGTTGATCAGAGGCAATGAATCAAAATGAGGACTTTCGCACAATGCGTACATATACACATGCTGTCAAACAATCATGTCTCATGTCGTGGATTGGGAATGTGGTGAGAATCAGGGGACGTTACTCATACTGATTGTACGTCATCGCGTAGGACCCCTATGTGTACGACGAAGCCGGCTGTAGGCTGAAGCTCGGCGGGCAAAGCGGCATCGGAGACGCGCCAGACGTGAAATGAAGCCTGGAATGTCTTGAGCCACGACTCGAAGACCTCGTCATTACGGAGTTGTTGGCCGATAATGCAGACACATGGACGATCCTGGGCGGGATCCTCAATTCTAAGGCGACATGCGTCGACGCACGTTTGCACAAAGGGAGCCACCAGGGCATAGTTGTACACGCAATCGCACGCAACGACGGCGTCGAAGCTGTGGACCTGATCCGACCCGGTAAGAGAGGGCATCACCTCGTCGACCTCCCAGTCCAGTGCGACGAAGCGAACATCGGCGTGCGGCCTCGCAGTCCCCGCGGCGAGATGCCTCTTTCCCCGCGGGCGAGCGCCAGAGGGAGAAGATGTGGCGGAGGGCAGGTTCTCGTCGAGGTTGCGCTGGACGAGGCGATGGACATAGGGCTGGTCGGTGAGGACGTAGCGGGCCACGCGTGGGGCGAGGCCGAGAGCCGAGAGCGGCGAGATGCCACAGCCGAGCTCAAGGATGGACGCGGACGCGGAGGACGGGTCGCCGAGGGAGCCGGAGGCGAAGAGCGGGTTGGAAGGCGAGGCGAGCCAGGAGGCGAAGGAGGGTGTGATTTTCCAGACGACTTTAGACTAGCGATTTAGCGACGCGCCGACTGACTGGTACAACGGGAGTAGAAGAAAACGAGTTGAGAAAGAAAGGGGGAAGGGGATTCCTGACCTGCTCCGGTTGTGCCACCTGCGCGGTTGGACGAGAGCACCGAGGGCGACTGGTGGATGGTGAAGTCGCGGCCGGCCACGCAGACGTCGACGGCGGAGGCGCGGGGATCGATGAAGCCGAGATCGAGAGACGGGATGGGCTGGGCGTACAGGAGGAACGTTTCTGGGCCGAGATATCTTTCAGCATCTGCGTGTCTCCGTGTCTGTGTGTCTCACTCCCAATTTGGCGTGATATCAGGATCTCGAAAGGGCCCTACCTTCTTCGGGATCCTCAATCTCGGGTCCCAAATGGACTGTGAGCTCGGCGAGTGAGCTCATCTGTGCCGTAAGGTGAGGGGCAGGGGGTTGAAATGCCCCCGCGTTGGCGATGTTTGATGGTGGGTTGTGGTTGCGTGTGTAAGGCGGAGAGTCGAGGTTGTGGTTGCGAGTGAGATGACGGATGACCCACTTTTGTCCGGTATTAAACCTGTTGAGCGGGACGGCGGTCTCAGTAGAAGTCATTGCATGTTAATGATATGAACTGGGCTCTTTTTCTTCTGTTCTTGACTCAGCACAGATTCCGATTCCGATTTATTGCAGTATATGCCGTTTCAAACCCGTTGTCGTGCGAGATGCAGCCAACAAAATACTAGTATCAACCAACCACGCTAGCAAAGCACCTACGTAACCAACTCCATCCAAAACCTTTATGGATTCACCACCTCGAGCAGCTCGCATGACCCTGTCACTCACCACCTTTACGCTTAACCTCAAAACGCCAAGCCGAAAGCAGCCAGCTAAGCATTTGCCAAGTGGCCCTGTGGCTTGTTTTTGACTTCGTCTGCCAGCCTATCCTGACCGAGATCGTCTGGCCACCTCGTTTTGATGGCCCGAGTTAAGGATGACAAAGGGCGGGAAATCGGATGAAACGGGATGAACCGCCCGAAACAACCATCGCCATGTGGTCAATTTCATGCCCCCCTACATGTGAGTACCTACAGATACATATATTCGCATTTAGATCAAAAATTCAGGTCAACATCAGCAAGGTTAAATTTTAGTCATCATTCCTCGAGCACGACTATCGAGTACTTCAAGTCTTCAATGTCCAATCTGAGACCTGCATCGTGCCAAGATCGAAGCAGCCCGAAGTTGCCGAATCCCCCAAACCTGGCATTTTGCCAGATAACTACACAACCAACAGCCGGGGAAACGCGTCAAACACATAAAAGGGATGTTCTTTAAGTCATAGTTCATCTTCGCAAAGCCTCGGATACAAAGGCTGCGCCTGCGGGGGAAAATAGGGAAACGCAAAACACTGCTCTTCACACTCCCGGTCCCAACACACGATGTCCCGCACAGCGTCCCGTACAGCGTCTTGTTTTTTATGCTGTTACCCAAGAGTCTTTCGCCGTCTACACCAAACCGTCGTAGAGCGATAGCGCTGAAACAATCGTCTCATCCCGCTTGCTGCCCTCCTTGAACTCGTTCATGTCCAAGCTGCCGTTCTCATCCTTGTCCATCATGTTGAAGATCTTCTTTACTCGCTTCTCGGGGGTATCTTCATCTTCGGGGAGTTTCACCATGGAACCGACCTGCACAGGCTCATTGTTAGCAACCGTACCGGTTCAGTATGGGTACCCAATAGCGATTTCGGCTAGGGTGATATCGAGGATAATGAGAGGGGGGCCAATTGTGGCTGGTTGGAGGGCGGGGACTGGGGCTGACGCTCACCATCTTGTAGATAGCCTCGACAATCTTGAGCATCTCGTCGTAGCTGATTTTGCCGTCGCCGTCTATGTCGTACAGCTGGAAGGCCCAGTCCAGCTTGTCCTCCATCTTGCCCCTGCTCGTAACACTCAGTGCGCAGATAAACTCCTTAAAGTCGATGGAGCCGGACTTGTCGCTATCGAACACGTTGAAGACATAATCTGCAAATGAACTTGGATCTCCAAATGGGAAGAATTGCCGGTAGATCTTCTGAAACTCCTCCTTGGTGAGCATGCCCGAGGGACAGTCCTTGAGGAAGCCTGGTAGCCACGCGTTAGCATACCGTTGCGGTCAGCGGGGTGCCGCCTCGGCCTTTGTGAGGTGAGGGGCACAAGCGCGAAATGCGAGGGATTGGGAGGCCATCTCACCCTTGTACCATTGCTGCAACTCCTTCTTATCGAAATGGGTCGACTTTTGGAGCTCAGCAAGCTGATCCTGCGAGAGCTTGGATTGACTGGAGGACATGGATAGTCAGCAACGGCCGAGTCTGGGGTCAAAAGCCCAGGTACAGTGACGTAGACTCAAGCCCTCCACGGATGTGAGTTGACCTGCGCGCCAGGGCCTTGCGTCTGTGCCTGCGCCTGTCCACGCCGACGGAGCCTGATGAGGCTGGAGGGCTGGCGGCTGGCCAAGTCACGTACGTCACTTAGCCGCATGGGAAGAATGACGGCTGTGGCGGAAAAACAACCCTAGGGAATAGCGGAGGGAGGAATGTGCACTTACGATTTGCCCATGACGGTTGGAGGCTGTTGATGTGTCGGCGGAGATGGGATACAGAGCGCGAATTGCGCAACCGTTTAGGGTAGAGGGCGGGCCTGAAGACGTCGTATCGTACGAACAAGAGGGGGGGGGGGGTAGTCGAGGATAAAACACGGCGGGGATTCGCGATTGGGGATGTCGCTCGTCGTCGGGTGGTTGCTGCAGCCAGGCGAGGATCGAGCAGCGAACGGTGGGCGTCGCAAGAGACAGGCAGGGCGGTTGTGTGCGGAACGAACAAGGCGTGGAATGAGGGGGAGCCTGGGAGGCGCGGGTCAGGATCGTGGGATGAGGGGGCGGGACACGTTGAGAACGGAGGCCGCGGTCGTGATGGATAGAGGTCGAGACGAGAGCAGCGCGGTGGTGAGGACCAGAAACAAAGACCGCGGATGTCTGGATCGAGTTGGATCGCAAAGTGGAAGCCGTTGGAGGGGGGAGATGTTGTTGGAGGGAGAAGAAGGACGGATGCGAAAGACGGGTTGCGAGATCTGGGGCGCCTGAGGGTCGAGGCGCCGCAGTGCTGAAATAGGCAGGCAGGCAGGTAGGCAGGTCACTGGAGACGGGCCACTGGAGACACACAGCACAGGGCTACTAGCAGCTAATAAGGTACCTGGACGGGGACGGGGGTTATGGACGGGAACCTGGAGGTATGGAGACGGGGTTTCCAGCGAGCCTCACTGACGTTTTGTAGCGGAGTTTCAGCGCGCGGTTCCGCCCTTGGCCAGCTCCGCGCGTGCAAGGCCAGGTAGGCAATAGCTCCGTCTCATGCAATCCGTGGAACCCACCCATCCATCAACAAGTTGTACCTACAGGTAGGGCAGGTAGGTACGGATGACCTACAGACAGGCATAAGGCATGTATGTGTAAGGCATGGAAAAGCAGGGCAATAGGTAAAGTAGTGGGGAGTGTAGGGGTTGGTACAGACCACGACTACCACCACGAATACCGTACCCGGACTGGTGACGACTGCTGGTCTACGTGGCCGAGGCTAGTGGGCTATCATGAGCTACAGTACCTCTAGGTGGCCGGCCCTCTTACAAACAGGCGGCAGAACCTGATGGACATGAGTGGACGGCGATAATCTCATCACAAGCAAAGACTGCTGTACACTCCAGTGTCCTGTATAACACCGAATACAATGTCCCGGCGCACGGCTGGCCGAAATCAGTTGAGACGCCATGGACCAACCAAACCACGCCCTCGCCACATGGCACATCCACATCCCACATCCCACATCCCGCGTCACACAATCAACCAAAACCTGCGTAACGTTATGTCCGGAGCTCAGCTGCACCAGTTGTTGTACTAAGATAAACTCAGCCACGTCTGCCCGTCCATATTTTCAAGATTTGAGCCCCTCGGCCGATGGCGGCGGTGCTGTGATGATGCCGTCCCGATTGTCGGTGGGCAAATGGTCTGTGGCGGTGCTGCGATAGCGCTGAGGCCTCCCCACCAATGCCCCGCCCTCGAGTCTGGCTCCTTTTTGTCTCACTGGGAGGGAGCGCCCCGCCACTTCTCGCATTAATAACGGGAATGGAGAATTAATTCTTGACCGTCCAGACGGGAGTACACCAATGCACTAATCAATGGCTTTATTTGGTACCTAGGTAAGGCTCTATGATCTTGATCATGACGGACTATTTAGTCATCAAAGACAGACCTGGCAACTGCGGCCCTGCTGATGATGACCCATCCACTCTCCACTCTCTATCCCTCCATCCACTCTTCATCCTTATCGTCATTCTCTAACTACAGCATCATCTCCGTTGCACCATGCACACCATCACATGCCAAACAAAGCCGTGGCTGCCCCCGGCATAACACAGGAAGAAACAAAACACAACACACCAGCCATCAATTCAAAGTGTACAAATCCTGGAACGCCACACTTTACCGGCCTTTGCCAAGTCGGAAGCGAACGACTCTATCGTCAATAAGCTCTATGCGCCCACTTGGACATCCACATCCTTGCCTGCCATCACGAGCCAACACTCGCTGTGGCACTCCTCGTCGGTCCAGCGCCTCACGGGCTTACCCCTACTAGCCACTAATAAAACCCCGTCTCTCAGATGTCTTCTTTTCTCTTGGTCCCTTGGATCAGCGTCAACCAGATTTCCCTTGCAGGCACAGCCCCCTTCTACCAGCTGTTTCGAAGCCCCCATAAAAAACTCTACCGACTTTTTGTCACGAAGAATGCTTACACAAGCGGTGCCAAATTTTCGACGTCAAGTCGCCATTCATTGGTTGAACTCCAATTGGAGCGTGTTGCTATCGTCCTTCATCTCTAACATACATATGATCCATGCCCCTCTTGATACCCCGGAAACTTCATTAATTCCTTTCCTCGCTCGAACAAGAATCCACCGACAGAACTTGCCAAGAGACACGAGGCCATGCTCGTCGTCTCTGGCATCCACTAACCCACCTCAGTTCACGCAAATGGAAGCTCTTTCGGATGTGAAGTGAAATCACACCCCGAGAATCTCCACCAATCCTTGCGCGTGTTCATGAACAACCATCGTAACATCACGACAAACAACCAAGGGATCGGCGGGAATTCCTGCCACACCCCGCCGTCGAACGTCTTGTCGTGGAAGATGACGGCCATGGGGAAGATGTCGGTCTGCAAGTTTCACAACTGTCAGCTTGATTCATGTTCCATTGCAACTGGACCCTTGCAATGCTACGCTGAGAAGCAACCAGAAACATGAACTTGACTTACTCGGTACTCTGACTTCTTCATAGCAGGCACGACGATTTTGTCTATCGCCGCTTTGAACCACGCCCCCAAGTCGCACTTGTCCTCGTACTTCTCCAGTCCTAACAGTGTGTCGATCTCATTCGCCAGGTGATCTCGCAAAACCACCGCGAACGAGTCAATGATCGAGATGAGTTTGTCTCCGTCGAACTCCTCGTTTCCGCTCCGCACCTTGTCGAGATACTCGGTATACGCTGATAGCCCGTCATGGAACGCCTTGTGCTCGTCCACGTTGCTATCCATCAGACCCGGCACGCCCGTCAGCTCGTTGATCTCGGGGAATATCACAGTCTCTTCGGTGTGATGATGCTCCTCCAACATCCCGGCCCACCCGTATGCAAAGTTGGCAAAGTCGGTCTTGTCCTTTGCGGTTCCCCTGGCTGCCACGTTGCGGGCCTGGTTGTAGATGGCATTGAGACCGCGCAAGAACACGTTATGCACGATACACATTTCGGATGCCAGTTGCTTCGCTCCCTTGGATTCTTTCCCGACCTGTTGGGCTGTCAGCACACCGAACCGAAGAGGTATTCATAATGACTTGTAATAGACTTACCCCGGCTCCAGCCTTGGAGCTGGGGATGAGCTTGAACGGGGCGTCGACCCAAGCCTTGGAATCGCTCATGATGACAGCCTAGCGTCTGTTGTACGAACTCGAGAGGAAAATAAACAGACGGCGAAGACTCTATGTCGCACACACACTGTCAACATCTCCCTGTCCAAACCTCCCGGCATCAGCAGCCTTATATATATGTCGTTCTCCTCCTCGTTGCTACCTGAACCCTCCATCCCAGCCCTACAGCTGCTGACCCCGCCTTGCATGCTGACGCCTGGAGCTACCAACCGCAAGCTCGCAAACCGACCGTGTCAGCTTCCAAGAGAGTGCCATGACCGACTCGTTTCCGGCCGATGCGCCGAAGTGGGTGGACGGGATGACCTGGTCGCCTTTCCAGCTTCGCAATTCGCGACGTCTGATTCGCGCTGGGGGACTGATACGCTGTCTGTCGCTTAACAGAGCGGAGAGAATCTCACGTCAGTGCTCGTTTAAACTAGCCGATCAAGTATAGCGTGGACGGTATTTATCGATGACAAGAATACGACCAACAAACACCAAGCCCGGAATCACCACTCACGGACCCCCGGTGATTAGATGCTCTGATTGCGAGAAGGGAAGGGCCGCCTCTGCAAAGAACACCAAAGCCATTGATTGGTATCTACCATCCTGCACACTTTCCCAGTCTCACGACACCGATACATGTATGCTCCGAATTCGAATGCTCGCTCATGCTCCATCCTCCACCCCAACCCCAACCTCGGCCTACAAGTGTTTCAACGGCAATATGCTGACAATCAAGATCCGCCCGCTGCCCATTCCGATTACCTACTTGCACCGACAAAATCAGATCGTAAACCTTTTCCTTTATTTTCCTCCTTTTCATCCAACAACGACCTTCATGCTTAGGCTCTCGAGGAATCCTCCCAAATCCTCTTTCTTGACCTCCACCACGCAGTGCTCGAAGCTGTCAATACGCACGCGCGCGCTTGTTTCCGAAACCACCTCTTGGAAAGCGCTTCCGAATTTGTTTAGACCGTAGCCCCTTTCATGCTCGACTTCGTCGTCGCCATCCGAGTCTTCCTCCGAATCTGAACCGTCCGAGTCCTCAGACTCCGTATCCAGCTCCTCATCGTCGCCAGCATCTCGTCGCGCCGCCAACTTGTCTTCCCGGATCTTTTGCTTGGCACGCCGTGATTCCTCTTTCCTCTTGAGCTTGGCATCTCTCTCCGCCTTTCGCTGCTTTGCTGCTTGTCTGTCCAGGAGCGTTGTGTCTGGGCCACCACCACCGCCCGTGCCGACAACAACGTACACACCGCGCTTCTCGTTCAGGCTGGCCACTACGAGGGGCGTACCGCGTCCACCATGGGATAGCTTTCCGTGGTTGTCTCTTTCTTGCTCGGCGAGAGCCTCTCCGATCCAGAGTGACAGCTTGGTGAGAGCAGCTGGATGGGCGAAGAGAGCAACATCAGGTCCGTCTTTGACAACACACATGCGAAAAGCGCGAAGGTGTTTGATCTGTTTCTTGTTGATGAGTGAAGTTCCTGTGCGGTAGATGGCCCTGTGAAGGAATTGGGCTGTGGGAAGGCCCGCCTTGAGCGAATCGATGCTATCGACAGTGTTAGCGAACCATAGGATCTGACGTAGGGGGCCGGAGCATAACGTACTCTTCCAACGCATCGTAGGCCTCCCAGAAGCGACCAACAAACTCCTCTCCTTGAGCTGCAAACTCCATCTCCTCCTCGACCTCTCGGGTTAGCTGAGTCGACGTCTGTGCAGCATCCGCCGTGTGAGCATGCTTCCCGACCTCGAGCAGTGCACCGATGACAACTCCAACATCTTGAGCACTGAGGGTCGCTCTCCAACCCCAGCTGCGGACGAAGCCCCAACCATCTTTGGCACCAGCACGATCCTTTCCGTCCGTGTCCACAGAGGGGACCATCTCGTCAAGGTTGTAAAGCGAGCCATACTTCAACAGTTTCGCCCTCAGCTCGCGCTTTAGCATCATATCCATATGAGTATAGCTCTGTTTGCACTGCGCCAGGCTAACGCCCATCTTGGCAAGGAGCTTGTGTAGTCGCTTGATGCCGGTTTCGCTCCAGGTTTTGAGACGGGAGAAGAGGTATGGCGAATGAAGCATGCTGTCGTAAAGGCTCCAATGACGGATTAGAAGGAACCGAGGTTCGGGCGAGAGCCGGATTCCAGTGTCCTCGGGATTCCTTGCTGTGGTGGGGATGACGCCTGTTTGTTCCGCGACGACTCGGCCATTGACGAACTCCGGCGGATTCAACCGCCTCACCTCGTCACGTAGTAACTGCCGTATCTTGGCGCCTCGGATTCCCAACCACCCTGATGGCCGACTACTGTCACTCGTTCGTACCGGGGCGGCAATGCCTGCTGAGGAACGGCCGTATAGTTCCATCGATGTGACGCCAACGATCGTGAGCCACAGTAGGTCATTATCTTCGCGGCCTAGTTCAGACGCAAGCGAGTACATCATGGACGAAAGAGGCTCGGAAAATGATGAGCCGACCTTGTAGTACTTGTGCAAGACGGCCTCGTTTTCTTGCCGAATTCGGAGAAGACGCCGTCGGAGGACGCGTGCTGAGGGGGCAGCTGGCGCTTGGGCACCGGATGGAGGTTGGACGGGGTCGCTAGACAGCCCAGCATCAGGTTCGCGGATGGAGATGAGCCCCCTCGGCTTCGGCCGCTGTGGGGATTCGGGGATGGGACTCGACTGTTACTTGTCAGCGGGGAACTTGCAAACAACTAGTTCCTTACATACCGAGTTACTCCTCCGCCGTTGTCGTGGTCTGTCGTCGTCGCTGTATTCGTCCTCGTCTGCGTCAGACCAGCTCTTTCGTTTTTGCCCCGCATGTGCTGATTCCTGTCTTGAACTGTCTTCGTCGTCCTCATCGTCGGTCTCTCCTAGATCCTCTCCATCGTCGTCATCAAGATCAGGCATGTCGACCAGAGCTAGATATGCTTTTCGTTCGGCGGTTAGGTCGTCCTGAATGTCACCGTCGTCAAACACCACAATGCCTCCCTTGCCTGGTTTATATGCTCGAGTAATCTGTCCACCATCAACACCAGGTGGACTTCTTGACTGGTATGACGACGACACTTCGGTAGTCGGGTCTAGAGGAAACCCCCCGAACACGTTTCCCAAGTTCCATGGTCTGTGAGCATCCATGACCCAGACCTCGACACCACTGTAAGGGGCATCATCGCCTTCAGGCTCGAGCCCGAGAAGAGGACCAAGGTCGACCATGCCTCCAACCCCAAGACAGACGACAACTCCGCCGCTGCCACCCTGGGACTCCATCATGGGAACGACAAGTTCCTTGCCGGCCTTTTCGAGGTCGGTATAGCCCGCCACGGGCTGGATCTTATGTGGAATATAGTCATGCTTTAGCAGTCTTGTCAAAACACGGCATGCGCAGAGAGCATCTGGTTCGAGGGCGACGAGGATCAGGACTGGCGGGGAGAGTGGATGGCGGGTGTTCTGAAGGTGGATATAGAGGTTCGAGATCAGAGAGCGTGGGAGATGCATGACTGGACGGGACTGCACGCGATTCGATTGCTATGCGTCGCGGGATTCATGGAGCGTATGGCAGGCAACGTTTCGACCGGCCGGAGGCGGAGTTGGCGACAAAATGGGATGCTCGGACGCGATGTAGGTGGAGATGTCGCGTAAAGTAGCGGATGCTCGAGGGCAGATGGCGGGAGGTGACGAATATGCAAGCCCGAAATAGCCAATGCCGAAAGATACAGTAAGAGGTATTCGCCTTACGATACAATATGGCTGATGAAGAAGGTCAGTGTATTCGTAGGTATACACGGTTGCGGGAGCAGGGTAAGATTGGTGTTGAACGGGAGACGGCGGGCAAGAAGGCGGCACGGAGTAGATGATGCGTATTCGGACATGACATGGACCACCACTTTGCGGACCGTGTTTTTGGCGACGCGGTGTCGCACGCCCAGGACGCGCCTGGCGAATTGAGTAAGGGTGCTTGGCAAAGGTACCTTCTGCTAAGAGGGGGCAGCTGGCGGCAGGTGCCACAGCCAGTGATTGAGTGCCCTGAAACTATAGCGCTGGAGCTCTGGAAACAAGTGATTACAGGGAGGGATGGATTGGGAATGCACTGGCGACGGGAGTTCCGTAGGTACTTAGACCACCTAACGTTATAGTAACTTAAGCGCCTTCCATAATCACCTCATCTCAGGCTAGGGGACTTGCCTAGTGTAGATGCATTCCCCCTCCGAATGTTGTTATGGAAAGAGAAGGTGGTAGCATCTTGACTTGTTTTCATTTTCCTCTTTCAACTTTCAAAGATGCCTGGAGATTGCTGTTCCTTAAAATGGCCATCTCCTTTCTTTATCTACTTATCTATCTAGGTAGCTACTGCCCGTAAATTTTTTTTTTTCTTTTTCGATTCCCATCTCCCTCCTCCTCTTCATCACCACCATCACCATCACCATCACCATCTCTCGCCGATGACACCTCACATGCCATTGCTTCAGGCACCACCATCGCGGGGTTTCTCTGCACTGCTGCACGGCGACTTGCCAGTACTAACCAGACTAATTACTAGTCCTGGTTACACCGATTCCAACAAGATGCCTGCGGACAGACGATACCCATGCAAACGAGGCACCGCCGCAGGACCCTCTGCCGACGCCCCCGTCAAAAGGACCAAGGACCGTCCATCCGCACTTTGTCGCCGACAATGCGACAATGCGGGCCGGTAGACTGCGCGCGAATGCTGCAATCTGGCGCAGGTCGACAGCGGTCACCTACCACTAGAGACGCACCAGCCGGTTAGCTGCTGTCAAGACTCACACCAAGGCCGCACCAGTAGTCCGAGGACCCTCCCAGGATCAGTCGACTCAACACCGTCCTACCGACAGGTGGACTGTCAGGGTTGAGGCCAGAGGGCAGAGAGTCAGAACCAGGGCGGGAGGAGGCAGTAAAGCTCCAACGTTAACGCCTGGCATCGCTAGATGCATGCGGGCAGCCCTAACGCCAGTTGACACCCATACTAACTAATGCTTGGAATTCCCGATCAGACGGTTCGACATGTCGGGTCGCTCGCTCCCGAAATGCGACTGCGAAACCAGCAGGCGAGAGGGAGGGAGAGAGGTGAGTGACAATCCGCCCGTGCCAGCGGGTTGAGAGCTTGGAGCTTGGTGCTCGGAGAGGACTGGGAGTGGCCCCCTGCCTGTCGGAGCGGGTACTATTCTGTAGGTCTCGGTACCCTCGAGTAGGAGAGCAGCAGCATGAGCGCACGGCAGCGTGAGTGCAGCATACGACAGACAGCATGGCTTGGTTGGTGCTGCACCGCAGGAGTGTCGTGCAGTCAAGGTCCCAAACCACCCACAACGCCCAGCCCAGCTCAAGTAAGATGGCTTAGGGCCCATTGGCCCACCAGACTGCCGGGAATGCCAGCCCTCCTCTTGAAAAGATGAGTCTCGTGGCAGTCAACGCCATTGCACGCATGTCCACATCTGGTTTGTGGTGATCGTTAACGAGGGATCGGTCTTCAACGAAGATGACAATGGGGAGGAGGAGGGGGAGACACCGGCGTATTAGCTTGGCCAGACCCGCGCCTGCTCGCTTCGAGGCCTAAGATTCTTCGTGCGTTCTTTGGGTGGACCTCGGGCGCCCTGCCCCGAATCGACTTGAGACAAAAGTACAGACTGTACAGTCACTCATCAGTCAGTCTTCGAACCCCTTGAGCCTTGGCTGGTGCGCCCCTCTATCCGTCGCTGTGCATTAGCCGGCTTGCACCGTCCCTGAAGCCTAAGCAGCAGCCTCACTCGTTCGACCACGTCACGACGGGTCGCGGTCGTGCAGTGCGGTCGCAGTGGCGGTCGCCGATCTGTGCAACTGGCACCGATGGCACGGACGGACTGGGCCGAAGAAACCATTCAAGCATCCGCCCGACCAACCCAAACCGCCGACCTGCTGGTTACCAGTTGCCAGACTGCTGGGGCTGACCTGAACCCCCTCCCGTTCTTCTGGAAGCGGTCCGTCGCCGGGCACGCCAGACATTGACCAATCCCGCAACACCCTCCCACTCCACAGAACCCAGTTTGCTGGGTCTGTTCGCTGTTGTGGGAGACGGGGGAGGCACCGCGAGGGATTGGCACTCGGGAGTAGTACTCGGTGCTCTAGCAGAGAAACGTCCCGCCGACCTGGGTCTGACCTGGGATTCATCTGTCTTTCCCACCCTCCTCGTCCCATCCCATCCTCTCCCCCTCCCTCTCCCGATCCTCCCACCCACTTCCGTCATTCCCATACTACCTAACCGACTAAGAACCCTCCTGCTGGGACCGGCTTATTTGTGGCCGGCGCCGGCACTCAGTGACGGCCCACCTGGTTTAAGTTCGTTGGACCATCTCTCACAGCCTACACCCTACACCCTGCGGCCTACTTCCTTGCCTCTCCCTCACGCTGCCTACTCATGTATCCCCGCTGTCTTCTACACTCTACAACCTCCCATTCACACCGTCTTTGCTGGTGTACAATACGCCCTACAGTGCCTTTCTCAGACGGCTAAGAGGTTTTCAAGCCATGGACCACGACGATTCCGATACGGACCCCACATCCGATTATCCAGATTCAGTGGGGACATCTGAATTCACGTCCGTTAACACCAGAGAACTGCACTCATACGAGCATGGGAGGTAAGAGATGCCTGTGACGACACACGAGGCCATGGTACTGACATCCTCTAGGCGATATCAAGGCTTTTTGCAAGGCCGATACGGGCTCCCCAATGACGACGTCGAGCAGGTCCGCGAGGGAATGAAGCACAAGCTGTATCTGGACTATATTTTGGACGGCGAACTATTCCTGGCTCCCATCGGGGACTACCCCCACAAGATTGTCGACCTTGGAACTGGAGTCGGATTTTGGGCCCAAGATAGTTTGTTCTCCCTTCTGCCCGTGAAGAGTCCACCTAACTGACTTATTTGTCTAGTGGCCGAGAACTTTCCTAGCGCACGAGTCATTGGGACTGATTTGTCCCCCATCCAACCACATTGGACACCCCCTAACGTTGAATTTCGAGTTGAGGATCTTGAAGACGAATTTCGACCCTGGACAAACATTTATACCGACGCGGACTTGATCCACATCAGGGCCGTGCTGCAGACGGTGCGAAAGCCGCGACAGCTAATAGAGCGATCCTTTGAGTACCTCTCACTGTTCGAGCCGGCGAGGCAAGTCGAGAACCTAACCGGGAACTAGGGCCCTCAAACCAGGAGGCTGGATCGAAATTCACGAAGTAGTGCCATTTGTAAACTCGGAAGATGGCACAGTCGAGGACGACCACCCGATGAACACTTTTTACAGCCTGGTCGACGGGCCTTTCACGAACATATACGGCTGGAACCTCCGCTTTCCCTCTCACATTGTCGAGACCCTTCGTGATGCCGGGTTTGTCAACATTCATGAACAACATACTCAAGTTCCGATTGGAAGGTGGCATAGCGAACCCAGAATGAGGGAAATGGGCATGTTTTGCCAAACTATCTGCGAGGATTGGATATCTGCCTTGTTGCCTCGGTGCGATGTAATGGGGCTATCCGAAGACGAAGCAGACGAGTTGGGCCACCGGTTATTCGACGCATTCAACAACCCCCGCATCCACGCCCGCCTCGATTGGGTAGATTGCTGGGCGCAAAAACCATGGTCATAGAAGGATCCAAAGGGGTACTTTACGCCTCGCTCATCAAAGTATCAGCTATCGGAGCGTGGACCAAACTCGATGACTGACTGCCTTTGGTTGACTTGTCACTGGGCGAGTTCAAAGTGCACCTGCTGCACGGTTGCGTCCTCGCCCAAGCCGCACCACCCAACGAGACGCCGAAGCTGTTTGTGCCGAGCTACCGTTGACACTAACGGGCCGTTGCCTTGCACGGATCCCCAGGTTGCCGCTTGAATGCTTGGGGGGTATTGGATGACACAGGTGTAGCATGGCGTCTCAGAAGGACCAGTCATTTCGTTCTAGGAAGACCGGTGAGCGGCCAAAACAATGCGGCTTGGCTTGGTGCGTGCCACTTAATGCATAAGTGACATGCCAGGGCTGTAGCAGGTGGGTTTTATAGAGGACGGCACAGATGGGTGATTGGGCTTTGATTTACACCCATCTAGAACGAAGGCTACGTGTGGTTAGCAATCAGAATTAGATTGGCTAATCCAGAGCGAGAGAAACACTAGCTAGCATGCAATGACGTCAGAAATCCTGACGAAATGATCATACAAGGCTTCGTTTTGAGGTGCGTTGAGTTATGGTTTTACTAATATGGCTGGCTATTATCTTCATTGTTCTGCCGCCTAGCTGCTTGTTCTACCGCTTCTGGTCTGCTTCGTAGACCAGTGTTGTGTTTCATCCAATTGAGAGGAGAATCCAAAGTGTAACCCATACCTCTCCCAAGGTCGTAAATGCCGGTAGTACTTGCGAGGCATATGTTGTACAACCAGCCCTCCCTGCCAGCCTACTGGATTAAATCCGACATGCCATGATGCGGCTCTTCCACTCTCCATGTAGCATATCGTGGCTGGCACCGCTGGTGGATACAACCTCCGGCTCCAAAGAAGAATCCCTTCGAACGCCGTGTACCATGTCGTCTGGAGCTGGGTACCATCTGAGACTTCAATTTCCAAACATGTTGGCGTTTCCCCCAGGAGAGTGACCGCCCATCCCGCCCACCCCGCCCATTCGTCCTATGGGACCACCTCCCATGGGAACGCCTGCCATGGGAACGCCTGCCATGGGACCGCCCATGCCGCTGAAGGAACCGAACCCTCCCGACGGCGGGTAGTTGTTTGAGCCACTGTACCCGGCCATGAGGTAGGACCAGTCCATCTCGTTCGAGTCGTCGCCGGGCGTGCCGGAGCTCGAGTCCACGAGCGGGGCGCCCGTCGTCGGATCGGTAGTCGATGACAGGATGGGACCGGAGCTGCCGCCAGCCGTGGAGCGCGGGACGCTGACCTTGGGCTGGGAGAGGCCCGGGTCTGGACGATTCTCGTTGCGGGCCTGGCGGCGCGCGGCAGCACGCTCACGCAGCGCAGCGAGGAAGACCGGCGGGTTGATGGGTCTTCCGGCGCTGAGGAGGGCGGCCTCATGAGCGTCCCATGCCTTGATGAAATGGCTGCCAAATGCGATGTGCATGGGGCTGTGATAGTTGTTGAGGAGGCCCCGGAGGCTGTGGTTTTTGGAGATGGCGTCCCAGGCTCGTTCAACCATGGGGCCTGACACGCGGTGACGCAGCTCCTGGACGAGGAACATGTAAGCCGGGAAGGGAAAGTGGTGCATTGAAAACCACCTAAAGGGCCGCAGCGAGTCGGACGACTGCACGACGTTGTCGTACTCGATCATCTGGGTAGCCTGGTGGAAAAGGCTGTCACGTTCCGCCGCCTTGAGCGCCGAGGGGTCGTTGCTGTTCGAACGGACGAGGAAGTTGATGATGCGCATCTTGCAGAGGGCCTGGCGCGTCATGGTGAGGGTAAAGAAGTGCAAGGGGATCTTGGGGTCGCATTGGCTGAGGTATGTGCCTTCGATGTGCGCGCAGTAGCCGTCGAGCGTGTACGCCGGCCCATTTTGGCCGGCGAGTTGGATCGTCGGGGCAGCAGGGCGAGCGCTGGGCGTCCCTGACGGGCTCTTGTCAGCCATGTTCAGCTTGTGGCTGTCGCGGTTGCTGTCGCTAGCGACGGCCATGGCGAGCTCAACGCGGGTGAGGGCGAAGAGCATCTCGGTTGGACCAGAGTGAGGGGTGGGCAGATCTTTGCCGTCGACGTGGAGGTCTGAGTCGTTGACGTTCAGGGGCATCTTGCAGTCGCCACCGGTTGAGAGGGCAGTGACTGTTGATCCCGTCATCTCTCCTATCCGGCGGTCGTAGCCGACGAGGGTCCACCACAGACGCCGTCGCTGTTCGACCTCGAAAGGGGGGAGTCCGAACTGTGCCGGATCCTGGTGCAGACCCATACGCTGGGCGATGCGAACGCCGAGGCCGATGAGGCAGAAGACCTGTCGAGGGTCGACGAACCAGCGGACTGCGAACTACGGAGCGTGTGAGCTGAGAACTAGGTATGGGAGAGGAAGAGCTGGAGAACTTACGAGATAGAGGAGGTAGGCCTGAAGGAGGATCGGGTCATTGTCGCGCATGAAGCCGGCGTTGGTGAGAGCCTGCTGTGTCGCGGTGTGGTACCTCCCCAGAAGCTCCATCTTGGGTTCATTGAACATCCTCTGGACGTCGACGTCTTCAAGGGAGGTGATGGCCATGAGGTAGATGGCGAACATGAGAGCCTCAATGTTCTTCGGGGCGCTTTCGATGTTCGAGCTGGCCTCGATGATTTGCGCCTGAACGGTGGGAACGTGTGTTATCTTGAGTAAGGGGTTGACGCTGTCGATGTAGATTTGCCAGAGCTGGATGATCTGGATAGTGGGAGGGTGGTACTGGGCCAGGGGACCAGAGTGACCACCGATGATGAAAGGGAAGCCGTCGGTGGCGAACATGCGGTCAAAGGCGCGATGGATGGTAAATACGCCGACACCTTCTTCGTCCGACGAGTCACGGAGCATGTCCTCACTTGCTCGGAACTATACGATAGGTCAGTTGAGATGTTTCCTGGTGCGAAAGGTAACCAATTAAGTGAGGTATGATGAGATGAGATGAGATGAGATGAGATGTGAATGGGACGAACCTCTCTGTGTAGTGAGAACCATTTACCACCGATACTAGTCGACCGTTAGTATACTTGAAAACCTTCAAAGACAACAAAAAAGGCTATAAAGAACTTACTTTTCTGGCTGGGAGGTTGCGGGAGAGGCGCTCGTTTCTGGCGACGTCTTGAGGCCCTCAAAGTCATTCTCGAGGTCCTCGACATCGTCAGTCGGGGGCCCGTCCAGTCGCAGATCATGGCCGATGGCATCAACCTTGACACCGTGCTCGGCCAGCAGGCTCTCGTACCTCTTGAGACGTTCAATCAGGTCCTTCTCCTGCAAACGCTTCTTGCGACGTCGGGGGGGCTGTGGAGGAACCACGCGGCACTCGACTTTGGCCTTGACGCAGTTGGCGCAGGGCTTGTTCTTGTCGCAACGGACCTTGCGCTGCTGGCAGACGACACAGCTCGTGCCACGGGTCAGCTTCATGACGGCCGGGTCCAGGGGCTGGAACTGGGCGTGGTGATGGGAATACGGCGCCGGGTGTTGTTGCGGGGCCGCGCCGGGGACGGAGTCGGGGGTAGGCATCTCGGCGGACATAGCCGGAGGCACTGCAGATTAAGAAGAGGGGGAGGCAGACAGCCCGACAAGGCTGGCCGGCCGGGGTGGCGGTGGTGTATCCTCTCTGGGCGAGATGTGCGTGATTAGGCACAAGAATGCACGGGGCACGATGCACAATGCACGATGCTTCCGGTCTGGGCTGATCTGCGAGTCTCCAGCCGTAGGGCTGAGGTTGAGCGTGGTTGGTCGAGGTGGTATGTCGGCCTTGGAGAGGGCTCACGGTTCGGACCCGTAGCACGCAACCTGCCGAGCGGGAACAACGAGAAGCGGTGGCGGTGACAGGTGAAACGATGGGATGGCTAAGAGGCGATGTCTCGGCCCCGGGAGATGGGGCCCTGGTGTGGAGGAGGGAGGGAGGGAGGGATGGATGGTTGGCTGGCTGGCTGGCTGGTTGGTCTAGATGGACGGGGTTCCAATCAAACCAAGGAGCTGAGGCTGGCTGGCTGGTTGACAGAAGGGACCGAACGGAGGCAAAGACTGGCGCAGGCCGAGTAGATAAACGAAAAAGCCACGATCCGAGGAAACACAGCCAAAAGCCGGGAGAGAGATGAGCAGAACAAACAGACAGAGCGAGTACGCGTAGACCCAGGGCCCTCGTACGTACGCTGCGCCAGGCACCAGGATTCTGCTTACAAGTCCTCCCGAGCTGGGTATGACTCTTCAGGCTTCGCTGACTCTTCTTTTCCCGCGCTCTCTCATGGGAATGAGGGATCGTGTGGTTGGGGATGAGCTGCAGCCTGCGATGCCGATACCCGCTCGGTCCCGAGTTGTCCGAAATGTCCCTTACTGCGGGGACGCACCACGTGGGGCGCGCCGTGACCCACACGCCCAGAACGGCCTAGCGCTCCCGTGCCCGGATCCGACTGTACGGCTCGTTCCCGAGGGCTTGGGCTTGCTCGGGCACGGAGGTTGGAAACATGTTCGTCTACTCATTCTGCACCGTTTTCCGCCCCGAGACTCGTTGGCGGATTTGGTTGTTGGTGCCTTCATGTCGATAATGTCCGAGACTCTGCGCCTGCAAGTGCCGTTTAGCCGCGTGTCTCCTTTGCGAAATGCTAGATATACATCTCGAGTTGCGCCAGGCAATAACACCATGGCTGCCTCACAGAAGATAAACTACAACGAGTATTCTATCTCATCAACTTTCTCTTATCTGAATATCCTAACTCTTCAGCTAAATCCTCTCATTTTCTCATTTTCCCCCTTTGCATCTTGAAGCTCCCACCATGTCGACTCCAGAAGCCAGCAAGGCCTCCGGGCAACATAACCAACCTCTCAAATCGAACAAATCCGCCACCTCTCTATCTTCAGCCGAAACCCAAACACCGGCTGAATTCAACAAGAGGTGGTCTGCCGGAACCAAGGAAAACCAGAACCAGACCCCTATCCCAGACTCGATAGCACCCGCAGGGCAACAACCCACGACCCCTATCGAACCCGATGTCGAGCGACCCGAACCCCAAGGACCCGCCTTTGACAAGGAGGCCGAGGAGAACTACAAGCCCAAGACGCTCAAGTTCTGGCTCATCATCCTCTCCGCCATCGTGTCCATGTTCCTCGTCGCCCTCGACCGCACCATCCTCTCGACCGCCATCCCCGCCATTACAGATGAGTTCGACAGCCTTGGTGATATTGGCTGGTACGGATCCGCCTACATGCTCACCACTGCTGCCTTCCAGCTCATCTTCGGTCGTATTTACCACTTTTACGACCTACGGACAGTGTTTCTCGTGTCCATCATTCTCTTCGAGGTTGGCTCTACCCTATGTGGAGCAGCGCCCAACTCGACGGCCTTCATCATCGGTCGCGCCATTGCTGGCATTGGCTCTGCGGGGATCATGACGGGGTCCATACTGACTGTGATCCCCCTGGTACCTCTTCACAAGCGCCCCATGTTCCAATGTATGCAATATCTTCCCTTCTGGGTTTCTGTACGTCCACTAACATACTCGCAGCCATGTTCGGGATGGTTTTTGGTATCGCGTCCGTCTGTGGGCCCCTGATTGGCGGTGCCTTCACGGGGCGAGTGACCTGGAGGTGGTGTTTCTACATGAACCTCCCCATCGGCGCCCTCGCCTTTGTGTTCCTATGTTTCTTCCTAAACTCGCCCAAGAAGCCCCAGGAATCCGTCCCCATCGCCAAGCACATCATGCGACTCGACCCTCTGGGAACCTTCTTCTTCGTGCCGTCCATGATTTGCCTCATCCTCGCTCTGCAGTGGGGAGGCTCAACGTACGCGTGGAGCAGCTGGCGAATAATATTCCTGTTTGTCATCTTCGGACTGACGGCCATTGCGTTTTGCACCGTCCAGGTCATGATGCCGGAGACGGCCACCGTTCCTCTCCGAATCATCAAGCAGCGCACTATGCTCGCGGGTGCCGGGACCATGTTCTTCCTGGCGGGCGCAATGATGCTCTCGGTCTACTACGTACCGTTGTGGTGTAAGTGAACCCCTTTCAACCATCCATACGAGGTCATACTGACATTCGCACAGTCCAGGCTACTAAAGGCGTCGGCCCTGTCAAGTCTGGTATCTACACTATCCCGCTTGTCACCAGCATGGTCGTTTCTGCTTTCGTTTCCGCTGCCTTTACCCAACGCATCGGCTACTACGTTCCGTCCATGCTCCTCTGCCCTTGCGTCATGGCTACAGGCGAGGGTCTTCTCAGCACCTTCACTCCTACTATCGGCTCCTCTCATTGGATCGCATATCAGTTCCTCGTCGGCTTCGGGCTAGGCTTGGGTATGCAAACTGTCGGTCTTGCAGTCCAGACGGTGCTCCCCAAGGAGGATGTGCCCACCGGTCTCGCCATCAACTTCTTTTCCCAGCAGCTTGGCGGTGCCATTTTCGTGTCTGCCGGCCAGACCATTCTCAACAGCCTGCTCGTTAAGCGGCTTTCAGGAGTCCCAGGGTTGGACCCGGAGGTTATTGTCAACACGGGCGTTACAGACCTGCGCACGGTCGTCCCAGAACAGTACATTGGCAAAGTCGTGAGCGCGTACAACTACGCAACCACACGCATTTTCCTCGCCGCCGTTGCCATTTCCTGTACTCAGCTGGTGTGCTCGCTGTTTGTGGAGTGGAGGAGCATTAAGAAGGGAAGACAGGAGCCACTCACAACCAAGCCCGAGGCTGAGCAACAAGATCAGGCGGAGAAAAAGTCGGAGAAGGAGTAGTCGGCATAAATATAGAAATGTTCGTAGCAGACGCTCAGATTTTTCTTTTTGAAAAGCCATAGCTAGTAATGGCAAAACCCTCTCAGTCTTTGTATAATTAGTATAGAACCAAAATCAACTCCTCATTATAAACTACCTACTTACACCCAGTCCCATGTAATAAGAAAACTAAATAGCAACAATTAAAATATTCACATTAGTCTCACATCCTGAGCCTATTCTTACAGCTCAATGGGGTCTCTCTCTCTCTCTTCAATCAAGGCTCACATGATGAATGACTGACCAACCTTCTTTCTTCTGTCTTAACACAGAACAACTGGGATACATGTCCCATCCCTAATCCTTCACTTCACCTTGCTACTAAGAGGTAACAAAATGACGAGTTAATAAAATAGTGTTTACATGTCCAGATACCGAGTCTACCTTTGCACTGTATTCAAGCCTTCGGCAACGGAAGAACGCTATTCCATATCGGTGATGGCTCGCCGAAAACTTCTCGCTCTAATCCGTCGCTTAATCCCCGCATTGTCAATCAGTCAGTGCAAGAACATCCTGGTTCAAAGAATTGCAGTATTATTCGTACTGTCGAAATATCTTCAATTATCCGCTTCTTGCCTGCTAAATCCAACAGAACCATCAAAAACCGCAAGAATGGCAGACCAGCAACAATCACCGTGCCGCATCCTTGTTATGGCCTCTGGCAATGGGTCTAACTTTCAGTCGCTCATCAACGCCGTTGGCACAGGGCGTATCCCTAACAGCAAGATCATCCGTCTTGTTGTCAACCGCGCAAAGGCGTACGCCACAACCCGGGCGAACGAGGCCGGTATTATTGTCCTTTCCTCAGATGGATTCATAGTCTAGAGTTCCCTAACTTTTAATAGGTATTCCTTGGGAGTATTTCAACTTGATTAGCAACGGATTTCTACCCAAGGGAGAGAAAGACGAGAAGAAAGTGGCTGCAGCGCGAGAGAAGTATGACGCTGCGTTGGCGCAGAAAGTGTTAAACGAGACGGAGAGGCCGGAGTTGATTGTCCTGGCCGGATGGATGCACGTCTTCTCGGCGCCCTTTCTAGAGCCGCTAGAAAAGGCAGGCATAAAAGTTATCAACCTCCACCCCGCGCTACCTGGTGAGCCTCTCTCTCGCATTGACCCAAATTTGCCTGCTTATAGCTTGTACAGGCGCGTATGACGGAGCCGGTGCGATAGAACGCGCCTTTAGTGACTTCAAGGCCGGGAAAGCAACACGCACTGGCATCATGATTCACTACGTCGTGGTCAAGGTGGATAGGGGCGACCCTATCATGGTCCAAGAGATCGAGTGGCAGGGCGAGGAGCTGGCCGAGCTAGAAACGAGGATTCACTCGTACGAGCACGAACTGATCGTGGAGGCGACGGCGAAGGTGGTCGGGGAGATACTAGAGCAGAGGAAATAGTAAGGACCTCGCCTAGGCAGCACAGCCGTCAGTTGGATCAATCTAAAAATGACCCCTTCGACCGATTTACTTGATCGGTCCCGCCGCGACAAAGCCATCTCCAATGTTCCCTGATTCATGGGGGGACTACTTACATGGTGAGGCCTTCCCCGTACCTAGTTATTGTTGTACTTTTTCCGAGGCAGCCTCAAACCCCCTGGACGGTACTGTATGCTTTGTTGTTCCTCGGAACAGTGGCGACCTTCAAAGCGTGTTGGACAAAGGATCCGTGTAAGTACACGGCGCTTCGTCCTCGAGATCGCAGAACACCCGGTGTTCCGGTATTCAGTGCAAGCATATATTACGACTTTTAAATCGGTCAACTCCCCTGATCAGACCGTCCAGAATGTTCGCAAGGGAAGCTCCGAAAGATGTGCATCAAGTTCGTCACCACCATGGCCTGCGGCCACGACCTTATAAAATACGGCGATCCCTGCAGTCAAGCTGGCTCTAGCCACCATAAAGTATATGTTCAATCCAGGTTTTTTTACGACACTTGCGCAAAATGCGACCCGGAGGTGCAACTGCGGCACGTGAAGGCAGAGTACGAGAAAAGCCATCAGAAGCTACTGCAAGAGTACCTAGCTGCTAAGGAAGTGGGCAACGAGGAGATCATGTCTCAGGTAGAGCAGATTATGCTCAAAAATACACAGTTCGCGAGGCAAAAGAACTTTGAGGTCGGGCTGCTGAGACGGGATCCCGACGTTCAGTGGCGGGAGGAACGTGAGTACCAGTAAATAGGAATTGGCCCTGATTGCCAGTCGCTTGTGTATTAGATTAATGAAAGCCTAGTGTTGCTTGTATAACTCCGACCGTGCCCCAATCCCAGTGCGAAGGTTGACCCTGTCTATCGATCATATTTCGTTCCCTCTGTGAATCGCCCAGCGCCAATAATGAAAAATGCCGAGCCTCGGTAAGTAAGAACGACAACGCTAAAACACCAAATGAAAGAGACGCTGTCTCCAGTATTGCGCCTCTTCGTAACAAAGAATTAGTATTCTGTGCCTAGTATGCTCATGTGCCCCTTCATGACCTGATGAAGAAAGGCGCGAGATTTGGGCTGTTTCTCAGCGTCGCAAATATTCGTCATAGTGATCTCGGCGACGGTGGTTGTGGTGATTTGCAGCGAACAGTGTTGCTGTTGTATTGCACATCCTTGAACATAGGCTTGAGCGGCTCAAGTCGGAGTATCGGAGGAGACCCTACGTCAATAGGTCCATTGTAGCAAGAAGTCGACGTGGATGAGGCGGTGGATGCTATCGATGTCGCCTGTTTTGTCTTCTTGTTTGGAATAGGCGACGCATTGGTTGTACTGCTATCGCGGTGACGCTTCCCACTCGCGGAGTCCATGGTGGAGGAAGAGATAATATGAGTAGAGGGCTCGTGCGAGTTATGGTGTCCAGGTGGCGGATTGTGTGATGTGACGAAAACTTGCTGGGCGGCGTTATGATTGGTGTGTGTCGCTGAGCTGATTGCCCGTACAAGAATTTGTGTCGACCAGGAGAAGGCCTCGAGGTTGGCTTATAAGAATGGACAGCTGGTGAAGGGGTGAATCAACTACAGGCTTTCTTTCTCTGAAACGGTTTCAGGTGCTTGAGTCCGCGAAAGTGATACAGGGAAGCCAAGGAAACGAGGCCAGAAGGGGTATGATGATAGGTAAGATGTTGCTTTTGGAGGAGTGAATGAAAGAGAGGAAGAGAAAGACAAAAAAGTGCCAAAAATAGAGGTGACGAGAAGCAATTGATTGCAACGGAGATGGAGATAACCTAGAAAGGTACCTTTGAGTTTGCTGTTTCCCAAAGCCAAAAAGGGCACCGTGCCTGCCCTTTAGCGGCCAACAGTGAAAGGCCAAGCCCAGACTTAGACCCAGGCACAGGTTTATCTATCAGTCGCTAACAATGAAATCCGCGACCAAGAAAGAACCGTTTGTGCGTGTTTTTGGCAGCTGCCGGCGGGCGCCAAGACCACGGCGGGATCTCGAACAAAGCCTGCTGCGCGCGACCGGGCTCATCAGGGAGGTTGTTGCAGCGGCAATTGGCAGAGGCGAGGCAAGGGCAATGATGGAAAACGTGCCGCAGCACAATCTCGCGATGATTGACAAACGCGCCCTCGGAGACGAAACACGGCATCAGTTCATCTTTCCCCAGCAGCTGAAAAAATTCCGGGGACTGATTTGATGAGTTCCCGCCTGTAAGGTTGCCTTATCTGCGAGGGTCCGTATCGGGCAAAGGCTTAGTCATCCGCGAATGCCTGAACCAACGTCAACCGTCAACCCCACAAATCACAACATCGTCGCGGGGCATCTTCATTCACGCCTAGAACGTAGTCGAGCTCTATAATCCACCACCGACCGACACCTCACCCCAGTGTGTGAGACTTGAATCCCGACTCCAACCGGCCACAGTCGCCCCATCACCCAGCGAGATCGAATCCCCGAGTCTCCCGCCACCGCCATGGCTGCCTCCACCTCCAACCCGCTCCTCTCCAGCCAAAAGAGCTCCGAGCTCCAAGCTATCCTCCACCCTCTCGTGCTCCTCACCATCTCCGACTACATCACACGGCATACTCTCCGCCAACAGCAGGGTCCCATTGTCGGTGCTTTGCTGGGCCAGCAGAATGGCCGTGAGATCACCATCGAACATGCCTTTGAGGCCCACATGCGGGCTGCCCCCGCCGTTCCGGGAGGCTACCTCCTCGATGCCGAGCAGTTTGGCGCCCGGTTAGAGCAGAGTTAGTCGCCCGTGCTCCCCAGCGGCTTACTCCCTCTAACACTCCTTGCCAGTGATCACCGTTCATAAGGACCGTCAACTCGACTTCGTCGGCTGGTACACGCTGCTGCCTTCCTCCGGCCCGACGCCCACCATCCTCCCGATCCACGGCCAGATCCTCGAAGGCTGGAACGAGTCTGCCGTCCTACTTGGTTTCCACCCCGAGCAAGTCCTCGATCACTCCGTGGGCGGAAGGCTCCCCCTTACCATCTACGAGAGCAACCTCGAAGTCGACGACGCTAAGACTGAAAACGACGGCGAGGACAGAAAGATGGACGACGGAGAGGCCCCTCTCAAACTCAAGTTCAGAGAGCTCCCTTACTCCGTCGAGACCGATGAAACCGAGATGATTAGCATGAACTACGTCGCCGCCGCTGGTGGAAACGCTACTGCCGTGGCCACCAAGGAGGAAAAGCCCGCTCGGTCTGTCGAGTCCAACGGCAAGGGCAAGCGTCGCCTGGTGGAGAGCCAAGACGAACAGCAGAAGAACTCGACTCAGGAAGACGAGGCTCCTCTCACCGTCGAGGAGGACGAGATGATTGCTGCCCTCACCGCAAGGGCCAACGCCATCAAGATGCTCCACTCTCGAATCCGCGTCCTCACCACCTACCTCGAGCGCCTCCCGCCCTCGTACGTCAACGGCGAGAAGACCGCCTCTGAATCCATGGACACCGACTACACTACCCCCTCTCAAACCGTCCTCCGTCAGATCCAGGCCCTCGTCAGCCGCCTTGACCTCGTCATTCCCTCAGACCAACTCTCGTTCGAGAAAGAGATGCTGCACGAGGCCAATGACGTTAACCTTGTCAGCCTTTTGAATGGCATCATGCAGAGCGTCAGCCAGGCCCGCGATGTCGGCAAGAAGTTCAACGTCGTCGAGACCGCCAAGGCCTCCAGCCGCCGTGGTGGCCAGGAGTATTCCCTCGACCCTACCACCTTTAGCCTCCGAGGTGCTGGTGACCTTCTCCTTTAGTGTCGCCGTCCGCCCACAAAAAGCTGCGAAGCAATCTTCCAGGCTAATACCGCAGCTGCTGTCTTTTGTTGATTTAGCCAGGCGTTCGGGGAGTTGTAGAACTCCATATGCATTAGAACATGATTTATGGCAAATTCCATATTTCAGTCTTCTTGAACTTCGTGATTTCATTAACAGTTTATTCGCCCATTTTCTAAATTTTTGGCCCTCACCCCCCAAAAAAACACCCCTGCCCTGCCGAAGCCCTGCCTGAAGAACTATTTTGCCCGAATTTCCAAAATCTCCCCGTCTCATTGTCCCATAAATCAACCATATATAGCAGCGAGACCTGTCGCTGCTAGGATATCGTAAAGCGCCCAGTCTACTGGTCATAATGCGTTTCAAACACAAACGGCGTGCTTTTCAACCCTCGATAACGACCTTGATGACGAGGTTACCGTTGTCGTCGCTGGTGCACGTGGCGAGCTCAAAGGCACCCCGCGCCTTGTCCAATCCCTTGAAGCGGTGTGTAACCATGCGGTCAAGTGAGGGCAGAGAGAAGCCAGGACCGTTCCGGGCCTGGGAGCAGAGGAGTCGAATGCCTGTGGCGTAGGTGTTTGCATAGCGGAAGATACCCAGAATGTCAATCTCACGGAGGTGGGCCACAGACAAGGGAAGCGTCTGGATCGGAGTACCCATACCAACCATGATGACCTTCCCTCCAGCCTTGGTAGCGTACATGCTCGTGTGCATGCAGGCCTCCTTGCCGGTACACTCAAACGTAACATCCACTCCGTCTTCGTCGTCGTCGAGAACGAATCCGTCGGGGGGCGTTGAAACAGCAAGGATGTTTGCAGCGAGCGACTTGGCATTGTCAAATCTGCTGGCGGCAGAGAAGGTGCTGGCAGGGGTCATCACGCCGGAATCGGGAGTGGAGACTCCAGAAGGAACGTTGGAGGGAGTGAGGTACGACACGGGGGTGACATATCCGTGGGTTGCGAACCCGTTTTCGATGGCGTAGTTCACGCGACCAGCGTCAATGTCGGTAATGGTGACAGACGTACAGCCAGATTGGCGAGCCATGGCAGCCGTGAGGAGGCCAACGGTGCCGGCCCCGATCACCAGGGCGGTGGATCCTGACTCCGGTTTGGCACGGTTAACCGCATGAATGGCCACTGACAGGGGCTCAAGGAGAGAGGCAGCCTCATACGAGACATTGTCGGGCAGCCTGCAGTTGTTAGCGAACCATACAGGGTGTATTGCCAATCCCAGGAAATCTCACTTGTGACACCACACAGCCGGGTGATTGATTCGCTCTTGAAGCGTGCCTTGGTAGTGAGGGTAGCTTTTGGCGCTGCTTCTGAATCGCATCTTCTTGCAAAGATTGTATCGCCCCTTACGGCAGATGCCACACCGGCCGCAGGCGACACCGACCTCAAGAGCAACCCGGTCGCCGATTTTGAAGCCGCTGACCTGAGGTCCAATGGCAACTACCTCGCCGGAGGACTCATGACCCAGAGATAGGGGATGACAAGCGCAGAGGTCACCGTTGGCAAACTTCTTGTAGTAGGAGACATCCGACCCACAGATGCCGGTAGCTTTGATGGCAATCTGCAGCTCATCCGCCCCCGGTTGCTCGATCGTTCTCGATTCCTGACAAGGTTGCGGTCAGGAACAGTTCCTTCGGGTAGGGCTGAGGGCAAGGAGGCTTGTGCAACAAGCCAGACGCGGACTTACCAATCGTAGATCCCGGGGACCATGCAAGACAGAGGCGCTGATTGTCAACGGCTTCGAATTGAAGGCGGGTAGATGCGCTGGCGCGGTTTCTCCTGTAGCAGCTGGGGCCATGGCGAGTAATTGCGACGCTGGCAGCGTGGGATGAGGGTGGGATGTTGATGTTGATGGAGACACAAGACTCGGTCGATGGCTTGGCCGATTGCCTATTGGGGCGTGTTGGGCAGATGGGATTGGCTAGTGGGTAGAACTGGTGAGTGGGAGCAGTCCGGCGCGTGGGGGTTACGGGCTGGGATGGCTCTCGGAGGCGTCTTGGAGGTGCTAGTCTTGGGATAGCAGAAGAAACGGTCAGACAGAACGTGGGATATGGAGTAATAGAGCTTGCTAGGACGCGGGATGTTTGAAGCCAAGATGGGGGATAGCAGTCAAGGAGCCTATCTCTGGACAGACAACGAGGAGATAGAGAGAGGGAGCGAAGGGCCCCCACCCCTTAAGTAGGTTAGGTGGCTTCACTCACCATCCTCCTCCCTGGCCAGAGCAGACCGATCCGCGAAGCAGAGTACAAAACCGAGGGCGTGCGTTCATCAGCAATTACCCAACGCCAAGGTGGCTCGGTGTCTAGGGCTCGGAGAGGCGTCGAGCTGAGGGGGAGAAAATTGCCCAGTCAGGTAACGACGAGTTATCTCCGGTGGGCTAGGAGCTTTCCGTTAGGCATTGCAATCTCGCAAACCATCTGCAGGGCCAGGCGCCGTGGTGACGGAGGGGACAGCGCTTGGGTACGGGTACGCAAGATGCAATTATGCACCGTGTACCTGAGCCGGAACCGGACCATGGAAAGTGGAGGGAGATATCGAGGTTTGTTTCGAGAGCGGGCGTTCTGCATGCACAGATGGGCGCCTTGGCGGAGGACCCATGTAAGCTCCCAGGACCCGCCACTTTCAAGGGTCTCCTTACGGCTGGAAAACTGGTAGCTGGGATCGGAACGCGATTCCCAGGCCCAGAAAGAAGCCCAAGCGATGCTGACGGGAGGGGTGTCGTAGGTAAAGGGCTAAGGGCGGTGTTCGAGTCTTTGCCCTGGTTTTTGATGATGGAGGGGCGGTCGAATTGTCGGCATCAACTACGACTGGGGCCCGCCCCAGCGAGACAACAGATCAACGAATGTGACGGCAAGACTTGGATAGTCACGTCTTCACGGCGAGCGGCCAGATGGACCGGGAAAACGGGGAGCCAAGTTGACAGGCGGCGCAGCGGCTATGTCTCCTAACCCACCCGAGATCGCGGTGCGGTGAGCACGATAACTGTGTGACAGCCATGACAGGCCAGGGCTTGCCCAGGGCAGGGCAAGGGAAAAGGGTATGGGTAATGGATGGGCCGTATTATGTACGACCCCCGGACGACCGAAGGACAATGGCGCGTATGTGCCAATAGGAGGCCAGGGGGCTGAGGCATGAGAAGTCAGGAGGGAGCGGTCTCGGCAGTCAAAGACGGGAGGCGACTGAAGTCTTCGTCGCGCGGGGATAGAGTATTTCGTAAAGCATAGCACATAGTACGTACGTGGATGGAGTTCCAACGAGTCAAGACGGGCCTCAAATTCGAGCTTGAACATGGGCAAGGATCCTGCAGAGGGTTCGAAGGGCGGGAGCCGCAAGTACCGAGTCGAAAGCCACGTTTCTGCTTCCGAAGTTCGGTGGTCGCTGATGCAGTTGCAATTTCGAGAAAGCGACTAATGAAGTTTGTGAGTTGCAGGCCAGGTGGAGGCGGCGGAGTACCAAAAGAGTACGTGCTGTACTGTGCGTATTCGTAGTTCCTCAGGCCTTTCAAGGGCAAGGGGAGGATGCGTGGACGATGTGTGGAT
The DNA here is from genome assembly GCA_030864175.1 of Neonectria faginata. Lineage (NCBI taxonomy): Eukaryota > Fungi > Ascomycota > Sordariomycetes > Hypocreales > Nectriaceae > Neonectria > Neonectria faginata. The sequence goes on along the minus strand of JAULBG010000001.1, from coordinate 2,851,484 downwards.
GCGGAGGGAGAAAGTGGAGGTGTCCATAGAGGTGTTTTTAGGGTCCGACTGAGGTGGTTGAGAACTAATAAAGCCTCCATGGAGTGGAACTTGGGAGTGCCCAGCCGGTAGTTGCAGGGGGTCTAAGGGCTAAGAAGTACGAATAAGGGCTACTAGTAAGGGCTAAGGTGCTGCAGGCGCTGGCGTTGGGTTGGCGTGCACTCATGCAGCAACGGTCTTTCTTGGAGCCGTGTAAGTCGCGCCTTCCATCCTCTAGCCACGCGGTCCATGCCTGCCCAAATTTTTTTATTTTTTTTTCCGGGCCAGCTCCAATCGGGACGTCGTCCCTTCCCACCAAGTTCCTCCCCACCTCAGCTTCCATCTTACTACGCTTCTAGACTCGTCTTCTCGAGTCCTCCACCATCATCCACCAAGAGAGTCCAAGCTTGATCCTCACTCCGCACTCCTCACTCCTCACTCCTCACTCCTAGCTTCCTTGACAAATCAGTATGTAAGAGTGAAAATCCTCGCAAGAAGACGGTGAAAGAGACCCGGGCTCCGCGGCGTGCCACGGTCTACGTACGGTTCCGCGTCAGGCGGGGCTGGTGGCACAATCCAGAATCCACAGTTCAGAACCCACAGTCCACACTTTGCAATCGCAAGCGCGATCTGATAATCTTTGCGCACAGGAAGTATTACAACTCATCTTTCAGGGAGGCCCACAAGTCGTTGTTCATCCTGGTTTCGGTCTTTTCACGGTGCATCACGTCTGTTGGCTGTCGTATCGAGGAAGCGAGGGCCAGCAACACCATCCTGGCTAGCATCTCGCCAGCGTCCATCGTTCAACGTCTGAGAGTCAACGCAACGGAAGCCGCGCCTATAATGAGAAATGCGCAGGGATCAACTCACGTCCCCAAACCCCAGACTCCGGGAGACGGCCCCAAGCTTTCCCCAAATCCCATTTATCCGTCTGCCCACCATCCCAGCCGGAAACTAACCCCCGGCGGGCTGCTGTCAAGTTTCAAGTGTCAAGCGTCGAGTTGTCCCCGGCTATCGACACCTCGCCAGGGATAGCGATCGAGTCATGCAATCCGTCGCCATGGGCCCTCGAAAGCCTAACGGGAGGAGTACCAGACCGTTCCAGCCCAGTCCAAGGCGGTGGAAACCATGCATCAATCCATCGTCACTAGGATCGACCATCGCAGTTTCCAACAAGTTGCTCACTCTATGCGCCGCCACTAACTCTTCCGGGTCAATCCAACCCTGCATCTTGAGTCCTTGACGGTTCGCAAGCCAACGCGCTACAGCTGCACCTCCTTTTGTACCGGCCCGAGGTCGTGACGCTTGCACATGGCGACTCGCCAGGGCCAACCCTGCTGATGACGATATGACACTCTCGGCCCCTTGACGATGAAGAGGACAGTTAGGGGAAAGTTAATACGGCGACCTAGCACGTTTTCTGAAGAAGGCTCCTTAAGAACGCCCCGAAGCAAGCTCGCTCCGGAGATGAATTCGCACAAGTTACGAAGCTGAGCCTGGTCGCACCAAAACGGCCCAGGTGTGACAAGCCTCCAACTCAACTCTCAGGGTTGACGGCGGATAAGCTGCAAAAATGATGAGATCCATGCCCTTTTTGGCTCCACCGCCGCACAGTCCATCCTGGCTGGTTGGAGGAAGTCACTGAGCGAGCTCTTTGCCAACCATCTCTCTTATGCTACCTGTCACCTGCTTGCCTGCGCGCAACCGATCATGACTCCATCAGACCACGTCGTCGAATTACTTCCTGAATCACGTCAAGCCAGAGCTTGTCGATATCAACCTCTGGAGGAAATGAGGGGTCTAGGAGCCTTCGTCATCCTGCAGTGCTTTTCTCGGTCTCTTACAACTAAAATGGTTCTGACCATAGGATTTCTTCCTCTGCCTCCGCCGCGGAACAGAAGCCACATCTTTAGGTGATGATTTACATAATGGGGCGTCTTTGCGCACACCGTCCGGACTACGCTCCCCGGCATATCCGGGAAAGGTAGTCTAACTAGCAGCTGTCAACCCCATTTACCCATGACGTTGTGGAACATCGCAATTAGGTGGCCAGGTTACGACACATAGCAATGTCAGCATGGCCAAGACAACTCGGTGATACCGCCACCCCTAGTAACCTTCTCGACTGTCATTATACGCAATGGTATAGCGTAGGGTTTATCATGTTTGTACACATCGTCATGAATCCACAGTTACGCGGCAAGAATGGATTGCAACCACCAAAGAACTGGCCCAATCTGATTCGCCATGCTAATGCACTCGCAGGATTTATCGACAGCTCGATCAAGCGGTCCCGGAAGCAAGGGCGGTCCAGATACCTTCTGGGTCTCAACTAGTTGGTTTCAAGACCTTATTCCTGCAGGTCTCTCTCGGAGCTGGTAGCTCAGTCGTCGAAGCCCCTTCTTTTTTCCCTTACTAATGCACATGTCTGCGTCTAAATTCGCCCTTGCCTTGCTTCACCTTTGGTTTGCATGACAGGGAGTGCAACGCCACCGCGGCCCAACCAGCTCGACATGTGTCGTCGCGATAAAGCTGATAGGACACTCCTGTCCCGGTTTTAGACGCGATTGTCACCTCTTGACTCAAAGTGGGTAATCCATTCAGAAATCTTACAATCTTAGCCACCCCCAGAGGCAATCGGGCCTTGCGCCAAGACGCGCAGGTCGGTTAGTTGGCCGAGGTCAATTCTCGGGTTCCAATGAAAGTCCAGGCCCTACTGGACGGGTTGAAAGCTGAAGATGCACAGGTCTCGCAGCTGCCGTCGGTCAACCAGGTCCAATCGCACCAACTTGTTTCGAGATGTAACCCATAGAATTGATAAGGGTTGGCAACCCAACGAACTAGTTGGAGCCCTACCACCAGACGGCATTACACTGCATCTCGATGCGTTTGCAACCTCATGAAATCATGTCCACTTCATGAGACTACTTCCACATGCCATCGGCCGGTGAGTCCACATAGCAACGTCCCTCCTCAGACCGGTCCTGCGCCGGCCCGTCAGGAGCCAATGATCCCAGAATCCCTTATCTCGTCGCGCGTCACCATATGTTCGTGTCATAACACGGCGCTGGCAAGCTGGGTTGATACTCGATCAGCAATCTCTGGAATGCGGCTATCATAGGCGCCTCCAATGACGGAAGTCCAAGCCGTGGCTCCAACTCGAGAGTTTCAACTTGGGTGGACGGAAGGAATAATGCAATGCCTGAAAATCCACCTATACGGCTATATGATAATACTCGATTTGGCAGCGGCCTTGCGATCGGGCAGCATAGGTGGCCGCGGAGCACGCCATGGAATCCGCTGCTCACCGCCCATTAGCTCAATTCGGGGCAAGTGGTTGAGTGATGGCATCAACCTGTGACAGGTCGCCAGCAGGACAGGGATGGAGAGGCGAGGCGACTCGAACGGCATATGCACGCCTCTTTAACGCACACCACCGGGCTTCTATCCGGGTGTGCGTGTGTGGGAGGGAGGGCGGGGGACGTAGCGCCGTGCCACCCTTAATATTCCACGGTGCATGTGAGATGGGCGACGGCAGGCAAAAAGAGACAATCTTTACATATGACACGGGCTTTGAGCAATGCTATCGAGAGAGATGAGGAAACTTGAGGCAAGCCCTGGTGTTCATCAACCACCTTCCCGTCCTCCCACCATGTGTGAGACGCTCAGAAGGTGCTGGCCGCCAGTCGACTTGCTGCATTCCTGGCATCCACCCGGTCCTCATCGTCCTCCTCGTTCACACCTTTGAGGCCGCTTGCGCGGGCGCCCGCACCCTGTCGTCCCTGGGCCGCCTCGGGGCTCTCCTCGCTCTCCGCCTCCTCCGAGACCTTGCTCATGAAGCTGCTCGACACACTGCGGTTGGTGGCGTCCGACCGACGCGGAACACCACTCCAGGCATCGCCCTTGGGGCCCTGGCTGGCTGCGAGGCTCGAGCGGCGCACGGTGGGGTGCGCCTCTCGGCCAAGACGGCTCAGACCGCCCGAGGCATCGATAGATCGAATATCAGGTCGGACGGTCTCGAGAACGGATAGGGTCCGTCGTTCCGCCTCGATCTCGCGGAGCACATACTCCCGGATACTCATGCGCAGGTCGGCTGCGGTTCTTGAGAACCACTTGCGACGCTCCTGGACCAAGTTTTGGGTCACGCGGTGGGTCTTGTTGAACAGGTACGTCTCATGCTGGCGCGCTTCGTCGAGGGAGGAGATGGCCTCGTCGACTTTCTCACGTCGAACGCTGGAGCTGGCCTTCAGACGGTCGGCGGCATTCAACTTGCTTCGAGTGGCTTCTTGTGCCTGTAAGAACTCCCGGATCAGGATCTGGCGGTTAGTAAGAGACTCCTTGACGATAAACGCATCCTGCGAATGATGCTGGAATGGGTCGCCGAGCGTCGTGGCCTCAGCCGTTGCCTGGGCAGCATGGTAGTCGCCCACAGCCTGGACGACCTTTCCAAGCTTGCGGTAGGCATTTGCCAGGCCAGGGTGCGGCTCTTGAACATTCATGCTTGCTAGCCGAGCGCCGTAGTCTGCTTCGCTGAGACCAAGACCTAAGTACCATTAGAACACCGCCTGAAGGTACATCCGAAGTTGAAGACCACACACCTCTTCGAGCCTTCACTAGCTTGTCAACCTTGTGGCCAGCGTCCATGGTGCCGAGATAGAACAGCTTAACAGTCGGTCGAGCATCCGCAAGCTCAGGGGTATCATCGGGTGGGGGGGCAAACTGCTTCAGGATCTTTCTGCGGACTCCAGTTGCCGGCTGCTTTCTCTTGACCATGGGGCTATAACCGAAATCGCTCTCCACAAACAGCACCAGCTCGTCGTCCCTCATCAACACTTCGTTAGTGCAAACGTAGTTGAGCCACCGTTGCATCAATGCCTTAACGCGCGCCTCGTCCTCGTCCGTACCTGCTCCGGCCGAGGTCAGAGGAGGAGGAACGGCAGGAACCAGCGCCTCCGGGTTGGCGGATATCAGGTGATCGGCGAGTTTGATGAATTCGGAGTGTAGTCGTCGGACATCTCGGAACTGCGTGGTGCGGAACCGCGGGATATTGGTCTAGGTTTCGTTAGCAGGGAGCTCAATAGGAAAGAAGACGGATGCGATCGTACGTGAACGTCGAACCGGAGGATAGGATCCTTCTTGCCAGTGCGCTCCAGCCCTGTGATCTTAGCTTGAAGTCGGATCTGCGATTGAGACGACTTCGGGTTGTGCTGGTCATGACCCTGCTGCGACTCGGTCCCAAGGGGTTGGCCGCGGTGTTCAGCCGGAATGGGAGCTCCTTGCTGGCGTTGCTGTTCGGGGGCCGGGGGCTGAGGCGCGGGGGTTGAATCGGCCTCGGATGGGTTCAGAGTCTCCCCTTCTGTTCCGGATTCTGTGGTAGCGGTGCTCGGTCGTTGAAGGGCGTCAACCTCCGGCACCGGCGGGTCCCGGGTGAGGCCATTCGAGGCCTGCGCGGTGTAGGGAAATGGCGGAGGATCGCCAGCGACGGGGCTGAAGGTGGCTGCGTTCCGACCGGGAGACGACGCCGGCGAGTTGCCCCAGGGAGAGGCGCCGGCCGGGTCGTCGGTGTCATGGATTGTCGAGCTGTAATCCATCGTGGGTAGTGATGCGATGGCAGGTAATGGTCGAGTGTATGAATCGAGGATGGCTGGAAGACAGATGACGTTGCGCCTGAGTCGGCAGGCACGGAGCTCAGCTCAGGGTGGAGTTCCGGGCAATGAATGGCAAGGAGGAAGATGTTTAGGCCGCGCACACGCCAACCATGGCGATGAAGCGTGCAAGTCGATGAGAGGAGCGAAAAATGCTGGGCGCTGTTGTGTCTGTCTCAGCGACTCGGACTGTAGTGGGTGGCTCGTCGCTGACGCAAGATGGCTCAGGCTGCTGCGTCGGTTTCGGTCGGCGGCGCTCGGGGGACCTTCCGCGTCTCCTCGTTCCGGGATGGAGCTTGGTATTGGCTCGACAGCCGCGGCTTATCGCGCTCACATTTGCCGCGTTACCGCCTCTTATCAGGCCCGAATCGGGCTAGTGAGGGGCAGTAGGCAAAATTTATGAATGTTGACGGCCGGCCTACCTAGCATTGGCGTTGATGGTAACTTCGACTTCTTCACTTTGACATTTTGACGGAACTCCGAGTCTGTACCTTGGCAGACCTCCCACCGTTGTCTTACTCATAAACCTTTATACCTCAATATGGGCAAGAAGAGAGCAAGAGAGGCCGATGGCGCCGCGCCCGCCGACAACTCGGTGGACAAGATGGACGAAGATAGCTCCGATGAAGAGGTGAGTGCGGTCCGCAGCAGGGCGCATGCGCTTCGCGACTAATAACGAGGCAATAAGGACTTCGATATGGTAAATGTGGAGTTTGAGTGGTTCAACTACGACCCGGAAGTCGACTTCCATGGCGTCAAAACCCTTCTACGACAACTCTTCGACGTCGATGCGACTCTGTTCAACATGTCCGCCCTTGCCGACCTCGTCCTCTCCCAGCCGACCGTTGGCTCGACGATCAAGGTCGATGGAAAGGCCACGGATGCGTATGCGATGCTCACGGCCCTCAATACGTTTGTCCACCGGGACACGGAGCCCATGAAGGACGTTCTCAAATACATAGTGGAGAAGGCGCAGACCAACCCTTCACTGGCTCCCATCGCCGAGCTGGTAAAGGCTGGCAAGCATATTGGCCTAGTCTTCTCAGAGCGCCTCATCAACATGCCCTCTGAGCTGGCGCCCCCTCTGTATTCCATGTTGATCGACGAGGTCGAGGCGGCCGTGGAAGACAAGGAGCCCTACGAGTTTTCCCACTACCTGATCCTGTCCAAGACGTATCAGGAGCTCGCGTCCAAGATAGATGTCGAGGGCCAGAAGCGCAAGAAGGCCAGGGAGGAGGCCGAGATTTACTATTTCCACGCCGAGGACGAAGTGCTGCAGAAGCACGCGGTGGCGTACGGCGCCTTCAACTACACAAAAGAGGACGAGGTGGTGGCGGATAGCAAGCGGGCATTCCAAGAGATGGGCGTTAAGGCACAGGGGCACTTGATTCTCATTGAGGCGGGCAAGTTCCAGGGGGCGATCAAGGCCGTTAATGATTATTTGAGTGCTCCTCAATAAATGATATCAAGGAGCGGGCTTCAACCGCTGCATCAAGTACTCCACCTCTACCTCCTTGGTCAAAGGAATAACGAAGTCCTGGTACATTGACACCACAGCATCGACGTTGATCTTGGCGTGGCCATCGGTGCCGTCTGGGACGGAGGGATCCCGTCCGTAGGTCAAGGCCTTGAGGCGGAGACGCTCGAGAACCTTCTTTTCTACAGCGGCGTTGGTGATGGACTCGGCAATGCCCTCCCGATCCTCGGCCTTGATGAGGCGGATGTATGTCTCCTCGTCTGATCGGAACTTGGACTCGGCGACGAACTTGCCGAAATGAATCCTGCGGGAAAGGGCCTGTAGACAAGCAATATCGCAAGTCGCGGTCGAGCCGTAGTTTTCCTGCGACTCTCCACGCTCCTCGCGGCCAAAGTCGGGGCACACGGCGGGGAGGAACTTTTCGACGTAGAACTGCTTGATCTTGTCGTTGACGTTGACGTCGTTGTCGTAGAGGATCTTGGGGTAGTTCAGCGGCTTGAGGAGGGGCTTCTGCAGAGCGTCGGGAAAGAAGGGGTATTCGTCGGGGGACTCGAAGCGGCGGATCAGAGACTGCAGCTTCTCCTGTTCGCGGAAGTACCAGTCCAGGAAGCTGTGGTCGCCGTCGGGCAAGTCCAGGGTGCCAGGCGCGTAGATTTTCTAAGGGAAGTCAGTCAGTCGAGCAGAACCGGGATGCTGCGGTGGCAGGGGGTCGCATGAGCGCAGGGCCCCTCTAACTTACGCTGTTCAAAGCGAACTGCACCCGCTCAATAAGATGGAAGGTGATAGTGTCCTCGAGACGGCTATGCGGGTCAGCAATGTCGGCAGGGAACGCCTGGAATCTCGGGGTTGGCGGGCAACAGAGCGTACATGAGCTGGAAGCGGACGCGGTCCAGATCCAGGGCGTGTGCGGCATCGGCCATGTCAATGACAGAATCCATGCTGGTCTTGGCAGGAACCAATTGGGAGTTGTCGGGGTAGATTTGCGACACTTCAAGTCGTCCGGAGATCTCGATGGGATGTTGCGACCTGGAAGGGCTGATTTTAGCGTGCGGGAAGAGTGGTCGGTTGGGTTGATGGCGGGACGGGTGGTGGTGGTGGTTGTGATTGCGGAAGAGGATGTGGATGTGGACAAGCGCATTCGGGAGTCGACTCAAGACTCAATTCAATGCGGGCGGCAGTCCAGTTGCTTTGCAAGCGTAAGCGTAAGCGTGGAGGGGGACGAGGGAGGGGTACTAGAAGTCCGTGCTCCCGCGGGTCCTGATCCAATGCTTACAGGGCTCGTCAGGGCAATGTTCCAGGCCACTCGCAGAGGTGTTCTAGGGCTGTTCCAGGGCTGCCGCTGATTCCAGTGTCGGAAAACTCCCGGCGATAGGTACCTACTAAGGTGAGGTGACCTGGAACTTGGAAGCCATGGCGAGCAACCGGCTAGATTAACCACACACACAGCGCTGCAACACCCCCCCCGAACCAATCACAGCACCCCCTGCACCTACCTAATCCCCCCCCCCCCGGTCCCCGTTCTCAAGGCGTAGGATGCCTGGCCACATTAGCGCCTCGGTCAAGCTGGCCCCCAGCACAAGGTCCAAGTCCCAAGGTAATCCCAGCGCGCGTCATGGCAAACTCCTCGCCAAACTGCCAAATCCAAAATCTTCGACCTTCTCTCCCCAAACCAAAACCTCTCCGTCTTCGCTCCCCCAACAGCCCGCCTCCCACTCCACAACCCTCAGGCTCTGCGTCCCTGCAGTCGCCCGGCCATGGCTGAAGCAGACACCAACTATGGCTTCCCCGACGACATGGGCGGCGACGACGACCAGTCCATCGTCTCGGTATGTCGCTCTTTGTCCGTGTGGATCTCTGTGGCTCTTTGTGGCTCTCTCTGTCTCTCTCTCTGGCTTCCTCCATTGCCACACCGGGTCGCCTCCTACTACCACCACCCTCGTGTCCTCCTCACGCAGTGCACTGTAGGCTGATTGAAACCAGACTCGCGGGCTCGAGGCTTTTAGCCGCAAGGTTACCACCACCGCCAGCCATCTGATAGGTCCCAATGCCGACGCCGCCGCCCATCACTACCAGTCCGCGATGGCTGAGGTTCACAAGCAGATGAAGCGGCCGACGGTCCAGCGAAGCATGTTCTCAATGGCCAGGACGACTCCAACCGATCTCATGCGCTCTAAGCTCTCCTCCCACGAGATTCGCCACCGTGCCTTGACCTATCTCCCCGACGACCTGCTCGCTAATATTCCCGAACACGACAATGCCTATTCCCTCTTCCAAGGCTTCCAGGCAAGTTTCCCGGAGCTGACCGAGGAGGGCAAGAAGTTCCGCCGGAGAGTCTCTCGCGGGCGCAAGATGCTCGAGGATACCGAGGCGACGCCGGGGAGCACGAAGCGACTCGCGCAGCTAAAAAAGGAGAGGGCCGCCATGATGCATGAATTTGGGCTTTTGGGCACCCGGAAAAGTATGGCCAGCTACGAAATCCGGGAAATCGACAACAAGATCGCCAATCTGCACGGCATGCGCATGATAATTCTGGACCGGCTGGCTGGGCTGGAGCAGGACGAGGCGTTGCTGGAACATGACAGTAGGTGCAAATGGCCGTAGCCATGCAACACGAAGCTAACTTCGGTAGTCGTCGATATGGAAACACGGATAGAGGAGGCCCAGGTCCTGGTCGACGAGGCAGAGGAAATCGCACTGAACACACTTACGAAGGAGGAGCAGGACCTTGTCGGCGATGACGATAACAATGATACCGAGTTCATGTCACAGTCCGTCTATCAAAAACTCCCGACAACGGCGGGTAACGCTTCTTCCCGAAAAACGAAGAAGGTGCACCGAAAGAAGTCTATGCCAATACTGCATGAGCATTTCGAGCCAGGAACCAACATTCGCGAGATCCGCGCGCACCAGGACACCATCACGGCAATGGATTTCGACGCCCCCTTTGGGACCATGGTCACGGCAGCCCTCGACGACACCGTTCGGGTTTGGGATCTGAATGCCGGCAGGTGTATGGGTTTCCTGGAGGGCCACACAGCATCAGTGCGCACCTTGCAGGTTGAGGACAACATTCTGGCGACAGGATCCATGGATGCGACCATCAAGCTCTGGGATCTCAGCAGAGCGCAATACGACCCTCACGGTGGGCTCGGGAAGGACGAGGACGAGGACGCCATCGCTTTCGGAACCGACGACCATATTGATCCTCCCGCCGGTAGCATGGCCGACTGTCCGCTGTTTACACTAGAGGCCCACGTGGATGAAATCACAGCAATTCACTTCCGTGGAGATGTTTTGGTATCTGGCTCCGCAGACAAGACGATCCGTCACTGGGATTTGGAAAAGGGCCGCTGTGTACAAACCTTGGACGTAATGTGGGCAGCCGCCGCGACACTGGGCAACAACGAGAGCACCTGGAGGCCGACTGGACGATCACAGTCCAGTTCAGCAGACTTTGTGGGATCATTGCAGGTGTTTGAGACGGCTCTCGCGTGCGGCACTGCCGACGGAATGGTTCGTCTCTGGGATCTTCGAAGCGGACAGGTACACCGAAGTCTGGTTGGCCACACGGACGCTGTGACGTGCCTGCAGTTTGACGATGTCCACTTGGTCACAGGAAGCGCGGACAGAAGCATTAGAGTACGTTTGTCCAAGCCATGCGGAATTGGAGTATTGTGTGCTAATTTGGAGCCAGATATGGGATCTCCGGACAGGATCCATCTACGACGCCTATGCGTACGACAACCCCGTCACTGACATGATGTTTGATACACGAAGAATTGCAAGTGCCGCGGGCGAGGACGTGGTCAAAGTGTACGATAAGGTCGAGGGACGACAATGGGACTGCGGTGCTGGCATCACCGCGGCCGAGGAGGGCAAGACTCCGGCCATTGTGGAGCGTGTACGTGTACATGATGGGTATCTAGTAGAGGGCAGACGGGACGGCATTGTCGGGATATGGACAAGCTAGAGATCATATGTAAGATGTAAAATCCACCCAAAGCGATTTGATCATCTGAGGCGTTCTGTAGGGTGCATATGTGGCATGCCATGTGTCGGGATGCGAGAGGGCCCGGGAGAGTCGTATAGGGTGAGCGTCGTTCATTTTCTCCAGCGCCTCGACGCAACATTATACGCACAACCAGTCTCAGTCTTAGGACCCTTACTGGGATGTAGAAGAAAATGAAACAATCGCCGGGCTTGCTCAAGTCCATATCAATCCAGTTGTGTGAAACAAGGGACTTTCCCCGTGACACATTTGTTAGTGGCCCATTGTAAGTGATACGGAATCGTATGGTGGTGGCCTTACAACTTCCTCTAGTAGCACCAACCCTGTCTTCTCTATGAACTTTCAATCCTCAACCACAAACTCAGCAAAGACGTCGGCCTTGAGTATCAAGTGATGCCTTCCACCCACCAAGAATTATAGGTCGCATAGCCCAGTGCGACCCTCGTTACTCAGCGCATAGACTCGTTAGACTGTTAGCGAGGCGCCGCGTTGAAACATGGGGTCCGTCTCGCATGGCCTACTGCTCACCAGGTACCTAGAAGCAGCTCATGAGCTTGCTGGACCGTCATATCACACGCCGGGGAGGCTTCCCGCACGCAAGGACGGCGAAGGAGGCGGAGATGATTCGCAGGGGAACAGAAACACTTCTCGAGAAGGACACGATGTGCAGGATCCGGCTGTGGTGGCCGTCACGGAGTTGCTCTCTCGGGAAGCTCGCGTGCTCATCAAGCTTCACAACGCCCTGGCTTCGGACCCCAACGCGGCCCATGGAGTAGACGAGGAGCTATTCAGGAAGCGAATAGCGGACCTCGTCTCCATCTCTACGTCCAGGTTCTACGCCTACCGCTACGACCTCCTGCCCGCCGTCTGGCGCGAGATCCACGCCAACACACTCATCCTCGAGACCCATCACCTCCTCCTCCGGCCGCTCCTCGCCGCACACGCCCTCCCGGAGGAGACCCTCGATGCTGTCGTTGAAAAAATCGACAGAGCCCTCATCACGGCCGGCGGTGGTGGCCGGCAGCAGTGGCTCGAGGAGACACTGCGCATGCTGGAGGACATCTGGACCGGCACCGAGAAAGTCGACGACGAGCGCCCATCGAAGCGCCAGCGCAAAGACTCGGTGCACCGCCGCAGCCTCTCGGCCGTTGAGCCGTTCGGCAGGCCGTCTTTGTCGCCAGAGCGCGCGTGTCCGCGGCATTCGGGGTGGACCATGGAGCAGTTCGAGGACTACATGAACAGCTCCGGGGGCGAGCCGTGGCCCATCGTCCTGACCGACTTGATGGGGAACTGGCCCGCGCTTGCGGACTGTCCGTGGAAGAGCCCGGAGTATCTGCTGTCGAAGACGTTCGGAGGGAGACGTCTCGTACCGATCGAAGTCGGGAGGAGCTACGTGGACGATGGCTGGGGCCAGGAGTTGATACAGTTCCGCGAGTTCCTCACCCGCTATATCGACAAGGCTAACATCAACACCAACGCCGGTTCTCCATCATCATCACCGGGCACACCCGCCGCGCCCACCGGCTACCTCGCCCAGCACAACCTCTTCCAGCAGATCCCGTCGCTGCGCAACGACATCCGCGTCCCGGACTTCTGCTGGGTCGACGTCCCCGGGCACCCGGTCTCGGCGTCGCACGACAAGCCGGCCCTCGCCGTGCCGCAGCTCAACGCCTGGTTCGGCCCCGCGCGCACCATCACGCCGCTGCACACCGACGACTACCACAACCTGCTGTGCCAGGCCGTCGGCGCAAAGTACCTGCGCCTGTACCCGCCCGCAGCCACGCGCCACATGCGCCCGCGCAGCCCGGAGCACGGCGTCGACATGAGCAACACCAGCGCCCGCGACGTCGGCGTGCTGGAGGGCTGGGATGCGCCGCCGGAGGGTGTCGGCGAGCAGGACGTGCGGCGTATGAGGGAGGAGCTGGAGGGCGTCGAGTACCGCGAGTGTATCCTCGAGCCCGGGGACACGCTGCTGATCCCCATCGGATGGTGGCACTATGTCCGGAGCTTGAGCGTGAGCTTCAGTGTGAGCTTCTGGTGGAACTAGATTGGGCATCCGTCCAGCTCTTACAAGGAGAAGTAGCGTTGAGTGAGATGAGCTCGGTTCTTTAGGTCCCCCGGAGGATGATAGCAAGCCTGACGTTGTGGGCCTCGTGTTTGCCATAGTCCAGAAGGACATCACACACGAGATGGAAGCACAGCTCCTGAAGCCGCAAACAAAACACCGTGACTATTTGTGACCAGTAACTGATTCAAACCAAGTACAAGTGAGATGACACCCTTAAAAAATCATCCCTGCCCGGAAGCGGCCGCAGCGTCCTCCAAACTATCACCACCACCTTGAGCCTCTCTACGTGCCTTGGCCCCGGCCTTTAGCACTTCCCACTTATCGCGGTACTTCTCCAGGGTCTTCTGCATCTTCCTGTTGTCTTTCTCCAGCCGCTCCATCTGCTTCGCCGCGGCCGATAGTTGCTCCTCCATCTCCTGATTCTTCTTGCGGATAGCCTCGTCACTGGTCTTGCTGACTGCCGTGGGAGACCCGGGCCGCATCAGGCGGTAGCTCTCGGCGAGGGCCATGGCCGAATTCTGAGCACTTGCTTCAAATGCGTGGAGGCGCTTGGTGAGTTTGTCAAGCATGTCTTTGAGAGACTTGTTTTCAGTGTACAGTTCTTCGATGGTATTGTTAAGCTCTCTATCAGTGTTGGCACGGCCGATACGACGCTTGGCTCCAGGTGAAAGGGGAGCAGGGGCTTCCCGGGCATCGACAAAGTCATCGTCATCATCTTCAGGGACATGGAGAAGTTCAGTGTGAGAAGAAGCCTCGAGACGCCGCTTCTCCTTCTCAGCAAAGCTCAGAATATTGGCATAGGACATGGTGTGGCCCGTCGTCGGAACAACGTAAAAGGAATCGTTGGGGCCATGACCTTCCCTGGCTAGGGCCTGCATGGTGGCTCTCGAGTAGATTTTGGACAGGTCTGGTTCGAGGATCTTGGATGGCGAGGCTTTGAGATGGCTGCGCTTGGTAGGTGATGTCTCAGGAGTCTCTGGTTGCTCTGGCGGCGCAGATTCCTCCTGAATCAGAGGCAGTCCGGCAAAGGCCAGCGGGGCCGAGATCTTGTTGATCAGGCTCCCGAAGGTGTTGTAAAATCGGGTATATCCTCCATCGTCGGCGGATGCGGGGGCGGCATCTGGCCGTGGGGACGCAGTCTTCCCGTGGCTTTCGGACCGTTGTTGGGATGGAACCGGAGGGACCCAAGTCGGCTTTCCAGGCTGGTGATCGATGATATTTTGCATCTTGGCCTTGGGTCCATGTGGACGAGAGAGTGCATCAACGTTTCCGGGTGCCTGGTCATTGGAGACACTGGGAGCGAGGGGCTGGCCTCTATACTTGGATCGGATACCTCTGGCAGTGGCCAGGTTGCTTGCGATGGACGACGACATCTCGCGCGAGGCATAGCGGCGCTGTGTAGGCGGGCTCAGCTTCTGGGCAGCCCTGGACACTGCAGACTCGGTCGTCGACTCTTTCTTGGTATGGGCGTCCTGGCCGTTGGAGGGGTCCTTGTCGGAGGCCTTCTCGTTCTGGTCGGCATCGCTCGACTGCGAACTCGGCTCGCTGGGGAGCTTGAGGATCTCGGCGAGCTTTCGGTGGTGCTCCTCGAGGAGCTTGAGGGTGCGGAGGGCCTCGACGCTGGACGTGGACCTGGCGGCGTGGGCAAACTCGCCGGCCGCCTGTGTGTGCTCGTTGATTGCGACAACCGTGTCGGAGGAGTGACGGGTTGCGACGGCGGCGGCGCGCGCATGGTCGTGCGCTTTTATGAGCGGCGCGGAATCCATGGTTCCATGTGGGATGTTGATGAGTGCTCTGGAGCGACGGTGTTCGATTCGGGGATTGGTTGGTGTTGTTGACTGGGTAGGTAGAGAGAGTATGTGTGTGTTGGTTGGGGTTGGGGAGTGTGGGGAGATTAGAATGATAGGCACGATAATTAACGGCCCGGGAGTTCATTGATGTACAGTGCATTTACCTGCCCGCCTACCTACCTGGAGTCTCAGACAAGTGCCCGCCTTGATGGAATGTTACCACCAGAGCCCAAATATTATAAAATGTTTAATCGTTCTACCCCAACTTTAAGTAGACGATGAGATGCTATAGGTGACCTTATTTCTGTAACACTCATGGTCGTGACAGAGTTGTGTGCTGTACGCTTTCTCTCGAGTCACCCTGGACTCGGGACTCTGGTAGACGCAGTTGGCCCAGGTGATCCCGCCGTTCCGACGTACAACGACATGGCCAAGGTAATTACAGTACGGCCCGGAACGACCTTCAGTCCATGAACAGTTCTTGGCGGGGTGGAATTTGGGACAGCGGAGCGTTGCGGGGTCTCTGTAGGTCTAAGTTGAGTGATGGAGAATTCGTCTGGATGAGAGGAAGATGCCAAGACATCGATGGGAGAAGACGAGTGGGTGCGTTGATCAGTGCGGGTTGACCACCTCTTGTCAATGGGATATCCGAAGGTCTCTACTACTTACCTAATAAGAGACCAATTACTCCTTTTAATAATGAGGCAAACGGCTACGAAATGCGAATAATTGCAAGTAAGTAAAGAGTGTACGGGATTGACTCTGTGCACATCGCATCACATACCTTCCACAGCACAACACAACACAACCCCATTCATACCCCTACATCCTACATGGTACAGAGGCACCAAGCACACAGCCCCGTGCATGCGGTCCAACGTGAAAGGGAGTCGGATTTCGGCCGGTTGGGCGACCTGCGGCAATGCGGGTCAAGACCGTTCATTACTAACGGGGCCGTCTTCATCCAGTCAGCCAGAAGCAATGACAGCATTGACTTGGGCCAAGAGCCAGGAAATCTCCAAACGCAACTTGAAACAAGAAAGAGGCGATATCTTCCAGCAGCCCGCTACTCTATGCACAGCGCACAATAGTTGTCCCATGATGGATCGAGCCCTGGCCCGAATGGGGATAGGAGGTAGCGTGATCATCGTCATCCATCTTGTTAGTCCCAGAACTGGCAGAAACGAAATAATTACCCGCATTCTTCAGCCTCCAAATCAAACTTGGCCCTTTACAAAAAGCCCCCTCTCCAGAAACATCCATAAATAGCCTACATCTGTCTAGGTATCAGTCTGTCCTTCTCCGTCCGACCGGCACCCCGGTATCAGACCTAATTAACACCTGAGGAGACATCCGACAGGGACTCAGTTGTTCAGGGACTCAGGGACGCTAGGTTCAGGAGTTCCGAACCCGCGTATTCTCCAAGACAAGGCAGCGCGGCTGGTCCCAGCGCCTCACCACTGCGCAGCGTAGGACTTCGTAACCAATACGATTTACGGACGCGGCGCGTACGCACGCACTTGGCAGTACGGGAACGGAGAGCATCCACCGGCTGGCGGCCGGCGAAGCCTTCAAGCAAGGATCGCCCAAGGCCCTGCCAATTGGCGGCTCCCACTTCCGGCGGACGCCCAGCTAAGAGATACAGGGGGTTGCCTCGCACTCGGGGGGTTTTTGGGGGGTTGTGACGGGAGTTACCTACCTGGTCCTACGACGCCGAATGCACTCGGGTTTGCAAGCCAGCGTCGCCTCTTCTGCTTCTGTTTCTGCTTCCACGGATTCTCCTCCCCTTGAAACGACTCAATCCAGCCTCTTTGTTTCCGTGCCGTCAAGCGAGCAGAGTGGTTCGCCGTCGACTAGCCAGCCGAGCACATCGAGCGAGCTAAGCCCGGTAGCGAGGAGTAGCCGGCAATCTTGCAAGTTGCACCAAACCGACGACGTCAATCAAAGTCCCGGCATCCCAAGCTGCTCATCAACTCCGAAAGCTCGCCCGCAAGTTGCAACCCGCGTTCCGCCTCACCAGCTCCCCCGGCTCGGACCCGCCGGCTTGCGAAAGGCAACGCGATATTACTACCTCATCTGCCGGCCCTGTGTGTGTGTGCGTTGCGTCCGTCCTACCACCGCCGCATCTTCGTGCGCAACCGTGGCCAGTCCCTTTGCGCCTGTCTTTGAGACGTCTGACCGGCTGACCGTCGCCTCCTCCCTCACCTTCCCAATTCCCATCCCCACGGCGAACGACCGACCATGGAAAACAACAACGCGCTGAACAAGCTCCTCCCCAAGTCCATATCCTCCAAGCGCCTGCGAAGGAAGCAAGGGCGAGATTCGGATGGGCCGGGCCCAGAATACGACGAACTGCGCGGTCGCGCAAAGGCGAGTCGTGAGACGCTGGGGAGCGATGGGACAGTGTCGACCAACATGGCCGACGACGAGGAATCCAGAAGCTACGGCTCCTACGAATCGGACCCCGAACCGTGAGTTGCCGATCTCTTCTCCTTCTCCTTCTCCTTTTCCTCCTCTTCCTCTTATTTTTTGTTCTTCTTATTTTGTGCTTTCCATCTCTCTTGCTTCGTCGCCTTCTACCCCTGCCCACCTGCTCTCTCGGTTGTTGCTCCTGTTGTCATTGAGTGGAACCGCCCAAAAGACAGTCAGCCTCGCATTGTCCAAGACATCAAGAAACACCCCCGATCCCAGTCAGCCTCAGTCATCATCCCACGTGTGTTGCATCTATAGACATATCTTTCTTTCGCTGCGTCCGCGCTGTACCGCGCATCTGCATTTACTCCCTTTTCAAACTTCAGAGGCTTGGCGCCTCTTTCGGTCCCTGCCGCCTGTCATCCAGTCACCGTCCTGACAAAGAAAACGTCACACCTAGGTCCCTAATTCGAGGCTCCATCTCAACCCATCCATCTCAGATCGGCTACCTCACCACATCCTCCTCCGTCGTCCAAGCCGCCCATTTCCCCGAGACGCAATCTCCCGTCACGGAAGCCGACTCCAAATCCAACAGCAGTGCATCCAAGTCGTCGACGTTCCCATCGAAACGATCCGTCTCGGTCGAATCCAAGGACCTCCGGCTCGGCCGGAGCAAGACTGGCCTGCTGCCTCCGCACAACCCGTCTCGCCGGTCACCGTCGCCGGGCGCCAAGTTCAAGGGCATCTTCAAGGCGAAGAAGAGCTCCGGAAGCAGCTCCAGCCCCGAGCGGCAGTCACAAGCGGATTCTCTCCCACCGCCTAAGCCCGGCAAGCAACAGGCCACCCCCAGCCCGGACCCCGACCCTGCGAAAGTCCCGCCTATAATCGAGCCACCTGCAGCGGCCAAAGTTGCTCCCCTTGACAAGCGGTCGAGAGTCCAGCCCCGGGTCGACACGGCGCTTCCTCCTCGAACTCCGCCCACCGGCGATAAACCTGCCCCCGTCATCGTCAACACGCCGCCGACTCCCACCGAGTTCGCCAACTCCCCGGCACAGTCGTCCCCCGACCGGAAGTCGTTCTGGAACGCTTCGGGCTCTGGCTCGACCACAAATGGCACTTCTCCTACGCGGAATATGAGCTCGCACCGACGGAGTCGATCTGGTTCAGTAAACATCGGCCCAAGCAAGCTCTCCAACATCGTCTCGGCTCCTCTTTCGCCCACCCCAGAGAGCGGTGAGGCGACCCCGAACCCGACTTCTGGCTTCTTTTCGTCTATGATGTCGGTTGCCCAGAGCGCCGCCAACAGCTTGAGTAGCAACATCCAAAACACCGCTGGCCTCAGTGCCAACAAGAGCCGGGCCTCGACCCCCAAAGCTCAGGAATCATCAGAACCTTCAGAGGCTGATAAAAAGGTCGAACCTGCACCTCCCACAAGATCACAGACACAATTACAGACACCGATGGAGGACACCAGTTACCATAGACGGTCCGCAGTGCAAACTCTCGGTGCCGGCGAGTTGAGTCTCAGCCAGCTTGGTTTGAACGAAGCTCCCAGCTCCGTCGCAACCCCGATAAGTACCAAGTTCCCCGATATGAACGACACGCGTGCTCGATCCGAGTCGGCCCCGGTCGACTCACCCATAAGCCCAGTGGATTTCCTCCCGGAAGAGTCATCCAGCCGGCCTAGATCGCTATATGATACGGTCAGCGGCGATCGAACTCCTCCACCCCCGGACTCCATCGATAGGGCCAGTGGAGTCCAGCGAACTTCGAGTCTTCGAAGCGCCCTGAAACAACCTCACAGAAAGCGTGGAAGCTCTGTCACGACCGGAACCACTATAGGCGCAGCCATCGTGGCCGCAAACACCTCGTTGGCCCATCCGAACCTGAGCGTGCCCAAGCTCACGGGCTTTGCCATCGCCAGCAAGAAGAGAAACCGCGATTTCCACGATTTATTCAAGAGCGTGCCCGACGATGATTACCTTATTGAGGACTACAGCTGTGCCTTGCAGAGAGAGATTCTCGCGCATGGCCGGCTATACGTCTCAGAGGGTCACCTCTGCTTCAGCAGCAACATTTTGGGATGGACCACCACACTTGTTATGAGCTTCGACGAGATTGTCTCCGTTGAGAAGCGGAGCACAGCGCTCGTCTTCAAGAACGGCCTCATGGTGACGACGTTGCACGCAAAACACATCTTCGCCAGTTTCACAAGCAGAGACGCTACCTATGACCTGATTGTCAACATCTGGAAGTTGGGACATCCGACATTGAAGAGCACTCTCAACGGAGTTCGACTAGAAGGCACTGGCGGCGACAAGACGGAGAAGGATGACGTCGAGCCGTCAGGTCTCGATGACGAACAAGACGGATCCGAATCGGACGATGAGAGCGAGGACGATGAAGAGGAGTACTACGATGAGGACGTCCACGACGAAATACACAATGCAAGCCTCACCGAAGCCAACGGTGGCGAAGGAGACGCTGAAAAGGCCGCGTCGAGAAAGACTTCTGGAGCGGTCCCGGCGAACGGTGCGGCATCAGAGGATGCCCCAGCCGCGTCGGGAGTCTCTGGGAACTTTCCAGGTCCAGCTACGCATGGGCCGACGGACTGTGGTGACTCGGGAACACACTATGATAGAATAGTCGGGGATGACATCATTCCCGCCCCTATCGGTAAAGTGTACGACTTGTTGTTTGGCCCAGCATCCGTCACCTGGATGATCCAGTGGCTGACAGGCGAACAAAAATGCTTCGACCTACAAATGGAGGAGAAGAAGGGATTGACCCTGGACGACAAGAGCCGCAACTACACCTACATCAAACCTCTCAATGGTGCGATCGGTCCGAAGCAGACCAAGTGCATCGTCACTGAGACGCTGGATGCCCTCGATTATGAAAAGGCCATCAACCTCAGTGTTTCGACCCAGACCCCGGATGTGCCGAGCGGAAACGTATTCAGTGTGAAGACCAAGTACTGTCTCTCGTGGGCCGATAACAACGCCACTCGAATGCAGGTAAACTGTACCATCGAGTGGACAGGCAAGAGTTGGCTAAAGAGTAAGTAGAGTTCGTTTGAGAAAGATGTTGCGAGATGGTTGCTGACGATCTACAGGTCCTATTGAGAAAGGTGCTACCGACGGCCAAATACAGTTCTGCAAAGACATCTTTGCTGCTCTCAAGTCGGCTGTGTCCACCCGGGCACCGGCGCCCGTTCCCCTTCCGTCTGCGCTCAAGGGTAGGAGAAAGGGCAAGAAGATGAAGGCGGCACAGGTGCCACTGGTGGAGAACAATGTGCCAAAGCGACCGGACAACAAGAGCTGGGGCGCTCTGGAGCCGGTGAGGGGGCTTCTGGAGCCCCTGGCCGACGTGATTCAGCCGCTCCTTACGGGCAACGTCATGTATGGCCTTCTCGTGGGGTTGCTGGTCGCTACGTGGTTCGGGTTTGGGTTTACGCCAAGCAATACCGTCCGAGATGTCGGCATGTACAAGCCCGAGAGGCTCGCAGCATACGAGGAGATTTGGAGAAGAGAAGATAGCGAGCTCTGGGAATGGCTTGAGGAACGGGTCGGGATAGATCGTTTGAACGCGGACCGGACGACTGTTCGTAAGCGGGCGGTGGAGCCAAGGACGGTGGAGGAGAGCTTGAGGGCAGCCCGGATGAACGAGTTGGAGGTTGTGGAGGCAATCCGAGTGACGGAAGAGAAGCTGCGTGTGTTGAAGGACGTGATGGGGAAGAAGACGAAGGCTGGAAAGACAGCCAACAAGATACCAGAGTAAGGGTTGGGGGGGCATAGATAGATTATGACTGTATATCACAGCACAGTAAGCTCCGGGGAAGCAGCAAACCCGTGTTTCTTTGTCAATGCACGAACGGTCTGGATGGCCTCAATTGGTTCTCAACAGTGAAGATGTGTGGCGGCGGGCGTGCGGCCTCCCGAGAAGTTGGAACGCTTGGATGGGAGGGATCATGATTCGAGGGAGCCAAGGAGTGTGGCGGGCGGGTGAGGTCATTGCCTCGGCGGAGAGACCAGGGGCCCGGGATCCGGGGGAGGCCGTCTGACATGATGTGCATGCACGACCAACGCAGCACGGGCTCGGGATCAAGGACTCCGGGCCAAGGACTCTGGAGTGTTCGTTCATACATATGCGGACGGAGAGCGGTGGACGTTCCTGCATCCTGCATGGGAGAGCCAGGGGAGTCTTACAGGTGCCGGAGTTGACGATAGCCGCCGCAGCGATAGGCGGGAAGCAAGGGTGCAATGCCGAGGTGCCGCGGAGAGAAGGCTGTCGAGGGTAAGGGAAAGGTCTAGACAATATTGTCTCAGTGGGTGTGATGACGATGAAGCACCTGGTAAGGCATTGTGTTGGTGGACGTGGGAGTGGTTCGCAGTTGGGCAGACTGGCCGTGTAAGGCGTTTTCAACTACCCTAAAGCGCTACGTGGTAAGAGGATGGATGGACGACGAGGCCACAAGTTCGTAACAAGCTCGTATTGAGCAGCCCTAAAATGATTGGCGTGAAGATATGAGAGTTAAAGTGTCCAACTAGGGCGTGACATTGGCGGAATGACGATGATGGCTCGAAGTTTGGGTTGAAATTGGAGTTGGGGTGTGTTCTTGGCTTACACAGGAGACACCTGCACTAACAACCCACCCACCTACTAGTCAAGGCAGATGGAGATGGGAGATGAAGATGGACATGCACGAGAGTTCGGATGGGCCGATGCATGCAGCTAAAGCGGAAAAGCCATCATACCTGAAGTTGCTTATGATCAAAACTTGCGAACCTGAGCAAGTGCGAAACATCAAGGCCGCCTCGCCCGGACGACAGTAGCGCAGTGCCCGGTACACGCCACACGCGCGCGCGGGCTATGGGACGCCCGCGCGCTAACGGCCAACGGCTAACGGCCAACGGCCAACGGCTGGTCCCCTACAAAGAGACGAGAGGGCAAACCGGGGCTGCTCAGCGAGGGCGGCTGCCTCCTCCAGTTGCGACTTGCATCCACCGAGGCGATAATTCTTCTTTTTTTGGGTAACCTTTGCGGGAGGCGCCCCGGTGGCTGGCTGCTAGGTGGGCGTTTTTGAGAGGGCGGCGGCGGCCCCAGGCGCAGTTCCCAGCGTGGTTCGGTGGGCGGGCAGTCTGCCTCGTTGCCTAAGCCACTCTGAAGCTTGCAAGCTTGCGAGGACGGCGATTGGTTGGGTGGGAGTGTGAACATGGGACAAGGGACATGGGACATGGGACATGCGGGCATGGGAGGAGGGGAGGGGAGGGGATGGAGGATGGGGGGATGGGGGGATGGGGGGAGGGTTATAGTGGGTGCTCTCGTCCTTCTGGGCGGAGTGGTTCTGTGCTCTAGGTAGGTATCGTCATGGGTTCGTTCCATTCCTTGAGCTTCAGGACCTAAATCTGGGTACGGACAGCGCCGTGATTTTACCTGGGTATGAGAGGCCAATCCACCAGGCTGACCTGCAACTACATACATAGTAAGACCGCGCTGGAGTTTGCTATGAATATAGTGGGCAGTGGGCTGCTCTCCCCCAAAACACACACACCACACACCACTCGCTCCGGCCACTCCATCCATCCCCAAGCTCCCAAGTCCTAGTCCCGCCTCTCCAAGTCCTACACCCTCTTATTCGCCCTAGGACCTCGTCCCGAGCTGCCTCCCAAACGTCGACTCCGGACCCCGTTCGCTTCGTCCAAATAAAACAAAAACATCATGGCAACGGGTGGCGGATCCGGATAGGCCCTTGATTCTTTGTTTTCTTGATTCCTATTTCCCATTTCCCATTTCCCAGGTCCAGATTCCAAATCCCCGTTTGCCATCCAAGTTGCTTTTTCGCCCCCCCCCCCCCCCCCCCCCCCCCCCCTTTGACTCTTACCGAGTCAAGTCAGTCGGTCGGTCGTCTAGACTATCACGCATCGGATCAGGACTGTCTGCTTGTCTGTCTGTCTGTCTGTCTGTCACTGTCTATCCCCCCGCCATGGAAACAAAGAAGCGCCAGCCCTTGGACGGGCCCAGCTCCGGTGGAGGAGGACCCTCAGCCCTACGCCGCCTCACCCTGAGCCCGACTCATCGCTTGAGCTTGAGGCGATCCAGCTCCGCATCTTCCAGCTCGTCCGTGTCGGTGGCATCCGACGACAGTGAAGCATCGTCGTCGTCGTCCTCACCGTCGTCGACCTGTTGTGTGTAAGACATCACCTTGAATTGTGCTTCTTCTTCGTCGTCTCCTCCTTATCCTCCTCCCCCACTCTCCACCCCCCCCTTCCCTCCTCCACCTCGACTTTCCTCACAAGTCTTTTATATCCGTCTTACTATTTATACTCTTCCAACCATGGTTCAATCTTCAAGCCCAACCAGACTGACCCGCCCTCCAGCACCCGTGACACCGCCCGAGATGAATGTGCCCTCTACCGCTTCATTGTCTGGGCTGCCATCAAGCGCAATGCCTGCGACAAGATGACCCCCGAGGAGAAGCGAGAATGCCCTCTGCTGCGATGCCGGAAACGCTTCCCCAACCACGAGCTCATGCTCCAGCATCTGTACATCTGCGACCAGCTCGCCGTCGGTGAGTACTGGTGCTACGACTGCCAAAAGGTCGAGCGATTCAGCGATGCCAAGTGCAAGCGCTGCCTGGGACACCCCTCGCGGAGGAGGAAGATCATGTCCATGGCCAAGAACTTCTTCGGCTCCATCGGCCACAAGAACAAGAGCTCTCCTCTCATCGACCTGGACCTTGACATTGACGAGGCCCCTCCCAGCTACGATTCCATCCTCGTCCCTCCCCAGCCTCAGCAGGTCGAGCTGTACTCCAACGAGATTCACGAGATCGACTCATGCGAGATACCGCTGCCTACCATCCTGGAGGATGCCGACGAGGCAGAGTCCGCACCCGTCCCGGAACCAATCCCCGCCGTGTCGCCGCTGCCTATCCAGTCTCTCCCCGTCCGCCCCGTGGAGCTCGAGTCAGCCCCGATCCTCGCAGAGTCATTCTTCGACTGGCTGCCTGATACCGTGGCCCCCACGAACCTGATCAACCAGGGAGGCATGCCAGCCCAGGACCGCCCTGTCCTCCAAGTCCACACCCGCGACCTGGAGCACTACCGGGCCCAGGCCAAGAAGCGGAGCAAGATGCTCGCCCCGAGCTCCTCGGTCCGGTCCAACGCCAGCACCAATAGCACCGCAAGCAGCAATAGCACCAACAGCACCTCGAGCACTGCTAGCTATAACATCTCGCCCATGTCTGTCTGGTCGGGTCCCTGGACTAAGGCTGCGGGCTTCGAGTCCACCTTGACCTCGCCCGCGGACGATCTAGGCAGCCCTGGGGGCCTCCTCCGCAGCAACTCTTTCCTTGTCCCAGACAAGCCTTCTAAGAACCAGGCCTGGAACGACTGTGGCAATGGTGTGTCGAGTTCCTTCTTCTCAGAGCTGCCAGCCGACATTCCCATGATGGATGCTATGCCCACTACAGATCATCTTCAGAACTCTCTAGGACTTGATCAGTCCGTCTTCTCCTTCGACGCCTCGGTGTCTGCCGACCTCTCCCTCGAGTCCAACCTGGTTCTGACCGACGACCCGACCATGCCGCCTACCATGCCCCAACTTGCCATCACGGAGCCTGTGGTCGACTACTATGCCTACGCCAACCCACGGTCTCTCATCGGAACCACCTGGGACACTCTGGAGATGCATGTGGCCGAATCCATGGACAAACTGCAGCTGATGAGCAAGAATCATCTGGTCAACCAATTGCGGAACATGTCGGCACACTCGATAGCAATCAACGGTCTGGAAGCGCTTGGTGATATCCTGGAAGGACGTCGGCCCACGACGCCTGTAACGCTCCTCTGTTTTGTCCACGCCATCTCCTCCTTCTCCTTCGTCGTCCATGAACAAGATGCCTCTGCCCGGTGGCCAGATCTCTTTGGCCAAGCCATGTCGTACAGCACCTGGTTCTCTCGCCAAGACCGCCAACTCTACATCCAAATCGTCGATGCCCTCTGGAAGCCCGCCGGGATGACCAAGACCGACGTAGTCAACCTCGTGCGGTCCAAGGTCTCTCCCTCGGAATTCCGGTCGTCTAGCTTGAAGGGCAAGGAGCCCGAATCGGTTGCTGCGTACCAGCCTAGCAAGGACTCGCTGGCGTTTGTTGCGCAGTACTTCTTAGACCGTAAGCCACCACACCAACCACGTCTAGGAATGAACAGATGCTAACGGAACCCTGTAGAACTCGAGTATTCAACGATCCACACCGTAGATGAACCGGAGATTCAAACCTCGGAACTGTACATGCAACATCTTGGAGATACCACTCTGGACGTCAACAACGAGTCACCATTCGCTATCGCTGTCAATTATATGCTCAAATATGGGTTCCAGGAGTATACTGCTGATAGTCCCGGTCTCTTGAACGGCTTGGACGAACTTCTGCACCGCGTTAACTCGAACTACGTGTCAACTTCTCGGCGTCTCGAGTTGGAGTTGATGCACGTTGGAAAGGTGAGAACTCATATTCATAAAATTGTAGATGAAAATGACTAATAAGATGATAGATGTGCCTTCCCTCAGACCTCTACTTCGACCACTTCATTTCTTGTGTTAGAGCGCACATGGACTCGCTGTACTCCCAGAACATTCCGAATATCTGCCCCAGGACCACGTACTATCGCCATGGTGTTAAGCTTATGGAATCCATAATTAACGCTTCTCAACCACCACAGGATCAACTGGCAACGGACGTGATGACAAGAACACCGGCACTGGACTCACTCGACGATGTCATGGGGGCTTTGACTCCTAATGATTTCGACTTTGGGAGGTTCGACACCGACCCGCAGATGGACTTTTCAGGGGCCATGACGATCGATCCTCACACACTGGGCAACCCGCAGTTGCTGCCGACCCCTGAGGGCTCTGCATCGGTGGGCGGCCCGTCAACGGAAGCGACGTCTCCTCCGTCACCGGTCCAGGGGTCATCGACCAAAATAGAGGCCAACAGCTGCTGTGAGATATGCGGCTACCGACCAAAGGGAGACCCCCGATGGTTCGGAGGCAGCATGGCTAAACATAAGAAGCTGCAGCACGCCACGACTCCGCCAAAGATTTACCGATGCCCGTTTCCCGGATGCACAAGCCAGTACAAGAACCGACCGGACAACCTGCGGCAGCATCAGATCGAAAAGGGTCATTTCGTGGACGGCCAAAAAGGTAGCGGGCGACCGACCAAGCGGAAGAAGGTCGAGTGACGATACAGTTCAACATCCTGGAACGAAGCTCGACTGACGTTGAGCGCCGGGCGTCGGAAAGCACAACCATGGATAATTGTTTGGGACTTTGTTTTCACTCGTTGAGAGACAACGGGAGTTTTATTTGCATTTTGGTCATTTGGAGTTGAACAAGGCGTCTTGGTTTTGGGATGTACACAGGCTTGGATTGCCTGTTTTGGAAAGATACCACAGAGGATAATGTCATGGATGGATAATGATTCACATGCGAGAAGTAAGCTGGGGGAAAGGAATGGGATCGACAGAGCCACGGCCTGTAATGGAGCACACTCTCCCAGCGGACCGGTATTTGGATTTGAATAAAGGAACGTGGTGACAGAGGCGGTCACGCGCACATACAACAATTAAAAGGGGATAAAGAGAAGGAGACAGAGGAGGAGACAGGAGGATGGCTCGGTCGGTCGGTCAGAGAGGACGGTACGAAGTCTCATGCATGCATGCAGGCCACTACATACTGAAGCATAGCAAACGAATGCGGAAGACACGTCTCCTATTAGCCAAGACTTTGAGCCTTGCCAGCGTGAGGTGGCTATTAATAAACAGACAAGTACAAGTGAGCACATACGTACGAAGTAAGTAGGTAGTAGTACGGTAGGTATGGGCCGAGGCCCGCCGGAGCTTGCTCTGGTTTCCGGGGAAGGAGGTTGGTTCCAAGGCTTGAAGAGCCGCTCGGTCGTGAAACAATGCAATTTAGGAGATTTGATTAATTGGAAACGATCCGAGATATGCTGCAGGACAATGACGCAGAGCTGGACCACAGAACTGCCAGCTGGACGGACAGTGGACGCGAGAGACGACTCAGAGGAGAGATCTGGGTGGCGCGCCCGTACCCGCGCCCGTGACGGCGTGGCTGGATCGTGGCTCGGTACGTAAATGACGACGCGTCTGGCAGTGCTGGCGTGGCCGTGCAGAGAAAAGTGAAATTGTACTGTACAGGAGGTCTGCATACCGGGGCGGAGAAGACGACTGATTTCCGTCCACCGAGTGCTCCGTCCTTTGCCTCTCGGCTGTGCTGATCGGCGCGGAGGGACCAAGTTTCCGTCGAGGTACGTCGCGTGCACATATTAATTGCTGTGCGTTAAGATGTACCTCTTGATTATGCACAACCATGACCTGACCGTTCGAGGGGGAGGTCTGCGACGGGAAGCCCGGGGTTCGGATCGGGATGGCGCAGCTGAAAAGCGCGGTTTGGTCTGTCCGCTGTGTCGGTCACGTAATCAACGCACACTGTGAAGGGGGGGCGAGTACCTCGTCACGTGGCGGCTCAGCCAGAGGGAGTTGGTCAGGAAAAAACAAATCTAAACTGGGTCGGGGGAAAAACAACAACAGTAAAGTTCTGGCACGCCGCGGACCGTGATGCTTAATCATCATCCATTCAATTGAACGAGATCTGGTCGCTTCTCTCAGATTCAGAGAAACGCAACTGAACCGCCCCCCCGCAACGCATCTTGCTCGGTCTCGAGAGCCGGCCGCACGTGGATGATCTCCAATAATCCGGTCTTGGCGTCGACATAATTTGCTCCAAATCCAGCCAGGCCTACCTAGGCAGGAAGGGGGGCCCAGCTTTTTCTCTCTCCCTTCTGCTTCTCGAGACGAAAGGAAAGTGGCCGCTGTGGGCTCGCATATTTTTTTCCCTGGCTTGCCTGACGCCTAACGCCACGCCGGAAAATCAAGCAAAAACTCCCTCCCCCCACACGAGTCGACACAGACACACACACACCTTGCACTTGCACTTGCGTCTGCACCGCACCTGCCCAGTGCCAGTGCCAGCGTCCCAGTCCTAGACTCCTGCCATTCACTCCCTCTTTCCACTCTTCCACTCCCTCCCTCCTTCCCTCCCATCCCTCCTCTCTCGCTCCCACATCCCCCCATCCATCCCCCCGTGCCTTCCCCATCGCCCACCAGGCCGCCCCCCCCTACCAACTACTATCTACTATCTACCTACCACATTGCCTTACCTTTACCCCCCCCCCCCCCTCCCCCAGAAAGAGGACTCCCCAGAAATTTCGCGTGCCTCCCATCCCTCTATTTTTATTCACGCCTCTGCTGAGCGCGCTCCTCCACGCCTCCTCCCAACCCAGCCCATTTATCGACACACCCAAGATCCTGGGTCCAGGGTTTGGTTTACTTGCTTGCTCTCACGCAAAGTGACGCTCCGCACCGAACCGCACCGCTCCGCCGACTGTTCGACGTCGACGCCGACCTCTTGGTACCCGTCGTCGTCGTCTCTCGCCGGCACGTCTCAAGGCCTCGTCAAACCTCACCGGGCCTCGTCCTCGGCCATCGTTCGGCCGTGGGAGCCACCTCGAGTCACTTCGAGTCACCTCGCTCCCATCCTCTCCGGGTCACGTCACGTCACGTCGTCCGCTCTGCTCGTTCCCTCGCTCGTTCCCGCCGTCCACGACGACGATATCGATACCGCCACCCAGGTCCTTCCTTCCGCTTCCTACAACTACTCTCCCGTGACCCGGCTCCTCCGCCGGGCCCTGACGAGACGCCATGTCGAGTCTACGGCCGGGATCGAATGCGCACGCTGGCCTCAACTTCCCCCAGGCCGGCCTGCGACGCAACGCCTACCCTCCGCCTCATCCCAACCAACCCAACAAGCAATCCCCGGCTCCTCACTCCGCGTCGCCATACCAGACTCAGGCCTACACGCCCCAGCACCCATCGAGTGGCGCATATCCTCAGCATCTCTTCGCGAATCCGACGCCCGTCAACAGCAGTGTCCCCAATGGCACGTCGCGTTCATCCAACTCGCATATGCCCAGTGCCGTCCCGAACCCCCTCGATGTGTCTAACTCACGCGCCGTTCCGCCCTCGCGTCCCCAGATGATGTTCCCTACCCTCGGCCAGGTTGTTCCCAACCAGCTGCATCATCATCAACAGCAACAAATGCACCACCAGCACCTGAACCACCCGTCACACCCGCTGAACCAACCTCGGCAATCGCACCCGCACCACCATGCCCAGCAGTCTCCCCAGCAAAGACCTCAGTCTCAGCAGGCTCAACCCACCCCCAAGTTGCAGCAGGTCCAGGTTAAGCCCCAGGCCCCGTCTCCACCACAGCCACAACAGCATCAGCCGGCGCAGGTGCAGTCGCAATCTCAGCAGCAGCAGCAACTGCAGCAACAGCTCCAGCAGCAGCAACTGCAGCAACAGCAGCAACAGCAGCAGCAGCTCCAACAACAACAGCAGCAACAATTGCAGCAGCATCAACAGCAGCAGCAACAGCAGCAACAAGAGCAACAGCAACTTCAGCAGCAGCAGGAGCAGCAAAGACAACAGGCGGAACAGCAAAGGCAGCAACAGGCAGAGCAGCAAAGGCAGCAACAAGCTGAGCAGCAAAGACAGCAGCAGCAGCAGCAGCAGCAGCAGCAGCAGCAGCAGCAGCAACAAGCTCAGCAGCAAGCTCAACAAGCTCAACAAGCCCAACAAGCCCAGCAAGCCCAGCAACAAGCTCAACAGCAAGCTCAGCCACGGGCACAGAAGCAGTCCAAGCAGTCCAAGCAGCAGCAACAACAACAACTGCCACCAGAGCCAATCCCACAGCAGCAGACCCAGCAGCAGCAGAAGCAAGAAGCACACGTTGTGGACACTATGGACATTGACAGTCACCACGAGGGTGAAGAGGACTCAAGTGGCATAGACTCGAAGCTGCTTGAGTCCTACATCCCGGCACAGCCAATGGGCGAGATGATGTCACCACCACCAGAGGGCGGGAGCTATCCGACTCTGGAAGCTGTTCAAAAAGCCGTACTCCGATATTGCACGTCAGTTGGCTACGCCATTGTCATCGGTCGATCAAAGAAGACTGTACCAGGATTGAAGAAGGTCTTGTTTGTCTGCGACCGAGCAGGCAAACCCCCAAGCCGAGTCAGCCCTGAGTGTCGCAAGCGCAAGACTTCGTCCCGGAAGTGCGACTGTCCTTTTGGTTTCTTTGCCATTGAGCAGCGAACTCAGTGGACCATCCGGTACCGCCCGGACCCCGCCCATCTCCAGCACAATCACGGACCGAGCGAAAGTCCATCGCACCATCCTGCCGCAAGAAAACTCGATAGCAAGATGGTTGCCGCCGTGAAACAGCTTAAGGAGAATGGTAAGAAATCTGATGGACATGAGGAGCGTCATGAGGCTAACAAAGATTGCCCAGGCGCTGGTGTTTCCGAAACTCTTCAGATTCTGCAGACGGATAATCCTGATTGCCACTTGCTCCCGAGAGACATATACAATGCTCGTGCGGCCATAAATCGCAACCCACAAAAGGTTGCCACCGGGCTGGCAGAAAATAGGCCGGCCATATACAGCAAGCCTCATCAATCTGCCGAAGACCGGATCCGCGCGGATCTCAGGCGCGAACTCGCAAAAGCCAGAGAGGACCTGAAGAAGATTGAGGATGAGAAACAGAAAGAGATTGACGCTTTGAAAGCTAAACTGGAAGAGAAGGAAGGCATCATTCAAAAATTCGAGGAGTTCATCGACATCTGTAACGAGAGAGTCATGTTTCAACGGCAGAGACTTGCAGCGAATGGGACGGCCGGAGGCAACCCAGCCTAGAGTCTCTATCTGGCGCATCGGTCGGGATTGATGGTCTGCATGGCTAGGGACGCGGGGTGGGGTTGATTTGGCAAACGGTTTACACATCGGCGTTGGTCTCTGAAATTTTTATGGTTCTCTATCTATTCTGGTTGTCTGGCTTTCTGGTGGCGAAGGCAGGATTGGGGGTATCCCGATCAGAGCTGCCTTGGGCAAGTGAGAGGCATTTTTATGTATGGAATTTGGGCTTTATGACTCTCTTGGTTTAGGCAATATGACAGTTGTATTGGTCCGTGGACATCGGGAGCTGCAGGACGACGACAATGTACATGCTTGTCTGCTTAATTTTGAAGTGACAGTATCCTGCTCCTGGCTTTTTAAGCTGACTTGATCCGAATGCTCGGTAGGTTTCTAGATGAGCTTACCTGTAGTACAGTATATGAGCACGCTATTGCGCAGTGCGACTTAAGTTTTGAGTCCGGTGGTTGCCGTCCTACATCAGGTCGTTTGATGGTGGTAAACTAACGCAAGGTGGAGGGACAAACCGCCTGTGGGGTTCCACGGGAAGCACGGGATAGTTTGACGAGATGCAGTTTGTACCGGGGTTCAACTACTATGTACTGCGTACTGAGATACTGCCCTGCTGTAGCTACGGAGCAGAGGTAACGGCGTATGGTTCTGATCAGTGTCATACCGTGAGATACCTGTGGTTGGATCTTGAGCATCGGTTCGTGGTTGTGCTGTAGTGATAGATTTTTTATCGTCTGGATATCTTCATCTAGGTAGTGTACAATTGATGAACAAAACCCCCGGGGTACATGCTCAATAATTAAAATTGGTACGAAGTACAAACGCTGAACCGTAATTGTAGTTTACCGAAAGCCGACTTCGTGTAGATTACTAGTCCCCTATGTGCGGAGGTCTCGTCGTCCAATGCCGTAGACTATTATCTCCCGAAATGCTACTGCAGAAGTGTCATTTCCTTGCGACCCCTGCAGGCAAACCGCCAGCCTGGCAAGATCCACTTATGGGGAGTCCCCCTGGAGCGTCCAGAGCCAATCACGGGCGAGGTACCGCAACACTCAGATTGGCTCCGGCAGACTGCTGGCGGGCTGCCACAGGGCGCTTTCCCCCACAGGGCTACCTTCAGCGGGGTTCAGACTCTCAGTGGAGGATTACAGTGGGCTGCGCACCTGTCCCTGGGCACCTAATCCCGCTGGCCCTCCCGCTGGCTTCCTCCCGTCAGCGTACGCCTCCTTCTGGACTCCTGACACATGCCGTCCAGACGCGACAGGGGTCTCCTTGGGTCTGGTCGCGTAAATCCGGCAGACGACGATATCCAAAGTCAACACTCCTTGTTGGATATCCTCATCTCTTACTCCTACACTGCGTATTAACCTCACGATACCATCACTCGCCCTCTCGAAATCATCGACCACCCACGCTCCTTTGACTCGAGCTCACCACGCCCCGCGCTGAGCTTGTCCGCGATTCGACCTTCAACCTTCGACCTTCGGTCAGCTTTCCCCGTACCTGAGCTCCCCCCACGAACTCCCGACGCCCTCCCCGACCGTTCGTTTCGTCCCACCCTGAGCCGACGACCTGGAGATGACTGGACGCTGCTGAGCTCCTCCCCATCTCTCTTCCTCCACCGACGCTGCCTCCCCCGTCCGCCATGGAGGTCACTTCGGTTGCGGCGCCGGGCCCTGCTGCCAACGGCGTTGCTGCCGCAGCGCCTTTCCCGACCATCGAGCCCGAACGCGTGGTTAAACACTTGGCCGACGTCTGCGGCATCGCCCTCGGCGCTACCCGAGATGATCTTGAGCAGGTCGGCAGTCTGTTGCACAAGGGCCGCTACGCCGACACCATTTCACGCTGTACCCGGTTTGCTAGCGATACTCAGAATGTCCTGTATATTCAGAAGGACATTGCGAATCTGACGGCAGAGTCTGGGGCTGACCTCGCTGGTGCGTTATCGTCCCTCTACGCCTCCGTGGCCTTTCACGGCCTTGCTAATGCTAGATGGACAGTCCCATCTACCTACAACTACACTCTCTCGACAGAGATCTCCTCGTCACCGACTACCGTTGCCTCGCTCGTTCTCCTCAAGACCCCGCTACCCATCGACCCGAACCGTTCCCTTACTTCTCAGATATTCATTACTAATTTGCCAGGCCCTGCCTCTCTCGCCGCCGTCGGAGAGCAAGGCACGGCCTTATCACCTTTCGAGGTTCTTCATTCTCATGTCCACCATGCCTTGGTGCCGTACTTTGACGCCAACACCAAGAGCTTGCAGCTGGCCAACGGGTCCAGGGGCCGCACCGACGTCGATGCTAAGACGGGCATCCCCGTGACGAAGAAGCGTCTCAACGATCTGGAGCTGAGTCTGCTCCACCTCCAGCAAAATGTCGATATTCCCGAGATCTCCCTTGCCTTCCACTCCATTGTCCAGAACGTCCTCGATGACGCCGAAGCTGGCAACACCAGACCGTCCATCGAAGCGATCCCACAACACCTTCTCCAAGACAGTACCTTCCTCAACAGGCTGCAGGCGAATGTGAACACCTGGATCAAGTCGATCCAGGGCATCACTAAATTGACCAAGGATCCGTCTTCGAATGCGAACCAGGAGTTTAGCACCGCGAGCCAAGAGGTCAACTTTTGGCTCTCCATGGAGTCTGCCTTGGAGGGAATCGAAGGCCAGCTAAGGAGCGAAGGCGTTCTCCTCACTCTCGAGATTCTCAAGCATGCCAAGCGTTTCCAGGCCACCGTGAGTTTCACGGCCGACACCGGTTTGAAGGAGGCCATGGAGAAGGTGCAAAAGTACAACCAGCTTATGCGGGACTTTCCCCTGGATGAGTTGCTGTCCGCTACATCGCTTTCCAAGGCCCAGGAGGCTATCGCCCAGATTTTCGGGCATCTGAACAAGAAGCTGAGGATATGTCCCTACCCGATTCGAAGGGCCCTGCCTCTGGTTGAGGCCATCTCGGCTGATCTAGACGACGTCCTTCATCGTTTGCTCCCCGGCGCCGATCTTGTCGACCTCGATTACCACCAGTTCCAGAGCATCATGGGAACTTGCGATGACATCTTCCGAACCTGGGAAGAGAACCTCAAGGAGTTCACCAACGTGGCTCGCGAGGTGACTCGTCGCCGAAACGAAAAGTTCATCCCCATCAAGATCAACAAGAAGCACTCGGAACTGGAGTCGAGGATCAAGTACGTCAGCACTTTCCGTGACAACCACGAGCAGCTCCAGCGCACCATTGTCAATGTCCTAGGCCCCCAGGCTACCATTCCCGGTGTCCCCGAGACGACTCGCACCAACGGCGTGGTCATGGAGGAGATGGGCGATGTCGATGCCGTTCAGGAGGTGAAGCAAGCTTGGGAAGCCCTCCAGAACGTCGACCTTTTGGATGTTACCGACCAAGGCAAGGAACGTTGGGTCCGGGCTGAAAACCTCTACAACGAGCGCACGACAAGAGTTGAGAACTCCATCATTGCGAGACTTCGAGACCGATTGGCCACTGCGAAGACTGCAAACGAAATGTTCCGAGTCTTTTCCAAGTTCAACGCCCTGTTTGTGAGGCCTAAGATTCGCGGAGCCATTCAAGAGTACCAGAATCAGTTGATGGACCACGTCAAGCAAGCCATCAACGGACTGCACGAGCGATTCAAGCAGCAGTATGGACACTCGGAGGCCCACGCCATGGCTCAGTTGCGTGATCTGCCTCCTGTTTCCGGAGCCATCATCTGGGCCCGTCAGATCGAGTTTCAGCTTGAGGGTTACATGAGAAAGGTAGAGGCCGTTCTTGGCCCTGACTGGACTCTGCATTCCGAAGGTCACAAGCTCCAGGAAGAAAGCGAACTCTTCAAGCAGAAGCTCGACACGGCTCGAATCTACGAGGCCTGGCTCGCTGACGTGAACCGACGCAAGATTTCCATTTCCGGTCAGCTCTTCGATATTGCACGTGTCCGATCTGCCGGCGGAATTCTTGAGCTAACGGTCAACTTCGATTCGCAAATCATCACCTTGTTCAAGGAAACACGTAATCTGACCTGGCAATCGTACTCGGTGCCTCACGCTGTGACCACCGTGTCAAAGGATGCAAAGCGTGTCTATCCATATGCCGTCAGCTTAATGGAGAGCGTGAGAACTTTGTCTCAGACTCTTCGACAGGTTTCCGTCATGGGAGAGGAATCCATTCTCCTCAACGGATACCGCAATGACGTCTACAGGATGATCAGTGAAGGTGTTCCTTTGCGATGGGAATCCTTCATCAACTCTCATGAGCTCTTCTACTCTGACCCGAGACAGAATCGGCCACTGTTGCCTGCCGGATCTGACTACGGCCTTGCCAAGAATACCGAGAGCAAACATGGCATGTTCATTCGAGGATTTGCCGCGGCTGTCTCCGTACTCCAGACCAAGGTGATTTCGTTGAACTTCATTTACACCACTGTTGAGCAGGCCCTCAAGGAGCTTAGCAC
Organism: Neonectria faginata; assembly: GCA_030864175.1. NCBI lineage: Eukaryota > Fungi > Ascomycota > Sordariomycetes > Hypocreales > Nectriaceae > Neonectria > Neonectria faginata. The sequence goes on along the minus strand of JAULBG010000001.1, from coordinate 2,815,751 downwards.
GTGTGCTTATGACGAGGTGGCCTTCCAATCCCGTCTGGATACGATCCAGTCTGCCGTTGATCAGTTGAACCTTGAGCAATACGTGAACCTCGATTTCTGGGTGCAAAGCCTGAACGCCAAGGTTCAGTCCATCCTTCTCACCCGTCTCCAGAGCGCTGTTCTGTCCTGGATTGCTGCATTCGAGGATGATACTGTCGATGATGAGAGGCGCAAGAAGACCAACCCCGAGGAAGGAAAGCCTGAAGGCCCTGTCATGAAGCGCCTTGTTCTCGAACTTGCCATGCGCAACCAGGTTATTTATCTTGATCCTCCGTTGGAGTTCGCCAGAGCTGGTTGGTTCCTCCACTTGCACGAGTGGCTCGGCATCGTCTGCAATCTCCGCAAAATTAAGGCTACGCGGTATCAGATGAGCCTCACCACCACTGCCAATGATGAGCCTCGCTTCACTGACCTACCCTCCGAGTGCGCCGATCTGCTTCAGCGTGTATACGTGTCTGTTGAGACGAAGCTTCAGGAAATCAGCGCATACGTCGATAAGTGGCTTCAGTTTCAGTCCCTGTGGGACCTCCAGTCTGAGCAAGTTTACGATGCTTTGGGTGAGCAGCTTCCTCGATGGCTGCAACTTCTCCAAGAGATTCGCAAGACGCGCTCCACCTTTGACACGCAAGAGGTCAGTCGCGCGTTTGGACACCTTACCATCGACTACGACCAGGTCCAGACAAAGGTCAACGCCAAGTACGATCAGTGGCAGCACGAGATTCTTATGAAGTTCGCTGGCCGTCTCGGAAACCGTATGCGGGACGTCAACGCAGATATTGAAAAGGCTCGCAAGGACCTCGAGGGCCAGAGCTCCGATGCGTCGTCAACTGCTCAGGCGGTCCAGTTTATCACTGTCGTCCAAAGCTGCAAGCGCAACGTCAAGGCATGGGCCCCTGAAATTGACATGTTCCGTCAAGGACAGTCGACGCTTGTCAGACAACGATACCAGTTCCCCAACGACTGGCTGCACATTGAACAGATCGATAGTCAATGGGAAGCGCTCAGGGAGATCTTGGACAAGAAATATAGGATCGTTCAGGATCAGACTGATGCGCTACGAGCTAAGATTTTCACCGAGGACAAGCTCATCAATGAGCGAATTGCCGAGATCGCTGCTCAATGGAATGAGGAGAAGCCAGTTTCCGGAACTATCCAGCCGGATGTTGCTTCGGCGACTCTCAGCTCCTTCGAGCAACGCATCTCTAAGCTGCAGCACGACTCTCAGATGGTTGTAAAGGCGAAGGAGGCTCTTGATCTCCCAGCCAGCCCCGACTCAGCTCTCGATGCCACACTTGAGGAGATTCGCGATTTCCAGTCTGTCTGGTCTAACCTTTCCACCATCTGGGCGAGCCTCAATGAGACACGCGATGTTCTGTGGACTGCTGTCCAGCCTCGCAAGATTCGATCGAAGGTCGACGACCTCATCAAGAGCACCAAGGAGATGCCAAGCAGAATGAGACAATATGCTGCGTTCGAACATGTGCAGGGAATTCTGCGTGGCTTCCTCAAGGTCAACCCTATTCTTTCTGACCTCAAGTCTGATGCCATTCGCGAACGCCACTGGCACAAGATTTACAAGCAGATCAAGCCCCAGAAGCGGTTCTCGCCTAGTTCTATGACTCTTGGTGATGTCTGGGATCTTAACTTGGTGGCAACCGAGGTCATCGTCAAGGACATTATTGCCCAGGCTCAAGGCGAGATGGCTCTAGAAGAGTTCCTTAAGCAGGTTCGCGAGACCTGGCAAAACTATGCCCTTGAGATGATTGGATATCAGAACAAATGCCGGCTCATTCGTGGCTGGGATGATCTCTTCGCCAAGTGCAGCGAGAACCTGAACTCTCTGCAGGCCATGAAGCATTCCCCTTACTACAAGGAGTTTGAGGAAGAAGCTGTTTCATGGGAAGACAAGCTCAATCGCGTGCACGTTCTGTTCGACGTGTGGATCGATGTGCAACGCCAATGGGTGTACCTGGAAGGCGTCTTCACTGGTAACCTGGACATTAAGCACCTTCTTCCAATCGAGTCGGGACGTTTCCAGAACATTAACAGCGAATTCCTGGCTGTCATGAAGAAGGCCAACAAAACCCCCTATGTTCTCGATGTTCTGAACATCCCGAACGTCCAGAAGTCTCTCGAGCGTCTGGCGGAGATGCTCAACAAGATCCAAAAGGCTCTCGGTGAGTACTTGGAGAAGGAACGTGTCTCGTTCCCTCGATTCTACTTCGTCGGTGACGAGGACTTGCTGGAGATGATTGGTAATAGCAACGACACGCTACGCATTGCCAAGCACTTCAAAAAGATGTTTGCTGGTTTGTCTGGCCTTATTATGGACGACGAGACTGTCATCTCTGGCTTTACGTCGAAGGAAGGCGAGGCTGTCCGGTTGAAGAAAGAGATTTCTTTGGCCAAGACCCCGAGAATCAACGACTGGCTGGCCCTTTTGGAGGGTGGCATGAAGGCTACCTTGGCCGAGTTGCTCGCTGAGGCTGTCGACCAATACACACCCATCTTCGAATCAGAAAAGATCGAACCTGCTGTCCTGAACGAGTTCATGGAGGCTTTCCCCAGTCAGATTGTCGTTCTTGCTATTCAGGTTGCTTGGACTTCTGCCGTTGAGAAGTCACTGGCTGCTGGCGGTCAGACCCTCAAGACCCTGTTTGAACGCGAGGTGGAGGTCCTCCGGGTCCTTGCTAATACTGTCCTGGGTGACCTCGAGACTATTCAGCGGAAGAAGTGCGAACAGTTGATTACCGAGTGTGTTCACCAGCGTGACACGATTGAAAAGCTCTTCACTGTTGGAGCCGAGTCTCCCAGTCACTACCTGTGGCAGTTGCAGATGCGCTACGTTTACAACCCTGAAGGTGATTCCCTCGATCGCCTTTACATCAAGATGGCCAACGCAAAGCTCAACTATGGCTTTGAGTACTTGGGTGTTCCGGATCGACTGGTTCGCACTCCCCTTACCGACCGATGTTTCCTCACTCTCACTCAAGCCTTGTGTCAACGTCTCGGTGGCTCGCCTTATGGGCCTGCCGGAACGGGTAAAACGGAATCAGTTAAAGCTCTGGGTGTGCAGCTCGGTAGATTCACCCTCGTCTTCTGCTGTGACGATACCTTTGATTTCCAGGCCATGGGCCGAATCTTCCTGGGTATTTGTCAGGTCGGTGCTTGGGGCTGTTTCGACGAGTTTAACCGTCTGGAGGAGCGCATTCTGTCAGCAGTTTCGCAGCAGATTCAGAATATCCAACTAGGTCTGAAGGAAGGTGTAGAGGATGCTCAGTCGCAGATTGAGCTGGTTGGTCGCCAACTCCACGTCAACGAGAACACTGGCATCTTCATCACCATGAACCCCGGCTACGCAGGCCGTTCTAACTTGCCAGATAACTTGAAGAAGCTTTTCCGCAGCGTGGCCATGTCCAAGCCCGACAAGGAACTCATCGCCGAGGTCATGCTCTACTCCCAGGGTTTCAACCAAGCCAAACAACTCTCAAAGCAGACGGTGCCCTTCTTCGACCAATGCTCCATGAAACTTTCCAAACAAGCCCACTACGACTTTGGTTTGCGTGCACTGAAGAGTGTCCTGGTCAGCTCTGGTGGCCTCAAGCGTGCGCGCATGGGTACAGGCAATCTCGGTGCCGAGGACGTTGTCGAGCCCGAGATTATTGTGCAGAGCATTCGCGAGACAATTGCACCCAAATTGATCAAGTCTGATGTCGATATCATGGCTACGATCGAGACAGCGTGCTTCCCGGGCGTGGAATACGTCCCAGCCAACCTCGAGGCCCTGGAGGACGCAATTCGCACCCTTGCTGCCGAGCGACACCTTGTTGTCAACGAGCTCTGGATGACCAAAGTTCTCCAGCTGTACCAAATCCAAAAGATCCATCATGGTGTTATGATGGTTGGTAACTCTGGGTCCGGAAAATCTGCCGCCTGGAGGCTGCTGCTTGATGCTATGCAAAAGGTTGAGAGTGTCGAGGGCGTATCTCACGTCATTGACTCGAAGGTCATGTCGAAGGAAGCCCTGTACGGAAACCTCGACGCTACTACGCGTGAATGGACAGATGGCCTGTTTACAAGCATTCTACGAAAAATTGTCGACAACCTTCGTGGTGAGGATTCTAAACGACACTGGATTGTCTTCGACGGTGACGTGGACCCCGAGTGGGTTGAGAACTTGAACAGTGTGCTGGACGACAACAAGCTGCTGACCTTGCCCAATGGTGAGCGTCTCAACCTCCCGGCAAATGTTCGAATCATGTTTGAGGTCGAAACGCTCAAGTACGCCACCCTCGCTACTGTCAGTCGATGTGGTATGGTCTGGTTTAGTGAGGACACTGTCTCTTCTACTATGATGGTCAGCAACTACCTCATGAAGCTCCGAAGTGCTCCCTTCGAGGACTTGGATGAGGATAGCGTCGCGACGGGACACAGCCCTGCGAAGAGTTTGGCGCTCCAAGGCCAGTTCGCAGATTTATTCAATGTGTACTTGAATGAGGAAGACTTCATCCTCCAAGCATTGCAGCGGGCTGAGGGCTACAACCATATCATGGACTTCACGGTCGCTCGCGTACTCAACACCCTGTTCTCCTTGCTGAACAAGGCCGTCAGAGACGTTATCGAGTACAACGCCCAGCACTCCGACTTCCCCCTCGATCCTGAGCAGATTGAGGCCTTCGCCTCGAAGAAGCTTCTGTTGGCGCTTGTTTGGGCGCTCACTGGTGACTGCCCCCTCAACGATCGAAAGTTATTCGGTGACGATATCTGTGCTATTGCCAATTTCGGCTCTCCGCCGCTTGATGGCGCGTCCTCTCTGATCGACTTCAATGCTACGCTCCCCAAGGCCGACTGGTCGCCCTGGCAGAACGAGGTTCCAACTATAGAAGTCAACACACACTCCATCACTCAGACCGATGTCGTTATTCCCACGCTCGACACTGTCCGACACGAGGATGTGCTTTACTCCTGGCTTGCTGAGCACAAGCCACTGTTGCTTTGCGGTCCCCCTGGGTCGGGTAAAACAATGACGCTCTTCAGTGCCCTGCGGAAGCTGCCCAATATGGAAGTTGTTGGCCTGAACTTCTCCAGTGCTACGACTCCTGATCTCCTCATCAAAACATTTGAGCAGTACTGCGAGTACAAGAAGACTCTCAACGGCGTCATGCTTTCGCCGACACAGATTGGGCGATGGCTGGTTCTCTTCTGCGATGAGATCAACTTGCCCGCCCCTGACAAGTATGGAACTCAACGAGCCATCTCCTTCCTCCGCCAGCTTGTCGAGCACAACGGATTCTGGCGAACATCTGACAAGGTCTGGGTCACACTGGACCGAATCCAGTTCGTCGGTGCTTGCAACCCCCCTACCGATGCTGGCCGTACTCCTATGGGTGCCAGGTTCCTCCGACATGCCCCTCTCATCATGGTCGATTACCCCGGTGAGCTGTCTCTCAACCAAATCTACGGCACCTTCAACACGGCTGTACTCAAGATTATCCCCGCCCTTCGCGGATATGCGGAGCCTCTCACGCACGCAATGGTCCGCTTCTATCTTGAGTCACAGCAAAGATTCACGCCCAAGATCCAGCCTCATTACGTCTACAGTCCCCGTGAGTTGACGCGTTGGGTTCGTGGTGTGTACGAAGCCATCCGACCTTTGGAGACATTGTCTATTGAAGGCCTCATCCGTATTTGGGCCCATGAGGCTCTTCGTCTCTTCCAGGATCGTCTGGTTGCGGAAGACGAGCGGAAGTGGACGGATGAGAGTGTGCGACGCATCGCCTTGGAGCACTTCCCCACGATTGAGGAGGAGAAGGCTCTCGGAGGCCCCATCCTTTTCTCCAACTGGCTTTCCAAGAACTACGTCCCTGTTCACCGCGAGCAGTTGAGGGATTTCGTCAAGGCCAGACTGAAGACGTTCTGTGAAGAAGAAGTCGATGTTCCCCTGATCCTCTTTAACGATGTCTTGGAGCATGTGCTGCGCATCGACCGTGTCTTCCGACAACCCCAAGGCCACTTGATTCTCATTGGTGTCAGTGGCAGTGGCAAGACTACGCTGTCCCGTTTCGTGGCGTGGATGAATGGTCTCAAGGTTTTCCAGATCAAAGTTCACGGCAAATACTCAGCCGAGGACTTTGATGACGATCTTCGAGATGTCCTCCGCCGATGTGGTTGCAAGGGCGAGAAGATTTGCTTCATTATGGACGAATCCAACGTTCTGGACTCGGGTTTCTTGGAGAGAATGAACACCCTGCTGGCCAATGCTGAAGTCCCCGGTTTGTTCGAGGGAGACGAGTATGCGGCCCTCATGACAGCTTGCAAAGAAGGTGCGCAGCGACAGAACCTGCACCTTGATTCGCCTGAGGAGCTGTACAAGTGGTTCACCCAACAGATTGTCAAGAACCTTCACGTCGTCTTCACCATGAACCCGCCTGAGGATGGTCTCTCCTCCAAGGCAGCTACCAGTCCTGCTTTGTTCAACCGTTGCGTGCTCAACTGGTTCGGAGACTGGTCCGACCAGGCGCTCTTCCAGGTTTCGCATGAACTGACCCAGAAGATTGACTTGGACCGACCCAACTTCAATTGTCCCGATACCATTCCCGTTGCCTACCGCGGTCTTCAGTTACCGCCATCTCACCGAGAGACCGTTGTCAATTCCATGGTGTACATTCACTACTCTCTTCAGCGGTACAACGCAAAGCTACTGAAGCAGCAAGGCAAGGTCACTTTCCTCACGCCTCGCCATTTCCTGGACTTTGTTGCGCAGTTTGTCACACTGTACAACGAAAAGCGTGAAGATCTCGAAGAGCAGCAGCGCCATCTCAACGTTGGTCTCGAGAAACTCAGGGACACCGTTGACAAAGTGCGAGATCTCCGTGTGAGTCTCGCGGAGAAGAAGACTCAACTAGAGCAGAAGGATGCGGAGGCGAACGAGAAGCTGCAGCGCATGGTGGCGGATCAGCGTGAGGCAGAGCAGAGGAAGAGTGCGTCGTTGGAGGTGCAGGCATCGCTAGAGAAGCAGGAGTACGAGGTGGCGACACGAAAAAAGGTTGTCTTGGAGGATCTCGCAAAGGCAGAACCCGCTGTCGAGGAAGCCAGAGCCAGTGTGAGCAACATCAAGCGTCAGCACTTGACCGAGATCAGGTCCATGGGTAACCCGCCCGCGGGTGTTCGTTTGGCTCTTGATGCGGTCTGCACGCTGCTCAGCCACAAGATCAACGACTGGAAGGCCGTGCAGGCTGTGGTGCGAAAGGACAACTTCATTGCCAGCATTCTCGAGTTCAACAACGAGAAGCAGATGACTCGGCCCCTGCGAAACAAGATGCGCAACGACTTCCTGTCCAACCCCGAATTCACGTTCGAGAAAGTCAACCGCGCTTCCAAGGCCTGTGGTCCCTTGGTCCAGTGGGTTACCGCTCAGGTCAACTACTCGGACATTCTCGACCGCGTTGGTCCCCTCAAGATCGAGGTCACCCAGCTCGAGGATGATGCCCTGGAAACAAAGGCCAAGGCGAAGGCCATCGAGAACAACATCGCTACACTCGAGGCCAGCATCAACACTTACAAGTCCGAATATGCTGCCCTCATCAGCGAGACGCAGGCGATCAAGTCTGAGATGTCCAAGGTTCAGTTCAAGGTTGACCGCAGTGTCAGATTACTGGATAGTCTGTCGTCTGAGAGAGTCCGTTGGGAGGATGGAAGTAAGTCATTCGAGACACAAATCAGCACCCTGGTTGGAGATGTGATTGTGGCCGCGGCCTTCCTGGCGTACAGCGGTCTCTACGATCAAACGTTCCGAAAATCCATGATCGACGACTGGTTCCACCAGCTTCACCTCTCCGGAATTCAGTACAAGTCCCCCAATCCTGTCACCGAATACCTTTCGACAGCGGATGAGCGACTGGGCTGGCAGGAGAACACTCTTCCAGTCGATGATCTGTGCACAGAGAACGCCATTATTCTCAAGCGCTTCACTCGGTACCCCCTCATCATCGATCCCTCGGGACGAATTACCGAGTTCCTGCAGCGAGAGTGCAAGGACCGTCGCTTGACAGTTACCAGCTTCTTGGATGACACGTTCACGAAGCAACTCGAGAGTTCCCTCCGATTCGGAAACCCGATCCTCATCCAAGATGCTGAGCACCTCGACCCTATCCTCAACCATGTTCTCAACAAGGAGTACCAGAAGACAGGAGGACGAACTCTCATTCAGCTTGGTAAGCAAGAAATCGATTTCTCGCCAGCCTTTAAGCTTTATCTATCGACTCGAGACCCGTCGGCTACTTTCGCACCGGACATCTGCAGTCGAACCACCTTTGTCAACTTTACGGTCACTCAGAGCAGTCTTCAGACTCAGTCCCTTAACGATGTCCTCAAGTCGGAGCGCCCCGATGTTGATGAACGACGCTCCAACCTCATCAAGCTTCAGGGAGAGTTCAAGATCCACCTGCGGCAGCTCGAGAAGCGACTGCTTCAGGCCCTCAACGAGTCTCGCGGCAACATCCTCGATGACGACAACGTCATTGAGACCCTCGAGACTCTGAAGACGGAGGCGGCCGAGATTTCCATCAAGATGAACAACACCGAGGGCGTCATGGCCGAAGTTGAGGAGATTACACAGCAGTACAGCATCATTGCCCGATCTTGCAGTGCCGTCTTTGCTGTCTTGGAACAACTTCACTACCTCAACCACTTTTACCAGTTCTCGCTCCAGTACTTCCTCAACATCTTCCAATCAGTGTTGCACGGTAACAAGAACTTGGCCAACGAGACGGACCACAATATTCGCCGCGACGTGATTGTCAAAGATCTGTTTGTGAACACGTTCAAGCGCACCGTACTGGGTCTGCTCCAGAAGGACCGTGTCACGTTGGGTATGCTGCTCGCACAGGCCTCCCCTTACAAGATGGACAAGTCTTTGATTGATGTCATTCTCGACAACCGCATCGAAGGCAAGGACCTTTCCTCGAACCCCGACAGCAGAGACGAAGCGTTTGCACATGCCAAGAAGCTCGGTGTTCTCAAGGAGAAGGTTGATGCCGTATCAACAGAGGATTGGGACAAGTTCTTCTCCGAAGAGCTAGCGGAGAACTTTGTGCCACAGATCTGGGATGAGAAGACCGATGCCACTGACAAGTCTCTCTTGTCTCTTCTGCTTCTCAAACTCTTCCGCATGGACCGATTCGTGCCTGCGGCGGAGCGTTTCGTGGGCCAAGTCTTTGGATCTGACATTTTCGATGTCGTCGAGGACCTGAAGGAGACGGTCGAACAGGTGTCTGCCACTCTGCCAATCTCGCTGGTGTCTAGCCCCGGCTTTGACGCCAGTTACAAGGTAGACAATCTGGTCGAGCGAATGCGCGTCAAGTGCACAAACATCGCCATGGGTTCCAACGAGGGTCTTGCCAGCGCCGACAAGGCTATCAGCAACGCTGCCCAGACTGGCTCATGGGTCTTGGTCAAGAACGTCCACTTGGCTCCCACATGGCTGCAGAGCCTGGAGAAGCGTATGGAGTCACTCAACCCACATGCCGAATTCCGTCTGTTCCTGTCCATGGAGTCCAGCCCCAAGATTCCGGTCAACCTGCTTCGCGCCTCGCGCGTACTGATGTACGAGCAGCCGGCGGGTGTGAGGGCCAACATGAAGGATTCCATGTCCTCTTTGTCCACCAGGGCTGGCAAGAGCCCGGTGGAGAGGTCAAGACTTTACCTGCTCTTGTCCTTCTTGCACGCTGTGGTGCAGGAGAGATTGCGGTATGCGCCCAACCTGGGCTGGAAGGGTTTCTGGGAATTCAACGACAGCGACGTAAGTACACCATGGCCCATTGATTGTCGCAAACTAACCTCTTTCAGTACGAATGCTCTGCTTTCATTGTTGATACATGGATCGATGGCGTGGCAGGCAACCGAACCAACCTCGCTCCCCAGAACATCCCCTGGGAGATGTTGCGCTACATGGTGACGGAGACTTACGGCGGCAAGATTGATGACGAGGGCGACTTCAAGCTCCTCAACCAGCTCGTCACAACGTTCCTCACCCCGGCCGCATATGAGGTAGACCACAAGCTTGTTGACGGACCCGACGGAGGCCTCGTTGTCCCTTCGGGCACTAGCATCCAGGACTTCATGGCATGGATTCACAAACTACCCGAGCGTGAGCCTCCTACGTACCTCGGTCTGCCCGCCAATGCAGAGAAGCTGCTTCTCAGCAATCTGGGCCGCAGCCTCATTGTCAACTTGCGCAAGGTGACGGATCTGTTGGATGAAGGAGAACAGTTGGTGACGGAGGTCTGAGGATATGGATACGCGTGTTTGGCAACATACAGTGGCATCTCGGATGTCAAGTTTTCTTTCGCTTCTTGTACAGAGCCGTTGTCTTGCGGGCTTTGTTTTTGTTAGATGAGCATCCCGGCGGCGGCGCATCGGGAACAGCGGGAAGAGTTTCCCGTGGGAGATTACACTGGCTGATACCCCCTACATTTCAAGACTGACTGGTCGGTTTTCCTTTTTGTCGTACATTTTAGGTCGAGAGGAGAATGAAACTTGGTAGAGCAACCCTGACATGCACTCCTTCGTCCCTAAACCAAACCCTTTATCTGTAACGACTCATGACCTGAAGACTGTATTCTACCCCAACGACCCTGCCAACCAACCCTAGTTATTGACGGGGTGATCGTAGACTGGCTGATGTTGAGCATGGAAGTACTGACACTTCACTCATCACCTCGAGGAAACCAGAATGTGATACGTATATTGCCCTTTGTGCGTATTGGCAAATGTAGCTACTTACCCATTCTCATGCAACTCAGTTGACTGCCATGGCAAGCGGGTTGAAAAAAAAAACCACGGGAATGAGTTGCACCAAAATGCGATCGTCTTAGGTGGGAGCCAGTCCCGTGTTTTTTTTTTCTCCCAGCCCGCTTGCATGGTTCCTTCTTGAATCAATTACCCCCCAAGGCTGCTTCTATGGCTATGATATGGAGGGACACTGATTGGAATCATGGCAGAGAGTCAATTCGTAAGATGATCGATTGCTCAAAACACTGCCTCTCATATTTGTCGGCTTTAGAAAGATGTGGAGCTCCCGCATCTGCATTCATCCTCCATTTCAGAGTCTTCGCTCACACGCCCTCACCACGACTCACACTAGGGTCCTGTCCAAGACACACCGCCGTCGCATAATCCCCATCATGGCTGATAGAAACCATGGCGCTGTCGTCCGCTTCGGCGCCCTCCTCGCGGCTCTTGATCCTCGCCACGGGCGGCCCGCTTCCCAGACGCTCGCCCTCCACTGCGCGCCTCTCGATGACGACGTCGTGGAACGTCAACGGGCGATGCGAGTGCGCCTTGATGGCAGCTTCTTTTGCCGCAAACCTGGCAGTGTCAACTGGGTCGATTCCTCCCGTAGTTGGTTGAGCATCCCGAGCAGTGTCAACGTACCTCCCTGCGATGAACGCCGCGCACTTCCACAGCTCAGGGTCTCGCGCTGCCATTTCCTCGTGACCACCTCTGGACGCTGACACTCTGCGATCACCTAGAGGCACTGCCCCGCGTGCCAAGACATGCAACCGCGTATCGCCACGGGCCTGCTCTTCGGGGGCGAGGATGCGGTTCACGAAGCGTGTGGCGCGTGGACTGGAAAGGATGCGAAAGATGCGCGAGATCTGACAAATGTCAGTCCCAACATTCAGTGGGAAAGGAAAGGGTCGCAGAGGCCTCATCTGCTGGTACAGACGCTCTTCCCCGACGCGTAAGTCTAGTCAAGCAAGGGAGACTTCAAAACTCAGAGCGATCATCCCGTTCTAATCCCGCGGCGAACCGGGGCTAAGTGCCATGAGTTGTGGGTTAGGGGTGAGGCGGCAACTTATCGATAGTAAGGTTGGCCTGTGCTTCACTAGAGAAGGAGTGGAGATCGGCCTTGACGACGTCACTGATAACGACCGACCTAGATTTCATCCTGCATGGACATCACGAAACGGCAACGAGACATAACTGTGTTATGAATCGGTTTAATTCAGAGCGCCTAAAATGAGCGTGTATCGAATTGGTAACACATGCTGAACCTACCGTCGACGCCAAGCCAGCCATACTCCACACGATTAAAGGCCCGTTAAGCAAGACCCATCCCATTCCACATCGGCATCGTCGAGCGCGGGAACAGACCATGAGGTCTTGTAATTCAACCCTTGCCGGCTGAACGAGGAGTGGGGGCAGATAATTGTTGAGAACTAAATGTCTACCAGTCCATCTCCCTAAAGAAGCTTGATACAAGCTTTTTACTCGGCGAGAAGCGGTGCACGCTCCTGGTCGGGCTCAGGAGCTTGCCTCCATGAGAATTCTTGGCCACGCCACGCGGGGACAGCCACAACTAGCGTCAAAATGAACAGGACGGACATGATGACGAAGGCAAAGATCCACTGGAAGGCGATGACCTGGTGGCCAAACTGCGCGACGCCGAGGGAGGCTGCGAGCACGCTGAGAGCGAAACCGATGGTGTAGTCCTTGTAAACGCCGATGAAGAACAATCCATAAGCGAGAATGGCCCAAATGAAAATGTTGCCAAAGATGCGGGGCACCAGGTGATGAGGGTGAGGGATCATCAATGCACCGTTCCAGTAAATGGCAACGAAAGTCCATGCCAGAGGACCGGAGACCACGGGGGCATGGATGAAGCGGGGGTAAGTGTTGTGGCGGAAGTAGAGAGAGGACAGGTTGAAGAAGTTGAGCACCAAGATGACCTCGGCCCACTTGAAATGGGATCGAACAAAGAGCATGACGAAGGCGAAGTGGAAGAGGTTGTTGAAGATGAAGTGGCTTCCAACGCTGGCGGAAGCGTGAACAATGTCGGTGTTGCTCGAGAACAGTTGACCAATGTAGCCGGCCTGGAGGATGAAGAGCACGATCCTGATGGAGGAAGTCATTAGCATGAAACAGGATAAAATGGAGCTGGTGTGGCCAACGCATACCAGTAAATAGAGGTAATGGTGGCGTTCAAGGTAAAGGCAGTGCGGTACAGGCTGTTCTGGTCCCAGATGCGCCTCCGGATGGTGTGCCCATCATGGGGCTCGTTCACGGTGTAGTAGACGGAGACGACGAGGGCGAGGAGCCAGGTGAGGACAGTCAGAATCTTGTACGTGAGGATGGCCCCAGAGGTGTGTGACTCCCTCTTGCTGAAGGGATTCACTGTGGCGATGGATGTGGTTAGTTTTGGAAACATTTCAATGCCCGCATGGGAGAGAGCAGAGGACCCGAGGATGCCCGGGAAGGGTACGTACGCTGAGCCCAGGAGTTCGCCATGGCGGACGGATTCGCAGACTCGAATGCTCTAAAAGCTTGCTGGGTATCAAAGAGGAACTGTAGCGTAGTAGAGCTGCTTCGTGCTAGAACCCGAGAGGCAGTGGAAATGTGGGGACGATTTGCGTGGGTGTTGTTGCAGATGGAGATGATGAAAGGAGGAAGAAGCGTCGTGGGCAGCTGTGGTGGTGGGAAGAGAAAGCATTTAAAGGTGCGGCCAGGTCCAAAGACGGCATTTGCGGGGAACCACCTCAGTAAAGGTGAGGGAGGAGGGGTGGCTTGAGCGGCCGGATCGCCGCGAGCAGCAGCTAATAATAATGATACTGCAATGGATCCATGTCACACGCAGGAGAAGAACAGGAGACGGACGACCTTGACGGCCAGCGGTGGAATGGGGACGAGCGGGCAATGCGCATGACGCCTTTGGGATGCACTAATCGTACGCCTACCAGTCCGGACTTGCTGGTCTTGGTTACTGCAGCTGCCACTCAACCATTGTGTCAGACTCAGGCAAGCTAGGGGCCCATCGGACACAATCGGCTGTGGCTGCGGTTGTACGAGTACGGCGCAATTGAATCCGTCAGTCTGTCAGTCAGTTGACCTTTGGTGAAGGTGTCTAGGGACGCACTTGGGGACGGGATTGCCCTGCGGGGGGGGGCGGATCAGCAAGCAGAAGGGGGGGGGTCACTTCACCGGAGAATTTCCAACAGAACGAGCGCGGATTGGCTTCAAGAGGAGGTGAAAATACTGGAGCGAACGCGCTGCACGCACGCACGCACGCACGCACGCGCTAGTTTTATGTTTTATGACGGACGGACACACGAGTATTCGTGCCTTGCTTGCTCGCCTTGGAAGGTTGAATACTCGGACGCTGGTGGCATCCATCAGTGGACAATGCCGGTATGGCACCTCAGAAGTACGAAGGGGGTACATGTCGATACATTGAATTGTCTTACACCCTGTCTGACCCTGCTTCACATTCACATTGAATGGTAGCATCTGTCTGAGAGCAGAAGGGAGATGCGAGTCTCAGCCCCACTCCTACTAATGAATTACAAGCAATGAAAGAACACCTTCAGCACCTGTGCCAATCCTCGAAAACCGACCGACAAAAAAGCTCTTCATCTTGCCTTGATCAACTTCTAACAAGCAATGGAACGTACCTCCTCCCGTAGGTACAGTACTTCGTAGAGGAGAACGCGTGGTGCATGCGGCAAGCCTGCATCGAGACCAAGTGCAGGAAAAGGGCGTCACAGGGTCAGCCTGATTGGCTGTGGATGATCTGGAATGACGACCTTGACTTTAACCCGCGACCTACCTCAGCTCATGGCGGCAGGTTGGCCAGGCTAGCGATGGTTCCCCACCCCTAGCCGTTCGGGTATACGAATGCATCGTAACGAATGCTCCGTCCCTGTTGCGAAAAACGCGGGAGTGAGTACCGAGATGATGTTAGGATTTTGGTGATGGAACGTGCCTTTATACTATCATCTCTGCGGTTCCCTCCTCAGGCAGCCAGGGTTCGTCAAGGCACGGCAAGCGTCACCGTTGGACCCATGGGCCCATCCAACCAGAAAGCCAACCAATCAGTCGTCAACCAGCCACTCCATCGTCATCGAGATGCACCACTACCTCACCCTCCTCATCCTCTTCCTTCCTCCTCCTCCTCCTCCTCCAAGGAAGTTGTGATTCTCATCGGCTTGGCTGCATTCGTACACTTTGACATCTTTGGCCTTGCCCTTTGCCCTTTGTGTGTGCCTTGTTTTAAAAAATTGCCCCTCCGCCAGAGGGCAACTCCGTCAGAGGGCAAGCGCCATCTTTGCTAACCAGGCACACAGACAAGGCATTTATCCGTCAGACGGTCATCGGCCGTCGGTCGGTTGGTCGGTCTCCGACCAAGATTGCCATCCTTGAAACTACAGTGCCATCCGAATATGACATCCCCATGGTTCTGTACTGTACCGACACTGTACTGCAGATGCAGAAGCACTCGCAGCTGCAGCTTGTATGCCTAGGTGTCTTGCAGGTTCGCCTTTACCGTACAGTACAGTGCAAGCACACAGCCGTCAATTCGCCGTGTTTCAGTCGTCACACCCACCAATAATCCCATCTCACACCATCACGCTCGCGCCCTCACACTCTCAACTCACACTTGTCGTGAGTCGCAATCCCAACCCAACCACACCATCGACTCACTGCCACCCACTCTCCCCCGCTATTGTTGGTCTCACTCATCAATCACGATCGCGCAGAGGCGTGCGTACCACCCTACGAGTACTTCGTACACCATATACAATCCACTATTTCTAGATCCTTGTTCCTCCATCCATCTTGCAGAGTTGCACTTCCCGACAGTCATCATCGCTCCTCCAAACTCCAAACTGGCCATTTTTGCAACCAGTCCTCCAAGTGGAACCTGAACCCACGTTGGGCCGTCCTAGCAAAGCCCAAGAGATATCACGGCATTCGAGATGCGAGGCATGGCCCAAGCCGTTCTCACAAAACTTGCCCCGTAGTTGGACGGCTGACCTGGTCCTCATGGGGACTGGCCATCAAAGAATGCGCAGCAATTGTCGTTGAGACTTTTTATTCTTTATCACCCAAGCACCAAGTGTCGCGCAGGCTCGCTCTTCAGCTTTCTATACAGTTGTCCCAGCCTTCTTCTCATGCCATCTCCAGACAATTTCCCTCGTAATGCTTATTTTTAGGACCTATGCAGCGACTTTAGATGTGTCCCAAAACGCCCACGTCCAGAATCAGGCCGTGCCCATCAAAGCTGTTCCTAAGCCAGCATCCCCGTCTGGTCTTGCCCACATACATAAACATATTCATACCCCATCAACACCGGATCTCATTGCCGATTCCTTGAAGAGTTGCCAAAGAGCCTGTCGCCAGCATCCCTCCAATTCTCCAAGCTCGATTGCCGCGACTGTAGTTTGGTCGGTTTCCAGCCCGTATCTGATCTCTGCTGGCCGAGATAACCATCTTTGAGCCGTCTCTTCGTTGATGTTTTGTCCGTTTGGTTGTTGAAAGTCTTGTTTCCCTGGAATCGATTGCTTAGTTGAGCCGCGTACGTTGGCTTTGTCCTGTCCTCCGGAGTTTTCCGTTGCCCACTTGTCTTGACAAGTTCGGTATTCTGGTGGCTGCTGTACGGATTATGCGCATATTCGATGCACAGTTCGACTGAGAGAGACGTGCCGCTCTCGAGACGAGGGCTGGCACTGCGAGCACGAAAAGGCTCCTCCTCTCCGATAGGTTCATACACATTCGGGATGAGAGGCTCTTCATTCAGAAGACTCCGGGTGTATCCTTCCCGTTCTCCTTGGTAAACCTCATCGTGGTACTGACCAAGAAAATCATCCAAGTGGATAATGGCGCCCATGGTTTATTTTCCTTCGGGGTAATTGAGTATTGACGATAAGTAGAAAAGCTGAGAAGGATGAGATGACGAATGGGTCTGCCTCGGGCTTTGAGGGCTCGTGTGGGCATCGACGGTGGGCTCGGAGAATGGGCATGTGTCGGTTGTATTTTGGGTGGGAATCACGCATTACATATACACACAGGTGCCAACCTACCTACTTGATACACCATCAGCAGCAGCGGCAAAACACGGACCGAGTTGGGCGACTGGGAGAAGGTCATTGGGCCGTGATGTCGTCGTCGGCAGCCCAAGTACGGATCCACGATTCGGAATTGTCAAAGTCACCAGGAAACCCCACGCCGACCTAACACGCCAGCCAGCGGGAGCCCAAATTCCAAAAGCGCTCACGGCTCACTGAGGTGATCAGTCCGGGGTCTCGGGTCGGGTCATGCGGCGGGGTTCCCAGATATGCTACGCTACGGCACACGTACAGCTGCGCCGCCGGCCCAGCTCACATTGGCCGCTTGGATATATGCCAATGAAAAGGCTTCACCGAGCAGTGCCACAACAAACTACACGAAATTACAAACGCGCATTCTGGTCCAAGACTACGTCTATACCACGCAGGTCGCCTTGCGAGGCAAACCGTCCAGGTGGCTTGCTGCTGCGGGCGGCAGCCTGGACTTGTCCATTCGCAGCCAGCGCGAGGGAAGACTCATAAGGAGGAGATGCTCGCCATGTCGCAGGCCGGGCTGGCTGGCCCTCAGCATCCTCAACACCCTCGCTGTTCTCGAGGTCTCAGACTTGGCTATACTGAACTGCCTTCATTCTTACCTACTCGGCCTGGTGTACCTTTCCAGCCCCTCAGAGTCCTCTAATTCTCTTGACCCCCGGGCGAGCAAGCCCGCGAATGGTCACCGTACCCAGCGGTGATGGAGGATACAACAGCCTCCTCAGTGAGAGGTGCTGGCCGTCAAGGCAAAGAACGGCACCGACGCTCGTCTCGCATCGCAGATGCCACTTGGGAGGCACACAGGCCGCAGTTGTGCGAGCTATGGGAGTTGTACACTCTCGCCGAGGTCATGGATTTAATGAAGAAGCAGCACAAATTTACTCCTAGGTATGTTAGCATCGGTCCTGTCCCACGGGTAGTCGTTCTGGCCCGTGTCGTCTGACATCGTCGCCGCCGCCAATAGCAAACGCCAGCTCGGCTACCGCTTTCAGAAATGGGAGATGAAGAAATACAACTCGGCCGACAAGACGGGCACCCTACAAAATTCAGCCAAGAACGAGGTGTCTCCGGATCTTCACGTCCAAAGATACAGAGACTTTGAAGACGACGTCTCATCACCGGGATCACCGGCCCTATCTATACGTTATTCTTGGGAATTCGACGAAGTGAAGAAACTCGTTACCGATTTTTGCGCTGCAACGTCAGACGAAGAGAATGCCTTTGACCTCGGCTCCGACCTCCTGGGCTCCCTCGCAAGCTCGTCCGAATCATCGGCATCCGCCAAGAACCTGGTCATCATCTCCCTTGTGCGCGTTGCCCGGCAGCCCAAGAATGCAAAGATTGCTCGAGAACTGCTTACACGACATCGCGAGCAGGTCCAGCAGAGCGGGTTTGATCGTCCTTTTGTCTTCTCGATGCTCGACGCGAACATGGAGGAACAGGAGCAGAAGGACGAGAAGTTGGGGAAGGACGCAATTAATCGTCGCATTTGCGATAACATCCGGAAAGTCCTCGTCGACGACACTACACTGGGCGACATCCCCCACAACTACTCAGCCATCGACCTCGTAGCCTATGGCCTTCTCTCCTCCGGCTTGGAAGTTTACGCGAAGACACCAGCCGTTGCCGATGGCCCACGTCCAACGTTGTTACTTGAAGACCTCCTTTACCAATACGTTGACATGCAACCCTTTGCCGAGACTATCCCCCGCGGCGAGAGCACTCCGCTGCACGTCTGCATCACCTGGTGCGCAAAGCAACTGCAGCTGAACCACAAGATCCCCTCCGAGGTCGCCTCTATTCCCCGCGACAACACGCACGGCCAGTGGTGCGACAACGTCCAACTCTTCTGCACGCTCTGGCACGCCATGCTCATGTCAGTTCAGAACAACACTCCGCCGCCTTGGTATGGTCCCTGCGAGTCCGCTCTCGGCATCTCCCCTTCTGAGCTTCTCGTCACTGTGTGCTGGATGCTCGGCGACGAGGCAAAGAGTGCCCCAGACTCGCACAACAACATCTTCCAGCGCGCAGATGCAGTTGCCAAGTCCATGGCTCGGCTGTCGGAGCCCGAACTCTGGATCGAGTTCCTCCGGAAGTTTATGTGGATGAACAAGCTCGTCGAGCTGAACGATGAGGACAAGGCGTTTGAGGCCGTCACACTCCAGCACACTCGCCGCTACATCTCCGCCACTCTCAAAGTCCCCCTGCCATTCCCTGCCGACGAGTTCCTTCCTCCGAGCCCCGATTACTTCGCAGGGTTGGATTCGTTTGCGATTGACCCCGATTACGGAAGCAACGCCTTCTTTGATGGCGTTGGTCCCATGTGTGCGATGTAGTTGTAGCATGGAAGTAGCGAGCTTTAGTATCCGACTTGACAGATACTTTAGTTCTGGTATGACGGGTGGTAACTGGGCTCTGCTTGCTGTGGTTTCTGCTTGCCTGGTTCTTCACTCCGTTCATTGCTCCGTTCATTACTCCGTTCATTAGATACCCGCCATTCTCTTAAGGCTCTCACTTCATATGTAGCAACTTTATTTTACTTCCTCACAACTCACACACTTAGTGCAAGCCACAAACGCACAACTACTATGTAGTCTTTAAAGTATCAAGAGTTCTCCAGCAAGTGACTAACCTAGCACACATACTCTTCTACCAGCATGAGCTCTTTTACCATATTTAATTGTGATTACGTATGTCCACTTTTCCGAATGCCCGTTCCCCGCCTCACTGGTATTCGTCTCCTCTCTCATAAACCGACTTTCGTCACTCTTTTTAAACCCAATTCACGCAACTTTCTCTCTCTCACAACCTCCTCAACCCTCATCGATATTTGTCTAAATATTTATGGTATGTCTACTAATTTTTATAACAATATACTAAGGAAGTGATCTGATAGTATTATTTTAATTAGTAGTGTTCCT